>BSBM01000391.1:5245000-6572500 GCA_027924585.1 Larix kaempferi
ATAGACAAAGAACATAGATAAAAAATGACACAGTGTCGCTCTGAGTCCACTGACCAGGTGCGACATGCGAGATCTAAGTTAAAAAAATGAACCAATTCTCCAAACAATGAGCAATGAAATGGTTTGAAATGCGAAGTACAAACTCAAAGGAAGGTAATCAAACTCTTCAAAGTGAAGATCTGTTGGTGAAACTAGTTTAAGAGGCAAATGACAAATAAAATGGCTTGTAACAAGAAATCAACCAAAAATGACATTCAAATTGACAACTACAAAACAATGTTCTTCCCCAGTATGGTCACCAGATTTGTTTGATGGACAATCCACTTGAGCGGACGCGAGCCAGATCTCCCTGGCTCAATGTGAGTCTAGAACAAATAGAACAGACTATAAAACACTTTCCTATATCTAGTTAAGGACCAAGTTATTAGATGTCTTACCTTAAGTTTGTAGTCCTTTATCCTGGATGTTGTTCCACGCCTCGCGGTCATCAGATCTAAGCTGCAAGACCTGCCAAGATACACAAAACAAGACAAACAAGTAAAAGCATCTAAATGATAATAGATCTAAGTAAACAGTTAAGCAGGTAAACTACACAATATCATCAACACAACAATATTGGTGGAAAGTGTTTATATTACTGTAAAAATAGGGAAAGTACATAGAAGAGAATGACTACAACCAGAGCTTAACGAAGTAATCCTTCTCCATCCAAGCCAATGCCATATCCTCCCAAGGAAGTGTGAGTCTCTCAATGGATGAGTAGAGATCTCTCTAAGATGATTTCACCAGCATGTAGACACTATATAGTTCCTCCCTTTGGAATGGGAGTAAGCTTCACTTATATAGGACTAAGTGGATAGGGTATGGATAGGGTAGGCTGAGATATGGTAGGAGAGAGATAGGGGATCCTTCCAAGAGTTTAGGAACAGAGTGCCAACTCTCCCAAAAGGTCAGAGATAGGGATCCATGTCATCTAGCTTCAAGAATGGGCTCGAAGGAACTATTTTTATCCATTAATTGACATTGTCGCACCCTACAAGAGAGCAAGATGCGACATCGCAGGTTGCATGAGGGAAGCTTGCGACGACCTCTCAAAACCTAGTATTAATGGGTTTATATCTCTTCCAGGTCAATGACTTAGCCAAGGAAACTTTAGGGATGTATACACTGAATCTCATGATGGTAATATTTTAGGTGTAACAGCATGTCTAGAGAGAACAGGTTGGAAATCAACATTAGCTCGCCAAATTAAGAGCATTATATGGTTGTGAATATTTATAAGAGCATCATTCCTTGCAGGGTTGTATGTTTTTCGACCTTTTGCATCAATGAATAAGGAAGAGGTAGGTTGTATGTCATGTACCCACCCTTGGATCCAATGCAAGGAAGGGAACCTGATGCCATACTATGGGGCTTTTCAGAACTCGGCCAAATTAATTAGATTCACGACCATAAAACAGATGTGTGCAGATGGAAAACAAGTAAACATGCACAATGGAAATAAACTCATCCACACACATTTCTCATATGTATTCAATCACATCGATAACAGTCATGAAATTATACATTTGCAGAAGATAACACATAGACAGAAAAACACTTATCTTTGTTGTACAATTGTCCCAAACAACTAGCTATGTCGTTGCAACGTTCCTCCCAACCATAGGTCTCTGCTCAGCCTATATTATTTCAGCACTCAGAGACCACCCCCGCGCTGGGCATGATATCTACAAGGAAAAGGGAACCCTCAAGCATAGCACAGCCCAAAGCAATGGATACCCATCTCAACCCCAGCATTCTCTTGCACACCAAACTCAGATATGGCTCTGGAACACACTTCCAGCAGTGTCACTTAGGAACTAGATGGATAGGGGTTTTCCCCAAAACATAGGCACAACAAAAATGGATTTGTGAGAGGGAAAATCGACCATAGGGAAGAAAATGATTTCTCCCACAGATATACAAACAATCAGTGAGTCAAAACAGCCTCTATGGTCCCCAAATAGATTTCCCTTTCTTCCCCACTGTTACCACAGCAAAAACACCCTTCCCGGCTAGGAAAATGAAGGTAAACACGACAAAACCATGGAGGGAACTGCCCAGGAAGGTCCCAACTCGTGAGAGAGCAAACTGATAGGTGAATAATGGCTTTGGGGGCAATTTCGTGGCCCTTTTCTTGCCAAAGAAGCCAAACACGAAAATCTAGGAAGGGTGGCTTGCCCATTACTCGAATTTGGACAGCCATACCTCCCATTCCCCAAGGCATTAACTACCTCAACCAACTCTTGGGAGAAACCAATGATTGGGTACAAAAGTCAACATGGGTAGTTGAGGGTTCATGGGTTCTCTCATTGACACTTGGCTTGACTTGATTGGCTCAAGGGTTTGAATATTTCCCTCCCAATTTCCTTGTAACATCATGCCCCCATCTTTTGTTGCATTGCATAGCTAGTTGTGGGCATTTATATTAAGATGCATATTTACAATTCCCATGGTTCACTAGCACATGGGTATCATAATTTCAAATGCTTGCCTCTTCTAGGTCGAGCGTTCGCTAGCAGGGCCTTGGCCGTGAGCTCCACGCTAGGAATCATACATAATATGCATACAATATTTACGTTATAACCCAAAATATTACAAGGGTCAAAGTGGGGATGTGACAATCCCCTCCCCTTGGAATAACACCGTCCTCGGGATTTGGTTTCTATGACCCACTCATGTCCACTAGCACCATCTTTCATTACTACTCATACTGAGCTCTTTAGGATGGTCACATGTCCATCTGCATCCCTATGATGCCTTCATAGTCCTTGCTTCCAACAATACCTACACTCAAACATTGAATCAATTCACATGTTTAGTTTATTTCCATAGGGTTTATCTCTAAACAAGAGTTTAGGAAATCATAATCAAATCATATACACACGTATATTCATAAGCAAGAATCTACAAGGTAACCGAATACTTATCTGTATTGGATGTCTTCACTTTATTCCACAAGATCCTTCTTTGCTTTGCAATCCTTGGATTTTCCGTGGACACAATTATGAATGTTGGGCCAGCACGTAGGCTACTCCACAATCATTCGAATAGGCAATGCCAGGCCAGTACACCGACTAGGTTTATCAATCATTTCCTTTAGCAATATGCTAGGCCAGTGCTCCGACTGGTTTTATCAATTGTTTAAGGGGTGTTGGTCCAGAGTACACGCTACTTTTCCATATCAAGTTGTTAATGCCCAACTAGTCACTCTCTGGACTTATCAAGAAATTTATAGCATTCAACCAGCTACTCCCTGGATTTCTCAATAATTTATATTGCCCACTCATTTACTCTCTGGATTTACCAGCAATTTATATCACCCACTCATTTACTCTCTGTATTTACCAGCAATTTATATCGCCCACTCATTTACTCTCTGGATTTACCAGCAATTTATAGTCTTTCAAGGTCTTGCCTTCCTACAATGACCAAGGTTTCCAACAAAGAAACAATAGTGTATCAGCTTAGCTATTAGAAGACTTATACCTGGAATCTTCATTATTCCAAACAAGACATAAATGAAAATGAATACTTATCTGTATTGTGCGTTTTCCCTCTGGTCCACAGGGTCCTGCTTCGCTTTGCAAGCCTTGGAATCGCCTATGGACTTTGATGTAGGTAATGCTTAACCAGTACACCTTCACTATCGGTTGGATTTACCAAGCATTTGGTGGTGCCCAACCAGTCCCATACCTGGTTGGCCCTCTCCAGTGTTGAGCCAGCACATTCGTCTGGGTCATCGACCAATGGAAGGAAACTGCGCCACTTAACCATTATAGGTGAAGGCTGTACTTTGGAGCCATAGGCATCTCAGGGTTTTCAGTCAGTATTGGCGCCCGCCCTCCTACTGCTGACCCAATAGGCATCTTAGAGTTTTCAATCAGTCTTGGCACCCGCCCTCCTACTGTTGACCCAATAGAGATTTTATGCCTTCACCAATGTCACCACACCTTCTTGCACCATAACCCTTCCCACACACATCAAATCTTCATTCATACAAGGATGCCACTCCTTCTCTTGTGCAAATCGGTGGTTCCTTTTAGGAACTTTATAGGTGACTTTATTGATTGCAGGTTAGCATGGCCCCACTCACATAAGGATGATACCCCTTTTCACTACATAGCTCCCTAGGTTTGTCCATCCCTTCCAGTATTATTTAGTGTGAGGATAGAAAGGTTGTCGATTCCTATACAGTCCTTCTGCGTACCCTTCTTCACTTTGCCTCTTAATGTGTAGTACCAATTGCCATCTGTGTAAGTTGACAACACAAGAAGGATAAGCAAGCTTATCAGTATTTCTTCTCAAAATCGCAACCACATTCCATAACATTCACTATCAAGTATTGAAACACCAAGAATGTGTCCATTCCCTTAGGGTATAGTCAATATTGACAACCCTATCATGACCCACCACCAGAAAAGGTGTGCACCCCCTTTCCAATGTGAGCCATATAGGCCCTAATCATACTCAAGCAGTCTGAAATTATATATATAAATAAAGTAGAGCATGCTCTGCATATTAACCCTAATTATTTAGATATGCATGTTCTTATCTAGGGTCACAGAATAGTCATTCATTTTGCAGATGTATCTTTTCTTGATTTGCAAAGAATGGGGCTCCCTTCTCTGAGTCAATAGTTCTTCATTTTGCCACCCCAATCTTTCTACGTTCCATAAACCACACATGCCTTCTTGGTGTAGATTTACCATCTCACTCTCATGGTTTTCAATCATACAGCTCAACTAAGATGTCATTCTTAAAATATGAAATGGTGTTTCACCCGAAAACCATTTCCAAAGCATGGGGTCCTTCCCATGGAGTTTGGCTTCTGTAAGTCATCACACATGGTATTCCTGCAATGTGTCTTCCTGGCACATTTATCAAATAGCCAAACAGTCAGCAGCATTTAACAATAATCATTCAATGGCATTAATAATTAAATTCAAGTATGAATTTGCAATTCTGCTTTCTACAGAAATTGATTTGCTTAGCCATGAGTCTGTTCTCATATCGTTTGGCTCTTGCTCATGGTAGATTCCAATCTTCATCATGGACTTACCCACATTTTCCATGCCCAAAACAATCTACTTGAAATTTGAGACTTCAATCAGCCAAACATGTTGTGAGTATCTATGCATATAATCCTTTCATTGCTACAACAATCATTGAAGTGATCTCAAAATTATAACACTCAATAATTCAAACACCTTCAGCTGTTAGCATGTATATATCTATATATGCATCGTTATCATAAATAAAATTGCAAGACATGGGTACACTATCTGTGCAATTTAAATAAACTGTAAGTACTCATTACTTCACATTTCATGCAACTCTCTCCTTCCAATAGAGTGCTCTGGTAGACCATCAACATGTCTACCTTCTTCATGCAATCATTTTCCTGCATTCATAGCAGCTCATGAAATGGTCTTGGGGTTATCAATAGTTCACCATTTCATCTATTATCTAATTGCAATGAAACATAAACCCCAACCATGCATTCACACAATGCATAATCCCTCAATACAACTTTGCATCAATCCGTGGATACTATGCATTCCAGCATATTATGGCCTAACCATTCATATGGCATGTACTACCACAACATGACTATAGGTCTTTACTTTCTTTGGTTATTTAAACTTATAATCCATCATACACAATGGCATGTTATAATTTCATATGAATGCATTGAGGTTTCTAAGCAATTATAGGGTGTAAGGATCCTTTCCCTCACTTACCCGCACCTCATCATACTCAGTAGATTAACATTCATATTCAGGCACTCAATACCATATGCAAACCAAATCAACATGGTTGAACATAGTTGAAGGGATCTTACCAAATCCTCTTTCAACATTCATGCAATTAAGCACAAATAACCATTACCTGCATGGTTGTCATTAACATCGTTTGATATTACCTGATCAGTTGGCCTCTTACCAAGGCTTTACAGTCCTTTTTCCAACCTCATGCTCATAGATTTGTTGCACCATCCTTTCCTCATAAGGTTGTTGGTCATATGCAACAATCATCATCCACACCCTTAGTCATGCTTCGGTTGTCTTTGGTCCTATAACCATTGCAAACATGACTAGTTATTTAACAACCACCACAATCATCTTTAAGTGGCTCATTGCATATGCAAAACCTCACTATTCTAACAATATGCAATATCATATATATACACAAGTATTTTTACATGCACTGTGCAATGTTTATCAATATGCCATCTAGTGCATATTTATTTCAGCTATCTAATCTCTTACATTTTCAATCATGCTTCTATGGTCTGATTCATACAACCATTATCAACAACATTACTGGTGATCAACCACAAGCAATACCATTAATGGGCTATTGCATGTGTAACTTTCACTACCTTTACCCATATGCAACATCATGCTTTATGCATAAGCGATTCACATGCACTATGCAATGACTCCTTAATCATGCCCATTAATTCATATGCACTACTCTCTTGCATTTCCAACATCCCTATGCCATAATTTTCAACTTCTGAAACTTAGGAAATATAAATACAATAGCAAGAGAGGAGTTAAGGACTTTTCCCTTTCCAATTCCTCATAGTAGCATGGAATTTCCTCTTCCGCATCATAACCGATCCAGTTTCATGGGCTCTCTACCATGCACACAAGGTATCATTAGCTGTCATTTCTCACCAAGTAGCAATTTAATACAAATGTAAAACATTCTTAGGTGATACTTTGCAAGCATGCAATTCCTATGCTATAACAGAAATAGTTAAGGTGAGAAGCTTCCCTCTTTATCAACATTGTCTTACTTAGCTCCCATAGAATCTTTCTCACCATTGATGATGTCTCAAGGGGACGACGGGGGTCAAGGGGGCTTGCCCCCTTATGGCTTCCCTGCGCCACTGCAGGGCGGGTCGAGGGCAGTGCCCTCATTTTTTTTTTTTTTTGTAAATTCTTCAATTTCGCGCAATCTGGCACATGAGTTCAAAGCCATTTTTCAACTTTCGGCACTTGAAAAATCTCCCTGGAAAACAGCTGAAATTCTCTATTTCGGTGGACTTGAAAATTATCTTCCGACCCATTGCAAACAAACTTGTTGATCTCTTCCGCCATTGCAGAGAAACTCGCCCATATCTTTCGCCGTTGTGGAGCAACTCGCCCATCTCTTACGCCATTGTGGAAAAAACTCACTCGTTCTTTCCACCGTAACACTTAGAAAAATTTTGAAATTTTTCGGACCAACTCATCGAGTCCTTCCACTGTTGCGGACCAACTCATTAAGTCCTTCTGCCATTGCGGACCAACTCACCGAGTTCTTCGCCGTTTCGGCGAAAACTCGCCAACTCTTTCCAACGCTACGCTGGAAACTCACCAACTTTTTCCGCCATTGCGGCGCAAACTCGCCAGATTCCTCCGACATTGTGGTGCAAAATTGCCAACCTTTTTCGCTGTTGCGGACGAACTTGCTGAGTTTCGCCTCCATTGTGGACGAACTCGCCAAGTTCTTCCGGTTTGGCGAACTTAAAAAAATTTCGGTCGACCATTTCAGCAAAAAATCGTCAATTCCTTCCGCCATTATGGACGAACTCGCTGAGTTTTTCCGCCGTGGCGGACGAAAACTCGTAAGTTCTTTCTGATACAGACTTAGAAAATTTTTCAAAAACACTTAGAAAAATTTTCAAAAAATTGAAAGTTTGAAATTTTTCTTAATGGTCTATAATGAGCAGGAAGCATACTTACCCCTGCAAGCTGTGATAGGTAGCCCATGAAGGCCCAAATGTTGCAACCTTCGCTCTGATACCATCTGTCACATACCCACCCTTGGACCCAATGCAAGGAAGGGAACGTGATGCCATACTATGGGGCTTTTCAGAAACTCGACCAAATTCATTAGATTCACGGCCATAAAACAGATGTGTGCAGATGGAAAACAAGTAAACATGCACAGCGGAAATAAACTCATCCACACACAATTCTCATATGTATTCAATCACATTGATAACAGTTATGAAATTATACATTTGTAGAGGATAACACATAGACAGAAAAACACTTATCTTTGTTGTACAATTGTCCCAAACAACTAGCTATGTCACTGCAACGTTCCTCCCAACCATAGGTCTCTGCTCAGCCTATATTCTTTCAGCACTCAGAGACCACCCCCGAACTAGGCATGATATCTACAAGGAAAAGGGAACCCTCAAGCATAGCACAGCCCAAAGCAATGGATAACCATCTCAACCCCAGCATTCTCTTGCACACCAAACTCAGATATGGCTCTGGAACACACTTCCAGCAGTGGGACTTAGGAACTAGATGGACAGGGGTTTTCCCCAAAACGTAGGCACAACAAAAACGGATTTGTGAGAGGGAAAATCGACCATAGGGAAGAAAACGATTTCTCCCATAGATATACAAGCAATCAGTGAGTCAAAACAGCCTCTATGGTCCCCAAATCGATTTCCCTTTCTTCCCCACTGTTACCACAGCAAAAACGCCCTTCCCGACTAGGAAAATGAAGGTAAACACGACAAAACCATGGAGGGAACTGCCCAGGAAGGTCCCAACTTGTGAGAGAGCAAACTGATAGGTGAATAATGGCTTGGGGGGGGATTTCGTGGCCCTTTTCTTTCCCAAGAAGCCAAACACGAAAATCTAGGAAGGGTGGCTTTCCCATACTCGAATTTGGATAGCCATACCTCCCATTCCCCAAGGCATTAACTACCTCAACCAACTCTTGGGAGAAATCAATGATTGGGTACAAAAGTCAACATGGGTAGTTGAGGGTTCATGGGTTCTCTCATTGACACTTGGATTGACTTGATTGGCTCAAGGGTTTGAATATTTCCCTCCCAATTTCCTTGTAACATCATGCCCCCATCTCTTGTTGGATTGCATAGCTAGTTGTGGGCATTTATATTAAGATGCATATTTACAATTCCCATGGTTCACTAGCACATGGGTAGCATAATTTCAAATACTTGCCTCTTCTAGGTCGAGCGTTCGCTAACGGGGCCTTGGCCGTGAGCTCCACGCTAGGAATCATACATAATATGCATACAATATTTACGTTATAACCCAAAATATTACAAGGGTCAAAGTGGGGACGTGACATTGTAGATCAAAGGGGAACCCGTAACGACATTGAAGAGATGATCCTTTTGTACGTAGGCAAGAAGATTCTGAACATTTTGTGTGCCTTTGGACACAATTAACAAGTTCTTCATAGTCATCCAAGTGATTAGTTGCAAGTATGGAATGTGATCCAATGGTGCATGGATTTATAATAGAGGCTTGTAAGGTTGGAGTTTGAAAATGGTTGACACGAGGATTCCATGATGTAACAAACTTGTCAAAGTATAATTTGGCATCTTCAACCTTGGTAGCATCTTCCCAGTCTAACGTGTCCATATTGGGTGCATTTTCTAGCCATAAGAATCCATGTATATGCGTAGATCCCTTGTGTTGCCATTCATACCTACATGTAAAATATAAATATTAGGAACAAATATTTTAGGTTTTAAATACATTGAACTTTCATGGGAATATGAGTTGTTACCAACCTGCACTAGTAGTCTTTTGTAGAAAGGCTTTTTTTAAGATCCTCTTCTAGGAATATTTTGAATCTATTGTCCATGTATTGAGATGCAACGTGTAGATTGGATATAAGGTTTCGAATTCTCCATTGGTGTTGTTGATTTGAAGTGGATGGAGCTTGTCTAGGCATCAAAGAATGAAAATATGGCCACTTTGTGTCAGCTGCGTTGAGCGTGAAGAAGAATGTAGGTGTCCTTTGTTGAGTGATCATGTCAGTTAGCTCACCCCTACTTTTGTTCCAATAAGAGCATGTCCCACGAAGCGTGGAACCGAAGTGCATGAATTGCTTAGCAATTTTAGCATCAGGCAAGTCTTGTAATTGTTGTACAAGTTCTGATAAGGTTGGAGGCAATGTATCTTCAATGTTACATTTTACAAACATGGAAGCAGTAGATTGGCTATGATGCCGCATCATCAAGTTATATTTGTAATAACTAAAATGAGGATGTTGGCCAAATCTATTGTCATGGTATCTAAGAAGGTGCAGTGCATAATTGTCCATACCAACCTCCTGAATGTGTGGTTGTTTAAGCATTGCGACTCCTATGGGAAATAAGGTTGGGAAGGCCATTGAGAGTAGGCCTATTGTGTTATACTCATTGATAGGGAAAATGTCTATTGAGGTCCAGTCAATGCAAGGTAGAGTGTTTGCATGGCTTCTTCCTATGAAGCGTTTGATTTCATCAACCTCAGTTCTACAATTTGTTTGTCTAGATATAAAGGAGGATGATTGTTGTTCATGGGGTTCGAGGAAGCTTGATGATTGAAGAGTATAAGTTGAGGTATGTTCAACAAATGGGGTTTCGGCAGGTGTGACATGATGAAGGAGGGCTGAAATGTCAGTTGGTTCAAGAGGCAAAGAAGATAATGCAGTTGAGTTAACTTGGACATCTTTGTAGTATGGATCATTTGAAAGCTTGTATTCAAGAGTAGCAAGAACACATGTTCGACTAACAAAGAATTCATAAGTATTTTTCGTAGGATTGCATTTACGAACAATAAGGATGTCAATGTCTAAGATTAAATGAGGGAGGAAAGTGGCAATGCTAGTAATGTTTTGTGGGAAGCTTATAGTGTGGCCAGAATATGTATATTGTCCCCCACGAGCATGAGTGACTTGTAAAATTGGGTTAACTCGAGAAATGAGCATTTCTTCAACTTGAGTAAGGGCTGCTAGAACTGATGGTTATATCCCATGATCCATATTGTTTGCAATGGATTAGCGGTGGCCATTTTGTTATGAATTGCACCGAGAACATGCATATGCACCAGAAGAGTGTTTTATTTTAATTCCAGGATATGACTCCATGCATATAGAGCATATTTTCATGGGAGATAATTTGTCCAATATTGTATGGAATCGTTGTTG
Source organism: Larix kaempferi (assembly GCA_027924585.1). Classification (NCBI taxonomy): domain Eukaryota; kingdom Viridiplantae; phylum Streptophyta; class Pinopsida; order Pinales; family Pinaceae; genus Larix; species Larix kaempferi. The sequence goes on from BSBM01000391.1 coordinate 5,256,005, forward strand.
TGCACCATCTAGGCCCATGTTTGTTGGATGTGTTGTTGTGGATGCGGATGGTGTGGAGGGTGTAAGGGGAGGTTGACCAATGTGAAACGGAGAAGGGATATCAACAAGTTGACGAGCAGCTCTATATAGAAGGCGTTGACGCTTGTTGTTTTCATTTTTCTTTTGAGCATATAGAAGTCTTCTGCATGCATTCTATTGATGGGTGTGGACTTTGTGGTGCATTTGGTGGAAATGAAAAACACTATATATGTAATAATTGCAAGAGTAAACAAAGTTATATTATATAAGATAAATGGTTATCCATGTTGCATTTATGGTGCCTTTGGTGGAAGAGAAAAATAATATATACGTAATAATTGAAAGAGTAAACAAAGGTATATTGTAAAAGATATATGGAACATGCATAATTGATGTGAAGTTGTTGCAATAAAGAAATAAAGACACTCTTGAACAGTGTTTATAAAGAAAAAAAGTATAGACTTGACAAAGCAATCTAAACTATAACTACAAATTTGAAAATTGCAAGATAGGCTGCAAAAAAGATGTGATTTAACACAATGGTACAACAAAACTAAATAATATAATATTCAAGATTACTGATTGTTGGTTTCAAGTACCACCTATGTATAAGTGTGTACACAAAAATGTGTAGTTGCTAAGTACGAGCTAGAAAGTACAAAAGTCAGAATTGAAGAGTAGAATGATGTTGGGGAAAGCGTTTGTAAAGGTAGAGTTCAAAGCTTGCGAGCAATTGGATGTTTATTAAGCACAATGTGTTCACTTTCATCAAGAGTATCGACAGGGGTCGATGATGGAGAAACCTCTTTTGACATCACAAGAAGCACCTTTAAGCAAGCATTTGAATTAAAAGTCTTTGTCTTTACTGATAAGGTTAGAAGGTATTGTCGAGCACAAACATCTTGAACAATTTCCAAGAGAGACGTTGGATAATTTGATAGAAGACAAAAAGCTTTTGCAGAGACCCCCATGAGTTGTTGCGTAACATCATCAAAAGCTATGATACCGTATAGTTGTCCGGTAGCATCTATGATGTCAAGTTTGAGTATGTATCGGTAAGCACACTCTGTAAACTCCCCATCACATTTTGCACAATGCCAAACATTGCAACTTTGTGGAAATTTTTTTTCATGAATTGTATTCCATCAACAAATAAAGGGCATGCAAGGAAATGAAAGTCATTGATGTTAATATGGGTTATTGTAGCAATAATTGAATACCAAGTTGTCTTCTCAAAGGGTTGGAGATATTGTAGCACAAAGATGGAAATGCGTTTATAGGAGGTAGAAGAAGACGAGTTGAATTTTCTGCTCAAAGATGGGGAGGTTGAACGGAATCCATTGTCAGCAAACCATGATTGGATAACTTGAGCTTCCTCGATATCTGGATTTATAATGAGGTTCGTGTTTGAGATGGTTCCAATGGTTTTTCCATTGAATTCTGTAACACGCCCACCTTTTATTGCAAGGATAGAGGGAGTAGCTAAACCTCTAAGGTTCCCAAGTTGGGAACCCTCAATTGTGCAATGCTCCCCCCAAAGTGTCATATATATGCTATACCCAGACATGTCTCTCAGCCCAACTGTTTGACGAATTGTTTCAGAGCCATCCCTTTTGCGTATAGTTGATGCAGGGGAAACAAAAATGACAATTTTGAGAAGGTCAACCATGGAATTGAGGGGTGTGTAGTTTTGATGTCATGGATAGATTTAAAGTTGAAGCAAGGAAAAGGAATAAGTGGGAACTCTTCCAAGCATCGTTGAATTGTTGAGGAGGATTTAAGGAAAATCTCGAAAGCACTTTTCAAATGGTTGTATGTTGGATTAGCTGGTTTGATTGTGCCATTTGATACTATGTAGACTATGCCAACTTGTATTTGGTCATATAATGAGGTAGCTAGTTCATTGAAAGCAGAGATATGAATCTCATCTATGGTAGCACTAACAAGGTCAAACCCAAAGAGTTGACCAGGTCCTTTTTGGTTGGTGTAGGTGTTGATACTTGTCTTTGCAGTAACTCATCCTTGAGTGGTCCAAGTTTTGTTGGAAGGGTTGAGCAATGTGAATTGAAGAGTAGGTGCAACAAAGTTTGGCATTGTAGAAGGTATTGCAAGTGAAGGGTTTTCGGAGTCAAGGGCGCTGTTTTCTGAAATAGATGAACTGTTGTGGGTTGTAAACCTAGGTGTGAAGTTGAAAGGGGATGGGTCTCCAATAATTGTTGTTTCTAAGGCGACAATTTCGAAGGTTCCCAATGCGATAGTCCTGGTAAGAAGAATGAACATAAGTAAGTATAAGTAAAAAATATATTATGATTATAAGGAGTGAAAACTAAAATAAGTGAAAAGGAAGATGCGGAAAGAAAATCGTATGTTGCATCATGTATAGTGCTGCATGTACACTTGCTGACTTTGATGATTGAACCTTTTTGGAGTTGGTGATTTTCCACAGTGCTATTGTAGCTAGTTGGAAGCAATGTATCGTGCTTATGAATTGCATCAGAGATAGAGATTCGAAATTGGGAAGTTGCTGAGTTAAGAGAGCTTAGTCAATCAAGAGCAACAACTTGTACAAGTGGACATAGGTCAACAACACCATTCATCATAAGTGAAACAACATTTTCGGTCAACAGAGTGTCCATAGCGTGGTACTGCAAATAGTTGGACTACAAAGGTAAGCTGGACAAAAAGGTGTGATATTGATATTAAGTCTAAATATAGAAGATGTAGGAGAACATGACAAAAGATCATTTGATATTTGATGCAATACATAGCAATATTTGTGGAAAGAATACAAAAATGAAGGGCTTGAAATTGGTTTCAATTTTGGGATTATTTTCCTAGAATGACAACTTTTATAGGAGACAAAAACTGTTGCGGTGCAAATTATCTGCCTAAGTTAGTAGGAAACATATATTAGTAAACATAAAGAAATGAATATATACCAGTGAAGTAACCCTTTGTCTGAAACCAGTAAATAAATCATGTACATGATCAAATACTTACTCTCGAGATTGAACATACAAGTAATAGGAGTAATTAAATGACAGTCCATTGATAAAAACTGACTCTAGTTTCCAACAAAAAAAATGAAAAAAGATAACAGAATCAGAGTGTAGTTTTCAACTAAAAAAAACAAAAAAAAACAGCATACTTTCAGATAAATTTGCTCTTAGAACCTTATTTTTAAATATTAAACATAAACCGTGACAACAAGATAGCATTGTGCATATACCAGATGCCTAATATAAAAATTATTTTTCTGCAAGGGCAACTTTTCTAGGAGACAAAGACAGCAGAAACAGACTCTGGTTTTCAACTAAAAAAAACAAAAATGGCAGCATAATTTTAGGTAAATTTGCTCTTAGAACCTTGTTTTTAAATATGGAATAGGAACAGTGACAACAAGATAGCATGAAGATAGCATTGTGCAAATACCAAATGCAAAGACTGTAGCAGTACAAATTATCTACCAAAGTTAGTAGTAAATAGGAGTAAATAAATGACAGTCCATTCACAGAAACATATTCTATTTTCCAGCAAAAAACACAAAAAAAGACAGCAAAAACAGAGTGTAGTTTTCAACAAAAAAAGAAAAAAGAAAAGCAAAAAGGCAACATAATTTTAGTTAATTTGCTGTTAGGACCTTGTTTTTAAATATTAAACAGAAACAGTGACAACAAGATAGCAATGTTGAAATGCAAATTATCTGCCAAAGTTAGTAAGAAACATATATTGGTAATCACAAGGAAATGAATATATATCAGTCAAGTAACCTTTCATCTAAAACCAGTAAATAAATCAGGTACATTATTAAATACTTACTCTCAAGATTGAACATACAAGTAATAGGATTAAATAAATGTCAGTCCATTGACAGAAACAGACTCTAGTTTTGAACAAAAAACACCCAAAAAGACAGCAGAAACAGAAGCTACTTTCCAACAAAAAAGGGAACATAATTCTGGGTAAATTTGCTCTGAGAACCTTGTTTTTAAATATTAAATAGGAACAGTGAGAACAAGATAGGATTGTCCATACACCAGATGACTAAATTAAAGATTACTTTTCTGGAAGGGAAACTTTTCTAGTAGACAAAAAAATGAATATATACCAGTCAAGTAACCTTTCATCTGAAACCAATAAATAATTGACATAAACAGAATCTAGTTTTAAAGAAAAATCATCAAAAAAGATAGTAGAATCTTGTTTGAATATATTAAACAGAAACGAGATTTAGAACAACATAATTATACCAAGTGAAATGAGTCTTGGTTTGAGAGGAGAACCTTTTTTTGAATAGAAAATAAAAATCTTTGGCTCCTTAATAGGGTTGTTGGTCTGTAAAAGAGCAACAAATTGAAGGCGATTCGAATGCTGAGAAAAAAGCTGGGATTATGTCACAATAAGAGTATTGAAGAACAAAAGAATGAGAGAGGCTTTACCCATCGAATTTTATAAACGATTAAGAGTAAAGGTGGCGCATTGGTGTCTGGGCACATTTAACCATTATTGCATTGAAATATGTTCTCGTATCTCCACAACATCGAATATCCAACAAGTCCAATCCATCAAATCCATATATACGTCCATAGGCAAAGATCAGTACTATTGAAGAAAAGTTCATAACTTCGTGATGGATTAAACGCAAAGAAATCAATGTTCACGTGGGTAACCTTATAGAAGGTTGTTCAATGTCCAATCCATCATTGAATTCTCAAGTTTCTAATCAAAAGAATAGATCTCGTAAGCTTTTTCCATGCAGAGCTACACCGCTTGTTTAGACTGTATCAACCCAAATGATGTCAAGTTTGGTTGAAAGTCGAGTCGGTCGAGCCTTAAAATATTGGTCGCTTCTTAACTATTTAATCAAAATGATGGACACTCTGTAACATATGGTCAGAATTCAAAATGGTCGAGTCACTTTTGTTATAAAAAAATATGATCGATAGTCGAGTTGGTCAAGCCTTTAAAAATTGGTCGACTCTTAACTGTGTCGGGTAACTTTAGTTTTAAAAAAAATATGGTCGATAGTCAAGTTGGTCGAGCCTTTAAAAAATGGTCGACTTTTAACTGTGTGGTGGAATTGATGGACACGGGTCGGAAGCCAAAATGGTCGGCTAACTTTAGTTTTAAAAAAAATATGGTCGATAGTCGAGTTGGTTGGGCCTTTAAAAACTGGTCGACTGTTAACTGTGTGGTCCAATTGATGGACAAGCGTTGACTGTTAACTGTGTAATTTTGTTTTCGATAATATTTGTAAGATTGGTCGAGAGTCAAAATTGTCGGGTCACTTTAGTTAAAAAAACATATGGTCGATAGTTGAGTTGGTCGAGCCTTTAAAAATTAATCGCTGTGAAGTTCTCATTGTGTAAACATGATCGACATATGAAATAGTTGATATGAATTTGTAATTTTGTTTTCGATAATATTTGTAAGATATGGTTGGGAGTCAAAATGGTTTGTAAGATATGGTCGGGAGTCAAAATGGTCGGGTCACTTTAGTTAAAAAAAAAATATGGTCGATAGTCGAGTTGGTACAGTTGATATGAATTTGTAATTTTGTTTTCCATAATATTTGTAAGATATGGTCAAGAGTCAAAATGGTCGAATTCATGGCCACTTTGTTTTAGTCGGCGTGAAGTCTGCAAATCACTGCGACATGGACGGGGGTTTGCGTGAAAGGGGAAAAGTAATGCAAATAATGCAAATAAGATCAGCATGATCTGGTCGACGTGCACAAAAGCGGCAAAACACACGGCAGTATTCCATTGGATTTATAGATGAGGAATCTTTCCAAGGTGGAAGTTCACGCTTCTCGTTGGTTAACGCCTACGATGTAATTAAAAAATGATTAATTAATATTATAAAAAACTATGATAAAAGATCCCAAAAGACATATTAAAAAATGATTAATTAATATTATAAAAAACAATGATAAAAGATCTCAATTCTAACTCTATACCTTAGAAATGGATCTTACTTAAGGATCTCTCTGTTTTCCATGATAAAAAATGTAAATTTTTCTGTGTAAATCAGCTTGCTGGTTTATGCCAAATTTTCAGTGTTTTTCATCCCCAGCCGGTTTTGCATTGGATGGAAATTACTTATGAAATTTACAGAACAATAAACACGCTGCAAATACACTTTAACAGGCAGAAAATAAATTTGACATGCACACCATTAAAAAATCAAACTCAGAATTTTTGGCCAATAGCCCTGGAAAAACCCCCATGGGGAAAACCAGTCAGAGAGAGAGAGAGTTATTATTTCTTCAGCAATATTTCAGTACATTAATTTTACAGTCAAAATGTACTTATCTCAACCAACCAAATCACCTAGCCAACTTCCTTGATTTATGTGCATAAATTTCTTCTCAAAAAATGAGCTAAACAAAGCCTCGATTTTTGTGCCAACAACCCAAAAAATTTATGTATGGTACAACAACAATTAATGCTGCTGTACGGACCTTGAATACTGTGCCATTTCTTGGAAACCATGCCCTGTAATAAATTCCTTTGGAAATGTGTTGTACGATACAACAGTTAATGAGTTGTATAGTCCTCGATTTCTGTGCCAATGTGTAGCTGTATGGACCTCGAAAATCATACCTTTTTCCTGCTACAATGTGCCTCGAAAACTATGCCACTAATGCTATTGTACGGATTTGGGAAAATGTGCCCACTGAAAAAAAAAATTTGCCTCTGTAAATGTGCCCAGAATCACACTGTACGGATTGTCTCCTTGCCTTGGAATCCGTGCTTCTCTCTCGAAAAACATGCTGGAAAAACCATCCTTGAAATTCGAGCTAGTCACTCTCTTTTTCTCTCTTCTCTTCTTCACTCTTCTCACAAGAATGATCTTCTTTTTCCTACCTCTTTCTTTTTGTTCAAATCCTAGGGTTTTCTAAATCCAATGGATGAGATTAGATTAGATCGACGACTGAAATTAAATGCTCCTATTTATTTCTCATAAATATTAATTTCACTCACCCACTTAAATTATCAAAAAGTGACTTTATGGTTATAAAGTCTCATTAAATGCTTTTCACAAGTCATTTAATGTGAGGGTCACTTTTTCCCCCTTTCTAAGTGACTTAGGCAAAAGTCACTAGGGGAACACTTCCCTAGGTACAAAAACTAACACTCCCTCTTACCGAGGAAGGTGTTCTGCCCCACTCCTAACTTGTCTCTGAAGAAGACAAACATGCCCCTCTCCAAAGATTTCGTTAGGATATCTGCTACCTGCTCATCAGTGTATATGTACTACAACTCAACTGCTCCTCTCTGAATGTAGTCACAAATGAAATGGTACCTGATCTCAATATGCTTTGACCTGTCATGGAACACTGGATTCTCAAAGAGCTGAATGCAACTCTGATTGTCACAATAGATCACCGTAGGTCTAAGCTCCTGATCAAATAAATCTACCAACAACTTGCGAAGCCACAATGCTTCACAAGTAGCCTAACTGGTTGCCATATACTGAGCCTCGACGGAACTCAATGTAATGGAATTCAATTTCCTACTGAACCACGACACTGCTACCGAGCCCAAACTGAAACAACAACTAGAAGTGCTCTTCCCATCACTCACACTTCCTGCCCACTCTAAATCTGTGAAACCAACCAAACTGACTCCAAATGAACCCTTGTAATCCAAACCATAGTCCATTGTACCTGCAAGATATCTCAGCACATGTTTTGTGGCAATCCAATGTACACTCCTAGGCTCCACCATGAACTGGCTAAGAGTGTTCACCGCAAAACACAAGTCTGGCCTAGTGTTGACCAGATACATCAATGATCCAATGAGCTGATGGTAAAGTGTCGGATCCACCAACTTACCCTCAGAAGCATGAAGCTGCTTCAAGTTGGTGATCATAGGTGTAGACATCGGACTGCAATCCTCCATCCAAAATCTATTCAGAATATCAACTGCGTACTTCCCCTGTCCTAGGAAAATATGTCCAGGCTCCTGCCAAACCTCCATCCCCAGATAGTAATGCATCAACCCAATGTCAGTCATCTCATACTCAATAGCAAGGTCTCTCTTGCAATGTGCAATGAGACGCTCGTCTCCAGTGATAAACAAGTCATCAACATATAACAAAAGAATGAGAGGATCTCCACCAACCACAATGTAGTAAAGGTTGGGATCAGCCTCACTCTTCTGTAAACCCATCGAAGTCAAGTATGCATCGATCCTGGAGTACCAAGCTCTAGGAGCTTGCTTCAATCCATACAAGGATTTCCTCAGCCTACACATATGAGAATCTCTCCCATGAATCTCGAATACCTGTGGCTGCTCTAAGTACACCTCCTCCTGCAGAAGACCATTGAGAAATGAGGTCTTCACATCATCTGGTGGATCTTCCAACCCATCTCTGCTGCTATAGAAATCACTTCTCTGATGGAAGAATACCAAGAAACTGGCGCAAAGGTCTCATCATAATCAACTCCCTCAACCTGTGAAAACCACTGTGCCACAAACCGAGCCTTGTACTTCTCCACACTGCCATCAGCAGCATGCTTCACCTTGTAGATCCACTTGGAAGTCACAACAGGCTTCCCCTCCAGTCTCGACACTATCTCCCAAGCATCATTCTTCGTGATGGAATGGTACTCTTCCATCATGGCATCTCTCCAAACTTGATTCTAAGAATCCTCCTCAAATGTGGAAGGCTCTAAATCAGGAAGACTCGCAACAAGAGCCATACCCAATCTATCCGGCATTACTACTATCCTAATCTCCTCTTGGGGTCTACCAAATGCCTCTGCTTCTTTCAAGGTATCTTGAAGCCATTTAAGCTTCCTCTTCCTTGAAGGCTCCTCCCATACTGGTCTATCCTCATATGAGGAACTCCCAGAAGCAGAAGGTCCAACACCCCGAGGACCAGTGACTGATGAACCAGTCCCTGAAAAACCTGTAACCTGCGAACCAGAATTTGAACCTGTCCCTGAAGTACGTGTCACCTGAACCACTGAACCTGTAGGAGTTGTGCCTGTACTTTATGATCCAGTCACTTCGTAAATCTATGGACCCGAAATCTGTATCGAAGAATCCTGAGTCACCTGAGGTATGGAATCCAGTGGCTCCCTCTGCTCTATCTCTTTGACCTTCCTGAAGGCTCTCTCCTCATCAAACTTCACCTCCAACCTAACAACAACTCTCTTTTGGCCAGGAAGGTAAAGCCGATAGGCCTTCGAAGTCTCATCATATCCCACAAAGATGCCTCTCTCTGCAGCGGGATCAAGCTTCGTCCTCTTCTTAGAAGGGACGTGAGAGAAATTCAAAGAACCAAATATACGAAAGTGGCTCACCTAGGGCTTCTTGCCCATGTACATCTCCTCACGAGTCTTCCTCCCCAAAGCAAGGTGAGGACTCTTATTCTGCAGATAAACTGCAGTGTTGCATGCCTCTGCCCATAGAAAGAATGATAAACCCTGATCATGGAGCATCGCTCTCGCTCCTCCCACAATCGACATGTTCTTCCTCTCTGCTACTAAATTCTGCTCAAGAGTGTAGGGAACTGTCAGTTGTCTCTGTATACCCTCCTGTCTACAAAATCTATCGAACTCTTTGGAGGTATACTCACCCCCATTGTCCGATCTCAACATCCCAATCTTCCTTCCTGTCTGCTTCTCCACAAGGGATTTAAACCCTTGGAAGACTCTCAATACTAAGGGTGACTTCTTGCTCCTCAAGAAGTAGATCTAGGTCTTCTTGGAGTAGTCATCAATGAAGATGATATAGTAGTCAAATCCAATCAAAGAGCCTGATGACATAGGACCACAAATATCAAAATGGATCAAGTCAAGTACTCCTGTTGCTTTGGTGTCACTGCTTGGAAAAGCAGTCTTGGTGTACTTTCCCAAATCACACCTCCTGCACACATCGCTCCGCTTAGTGCTGAACTCGGGTAAACCTGTAACCATGCTCCTCAACAATCTCAGAGCTAGGTGATGTAAGTGGGCCATCCTCCGATGCCATATCTCACATAGCTCACTACTGTTGCTATGTGCTAGAGCGTGTTGCGGCTGAAACAAGAGCTTGTACAACTTTCCACATCTAACCCCAATGTCCATGGATGTAGATACTCCTGTAGTCTTGGGGAATACCTGCACTCTCCCATCCGAGAAACATACCCCAAGACCCATGTCCTCAATGGTGGAAACTGATACAAGGTTCTTCTTCAGCCCAGGGACAACAACACATCCCTTAGAGTCATGGGACTCATAGACTACCTCTGAAATGTAATGCCCCCCTGAGCAACTGCTCTAACAATGGTGTCATCGCCTAGTACAACCTCCACATATGTACCTGTCTATGATAGCTCGGAGAAAATCTCTCGAGCATCTGTCATATGGCTCAAAGATCCGCTGCCAATATACCAAGTACCAGTGGTGGATGCACTCGTCTGATGGCCTACCAACAAGGAATGCTCCATCTCCATATCCACATCAGTGCTGGTAACTAAAGAGGCTCTCTCTCTCTCAATCTATCCAACACACAGAGAAAACTCTCTTTGAAATCTGTCTCCAAAGTCATCAACCTCCGCTGAAGCTGCAGTCTGTTGTCCCTTCCTCTTCTTGTTTGGACACTGTGAAGCATAGTGCCCAAATGTCTGACAATGATAGCACTTGATTTTACTCAAGTCCTTCTTTTTCCCACCCTGCTGCTGCTGCTTGGCCCCACCCTTCTTGGGACCCTTCTTCTTCTTCTTCCCCTTTGTTGTCAAAGCCACGTTCTCCTCATCTTCCCTACCTTGTGATGATTTGCCCTGTACAAGACCTCTCCTAGTCTCTTCCTTCATAAAGTCATCCCACAGTCTCTCCCATGAAAGCAGGTTCTTTCTGCCCACTATAGCTTGCAGAAATGCACCCGAGGGCTTGGAAGCCCCATTCATTGTTGTACGCACAAGCTCAGTAGCAGTGACCACCTCCCCAACTACTTCTAACTCATCTCTAACTACAGATATCCTGGTAAGGTAAGTTGTCACTCCCTCTCCACCATTCATCTTTATACTGTTCAGTTTCTCCTTGAGAACCATATTCCGGCTCTCATTGGTACTCTCGTACAAACTGGTCAAAGCAGCCCACATCAAATGTGCCCTAGCTTTGCCTGAAATGTGAGGGATGATATGATCTTTAACTGAATCAAGGATTATTCTTCTAGCTTTACAGTTTTTCTTGTTGAAGTCTGATAATGTTGCTGCATCTGTAGCAGTGGGAATCTGAACGGGGTTTGCTGTAGCATTTCTAACCACCTCCTCCCACAGTTCATTCTCCTCTAAAATCAGCAAAATCCTAGCCTTCCATGGCACAATGTTTCCTGTCCCATCTAGCCTATCCTCCAACCTAAGTCCTGTAGCCATCTTTCAGCCAACCCAACAAAGTGTTGTTCACTAATAGAAGAAAAATACTGAAATTACTGAGTTCTGGAAATTTCTGTGTATGCAAAATATTATTGTTTCCTGCCCCCAAGCTCTGATACCATGTAAATTTTTCTGTGTAAATCGGCTTGCTGGTTTATGCCAAATTTTCAGTGTTTTTCATCCCCAGCCGGTTTTGCATTGGCTGGAAATTACTTATGAAATTTACAAAACAATAAACACATTGCAAATACACTTTAACAGACATAAAATAAATTTGACATGCACACCATTAAAAAATCAGACTCAGAATTTTCGGCCAATAGCCCTGGAAAAACCCCCATAGGGAAAACCAGTCAGAGAGAGAGAGAGTTATTATTTCTTCAGCAATATTTCAATACATTAATTTTACAGTCAAAATGTACTTATCTCAACCAACCAAATCACCCAGCCAACTTCCTCGATTTCTGTGCAAGGCTTCCTCGATTTTTGTGCATAAATTTCTTCTCGAAAAATGTGCTAAACACAGTCTCAATTTCTGTTCCAACAACCCAGAAAATTTATGTATGGTACAACAACAATTAATGTTGTTGTACAGACCTCGAATACTGTGCCATTTCTTGGAAACTGTGCCCTGTAATAAATGCCTCGGGAAATGTGTTGTACGGTACAACAGTTAATGAGCTGCGGTCCTCGATTTCTGTGCCAATGTGCAACTATACGGACCTCGAAACCCGTGCCTTTTTCCTACTGCAATGTGCCTTGAAAACTGGGCCACTAATGTTGTTGTACTAATTTCGGAAAATGTGCCCAATGAAATAAAACTTTGCCTCGGTAAATGTGCCCAGAATCACGTTGTATGGATTGTCTCCTTGCCTTGGAATCCGTGTTGCTCTCTCGAAAAAAGTGCTGGAAAAACCCTCCTTGAAATTTGAGCTGGTCACTCTCTTTTTCTCTCTTCTCTTCTTCACTCTTCTCACAAGAATGATCTTCTTTTGCCTTCATCTTGCTTTTTATTCAAACCCTAGGGTTTTCTAAATCCAATGGATGAGATTAGATTAGATCGACGGTTGAAATTAAATGCTCTTATTTATTTCTCATAAATATTAATTTCACTCACCCACTTAAAGTTACCAAAAAGTGACTTTATGGTTATAAAGTCTCATTAAATGCTTTTCACAAGTCATTTAATGCGAGGGTCACTTTTTCCCCCTTTCTAATTGACTTAGGCAAAAGTCACTAGGGGAACACTTCCCTAGGTACAAAAACTAACAAAAAAAACACATGTTAAATAATCAAAATATAATTGTTAAAACAACATTATACCACTCTGTATAAATCTTTGTGTTTGTTCTAACCCAAAAAGAAAATAAAGCTTTGATAGTTGTCCTCTCGACAACCTGCACTAGATAATTATTGATTAATACAAAATGCTTGCAACGCCCATAAAGCAACTATGCTCAAATCATTCATCCATTGTAGAACGACCTCTTCTGTTTTGTTGATGTAGCATGCCTTCTTTCAATAGGCCCGCACAACCAGTTTACCTTACCCACTAATTTGGGACATCTAGAAGCATTGGGCATCTCCAACTACATCCAATGTTTAACATCTTCCTCCTCTAACTCAAAGAACGAACAAAAACTTGGCTTCAAAATATTTGTCAACTACGATAATCCTCTTATGCTCTTCAACTTTGCACATCCACTTCCCCTGAACTCCTCCAAGATATCAATGCTCCCATACTTGGCAACTCTTCTAACTCAAACAACCCACTAACATCTATCTACGTGCTCCAACTAGTGTATGTTCTTAAGCTTCACGCACCCGTCTACCCACAACTTCTCCAAAGATTTCAACGTTTCCGCACGTGGCAACTCTTCTAACCTGGAGCATCCACTAACATTCTAGGTTAAAAGCTTTGGCCACTGCACCGACTTCGGTTTGTTTTTCATCTTCAGCATATATGCATATGAGTAAAAATGATGCAAACATATCACCATCCACCAACATTCCTGCAAAATGTTCAGATGTTTGAAGTTTTTGTTTTGCTTCTGAAGCTGCCTGGATGATGGCAGATATAGAGCATGCCTGGAAAATTTGAAAATGGGCATGGAGGAAGTAGGTAATGTCGCTCCAGCTTTAAGTCCTACCGCCTACGCCAACTTGCTCAAATTTGGAGACAAGAACTTTACAACTGTGTGGAGCTCGGACACAGTGCACGTCGGTTTGTCTCACGTTGTTTAGTTGTTTTCCCAAGAATAAAACTACCGAAACACATGGAATAATAGGGAGCCAGAAAAGAGAGTGGCCTAAAGGACCACTACCAAGGCGAAATCGTAGAATCAAAAAGATTAAAGTCATGTTTTATTTTTATTTTTTCTTAATTCATATGATTTAAAATTTACAAACTTGTTAATATATTTTATTAAATACATATAAATAAATAAATAAATTCTTTCTACATTCGACAAAATATAATCAGATTTTAGAAATATATACTCTCTGCCTCTCCATGAACTAAAAAAACACCATACATTTTGTTTTGTTTTCTTCTTAGATATTTTTTGTATGATCATGAAAACCACACTTAGGGACTTTGAAGGATATTGAGCCCAATCAAATCAACCAATACCCATTAAGTCAACCAAGGCCCCACTATGGGCTAGTAGCCTCTTGTTTTCTTCTTAGATATTATTTCTAGAAGTAATCTCGAATTGCCCGAAATAAAAAGGAATATTCTACCGATTCGACAATTTGACCCGGAAGCCGGTCACTGTCGCTGCTTCCCGGCCATATCGTCCTGTGGGGCCAACTCAAACTAGGATTCCCCTCCATCCATTGCCGGAAAGGCCCGAAAAGCTTGCCAGCATTTAATGCATGGCGTTGTCGCCAGCCACCAACTGCAATTTGATAATTCAAATTTACACAACCAAATCTGACGCAAACAATACAACACCTTAAAGACTGGATTTAACAAAACAAGAATTGAAATTTTATTTACAATAATATGTGGAAAATGAATTTTATTTGCAATCTGATAATTCAAATTTACACAACCAACTACTCTCCCACAGCAATGGATGGACAATAGAGTGATTTCTCCCTTGATCGATGCCTCACAAAGTTGGATGCAGCTCTGTCCAGCTCCCAGAAAATGGCTCATCTCAGCCATCAACGCCCAACAAACCGAGCCTTGTACTTCTCCACACTGCCATCCGCAGCATGCTTCACCTTGTACTTCTCCACACTGCCACAAACCGAGCCTTGTACTTCTCCACACTTCCATCTGCAGCATGCTTCACCTTGTAGATCCAGTTGGAAGTCACTTGGAAGTCACAACAGACTTCCCCTCTAGTCTCGGCACTATCTCCCAAGCATCATTCTTCATGATGTAATGGTACTCTTCCATCATGGCATCTCTCCAAACCTGATGCTGAGAAGCCTCCTCAAATGTGGAAGGCTCTGAATCACAAAGACTTGCAACAAGAGGCATACCCAATCTATCCGGCATTACTACTATCCTGATCTCCTCCCGGGGTCTACCAAATGCCTCTGCTTCTTTCAAGGTATCTTGAATCCATTTAAGCTTCCTCTTCCTTGAAGGCTCCTCCCATACTGGTCTATCCTCATATGAGGAACTCCCAGAAGTAGAAGGTCCAACACCCCGAGGACCAATGACCAATGAACCAGTCCCTGAAGAACATGTAACCTGCGAACCAGAACTTGAACCTGTCCCAGAAGTACCTGTCACCTGAACCATTGAACCTGTAGGAGTTATGCCTGTACTTTATGATCCAGTCACTCTAGAAATCTATGGACCCGAAATCTGTATCGAAGAAGCCTGAGTCACCTGAGGTATGGAAGCCGGTGGCTCCCTTTGCTCTATCTCTTTGAACTTCTTGAAGGCTCTCTCCTCATCAAACTTCACCTCCCGCCTAACAACAACTCTCTTTTGGCCAGGAAGGTAAAGCCGATAGGCCTTCAAAGTCTCATCATATCCCACAAAGATGCCTCTCTCTACAGTGGGATCAAACTTCATCCTCTTCTTAGAAGGGATGTGAGAGAAAGTCAAAGAACCAAATATACGAAAGTGGCTCACCTCAGTCTTCTTACCCATGTACATCTCCTTAGGAGTCTTCCTCCCCAAAGCACAGTGAGGACTCCTATTCTGCAGATAAACTGTAGTGTTGCATGCCTCTTCCCATAGAAAGAACGGTAAACCCTGATCATGGAGCATAGCTCTTGTTGCTCCCACAATCGACCTATTCTTCCTCTCTGCTACTCCATTCTGCTCAGGAGTGTAGGGAACTGTCAGTTGTCTCTGTATACCCTCCTATCTGCAAAATCCATCGAACTCCTTGGAGATATACTCACCCCCATTGTCCGATCTCAACATCCGAATCTTCCTTCATGTCTGCTTCTCCACAAGGGCTTTAAACCCTTGGAAGACACTCAATACTAAGGGTGAATTCTTGATCCTCAAGAAGTAGATCCAGGTCTTCTTGGAGTAGTCATCAATGAAGATGATATAGTACTCAAATCCAGTCAAAGAGACTGATGACATAGGACCACAAATATCAAAATGGATCAAGTCAAGTACTCCTACTGCTCTGGTGTCACTGCTTGGAAAAGCAGTCTTGGTGTACTTTCCCAAATCACACCCCCTGCACACATCGCTCCGCTTAGTGCTGAACTCGGGTAAACCTGTAACCATCCTCCTCAATAATCTCAGAGCTAGGTGATGTAAGTGGGCCATCCTCCGATGCCATATCTCACATAGCTCATTGTTGTTGTTGTGTGCTAGAGCGTGTTGCGGTTGAAACAAGAGCTTGTACAACTTTCCACATCTAACCCCAATGTCCATGGATGTGGATACTCCTATAGTCCTGGGGAATACCTGCACTCTCCCATCCGAGAAACATACCCCAAGACCCCTATCCTTAATGGTGGAAACTGATACACGGTTCTTCTTCAGCCCAGGGACAATAACACATCCCTTATAGTCATGGGACTCATAGACTCCCTCTGAAATGTAATGCCCCCCCAACCAACTGCTCTAACAATGGTGTCATCGACTAGTACAACCTCCACATATGTACCTGTCTGTGATAGCTCGGATAACATCTCTCAAAGACCTGTAATATGGCTTGAAGCTCCGCTGCCAATATACCAAGTACCAGTGGTGGATGCACTCGTTTGATGGCCTGCCAACAAGGAATGCTCCATCTCCATATCCACATCAGTGCTGGTAACTAAAGAGGCTCTCTCTCTCTCAATCTGTCCAGCACACAGATAAAACTCTCTCTGAAATCTGTCTCCAAAGTCATCAACCTTCGTTAAAGCTGCAGTCTGTTGTCCCTTCCTCTTCTTGTTTGGACACTGTGAAGCATAGTGCCCAAATGTTTGACAACCATAGCACTTGATTTTACTCAAGTCCTTCTTCTGCCCACCCTGCTGTTGTTGCTTGGCCCCACCCTGCTGTTGTTGCTTGGCCCCACCCTACTTGGGACCCTTCTTCTTCTTCTTCCCCTTTGTTGTCAAAGCCACATTCTCCTCATCTTCCCTACCCTGTGATGAATTGCCCTGTACAAGAGCTCTCTTGGTCTCTTCCTTCACAAATTAATCCCACTGTCTCTCCCATGAAGGTAGGTTCTCTCTTCCCATTATAGCTTGCAAAAATGCACCCCAGGGCTTGGAAGCCCCATTCACTATTGTACGCACAAGTGCAGTAGCAGTGACCACCTCCCCAACTGCTGCTAGCTCATCTCTAATTGCAGATATCCTGGTAAGGTAAGTTGTCACTCCCTCTCCACCATTCATCTTTATACTCTTTAGTTTCTCCTTGAGAACCATATTCTGGTTCTCATTGGTACTCTCGTACAAACTGGTCAAAGCAATCCACATCAAATGTGCCCTAGCTTTGCCTGAAATGTGAGGGATTATATGATCTTTAACTGCATCAAGGATTATTCTTCTAGCTTTACAGTCCTTCTTGTTGAAGTCTGATAATGTTGCTGCATCTGCAATAGTGGGAATCTGAACAGGGTTTGTTGTAGCATTTCTAACCACCTCCTCCCATAGTTCATTCTCCTCTAAAATCAGCAAAATCCTAGCCTTCCATGGCACAAAGTTTCCTGTCGCATCTAGCCTATCCTCCAACCTAAGTCCTGTAGCCATCTTTCAGCCAACCCAACAAAGTGTTGTTCACTAATAGAAGAAAAATACTGAAATTACTGAGTTCTGGAAATTTCTGTGTCTGCGAAATATTATTGTTTTTTGCCCCCAAGCTTTGATACCATGTAAATTTTTCTGTGTAAATCGGCTTGCTGGTTTATGCCAAATTTTCAGTGTTTTTCATCCCCAGCTGGTTTTACATTGGCCGAAAATTACTTATGAAATTTACAGAACAATAAACACGCTGCAAATACACTTTAACAGACAGAAAATAAATTTGACATGCACACCATTAAAAAATTAGACTCAGAATTTTCGGCCAATAGCCATGGAAAAACCCCCATGGGGAAAACCAGTCTCAGAGAGAGAGAGTTATTATTTCTTCAACAATATTTTAGTACATTAATTTTACAGTCAAAATGTACTTATCTCAACCAACAAGGTCACCCAACCAACTTCCTCGATTTTTGTGCAAGGCTACCTCGATTTCTGTGCATAAATTTATTCTCAAAAAATGTGCTAAACACAGTGTCAATTTTTGTGCCAACAACCTAGAAAATTTATGTACGGTACAACAGAAATTAATGTTGCTGTGCGAACCTCGAATACTGTGCCCTGTAATAAATGCCTCAGGAAATGTATTGTACGGTACAATAGTTAATGAGCTGTACGGTCCTCAATTTATGTGCCAATGTGCAACTGTACAAACCTCGAAACCCATGCCTTTTTCCTACTGCAATGTGCCTCAAAAATTGTGCCACTAATGTTGTTGTACGAATTTGGGAAAATGTGCCCACCAAAATAAAACTTTGCCTCGATAAATGTGCCCAGAATCACGTTGTACAGATTGTCTCCTTGCCTTGGAATCTGTGCTGCTCTCTCAAAAAACATGCTGGAAAAACCCTCCTTGAAATTCGAGCTGGTCACTCTCTTTTTCTCTCTTCTCTTCTTCACTCTTCTCACAAGAATGATCTTCTTTTGCCTTCCTCTTGCTTTTTGTTCAAACCCTAGGGTTTTATAAATCCAATGGATGAGAATTAGATTAGATCGACGGCTAAAATTAAATGCTTCTATTTATTTCTCATAAATATTAATTTCACTCACCCACTTAAATTTATCAAAAAGTGACTTTATGGTTATAAAGTCTCATTAAATGCTTTTCACAAGTCATTTAATGTGAGGGTCACTTTTTCCCGCTTTCTAAGTGACTTAGGCAAAAGTCACTAGGGCAACACTTCCCTAGGTATAAAAACTAACAAAAAACACACATGTTAAATAATCAAAATATAATTCTTAAAACAACATTATATCACTTTGTATAAATCTTTGTGTTTGTTCTAACCCAAAAAGAAAATAGAGCTTTGATAGTTGTCCTCTCGACAACCTGCACTAGATAATTATTGATTAATACAAAATACTTGCAATGCCCATAAAGCAACTATGCTCAAATCATTCATCCATTGTAGAACGACCTCTTTTGTTTTGCTGATGTAGCATGCCTTCTTTCAATAAGGCCGCACAACCAGTTTACCTTACCCACTAATTTGGGACATCTAGAAGCATTGGGCATCTCCAACTACATCCAATGTTTAACATCTTCCTCCTATAACTCAAAGAACGAACAAAAACTTGGCTTCAAAATCTTTGTCAACTGCGATAATCCTCCTATGCTCTTCAACTTTGCACATCTACTTGCCCTGAACTCCTCCAAGATATCAATGCTCCCATACTTAGCAACTCTTCTAACTCAAACAACCCACTAACATCTATCTACGTGCTCCAACCAGGGTATGTTCTTAAGCTTCACGCACTCGTCTACCCACAACTTCTCCAAAGATTTCAACGTTTCCGCACTTGGCAACTCTTCTAACCCGGAGCATCCACTAACATTCTGGGTTAAAAGCTTTGGCCACTGCACCGACCTCGGTTTGTTTTTCATCTTCAGCATATATGCATATGAGTAAAAATGATGCAAACATATCACCATCCACCAACATTCCTGCAAAATGTTCAAATGTTTCAAGTTTTCGTTTTGCTTCTGAAGCTGCCTGGATGATGGCAGATACAGAGCACGCCTGGAAATTTGAAAATGGGCATGGAGGAAGTAGGTAATGGCACTCCAGCTTTAAGTCCTACCGCCTACGCCAACTTGCTCAAATTTGGAGACAAGAACTTTACAACTGTGTGGAGCTCGGACACAGTGCACATCGTTTTGTCTCACGCTGTTTAGTTGTTTTCCCAAGAATACAACTACCGAAACACACAAAATAGTAGGGAGCCAGAAAAGAGAGTCACCTAAAGGACCACTACTGAGGCGAAATGGTAGAATCAAAAAGATTAAAGTCATGTTTTATTTTTATTTTTTCTTAATTCGTATGATATAAAATTTACAAACTTGTTAATATATTTTATTAAATACATATAAAAAAATAAAAAAATTCTTTCTACATTGGACAAAATATAATCAGATTTTAGAAATATATATTCTTTGCCTCTCCATGAACCAAAAAAACACCATACATTTTGTTTTGTTTTCTTCTTAGATATTTTTTTATGATCATGAAAACCACACTTAGGGACTTCGAAGGATATTGAGCCAATCAAATCAACCAATACCCGTTAAGTCAACCAAGGCCCCACTATGGGCTAGTAGCCTCTTGTTTTCTTCTTAGATATTATTTCTAGAAGTAATCCTGAATTGCCCGAAATAAAAAGGAATATTCTACCGATTCGACAATTTGGCCCGGAAGCCGGTCGCTGTCGCCGCTTCCCGGCCATATCGTCCTTTTGGCGGGGCCAACTCAAAATAGGATTCCACTCCATCCATTGCCGGAAAGGGCCGAAAAGCTTGCCAGCATTTAATGCATGGCGTTGTCGTCGGCCACCAACTACAATTTGATAATTCAAATTTACACAACCAAATCTGACGCAAACAATACAACACCTTGAGGACTGGATTTAACAAAACAAGAATTGAAATTTTATTTGCAATAATATGTGGAAAGTGAATTTTATTTGCAATCTGATAATTCAAATTTACACAACCAACTATTCTCCCACAGCAATGGATGGACAATAGAGTGATTTAACATATTTCACGAAATGGCACCTTTTCAAGACATGAATTTAGTGTCTAGTAATGGCTGAGGTTGATTGTATTAAGTGGAAGCGAAATAGGATGCGACATGTTGTGGCTCTTGTGGGTTCATGTCAATTCTGGCGAGATTTGTTCAAAATAGAAAAATCAACCACAAACATATCTTCCGAAGAAAATCCACATAATTATAAACAGAAATTGTTTTGGTTGTGCAGGATATTTGTGGTTGGTAGTGTGCAATGGAACAATGATATGAAATGAAACAAAGACAGGCCAAGGTGCAAGGGTAAAACTTTTATTATGGTTTCAGTATTGTATTATGGTTTACAAAAAAAAAACTTTTATTCATGTTAATGTTGCATTTTTCTGTCAATGGTCGATATATTTTTCAATTTTTAATAAAAAAAATTGAAATAATTTTAATGTTTAAAAAAAAATCACAGTTGGTTTAGTAAATGTAAATATGTTATAAATAGAGTTTGTGTGTATAAGGTGATAGTCTTTCAAAAGAGCATCTTTCAACTATAACTATTCAGTAGAGGAAGGTGCATTGGTCTTTGAATGATTCAGGGATGATCCTCTTCAAGGCAATTTTCTGGTTTTTTATTACCTTATAAGAAGTTTTTTTTGAAACTGTAAACTGCAAATCTTCCATTGGATGTACTTTATATTTTGATTGGCTCTTTTTTTTGAAGCTGTAAATCTTTCATGAGATATACTTTATTAATTTAAAATATTTAAATATTTTTTGTTGTAAGATGTAAGTGTTGATTAGATTTTTTAGAAGAATCTAAAAAAATATTTTTGATTTATTTAATTAATAAATTAATTAAAATTTAAATAAAATTATTTATGTATCATATTACTTACAAGAATTAAATCTCAGATATAATAATAATAAGTTAAAAAAGTATTGATAAATGTTTTTGAACATAAAACAAAGCCCATCAAAAGCTGCAGCAAAGTCTCTTTAAAAAATAATTAAAATCAAAATTTAGTAACTAATATTTTAATTTTTTATTTATTTAAATTTATAAAAAGCCAACAATTTTTTCATTGAAAACGTCAATTTCATTTTACAAGTGATAATGTTTTAATTTATAAAAAAAAACAATTTTTTCATTGAAAAGGTCAATTTCATTTTACAAATGATATAGCAACATCAGGATTTGGAAAGATTCTATTTTCTATAAATACAAATTGCCAACCACACTACTTGCTTTCAAAAGAAGTAGCCAAGGCCTACTACTTGCTTTCAAAAGAAATACTAAAGCCATTTAACAAAAAACAATCATTAAAATAAAATAAGAACATTTAAATTCATTAATCAACTATATGGAAATGGCAAAGCATACAAAACTTGGGAAAACCCCCAAAAAATTGGTGTGAGGATTATGAAGTTATGAACACGTAAAAAACAATCAATATAGCCTACCATAGTTGTGAAATGTGAACGAAGATAAGAAAGATAAACTATATACAGACATATAAAAATTGAAAAGCATTTTAGTGAAAAAAATAAAAATATCTGCAAATCACTATTTTTTTTTCTTATGAAGAACAAAATAAGTTATTGGATTTAACTACATTTTAGTACTTTTTGAAAAGAAATATTTCTATTACAATAATATTTGCTTTTGCACGATTTTGTTAATAAATATCTACCAAAATCTTAGAGCTAGAGAATTCACATTTGACAAAAGACCAGGAAATAAACTTAAAAATGTTAGCTTGATTAGAATGTTGATAGTAAACCGAAAGAGAGCGAGTTCGCACAAGATCGAGTGAGTTTGCAGACCAGATCGAGTGCAAGTAAGCGGGCTTCTCAATCTGAGGTCTGAACTGTCACGATCCTGCCTCGATCAGATCTGAATAGTTAGAGCTGCGGTTTGTGCCACTTTGTTGATGGACTAGTCGCAGTGTAGAAGCCCTTCTGGCCTTCCTCTCCTGAGTGCACGTTTACCTAAAGGAATCCCTCCTGGATCTCCTTCGCTTATGACTCCTGAGCCCCTTCCAATGGCTTCGGGAGCTGACAACCCTCCTTTTGATCTTACAAATTTCCTGAATCTGATAGCAGCTCAAGGAAAGAAGCCTCTATCCTCTTCCTAGCAGAAGTTTGTGAAGAAATTAAATGAGATCCCGACGGTAGCGTTACCGTTGACCTACCTTGTAGGACAACCCTCAATCTAGTTTGATCGGCCAATTCACAGGTCTGTGGCCCTCTCCGAAGTCCACCGAACATTGGGTGCAAAAGAATTGGAGACCTCTAATCATGGAAGACGTGAAATCTTTCTTTCTAGGCAAAGGATATTTTGCATTTGTGTTCAAACAGGATCGCGAGCTCATATTCAAAAATGGACCGTACTTTATGGGACCATAGGGACTTTATATGAATAAATGGACTCCAAACTTCGATCCCACTCTCAATATCCCTTTTGCTGTCCCTGTCTGGGTGAGGCTCCCTAATTTACCCCTACATTGCTGGAATATAGAATCCCTAGAAGCTATCGGAAATGCACTGGGTAAAAACATTGACAAAGCTGATCGGAAAGATCAATATGCATGTGTGAGAATATACGTTGAAGTAGACTTGGAACACGGACTTCTGGAAGCAATAAATCTTACCGTGGTAGATTGGACCCATATTCAAGAGCTTGATTATGAACAAATCCCTTTCAAAAGAAGATTTTGCCACGAGTATGGTCACTTTTCCTGATCCTGCAAAAAGAAGCCAACAGATTCAGAGTCAAAAGGGAAGAAAGAACAATGGACTGCCATTCAGAAAAATAACAAATCTGGACCGAAATCCCACTCAAAAAGTCTAAATATCAAGAAAATAGACCATCAACAACAAGATCCGATGTCATCGAATAACAAGAATAGTTTTAAAGTTTTAGAAAGTGTTGAGTTCATCAAGAAAATACCGAGATCGAAGAAGAAGGAGAAATATGCGAACAAGAAGATTCTCAAGTTATTCCTCTCATCTTAGAAGCTCTAGATCTGCTTCAAAACACATCCAGCCCCACCAGATCTACCTTGATTAAAGACGCTCCCTCATATGATGAAATCACAAAATCCAAACCCTTGAACTCCCCATCCTCCCCGGAATATCTCGTAGACAAATCTGCCAAAAAGTATGGTTGGAAATCAACCAAAGAACTGAGAGAAGAAGAGGTTGAGCGAGAGAAAGTCCAAGGATCCCAATCCACTATTGATATGGTTTTCAGCAGGAATACTAGAGCCAGGCAAGCAGGAAAGAAAAACGGAGACCTATTAGGAGGCACCCCCTCTTCCATCTATAATTCTAAATGATGAAGATGGTCTCTTGGAATTGCAGAGGTCTTGGAAGCCCTAGCAAGCTAGAAGTAGTAAAATATCTTCAAATAATTGATATGCTAGATCTCCTACTACTCCAAGAGATCAAGCTCGATGAAAATTATGTCTTAGCTATCGGAAAAGAAAAGTGGAAGAAAAATACTGGGTATGTAGTGAGCACTAGAGGAGCCTCTGGTGGCCTGGAAACCCTATGATCTTCCGAAAAATTCCAACTCCATAACTCCTTTGCTACGCAGCATTGGATTTATACGGATCTTACCCATATTCAAAGCAATAAGCAATTCACTCTTTTCAACATATACGTACCCAATCTTTACTCAGAGAAACAGGACTGTTGGAATTTACTTGAAGACTTTCTGTAGGCATATGCACCTCAGAATATTATCCTTGCCGGTGATATGAATATTACTCTATCCAAGAACGAAAAAAAGGGTGGCAAAAGTGGAACAGATCACTTCCAATCACAGGTTGAAGCTCTTCTCCAAATGTGGGATCTCATTGACATCAAACCCAAAAAAGGGAAATATGCATGGTCCATTAAGCGAATTGGAAAAGGAAATATTATGGCGAGATTGGATAGGTTCCTAGTCGATAGCAACCTTCTGATACTCATACCATTTCCTCTAACATTCTGACCAATCTAGCCTCTGATCATAAACCCATCCAACTCCTTTTTCAAGAGAAAGAGGATTTAGGTCCAATCCCCTTCAGGTTCAGCCCACAATGGCTCATGCATGACAGCTTCTGGAGCATCTTGGAAAATGCATGGAAAATACCAGTAACCGGATCCCCTTGCTATGTATGGGAAAAGAAACTCTCCAATACTAAAATCGCTCTCAAGACTTGGGCCAAATCTAATTGCCCAGCCCCTGCAAATCCCATAAATTCTGCAGTGGGCGCTCTAGAAGAATTCCAATTCAAAATGGAGGATCAGGCCATTGAAGCTTCCACACTGCATGAAGAAGTCAAACGCCAAACCAAGGCCTTTCACGCATTCCGATCAGAAGAAGAGTATTGGAGGCTCAAGTCGTGGAGCATCTGGCTCAAATCTGGTGATAAAAATTCTGCGTTTTTTCATAAGCAGTTCAAAATCAGACAAAGCTTCAATCACATATCAGAAATCAAACTTGATATTGGCACGACAGTTAAATGAAACTCAAATATTAAAACCGTAGCTCATATGCACTTCTCCAAGTTATTCACGAAAGAAGACAGCGCTGATGGAGAGGATGAGCTCAAGTTCTTGGAGCACATTCCCAAGAGGATTATGCTGGAGGATAATCTCAACATGCACAAACCGTTTACAGAGCAGGAAGTGCTCAAAGAAATTCATTCACTTGACTCTAATAAGGCAACGGGTTCCGATGGATACTCGACTCATTTCTACAAAGCCTGCTGGAAATACATTAAAAAAGATTTCATGAGAATGATAAGGAATTTTCACTCAAAGGCAAAAATTGGAGGTTGCACAAACTCAACGTTCCTATCACTTATACCGAAAGAAACTAACCCCTGCACATTCAGCAGATTTAGACCGATCTCATTATGTAACTCCTCATACAAAATCATCTCCAAGTTGCTAGCAATTCGACTAAAGCCTTTACTCAATAATATTATATTTGACAATCAAGGAGGCTTCCTGGAAGGAAGGCAGATTCTTGACAATGTTATTCTCGTGCAAGAAGCAATCCACTCCAGCAAGGCTCGAAAAGAAAAAGGTGTGTTAATCAAGCTAGACATGGAAAATGCATTTGATCACGTCAATCATTCTTTTCTTCTTAAAATCCTGAAATGCCTTGGTTTCGAAGACACACTTATCAGTTGGATCTCTACTTACATAAGCAATCCCTGGATAGCTCCCCTCACTAATGGACGTCCTACTGATTTTTTTCAAGTCTCTTGGGGCATTAGACAAGGCTATCCTCTGTCCCCCTTCCTGTACATCATCATTGCAGATTCCCTTAATAGAAAGTTGAACCATGACTTAAATTATGGATCTCTCCCTGGTCTACAATTAACCTCTAACTCTCATCCACTCAATAACACCCTTTTCGTTGATGATTCACTATTATTGGGCGGTGCCTCTTCCATTATAGCTCAGAAATTCATTTGAATCCTGAAAGGGTACTGCAATGCATCTGGAGGCAAGATCAACATGCATAAAAGTGCACTCTACTATTGAAATTTAAAAGATAATGTTGCAGCCAAAATCAACAGAATACTTGGAATTAAATTTTATAACCATTGGGACAAATTCTTGTACCTCGGTCTCCCAATCACTCAAGGTCTCTCAAAAACTGGAAATTGGGAAGATACGATAAAAAAAAAATAGAATTAGAAGATCGGGAGGATACTGGCTCAGCAAGGCTGGAAAATTGACTCTTATAAACTCAGTTCTCTTCGTGATGCCTATATATCAATTTTCCATTCTTCTAGCTCCAAAAGGAGTGACAGATTTGATTAGTAAGTTACTGAGAGACTTTCTGTGGTTTGGTGGGAAAAATAATGGAAATAAAATACACTTAGTGATGTGGGAGATCATAAAGCAACCAAAATCTTCAGGAGGCCTTCAAATTCGGGATCCATACCAAGCCAATTTAGTGTTGGGAGGCAAGCTTTTATGGAAGCTTATGCACAACAAAGACCATCAAGTCAGTCTTGTTCTCATACAGAAATACTTGCAGGGTAACAGGTTAATATGCCTCGATCATAAGCCAACTTCCAAAGGCTCCAATACCTAGACATGATGTAAGTCAGCATGGAACTTCTTCTCAAAAAATCTATACTGGATACCGGGTAATGGCAGCAAAATAAACATTCTCATGGACAATATCATGAACAACGAATCTTTACAAAGCATCCATGAACTAGATAATATTGCATACTGGTTTAAGCAGAATGGGATTACAACTTTAAAGGATTTTAGTGTATGGGACAAGAAGGGCAACTGGCATAGCTGGAATAGTAGACTCATTCCCTCTCAGCATGAGATGGCTAAAAACATCATCATCGATAAATTGAAAGCCTACGCCCCCATACATCTGTTGGACAAAGATGATCGGGGCTGGGGTCCCACTGGTTCCTATACTTCTACTCTCGGATATAAAGCTCAACAAACTCATGAGAATGAAAGAAAAGATATTTGGAAATTAGTATGGGACCCACTTGGACTCCCTAAAATCAATTTTTTTATTTGGACTCTAATCCATGGCAAAGTCCTCACATGAGATAATCTAACTAAGAGAAGTTTCCATGGGCCTTTCTGGTGTCCCTTCTGCAGAAATAGTAATGAAACTCGCATTCATCTCTTAATAGAACGTAAGTACACCAAGCTCGTTTGGAAATACACGCTACTTGATCTCAATCTTTCCATACCATCTTTCTCTTCTATTACCTACCCGTTTAAAGATTGGAAATATCTATACCCCTCTCCCCTGTCCAAAAAGAAAACCTGGAAACACATTTGGATCTCAATTCCCAAATTTATTTGTTGGAAAGTCTGGATCGCAAGAAACAACATCATCTTTCAGGACAAGCATTACACTCCAATGCAAATCGCAGGGAAAGCCAAAGGTTTTTTTATCGAGACTCTTATCAATTCCAATTACAAGCCAGATGCTACCCTCGGCAGGGATGAAAAGAAGTGGATTGGAATCACTCTCCCAAATCCATGCACAAGCATATATCAGCATCAACCACCAGAATGGAAAATCAGACAAACAAATTCAGAATTTCTTGCATGGAGAAACAACCAAGCAATGGACAACCTTCAATTTGATGGTGCCTCTGAGAGAAATCCCGGTGAAGCAGGCGCTGGAGGAGTCCTGTGGCTAAGTGAAGGAACTTTGAGACTGAAGTATAGATGGGGTTTAGGTATCTGTTCTAACAACATAGTGGAAGCATTAGCTTTGTTGAAAGGTTGTCAGATTGCCAAAGAGCACAAAATTGATAAAATACAAGTGTTTGGAGATTCCATGTTAATTATCAGAGCTATCAACACAAAAAACAATCTCAACAAGCTTCCCCTAAACCGAATCATCCATTGAATGATTCAGAGCTATGTAATTCATTGCATCTTCATTGTTAATAAATATTTAATGGGAAGAGAGTATATATTTAAGAATTGAATGTAAATTTTGTAAAGATAATGCAAAGTTTTTATTTGTTTCACTCAAAACTATTTAAATATTTTGTTTGGGATTAAAAAGCTCTATTGAGCTCAATGAAATTTTCTAACTTGTATGTTATTGATTAAGTTTTGATATGAACATATACATTACAAAACCCTAAACTGATATTATAAAATTGTGGGAATCCATTCATTCAATTTTGTGCATTATTAAACATTCTCCCTTTTATCACACTTCCATTAGTTTCTTGTTGTTTCTAGTAATATTGGCGCCAATTAAATATTCTCGCGAATGGTTATTCCTCTTTTCTCATTTCTATGCATATTTATTTATTAGTCTTTCATTATTTTCTTGTTATTTCTAGTAACATTGGCATCATTGTGTGTGTCAAATATTTTGAGAATGCCCCATAGATTTCTTTCCCTTGCCTTATCCCAAGCCCAAGTTTAAGGAGACATATAATTTTTAACATTAATGCTTGAAACAACATTTTATAATCATGGGTGGGATTTTTAAGAAAGATAGATAGAAGGTAATATAGTTTTTGTTATCATCAGACTTATGCATTAAAGTTTAAGCTCTAATATCACACTTTGACTTGCATTTTTGCATGTTGTGAGAGATAAAGTGAACAATGAATATCCTCAATAAAAATAATACTTGGTAGTTTTAATGAGTAATTTCCTTAATTTTGTGATGTATGGATTTTCATAAGTTACAAATCATAGACATGTTAACCTAAATAATAAGCAATGGACATTTTCATGTTCCTAGAAACCTTTAAGGCAAGTAGAGGTTTCTTGATTACTCTTATTGTGTTTTGATAGAATTATTACCCTTCAACATTTAAGACCTTAAGATTTATTACAATTTTTACTTTTCTAATAAGATCTATAGTGAACATCACGCTTGTGATTAAGTTGATTTTGGATATAATCAAGAGAGACTGGTATGTCGAACATGACACTTGTGGTTAAGTAAAATTTGGATATAATCTTGAAAGTCAAATGGTTATGCCTTTTTTTCCCGCCCCCCCCCAAAAAAAATAAAAAAAATCACTCTTTTTATTCAAGGTTGAATTAAAAGTACATTCATCATAAGCGCTATACACTTCATCATATAGATTGTTTGAACAATAAAAAAGGGACTTAGCCCAAAACCAAAAAAACCTTCTTACATAATAATAATACCAAAATAGAGTTTGGTCACTTAATCCCAACTCCTCATAATAAGTTTTTTAGATAAATTAGTTCTGAATTAGAAAATCATACATATCTACTAAAATGGAAAAGCATATATATTGAGAGCTTTGATAGTTGTGCCATGTTAAGACCAAAGGATCAAAACCAAATAAACCTTCATACAAAAATGCATGCAGTCCTGAAAAAGCCCACAGATTCTTCACCTGATCCAAAAAAACTATCCTTCTTGGAATCATATGAAATCATATGATAAGTATCTATGTATATGCCTTGGTAAAAAAAGTTCCCGCATAGTCAAAAAAATGCCCGCACAACCCAAAAGATTTCCTGTATGGCCTTCTTAGAGTCCCGCATAGTCTTTTACAACCTTCTTAGAGACCAAACAATTCATCCTCACAATCTTCACTCCTTCAAAGTCCAAAAAAATGGTCGCACAGTCTTTTACAACTTCAAATTATTCTAGCCATATAACCTAAATGCTTTGAGTACTAACCTTCAATGTAAATATAAGACATATCTAATATCTTCCACTTTATTACCTTGCACAAAAACTGACACATAAATTAAACCTTTTTATTTTGTTAATCCAACTTTGACAACATGTCCACCAGATGATTTAATTCTCTGTATATATGCTTGAAAGAGACCATATCAAAAAAACTAATAGCATTCTTAAGTTCTAATGCCATATTCGAGTATTGGTCGCTTCTATAGAAAGGACATGATTCATCCAATTAATAACCAGCTGTGAATCACCCTGAATATGAAGTTCTCTTAATCCTCATCGATGTGCCTTCCTCATAACTACTCACAAGGGCATAAAAGTTAGCTTTATTGTTAGTACCAACCCCCACATTTTCCATAATCTAAATATAATGATCATCCTATAAGTAAATAATCCCTCCTATTCCCCATCTCTGGTTCTCCCTCGAGTATGCCCCATCAAATAAGTCCCAAGGTTTCGAATGATCTATCACTAAATGACCAATAACCCTTCCCTTCTTATTTGTAGAAGTGGATTTATATTCTTGAGCAAGTGCAAAAATCATAGCAGTAGCTTGAAACGAAGGTAAATACTTGTCATAAAAAATCCTTGCATTTCTTGCCAACAATATGCTCCATAAATTCAAGAAAGGAAGTGCTCAATGCTTTAATAATGTTGGATTCTAGATCCAGTTTTGAATCCCTTCTTCCACCAAAACCCCCAGCCAAATATCATTGTCCCCTATCCATTTTTCAACATAATACGATAGATGTTTGGCATAAGGACAAGAAATAAAGAGATGTTCTACGTCTCCACTTGAGGTCTTACACATATAGAAGATCCCTGGTCCATGAAATTGAAACTTCTAAAGATAATCGCAAGTTGGAATCTTAGCCCACAATGCAAGCCACATAAATAACTTAGTTTTCTTCGAGCATTTTACCTTCCAAATTTGTTTGTACCACCACCTCTCCTCATGTACATCCTATTGAATCATAACATCATATCCTTTAATTACCATATAAGACCCTACTTATAAGTTGTGTTCCCACATAAGATCGCCATTCCCGCCGAGGAGTCTTATCGAACCATTTTGTAGTTCCTTAATATAACTCTCCCACTGAATACTCATATTTCTATTTAAGTTTAATTGCTCTTCATTTTTCCAACCTTGTTGTCGGCATGTTGAATTATCCTCCTCCATACCCTAATTTAAGTATATAATGTTTTGTTGATTAATACACTAAATCGCCTCCTTAGAAAGAAAGATCGAATTTTTGCATCCCATAATTCCATCTCTTCTGATTTTGACATGTTCCTCTTTCCCCACCTTCCACACCAAACTATTACCAATTAAGGGAAAAGGAAACACTAGGGATTTCCAATGGTTTGAATATTTTTTATGGACTTTCACTAGATTCCTGATCCCTTCCACTATAGACAAAGGAGAAATATATTTCTATTGAATTACATTTTTTCATAATATAGTTTTACGAAGGAGCAATATATTTCCACATGCTTTTAGCAGCCAATGCTTCATTAAATTCTTGGATCCTTTTCAACCCCCAACCATACTTTATGAAGAGGCAGAGATATGTGCTTCCATCATGCCAAATGTATTTGAGACCCTGCCTTCTTCTCCCTTCATATAAAATCTATGCAAATACAACGAATTTTATCTAGTATCATCTTCAATATATTAGCTAGGAAGCACCAATAAATAGGATTGGCCTCCAATACAACTTTAACCAACGTCAATCCTCCTCCCATGGACAACCACTTATGACACCAAAAATGAATTATGCTTTCAATTTTATTGAGTAACCATTGGCAATCCTTACATCAATATCCATTTGGTTTTAATATACACCCCAAGTATTTAAACCCTTCATAATTTAGACCTATCTATGAGAACGTGAATAACTGTACAATTTGATCTGAAAGAGATTTATCTATGTCATTGGAGTTGATCATTGAATTCTTTAAGTTTACTTCCATTCTAGTGGCTTTATATTAAATACTTAAGATGCTATGAAACTCTCTTAACTCTTCCAATCTAAGGATTCAAGCAATGCTCGATAGGTTGTGAAATTGACTCATGCCATCTCTTTAGTTCATATCATTTTGAAAATTCAAAACAAATGATCATTGCAATGTAGCATCATCATGATGTCCTACCAATCGTCAAAATAATATGCATATCCACTCATGCCATATATGATAGAGTTGTTGTATAACCTATTTGTCTAATCTATTTTCCATACAATTTACTACATCATACTCTGATGTAGATATATTAATAGGTATAAGTAGTATGCTCTCATTTTAAGCCTTGTAATATTATAAGGAGTATCTAGAAACTTTCTCATATACTTATACCGTGATAAAGACTCTAGTTGATTAGTCATCAATATATGAATTATTCACATAATTCATTGTTAACTTCTTATATGTTATCATATTTATGATATCAATAACATAGCTATGGGATCATAATATATCCAATATCTTAAGACATTGTAGTCATACAAACCACATGCATTCCTAGCTAGGCTACAATAGGCTTCACACATAAAAGTCAACATGCTAGATCAAAAGGCACACATACATTTAACCATATCATGTCATATTATGATATAAGTATATTATTTACACAACCTTAGTTACAACAAGCCTTTTAGTGGAATCTCACAACATCCTTGATGGTTTTTCCATCAAATCATTGAACTGTTTACATATATGCTTACAAACTCGGTATATACATACGCTTCATGCATTCTTATGCTTTTCTTTTCAATGATCTTATGCGCAATTATCTCATGCAATTCTTACATAATTCAAGAAATATTCTTTATCCTTAATAAACATGGCTATTTCATATAGCTATATTAGATTATATTACCTCAACCATTTATCCACACTCACACGAGCATCACTAGTACATCAAGGTTATTAAGTTTTTAAAATCACCTACAATTATGAAGTACAACAAATATTATAAATTTTCAAAATATAAGGTTACCTTTTCAATAATCCATCAATGTTCTCAATCCAAATGCTTGGTTATTTAATGAGCATTGTACCTTCATTTTAGTATTATATGAGGATGGATATTTATCATGAGGAATATTCAAGGTTTGTCATCCAATATTGTTCTTTGTGATCTAAATACTAACTAATCTCTATTCGTATTGGATCTCCTTTTTTCCTAGATAGAGTGTACCCTTCCACAACTTTAAATAAATCACATAAATCATGCTTACATAATCCTACCACCATATTGGCACATGCACCATTTAAGTGTCACTCAATGAAATCGTCCCAAACAAGCTTGGGCACCTTGTATTTCTAAACCCTCCACTTAACTCATGTTTTATAAGCATTGTCGAACCTTGTTGACATGAGATTAGCATTGTGTAATATCCGATGAACTGATTACAATGATATTCTCTTGACTTCAAATATTCAAAACACAAATTAACACATACTAAAACTAGTTAACAAAATTAGTTTAAGGGAGACTAGATTTGGACACATGTAGATCCCCCCATGGCTTGATAATTGAAGTCTTTTGGGTCTGTAAAAATATGAAAGTAAGTGTGCAGCAGCATATATATCATATTCAAGGCCAGCTTGAGACTCCTATGCACAATCTACTAGGGCTATTTATGCTTCGACAACAACTACCACTAATGTCTCCACAAGGATTCCTAGGCACACCAACATATGCATACTAAACTCATTCACTTACACTTGAAATAAACCAGAGTGTGTATATCATACATTAACCCCTTAATCTAATTCTAGGAAATATTTTATGAAGTTTTGGTAGGATTTGGGTTTGTTTGGAGGCAAAAGAAGGAAGAATGCTAGGTTGTATAGCTCAGCTAGTTGACTTCCCAAATCTCCAAAATAGGATGAGAGGGATATAGATTCTCAGGAATAGGATTGGAGGATATTCAAAAAGGTCTTAAGAATCTCATATGTCTGACAGAACAAAAAATTAGCATTCACAAAACTTTTGATAACAATTACCACGAAACTAGTAAAAAAACAAGGTCTAAAGAGCTAGTCTTGATAAAATTGAATACAAACAACTTGTAAGGATTTCAAATTCCTCTTTTGAAGTACAGTATGGCTGAGAAGTGAATATAATAACAACATCAAACCAAAATAAATAATTCTAAGCAGCAATTGAAGGTATTTTAATCTCGGACTTCTCGGAGAGTCTCTAATACATATAATTCTTACAATACTGAGTCTATAAGACTTCTAAGAACATAAGAAGAAGAAGTGTATTCAGTAGATATGAAATAGATATTAACACAGAGCATATGGATTCTCATGGAAGGTGCATCAAACTTTAGTGGCTGCTCACTAGGGTGCATTCATCAATTGTTTCTTATCCTCTTAATGGATCTCCTCAATAACTCTCTCTAACTGAACTGACGCTCAGTATTTCTTCTCGATGGCTTGGATTCTTCACTAGTGGGATGATAAAGGCATGTAGATTAGAATTTAGCAGCTATGGATCAAATCATAGAAAACTGGAACACATACAGCATTAGGGCACATCTCCCAAGCTTGGTTGAGGTGCATCACTCAACCTTGAGAAGAAGAGCTCTCAATCACAAAGAAAAATGGCCAAAATATGTGAGAGGAGTGTATTGGCCTTCCTTTATAGACTGTATGGCTTCATGAGAAAGAAATGATAAAGTGTGACTAGATGAGTGTGCATTCCTTAGAGAGAGTTAGAAACATCACTTCTTTGTGAAACCTTACTTGCTTTGTAATTTTCTCCTGCTTTTAAAAATTGTGCCCTCCTTTGCTTTCTGGATGTTTCCTGCTTTTCCAAACTTACTGCTTTTCTGCACTTTCCTACTTTGTTCACTTTTCTACTTTATGTACTTGCCTGCTTTTGCTAGTTTCCTTGTTTTTTTTTTGTCACCTTGCTTTTAGCTGCTTTCTTTTTGTTTCTATATTCTCTCAAGTGAGTGGATGAGGCCAACCTTATCCTCATGTGCTCTCCTAGCCACATGAGTCTTTCATTATTTTCTTGTTATTTCTAGTAACATTGGCACCATTGTGAGTGTCAAATATTTTGAGAATGCCCCATAGATTTCTTTCCCTTTGTCTTATCCCAAGCCCAAGTTTAAGGAGACATATAATTTTTAACATTAATGCTTGAAACAACATTTTATAATCACGGGTGGGATTTTTAAGAAAGATAGATAGAAAGTAATATAGTTTTTGTTATCATTAAAATTATGCTTAGAGGTTAAGCTCTAATATCACACTTTGACTTGCATTTTTGCATGTTTTGAGAGATAAAGTGAACAATGAATATCCTAAATAAGAATAACATACTTGGTATTTTTAATGAGTAATTTCCTTAATTTTGTGATTTATGGATTTTCAAAAGTTACAAATCATAGATATGTTAACCTAAATAATAAGCAATGGATATTTTCATGTTCCTAGAAACCTGTAAATCAAGTAGAGTTTTCTTGATTACTCTTATTGTGTTTTGATAGAATTATTACCCTTCAACATTTAAGACCTTAAGTTTTATTACAATTTTTACTTTTCTAATAAGATCTATAGCGAACATAACACTTGTGATTAAGTAGATTTTGGATATAATCAAGACAAATTCCTATGTCGAACATGACACTTGTGGTTAAGTAAAATTTGGATATAATCTTGAAAGACAAATGGGTATGCCTTTTTTCCCTAGTGAAAAACAAATAAAAAAATCATGCTTTTTATTCAAGGTTGAATTAAAAGTACATTCACCATAAGTGTTATACACTTGGTCATATAGATTATTTGAACAATAAAAAGGGGACTTAGCCCAAAACCAAAAAAACCTTCTTATAAAATAATAATACCAAATAGAGTTTGGTCACTTAATCCCAACTCCTCATAATAATGATTTTAGATACATTAGTTATGAATCAGAAACTCATACATATATACTAAAATGGAAAAGCATATATATTGAGAGCTTTGATATTTGTGCCCTGTTAAGACCAAAGGATCAAAACCAGAGAAACCTTCATACAAAAATGCCCATAGTCCTGAAAAATATTGCACAGTCTTCACCTACTCCAAAAAATCCATCCTTCTTGGAGCCATATGATAAGTATCTATGTATATGTCTTGGTAAAAACAAATTCCTGCATAGTCCAAAAAAAGACTTGCACAGTCCAAAAAAATGCCCGCATAGCCTTCTTGGAGTCCCACATAGTCTTTTACATCCTTCTTGGAGTTCAAAAAATGATCCTCACAATCTTCACTCCTTCACAGTCCAAAAAAAAGTCCACATAGTCGAAAAAATGCTTGCACATTATTTTACAACCTCAAATTATTCCATCCATATAACTTGAATGCTTTGAGTACTAATCTTCAATGGTCATATAAATCATATCTAAGATCTTCCACTTTATTA
This sequence comes from Larix kaempferi, assembly GCA_027924585.1. Classification (NCBI taxonomy): domain Eukaryota; kingdom Viridiplantae; phylum Streptophyta; class Pinopsida; order Pinales; family Pinaceae; genus Larix; species Larix kaempferi. The sequence continues at coordinate 5,292,267 of BSBM01000391.1, forward strand.
CGTTGTGCAAAAACTTACACATAAATTAAATCTTGTTCTTTTGTTAAGACCAACTTTAACAACCTGTCCACCAGATGATTTACTTCCTTGTATATATGCTTGAAAGAGATCATATAAAAAAACTGATAGCATTCTTAATTTCTAAGGCCAGATTCGAATATTGGTCGCTTCTATAGAAAGGACATAATGCATACAATTAATAACCAATTGTGAATCACCATGAATATGGAGTTCTCTTAATCCTCATTGATGTGCCTCCCTCATAACTACTCACAAGGGCATAAGTTTAGCTTTATTGTTACTACCAAACCCCACATTTTCCATAATCGAAATATAATGATCTTCCTAGAAGTAAATAATCCCTCCTATCCCCCCTCTCTGGTTCTCCCTTTGGTATGCCCCATCAAAGAAGGCCCAAGGTTTCAAATGATCTATCACTAATTGACCAATAACCCTTCCCTTCTTATTTGTAGCAATGGTTTTATATTATTGAGTAAGGGAAAAAATCGTAGCAGTAACTCGAAACAAAGGTAAATACTTGTCATAAAAAATCCTTGCATTTATTTCCAACCATATGCTCCATAAAGTCAAGAAAGTAATTGCTCGATGCTTTAATAATGTTGGATTCTAGATTTGGTTTTGAAGCCCTTCTTCCATCGAAATCCCCACCCAAATACCATTGTCCTCTATCCATTTATCAACATCATACCATACATGTTTGGCATAAGGACCAACATAGATCCATCTTAAAGGGGATCTATCAAGCGCCGAGAGGGATCAAATCCCTCGAAGTGCAAACCCCTTTTTAGAGTGCAAATGTTGAGGAAGCATTTTAATTTGTGTAGTTTTATATATATGTCATTGTAAATGTTTTAAATAGATGACATGTTAATTTTTTATAATATTTTTTTAAATGGACACGTGTCAACTCTAGGATGCGCATGGAAGGAGTTACACATCTCCCCCTACTCGGTTGTAAAATGCGCCTCTTCGAAGCAATCATTAATGTGAATTTGAATTTCAAAATGTAAATAAATATATAATATATTTAAATTTTAAATATTAAAAAAAAATTAATAACAAAATTTGATTTTTTTAACCAAAACATTTTGTCAATCCAATTTGAACACCTCATAATTATTTTGCTGTATTTTCTATTCAAACATCACTGTGAACCTAGATCTTTCGGTGTAATTTCCTTTCAAACATCACTGTCAATCTAGATCTCTGATGCTCGCCTTAAAAATCGCAGTGACATCAAAAAAGAAAAAGAAACTAACCACCTAACTCTCCAACAACGAATTTGGCAGATAACGGTAAACCATTGAATCACCGTCCAAAAATAATTTCCGCTTGGCAAGTATTTTAATGAAAATGGAGGTCTAAAGCAGTTTAATGAAAATGGAGGTCTGGTTTGATTTAAGGTCGATTTTGGAGACCACGATATTCATACGGAACATTGTCATAGAGTACTTCCCCGGATAAATCTACAATTTGTTTTCAAAATGACAAAATCTTTATGCAGAGTCCATTTTTATGGAAAGAAGAATGACAGCCCTACAAACCATAGTAGCATAATTGGAATATGGATAAACCAACCTAGATCCAAATCCTAGGCTCTATCAAGCCCCGAGAGGGATCAAATATCCCAAGGTGCAAACCTCTCCTTGAATAGCTCCTTGACTGCAATACCTGAGCCACCTAATCCTAAGCTCTAAAGTCTCTAGTTTAAGTCTCATATTTACTTTTTACTTTGTATTATTCTTTTTTGTTTATGGCCGACATAATATTTATTATTTTTTACTTTGTATTATTATTTTTTCTTTATTTTGCATTATTTTGTTACTGGACAAACACTCCACAAACACTCTAAAGTCTCATATTTACATTTTACTTTGTATTAAAAGTAAAAAGTAAAGTCTCTAGTTTAAGTCTCATATTTACTTTTTACTTTGTATTATTCTTTTTTGTTTATGGCAGACATAATATTTATTACTTTTTACTTTGTATTATTATTTTTTTGTTTACTTTGTATTATTTTGTTACTCGACAAACACTCGAATCACAAGATCTCCCCCATACTGGGCTGTAGAGCGCCTCTCGGCGCAACAAGAAATAAAAATATGTGCTACATATTCACTTGAGGTCTTACAAATATAGAAGATCCCTGGTCCATGAAATTGAAACTTCTGAAGATAATCCCAAGTTGGAATCTTAGTCCACAATGCAAGCCACATAAGTAAATTATTTTTCTTCGGGGATTTTGCCTTCCAAATTTGTTTGTACTACCACCTCTCCTCATGTACATCCTATTCAATCATAACATCGTATCCTTTACTCACCATATAAGACCCCACTTATGTGTTTTTTTCCCACATAAGACTTTCATTCCCGCGAAGGAGTCCGATGGAACCATTTTGTAGTTCCTTAATATAACTCTCCCACTGAATACTCATATTTCCCTTTAAGTTTAAATGCTCTTCATTTTTCCAACCATGTTGCCGACATGTCGAATTATCCTCCTCCACAACCCGATTTAAGTATACAATGTTTTTTTGATTAATACACTAAATCACCTCCTTAGAAAGAAAGATCGAATTGTTGCATCCCATAATTCCATCTCTTCTGATTTTGACATGTTCCCCATTCCCCACCTTCCACACCAAACTATTACCAATTAAGAGAAAAGGCAACACTAGGTATTTCCAATGGTTTGAACATTTTTTATGGACTTTCACTAGATTCTTGATCCATTCCACTATAAACAAAGGAGCAATATAGTTCTATTGAATTACATTTTTCCATAATATAGTTTTACTAAGGAGCAATATATTTCCACATGCTTTTAGCAGCCAATGCTTCACTAAATTCTTGGATCCTTTTCAACCCCCAACCATCCTTTATGAAGAGGCAAAGATATGTGCTGCCAACATGCCAAATGTATTTGAGACCCTTCCTTCTTCTCCCTTCATAGAAAATCTATGCAAATACAACAAATTTTATCTAGTATCATCTTCAATATATTAGCTAGGAAGTACCAATAAATAGGATTGGCGTCCAATACAACTTTAACCAATGTCAATCCTCCTCCCCTGGACAACCACCTATGACACCAAAATTAATTCTGCTTTCAATTTTACTGATTAACAATATCCATTTGATTTTAATATGTACCCCAAGTATTTAAACCCTTCATAATTTAAACCTATCTACGATAACTTGAATAACTGTACAATTTGATTTGAAAGAGAAATGTCTAGGTCATTGCAGTTGATCATTGACTTCTTTAAGTTTACTTCCATTCCAGTGGTTTTATATTAAAGACTTAAGATGCTATGAAACTCTCTTAACTCTTCCAATGGAAAACAATAGAATGTCATCCACAAACAATAGGTGGGTTAAATAAATTAATGCCCCTCCATTTATACCTTTGATCCTTCTAGTTCTTCAAGCTTGTATCAATACTTTTCTTAACCCTTCAACAAAAAACAGAAAGAAATAAGTTGACAATGGACAACCTTGATGTAATCCCCACTTTGATTTAAAAAACTTAAAATCCAGTGTGTTCACCCAAACTACAAAAGAATCCAAGTTTACAACTCCCATTATCCAATTTACCACTGAACCTCAAAGCCAATATGAATTAATAGAAATCTTAAATATAGCCAACTACATCTATCATATGCCTTTTCCCAATCAAGTTTCATAACCACATAATATCTTATGGAATGTAAAGTTTCTTGAGTTGTTCCAACAGCTTCATGTATGTACCTACCATTAAAAACACTTAAATGTTCTAAAGAGATAACCCTGGATACAATATCTTTTAACCTGACTACTATAATTTTGAAGATCTCGTACACACTATTAGGTAAAGAAATCAGTTGAAAAATGGATATGCTTTTTATATAAAGAGAGAAAGGGATTTCTTGAATAAGTTGGCAATGGTTAATTAAGAAATTCGAAGCTCGGATTTCTCATTGGACATATTGGCTATTGTTCATTGGAGACAAGCTTACATTGGCAAAATATGTGCTAGTTGGTACTCCTGTATTTTGGTTTTCACTACTCCCTGTCCCATGCTCTGTCATCAACTCTTTAAGAAGATTACTGTTTAATTTCTTAGGGATTAGGAGATTATAAAAGGATTTCTTATTGATGGTAGGTTGGGAGAAGATTTCCCTTCCTTATACCTCTGGTGGTTGGGGTATTTTGGATTTCACTATTTTTAGTGAAGCTCTTCGGTTGAAGAGTTTTTGGAGGGAAATTACAGGGAATTCACTTTGGACAAAGGTTATCCATGCAAAATATATTAAGTGTGAGCTCTCACTCTAGTTAAGGAATCCACAAAAGCTGATCCGGGGGGTCTCTCCGATTTGGAATGGTGTTTTGAAAGTCTACTGTTGGTTAGCTATGGAATTGTGTTGGAAGATTGGCAACGGTCGGGAAGTTGCCATCGGCATCGACCCCATTATGGGTCTATATGCTGAACATAAATTATCTTTTAATCTTTTAGCCAAACTGCAAGATGCCAGGTTGATTACAATAAATTCTATTGTGAAGGATAATCGAATGGGTTATTGGAAGGATGCTGCTGATCTTGATTTGTCTCTAGATGTTGCTATTGAGTGGGACTCTTACCTGCGGACTCTGAATTCGGCGGGGATCCGTATTAATCATGATCGAGATGAGCTCGTTTGGGCTGGGAATTTAACAATAGGTCAGGTGACTGCAAGCTCCGCATACAGGTGTATTATTAAACGACGATGTATCTTTCCATCTCAATGGTGGTATCGGCTCATTTGGAAGTGGTCTATTCCGCAAAAACATAAGTGTTTCATTTGGTTTCTGTTGATGGATCAGTTGAAAACTTGGAACAATCTCCTTCTGATGGGCTAGAATGGACTTGGTTGATGTATCTTATGCAAATGCTCATTGGAATCTGCAGTGCATCTTTTTGTGGAATGTACGTTTACTTGCAGTCTGTGGGAGAAATTCTATGCTACCCTTGATATTTCTGGAAGTTGGGGTCAGGGAAATGTGGACTCATATTTCAGATTTTGGATTGAGGACCATAAATCACATGCTACACTTCCTATCTTTGTGTGCTGGACCGTGTGGTGGACGAGAAACAAGGCGACCTTTGAGGAGATCTCTCCTAATCTTGAAGGTGCTTTCAATTCTGCTCTTAGTCAATATTTGAATTTTCAGACCATTCCTAAAGCTCCAGGTATGCATAATATTGGGACTTTTCACTTATGTTTTGATGATCCCATTCTTTTCTTTGATGGTGCGGCAAATTTGGGAGTTTGTGGTGTTGGTGGGGCAATTCACCTTAATTTCAACCATTATTTCACCTTGAGGATGAATTGTGGACAAGGCTCTAACATGAAGGCAGAGCTATTGGCTTTATGGTGTGTGGTGCGAGTGGCCAATCTGTTTGGTCTTGGAAAAGTGAAGATTTTTGGTGACTCATGAGTCACAATCAAATGGGCCCAGGGTGAGTTTGCTATGAATGTTTTGAATTTGGCTTACTGGTGCCACCGTATTAAATCTGAGCTTGGTATGTTTCTCTCTGTCACTTTAGCACATATCTTTCGAGAGCATAACTCCCAGGTTGATCTGCTGTCAAAAGCAGCACTGGACAGTGTTGATGGCATCTTACTTTGGGATGAGTACTTTGATCATCAACTGGTTGATTCTAGACAACTGTATTTTTTGGATTAGCATCTGTATGCTACCTTTTGCTCGGTTTTCGGGTGATGTTATATTTTGAATATTATGTATGGGGGAACTCTTCATGAGAGGCTCATGTAATTATCTTGGGTGAAAGTCCAATCTCTAATCTTTCTTTGATCATATCATGTACTATTTGATTCAACACATTGAATATCAATAGTATGCTTTTTTTGCGGGAAAAAAAAAGCTGGATGGACAATCGAGACATATATTTTAATTTCTTGATAATAAATTGTAAAACCTACCGAAAAAAATATTTTTCAATTTTCTTCGATGAGAGAGAACGATAGAATTTTGACTTGTCATTCAAATCACGCGTGCGTATGGAATCCAGCTAAGAACATTGGATTCATATGGTAGGTTTCAGGGTGTCGGAAATGATAATTTATGACATTATGTTCTCGTGGTGAACGGTCAAGTTAAATATCTTTTCATTCAATTTGTTTATTCCAGTGCATTCTTATCCTCTTCCCATTAAATAAATCTACTAGCCTTTTGATTAACAAGTAAAAATAGCAGCAAAGCTACTTATACATGTCATTTGAAAATAGTTTATAAGCAATTTAAGTAATTTAATTAAAAGTTAATAATCCAAAAGTAAAAGTAATTGATTTCCTTACATGAATACTAAGTTTTTTAAGAGAAGTTAACTAAGAAATTAATAATCCCTTGGAAGTGTGGTGACCTAGTTATTAGTGCACAAGTTGATTTTAGTATATTCTATGCCTCCATGAAATACACATTTGGAAATAGACATTTGAATTAGGCTAAATCATAATCTAGATAATACAATTGAAATGGTTCATGATTATATGTTGAGATTACTGTAGTGGATTAAACTCTAAAATAGAGATAAGGTAGGTGGGATGGGGAAAATGATAAAGTATAGTGTATGTGAGAAAAACAAATAAATCACAATCATTTTTTAATGATGAAAAAAAAGTTGGATGTAGGCCATTACACATAGCAAGGCTAAATAATATTGTTATTGTTAACAGACATATTATAAAGAAATAGTGCATAAATTTAGGCTTGGAAATGGAGTATTATTGTCATTTAAATATTAGTTTATTTCTTAACCCAACATATTATAAAGAAATCGTGCATAAATTTAGCCTTGGAAATAGTGTATTATTGCCATTCTAATAATAGCTTGTTTTGATATTGAAGAGTGTCATCATATTAATAGTAATTCGTTAGGAAATCAATATATATGTGACCGTTGTTAAGTGATTGGAATTTTTTAGGATGGAATTTTAAATTACTTTTTTGGAAAATGATTTGATTATTTCGTTTTAATTAAAGATGTTATGTTTTAAAAAAAAAATTTGTTAGATTTTTTTTGGAATATTTTAATTGAGATTTAACAAAATTTGAAATAGAGGTTTTATGGTAAAATTTTATGATTAATCTATCTTAAAATAATAATAAGATTCAGATTCCAATTTTTAGATTTTCTAAAAAGATTGCACTTGATTTTATATATATATATATTGATCATGATGTTCCACCACTATTTCATGGTGACCAATGATTTATAAAATGTTATTTAGGGAATTTTAATCCACTTATATATATTTGAGTGATAAAATCATTTAATATTTTTATTTTAAAGATATGGACTTGGTTTTTTCACCACTATCTTAAAGTGATCCCTAAGAAATGGACTTAGTTTAATTCTCTCCTAACTAATTTTTTCCAAACTCCTTTATAAATTATAATAAAAAAATTTACATGAATTGATTCATTTCATGCTTAAACACTGCCATAATAAAAATTATACACTTAATATAATTTATGATTTAATACAATTCATATTTAAACACCATAATTAAAGAAATTATATACTTCATTGAAAACAATTCATATTGAAACACCATCATGAAAGAAATTATATTCTTAAGATTTGATATGAAAGAAATTATATTCTTAAGATTTGATACAATTCATGTGGGATATAACAGTGAAATTTGTTATGATAAACCCTAAAACCAAAAGAATTCGCTCAACAACCAAAGACACGGAGCATACATAATGTATATTTATGCCAAGGGCAAAATCGAGTGGGGTGTTGGAAAATGTTGGCCACCTATACAATAAATTTTATATAAATAAGGGGTAAGGTAAGGTAAGGTAAGAGTTCCAACAAAAAGTATTTTTTTTTTCAGATATCATGTGATATTGTTTTTTAATGCCTGCAGTTTGTATTAATTTTGCATATTTCCAAATAGAAACATTGAAGATCGAATTATTAAGGCAAAACACTCTTTCTAGTTACTCTCCATTTAAGCTTGGTTGTATCTCAACAATCTTTTCTTCCGTCAAATATTGATGGCCTCAAACAGTGATAACCATAGATTTGCACTGAATGAATGATGTCTTGCCTATCGAAATCTGAGAGCAAACATCGGCTTCTTCGGCTCTGCCCGTCCAGCCCAATCCTGTACCCAGTTGTAGTATCGCCTACGGGATGTGTAAACTGCATCGGGGTCTTCGCCAGATTTAGATACATGCAAGTACAAAGAACCATAAAAAAATGTCAAACACTTTTTATTTATTTATTTTTCTGACAATTAGATGTAGAAATAAGGAAAAATAGTCAATTCAATGTTTTAAACCAATTACAAATTACAAATTTAAATTTATTAAATTTAGAAATTGATTTTTATTTTTTAAAATATTAAATTTAATATATAAATATTCTTAAAACTTTATAAAACCATAGAAAAAATAATTTTAGAAACAACGAATTAATAAAAAGTTTTAGCAAATCAATTGTTATATACCTTACTTTCTGCAGGTATAATAATATTTACACATCTAGTATAGAAACCGACAACTTTAGATATCTAAATTAAATTAAGAGAAAACACAACTTATCGAGCATCAATGTTAGATTAATATTTCAAAGTTCTCATTCTAATTTAAAATTTTGATTACAGAGTAATTGCTCTACGTAAGATTTTATCTCAAATTATTTTCAAATGTTTCTTTTTAATTTAAATATAGTTAAATTTGTACTTTAAAACTATATTCTTTTAAATATATTTAAATTTGTACTTTAAAATTATGTTCTTTTCTAACCCTAAGGTGAGATTTTGTTAAAGATATGATTATCATTTAATGGATAAATGGACTTCATTTTATCTACTAGAATGCCATTCCGTTTTGACTTAGATGATGAGCTGTTTTCTCCATGTGTTAACAAAATGCTTTTTCGGCCTTTACCAAAAAAAAACACCCTTCAGGGTGAGTCTCTTATATTGAGACTCTTAGATTGGTTTGTCAGACTCAACACCCTATTGTAAAATTTTTTTCCACGTCATGCAGGCCTGCCTGGCCTCTCCCTATGTACTTCAAAACTGTTTGGCTGCTCTCGGATGTCAAAAGACGAGATTACTCTCTCTTGCTCAGTACGCTGTCTGTTCTAACAGTCGACCGCCATGGGAAGCCCAAAGCCTCACGTGGCTATCTTTCCCTCCGCGGGAATGGGCCATCTCATCCCTCTCGCCGAGCTCGCCAAGCGCCTCTCCGGCAGCCATGGACTCTCTGTCACCTTCATCACCTGCAAATGGATGTTCTCCCCTCGCCTCATGTCTGCTTATTCCCAGACAATGGCGTCCTCGGGTCTCGACATCAGCTTCATCCAGCTGCCGGATGTGGAGATGGAAGGCGCAGTACAACAAATGAAACTGGAAACTTACCTATCTAAGTTTCTCGAGAAATCCAAAGGATCAGTGGAAAGCGCTCTCAGATCCCTCGTCCACTCTGCCTCTCCCGTTTCTTCTTTCATCACTGATTTTTTCTGCTCCACTATGTTCGATGTGGCCGCCGAGCTCCGTATACCCACATACGTATTCTTCACTTCCAATGCTTCTCTGCTTTCTTTCATGCTATCTATTCCGAAGCTCGTCTCAGAGATTCCAATTTCGTTCAAGGACGCCGAGTTTCCAATAGAGGTTCCGGGACTTCCAGCGATGGCTGGCACGGATCTTCCGCCTCCCTTTCAGGACAGGTCCGATGAAGTCTTTTACTGGGTTGTGCGTCATTCCTCGCGCTTGTGGGAAGTGACTGGTATTTTGATAAACACCTTCGAGGCGGTGGAGACTGAACCGATCAAAGCTCTTCTGGAAGGTAAAATACTTAATCCTACTGAAACTCATCGAGTTCCCCGCTTTTATCCAGTTGGGCCGCTCATATCATCGTCGCCTCTTGAATACGACGACAAGCTTGTCGGAGATGGAGGGGCGGATTGCCTCAAGTCGTTAGACAACCAACCGCCTTCGTCGGTTCTGTTCGTTTCCTTCGGAAGCGGAACAGCTCTGCCGACGGCGCAGGTGACGGAACTCGCCGTGGGACTGGAAGCAAGCGGACATCGCTTCCTGTGGGTGCTGCGCAGTCCGTCAAGCAGCTTTCTCTCCATTGATGAAACGGACCTTTCCCAACTCTTACCTGAGGGATTCGAGAGTCGAACCAGGGACCGAGGACTTGTTGTTCCGTCATGGGCGCCTCAGATTCCTGTTCTCTCTCACCCATCCATCGCCGGTTTCGTTTCTCACTGCGGTTGGAACTCTACTCTGGAAAGTATCTCGCATGGGGTGCCGATGATCGCTTGGCCTCTCTTTGCGGAGCAGAGGATGAATACGATTCTACTGGTTAATGACTTGAAGGTGGGGATCGCAGCAAAGAGGGAAAGCGATGGATTCGTAGGGAGAGAAGAAGTGGAGAGAGCAGTGCGGGAGCTGATGGAAGGAGAAGGCGGTAGGAGGGTAAGGGCGAGAATAACAGAATTGAAAGAGAAGGGCGTGATCGCGTTGGAAGAAGGAGGGAGTTCATACAAGGCCATGGCCGCCATAGTCTCCGAGTGGAAAACAAACGCAGAAAACTTCGAAGCTATAATTCCCAATACACAGATTTCCAATTCGAAATAAAAAATTCGAATTGGGAAATCTCATGCACTTCCTTATGTTGGGATGGTTTGATCTTCTCCAGATTTGTATAGTGTGAAGTAAAAGGATAAGTGTTCTCGTGCAAAATAAAGAATTGTGTTTGCTCGCCCGGATAGGTAGAAATACATGGAAATAAAGACAGATCTCTGCAAATATAGGACCTAGTCATTTTGTTGTTTGACGAGTGGAGTGATGTTCAGCTTCATTGCTTCATGATTGTAGTACAACTTATTATATGTGATATGATATAGGTATATGGAGATGATCATGCTCTCATTTTTATTTTTATAATTGTTATAATTATTTAATAGAAATAAGATTTAATTTTTAAATGTTATAATTATTTACAAGCAAAAATGATTTAATTTTTAAATTTTAATAATTTAATTATTTTTTCATTTGATTTACTACCTAAAGTGTACATGGTATGATTTACTACATAGAGTGTACATGGTATGATGATGATAATGAAAGTTAGGAAGATCAGTATTGTAGTCAACGTTCTAAAATTGTGATTTAATGTGGGTCTTCATAAGACATTTTAAGAGAAAATGATTTTCATCTTCAATCCTCTTATTGTCGTAAAGACAACAAATCCTTTTTAGGATTGTCAAGTACCTTGTTTCACTATGTAGTTGATGATAATTTATTCTAACTTGAGCAATGTCTATTTTCTTCTTTACACTAGTTAAAACATAGATACTTTTGATCTTCTATATTAGGGTTGATCCCCTCCTTATAGTATCGTAATTCTCTTATCTTCTAATTCTTTATTGCACCACATCTTCTCCTTAAATTTAGATGTAATAATATTTTAATATTATCACTATTCTATAGAGTTACATTTTTCTTCTAATTCTTTATTGCACCACATCTTCTCTTTAAAATTAGATGTAATAATATTCTTAACATTATCACTATTCTATAGAGTTAAATTTTCCTTGACTCTCAGACCCAACCTCGCTTAAGTCACAAGTGGTTTTAATTGGAGTTTGAAGAAATCTTAAGAAGACTCGTATTTCTCATGTTGTTATCTTGCTATTGTACATTAGGTACTTAGTGATACCCATGCTCTCAATGGGGGAGAGAATTGAATTTGCTTCAATTATAAGATTATAAGTTATAAGACACTTTTGGAATTGCTCTATCATTCTCCATGATTCTTTAAGAAATGTTGCAGCCCCAAACTTCACACCCATATAAGAAAGATGACAAGAGTGACAAGAGACTCAAAGAGGAGTTTATTCTTATCAAAAAGGGAAAGGTTCGCTGATTTACAATTGTTTTCAAGTCCATAAAATTTCACTCTTTGTTATCCCTTTCTCAATGTTTTAGTTCCATTTATGATTCCGATGAAGATCAATTCCAATATTTTTGTATGAATTCACTTCCTCCAAGATGTTGTTTGCCATACATGAAATTAACATTTAAATTATATTTTTGGATTTTCAATTATCATAACCTTTGTTTTGTCAATGTTAACAACCATATTTATACTAGAGAACAAATATTGAGAATTTTTTGTTACTTGCCAATATCATAGGGAATCCTCATCATAAGAACGATATCATCATCATAAGTAAAAATGATGATGATTATACTAGCTAGAGTCATGTCAACACAACATGCTTCTTCCAAACAACCCGCTATCTTATCAATGTATATACCAAAAAGGGTAGGGGACAGGGGAAAATCATATTTGGCTCCTATATTATAAATAAATTATTTTTTACCATCCCTCACTATTCCTAAACTTGGAAATGATATTTGTGTACAACATTATTGCAACAAATATCAATTTGAAATGGAATTTTAGCTCTTCTAATATATTCCAAAGGTTAGTTTTTGGCACTGTGTCAAATGATTTTATGAAGTCAAGAAAGCAACACAAGAGTTTGTTTTATTATTGCACCACTCCTTTGCAATGGTCTTAATCATAACAAGGTGGGTTGAATGATAGCTCCTAAATCCTACCTATCCTTTAAATATCTTTTTCCATGATGGGCATGTGCAAGCTAATGAGGGCCACTTTTGGCACGTTAGATGCAATAGAAAACTGAAAAATCAGGCATCCCTCAACTTGGTTTTTTTGAGATACTTACAGAAGATATATTTCTTTGAGTAAAAAAAATGAAATGTAGGAAATTGAGTCACATTTCCGAATATATAAGTTTTAAGTATTGAAAATTTACATAACTATATCAAATTTCATTTTTTCTAATAGTCACTTTTTTATTTTTATGGAAAATGATAAGGTATATGTTTTTGTGGGTGCAGCCTTTTAGTGCCTAAATGATGGTTTTGGGCTACAAAAATTGGTAGACATGTATAGAACCCATAGCACTAGTGCAACACTTTTCAAAAATTAAATGTTTACTTTTTTTATTTATTTTTAATTATGTAAGTGATCAAACCTCGAGAATGGTACGTCAAATGTGGGTGCAGCCTTTGAAGGTCTTAATGAAGTTATTTCGACTTGGATTTTTTATAGCATGTAGAGGTCGATGTCTACTAGTGCAGAATACATTTTTTTTTAAATGGTTGTGAAATGAAAAAGTTACGGAATAAACACCAACAACATGTATTTTTACTTAAGGAGTGATGACACAAGAAAATTAGGAAACAAATAGAAAATCTCAATATTTTTTAAAAAAAAATTACATATTTGGAATTTGCATAAAAAATGCTATCTATGCCTAAAATTTCGTCAATAATGGTCATGTATGTCATGCTGTAGAGAGTGGTGAAAAACATGCATATTGAGAAAAATGGGGGAAATGCCTAATTAGCTATGGTGTAGTAAATTCCATAGCACAGGTTTGGTAAGTCTAAACCAACCACATAGGACTGTGGTTGACATGCAGGCGCGAGAGGAGGGGATGAGAGGAGGGGGTGATTAGGTGCTCTGGAACACGCGCGCGTTCTAGTTAAATTCAAATATTTTGATTGGCACGCGTTTTGTATATGCAAAACGTGTGTGCGTTATGTACATTCAAAACACGCGCGCGTTATGTACATACAAAATGCGCTCACGCTATGAACATACAAAATGCGTGCGCGTTATTAAATTCACAAATTTATGCTTTTAAGGGTTGAATAAATTTATATACCCACCACTTCCTAACCCCTCCTCTCCCTCTCCCTAATCCCCACCACTCTTGAACCCCCCTCCCTCTATCTCTCTCATAATCCTCTCACTACTAACCCTTGCTCACTCTCTCCCCTCCTATACCTAACCCTTTCTCACTCTCTCCCCTCCTACACCTAACCCTTACTAACCCCCCCTCTCTCTATCTCTTCTGTACTCCTATACCAACCCCTATCCCCCACCTCCCTCTCTCTTCTAACCCCGTGACACCCTCCTCCTTCTCTATCTCTCTATAACCCCTTAACCCTCCCCACCACACCCACACCTAACCACCTCCCCTCTTTTATTATCTCTCATATTGATCCCCATACCCCTAACTCCCCTATCTCTATCCCCTCCTCCTCATAACCCTTACAAACCCCCTCTCTCACTTTCTCTTCCCTACTTCTACACCTCTCTCTCTCTCTCTCTAAACCCCCTCTACCTCTCCCTAACATCTCCCCCATCCCTAACCATCCTACTCTTTCTATCTCTCTCCTACTCCCCCTAACCCTAAACCCCCTCCTCTCTATCTCTCTCCGCTCCTCTCCCTATCCCTTACTAACCCCCTCTCTCAGTATCTCTCTTTTTCCTACACCTGCACCTACCTCTAACCACACCTCCCATCTCTCTTTCTCACTCCCTACAACTAACACCCTCTCCTCTCTCTCTCTCTCTCTCTCTCTCTCCCTTCTCTCCCCCCCAACTATTACTAACCCCTCTCTCAATCTCTCTCTCGCTGCCCCCCTCGCTAAGCCCCCTCCTAACCCATTACCCCTAACTAACCCCCCCTCTCTCACTCTCTCTCCCCTGCTTCTACACCTCTCTCTCTCTCTCTCTCTCTCTCTCTCTCTCTAAACCCCCTCTCCCTCTCCATAACCTCTCCCCCATCCCTAACAATCCTACTTTTTCTATCTCTCTCCTACTCCTCCTATCCCTAAACCCCGTCCTCTCTATCTCTCTCCCCTCCTCTCCCTATCGCGTACTAGCCCGGTCTCTCTCAGTCTCTCTCTCTTCCCTACACCTCCACCTACCTCTAACCACACCTCCCATCTCTATTTCTCACTCCCTACAATGAACAACCTCTCTCTCTCTCTCTCTCTCTCCCTCTCTCCCCCCCAACGATTACTAACCCCCTCTCTCAATATCTCTCTCTATCTCCCCCTTGCTAACCCCCCTCCCAACCTCTTACCCCTAACTAACCCCGCCTCTCTCGCTCTCTCTTCCCTGCTTCTACACGTCCTCTCTCTCTCTCTATCAATCCCCTATCCCTCTCCCTAACCTCTCCCCCATCCCTAACCATCCTATTCTTTCTATCTCTCCACTACTCCCTCTAGCCCAAAACCCCCTTCTCTCTATCTCTCTCCCCTCCTTTCCCTATCCCTTACTAACTCGGGCTCTCTTAGTCTCTCTCTCTTCCCTACACCTCCACCTACCGCTAACCACACCTCCCATCATGGTGAATATGACAATGATGATGATGAAGATGAAGATGCTGGTGATGATGATGATGATGATGATGGTGGTGGTGATGATAAAGAAGAGGATGATGATGATGATGATGATAATGATGATGATCCTCATCATCCTCTTCTTTATCATCACCACCATCATAATCATCATCATCATCATCTTCATCATCATCCTCCTCCTCCTCCTCATCATCATCCTCATATTCATCACCATCATTTTCATCTTCATCATCATCATCGTCATCTTCATCATCATCATCCTCATCATCATCCTCATCACCATCTTCATCATCATCATCGTCATCTCCATCTTTCTCATCATCATCGTTGTGGTCATCATCACCATGATGATGATGATGGTGATGAGGATGATGATGATGATGAAGACGATGAAGATGATGGTGATGAAGATGATGATGATGATGATGATGAAGATGGTGATGATAATGATGATGACGATGAAGATGAAGAAGAAGATGATGATGATGATGACGAAGATGATGATGATGATGATGATGATGATGATGATGATGAAGATGATGATGATGATGATGACGATGAAGATGATGGTGATGACGACCACAATGATGATGATGAAGATGATGATGATGATGATGATGATGGTGGTGGTGGTGGTGATGAGGATGATGATGATGATGATGAAGATGATGATGATGATGATGATGATGGTGGTGGTGGTGGTGATGAGGATGATGATGATGATGATGATGAAGATGACAATGATGATGATGAAGATGAAGATGAGGATGATGATGAGGAGGAGGATGATGATGATAATGATGATGATGAAGATGATGATGATGATTATGATGATGATGATGATCGTCATCCTCATCCTCATCCTCATCCTCATCATCGTCATCATCATCCTCTTATTTAGCCCAGGGACAATAACACATCCCTCAGAGTCATGGGACTCGTAGACTCCCTCTGAAATGTAATGCCCCCCCCCCGACCAACTGCTCTAAAAATGGTGTCATCACCTAGTACAACCTCCACATATGTACTTATCTGTGATAGCTCGGACAACATCTCTCGAGCACCTGTCATATGGCTCAAAGCTCTACTGCCAATACCAATGGTGGATGCACTCGTATGATGTCCTGCCAACAAGGAATGCTCCATCTCCATATCCACATCAGTGCTAGTAACTAAAGAGGCTCTCTCTCTCTCAATCTGTCCAGCACACAAAGAAAACTCTCTCTGAAATCTGTCTCCAAAGTCATCAACCTCCGCTGAAGTTGCAGTCTGTTGTCCCTTCCTCTTCTTGTTTGGACACTGTGAAGCATAGTGCCCAAATGTCTGACAAACATAGCACTTGATTTTACTCAAGTCCTTCTTCTGCCCACCCTGCTGTTGTTGCTTGGCCCCACCCTTCTTGGGACCCTTCTTCTTCTTCTTCCCCTTTGTTGTCAAATCCATGATCTCCTCATCTTCCCTACCCTATGATGGATTGCCCCGTACAAGACCTCTCCTGATCTCTTCCTTCACAAAGTCATCCCACAGTCTCTCCCATGAAGGTAGGTTCTCTCTGCCCACTTTAGCCTGCACAAATGCACCCCAGGGGCTTGGAAGCCCCATTCACTTTTGTACGCACAAGCTCAGTAACAGTGACCACCTCCCCAACTGCTACTAGCTCATCTCTAACTGCAGATATCCTAGTAAGGTAAGCTGTCACTCCCTCTCCACCATTCATATTTATACTCTTCAGTTTCTCCTTGAGAACCATATTCCAGTTCTCATTGGTACTCTCGTACAAACTGGTCAAAGTAGTCCACATCAAATGTGCCTTAGCTTTTCCTGAAATGTGAGGGATGATATGATCTTTAACTGCATCAAGGATTATTCTTCTAGCTTTACAGTCCTTCTTGTTGAAGTTTGATAATGTTGTTTCATCTGTAGCAGCGGGAATCTGAACGGGGTTTGTTGTAGCATTTCTAACCACCTCCTCCCACAGTTCATTCTCCTCTAAAATCAGCAAAATCCTAGCCTTCCATGGCACAAAGTTTCCTGTCCCATCTAGCCTATCCTCCAACCTAAGTCCTATAGCTATCTTTCAGCCAACCCAACAAAGTGTTGTTCACTAACAGAAGAAAAATACTGAAATTATTGAGTTCTAGAAATTTCTGTGTTTGCAAAATATTATTGTTTTCTGCCCCCAAGCTCTGATACCATGTAAATTTTTTTGTGTAAATCAGCTTGTTGGTTTATGCCAAATTTTCAGTGTTTTTCATCCCCATCCGGTTTTGCATTGGCTGGAAATTACTTATGAAATTTACAGAACAATAAACACGCTGCAAATGCACTTTAATAGATAGAAAATAAATTTCACATGCACACCATTAAAAAATCAGACTCGGAATTTTCGGCCAATAGCCCTAGAAAAACCCCCACGGGGAAAACCAGTCAAAGAGAGAGAGAGTTATTATTTCTTCAGCAATATTTTAGTACATTAATTTTAGAGTCAAAATATACTTATCTCAACCAACCAAATCACCCAGCCAACTTCCTCGATTTTTGTGCAAGGCTGCCTCGATTTCTGTGCATAAATTTCTTCTCGAAAAATGTGCTAAACATAGTCTCAATTTTTGTGCCAACAACCCAGAAAATTTATGTACAGTACAACAACAATTAATGCTGCTGTATGGACCTCGAATACTGTGCCATTTTTTGGAAATTGTGCCCTGTAATAAATGCCTCAGGAAATGTGTTGTACGGTACAACAGTTGATGAGCTGTACGGTCCTTAATTTCTGTGCCAATGTGCAGTTGTACAGACCTCGAAAGCCGTGCCTTTTTCCTACTGCAATGTGCCTAAAAAACTATGCCACTAATGCTGTTGTACGAATTTGGGAAAATGTTCCCATTGAAATAAAACTTTGCCTCAGTAAATGTGCCTAGAATCATGTTGTACGGATTGTCTCCTTGCCTTGGAATTTGTGTTGCTCTCTCGAAAAACGTGCTAGAAAAACCCTCCTTGAAATTTGAGCTAGTCACTCTCTTTTTCTCTCTTCTTTTCTTCACTCTTCTCACAAGAATGATCTTCTTTTTCCTTCCTCTTGCTTTTTGTTCAAACCCTAGCGTTTTCTAAATCCAATGGATGAGATTAGATTGGATCGACGGCTGAAATTAAATGCTCCTATTTATTTCTCATAAATATTAATTTCACTCACCCACTTAAATTTATCAAAAATTGACTTTATGGTTATAAAGTCTCATTAAATGCTTTTCACAAGTCATTTAATGTGAGGGTCACTTTTTCCCCCTTTCTAAGTGACTTAGGCAAAGTCATTAGGGGAACACTTCCCTAGGTACAAAAACTAACAAAAAACACACATGTTAAATAATCAAAATATAATTGTTAAAACAACATTATATCACTCTGTATAAATCTTTGTGTTTATTCTAACCCAAAAAGAAAATAAAGCTTTGATAGTTGTCCTCTCGACAACCTGTACTAGATAATTATTGATTAATACAAAATGCTTGCAACGCCCATAAAGCAACTATGCTCAAATCATTCATCCACTGTAGAATGGCCTCTTCTGTTTTGCTGATGTAGCATGCCTTCTTTCAATAGGCCCGCACAACTAGTTTACCTTACCCACTAATTTGGGACATCTAGAAGCATTGGGCATCTCCAACAACATCCAATGTTTAACATCTTCCTCCTCTAACTCAAAGAACAAAAAAAAACTTGGCTTCAAAATCTTTGTCAACTGCGATAATCCTCCTATGCTCTTCAACTTTGCACATCCACTTGCCCTCAACTCCTCCAAGATATCAATGCTCCCATACTTGGAAACTCTTCTAACTCAAACAACCTACTAACATCTATCTACGTGCTCCAACCAGCGTATGTTCTTAAGCTTCACGCACTCGTCTACCCACAACTTCTCCAAAGATTTCAACATTTCCGCACTTGGCAACTCTTCTAACCTGGAGCATCCATTAACATTCTGGGTTAAAAGCTTTGGCCACTGTACCGACCTCGGTTTGTTTTTCATCTTCAGCATATATGCATATGAGTAAAAATGATGCAAACATATCACCATCCACCAACATTCCTGGAAAATGTTCAGATGTTTCAAGTTTTCGTTTTGCTTCTGAAGCTGCCTGGATGATGGCAGATACAGAGCACGCCTGGAAAATTTGAAAATGGGCACGGAGGAAGTAGGTAATGTCGCTCCAGCTTTAAGTCCTACCGCCTACGCCAACTTGCTCAAATTTGGAGACAAGAACTTTACAACTATGTGGAGCTCGGACATGGTGCACGTCGGTTTGTCTCACGTTGTTTAGTTGTTTTCCCAAAAATACAACTACCAAAATACACAGAACAGTAGGGAGCCAGAAAAGAGAGTGGCCTAAAGGACCACTACCGAAGCAAAATCGTAGAATCAAAAAGATTAAAGTCATGTTTTATTTTTATTTTTTCTTAATTCATATGATATAAAATCTACAAACTTGTTAATATATTTTATTAAACACATATAAAAAAAATAAAAAAATTCTTTCTACATTCGACAAAATATAATCAGATTTTATAAATATATATTATGTGCCTCTCCATGAACTAAAAAAACACCATACATTTTGTTTTGTTTTCTTCTTTTATATTTTTTTTATGATCATGAAAACAACACTTAGGGACTTTGAAGGATATTGAGCCCAATCAAATAAGCCAATACCCATTAAGTCAACCAAGGCCCCACTATGGGCTAGTAGCCTCTTGTTTTCTTCTTAGATATTATTTCTAGAAGTAATCCCGAATTGACTTAGATTACGGAGGATATCCTTCGTTTGAAACTGTAAATCTTCCATTAGATGTGCTTTATATGTAAATCTTCCATTAGATGTACTTTATATTTTGCTTGGCTCTTTTTTGAAGTTGTAAATATTTCATTATATATACTTTATTAATTTAAAATAATTTTTGTTACAAGATTTATGTGTTGATTAGATTTTTTAGAAGAATCTAAAAATCATTTTGATTTATTTAATTATTATTTATGTATCATGTTATTTACAAGAATTAAAGATTTACGTGTTGATTAGATTTTTTTAGAAGAATTTAAAAATAATTTTGATTTATTTAATTAATAAATAAATCTAAATCTAAATCAAATCATTTATATATGATGTTATTTACAAGAATTAAATATGATTGGGTAGGGTAATAATTAGTCCTCCTAACCACTTAATTATATTTAATATATAAAAAAAATCATCAATATATTTTATATTGTTGGAAATAAATATAAAAATAAATAATCAAATACAATAATAATAAGTAAAGAAAAATATTGATAAACTTTTTCAAACATAAAACAAAACCCACCAAGGACTACAACAAATTCCTGCTTTAAAGAAAAATATTAAAATCAAAATTTAGTAATCAAAGTTTTAATTTTTTATTATGTCCCCGAAGGGGAACATGTATGGATCGACAAACTCCTATTAATTTGATTACAGTCTAAATTTTTTTGCTTTATCTATAGTTGAGGTGTAAGTAAAAATATTTTTTATAAAATTGAATTATTAAAAATACATTTCTAAAATTGTAATTGGTTGGAGGACGGTGACGTCATCCTCGTTTTTCCCATCCCAGGACGGGGCGGCGGAGATGACGTCAAGTCTTACACTGCGCAGAGCACAGGGCCATTATATTATTGAGGTGATCGAGGTATTTTTTCAATTAAACGATCCACGATGAAGTCTCCGCATGTGTGAGGCGCAGGCATTAAATCAATGCATTGATCCCTGATAGCCCTTCCAACTCTGTGATCTGACAGCCCTGACAACTCTGTACACTCCACCTGTAAGTCACTTGATCTGCATGGAATGCAAGATGGCAGCAGGGCCATTATATTATTGAGGTGATCGAGGTATTTTTTTCAATTAAATGATCCACGATGAAGTCTCTGTATGTGTGAGGCACAGGCATTAAATCGATGCATTGATCCTTGATAGCCCTTCCAACTCTGTGATCTGACAGCCCTGACAACTCTGTACACTCCACCTGTAATTCACTTGATCTGCATGGCATGCAAGATGGAAGCTACCTGATGCACTATAACTGGGGTACTGTTCGTTCCATTGCTCCATTTCTCTCCATTCCAACTCTTAGTATTTCTGGGATTGGTAAAAGTTTCTTCATCCCTCTGATATTTCATTTGCATTTCCATATTCTTCTATCTTCAAATATGAATAGACTCATCATATTGTGTTTTGTTCCAAGGATGAAGTCAATACTCGGCCATGGGATGGCCTTTTGAATGACATCCACAAAGGAGCTAAGAAGTTGAAATGGGAAGATAGGGATCCCACTGCATTCTATAAGGGTAACCCCAAAGTAGTTATGCGTCGATCGTGTAAGCAGTAATTGGCATTGAGTAATTACACTGGATCTGCATTAAATGGGTATCAGGGCCTTTGAATTTTGCTGGTGTGGTCCAAAGCTGATGCTTTGTCATTAAGTTCTGAGATTTAAGCCACTTTTCAACAAATTTTATTCACGAGTGCAGATTATGATACACGCCGCTAAATAAAACATCACACATTAAAAATAATAATATAATGATATGGAAAATAAAACGACGTCTAATGAAATTCCAGGGATATTTGGAAATTGTTTGAAGTACTTACAATTGAGAGGATGTACACAGATTGACAGAACTGCATATGGAAAAAGAATGAATGAGTGAAGGTTAGCAGAGAACATTCAATGGAGGTAAATTATGAGTAAACTGGTAGTAGAGCAGTAAATACAGTGTTCACGTTTACTTTTAGATAAAATATTTAATTTACTTTTAAATAAATTATATCATTTTAATATTTTAGAATTGTATGATTTATTTTAACATAAATTAACAATTTAAGAATTTTAGTTGTATAAAAAAGTTATAAATTATGAGTTATTAAAAAATAAAAAGCTTAAAATTTTATTTTTTCTTGATTGGTAAACAAAACTTAAACCCCATTAGAGAGTTTGGACATAATTGGTGAAATTAACACCAGTATCATCAGCTTTCCTACAATGGGTGCAATGTCTCCTCAATTGCTAATAGCTTAATACGATATAAAAAAGAGAACTACAGAACAATGGCAAGAATATATCATGTTCCCTTTACGGTTAACATCCACTCGCAAATTTTCACTACAGTCTAGACATATATCTCTGTTTCAATGGGAAGAATCTGCACACCCTGGAGCTGCATTGGGTTTTCACCTTTTTCTATTCTCTGCCCAAGTTCTTTATTACAGCTTCGGGCTCTTTCTCCCCTACCAGAATCTCTTATTATATATATATCCATTGACCGTCAAATGGATAATTCCTGCTTGTTCGGGGAATTGGAGGAAGGGCATTTCAATAAGGATATAATTCTTAACGTGGGTGATTTAAAGTAGCTTGTAAAGCAACACAATTCAGGAGGAGCATCGACAGGGTTATCAGTCTCATCTTCTCTGCAACAATTTGTTATGAAATTGGGCCAATTGTTAGCTCGATATGGAGGAAGTGGTCGACTATGGCTTATTGGGATTGCGACGTGTAAAACATACCTGCGTTGGTATATCATCCTTCTATGGAGAATGATTGGTACCTACAGCTTCTACTTATTGTTGCTAAACCAACTCCATGATTGTTTCCTAGGTTCTTCCTTGTTCATTCCTTATGCTTTCCAAGTTCTGTTGTTATTTTAGTATTTAGAAGATCCGTCTTGAAATGGATCAAATGTGCCATCATTTCAGATTTGGGGATCATAATCAACATCTTGAATTTTGGCTTCTATTTTTTTATTGATTATTTCAGAAGCACAGGAGCACAGTAATGACCTAAACATTGCTTATCCATCTCTTAATGCATTTACGCTGAACGCTGAACTATGTTTCTGGTTTTCTATAAAAAAATATTTTAGGAGCACAATAATGACCTAAACATTTCCCATCCATCTTTTCATGCACACAATAATGATCTAAACATTTCCCATCCATCTTTTCATGCACACAATAATGACCTAAACATTTCCCATCCATCTTTTCATCCACACTTGAGCTGAGAACTGAGCTGCGTTTCTGATTTTGTTTAAAAATATATTGTATGGAAGTCGATGTCCAATTTATGTTTCCTTTCAAAACAAAGCATTGCCTAGAAACTTAGCAAAAAATAAAGTTCCAGTGCGTAATAAAGTTCCACTGCGTTCACTTACTTTGGCAGGTGAGTCACACACAAAAAAATCCACAATTCTTTGTCTGTTTCAAACAAGAATCACAAATAAACTTAAATTCAGCTTCAATTTCAAACCCGCTTGGTTTATACCTTAGAAATTCAATTAATATCTGTGATTTCCATGGCAGTTATATGAGTGAGAATGAGTGGAAACTTAGACTTCAATTTCAATCTTATGCTCAAGTATGCAATTCTTTTTTATCTGCTTGTTTTTGTTTTTTGTTTTTATTTATTTGTTTTTACTAATGGGAGACACTCTAACTACAGTCCCCAATCGCCTAACACACATGATGCTACCATCACTCTAACTAATCCACCCTATAGCCAACTGGTTATCTAAAATGATCGACTACCGTCTCGCATGTACCTTAAGGCAATGAGAAGCTATGTGTGTTTATCGGCTATGATCGACTACTTGGCAAACATATTAACCTTAATGCACTGACTATATAGAGCAATTACCATAGCTTCTAGGTGTATTAAGTAGAGGTTCAAGCAATGATACTGGAAATGACAAGCTGAACTGAAAAGAGCTTCCTTCATAAATGCACCAACTAGAGGTTCATGCACTGAGTAGGTTCCCATGAGTAGAGGTTACTGCTGCACCTTCTAGCTCTGACTGACAATTGGCATAGAAATGACTCCTGGCCTAACCTAGTGGCATCGAATACCAGCATCAACTATGACTCCTGTATTGGCTCTGGGCTATCTACAGAGACTGGCTGGTAATGAGACTGGTGGATAACTTATTTATTTAGTAGTCGGAGCTTAACTTACATTTTATTTTAATGGGTTTCAGGGAGGCGAACAATGATTCAATGATTGTATCAGTGAGTGCATTTGATTTTAATCCAAAGGCTTGTTCAGTGGCATTTATATATCATTTGTTTGATGGATTCACCTCTAATCAGGTCTTTTCCTTTTTTAATTTTGCCTATATTATCATTTCTCTTCAACATCATAATGAAAGTGATTAAAAAATCATTTAATTGTAGATTTTTTTTTTATCAATTATTTTCATATATTATCATTTCTCTTCAACATCATAATGAAAGTGATTAAAAAATTATTTAATTGTATATTTATTTTCTTTTATCAATAATTTTCATTTAAATTTAAGAAAATTTTTAAGAAAATCATTATTGAAGTGGTTGGGCAAAATAAGCAGTTTGCTTGCATTAGAAAAACTGTTTGGATATTATCAATCCGCAATAACAATGTTAATGTTAAAAGTAAATGAAGAGGTTGGGCACAACAAGCAACCTACTGAATAGATAATATCAGCTGAAATAAATGTGTTAATGTTAATGGGTATGTTAATGTTAATATCACTTCGCTTCATTCCAGCTTGAAAGGTTAATGGGTATAAGAGCTCTAGGATTTTATATATCATTATTGCCTAGAAGCTTATATGCTTCAATGATAAGCATTGACGATCGATAAGTCTTTGTTTATTACAATTGTAGCAATTGTTTTATGCTTGGATAGCATGATGTGGACATTTATTAAGCTGCAGAGTTTGATATGGGATGGAAGAATTGATAATAGATATAAACCTGAAAATTCTATATAACCCCGCCTCGAACCCAGCTTCAAAATTTTCACAACATATAACAGACATTCTCACCACGAACTTCAAAAAGCTTCCAACTTCATAATCTGTAAGCAAGTAAGCAAGTGGAGCAAATACATTCTAGGCTCCTTTTCTGCAAAATATTCAATTCAACATGAACCAAAAACTTAATGTAATCAACCTACAAGCTAACCAACCAGATTTGGATACGAAAAAATTCAATACAACTGTCTGGTGTCTCAAGCTACCTCCTCCTGCACTTGGGAAATTGATCATAGAACGCGCCGATGGCTCCCATTACAAAGTCCCTTCAACGGATTGGCAAATTTAGCCAAATCGACCCAAAAGTGTGCCAATTTAATCTGCATGTAAACCAGAACACACTCAATGACTAGTGGAACTCATTCCAGCAGCGGGAATCCCGGACATTTTCCATGAATTTGTAATGGATATGAGCTTGTGGCCATCAACATTAGAACTCCTTTGGCTGAGATTTGTTTGCTAGGCAATTTGGAATTTAGCAGTTAATCCACCTTCCTTCTATGTGACCGAGAGCCGACGGACGAGGTAGCCAATTTTTTGGTGATGGGATAACTCAAGAACTGAAACAAAATTTGCAGCTAAAGAAAGCATATTATGGAAGGAATTCTGGTCTATGTCAGTGTCCTATTAGTTAGCAAGCAAATATGGATTTTATGTTTAAAACTAATAACTACAGGTTAGAGGGGTCACATTGAAGAAATATTAATTTAAAAAAACATTTTTTTTATAAAAAAAGGTCGATACTTTATATTAAAAGTATGAGTACTTTATATATTTTTAATTTAAAAAAACATATCTATAAGGATGTGTCATTTTATGGATGTATTTTAAAATTTATTATTTTAATTAAAATATTATATTTGAATTTTGTGAGGATTTGTATTTATTGCGTTCATATGCTAAATAAAAAAATTAAATAATAACTAAGCGTATACACATTAGAATTAACATTTACATGGCAATCCTCATGATATTGATAGATTGATGGTAGAGGAGAGGCAATTTCCTTATGGCGTTGTGCTCATTAATATAAGAATATCAAAATTAAAATAATTATCATTATTTGTACATTTTTAAAATAACTTTAAATTTGTATGTTTATTTTTTAATTAAATTATTGGATTTGAATTTTGCGTTTAGTTGAAAAATGTTTCTTTTTAATGAGTTTATATATTAAATGAAAAGGTTAAATAACAAAACTGTAAATTTAAATTGTAATTAATCAATTAATATTTATTTCACATAACATCAAAACAAAATTGTAATACATTCAAATTTCTATATTATCTAAATAATGGTTTTTAGTTGATATAAAATAGAAAATTTATATTAAAAATACTTATAATATTAAAACCATTTTTATATATAAATATCACGCATATCTAGTAATAGGTATTTCGATTTCGAAATAGGAAAAAATTGTAACTTTTGCTCTCATTATCCCACAAGTTGGGACTGATTGTATCGATATGCCAGCAAAGAAGCCAAGCTAATAAGGATCTGCTCGATTGGAATGACCTGCTAGATATACAATATACATAATGAGCAAGTAACGTTCAGAAAATTAGTAAATAAAAACCCAATTGTTGGTCCTTGATTTCAACAGTTAATTTGCATCTGCAAATTCTCTATCCAGGAGGAAATACCTTTTATAGAAGAACCATTGCTCGAGACCCACCATGGCACACAGGGAATCCCTAGCAATATTTTCGTTCCTCTGATTGACATTGCAAGAAAAATGTCTGCAAAGAGAGAACGATTCGAAGAATTTTATCTTAATGTTGCTTCAAAAGAATCAAAGGATTTTATCTTTAGGTTGGTCTGAAAGCTAGCGGGAAGTGTGTAAAGTTGTGGTATTTAAGTTAAAATTTAAAGAACCTTCTTGCTTAATTAACAACCATTTTTTTTACTAATCTGTAGAGAAATCTACTTCATTTGCATGTATTTTCTTGGTCTCAAGGCTTTTCTTGGACAACTGCTACAAGTCGGGGATTCAATGCCATTATTCTTCATTAATTTGTCGAGGAACGTGCTTCATTTGGGTGTATTTGTTCTTAGTGTCCTTTTTTGGAAATCTGCAGTAAATAGGGGTTTGGAATCCTTGGAAGAGATTTTAATGAAGTTAAATCTCAAACCTCCTTTAAGCCTTAGAACAGGAAATCCTTACTTAATTGGAGTTGTAGTATTGTGCACATCACGGTTACTACAATTGTCATACTCCCGATCTCATTGAGCTCTCTCCTAAATCTATTTTCTTTTGCTCGCTCCATATGGGCCATCACTGTTGAGGACATTTCGAGCTCGGATTCATTCAAAGGTGAGACGTTAGAAGCTCACTGCATATTTTCTTGTTATGTTTTCTTGTATCCATGAACTCAATGTTCTGAATTTAAATCTAGATCAAGGATTTTTTTCTTTTTGAAATTTTAAATATCAAATAAAATTTTGCCTCTACATGCTACATCTTTGTGCATTGAATTTTGTCACAAAAAGTTCAGAACCAATGCTCGAATCAACAGATCTACTGAAATGTTTATATTATTTTCAAAGGACTGTAAGAAGCTCAAGCCTAATATTATCTTCCATATGTTTCGTGAATTCACAATTTCTTTTGGTTAGTCTGAAATATCTCACAATTTCTATTGGGTAGTATGAATATTCCGATGCTCTGTTTAGTAGCCTAAACTTATTGCATGTGTTGGATAGTATCAATTAATTGTAGTCTCTATTCGGTACTCTGAACTTATCAACAATCTCCAGTGGGTAGTATGATTTTGTAGACAATCTGTGTTGGGTAAATATGAATCTATTGATAATCTCTATTGGGTAGCATGAATTTATTGATAATATTTGTTGGTTAGTCAGAATTATTTGTTGATCTTTGTTGGGTACTATGAATTTATTGACGAACTTTGTTGGTTAGTCTTAATATATTAATAATCTCTGTTGGGCGCATAATGCTTTGGGGAAAATCGTTGTGCTACCTGGTGGTTTTCTTCAATGGAGTAGGAGGGTGCACACTTCAAGGTTTATGGTAAATCCTTCATTGTTGTTATCCAATAGAAGAAAGACGTTGTTCCAGAGTTGTTTGGTGACCGCGGGGGCACACTACCCAAGGGTTTTCACTGCTCACATTATCAATTATCCTTTTCCCCTCATTTGAGTTAACTCACGGCAAATTTGGGCATTGTTTTTTAATGATATATCATAGAGGTTTGTTGACTTTGAAAGGAGTGATTTGGGATAAATTTTGTTTATATTTTTTAATGATATATCATAGAGGTATGTTGACTTTGAAAGGAGTGATTCGGGATAAATTTTGTTTATATGTCATTTTTTTTTTATAATGACTTGTTCTCATAGGGTGGTAAACTAACTTTGAAACATTTAGTCAAATAACTATAGATTTAATATTTTTATTTTCACAAGTTAGAAGTTTTTAGACTCAAATCTCCTAAATGTGATCGTTCCTTGTTGTGGTTGACATTGGCAAGAATGGTGAAAGCTAAGTTGTGGTTGACATTGGCAAGAATGGTGAAAGCTAAGGCACAACTCATAAGTGCTCGAACTACTCCAAGTACATATGAAAAATTATGTTGCACTACCATGCTTTAAAGCTCTCCCTTCCATTTTTATCCATGTAAATATTAGGATACATCCTCACCAACTATGTTGAAATTGTCAAACTTAGAAGAATCAAATATTGGAGTTGGAGTTAATCCATCTATGGTAAATGCCAAAGTGATGTTTTAGCCCTAAGTGAAAGTCTATTCAGTCATTGTTACAAAAAAAAGTTTGCCAATTTTTTATCTATCCATCAAAATTGTAACACAGAAAAATAATATACTTTCGACATGCAAACCCAGAATGCAAGCCTAGAATCCAAATCTTCATGCAATGGCTAATCGCTATAGCATACTCAACAAATCAATAGCCAACCTAGGTGGCAATGTCGGGGACATTGCCACCTCGTGGCTCTTGTTTAAATTTATAAAAAAACCAGCAATTTTTTCATTAAAAACATCAATTTCGTTTTACAGGTGATATAGCAACAACAGGATTTGAAAAGATTCTATTATCTATAAATACAAATTGCCAACCACTACTACTTGCTTTGAAAAGAAATAGCCAAATAGCCAGGACCTACTACTTGCTTTCAAAAAAAATAGCCAGGGCCTACTACGTCGTGCTTTCAAAAAAAAAAATTCACTTACTACTTGCTTTCAAAATAAATAACTCACTAAAGGCATTTAACAAAAGGCAACCAATAAAATACATTAAAATAAAATAAGATCATTTAAACTTATTAATTAACTCTACAAAAGGCAAAGCATAAAAAACTTGGCTAAACACCCCAAAAAAATTGGTGTTAGGATTATGAAGTTATGAACACGTAAAAACAACCAATATAGTCTACCATAGTTGTGAAATGTGAACGAAGTTAAGAAAGATAAACTATATACAGACATATAAAAATTGAAAAGCATTCTAGTGAAAAAAAATTTGCAAATCACTATTCCTTTTTATTATCAAGAACAAAATAAGTCATTGGATTTAACTACATTTCTAAGTAGTACTTTTTGAGAAGAAATATTTTTATTACAAAAATATTTGATTTTGAACGATTTTGTTCATAAATATTTCCCGAAAAAATTATTTGATTTTGCATGATTTTGTTCATAAATATCTACCGAAAATTAAAATAAATAAATAAATGAACCAAAACTTTAGTTACACTTTAAAAATGTTGAAATATTAAATGTACTCATATGAAATTAATGGAAAAAATAAAAATAAAAAATCATTATATAAATAATGAAATAAATTTAAAAGTTGCATTCATTCATATTACAATGTTATAAAAATATATTAAAAAAGTATTGAAGATTGGATCAAAGGATAGATAGGAACGAGGTTTTGCGTAGGCTTACATGAGGGTTTTCACAGTCATGGGGGTTGCTCCTATAGCCCCTAAAACCCTCTTTTCCTCTAGCTTTCTCTGTCACCTTTTCTCACAGCTGTAGTAGCTCCAGACATTTTCGGTCAAACACATAGGTACTGCTGCCACACAGGAACTGATGGATTTCGACGACGAGCAAATTGTGGACTATTCGGAAGACCCGTGGCAAGGACAACAAGCCTTTGTTTCTCTGTTTGCTCAAAAAAACATTTTTTCGACTACTCCTCATCATACTTTCCCTCCCAGCACCCTTCAGAAACGACAGCTGGGTTTTCAACCCCCTCCATTGGTTTTATGGCCACTACTGTCAACACCCCTCTACCGGACCTCCCTCTTGAGTCGACTACATCAGTTACACTGTTCTCGCTGGTCGTTAAGCCTCTTGACCCGACGTTAGGAGGAAACCCTTATACCTTGTTTTCTTCGTAGATTCCTTCTGATCTAGGGTTTGGTCTCCAAACCGACTCTACCATCCTTCACATCAACCCCACCGACGAACCTTTTCTGCAACCCTCCTTCCCCTCATAACTAACTCCACTTACAGGATTTGAACTTTTGGAAGCTGGGTGGCCCTGCTCTCTCTCTCTGAGCATTTAGATATGCAAACTTCCTTCCCTACCGAAGGAGATTCACAACAAAGTCCTGAGGGTTTCATTGCATATTTTCTTCAACCTAATGATCTGCAAGGAAACCCCATTGATTCAAACTCTAGAAAGATCAACAATGGAAAAAAAGAGGGATCGAAGAGAAGCAATACTGCGTCATAGGACTTAGCCATAAAACGAAGAAGGAATAAGTGCATAAATGTAACGAAAAGTCTGCTCAATCTGATCAGTGGGGTAAATGTCTCTAGAGGTCAAGCGGTCGAGATGGTGGAGACGACAATTGTAGGTAAAATTAGAGGAAGGTACCATATCCTTGAAGGTTTGGAGGACTGGGTAAGAAAAAATTGGACGGATTTGTTACAATATGCACCAGAAACCAGTGGCCTGGCTAAGGGATGTTTCGTATTCAGACTCAATAGTGTTGAAGATGTCAATAATGTCCTCCAGAAACGTGCTATAAACAATGGATCTTTGGATCTATTCCTCTCATCTTCAAAAAATGGACACCATTGTTCAATGAATACTGTGAAAGATTGGACATGCAACCTGTGTGGGTACATCTACCTGGCCTTCCTTGGGAATTTTGGAATCTGGACTCATTTAGGGACATCAAAAATTCTTTGGGAGCTTTTATAGATGCAGACTTATCTTTTCAAAACACAAGAAGAAGGTTGGTATCTCACATTCTTGTATCCCTAAATATCATAACTGGATTGCGAGAAGACCTAAAACTAATCTAGGGAAAAGAATGTCACCGACAGAATCTGGACTATGAAGGAATCCCTTTTCGCTGTCACAGATGCCATGAAATAGGACACATAGCAAAGCAAAGGAAGACAAAAACCAAACATTGGCGCAAGGAGTCAAGCCCCAACAAGTTTGAAATTGGACCTCTGTCTGACTCCGAACCTGCTGAATGTCCGCTAGAAGAGCCTCTTTTCGAGTTGGACATTGAATATGCTCAACAACCTCAGCAAGTTTTGGAATCCTCTTCGGGTAAGATGGATTTTCCTTCTACTAGAATTCTTTCATTAGAACAGTCGTTGAATGCTTTACATTTTGAGAATCTGGACTCTAAGCATCAACCTCCTTTTTCACACTCTTCTCCGATCCCTCCCCACTCAACTTCTTTTCTCCCCCCACCTAGGTCTGCGGACGTGTCTCTCCCATCCTCTTTTCCTGTACCCTCCTCATCCTCTAACCCCTCTATTTCGGAATCCTCCCTCCACTCTACAACCTCAACCATCTGCTTTCACTTTAGATCCAGAGATATTTCGGAGAATCCATACCTCCCCCTTCTGGAGACTATCTTAGTACAAAACCCAAGGTTTACTTCAAAAGGAAAAGGAAGGGGAATACCCTCACTTCCCTCCTCAGCTCAATCGAAGGATCTGAAAAATCAAGCTAATGGAAACAAAAAAAAACAATCATTGGGGCACTTAGAGCAGTGCAAGCCCGAGAGGGGGTTTCCTAATGAAGGTTCTCTCCCTAAACTGTAGGGGTATAGAAAGTACCCAGAAAAAACTTGCCATCAAAATTCTAATTTATGTTCAACAACCAGATGTTGTCCTTTTTTAGGAAACTTTGGGATCAGAATTAGTAGTCACCAATCTATTAAAAAATATTCTCAAAAACTTTGAGTTCATAGCTCAAGATGCTAGGGGCCACTCTAGGGGTCTGGCTATTGGTTGGAACCCAAAATTTGTAAACTGAATAAGCTCTTGGGGATCTTATTTAGACCCGGGTTTACAGATTCACTAGGCTGAAGCAAATCACATTTTTACCATTTTTAATATCTATGGGCCTTATGAAGACAGGGTTTCCTTCTAGGATAGGTTTTCAAAATCCTCTCTCTTCAAGGAGGATAATGTTATCATAGGTGGGGATTTAAACTTTACTCTGGGAGAACAAGAAGTCTAGGGTCCGCGAGCAAGGGTGGATCCACTGGAAAATACTTTGTCTATTTACTAGATAAATTACATCTATTGGATCTTGACCCTATCAAACTGAAACCCACTTGGACCAACAAAATAATGGGAGAAGACAAAATTGCAAAATGATTAGATCATTTTTTAATTGCACAAGGACTCTTGAACCAAAATTTTATGCTCCGGCAATGGGTTGACTCTCATGGGGATTCTGACCATCACCCAATTTGTCTGGAAATTCATAATAACCCAAGAAATCCCTCCAGTCCTTTCAAATTATTTGTAGCATGGTTAAAAAATGAGGAAGTACTACAACTCATTCATTCAAAATGGATTATGTACTGACAGGAGTAAGGGACTCATGCAACTTCACACATCGCCCAGAATATCTCCAGAATAAAGACTCATCTTAAAGATTGGGCTAAAACTCATAAGGAAAAAGAGGATCGGGATTTAAAACAGGTGGAAATTGAAATTGCAGAGATCTAAAGCACTGAAGGTGGTGGCTTTATCAATCAAGAAGAAAAATATATTTTGAGCTCTTTGGAATCTAGAAAGAGGAAAATTCTAAAGGAACAAGAGGAAATTTGGAGGCTTAAAAGTAGATCCATTTGGCTTCAAAGTGGAGATGATAATACAAAAATTTTCCAGTCTTTTGCGAAAGGAAGGAGATCTCAGAACACCATCTGGAAATTAAGAAATGACAACAATGATGAGGTTTCTTCTTTCAAATATCTTGCAAACTTGAGAAAATCTCATTTTGAATATCTCTTCAAAGCGGATAATCGGGCAACCATAGCTGAGGTCATTCAGTTATCCCAAATTTTCCCAGGGTTATTAACAGAAGAGGATAATAATGAGCTCATGGAAGAAATTTCGGAAGATGAATTAAAGGAAACCTTGCACAATTTCTAGAAATATAAAAGTCCAGGTCCAGATGGATGGACAATTGAATTCTTCCTAGCCTTATTTGACATAGTTGGAATGGATCTTCTCCAACTAGTTGAAGAATCCCATCACAAAGGTCACATGCATCGCCCTCTCAACTCCACTTTCATTGCTCTCATTCCAAAATCGTATCATCCAAACACCCTTGAAGATTACATACCAATCTCCCTTTGTAATATCACTTGCAAAGTGGTGGCTAAAATCATTGCAAGACGAGTAAAGAAGGTGCTCTTAAAGATGATCTCCCATGCACAATTTGGGTTTTTGGAAAACAGACAAATCCATGAAGCTATTGGGGTTTCTCAAGAAGGTCTACACAATATAAAATCTAGAAAATTAAAGGGAGCAGTAATAAAAATTGACCTCTCAAAATATTTTGACATATTAAGTTGGATGTACTTAAGGATTCTCATGACTCATCTTTGCTTCACTTATCCTTTCATAAAATGGGTATTTTGCTGTATAACTACGACATCCTTTTCATTTCTGATAAATGGCTCAGCATCCCTAGTCTTCTTTTCTGAAAGAGGACTCCATCAAGGTTCCCCCCTCTCTCCTTTGCTATTTCTCCTAGTAGCAGAAGGAATCAGTAGAGCAATTTTAGATGCAAAGAGGAGAGGCTCTTTCCATGGGATCATGATTGCAAACAACCTCATCATCACTCATCTTCTCTTTGTGTATGAAATCCTCATTTTCTGTGATGGGTCGGTCAAACATGCTGAAAAAATCTCAGATATTCTGAATATTTTTGGACAAGCTGTTAGATTTTAGCATTAATTCAATATGCTATAGGATCTTTACTGAGAGAATAACATGTACAGTATATCAATGCATAACAATCATATCAAGCATGCCAAGCATCACAAGAATCAAAAGCATGAGACAATGGACACACAGATTTTTCTGTGGGGAAAACCCTAAGGTGAAAAACCCCACAACTTCCTCAGAGATAGATAGAGCAATGGCTCAAACAAAGTACAACCAAAATACAATAGATAGTCTCCTACTAGGCAGCTGATCCTCCTCCTCCAATGTGAGCCACTTTCTGAGTGAGAGAAGAGTGAGTTCCGAGATGATCAAAATAGAGAATCCCGAATCTCTATTTATACTTGTCCTGACCTGACTAATTACTTATGGGGGC
Organism: Larix kaempferi; assembly: GCA_027924585.1. Taxonomy (NCBI): domain Eukaryota; kingdom Viridiplantae; phylum Streptophyta; class Pinopsida; order Pinales; family Pinaceae; genus Larix; species Larix kaempferi. The sequence continues at coordinate 5,326,998 of BSBM01000391.1, forward strand.
GACTTGTCTAACTCAGCCTAATAACCCCAGTTACATATATATCGGGCTGACACCCACATCAGGTAGTCTAATAACCCATCGGCAAGTTAATCTACTTGCGACACTTTTCAATACAAATGGCGACACTTCCTTATAGAGGAATAACACATCTCTTATAAGGGTACAATAAATATATATATGAAATACATTCTGAAGTTACATATACATCAACACTCCCTCTTAAGTAGGAAGGTATTTCTCGACATAGATCATCGGGCTCAAGTCTTCTTCTCTGGATCATCGTCATCGTCATAGCTGCTACTATCTCATCCAATCTCTGAATCTACTCGTCATAGGAAGTTCTACAGAGCCAGTCCTTTTTCATACTAGATGTAGGCCCACCACCTGTAGGTCTTCATCATCACTGGTCATACTGTGGAATCCTCAGGACTCATCACGTGTGTCTGCAAAACCTCGCAAGAGCATCCCAGTCCTTTTATGAGCACACAGTTTAACCTCTCGAATCTCTCAGGATCTTTTACATGCCATTGCACAACCTGTCCATGACCACAGAGTATCAAACTGATACTTCACCATACATCCAACTGATGTATATCATCACATGATCAACCTGATCATCATCATCATCTGCGAGCAAGCCATCAAGTAGATACAACTCAGGATTGATTACACTGCTTCTGCAAAACCTGTAAGATCTCTCAGGACTAATTACACTGCCTCGGCAAAACCTGCAAGAGCATCTCATGACTGATTATATGCCTCTACAAAAATTGTGTACCAAACTGTCATATCAATGTCTTCAGATCACCTCGTAGTCCACGGAGCACAACCCAGATGCACACACACAACACTTACACTCACCATGGGAGGACTAACCTGCCACCATGTGAAAGGATCATAGCACTTACACTCACCAGCATGGGAGGACCAACCTACTACCATCTGGGAAAGGCTAACAACACTTACATCAACGACCATGGGAGGACCAACCTACCACCATGTTAGAAAGGCACATCACTTACATCAACGACCATGGGAGGACCCACCTACCACCATGTCGGAAAGGACCAGCACTTACATCATGACCATGAGAGGACTAACCTACCATCATGTCAAAATGGCCCAACACTTACATCTCACCATGGGAGGACTAACCTGCCACCATGTGAGAATGGCCCAATGCTTATATCTCACCATAGGAGGACTAACTAGCCACTATGTGAGAATGGCTCAACCCTTACACCTTACCATGGGAGGACCAGCCTACCACCATGTAAGAATGGCTCGGCCCTTACATCCTGCCATGGGAGGACCAACCTACCACCATGAAAGAATGGCCCGGCCCTTACATCCTGCCATGGGAGGACCAACCTACCACCATGCAAGAATGGCCCAGTGTGCATTTGTGTCTCCGGACTTCATCACTTCCCTCAGGAAGGCATCTCGATATGAAGTACACCAAGTCTCCCTCTAAAGTATTCAAACTTCACTCTGGAAAGCGGCTTGGTCAACACATCAGGTATTTGCTCATCTGTCACAACATATAAGAGCTTCACAGCTCCTCTCTGCACCATATCCCGGATATAGTGGAACTTGATTTCAATGTGCTTCGACCTATCATGGAACACTGGGTTCTCTGACAACTTCACACAACTCTGGTTATCACAGAAGATACTAGTAGCATCCAATGGGAGATCAAATAAATCAAACAATAGCTTCCTAAGCCATACTGTATCACAACTAGTTGAACAAGCTGCGACATACTCTGCTTCAGCTGTACTCAGTGCCACACAGGATTGATTCCTGCTAAACCAAGAGATCACACCTGATCCCAGACTGAAGCAGCACCCTAAAGTGCTCTTCCGATCAATGGAACTGCCTGCCCAATCCGAATCAACATAACCCTCCAGGTTAAACTTTTGATTCGCTTCATACTTGAGCCCATAATCCACTGTACCCTTCAGGTACATCAGAACATGCTTTGCAGCTATCAGGTGAACATGTCTCGGATCTGTCAGATACTGGATCAAGGTGTTCACCACAAAGCAAATGTATGGCCTCGTATTCGTTAGGTACATAAAGGACCTAATCATATAACAATACATCGTAGCATCAACCGGCTCAGAAGAAGCATCACACAGAAGCTTCAGGTTCGATGCCATAGGTGTGGCCATGGCCTTGCAGTCCATCATCCCAAAACTCTTCAGGATCTTTACTACATACTTCCCTTGTCCAAGGAAGATTCCATCTGCACTCTGCCACACCTCCATACCAAGAAAGTAGTGCATCATACCCAAGTCCTTCATCTCGAACTCGGTAGCTAGCTTCCTCTTCGTGTCGGCAATCAGTCTATCCTCACCTGTTAGAAATAGGTCATCCACATACAATAGTAGAATCATTAGATTGCCCTCCTCAATCTTGTAGTAAAGGTTGGAATCCGCTTTACTCTTGGTAAATCCCAAACTGGATAGGAAGCCATCTATCCTGCCATACCAGGTCCTGGGTGCTTGTTTCAAACCATACAGGGATTTCTTCAGTTTGCACACATGTGTTCCTCTATCATGTGTCTCAAACCCAAGTGGCTGCTCCACATACACTTCCTCTTAAACTACACCATTCAAGAAAGCAGTCTTGACATCCATCTGGTGTACCTTCCATTTCATCACTGCAGGTAGAGCAAGTACTGATCTGATGGAAGTGTATCTGGCCACAGGAGCAAAAGTCTCTTCATAATCAATTCCTTCTTTCTGGGAGAAGCCATGAGCTACAAACCTAGCTTTGTATTTTTCAATGCTACCATTTGCAGCATGTTTGACCTTATAGATCCAGTTGGAAGTTACCACAGACTTCCCATCAGGTCTTGGGACCACATCCCAAACATCATTCTTCATAGTAGATTGGTATTCTTCGATCATAGCATCCTTCCATTCTTTCTTTTCTGCAGCTTCTTCATAACTGGAAGGATCTTTATCCATGATGTCACATAGTAAAGCAACATAACTAGTATGTGACCTTGTCCTTTTCCTTTCTCTGTGTTATTCTTCTGGAATGCCAAATCTCTCTGCATCTTGGATGAGCTCTCTAGCTCATGTAGGTTTCCTCTTGTGAGGATTCTTCTCACGAGGTGGATCCACAGGTTCTTGTGGATCTTCCATTTCTTGATCTTCTTCAGGAACTGCTTCATTCATTGTGGTGACTTGAGTTCTGGATATTCTGGGTTCTTCATTGTCTTCAACAGGTGTCTTTCTCAATTTGTGGTAAGCTGAACTTTCATCAAATGTTACATCTCTGCTGATGTCGATCTTCTTGAATCTAGGGAAGTAGATTCTGTAAGCTTTCGAGCTTTCACTGTAACCCACGAATATATCCTTCTTTCCTGAAGGATCCAATTTTGACCTTTTCTCTTTTGGGATGTGAGTGTATACTGGACAACCAAATATTCTGAGATGGCTCACTTCTGGTTTCTTACCAGTAAACACTTCTGGTGTTTTGTTGTCAAGTATCTTATGGGGTGTTCTGTTCTACACATATACAGCTGTCCTTGCTGCTTCAGCCCATAAGTGCATAGGTAAGTCTTGGTCATGAAGCATTGCCCTTGCTGCTTCCATGATTGTTCTATTCTTCCTTTTGGAAACCCCATTTTGCTGTGGATTGTAAGGAGTAGTCAACTCCCTCTTAATCGCTGAATCACTGCACAACTTCTTGAAGTCTCCTGAAGTAAATTCTCCTCCATTGTCAGATCTGAAGATCTTGATCTTCAAGTCAGTTTGGTTTTCAATCAAGGTTTTGAATTCCTTGAAATTGTTAAACACTTCATATTTGTTCTTCAAGAAGTAGATCCAAGTCTTCCTAGAGAAATCATCAATAAAGGAGACATAGTACACATACCCACTCAGAGAACTGGATGACATGGGACCGCATACATTAGAGTGGATAATCTCCAAGATTCCTTTTGCCTTGCTCTCACTGCTTGGAAATGTCTTCTTTGTATTCTTTCCCTTTGCACAACCTTTGCAAATGCCTTCATGCTTTGTCTATATTTTAGGAAGACCTTCTACCGCTTTGCTCGCAATTGGTAATGCTCTATAATGCATGTGTGCAAGCCTTCTGTGGCAAAGTTCACTTGGCTCTATTGAATCATGGACCATAGCTTGTTCTGGATGGCCCTTCAATTTGTATAATCCTCCCTCTTGCTCTCCAATCACAACTGCATCATCTATAGTCTTACCCTTTGGCCACATTAGGACTTGGCCATCTATAAATGCAACCCTCATGCCTTTTGCATCCAATGCAGAGATTAAGAGTAGATTCTTCTTGGGTCCTGGAACAAAGAGTACATCCTTCATCTTCATAGACTTTCCAGAGTCTAGTTTATAGGAGGCTTCACCACTCCCTTTTATGGGATACTGGTAGTCATCTCCAAGCTTCACCTTGTGGGGTGAATCATGTTCAGATAGATTCACAAAGGATTCTTTCAATCTTGTGATATGTTTGGAAGCCCCACTATCTATGAGCCAATCATTACTTCCATGAGTAATGGTTCTAGTGAGAGCAGAAATCAAAACATATTCTTCATCACTTGAAGAATCTTCACTATCTTCTCTATCCCTCTTCCTGGGAGGTTCATCATCCTCTGCAGCATGAGCATGATGTCTTCTTTTGAAGTTCTTCTTCTTGTGAGTTCCCTCTTTCTTATTCTTAGGACAATGTCTGGCATAGTGTCCCTTATCATCACATGTATAGCAACAAACATGGGACATGTCCCTTCGATTTCTGGGACTACCTCTTTGATTCTGATATTTTCCTTTCTTTACATGATGGTGAGCTTTCTTGTCACCATGCCTTTTGGAGTGAGCTGTGAGTGCTTGGTCCTCACTCCCCATCTTCTCTTCTCTAGCTACAATTCGAGCTTCTTCCTGTGAGCATTCTTCCCACAGTCTAGCAAAAGAGATAAGTTTCTTTCTAGCACAAATTCCTTGGATGAAGGAATCCCATGACCTAGGGAGGCCATTAAGAGTGGTCATCACCACTTCTCCATTTTCTACCACTTCACCCAAAGCTTCAAGTTGTTCTTTTATCTGGGAGACCCTTGAGAAATATGACTGCATAGTCTCTGCATTCTAGATCTTGATATTCTTCAATTGATTCCTCGGGGTCATCTTCTGATTTATATTCTTGCCTTCAAATAGTTTGGTCAAGGAATCAAACATCTCCTTTGGTGTCTTTAGGGATGGCACATGGGGGATGAGATGATATTTGATAGAATTAACAATGATCCTCTTTGCCTTAACCAAATTCCTCTTGTGAAGAGCCTTAACCTCTTCTCCCTCTGGGATAGGGACCTCTTCACTTATATAAGTATCCAACTCATTCTCTTCAAGGATTAACCCAATCCTGTACTTCCATGCTCGAAAGTTATCAGCTCCTTCAAGCTTATCCTCAAGCTTGGTGTGGTGAGACATCTTAAAGAGTACTTCAAATGGAAATAGAAAAGATTTAGGTCTTACCACTTGATTGCTGAAAACTGGATCTGGTGTTGGATTAGGGTTTGAGTTTCCCGGAGATCTACACAACCAAAAATCTTGAACCAAAGCTCCAAACTTCTGATTTTCCAAGGAGCTTCCAGCTGTGTCTTCAAATTTCAGAAATTCCTATTTTTGAGGAAACCCTAATTTTTAGGGCCAAAACTAAAAGTGATTAGAATTGAATTTTGATTGGACAGATAGATTCACATTGCTGAGGAGAGTCAATCCATCATATTACTTTTCCAAAATCTGTGGAGAGAAACCCAAAAACAAGAAGCCCTAGCTTCCGCAACTGCATAGTGTCTTCTTCTCAGGTTAGCTCTGATACCATGTTAGATTTTTAGCATTAATTCAATATGCTATAGTATCTTTACTGAGAGAATAAAATGTACAGTATCTCAATGCATAACAATCATATCAAGCATGCCAAGCATCACAAGAATCAAAAGCATGTCACAATGGACACACAGATTTTTCTGTGGGGAAAACCCTAAGGTGAAAAACCCCACAACTTCCTCAGAGAGAGCAATGGCTCAACCAAAGTACAACCAAAATACAATAGATAGTATCCTACTAGGCATCTGATCCTCCTCCTCCAATGTGTGCCACTTTCTGAGTGAGAGAAGAGTGAGTTCTGAGATGATCAAAATAGAGAATCCCGACTCTCTAGAGAATCCCGACTCTCTATTTATACTTGTCCTGACCTGGCTAATTACTTATGGGGCCGACTTGTCTAACTCAGCCTAATAACCCTAGTTACATATATATATCAGGTCAACACCCACATCAGGTAGTCTAATAACCCATCGGCAAGTTAATCTACTTGCGACACTTGTCAATACAAATGACGACACTTCCTTATAGAGGACTAACACATCTCTTATAAGGGTACAATAAATATATATATGAAATACATTCCGAAGTTACATATACATCAACACAAGCTACATGTATGATTCTAAATGAGAAAAAATCCACCCTTACACTCATCAACCTAGAGGATCTGGATCTACAAAGGTACACTGCACTGTTTCCTTTCAGCTTAAAATTTCTTGATGATGGGTTAAAGTATCTGGGCTTTAGACTAAAACCAAATAACTACAGAAAGGAAGATTGGAAATGGTTGATGGCAAAGTTAGAGAAGAGAATAAATAGATGGATTCATTGATGGATCTCTAGAGCTAGAAGATTGGTTTTGGTCAAATATGTTTTAGAAGCCATACAAATATATTGGATGTCACTAGCATGGATTCCAAAATACATTTTGGAAAAATATTGCAAAATTTTCTTCAGTTTTCTCTTGTATGGAAAGAGCGAAAATAATGTCCTTCCTTGGGTCAAATGGGAACAAGTTGCTAGACCAAAACTCCTTGGAGAATGGTGCCTTAAAAACATTCACATTTTTGCCAAAGCATTGGCAGCAAATTCTATTTGTGATGTAACGTTTATTACTAACATAATAATTAAAAAAATTCATGTTAGCTCATAAAATAAAAAATTATGGAAAGTATTTAAAAAAAATCCATGTTGGTTCATGAAATAAAATATTATGAAAAGTAATTAAAAAATGGATGTTTGCTTATAAAATAAAAACTTAAAACTTAAACCCATATCTATCAATCAAGAGATATCAAATTTCTTCAGTTTAAATTTAAAAAAAATAAATACACCTCAATAAATTGGATCCCTCTCGGTGCTTGATAGATATGGGTTTAAGATGGATCTATGTTGGTTATTTATGAAGTTAAGTGTTCTATATCTTTGTTGTGATTCAATTTTTCAGGTGATTGTCATATACCTAGGGGGGAATAATATGGGGTACCTAGGGAGGTACCTAAGGGGAATAGATGATGTAATGGGTATCCAAAATATAATAAACTATGTAATGTGTACCCAATGGGAGTAATTAATGTAATGTGGCCATTAATAATGGAATATGGTCCACTTGGTGGTTGGGGGTTAGTTAGAAGAAATAATATAATAATAAGACATAGACCCTTAAATATACTCATGAGAAAGTATAAATAGAGATGAGTATCATTGTATCATTCATGTTGGAGATTATTACTATACAAGCATGGCTTGGAGTGATTCTTTCCTTAAGGAGTATTTGATGGTGTTACCCTGCCTTAAGGGTTTTTCTATATCTTGGTGTTATTCTTATGGTGAATTTTTTTTGGATATTTATAAATTTTAAGTATTATATACATATTTTTTTTATTCAATTTATGGGTTAAGGATCACTACAAGTGGTATCAAAGCTCTTTCTTTGGCATTAGTGGATAATTTTTTCTTTCTTTCTTCTTTTTGGAAAAAAATTCAAGGAAAAATTCAGTGGCGACTTTCAGATCAATTTCTAAAAATTTCGGTGCAGATTTAGAAGAAACAAATTGCAAGTCTGAAATCCTCTTGCAAAAATACACAATTTAAAAAAAAAACATCTTATTTGGAGTCCAAAAAGTGGAGATATCGTTGATTTAAAATCAATTATTTTTCAGAATTTCGGTGATGGCCATGAAGATTGTAGAGCAAATATATTCTAACAGGGTGCCCAAATTTATGTTATGCTCTCATGAGTAGATGTGAAGTGGCCATTCCAGTTCTAGAAACAGGTTATAATAGCAATTATGAGCAAGGGTGATCGCGTTATGCTCATTTTAAATTTTTGGCTCAAAACCCCAGTTGCAACAAGAAGTGATTTTTTTCAAACCTTAGTTCTACTTTTGAGGATATGGAAAAAATGAGGTATTTCGTAGGAAAAAAATGATGATTTTAACATTGAAGAATGGTTAAAAGACTACAAGTCAAAATTTAACATCTTGTGGAGAAGTTGCATAGACTTTTATTTTAAAGATGATGCTAAGGTATGGTGGTGCTCACTTGACTCTACTAAGATGAAAGCACTTTTTGATGAATACATTGAACAATTAATTTTAGACAAGTGGTCTCATGCAAAGAACGAAGATCAAGTGGGGCATAAGAGTCTATTTTATATATTGAAAGTTCAAGGATGTATTCAAAATGAGAATATTCTTGTTTCTATTAGCCCTAGTTGCAAGCATAATTTCATCAATGTTTATTTGGCCAAAAAATTGCAAGTTCCTACCCAACATATTCAAAGCACATAGGTTGTTGGTGAAACTTTTCAATTTTTTTAAGATTTGAAGATTACTATGGATAAATATGTATTGCATTCAAATTGTTATGCTTTAGATATGGATGATGTGGATGTTATTTCGGGATATGCTTGGATGCAATCAATGGGTACATTTAATATTAATGCATAAAAGAAGTTTTTAAATATTTGGTACAAGAAAAAGAAAATTACATTATAGGATATGTCTCTTACAAAACAAAAAGAGACCTGGAATGAAAAAGATGAAGTCTACGCAGAGGAACTAGCTACAGGAGTGAATGACACATCAAATGAAGAGTCTGTGGTGGAATTAAAAGAAGATACTTTAGAATCTCATGAAGAAAATTCCCAGGAAGGAAATCTACAAGAAGAAGAATCTAAGAAGCTACATGATTCCAAGGAATCACATGTTATGAAGACAAAGAAAGATGTACCCATCATTTAGGTCGTTTCATATCACCACCCACACCACTTTGAGAAGCAAAAATCATCAAGGAAAACTTGGGAGCACCAACAAGCCAACTATGGACCACGATGGAATCAACAAATAAAACAATATGGAGATGCATTGAGAACTACAAGCAATACAGGGAGATACTAGAGAAGTGCAACAACATCTTGGAACCACATGAATAAGAATCAAGGGCAAGGAAGCCAAGAAGCAATTAGAGCACATATTCATATTCCACTTGGATGGATGGATGCTCGTGCTTGGTCTTAGTTGATTAATTTTCTTAGTCGATATCATTATATTTCTTCCTCTCATGTTTCGAGGACTAAACATTTTCAATGGGGGTGTAATGTTATATACCTAGGGGGAATAATATGGGGTACCTAGGGAGGTACCTAAGGGGAATAAACGATGTAATGGGCATCCAAAAGAGAATACACTATGTAATGTGTACCCAATGGGAGTAATTAATGTAATGTGGCCATTAATAATGGAATATGGTCCACTTGGTGGTTGGGGGTTAGTTAGAAGAAATAATATAATAATAAGGCATGGACTCTTAAATATACTCATGAGAAAGTATAAATAGATATGAGTATATTGTATTAGTCAGGTTGGATATTATTGTTGTACAAGCATGGCTTTTGGAGTGATTCCTTAAGGAGTATTTGATGGTGTTACCCTACCTTAAGGGTTTCTCTATATCTTGGTGTTATTCTTATGGTGAATGTATTTTGGTTAATTATGAAGTTTAAGTATTTTATATCTTACGATTGTGATTCAATTTCTGGGTTAAGGATCACTACACTTTCAACTATAGTTGACTTCAAACGATAGTTGACTTTCAAGCAAGGTTGATTTTGAAGCACGGGTGACTTCAATCCATGGCTAAAAATAGTTCATGGTTTACTTCAACACATGGTTGACTTCAATACAAGGTTGACTCCAATCCAAGCTTGTCTTCAATCCAAGGTTGGCTTCAAGGTTGAATTCAATCCTAGGTCAAATTCAATCCATGGTCGACTTCAATCAAAGGTCAACTTCAATCCATTTTTTACTTCAATACAAGGTTTACTTCAATCCAAGGTTGACTTCAATCTAAGGTTGACTTCAATCCATGGTTGAATTCAATCCATTGTTGACTTCAATCCAAGTTTGGCTTCAATCCATGGTTGACTTCAATCCAAGGTTTTCTTCAACTTCAATTCATGTTGACTTCAATCCATAGTTGACTTTTAAGTAAGGTTACTTTGATCCATGTATGACTTTTAAGCAAGGTTGAATTCAACCCATGGTTGGATTCCATCCAAGGTTGACCTCAATCCATAATTGAATTCAATCCTAGTTGACTTCAATCCATAAATAACTTTTACATAGGGTTGACTTCAATCCATAATTGACTTTTAAGCAAGGATGACTTCAATTAATGGTTTACTTCAAGCCTAGGGTGACTTCAATCCATAGCTTACTTGTAAGCAAGGTTGAGTTCAATCCATAGTTGAATTTTAAGCAAGGTTGACTTCAATCCAAAGTTGGCTTCAATCCAAGGTTCACCTCAATCCATAGATTACTTTTAAGAAAGGTTGAATTCAAACCAAGGTTTACTACAATACATATTTGGATTCAATCCAAGGTTGAATTTAATCAAATGTTGAATTCAATCCATAGTTGACTTCAATCTAAGGGGGACATCAATCCATAGTTAAATTTTAAGCAAGGTTGAGTTCAATCCATCGTTGAATTTTAAGCAAGGTTGACTTTCAAGCATACGTGACTTCAATCCATAGATAATAATAGTTCAAGATTTACTTCAACCCATGGTTGAATTCAATCCAAGGTTGAATTTAATCTAAGGTTGGCTTCAATTGAAGGTCAACTTCAATCCATGGTCGAATTCAATTAGAGGTCAAATTCAATCAAAGGTCGACTTCAATCCATGTTTAACTTCAATAAAAGGTTAACTTTAATCCAACATTGACTTCAATCTAAGTTTGACTTTAATCCATGGTTGACTTCAATCCATGGATGACTTCAACCCAAGGTTTCCTTCGAGGTTGACTTCAATTTAAGGTTGACTTGAAGGTTGACATCAATCCAAGGTTGAATTCAATCCATAGTTGACTTCAATCCAAGGTTTTCTTCGACTTCAATTCATGGTGACTTCAATCCAAGGTTGACTTCAATCCATAGTTGAATTTAATCCAACGTTGGCTTTAATCCACGTTTTAATTCAATCCAAGGTGTACTTAAATACAAGGTTGACTTCAATCCATAGATGACTTTTAAGTAAGGTTGACTTCAATCCATAGTTGACTTTTAATCAAGGTTGACTTCAACCCTAGGTTGGTTTCAATCCAAGGTTGACTCCAATCCATGGTTTACTAGATTCAATCCATGGGGTCTTCACTCAATGAAACTATGCCATAACACCTTCATTCATGGGATATTAAATAACACCTCTAATTTCAATGGATATTGATAAATGACTACCAAAATCCTTTTGTTGAGCCCATCTCCCAATATATTTCCAATTAAAAAACCATAATTTTATGAGATATTCCTTATTTTTACTAGTACCCCTTTTTATACCCCCCAATACCTATAAACTCCCCATACCCTACTCATTTCCCCCCAATACCTAAAATATATTGACCTTATTTTTCATAATTGAAAAACCCCCCTTTATGAATGAATGTGATAGGATATTGGTCAATAAGGTGAATCCCCTATGCTTCAATCCAAGGTTGACTTTAAGCAAAGGTTGACTTCAATTCGAGGGTGAGTTTTAAATAGGGTTGACTTCAATCTAGGATTTACTTCAATCCATAGTTTCCTTTAAAGCAAGGTTGACTTCAATCCAGGGTTGACTTCAATCAAAGGGTGACTTGAATCCATAGTTGACTTTTAAGAAAGGTTGAGTCCAAGCCATAGTTGGCTTTTAAGCAAGGTTAACTATGATTGCATCAGTGTTGATTTTGAACCATGGTTGACTTCGAACCATGGTTGACTTCAAAAGCAGTTGATTGACTTTGAATGATGGGTGGCTTCAATACATACATAACTTTTAAGCAAGGTTTACTTCAAGCCATAGATGAATTTTAAGCAAACTTGACTTGGAACTAAGGTTGACTTCAAGCCATGGTCGACTTCAAACCATAATTGATTTTAAGCAAGCTTTAATTTTAACCATGTAGGCTGAATTCAAACCATACACAATAATAGTTCATGGTTGATAAATATTAAATAAACAAGAAAACAAAAATACCAAGAAACTAAAGTGGTGGAAAGAGGGCATAAGCTTGAGCAACATTCATTATTCACATGAACATAACTTTTATACAATGTTTACACATAACTACTTTCAATCGTCAAGTAATAGTGAGGTTGTTAAGGGCTTTATGATTAAGGACAATAATGCTAACAATCACCCCCTTAATCATAATTCCGTACAAAAGTATTGGCTCGACAACAAGGACTAGTGCAAAATATGATAATTCTTCAACCTATAACCCATGGTTTGAAACCTCATGGATGTCAATGAAGATCTGTCTGAAAATTCACCAAATGGATATCAAAACCAAGTATGAAACTCATTATGCAAAAAATGAGCTAGACAACCTGTAGGTGTTCACTAAAGTGAACCCACAACCTGATGAGACCAAACCCTTGATGAGAACTGAGTTGCCTTCAAAGTCCAACACATCTCATAACCTGAAAATTCCTAACAAATCCAAATACACCAAGCAAAGATGTGGAATATTCATTTGTATTCTGCAAGATCTGAAGATCATCCTTGTAAGTGAACAAATAAGTCCAAAAAATTGCTCTCGGGAAACGACACATAAGAAAACTACCCAAAATAAGATGACAGAAAAAAGTTTTGAATGGCATCTTAAACCTATATCTATAAAATCATGTGTCCATAAAAGATCATATGGGTAGTAAACCAAGTGAATCATTGGTACTAATATAAATCTTGAAACCAAGTGTCAAATGTGACATCAAATGTCCATGTGTCAAACAATCCATCAAATCCAACAATCCTATCGAAAAACTTGTCCTCAAACATCCTCAATCCATCATGTCCTGAATCCAACATGCATAATCCTCAAAAATCACTAGACAAACTTCAAAACTTGAAGTCTGACACATCAACAATATTCTCCCCTATCAATTGAAAGTGACAAGTCTAAATAAATAATATTATGTACCCCCTATGAAAGTGAAAAAGAGGTAATAAAAAATGTATTTGTGCAGAGTCTAAAGACTTGTTCTTCAACTAAAAAGACTCTAGAAAAAGTGTGGGTCTCGATCATACCCTGAAATAAAAAAATCCTGAATCAAAACACTCTTTTCCATCTACAGTTCTACGATATCCAATCAAACATGTTTGTACTTGTGTATGGATCTGACTATAACATCTCTCTAACAACTTGGCTTCCAATGAACAATGCCAAGTACATAACCAACCAAAATGCACCTTTTTCCTCCTAATTTTTGTTTGCTTCCAATAATTATCTGAAACATGATTTTTTCTTCCCACAATAACTGCACGGGTGAAGATCAAATCACTAGAAATCCTCATGTCCAACTTGGTGACAGTGTTGGCATTGTTCAAGTTCATCGTTCAACAAATCATCATCATCCTCAATACTTGTATCATCATCCATATAAACATTTGAATTACGACCATGATGGTCGTCCTCTACTTGTTCCTATTCCATATCATCCTGTACTTGTTCCTGATTATCACCTTCATATTCATCCTTCCTATTGAAATTAAACAAATATCCACCACTCACAAACTTGATTGGTTTGGAATAATTATGTATATTAAAAATATCACCATAATGATCCTTTTCATAGCATAAACTACATTTGTTTTGTTTAAATTGAACGTCTTCCGAAGGTCGAACAAAATTAAGCTAATTTGTATGTCGATCCTTCAATTCAGTCATCGTATCCACTTTGTTGTTAGTGTTATCAATCGAAACTATATTGAATTGGTGCTCACAATCAATAGGTACATCTTTGTTGTTTGATTCATTAGTGACATCATTTTTGTTTGAAAGTTACTATCAAACAGTGGATTATTCTGAAAGATAATGAAATCGGGTTTTTAATGTCGAACAAGACTTAATTCATTTGTTAAGAAGATGTTTTGAAATTTTAACATGTCCACCTTTATATGCATCACTTGTAGATAGGTAAGTACATACATAACGGTTCCTTTGTTCAGTGAAATTATGGGTCCCGAACTTGTGCCAATTAATGTATGGAGCAGATGAAACATATTTTCAATGCGAGCCATTCTTAAAGTGAAGAAAAAAATGTTTAAAATACCAAAATACAAACTCTCTTTGGACCCCGCAAAAGAGAAAATGCAAAAAATAACCACCACACCAATGGTCACAAGACCACAAAAATTCCTAAGACCCCCTTATTCAATTTCGGGCGAATTCAGGACTTCAAGACAAAAAATGCAATTTTATTCAAATAAACGCGTTATGCCCCCTTAAAAAATACAATCCCCTTATATCGAAAGTCACATAAACTTTATAGCTCTATTCTCCATATAAATCCTTACATACAATTTGCAAAATGTGGAGCCCCTCATAGCTACTTTACAAAATAGCTTATAACTCCTTTAAAATTTAAGGAAAAATATAAAATCCTCTTTCAACTTTTTTTTTTTTTCTTTCTTTGCCTCCTACTTAAAAGAAAGTTCTTCCCAAATAAAAAAAAACAAATAAATGAGAAAAAAATATTTATCTTTAACCCCCTTCCTTGAAAATATTTATAAGGATGCATAATAATAACTTTCATCACTATACTCTCATGCTTTTTATTCAATGTAAGTAGCAATTATATCAAAATATTACCTCAACTTTTAAGCATCCCATAAACACAATGTCAACACGTCCTTTGTTTTTATCTTACATTCTCGAAAATGGAAAACAAGGTTGAATACACCATTTCCCCATATAATACATGACCAATTTGATCAAACAAAATTTTTATTATGCTTGCGCTGCCACCCCATACCAAAAAATCTATAGCTTTGCGCATCTATCTGCAACTTACTGTTATGGATCTCACTCTGATTAAAAAAAATGCAACTATGTACAATGCCTTAATAGTTGGATAATACTTGGTATACAAGATCCTCGGTGTTGCTCTTGTAGTTTCAATTATGACATATCTTGAAACAAAAAGGCCAACAAACCAAAGTGACAGAAAGATGGCATAAGCCCAAGCAACATTCATTATGCAAGATTTGTTGGAATCTCTCTATGATGGGCAAAGAAAAATGGGCATATGTTCAATCCTATCTCCCAACAATATGTTCAATCCTCTCTCCTAGCAATAGTGTAAGAAACAAGATTCAAAGGATTGGGAAATGAATCCATCATTATAATATCCATTAGCAAGGGTATCAACTTGGCATAAACATCATTTAAGAAACGGAGCAATATCAAACCTTTTTTTAACAGTATAAAGTGAAAGTAGATGCATAAATCAATCCTTTGAATTATGTGGCAGGTCGTAACCTTCACTAGAATGAGCAAGTCAACCTTCTTCACGTTTAGCCTTTAGGAAGTGACTTCTTCTTCAACTGAATACCACAGAACAACGATTTGGATGGCATATTCTTCTGCAGATCATTTGCAGACGATGTTGTCAGGTAGCACATGGTTTCTATAAGGAACACATCCCTTCTCTATATCATGATAGATTCTCTTTTATATACTTGACTGTAAGCCACGACAATATATCAATATATTGTGTCTACAACCTCCAAATTGCACCATCAAGAAAACAACACTTCAAGCTCTAGTAGTGATCATAATAAATTTAGAAGACAAGTGGGAACCATCGATGGAATCCAATCACATGAGTCAGTGAAATGAACAAGATAACACAATAACATACAATTTTTCTATTTTATTTCCCTCTATTAAATGTGGAGATCAATCATGGGAATATATTCATTTCGACTGGCAATTTGTTCTAGGGATTCAACACAAAAATAAACACAGGTGTGAATTCAAGATTTAGTAATATTACCCTTCACATAGTTCTTTGTTACCTTCACTCGGATTGCATGCTCATCAAACTGCACTATTGTTTGTTTTGTAGTAGAGGTAGATGTATATTCAACAAAATAGCATCCAAATCACATAATCTATTTAACGCAGAATCTTCTTCATCGAAAATGCACCAACATCTTATATGAATGATTAATAAATGAATAAAATCACGACACTTTAGATCATGGATGCTCCAAGTCATTAGATCATAAACATGGCATCATATCTCTTACTCGCTAGGCCCATTAGGTCATTACCCCTCTCATACCACATCATAATTATTAAATAAACTAGAAAACAAAAAGACCAAGAAACCAAAGTGGTAGAAAGAGGGCATAAGCTCGAGCAACATTCATTATTCACATGAACATAACTTTTTTACAATGTTTACACATAACAACCTTCAACTGTCAAGTAACAGTGAGGTTGTTAAGGACTTTATGATTAGGGACAATAATGCTAACAATGGTTGACTTCAATCCATAGTTGACTTTTAAGCAAGGTTTCCTTTGAACCATGATTGACTTGAATCCATAGTTGAGTTTTAAGCAATGTTGCGTTTGAACCATGGTTGACTTGAATCCACGGTTAACTTCAAACCATAGTTAAATTTTAAGCAAGGTTTCCTTTGAACCATGGTTGACTTGAATCCACAGTTGACTTCAAACAATAGTTGACTTTTAATCGTGGTTAACTTTGAAACATGGGTGACTTCAATCCATAGATAATAATAGTTCATGGTTTACTTCAACCCATTGTTGACTTCAATCCAAGATTGGATTCAAGGTTGACGCACTCCAAGGTCGACTTCAATCCATGGTCGAATTCACTCAAAGGTCGACTTCAATCCTTGTTTGACTTCAATACAAAGTTGAATTCAATCTAACCTTGACTTCAATACATGATTGAATTTAATCCATGGCTGAATTCAATCCAAGGTTTCCTTCAAGGTTGATTTCAATTCAAGGTTGACTTCAATCCATGGCTGACTTCAATCCAAGGGTGTCTTTGAATTCAATTCATGATGACTTCAATCCAAGGGTGTCTTTGAATTCAATTCATGATGACTTCAATCCATTGTTGACTTCAATCCAAGGGTGACTTCAATCCAACATTGGCTTCAATCCACGGTTTAATTCAATCCAAGGTTTAGTTCAATACAAGGTTGACTTCAATCCATACATGACTTTTAAGTAAAGTTGACTTTGATCCATACTTGACTTTTAAGCAAGGTTGACCTTCAATCCAAGGTTGAATCCAATCCATAGTGGATTTCAATCCATAGTTGGCTTAAATCTAAGGTTGAATTTAATTAAAGGTTGAATTGAATCCATGGTTGACTTTAATTCGAGGGTGAATTTTAAGTAGGGTTGAGTTCTGATCTAAAAATGACAGGATATTTATAACCAATATTTGCATGTGAAAGTTTGAATGCATAAATATATTAAAAAAGGCTTTAAATGACAAATTTAAAGAGCATATACGAAGCACATAAAGAGATGCAAACCATGAAATTTGTAGACAAGAATTGATAACGGAGTTACCCCTCCTTGGGCTACGTCTTCAAGCCACTTCTAATGAGAAGGCCGATCTTATTTAGTCTTCAAAGCTTACAAAATGAGAGTTATGGAAACACTTCTGTTTTCTGTCAGTTATTAGCAAAAACAGATAGCACCACTGCGATCCTCTCGAAAAATCAAGAAAAATGAGTATACACTCGACTATGATTTCATGAGGCCTCTTCTGGCACACAAATAAAGAAACTCTTCCTGCATAAAAGACAAAACAATATGGATTCCACCTAGGGATATGTGTCCATTAATGAATGTACGTACCTCAGGAACTATGCATAAAACCACCTTGGTATGCGTGTAATACCACCTCGGGAATTGTACCAAAAGTGTGCAGAAACTGCCTAGGGAAGCATTTCAATACTATGCAAAAATGGCCTCGAGAAGCATGCCAAAAGCACCTCAGTAATTGTGCAAAACCAATTCGGGAAGCATGCCAATACCACCTCAAAATCTGTGCAATCAGCTTTGTTCACCGTCTCGGAATCCATGTCAAAACATGGTTTTATAGTGGTTTTGGGCCCCCATATCTCCGCCTGCAATTATTAAGTAAAATCTGCCACATCCCTACACAATAGGTGTTGGTGGCGCGTTGGTTAAAACACTAGGAAATGGGGGAGGAGGTGATGGGTTCAAACCCGTGGACCTCTCCCCATATAAGTGTTTTTGTTGAATGTAATATTATGTGGTTCGACTTTGTAATATGTGGCATATATTATGGTGGCAATGGTTAATGCGTTGGAAATATTATTACGCTGAAGGCGTATATTAAGGGGTCGGCTCCCCTCGGGCTTTCATTGTCTGTCGACGGCCTATGGGGAGCCGCCACCTGACGTGTGACATCTCCAAGGTTTGCGAGTTAGTAATTTTGGTGTAAAATAAAATTTTGCATAAGATTAATGAAACTTCAAAATACACTTCATTCCCGTAAGGACCAAGATACTGAACACATTCCCTGATAATTTGAGATTAGTTAAATTGAAATACTCATCACGCATCATACTCATGAAGTTCTTACCGTGTAAAGGTTAACTGCATCCGGAATTGTCCATAACAATGTGATCGTCACATCACATCAACATGAAATATCATTTTAACAACCTTAACATGAAATATTATTGTAACAAACTAACATGAACTATCATTGTAAGAATATTAACATAAAATATCATTGTAAGGACATTAACATGAAATATCATTGTAACAAACTAACATGAACTATCATTGTAAGAACATTAACATGAAATATCCCTGGTCAAGATGCACTTGACCAATGTGTTATAATCATCAATTATAAGATAGCACCTTTGAGAAGAAAATCATGCAACCGTCAAAGGATCATACGCATATAAAAACCATGAAAATAACGAGACCAAGATAACGTGGTTCACCCGTACACGGGCTAGTCCACAAAAGGTGTGTGTGCATCTTTTATTAAACCAAAGTGTTTACAAGTTACAACTTAAATGTTGCTATACTTCCATCCTTGAAATTTATCCTCAAAGGGAAACCTTTTACATATGAGTCATTACTAGCTGTACTCATGGTTACCAAGTCTTGAATAACAAAAGAGTCTTTAGATGCTAGACCGAAGCTTACATCTACAACAATTGACGTACTCATCAATTCCCTATAATTTATTCAATACCTTTTCATGGGGTAGTTTACATCCTGCAACATGATTGATGCTCAAGCCACTCATATAAAAGGCGTTTTATCAAGGCCTTCGACACCAAAATCAACAATAATGCTGTGAACTTATTACACTTACAAACGCACTATATCTCTATATGTTTAAACAAGTAATTTCAACCAAATATAAGGTTACACCCTCAACATTAACATGTCAACTTTTTAATGTTAACATGTCAACTTTTAATGACCTTTGCACAAGTATTAGAGTATACTCGAAGTTCCCTATGATGCTAGCATCAATGGTGTAATCATATCACCTAAATATTTATGAACAATTTCAATACTATCATGAGTCTAAAAAGGACACAAGTCACATTCATTAATACATGATCATAAATTAATTCCAATTTCCCCATTTAATCCAAGTGTATGAACTTTATAAATGATCTTTTAATAGTCTAAAATATGATATTCCCCGTTTCACTAACTTGTAAGGACATAAGCTTCAAGGTGTTAAACCCCTTCTAAGCATACCGAGTTAACATAACGGGGTGGAGATACGGGGTACTGAACTATGAAGGTAAGGTCGACTTTCAATACTTGTCTATACAATCTAGAACTTTCTAAAGGTCCTTCTATTAATGACATAAATGTACTTCATACCAGACCTATGCAAAAGGTGTGTCCTAGCATATCAAATTAAATACTATGTGAAACTAAGGTATGTAGGGAATCCTTTCCCAACCTCTACATAGTAACACAACAACATAACATGCAACACAATTTATCATTGTATCCAATGCTGTATAAGGGGGTCCATCTCCCAAACATATGCGCTCTATACAAGGAACATTAACATTGAATATATATAATACAGATATATACAGGGATATGCTTTCATTTGCGGATTCAAACAACCACATGGATATAATTTTCATTCTGTCAGGTGAAATGCCTACGGGGATCCTCCTCAAGTATCTGCACAGCTAAAGGCAAGATGGAAACACAAATATACAGGGATTAGTTTCCCATTTCTCTGCGCTGCAACAAGTGAACATATATAAAAATATTTGCAAGGAAAGTGTACCCCCACTCTCGCGCAACAACCACCAGAAGCATAAACAATATATAAACGAACTGCATGTAGGGATTCATTCCCAAGCATGTGCAGCAAACATCAAGGGGAAACACGTCGAGGCAATCTCCCAGGCATGCGCAGCAACCCACAAGAGAAAAATATATAGAGAGAAGCAACTATATGTAATATGTGAAAGGGTTATTTATACAGAGATCCCTTTTTCCCCAAGCAATAAGACCAGTTACATAAATTTTCAAGGAGCCAGAACGACAAACATCATCACTCAAACAATAAAATTATTTGCATAAAACCCAACAACCAGCGAGGCAAACTCCCCATCCTTTCAAACCATAAAAAGAATGACTTGCAGAATAAAATAATTTACATAGAAGTCATCCCCCTCCTAGAAGGGCATTCCTCTTCCTCCATAGAAAAATATAAGTATACATACCAAGAGATTGAGATCGATCTTCATGGTGAGGCTATCTTGTCTCTGTATGAATGTATTCTCCAAAATAAGGTTGTTTCCAGGAGAAGCCGAGATTGATCCTCATAGTGGGGACATCAACACGCCCAAAACAAACATGAGGATAAAATAGATCCCAGAAGCAGATACTACAACTAATGTCATAAGAGAGTGTGTAGGGTTAAATACTATCGGTCTTCATGGCAGTGATCTTTCAGGATCTGCGATCAAGAAATTGCCCAACATGCCTCATGGGTGAAATCGAGTACCCACTCAAATACCACAAACAGAGTCTAATGTGTATATATATATAAACTCAGTCATGAAAATACAAAAAATGATCAGTACGAAGTAGATCACAGGCTTATTGTCCTAAAATCAGTTTGTACGGAAGAAACTATATCCAAAATGCAATTAGGGATTTCTCACGGTCCTGTGGAGCAATTTTCCGAAGTATACAGAGATTAAAATGAATTTATAACTGTAGACAAGGCGGATACAACTTACCAGTCTCCTATTGTGAAGAAACAAGGGGTGCTCGTTGTCCTTCTCTTACGACAGAGATTTGCATGAAGCCCCTCCTTCACGAGAGCTCGTTTCTAGCCCTCCCCTCGCTATCTTAATCAGAACTCTCCTTTTCCCATTCTCGCACACAGCAGGATCACCAATGGCATACACAGGAAAACAAAAAGATTGTAGCTTGCGCATACCCCAGGAACATGCAGTCCTTCCGGATTTCTCCCCCTCCACTTCGGTTCTCTTCCTAAAATAATCATTCGGGATCTAACACTCCGTGTAGTCGTGGTCTCACTACCAAGTTTATCCCGTGCCAAGTGGCAAATCCTCCATATTAATATATCTCTTTGATAACAGAGATCGTGATTTAAGAGAACGCCGAGGGAAGTTCCTTCCACTTGTTGCCTACTCAAAACCCGTTTTTGACACGATTTCATAGTGGTAATTTAAGAAGTGATACACTCAAAGGAGCACTCCTCTTCTCCACTTCCTCTTTAATGTGCCAACAACCCAGTCAGATCTTGTCGAGAGGTGGTCGAAAAGGTGGAGGAGAGGAATCCCATGGAATAATTAAAGATCTCCTCTATATATATATATGATTATTGGAAGAACCAATCCTTCTCTTTTATGGTAGTGAATATAGCATAGCTATTTAAACGATCGAGTTTGAGCCTCTTAATTTACAAGGTCCACTATTAACTTCTTTGGTAGTTCTTACCTTAAATAAGTTCAGTATCATAGTTCAGATATCCCTTTTAATCCTATTAAACCGTATAATGGTAATTATGTTCGAGATTACAAATATATATATAGGTTATAAAGGAGGGATATCACATGACGTCTATCCATTCGTCCATAAAACCCATCACTGTGGACAATTTTAACCCATCGTCATGGACAATTGTATTCAGAGGTAAAACCAACTTGAAATCTCTATGAACAGGAATAGCAGCTGCCATGAAATTAATGGAATTGCAGAAGGAATTGCCTCAAATTTTTTTGATATTGTTAAAGCGTATAAACACTAAAACTAGTCTAATAGTACTGCAGTCTGTTTTAGAATAATTGGATGCCTTTGGATATACTCAGAATAATTGGACGCCTTTGTTGATATTTGCTCTGTAACATTTCAAAGATGCCTCCATTTCTAGAGCGGAATGGTGAGAGCAATGTTTCTCACAGAGGACAAACTTTTCAGTGCCCATGTTAACCATAAGATCGGTGTGTGGCGCCGATCAGGTTGGAGTCCTGGGGCCAGCCACAATACCTACACAAGCATATGGGTGTGATATGTTGTGTGGCATACAAAAATGGTTTCTTGTATTCGAGATCCTCGGGTAAGACTGCGAGGATAAGACTCTGAAGGTATGGCGAGTCTCGGATCTCAAGTGCGTCAAAACGATTCAGGCTTATGATGACTCCGTGAAAGCCATTGCTGTTGGCCCTAATGGATTGATATACACCGGCTTGGATGACCGCACCGTGAAGATATGGAGAAAAAATCTTGGGGCAATCCCCCCACGTTCTATTGACAACCCTTCATGGGATAAACAAAAACAAGATTTCAAATTCAAACTCAAATTCGCTCGTGAAATCCCTTGCTCTTAATTCAAATGGATCCACTCTATACACAGGATCCTCGAATGGTGATATTATTTGGTGGGAAAAATAGTGATACTCATCCATCCAAATGTGCCAAGCTGGAATCCTTCGCGGCCATGTACACGTAGTACTATGCCTAGCAACAGTGGGTGATAATTATAATCTGTTATTCAGTGGATCTGTCGATGGAACGATTCATGTTTGGAGCAGGGGATGGTTGGAATCTGATAAGAATACTTGTTCGGAAGTTATAAAATCCCATAGTGGCCCTGTTAGATGTATTGCAACCATTCTTGAGGAAGAAAATAGGGTTATGCTTTTTAGTGGAAGTCTGGATGGATCAGTCAAGATGTGGCACGTCTGTATAAAACACAAGCGATCAAGGCCAGCATCACTATATCACAAACAATAGAATTAAGTTTCTATTTTCTTGGCAATATAACGAGTCAAGATGGATCTAATTGAAAATGATCCATGAAACCAAAACTCCATGTAGTAACAACTTTGGAGCAGCTATGAATGTCTAGGTCCACCACTTTCTATGACGCTAAAGGAGGGTGTTGCAGGCATTGTAGTGCTTTTTGGATATTGTCAAAGCATAGAAAACACTAAAACAAAACATGGAAATTGGAGAAGGGGCGATAATTATTCTGCGGGGAAATGAAACATGACAACACATCCCTCATTAACATTTCCTGAATATGCATACCCTAAAAGTGACAACTGTCAACACCATACCATACTTGAAAATGATGCGAATCAAAACATTAGTTTTACGGTGAAATGTAGTTATCATTGAAATATGTCACTTCACTGAAATGTGTTTATGCTTTACCTTACCGCACAGGAATAATCTTTTAGCCTCATAGCCAGACCCGGACTTGTAAAATTTGATTTGATTTATACCGTGCGTGAAGTTGTCAATTTCGAGAGAGGGAGAAACCAAGTGAGAAGGAAGAGTTGGTAACAGTATTTATCTAAACTTCCTTCTCCCTCTTTCTCTCTGTATGTGAACGTTGTTCTTTCTCTTTCATCACGTCTTCCAAAACTTGTTTTTCACCTATTTCATTACACAAATAGTTTCATCGGTGAAGAAGATTTGTGGGTGTCCGACGGGAAAGAAAATATGGCTTTGACTAGTTGTCACAATGATATCTGTGTTGGCTTCAGGATCTACAATGTAGCAAGAACAAGAAGAAAGATTAGAAAGTTGAATACTGCAGTCAATATTGTGGTTGAAGTTTGGGAAAATTTGGCAAAAGGGAAGTTGAAGTACATATTTGTGTATATGGATAACTAAAGATAGGAAAAAGCTTATGAACATATGGATAAACCTGAGTGAGAGTCAGCGACACCAAAGACAGGAAAAAAAACTTATAAACAAACATTTACTTTACTAAAGAAGGTGAATGAGAAAACGAAACCGCCTATTTTATTTTTGACATGTGACTGTCAAATTTTCCATCAATTTCCATCTCACTGCCCAACAACAATAAATAGAATAAATCCATAATCAAGCCAGTTACGATCAAAACCCAAAACCCATATTGGATTGCTTAAAAAAAAAAAAAATCCATAATGAATCCAGCTACTGTCAAAAGCTGAAAGCTTCTATGTCCGGAAAAAGTTAAAGCTTCTGATCAAAAGATAAAAGGTTATATCAGTTACGTTAAAAATCTATAAAACCATTAAATCCACAATGTAACCAGTTACACTCAAAAGCTAAATAAAATCTTGTGTGGAAAAGGCTAAAATCTTCACAAGCCAGTTACGACCAAAAGCCAAAAGCTTCCAAAACCAGTTACGATCAAAACCTAGAAACTTGCCATTTACCATGGAAAGTTGAAAACTTATATCAGTTATGATCAAAAGTTAAAAACCCATATTGAAATTTTGACCACGGCTAAGTTACAGGGTTAGTAGAACTTTAACCTTATTTAAGGTTAATTAAATTTTGAGTTTTTGAAAAATTACAAGTTAATTTTACATTATTGACATTCTTATACTTTCATATTTTGAAATTTCAATTTAAAACCTTAAAAATGTTGATGTATATGTAACTTCGGAATGTATTTCACATATATGTATATTGTATTCCTATAGAGATGTTATTATTCCTCTATACGGAAGTGTCGTCATTTATATTGTAAGTGTCATAACTTATACTTGATGGGTTATTAGACCACCTTGTTGGGGTCGGCCTTGTATAAGTCATGTGGGTCAAAGGGTTATTAGACCACCCTATTGGGGGTTGGCCCAGTCAGCTTTATGTTATGTGGTTAAGTTAAGGCCGACCTAGTAAAGTTTATTAGGCAAGTCAAGTCAAGTATAAATAGAATGTGGGAGGCACTCTATTTGATCATTCTATTCTCACAGACACTCTTTGGAGAGTGGCGCACTTGTGGAGGAGGAGAAGCTGCTGCTATGAGATGTCTATCTCTTATGCTTGGGTTGTATCATTGCTCTATCTATCTCTAAGGAAGTTATTGGGGTTTTTCACCTTTATGGTTTTCCCCAAGTAAACTCTGTGTCTCTTGTGTGCTTGCATTATTGTGTCCATGATTGATATGTTGTACATGTTGTTCTCTCAGTTAAGATCTTAGATCAGATTGAAGTCAATTCTGAAAAACTAACAAAAAACCTAACCTTGTGGGAATGCACAAGAATAGGATGATGAGAGTAGTGATGATATATTTCTACCTAACCTTGATAAACCCACTCCACAAGGTATAAACGGATTGGAATATTTGGACATTACAAGTCAACCCGAGTACTCATTTACTTGTCCAATTGCATAGACCATGGAAATGTTAAACCTCATCAGCTTCCACCCATAAGAATAACCAAAATCTTAATTGTAAGAAATCACAGAGAGAATTTTTTTTTTTAAATTAGAGAAATCAGTTGCATAAGGGACATGCAACACGTTCAACACAAGGTGAGGAAGAATATTGCAATTATGTCCTAATAGTTACTTGTTGCCTCCCTGATCTCATTTCATAATAGCTCCCTGATAGACAATTCATAAAATCTATGGTAAATATTTCAACCTCATAGGTTAGTCAATTTGGCTTTTTTTTTGTGCCAAATCCACATATTGTAAATCCAAAGAGTTGTGAGTTTCCAATTTATTACTCAAATGCAGCAAGCATTAAGCAGCCTGCTATGAAACATTCAAATGCTATAGAAATTGTTGTGCTCACCGTTAGATTTGATGTTGCTTGAGATCGAATGGTGAACTCAGCAGTTGCCGCATCATTCAATGATGCATAGCGGGATGCTCAATGCTCGCCCTCAAATGCCACTAACATTTCCACCAAGTGCGTGAAATAACTTGAATCGATAACATACCTTCCTCTTATTGCATCCCACAAGTTGATATCAAAAGCATAATAATTACTATGGGATTTGATATGCATTGTTCCCACTCTCATTCATTATTACATATTCAACGCAATTCAAATTACACAAGTTACAAGACTGCCACACATTGGAGGAGATGGTCAATGACTCATAGCATCATTTTGTGCGTAGGTCATGGATTGGAATAAATGAGTATTGTAAGCGGTGTCCAGATAAACCTAACCTCGTGGGAATGCACATGAATAGGATGATGAGAATAGGATGATATTACAACAAACTCTCCATTTGTACTAAAGCATGTCGGCATTCACTACACTTAAATTTTCTAGCAGAATATCTATACAGTTATTATTGTCATTTACCTAGGTTTTCTTTTTAAAATAATTTTTTCCATTTCGCATGTCATTTTGTCACTTGGAGAATACCTCAAAAAAGATGAGGCTTGAATTAATTCCTTTGTAACAAAAGTTTAAACTTTGCTATTATGTTTATGTCTATGTCATTAATTTATTTATGAGATTAATTGTTATAGGTCATGCTCCTAGGTAACAACCACAATTATACACAATTTCTTTCAACCATCTCACATAAGGGTTGTAATGTCTCTAATATCATAGAAGGAAGCCATAAAAATTTATTAAGGGAAAAGGCATTGTGGGTAGCCAATTAAAAAAGAACATTATTACAAACGAGGTGGTGTGAAGATAGAAGGAATCATGCTGCATATATGAAAGAAAGAGGGCACATCAACAACCCACATTTATGAATTTGCCAAGCTAAAGAGAAGCAAAAAAGACTTGGTCGGATGATTCCCTATACAAGGAACCATGAAGGAGTTGTGAGCTATGGAGAGAGATCGCGTGGTGAAATATTATTGAGATCGCATATCTGTATGAAAGAGAGATTGTCCCATGCGAAAGGAAGGAGTCATGAAATTGCTTCCCATGCGAAAGGTAGCTGCGTTAGAATTTTAGTGACATTGGTAACAATGAAAGTCAAGGATTAACCTTGGCAACAATAACGGTTCCTCTGGCGACTTCGTCTTCTGTCGACGACCTATGAGGAGATGCCCCCTATTATCAATCAACAAACATAAATTTCAAAATTTCTTCCCAATGGCGACCGGATCTTCCGTTGTTAAGCCATTCTTAAGTCTAAACTTGGGTTGTGGCTCTTCTCTTGCAACTCTGGATCCCACTTCTTTAGTCGGATGGTAAAAGGAGGATGCAACAGGTATCAACAACAATGAAGATACACAATGCATATGTCACTCTATCAGATCCCAAAGACCGCGCGTAATATGACTGCCAACATTTGGCTCCAGTGCGGGGCTTCGCTGGCGAGAAATGGCGCAAAACGACTAGTGGATGACCACCCACTTATAGATATTCTGGTCATATGGGGCGTAGTTGGGAATCAGATCAATGTTGGTGATATTCATCTGTAATCTGAATTTTCAAGGTGATTCTGTACATAACTTATTCGTCGTCATAGCAGAAGTCTGTTGATCTTAATGGGTTGATGGAAATATTAGGTTACATGTCATAATCTCAAATGAAAAGGATTACTGGAAATATTATTCTGAAGGGACAACATCTGGGTTTTCCTTTTCCACCTTGACGGGGAAACTTCCGTGTAGACTAGGTTCATCTTTGCCCAGTATCTTCCCAGTGAAAATTCCAAGAAAGTAGCAGCACGAGACGAGGTTCAGCAAGCTCATCATTATAAGTATCAGAGTTATGTAATACAAGGGTATACTTACACCAGATATATTTAGAGCCAAAATTGATCATTACGTAGCCCTTTATTGTTTTACTTACATATGTGTATTTTTTTGTATGACAAATTAATGTACAAATAATTTTACTTGCCATCTTTTACATGGGTTTCTATTTATTGCTTATTAGTACTTGCAACATAGTTTTCCTTTCAATTTCATCGACGAAAATCCCTACGATATATTAGCTAGACTTGATTTCAAACACACAAAATTATATTGTCTAAGTACACACAACTTTCTCTCATTTTACAACATATTGAAATTCTTCTCGGTGTTTCATTTCCCCCGTTTTGGGGGTATGCTAGTATAATATATAGTATGGATATGATATAAATGTTTGGCATATAATTCGGTGGCAATATAACATAGATATGGGGTGTGGTCTTGCTGTTGACCATCAAGGCCTAAGCCCTCAACCCTGCCCCATTTTCAAAACAAAACAACCCTCAACTTTAAATAAAAGTTCTCACCCATATGTGTAAAGAACCATCATATGGTGCGCTAGATGGGTGGGCTAGGTGAAGGATTTAGGTGATCTTGGAGGTCATTGGTCAAATCCCTTAGACTCCCAATTTATTTTATAAAAAATTACATTAATTTTTTTTCCCAAATAACCCATTTTTACCAATTTTAACCAAAATTGTCAAAACTTCAAACACTAATAACATCTGCATCCAGAGGTATTTTTGTGCGAAACAAGCATTTACATGAATATCTCGACGAGATCTTAATCCCTATAAGATTTATTTTACAATTTGAATAATTTAACTTTGATCGACGTTGAGATGATCAACCTGAATCAAACCTTCCCACTGAGAAGCTTTGGACCACCAAAATCTGGAATCATTCAGAATTCAAGTTAGGACATGTTCGTCTTACTTGTCATGTATCACTTGTCCATTTTTCTTGGAACCTGTACATATGAATCATCATAACAACAATCAACACTGCACTAACATTGTTAAGGACATTAATCCATTTTTCAACAAAATCTTCATTCAATATTGTAGGAACAAACCACACACTGCTAATCAGTAATAGGATGAATATCAACACTGAACAAGTGAAAGAGATTGTACTCATATCATGATAATGTTTTATCATAGGAACACTATCAACCAAATTAGGTGTATTGTGATGCAATGACACTTCCTTTTCATGCGTAGGATTCTTTTCTTACTTACATTGCATATACATAAGTGCCAAATTATAACTTGCATTAACAATCCTTTTCAATTGTTGTGTAGTCCCATTGATCTATCATTTTTAAATGAATGTGAATGTACTATGTACTCAATTCATTCCTTAAACAAATGATATTGATTATGTTCCCTATAGAAGATTTCCTTTCGATCATATAAATGCGGGCTTCCCAACATAATTCCATAGATATCTAGTGGCACCACATCAAATTCAATTTTATCTGTAAACTTGGATGTTATTGCAAACTTTAGATCACATTGATTCCTTACTTGTAATCTTTTATCTTTGCATACCCAGCCTAATGGATAAGGTTTCTTGTGTGGTTTTTTTATTAATCCCAATTGCTTTATTACTTCTAAAATAAGATTAGTTTGAGATCCATTATCTATGAGTGTGTTGATCTTAGTTTGTTTTTTTATTACCCTTATATGAAACAATGCATTCCTTTTTCTATCCTTAGAATTTTCATGACTCGTGATCTTTAGAAGTAGAAGCATATGAGGAGCCAATGTTAGAATCATTACCAACAATATCTTTACCTATCACACCTACGATTGATATCTTTGTTTTGTCCTCAAAATATGATCCAGGGTCCTCAACAATAACCATAGATTTTCGCTTCCCTTTCTGATCCTTAAATCACTTCAGTTTCAATTCTGGATATAACTTCCAACAGTGTTCTGCATTATGTCCATCTCTCTGACAATGAGAACATGAAAGTTGTGTCACAACCCCAAATTTTGTAAAATTTAAAATTTTTCCAACTGGTCAAATCACCCATACATGTTATGCGGAAGTGAAATGTTTCAGCATTTAAATCTACTTTATAATTAAAAGGCGATCATTAAACATTTCATAAATTATCATTAATGATCAAATTGTCTAAACGACAAGAAAATATCGCAACACTTAAATATACATTCATCAATATTTACATGCCGTAATTCAGCTGCATCGCAACCTCTTTCATCCTTTTTATATGAGTAAGAGAACAATTTCCTACTAAACCGAGAACAACGCAATTCAATGTGAACATATGCAAAGCTAAAGTTAATATGATGCATGACTAATAGAAATTCAAACCATTCCCATATTTTGATGTGTCTACAAAATCGTCATCAATTCTAAATCCATTCAACAGATAAAGACGCATAAGAAAAACACACCAGAAATGACAAGGAAATATCATTTGTAAACACATATGCTTATGTGAGGAAAAAGGTCATCATAGATCAAATAAATGAAAACACAAATACACACAATTCAAAGTAGACCCAACTGAATAATAATAAGGCACAAAGAGAATACACAAGATGGAATAACATCATAAGGAGAGACTATTTTTCATGTGGTTCACCCACTCCTTGGGCTACCTCCACCAAAGGTTGTTTTATATTATTTAAATAAAAGGAAGAGGTTACACTAACAACAAAGTTGTTGCCAACCACTTTCCTATCTTTTCTCTAGCTTCTCTCATAGAGAGTTTTTCCAATGCTAACTTTATAATCAACAAAGGGAAACATAATCTAATTCTCTACCCAATCTACAAGCCATTTTAGTTGTGCTATAAATCAATTCAATTAAATATTTTCATATTCTTCATGCTTATGTACTCATTAACATAATATACTTGTATTTATACATCCTTTCTTAACCTTCATACTTAGCATATTAGCATAATATACTTGTATTTATAAACTTCTTGTACAACATAGGTAACTTACTATAACATTTTCTATTGGCTATAATGCATACATTAATAATTTAAATGCGATTATAATCTTCACTAGTTTCCCCCGAATTTTTAGACATAATATAAAATGATTATATATATATATATATATAAATCTCTAAAATATTTCCACTAGCTTTAAACATATATATATATATATAATTTAAGAACCTATATATAATTAATGGCTTTCTAGGCTCAAACCTTACCTAAAGTTCATAACCTCTAAAAAAAATCTTATTCTAAGAATTCATAATATATATATATATATATTTATTATTTTAACAAAACTTCACTTCATCTTTGGCTTTGACATCTACATATACTATGGTCATTCTCCATATAATATCCAACTTAAATTTTGACATCTACATATATTATGGTCATTCTCCATATAATATCCAACTTAAATTTTGACATCTACATGTACTATGGTCATTCTCCATATAATATCCAACTTAAATAAAGGAATCTATTAAGTGACTGACTTTAAAGTGTCAAAACCCCTCCACTAAAAATCTGTCTGTTATGACTTTACAACCTTTTCTCACTACTATCTAAACACATCATCACGGTTGATATTTATTGTGATAAATTTATATATATGAATAGGTATAATGTCCTCCCGAGTGTAGATTGCCTGGTTGGGAGGAATGTTGTTATCCTCCCCACCTGAGTTCAAATCTTGCTTTGTGACACATGTTTCTTGGGAGTCAACTTTCTATGTAATGATTGTAAATCTGGCCATACCTTGTTCTTTCAGAATAGCAAGTGTTGGCATTTTTCGCGGAAAAAGATGTAAAATTTTACTTTACAAAAATACTGATACCGTTTATCATTTGTGGCCGTCGGTTATTGATTTTCAAATTAACTAAGTAAAATATGGGAGTAGTAATGATTAGCCATTTCTCACCGTGATCAAGGCCGAGCATAATTTACACCAACAGGAAAATTCATAAAAACTATCACTTGAAAAAATTGTGAAATATGCTTTTGTGATTACAAGCCTATTATTTGGGCAGCTATCAGTTTTAAGGAAAATAAATATAATTAGGCAAGGCGTTTTATATATTATATGTGTATGCAACATTTAAACTAACTTACCAAGTAGAGTTTAAGGAGACGTCGGAGGAGATAAAAAAAAATACGTCATACAGCGATCCATAAGAATCGATTCTTTAACATAAGAATCGATCCTTTAACATAATGGTGGCAAGAAAAATATGAGCCTAAATCAAGGATCAATCTAGCAGCATAACATTTATATGACGAAGGAAAAGAAAAATCATTCTACAGAGATCTTGATAATCCCCTTGATAAGAATGAATTAACTGCGTTATTTTCTTCTAAATCGAATTTCAGTTTTTTTTTTAAATAATGCAAGAAAGACATTATCTCAAGACGCTGTGCACAACTCTAACTACTGAGCGGAGACTAATTTCATACTGTGATTAAATGCAGAAGACAAGCTACCGACCATAAAATCTCTCTATCCAGCACATATGTAATTTTAAGATAATTGCTCTATCTGGCAAAGGAATGTAGAGATCGTTGAACAACTTGTAGGGTAGGTAAGGATAATGCAGTGATTAAACTTTGCAAAACTAAATCTATTCATAAGTGTGGAGGATGCTATTACGACTCTGTTCAACCCAAATCCACACATAAATAAAATGCAGATTTCTCACAAGAGATCGATCAACGGCCGTGAATGAAATCTTGAGCAAAAATATCACGAATCCAGCTCTATCGATCAAAGGGTATAATACCAATCTTCTGAAGATAAGGAGTATTCACGCTATAATAAAATAGCTATGGGCTAATGTCCAGATCGAATGTGATGCTAGAAAAATACTTGCAGAGTATTCGTATCTACGAAGCTATTTCTAAACATCTATGCACAGGTCAATATACTGAGATCTATATTTATGATGTCAAGTAAACTATGAAAATTACTGTGAGCTTACCCAAACATTCCCATGGCAGTTGTCTGGAACCGCCGAACTTCTTCTTGCAGAGAACTTTACTGAGGATCTTCTTCCTATCCATCGCCTAGGTGTAACGACTTCCTCCAGAAAACCCCTTTTTCCTCCATTAACTTATGCCCCCAAGTTCCTCCTTATAGGTGACGGGGTGTGTCCAAAGATATGCCCCACCTCTATCGTTTTAATGGCGGCGTAAAAATATCTTCCCCACTCTCTCAAGAGTGGTACCGGGTGTAACTAACACTCAGCGTTTTCTAACACAGAGGAGGCAAGTGGCATAAGGCGGTTTCCTCCAGAGAACACCTCCCTAAACTTTCTCTAGTTTCAGCACTCCACTAGGGAGACCGATTCACATCAGTTTCTCCTCAAGGTTTTCTTTTTGACAAATGGCAGTCTCCACTGAGCTTTGAGGCTGAGCAACCCGTCCACCATGATATGTTGGTTGATGCTCAAATATACCAATGTGACAACATGCTTAAAAAAATGCTCCTTAAAAGCTCTTGTCACTACGGTTCAACCATACATAGAAACATTATTTGCATATTTATATAGTTATACTAAAACAACCATATTAATTACATATACCAATACTTTAAACAATCCTTGTATCTATACAAGGATAGGATAACATATAAACATTTTATATATATTCATATAAACAATCCTTGTATCTATACAAGGATAGGATAACATATAAACATTTTATATATATTCATATATGTAGTTATATATATACAAAGATAATCATTTACTTATTGATTATTTAAAAAACTTTAAACATCCCTATATTTATATATTCCCAACAACACTTTATGTATTTCAATATATGACTTGTAGTCATTTTTAATCAAATATATATATTATCATATCTTTATGATATATCTCAAAGTATAATCAAGTATGCTAGTATATAATATTCTTTGCCATTGTTAGTTAAATGTGAGTAATTTTCTTTACTCCACTTTCAATGTGATACACATACTCATGCCCATTTTAAATAAAATAATTTATAACTAAATATGCAATTTTCTTACTAGTTTATATAGTCATACTTACTAATATCTCATAAGAAATATACTAATATACTAATCAATCAAATAAGTTGAGCTCTAACAAACTTATCAAAATAAGCTCAAACTTATCAAAATAAGCTCAGTTCGTTTTAGCTTAGGAAGTTTTCTTGTGCTCCCTAAGCTTCTTTGTCGAGATCCTTGTTATGGTGATATCTAGTGATAATACTTAGTTTTACTCCCATATGTGTAGCTCCGTGCTAAAAGGTAAGTTGTCGAAATTAAACTAGCTTGTGACGACTAGCCATTATCCCAAACTTAAGTGATGACCTTACCATCTAAGGTACTAGTTAAGGTGCTTTACCCATACTCCAGGGCTTGCAGCATAGGTTAACCTTACATCTCTGGATGCATGCCTTGTCATTGTAGTTGCATTATCCGAAATCTCCTAAATTTATAATAACATTTTCAACCTAAGAAAATAAGAATACTTTTTAAGGTCCACTGGTGGGGCCTTGGCCTTGAGCTCCTCACCATGGCCATAATTACATTTACAAGAGTAATATCAGTAGGGGTCGAATTTGAGGGATGTTACACCGGGCCACATCTAATTAGAAGGTCGATCTTATTTAGTCTTCAAAGCTTACAAAATGAGAGTTCTGGAAACACTTCTCTTTTCTGTCAATTATCAGTAAAAATAGACAACACAACTGTGATCCTCTCAAAAAATCGAGAAAAATGAGTATAAAATCGATTATGTTTTCCTAAGGCTTCCTCTGGCATGCAAATCGAGAAACTCTGCCTACATAAAAGACAAAACAATATGGATTCCACCTCGATATATGTTCCCATTAATGATTGTATGGACCTCGGTAACTGTACATAAAACGGCATCAGGATCCATGCAATACCACCTCGGAAGCATGCCAAAAATGTGCAGACACTGCCTCGGGAAGCATATCAATATTGTGCAAAAACCACCTCGAGAGGCATGCCAAAAAAACCTCGGAAACTTTGCAAAAATTCCTCGGGAAGCGTGCTAATACCACCTCAAACTCTGTGCAATCAGCGTTGTTCACCATCTCGGAATCCATGTCAAAACATGGTTTTTATAATGGTTTTAGTTGGTTTGGCCCCCACATCCCCGCCTGCAATTCTTAAGTAAAATTTGCCACATCCCTATACAACAGGTGCTAGTGGCACGCTTGTTAAAAATATGGGCAATGGGGGAGGAGGTGACAGGTTCAAACCAATGGACCTCTCCCCATATAATTGTTTTTGTTGAATGTAATATTATGTGGTTCGACTTTGTAATATGTGGCATATATTATGGTGGCAATGGTTAATACGTTGGCAATATTATATAATATATGGTATGGATATGATATAAAGGTTTGGCATATAATTCGGTGGCAATATAACATAGATATGGGGTGTGGTCTCGTTGTTGACCATGGGGTCGAGGGCTAAGCCCTCGACCCCACCCCATTTTCAAAACAAAACAACCCTTAACTTTAAATAAAAGTTCTCACCCATATATGTTAAGAACCATCATATGGTGTGCTAGATAGGCGGGCTAGGTGAAGGCTTTGGGAACTCTTGGAGGTCATGGGGTGGAATACCATGGACTCCCAATTTTTTTATAAAAATTTATATTAATTAGTTTGCCTAAATAACCCATTTTTACCAATTTTAACCAAACCTGTTGAAATTTCAAACACTGATAATTTTTGCATTTGGAGGTTTTTTTGCACGAAACAAGTGTTGTTGGAAATCTCTCGACGAGCTCTTTATCTCTATAAGCTTTATTTTTCCATTTGAATACTTTAACTTTGATCGACGATGAGATGATCCACTTGGATCAAGTTCAATCCATAGTTTCCTTTTAAGCAAGATTGACTTCAATCCATAGTTGAATTCAATCCAAGGGTAACTTCAATCCATAGTTGAATTTGAAGGAAGGTTGAGTTCAATCCATAATTTACTTTAAATTTTTTTGACTTTGGACCATGATTTACTTTTAAGCAAGTTCTCCTATGATTGCATCAAGATTGACTTTGAACCATGGTTGACTTCAAAAGTCATTGATTGACTTTAAACCATGGTTGACTTCAATGCACAATTGAATTTTAAGCAAGGTTGAATTCAAGCCATAACTGACTTATAAGGAAGGTAGACTTGGAACCATGGTTGAATTCAAAACATAGTTGACTTTTAAGCAAGTTTGACTTTGAACCATGGCCAACTTCAAACCATAGACAATAAGAGTTCATGGTTGACTTCAATCCATTATTGACTTCAAACCATAGTTGAATTTTAAGCAAGGCTACCTTTGAACCATGGTTTCCTTTAATCCATATTTGACTTCAAACGATAGTTGAATTTTAAAAAAAGGTTTCCTTTGAAGCATGGGTTACTTCAATCCATAGATAATAATAGTTCATGGTTTGCTTCAACCCATTGTTGATTTCAATCCAAGGTTCACTTCAATCCAAGGTTGGCTTCAAGGTGGACTTCAATCCAAGTTCGACTTCAAACCATGGTCGAATTCAATCCATGTTTGACTTCAATACAAAGTTGACTCTAATCCAAGGTTGAATTAAATCTAAGGTTGACTTCAATCCATGTTTGACTTCAATCCATGTCTAACTTCAATCCAAGGTTGACTTCATTCCAAAGTTGACTTCAATCCATGGTTGAATTCAATCCAAGTTTGTCTTCGACTTCAATCCATGGTTGAATTCAATCCAAGTTTGTCTTTGACTTCAATTCATGGTGAATTCAATCCATTCTTGACTTCAATCAAAGGTTGACTTCAATCCACACTTGACTTCAATCCAAGGTTGGCTTCAA
This sequence comes from Larix kaempferi, assembly GCA_027924585.1. Taxonomy (NCBI): domain Eukaryota; kingdom Viridiplantae; phylum Streptophyta; class Pinopsida; order Pinales; family Pinaceae; genus Larix; species Larix kaempferi. The sequence continues at coordinate 5,363,995 of BSBM01000391.1, forward strand.
TCCAAGGTTTACTTCAATCGAAGGTTGACTTCAATCAAAGGTTGACTTCAATCTAAAGTCGACTTTTGAGTAAAGTTGACTTTGATCCATAGTTGACTTTTAAGCAAGGTTGATTTCAACCCAAGGTTGGCTTCAATCCAAGATTGACTTCAATCCATGGTTGAGTTCAATCTTAGTTGACTTCAATCCATAACTAACTTTTAAAAAGGGTTGAATTTGATCCATAATTGACTATAAAGTAAATGTATATATTTTCATTAAATCAAATTTATATTAAAATTTCATTAATTACTATAAAATAATTTTTATCTACTCATTATTTTCATTTTCATTGAAATATGTTATTGTTTTTTAAATTTGAAAGATGCATTTCAAAATATATTTTCATTTTCATTGAAAGATATTATTGTTTTATAAATTTGAAAAGAACACTTCAAAATAATTGCAAGTTTTTATTAATAATTTTAAAAACAAATTATTGTTCGTAATAAAAAAACATTATAATATTATTTTGTTTCTTAGAATAAATCATATAATTTATAATGTTTTAAAAAAGCTAAACCATCTCATAAAAATGATAAAGAATATTATGTGTATAGTCATTATTGTTTAATTTATAATGTTTTAAAAAAGTCAAACCATCTCATAAAAATGATAAAGAATATTATGTGTAGAGCCACTATTGTTTTATATAAAGTAATGTTCTCCATTTATTCAAAAAATAATATGAGATTATAAATTTTTTATATTTAAAAGTATATCATTTTTAATAAAGAAATAATGTTTAAAAGTAATAATCACTTAATTTTTTCAAGCTATACACTTTTCATGTATGATTATTCATTATATACTTTTTAGAATTTATATCTTTATTTTAAACCAAAAATAATGTGCAGGGATCCAATAATTCATGGATCCCTTTGCAATCACAACTATCAATTGAAAAGAATATAATGGTGGATAGAGAACATGTACCTCTAAATGAGGCAAGGTTGAGCTATTATATGCACAATTTATTCTCATTCATAACCTACTCTATGGGATTTCAAGGTTGTCAAACTTAGTGGAAGATTCATCCAATGATAGCAGTTGTTCTTGAAGGTTTTTGAATTAGACTTGAAGAGTTCAAAAAACTGTCACAAGAATATCTCATATTTCTCTTCTTACTTCACAACCATATGTGCATCTTGATTCGTTGAGGGCTCCATGTATGGTGACATTAGACATAGCAAACATCACATACAGTCTTACTTGGGAAGTATTGATCGTATGCTTTTTTCTACAGTTAAATGTCACGAAGGGAAACATCATTGTGGTAAAAACCTGCATTATGAGTGATATAGAAAGCTAATTTACACATTGGCTTATTTTCTCAATATAAAAAAGGAAAAGATCCATTGATAGTTATTCAATGGAAAAAAAACCAACAACACCTATTATCACTTATTAGTTATTGTTTCCAAAGGAATAGTGGAGCAATAATGATCATTAAACAAGATAATTATTCTTTGTTTTTCTAGGTACAAGATAATTATTCTTTGTTTTTCTAGGTATTCTTTGTGCTGAGATTTTAAATTATACACATTCCACGAAAGCATTTGAACAATCTCCCGTTAAGCAGAAGATAAATAATACTCATGTAAGCAGAAGGAACGATGAAAATTTATTTGGTATGGAGGAGGACTATAAACATAACATTCAATTTAATTATTAGTCCTTGCCTTTCAAGCGATAGGAATCAGCTTGGTATGTTTTATAAAACTTTGCATGCAAATTCAGCCACATAAGAGTATATAATAACTTTATTTTTATCGATAAAAACTTTAAACCATAATACTTGTTTTTCCCCTAAAAGTTCTATCATTATCCAGAGATAATCACATAACAATGGAGCTATCACTAGATAGACCTTACCCCTCTCTAGCCTTTATAACTCGACAAAACAAAGTAAACAAAAAGATTAAAAACTAAAAATGCCCTCTCCACATAAGAGCCCTACTAACCAAACTAACATCACTACATGGTAAATTTACCCTTTTGGAGCCACCGCAAAAGCTGAGAAAGATCAACATCAAGAAGAATGATATTATTACATAGCATTCTGTGTACATGCCATCATCAAATACATTTCGCAACTATGATAGGGTAGTAACGACATCATATTTATATAGTTGGGGAATTTCACTGAGAGACTATGTATTTCATACAAAGTAATCAAAGTATAGATATAATGACCGAGGGACCTGTATAGGGTAAAACCCTCATTCTCTCCTTTGAATTAGATAATGTCAGTATTGTTTACAGCTAACAAAAAATAATAATAAGGGTGGAACCAAAACTCCTAGTTTGAGGGTAACACAACCCTAAAGGTATAACCCTTAATCCTCCATGAGGAATAAAAGAAGTGTAGGAGTAAAAACTTAGAGAGTTTCCTTCGCATAACTTGTATCTAACTGATTCTCTATTTTTTAGCCACATAAATCAACACAGTTACATTATGTTGGTGCCATATCATATAATAAAAACCATTTGAGAGTTAATATCAAGATGTTGGGAGTTATAAAAGAAAAGCAAAATGGAAACCATGAATAGTAGTTAACGACGGCTTATCGCGAGCATTACAGAGGAAGCCTTCTCTATTGCCGATCCTTTCCAAGGGAAAGTAAATCTAAGTGAAGAATCATCATCAATGAGAACACAAACAATATAAATTGGAAGACTTAATATCACATGTTCTCACCTCAAGTGATGAACTTCTGTGATGACCACATGAAGAAGTGAACCCCTATTACTATCTATGTATCTGCATGCAATCATATATTAATTTTACATTTGAAGTATATAATCAAATAGACAAACTCTTAATTGGAAATGAAAATCAATATACCAACTTTGTGAATAGTTACCTCTGCATTGTGATGGTTTCGTCGAGAAGGGGGTTGCATCCATTATGGACAACTCATGCACATAGGAAAGACAATTTTGATATGCAGGAACCCTGCCACATAGTGGCAAGAGGTCGAGGCCCTCAATCATTTAACAAAACCATATTAAATCCTTTGGAATAGTCAACTCAAGGAACTCAAACCCTCACCAGGTTGGATTAGGTCGACAAGTGAAAATGCCAAGGGGTAATTGAAGAGTTTATGGTCCTTCATTGTTGCAGAAAGAGAGAGGCAGGCTATCAATGTGTTCCTATTTATGAAAACTATTTACGTTGTAGGATGAAGATTGGAGTGGTGTCACATGTTCCTTTTCATTATTTTCCCTTCATCTTCCCCACTGCCCCTATGCTGGAAAATGTAAACATGGCTGACCTTTTGCCCCCCACCACCTTGCATGGCAAGAGAATTGGATTAGAAAAAAAATGGTGGATTAGCAATTGACCTTTCGGTAGGTTTCCCAACCATAACAAATCTTCATCGTACAATGTGTGTGCTCGATGAATCTTTTTGAATGTATATTCCAAAGAGGTGCATCCCGGTCACCCATCCTTAATCACGGATTAAAAGGCCACAATCCCCTCAGGGTGCAATTTTCATTGTAGTCACCTATCGATGAATTAATTCAAGGATTAACCTAGGTTGGCATACTGAGTTGATGTATTCCTTTGAGTGGTGTTTTTTGTTGGATAATAGGGATTCCACACCCATATTGTGTGCTCCCCAAACTTATTAGGACTTTGTTCCCTCTCCATGTATCTAGGACTCCATGCCCTAGTATATCTAGGGCTCCACACCCTGATATATCCCATAGATATAAGACTCCACACCTTGATCTTTCATGGATTTAGGACTTCATTCCCTAAACTCCATGATTTCTCATCTATTCTTCCTTGAAACTCCACCTTTCCCTCAAGGTATTGAATTGAGACCTCATACCCATATGATAGTCCATTGGAAAGGTCTTGTCCCAAGGCCTACACACATCACTATCTCATTTATTAACAACATCAAATGAAATTCATAATGAAATTAACTTAATCACATTTTATACATATATGTATATGGCTTCCACAGTCATTTAGATTCAAGCATCCATGTCGGAAAGTAATCAATTCCCTATTAAATCATGCTCATTACAAGGTTAAGTATACATAATCATATGAATCAATTATCATTAATAACACCATAATTCATCATCAAATCCACTCAATAATGACCAATCCTAGGTCCATGTCACAATCATAGTTCATTATCCATCTTATATACCTATGTCATAAGTTAGATGTAGAAAGATAAACATCCATATAACATGTACATAAGAAAAATCAGTTTGATACACATAATCATATATACAACCATATATATATATAGATATAGATATATATATATAAGCACTCATAAGTCATATGAGCCAAACCATGTCTACAACTTATAGGCCTATACACAAGTGTGACACATATAACCCATACATTGATTCATAAAAAGCACCACTTTTAGGTGTCATAGGCTAGACCATCCAAAATGAGACAATGCATACTCTCCCTCTTGGATTAAACTTCGCTCGAAGTTTTCATATAAGTAAGAGAAAGAAAAATACTTCCTTGTCTCACATGGTGAGAAGGAATCAATCTAAGGATTCAAGTAATGTCCAATAGGTTGTGAAATTGACTCATGCCATCTCTTTAGTTCATATCATTTTGAAAATTAAAAAAAATGATCATTGCAATGTAGCGTCATCATGATGTCCTACCAATCATCAAAATAACATGCATATCCACTCATGCCATATATGATAGAGTTGTTGTATAACATATTTTTTTAATCTATTTTCCATACACTTTACTACATCATACTCTGATCACATAGATATATGAATAGGTATAAGCAGTGTGCTCTCATTTTAAGCCTGATAAGATTATAAGGAGGATCTAGAAACTTTCTCATATACTTATACCGTGATAAAGACTCTACTTGATTGGTCATCAGTATATGAATTATTCACATAATTCCTTGTTAACTTCTTGTATGTTAGCATATGTATGAGATCAATATCATAGCTATTGTTAATATTTGGTTGATATTTGATCTTTAATTCTTTAAGATGCCAAAACTTGAAACAATGAGACAATTCAATCACATGAAATTCATACATTCATAACACAAGATATACCCTAGGGAAAATACTCAAAACTATGAGAACAAAACCCCCAACAATTCTTCTCAGTGTAATATAATGGATAACAGAGAATGCTTTATTTTACAACATAGCATATTACTTTCAGAAGATAAGAGATCACCAAAACACTGTTGGTGAATATACGAAAGCAATAGAGAAGAGATATCAATCGGAGAAGTGCCTTGCCTTCAATAATAATATCATGCACACAAAGAGAAGTGCCTTTCCTTCAAAGGAGAAGAGAATTCACTTCAAACTGGATTCATCAATCCCGTATAACATATTTATACATTCTTCTCTTCTATTTTTATCTTCTAACTTTAGGATGAACTCGCCCTCAAATTGAATGTATCAATCTTGCATGCAGATGTGCACCCCACTTCTCATGCAATGTTTTATCTCACTAAGCTGTCACTTAGGATGAACTCGCCTTTTAACTAAAAGCTTTCCCACTTAGTTAGGTGGATATCTTAAGTGTCGTCACTTAGTTAACTAGATCTTCTTTGTTGTCACTTAGTTAACTCTCTTTAATTGATTCTTGATAACATCACTATAGTGATCAATTCTTGAGTTCTCCTTGATTTATTGAAGTGATGATGTCTTTTAGTTTAACTAAAGTGAAAACACTTTAGTTAACTAGTCCTTCTTATTTAACACTTAGTTAACTGAAATCATACTGATTGATTTACTTGAAGTGACCACTGTGAGTTCTTTAGTTAACTCAGGCATATATTTAACTAATGCTTTCACTAAAGCATTGATTAAGGCATACATTGATACTTTACTGGAGCTTTATAACTGAAGCTTTAACAATTCAAGTTCTCTTTAATTAGTTGAAGTGTCTGCATGGAAAAATTCGGATTATCTTAACCTCTATGCTTTATATTTTATTTCTTTATCTCTTACTGCATGGTCAATATGTGCTAACTTTAATTATCCATCACATTACATTATACTAAGAAGAATTATCAGATGCTATGATCATATTATATTATTCCAGACCAAATGATCATATGATAATGTAATTCACTTTAGAGGTGATCAATCTCCAAAGGAGACTTAATATAAATTGGTGATCATTGTTAATAATACATCACAGAACATTAAATGAATTTAATAAGTAAAGCATGACCTTTATACAGAAGGTTCACCTATATATGGGAGGTCCATCTCATGGATACCTTTATACATAAGGTACACCTCTATATGGGAGGATCAATTTTGGATACACAAGATTTTTTTGGAGAATGTCTTCTGATGTTGTATATTTAACACTCCATCTCAGTGAGGGAGGCATTCTCTACCATACCAAGCTTGTTTTGGAAGTACCTGAACTTTGCCACTAACGGAGGCTTTGTTAACACATCTGCAATCTGCTCATCAGTAGCAATGTACTGCATTTTCACTGTACCTTTCTGGACCATGTCTTGGATGAAGTGATACTTCATTTCAATGTGTTTCAACTTGTCATGAAACACTAGGTTTTCTAAAAGCTTGATGCAACTCTAATTGTCACACCTAATAACTGTAGGCTAAATCTTTTCACCGAAAAACCTTGCAAGTATCTTTCTGAGCCACACTACTTCTTGACATGAAACACTAGCAGCTATGTATTCTACTTTTGTAGTGCTTTGGGATACGGAGCCTCGCTTCCTGCTAGACCAAGATATCATAGTTGATCATAGGCTATAATAGTAAGCGGATGTACTCTTATGGTCCACAATGATTCCTCCCCAATCTAAGTCTGTATAACCAAATAACATGACTCCTCCACTGGATGCATATCTGAGTCCATATGAAATTGTTCCTCGAAGGTACCTAAGTCCATGCTTAGCAACTATCAAGTGTCTGTGGTTCGGATCAAACATAAATTGACTCAAAATGCTCATGGAATAACATATATCAGGCCTCAAATGTATCAAGTACATTAGCGTGCCTATAATTTGTCTGTACAGAGTGGGATCTACTGGATCTAATCCATATCCTGACTCACAAAGTTTCCTCAAATTGGAAACTATCAGTGTAGTCAGAAATTTGCAATCTATCATGCCAAACCCGCGCAATATATCCACAATGTACTTCCATTGAGATATAAAAATTTCATCTTTTCTTTTCCAGATCTCAAGGAAAAGAAAGTAATGCATCAGACCTAAGTCTTTCATCTTGAACTCTGAGGTGAGCTTCCTCTTGCACCAAGAAATCAGATGTTCCTCTTCGGTGAGAAACAAATCATCAACATATAGAACCAATATCAATAGTTGGTTCTTCACTACTTTGAAGTACAGATTTTGATCAGCTTCACTCTTACAGAAACCCAATTTCTGAAGGTAGCTATCAATTATGGAGTACCAAGCTCTGGGGGCTTACTTAAGCCCATATAGAGCTTTCTTTAGCTTGAAAACATGGGACTCCTTCCCATGCAACAAAAATCCTTCAGGATGTTGAATATAAACCTCTTCCTCAACCTCTCCATTGAGGAAGGGTATCTTCACATCCATCTGGTGAAGTTTCCATCCTATAATGGATGCAAGTGTAATCATTGCTCGGATTGTGGTGTACCTTGCCACATCAGAAAAGGTCTCATCATAATCGATGCCTTCTTTCTGAGAGAAACCTATGACAACAAATGTGGCTTTATACTTCTCAATGCTACCATCTGCGGCATGCTTTATCTTGTAAAGCCATCTGGAAGTCACAATGGAATTCCCATCAGGTTTGGGAACAAACTCCCAAACATCATTCTTCATTATAGAGTTGTACTCTTATGTCATTACATATTTCCAAAATTGCTACTTTGTAGCTTCTTCATATGAAGATGGTTATGAATCACTGATGTGACTCACCAGTACAACAAACCCTGAATATCTGTCAGGTTGCTTGTGCTCTCTGGATGAGGTTGCTGGTGCTCCATGTTTATTTGCATTTTGTAAGATGTCTCGGCACCAAGTAGATCTTCTTTTAGCAGGAGATTCATTAAGTGACCTCTCAACCATTTATACTGGTTCTTCAGGAGCTAGTGAACTTGAGGCATCTTTTGGTTTCTCCCTCTCAAAATTTGAAGGGAGAGAATCAGACTTGGGATCTTCCATCTCTGAATCACATTGAACCTATTTCAATATTTTGAAAGTAGCTTCCTCATGGAAGGTAACATCTCCACTGAATTCAATGTGTCTCTCACTAGGCACATATATTCGGTATGCTTTGGATAACTTGCTATAGCCCACAAAGGTTCCTTTCTTTCCAAAAGTCTCCATCTTTGTTCTCTTTTCTTTCAGTACATGAATGTATACTGGGCTCCCAAAGATCCTCAAGTGTGAGATGTCTATCTTCTCATTGGTAAACACTTATTCCGGTGTCTTCTCATCTTGAATGGCATGCAGGATTCTATTCTAGATGTACATAGTTGTATGTTGATGTATATGTAACTTTGGAATGTATTTCATCTATATATTATTGTACTCCTATAGAGATGTATTATTCCTCTATATGGAAGTGTCGTCATTTGTATTGACAAGTGTCGCAAATGGTGTAACTTGCTGATGGGTTATTAGACCACCTAGTAGAGGGGTCGGCCCAATATAATGTAACCTGGGGTTATTAGGCTAAGTTAGACAAGTCGGCCCCATAGGTTTATTAGGTAGCACAGGGAAAGTATAAATAGAGATCGAGAGATCTCTATTTCATTCATCTCATTACTCACTCTTCTATCACTCAGAAAGTGGCGCACATGTGAGGAGGAGGATCAGCATCTAGGAGAAGACTATCTCTTGTACTTTGGTTGTATCATTGCTCTCTTTATCTCTGAGGAAGTTGTGGGGTTTTTCACCTTTATGGTTTTCCCCGGTGAAACTCTATGTGTCCATTGTCTTATGTGATTGTTTGATATGCTTGATACATGCTTGATAACATTGATATGCTGTACATGTTATTCTCTTAGTAAATATCCTAGAGTATACTGAATTAATGCTAAAAAATTAATATGGCATCAGAGCTAGGCTGAGAAGAAGACATTGTGCAGTGGCGGAAACTAGGGTTTCTTGTTTATTGGGTTTCTCTCCACAGATTTTGGAAAAGAAGTAAGGTAGATTGACTCTACTCATCAAGGAGAATCTATATGTCCAATCATAATTCAATTATGAGCACTTTCAGTTTTGGCCCTAAAAATTAGGGTTTCCTCAAAAAATAGGAATTTATGAAATCTGAAGACATAGCTGTAAGATCCTTGGAAAAATAGAAGGTTAGAGCTTTGGATCGAGATTTTTTGGTTGGGTAAAGCTCCGGGAAACTCAAACCCTAATTCAGGGTCCTCCCTAGTGAATCTGAGAGATTGAAAAGAATTTATGAAGGGTGAATCTTTGCAGTTTTCAAATTCTGAATATACCGGGCTGATCAGCTCATCAAGGTGCATCTTTCTATCCTTTCATAATTTTGAAATTCACATTTTGAATTTTAAGGGTTTCTTTGACAAACCCTAATCCGGGACCACCAGTTTTTAGCAAATCAAGTGGTAAGACCTATATCTTTTCTATTTCCATTTGAAGTACTCTTTAAAGATGTCTCACCACACCAAGATTGAAGATAAGATTGAAGGGGCTGATAACTTCCGAGCATGGAAGTATAGGATTGGGTTAATCCTGGAAGAAAATGAGTTGGACTCTTACATAAGCTCTGAGGTCCCTGTCCTAGAGGGAGAAGAGGCTAAAGCCATCCACAAGAAGAACTTGGTCAAGGAAAAGAGGATCATTGCTGATTCTATTAAGGACCATCTCATCCCACATGTGTCATCTCTGAAGACACCCAAAGAGATGTTTGATTCCCTGACCAAGCTATTTGAAGGGAAGAACATAAATTGGAAGATGACCCTGCGGAACCAATTGAAAGGGGTAAAGCTTCAGAATGGAGAAACCATTCAATCTTATTTTTCTAGGGTCTCCCAGATCAAGGAACAACTCGAAGCTGTGGATGAAATTGTGGACAATGGTGAAGTTGCCATGAACACACTGAATGGCCTACCTAGGTCATGGGATTCCTTTATCCAAGGAATCTGTGCAAAAAAGAAGCTGGTATCCTTCAGTAGACTGTGGGAGGAATGCTCACAAGAAGAAGCAAGGCTTGTGGCATGAGAAGAAAAGATGGGGAATGAAGATCAAGCTCTCACAACACACACCAAGAAAGGCAAGTTCAAGAGGGAGCCATCCTATCACAAGAAGAAATCTTCTCACACATACCACAAAGAAAAGAAAGATCTGAGGTGCTTCAATTGTAATGAGAAAGGACACTTTGCCTTAGAATGTCCCAAGAAAAGAAAAGAAGATACCAACAACTTCAACAAGAAGAAGAAGAACAACAAAAGAAGATATCATGCTCATGTTGCTGAGGATGATGAACCTCCCAGGAAGAAAGCTAGAGCAGAAAATGATGTCTCATCTAGTGAAGATGAATATGTTCTAATCTCAGCCCTCACAGGTACTATTTCTCATGGTTGTAATGATTGGTTAATTGACAGTGGGGCTTCTAAACACATGACTGGGTTTAAAAAATCTTTTGTAAATTTATCTGAACATGAATCATCCCATAAGGTGAAACTTGGGGATGATTATCAATACCCTATCAAAGGAAGTGGAGAAGCCTCCTACAACCTAGACTTTGGACATTCTTTGAAGATGAAAGATGTGTTATTTGTACATGGGCTCAAGAAGAACCTACTCTCCATCTCTGCATTGGATGCAAAGGGCATGAAGGTTGCATTTGTAGATGGCCAAGTCCTAATGTGGCCAAAAGGTAAAACTATTGATGATGTAGTGGTGATTGGAGAGAAAGAGGGAGGATTGTACAAATTGAAGGGACAACCTGAACATGCCATGGTACATGAATCCATGGAGCCAAGTGAACTTTGGAATCGAAGGCTTGCACATGTGCACTACAGAGCACTACAAATTGCAAGCAAAGTTGTAGAAGGTCTTCTTGAAATCAAGTCAAAGCATGAAGGAGTTTGCAAAGGATGTGCAAAAGGAAAGAACATTAAGAAGGCATTTCCAAGTGGTGAAAGCAAAGCAAAAGGGATCTTGGAAATTATCCACTCCGATGTATGTGGTCCAATGTCATCTAGCTCTCTGAGTGGGTATGTATACTATGTCTATTTCATTAATGATTTCTCTAGGAAGACTTGGGTTTACTTCTTGAAGAAAAAAGATGAAGTATTTGATAAGTTCAAGGAATTCAAAGCCTTGATGGAGAATCAAACTGATAAGAATATCAAGACATTCAGATCTGACAATGGCGGAGAATTCACTTCAGGTGATTTCAAGAAACTATGCAGTGATTCAGGGATTAAGAGGGAGTTGACTACTCTCTACAATCCTCAACTGAATGGAGTTGCAGAAAGAAAGAATAGAACAATCATGGAGGCAGCTCGGGAAATGCTGCATGACCAAGATCTTCCTATGCATCTATGGGCAGAAGCAGCTAGGACAGCTGTATGTATGCAGAACAGAACACCTCACAAGATATTAGACAACAAGACACCAGAGGAAGTCTTCACTGGTAAGAAACCTGAGGTCATCCATCTCAGGATATTTGGTTGTCCAGTATATACACATGTTCCCAAGGAAAAGAGGACAAAGCTAGATCCTTCAGGAAAGAAGGGTATCTTTGTGGGGTATAGTGAAAGCTCGAAGGCATATATAATATACTTTATAGGGTTCAAGAAGATTGATGTCAGCAGGTATGTGACATTTGATGAAGACTCAGCTTTCATCAAGTCAAGGAAGGCATGTATTGAAGATCATGAAGAACCAAAGGAAACCAGATTTCAAGATATCACCATGACTGAAGCAAATCCAAAAGCAGATCGAGAAATTGAAGATCCACAAGAACCTGTAGATCCACCTCGTGAGAAGGACTCTCACAAGAGGAAACCTACATGGGCTAGAGAGCTCATTCAAGATGCAGAAAGGTATGGCATTCCAGAAGAACACAGAGCAAGGAAGAGAACTAGATCTCACACCAGTTATGTTGCCTTACTTTGTGACATTATGAACAAAGAACCTTCCAGTTATGAAGAAGCAGCGGAAAAGAAAGAATGGAAGGATGCCATGGTTGAGGAGTATCAGTCAATCATGAAGAATGATGTTTGGGATGTAGTTCCAAGACCTGAAGGGAAGTCAGTTGTGACTTCCAAGTGGATCTACAAGACCAAGCATGCAGCAAATGGCAGTATAGAGAAATACAAAGCGAGATTTGTAGCTCGTGGCTTCTCCCAGAAAGAAGGGATTGATTACGAAGAGAATTTTGCTCCTGTAGCTAGGTACACTTCCATTGGATCAATACTTGCTCTGCCTGCAGTGATGAAATGGAAGATACACCAGAAGGATGTCAATATAGCTTTCTTGAATGGTGTAGTCGAAGAGGAAGTGTATGTGGAGCAACCTCTTGGTTTTGAGACACATGATAGAGAGTCATATGTGTTCAAGTTGAAGAAAGCATTGTATGGCTTGAAGCAAGCTCCTAGGACTTGGTATGGTAGGATGGACACCTTTCTATCCAGTTTGGGCTTTACCAAGAGTAAAGCAGATTCCAACCTTTACTACAAGGTTGAGGAAGGCAATCCAGTGATACTACTTCTGTATGTAGATGACCTATTTGTTACAGGAGAAGATAGTTTGATTGTTGATACCAAGAGGAAGCTTGCTGCCAAGTTCGAGATGAAGGAATTGGGGATGATGCACTGTTTTCTAGGCATGGAGGTGTGGCAGAGTGCAGATGGGATCTTCCTTGGACAAGGGAAGTATGCAGTAGAGATCTTGAAGAGGTTCGGGATGATGGACTGCAAGGCCATGGCCACACCTATGGCATCGAACTTGAAGCTTCTGTGTGATGCTTCATCTGAGACGGTTGATGTCACTATGTATCATCAGATGATTAGGTCCTTGATGTACCTGATGAACACGAAACCAGATATTTGCTTTGCAGCGAACACATTGATCCAGTTCTTGACAGATCCGAGGAGTGTTCACCTAGTTGTTATAAAGCATATTCTAAGGTACCTGAAGGGTACGGTTGATTATGGGCTCAAGCATGATGCGAATCAAAGGTTTAACCTGCAGGATTATGTTGATTCAGATTGGGCAGGCAGTGCTATAGATAGGAAGAGCACATCTAGGTGCTGCTTCAGTATGGGATCAGGTGTGATCTCTTGGTTTAGCAAGAAGCAGTCCTGCGTAGCACTGAGTACAATCGAAGTAGAGTATGTTGCATATTGTTTGGCCAATTGTGAGGTAGTATGGCTCCAGAAGCTACTATTTGAATTATTTGATATCCCGCTGGAGGCTACTGGTATCTTTTGTGACAACTAGAGTTGTGTGAAGCTGTTTGAGAACCCAGTGTTCCACGACAGGTTGAAACACATTGAGATCAAATATCACTATATCAGGGATATGGTGCAGAGATGAGTAGTGAAGCTCCTGTATATTGCGATGGATGAGCAGGTTGCAGATGTGCTGACGAAACCACTAGCCAGAGTGAAGTTTGAGTACTTCAGAGAGAGGCTTGGTGTTCTTCAAATTGACGACACTTCGAGGAAGAAGTGATGGACACATTTGCTGGAGCCATTCTAAGCATGGAGAGAGGAGGATCCTTCCCATGGTTGTGGATGTAAGCACTGGATGATGAGCATCAAGACGATGCTCCAGTTACTTCTCTATATATGCATTAGGTGGATGCATGATATGTATCAGGTGGATACATTATATGATCAGGTGGATCATGTATGTGATATGCATAAGATGGATGCATGATATGTATCGGGTGGATACATCATATGATCAGGATGATCATGGATGATGAGCTTCAGGATGTTGCTCCAGATGGTATGCATCAGGACGGTGCAGTGATGATGATCAATATGATCATGAGCATCAGAATGATGCTTCATGCGATGATGATCAGTTGGATCATGAGTATCAGGTTGATACTTGGAGGTCAGAGATGATATGTGGCAGGTTGTGTAAGTAGCATGTAATCAGTCCTCAGATTTTCGATAGGTTGAGCTGTTTGCTCGTGATCAGTCCTGGGATGAGGTATTGCTATGTAGTATGTAATTAGTCCTCAAGATCCGATAGGTTGAGCTGTGTGCTCGTAATATGTCCTGGGATGAGATATTACTATGGAGACATGTAATCAATCCTGGAGATCCGAGAGGTTGAGCTGTGTGATTTTAATAAGTCCTGGGATGCTTTTTAGAGATCTTTCCAGTCGTGCTGCGGCACATAAATGTTCCTGGGATGCTCTTTAAAGGTATTGTCTATTCACATGTAATCAGTCCTCGAGATCTGAGAGGTTGAGCTGTGTGCTCGTAATAAGTCCTGGGATGCTCTTTAAAGATCTTGTCGGTCGTGCTACGGCACATAAATATTCCTGGGATGCTCTTTAAAGGTATTGTGAAGGGGATGCATGTAATCAATCCTGGGAGATCTTGCCGGTTGTGCTTAGGCACATAAATGTTCCTGGGATGCTCTTGTCAGGTATTGCATCAGCACATAAAATCAGTCCTGAGAGACCACCTCTATCAAACCGTTCGCACAGATGATGAAGACCTACAAGTGGTGGGCCTACATCCAGTATAAGAAAGGACTGGCTCTGTAGAACTTCCTATGACGAGTAGATTCAGAGATTGATTGAGATAGTAGCAGCAGTGACGATGATGATGATTCGAGGACAATGATTCACCGATGATGGTCCAGAGAAGAAGAATTGTGCCTGTAGATCCGTGTCAAGAAATACCTTCCTAGTTAAGAGGGAGTGTTGATGTATTTGTAACTTCAGAATGTATTTCATCTATATATTATTGTACTCCTATAGAGATGTATTATTCCTCTATACGGAAGTGTCGTCATTTGTATTGACAAGTGTCGCAAGTGGTGTAACTTGTTGATGGGTTATTAGACCACCTAGTAGAGGGGTCGGGCCGATATAATGTAACCTGGGGTTATTATGTTGACTTAGACAAGTCGGCCCCATAGGTTTATTAGGAAGCACAGGACAAGTATAAATAGAGATCGGGAGATCTCTATTTCATTCATCTCATTACTCACTCTTCTATCACTCAGAAAGTGGCACACATGTGAGGAGGAGGATCAACATCTAGGAGAAGACTATCTCTTGTACTTTGGTTGTATCATTGCTCTCTCTATCTCTGAGGAAGTTGTAGGGTTTTTCACCTTTATGGTTTTCCCCAGTGAAACTCTGTGTGTCCATTGTCTTATGTGATTGTTTGATATGCTTGATACATGCTTGATATGATTGATATGCTATACATGTTATTCTTTGAGTAAAGATCCTAGAGTATATTGAATTAATGCTAAAAAAATAACATTGTATAGGTGGCTTCTGCCCATAATGAGGTAGACATATCTTGATCATGCATCATGGATTTTGTATCCTCACATATGGTTCTATTATTCCTTTTGGAAACCTCGTTTTGCTGATGGTTGTATGGTAATGTTAACTGTCTACATATTCCTGCATAACTACATAGCTCATAAAATGCATGTGAATCAAATTCACCTCCATTATTAGACCTTAATGCACGGATGTACTTTTCTTTCTGATTTTCAACTAGGGCTTTAAACTCTTTAAATTTGCTAAGAGTTTCACTTTTATCCTTCATGAAATAAATCCATGACTTCCTAGAAAAATAATCTATGAACAGTACATAATATAAGAAGCCACTTAGGGAGGGGGATGACATGGGACCACATACATCATAATTTATTAAATCTAAAATCCGTTTAGATCTAGTAGTACTACTAGAAAAAAAATTCTTAACATTCTTCCCAAGTGCACAACCCCGACATACACTATCATGCTCAAAATCAAATATGGGTATACCTTTTACCATCTTGTGAAGTCTTGGTAGCGCTTTGTAGTGTAGGTGTCCAAGCCTTCGGTTCCATAGCTCACATGGAATGATAATGTGGTGACTTGAATGTACTTCTCGGGTACCTTGTAGATTCCTCCCTCTCGAACTCCAATCACAGCAGTAGATTATAGACTTTTGATCTTTGGACATAAAAGTGCTTTGTTATCCATGAAGATAACTCGTAAGCCTTTTTCTTCAAGAACTGAAACTGGAAGGAGTTTCTTCTTCAAGCCTGGAACATACAGGATTTCCTCCACATGTAGAATATCACTGGTGCTCAGCTAGAATGAGGTGGATCCAACTCCTTGGATAGAATATGTTGAGCTGTCCCCCAACTCTACCATGCATGTGAAATATTTCTCCTTTAGATCAGTGATAGAACTCTTGTAACCAGTCATATGTTTGGATGCGCCACTTTCAATCAACCATGTGTCTGCATTTGTGATGATGGATCCCGAAATGGATGAGACAAGGTAAAATTTCCTTCTTGTCTCATTTTCTTCGGATGCATTATTTTGATTAGTTTGATCTTATATGGTGGTATAAGCATGAAACTTTCCTTTCCGCTTTGATTTGCACTCTCTTGAGAAATGGCCTTTCTTTTTGCAATTGAAGCATCTAGATTTTGACTTGTCAAAGCCTTTGTTGAACTCCTTATTCTTTGGATGAGAGAAATTCTTTTCAAAGAAGGGTTTATTTCATTTCTTCATTCTTGTCGTGAGGGCAAGGTTTTCTTATTTGAAGCACACTGACTTGCTTTGGATTCGCCCCTCCTCTTGGATGCAGTCATGCCACAAACTTTCGAAGTTAGGTTGTACCTCTTGGCCATTTATCGCAACCAAGAATGACTATCATGAGGATGGGATATCATCAACCACGGTTTGGATAAGATCATCTTCATCCACCACTACTCCAATACTAGTAAGTTGATCTCTTACTTGAGAGATCTTGGTGAAGAAGGAGGCCATTGTCTCATCCATCTCCATCTTTAAGTTTCGAAGCTTATTCTTCAATGACCTATTTTGACTCAGGGCCTTCTTCTCATATAGATTAGTCAATGTATCATAACATTCTTTTACAGTCTTCAATGGTGTCATCACAGGAATCAAGTTATCTTTTACTGAATCATAGATGATTTGTTTTGCCTTAGCTTGATTATTCTTGAAGTTGATGCACCCCGCATTAGATGTAGGTTCCTCCACCACAGTGGATACGTAGCCATCCAAGTCATGTTCCTCTAGGATGTTGATAATCCTATCCTTCCAAGTGTTGAAGTTTGAAGTGCCCTCAAGACGGTCTTCTGGTCGTACAAATATTGATGTCATAGTCTTCAAATCTTGTGCTCAAATTCTCAGGATCTATGTAGGCTCTAGATGGCATGCAAAACTAAGCTTCTTCACGCCTAAGATATGATACCATGTTAATATTTGGTTGATATTTTATCCTCAATTCTTTTAGATGTCGAAACTTGAAAAATGAGACAATTCAATCACATGAAATTCATACATCCATAACACAAGATATACCCTAGGGAAAATCCTCAAAACTATGAGAACAAAAACCCCAACAATTCTTCTTAGTATAATATAAAGGATAGCATAGAATGATTTCTTTTACAACATACCAGATTGCTTTCAGAAGATAAGAGATCACCAAAACACTCTTAGTGAAGATACAAAAGCAATAGAGAAGATAGATTAATCGGATAAGCGCCTTGCCTTCAATAACAATATCCTGCACACAAAGAGAAGCACCTTTCCTTTAAAGGAGAAGAGAATTCACTTCATACTGGATTCATCAATCCCGTATAACATATATACATATATTCTTCTCTTCTATTTTTATCTTCTAACTTCAGGATGAACTCGCCCTCAAACTAGATGTATCAATATTGCATGCAGAGGTGCACCCCACTTCTCATGCAGTGCTTTATCTCACTGAGTTGTCACTTAGGTTGAACTCACGTCTTAACTGAAAGATTTCCCACTTTATTAGTTGGCTATCTTAAGTGTCGTCACTTAGTTAACTAGATCTTCTTTGTTGTCACTTAGTTAACTCTCTTTAACCGATTCTTGATAACATCACTATAGTGATCAATTCGAGTTCTCCTTGATTTACTGAAGTGTCTTCTTTTAGTTTAACTAAAGTGAAAACACTTTAGTTAATTGGTCCTTGTTATTTAAAACTTAGTTAACTGAAATCATGCTGATTGATTTACTTGAAGTGACCACTGTGAGTTCTTTAGTTAACTGGGGCATATCTTTAACTAATGCTTTAACTGAAGCATTCATTGAGGCATACATTGATACTTCACTAAAGCTTTATAACTGAAGCTTTAACAATTCAAGTTCTCTTTAATTAGTTGAGGTGTCTGCATAGGCAATTTCGAATTCTCTTGATCTCTATGCTTTATCCTTTATTTCTTTATCTCTTACTGCATGGTCAATATGTGCTAACTTTAATTATCCATCACATTACATTATACTAAGAATAATTATCGAATGTTGTGTGTATTATATTATTTCTGACCAAATGATCATATGCTAAAGTAATTCACTTTAGAGGTGATCAATATCTAAAGGAGACTTAATAGCAACTGGTGATCATGGTTAATAATACATCACACAATATTAAATGCTTTTAATAAGTAAAGAATGACCATTATATGGAAGGTCTACCTCTATATAGGAGGTCCATCTCATGGATACCTTTATACGGAAGGTTCACCTCTATACGGGAGGATCAATCTTGGATACACAATATTGGTTTGGATAATGTCTCCTAATACTGTATATTTAATAGCTATGTGATCATGATATCTCCAATATCTTAAGACATTGTAGTCATATAAACCACATGCATTCCTAGTTAGGCTATAATAGGCTTGACACATAAAAGTCAACATGCTAGATCAAAAGGCACACATACATTTAACTATATCATGTCATATTATGATATAAGTATATTATTTAGACAACCTTAATTATAACAAGCCTTTTAGTGGAATTTCACAACATCCTTGATGGTTTTTCCATCAAATCATTGAACTATTTACATATATGCTTACAAACAATCGGTACATACATACACTCCATGCATTCTTATGTTTTTCTTTTCAATTATCTTATGCTCAATTCTCTCATGCACTTCTTACATAATTCAAGAAACATTCTTGATCTTTAATAAACATGGTTATTTGATATATCTATATTAGATTATATTACCAACCATTTATCCACACTCGCACAAGCACCACTGGTACATCAAGGATATTGAGTTTTTAAAACCATGCCTACATTTATGAAATACAACAAATATTATAAAAGTTCAAAACAAGGTTACCTTTTCAATAATACATCAATGTTATCAATCCAAATGCTTGGTTATTCAATGAGCATTGTACCTTCACTTCAATATTATATGAGGATGGATATGAATCATGAGGAATATTCAAGGTTCGTCACCCCATATTGGTCTTTGTGATCTAAAGACTAAATAATATCTATTTGTATTGGCTCTCCTTTATTCCTCGATAGAGTGTACCCTTCCACAACTTTAAATTCATCACATAAATCATGCTTAGATAATACTACCACCATATTGGCATATGCACCATTTAAGTGTCACTCAATGAAATCATCCCAAATAAGCTTGGACACCTTGTCTTTCTGAAGCCTCCACTTAACTCATGTTTTATAAGCATTTCCAAACCTTGTTGACATGAGATTGGCATTGCATTTAGTTTCCATACTTAATGTTTTCGGAGCTTGCACTCCCTATAATGAGATTTCATCTTTATATTTGCCTCTGCTCTTGATTTATAAAACAACAAAACTATTAGACATGGGTTATGGGTGTAAATTGCAACGACATTAAGAACTTATTAATAATATTAAGTGTAAATGTGTGGCCTGATGACAATTTTGTAAAGAAAACAATAAACATTGAGGGAACCAAAGGAAATGAGGTCATATTTTTTCCTTTTCATGTTCAAGTATTCAATCTCTCTAAGACTATCAAACATTTTGATTCATAACTATTTTATTACAATGATAATGCTATGTGTTTGCCTATAAAAATTATGAGGTGAATATAGCACTGGTATCTAATATTTTATCAATATTTGAGCACATTTGCAAACCTTTTGACCACATGGTATGTAATTCATTGCATCCTCATTGTTATAATAAATATTTAATGGAAACAGAGTACATATTTAATAATTGAATGTAAATTTTTGTAAATATAATGCAAAGTTTTTATTTGTTTCACACAAAACTATTTAAATATTTTGTTTGGGATTAAAAATCTCTATTGAGCTCAATGGAATTTTCTAACTTGTATGTTATTGATTAAGTTTTGATATGAACGTATCCATTACAAAACCCTGAACTGATATTAAAAAATTGTGGGAATCCATTCATTGAATTTTTTGCATTATTAAAGATTCTCCCATTTATCACACTTCCATTAGTTTCTTGTTGTTTCTAGTAACATTGGTGCCAATTAAATATTCTCGAGCATGGTTATTCCTCTTTTCTCATTTCTATGCATCTTTATTTATTTTCTTGTTATTTCTAGTAACATTGGCATCATTGTGAGTGTCAAATATTTTGAGAATGCCCCATAGATTTCTTTCCCTTTTCCTTATCCCAAGCCCAAGTTTAAGGAGACATATAATTTTTAACATTAATGCTTGAAACAACATTTTATAATCACGGGTGGGATTTTTAAGAAAGATAGATAGAAGGTATAGTTTTTGTTATCATCAAACTTATGCATTAGAGGTTAAGCTCTAATATCACACTTTGACTTGCATTTTTGCATGTTTTGAGATATAAAGTGAACAATGAATATCCTCAATAAGAATAACATACTTGGTAGTTTTAATGAGTAATTTCCTTAATTTTGTGATGTATGGATTTTCATAAGTTGCAAATCATAGATATGACCTAAATAATAAGCAATGGGCATTTTCATGTTCCTAGAAACCTTTAAAGCAAGTAGAGGTTTCTTGATCACTCTTATTGTATTTTGATAGAATTATTACCCTTCAACATTTAAGACCTTAATATTTATTAGAATTTTTACTTTTTGAATAAGATCTATAGTGAACATAACACCTGTGATTAAGTATATTTTGGATATAATCAAGAGAGATTGGTATGTCGAGCATGACACTTGTGGTTAAGTAAAATTTGGATATAATCTTGAAAGGAAAATGGATATGCCTTTTTTTCCCATAAACAAAACCACGCTTTTTATTCAAGGTTGAATTAAATGTGCATTCATCATATAAGTGCTATACACTTCATCATATAGATTGTTTGAACAATAAAAAAGGGACTTAGCCCAAAACCAAAAAAACCTTCTTACGTATAATAATACCAAAATAGAGTTTGGTCACTTAATCCCAACTCCTCATAATAATTATTTTAGATACATTAGTTTTGAATCAGAAACTCATACATATCTACTAAAATGGAAAATCATATATATTGAGAGCTTTGATAGTTGTGCCATGTTAAGACCAAAGGATCAAAACCAAATAAACCTTCATACAAAAAGCCCGTAGTCCTGAAAAATCCCACACAGTCTTCACCTACTCCAAAAAAACTATCCTTCTTGGAGTCATATGATAAGTATCTATGTATATGCCTTGGTAAAAAAAAATTCCCGCATAGTCAAAAAAATGCCCGCACAATCCAAAAAAATTCCTGCACAGCCTTCTTGGAGTCCTGCATAGTCTTTTACATCCTTCTTGGAGTCCAAAAAAATGATCCTCACAATATTCACTCCTTCACAGTCCAAAAAAATGCCCGCACAGTCTTTTACAACCTCAAATTATTCTGGCCATATAACCTGAATGATTTGAGTACTAATGTTCAACGTTCATATAAGACATATATCTAAGTTCTTCCACTTTATTACCTTGCACAAAAACTGACACATAAATTAAACCCTGTTCTTTTGTTAATCCCAACTTTGAAAACCTGTCCACCAGATGATTTAATTCTCTGTATATATGCTTGAAAGAGATCATATCAAAAAAACTGATAGCATTTTTAAGTTCTAAGGCCATATTTGAGTATTGGTCGCTTTTATAGAAAGGACATGACTCATCCAATTAATAACTAGCTGTGAATCACCCTAAATATGAATTTCTCTTAATCCTCGTCGATGTGCCTCCATCATAACTACTCACAAGGGCATAAAAGTTATCTTTATTGTTACTACGAACCCCCCACATTTTCCATAATATAAATATAATGGATCCTGTAAGTAAATAATCCCTCCTATCCCCCCTTTCTGGTATGCCCCATCAAAGAAGTCCCAAGGTTTCGAATGATCTATCACTAAATGACCAATAACCCCTCCCTTCTTATTTGTAGCAGTGGCTTTATATTCTTCAGCAAGTGAAAAAATCATAGCAGTAGCTTGAAACGAAGGTAAATAATTGTCATAAAAAATCCTTGCATTTCTTGCCCACCATATGCTACATAAAGTCAAGAAAGGAACTACTCGATGCTTTAATAATGTTGGATTCTAGATCCAGTTTTGAAGCCCTTCTTCCACCAAAACCCCCAACCAAATATCATTGCCCCTATCCATTTATCAACATCATACCATAGATGTTTGGCATAAGGACAAGAAATAAAAAGATGTGCTACGTCTTCACTTGAGGTCTTACACATATAGAAGATCTTTGGTCGATGGAATTGAAACTTCTAAAGATGACCCCAAGTTGGAATCTTAGCCCACAATGCAAGCCACATAAATAACTTAGTTTTCTTCGGGGATTTTACCTTCCAAATTTGTTTGTACCACCACGTCTCATCATGTACATCCTATTCAATCATAACATCATATCCTTTACTCACCATATAACACCCCACTTATATGTTTTGTGCCCACATAAGACTATCATTCCCGCCAAGGATTCTTATGGAACCATTTTGTAGTTACTTAATATAAATCTCCCACTGAATACTCATATTTCCCTTTAAGTTTAATTGCTCTTCATTTTTCCAACCTAGTTGTTGACATGTTGAATTATCCTCCTCCACAACCTGATTTAAGTATATAATTTTTTGTTGATTAATACACTAAATAGCCTCCTTAGAAAGAAAGATCAAATTGTTGCATCCCATAATTCCATCTCTTATGATTTTGGCATGTTCCCCATTCCCCACCTTCCACACCAAACTATTACCAATTACAGGAAAAGCCAACACTAGGGCTTTCCAATGGTTTGAACATTTTTTATGGACTTTCACTAGATTCTTGATCTATTCCACTATAGACAAAGGAGCAATATATTTCTATTGAATTACATTTTGCCATAATCCAGTTTTACTAAGGAGCAATATATTTCCACATGCTTTTAGTAGCCAATGCTTCACTAAATTCTTGGATCCTTTTCAACCCCCAACCATCCTTTATGAAGAGGAAAAGATATGTACTGCCAACAGGGCCAAATGTATTTGAGACCATTCCTTCTTCTCCCTTCATAGAAAATCTATGCAAATACAACGAATTTTATCTAGTATCATCTTCAATATATTAGCTAGGAAGCACCAATAAATAGGATTGGCATCCAATACAACTTTAACCAACATCAATCCTCCTCCCCTGGACAACCACCTATGACACCAAAAATGAATTCTGATTTCAATTTTGCTGAGTAGCCATTGCCAATCCTTACAACAATATCCATTTGGTTTTAATATGTACTCCAAGTATTTTAACCCTTCATAATTTAGATCTGTCTACAAGAACTGGAATAATTCTACAATTTGATTTGAAAGAGATTTCTCTATGTCATTGCAGTTTATCATTGACTTCTTTAAGTTTACTTCCATCAAGGATAATTTTAGGGGCGAAATTTAGCCCATGGGCTATTTTTCCAAAAAAATATTCGCCAATTTGCAGTTTTTGAAGCCCCATTTCGCCCAATTTTGACGGGATAAATTTTTTTCACTCTAAAAATCGTCAAATTATTATATAAACTATATAAATGCTTAGAAATTGAAATAATTTTAGAAAAATATTGCCAAATATTTTATAGTTGACATTTTAAGAATTGGTAAGATTCGCCAAGGTTTATACACTTTTAAATAAGTATGGGTCCTTAAAATTATCCCTGACTTCCATTCCAGTGGCTTTATATTAAATACTTAAGATGTTATGAAACTCTCTTAACTCTTCCAATGATCCTCTGGCAAACAATAGAATGCCATCCACAAACAACCGGAGGGTTAAATAAATTAATCCCCCTACCTTTATACCTTTGATCCTTCTAGTTCTTCAAGATTCTATCAACAAATTACTTAGCCCTTCAACGACAAACATAAAGAGATAAGGTGACAATGGACAACCTTGACGTAATCCCCGCTTTGATTTGAAAAACTTGGAAGCTGATCTGTTCACCAAAGCTGCAAAAAAAAACCGAGTTTACAACTCCCATTATCCAATTTACCGCCTAAACGTCAAAGCCAGTATGAATTAGTAGCAATCTTAAATATAGCCAACTACATCTTTCATATGCCTTTGCCCAATCAAATTTCATAACCACATAATATCTTATGGAATGTAAAGTTTCTTGAGTTTTTCCAACGGCTTCATGTATGTACCTACCATTCAAAAATACTTAAATGTTCTAGAGAGATAACCCGAGATAAGATATCTACCATTCAAAAAACTTTAAGTGTTCTAAAGAGATAACCCTGGATAAGATATGTTTTAACGTGACTACTATAATTTTGGAGAAGATCTTGTACACACTATTCGGTAAAGAAATCAGTGGAAAAATGGATATGCTTTTTATATAAAGAGAGAAAGGGACTTCTTGAATAAGTTGGATGGACAATCGAGACATATATTTTAATTTCTTGAATAATAAATTGTAAAACCTACCGAAAAAAAATATCTTTCAATTTTCTTCGATGAGAGAGAACGGTAGAATTTTGAATTGTCATTCAAATCACGCGTGCGTAAGAATCCAGCTAAGAACATTGGATTCATATGGTAGGTTTCAGGGTGTCGGAAATGATGATTTATGACGTTATGTTCTCGTGGTGAACGGTCAAGTTAAATATCTTTTCATTCAATTTGTTTATTCCAGTACATTCTTATCCTAAATCTACAAGCCTTTTGATTAATAATATTTACACACCTAGGATAGAAACCGACAACTTTAGATATCTAAATTAAATTAAGAGAAAACACAACAACTTATCGCGCATCAATGTTTAGATTAATATTTCAAAGTTCGCATTCTAATTTAAAATTTTGATTAAAAAGTAATTGCTCTAGGTAAGATTTTATCTCAAATTATTTTCAAATGTTTCTTCTTAATTTAAATATAGTTAAATTTGTACTTTAAAACTATATTTTTTTAAATATATTTAAATTTGTACTTTAAAATTATATTCGCTTTTAATTCTAAGGTGAAGGTGAGACTCTATCAAAGATATGGTGGTCAGTTAGTAGGGATAGATGGATTTTATTCTATTCATCAGGGTTCCATTCCGCTGAGACATCTTTTGGTGGCTTGAATGACCAGCTATTTCTAATTCATGTGTTAACAAATTGATATTTTCCTATGTTGCACAGAAACCCGTCCCCGCCAAAAAAAGCCCTGTACCCGCCGTCTCCATGTTTCGGGGACTTGGAGACCCCTAGGAAACGTCCCTAATCTTTTGGGGACTTCATTAGGGACTTGGGGACTTGTTGGTCATACCCAAAACATCCCCAACAGGTTCCGGGAACTTCCGACAAGATTTTGGAGACATTCCGAGTAGATTTTAGAGATGTCTCGTTAGATTTTGGAGATGTTTTGGTCATGTATCTTTAGTTTTGACAATGGACATGGATGATTGGACAATATGATCATTTATCTCATCCATATTTTCTGTATTATTCAAAATCTAAATCTGCACAAGTTGCATCTAAAAATATGGGTTGTGTATGATGGATTTTGATTTGGGTTTTTGGTGATTTAATTGTTGTCCTTTTAGCAACATCATTACAAGTAGCAAAGCCTCCATGTCAACAAACTAAGAAATGCAACAAGTGAAAGGTTTGATCCTTTTGGGTATCGCTCTTGTTCTTCTCATTTTTAGGGTCATATTAGCTTTAACATATTGTACATAGGTGTCCACGAGTTATTCAACATTTAGATTGGGTACTAAATATTTGAATAATTCCTATTGAATAGCCTTCTTAATCTAAACTATGAATCTAATCTCTTTATAGAACGCAAACATGTATATCCCAAAGTGTTTTGTTATGGTTTTCAACACGGCTGTAAAAATTTGTAGAACCTGTTATGAAGGGAATGCTTTTTAACCCAATCATTATAAACAAGAAATTTAAGGAAGAAGAGTTGTTATAGAGACTAGCATTTTTTTCGTAGACCCTTCTTCATGGACCTTAATGCACATTGAAAATAGTTAAACTTAAGTTTCCAAAACTAAACTACATTTTGTTCATGTTCAAGTGCCAATAATAATCACTCGATCCTTTCCTTATTTACCTGAGTTTTTTAAAAACTACCAAATATAAATTTTAAACTATTATGCTTATAAGCAACTACAAAGGTTTATGATGAATTCTAACTTTTAAAAGTTATATATATATTAATTATTGCCCCACCCAAAAAAAATTAGAAATGCGCTCTAGCCGTCGACTGGTTCCCTGTCCCGACCTTCCCCGTCCCCAAAGCCAGTGCAACATAGTATATTCCTAAGAGAAAAAAAACAAAAAAAACCTTTAGCTGAGACTCTTAGATTGCTTTGTCAGACTCAGCACTCTATTTTAAAATTTTCTTCCACGTCATGGCCTGCCTGGCCTCTCCCTATGTACTTCAAAACTGTTTGGCTGCTCTCGGATGTCAAAAGACGAGATTACTCTCTCTTGCTCAGTACGCTGTCTGTTCTAACAGTCGACCGCCATGGGAAGCCCAAAGCCTCACGTGGCCATCTTTCCCTCCGCGGGAATGGGCCATCTCATCCCTCTCGCGGAGCTCGCTAAGCGCCTCTCCGGCAGCCATGGACTCTCTGTCACCTTCATCACCTGCAAATGGATGTTCTCCCCTCGCCTCATGTCTGCTTATTCCCAGACAATGGCGTCCTCGGGTCTCGACATCAGCTTCATCCAGCTGCCGGATGTGGAGATGGAAGGCACAGTACAACAAATGAAACTGGAAACTTACCTATCTAAGTTTCTCGAGAAATCCAAAGGATCAGTGGAAAGCGCTCTCAGATCCCTCGTCCACTCTGCCTCTCCCGTTTCTTCTTTCATCACTGATTTTTTCTGCTCCACTATGTTCGATGTGGCCGCCGAGCTCCGTATACCCACATACCTATTCTTCACTTCCAATGCTTCCCTGCTTTCTTTCATGCTATCTATTCCGAAGCTCGTCTCAGAGATTCCAATTTCGTTCAAGGACGCCGACTTTCCAATAGAGGTTCCGGGACTTCCACCGATCGCTGGAACGGATCTTCCGCCTCCCTTTCAGGACAGGTCCGATGAAGTCTTTTACTGGGTTGTGCGTCATTCCTCGCGCTTGTGGGAAGTGACTGGTATTTTGATAAACACCTTCGAGGCGGTGGAGACTGAACCGATCAAAGCTCTTCTGGAAGGTAAAATACTTAATCCGACTGGAGCTGATCGAGTTCCCCGCTTTTATCCAGTTGGGCCGCTGATATCATCGTCGCCTCTTGAATACGACGACAAGCTTGTCGGAGACGGAGGGGCGGATTGCCTCAAGTGGTTAGACAACCAACCGCCTTCGTCGGTTCTGTTCGTTTCCTTCGGAAGCGGAACAGCTCTGCCGAGGGCGCAGGTGACGGAACTCGCCGTGGGACTGGAAGCAAGCGGACATCGCTTCCTGTGGGTGCTTCGCAGTCCGTCAAGCAGCTTTCTCTCCATCGATGAAACGGACCTTTCCCAACTCTTACCTGAAGGATTCGAGAGTCGAACCAGGGACCGAGGACTTGTTGTTCCGTCATGGGCGCCTCAGATTCCTGTTCTCTCTCACCCATCCATCGCCGGTTTCGTTTCTCACTGCGGTTGGAACTCTACTCTGGAAAGTATCTCGCATGGGGTGCCGATGATCGCTTGGCCTCTCTTTGCGGAGCAGAGGATGAATACGATTCTACTGGTTAATGAGTTGAAGGTGGGGATAGCAGCAAAGAGGGAAAACGATGGATTCGTAAGGAGAGAAGAAGTGGAGAGAGCAGTGCGGGAGTTGATGGAAGGAGAAGGCGGTAAGAGGGTAAGGGCGAGAATGACAGAATTGAAAGAGAGGTCCGTGATAGCGTTGGAAGAAGGGGGAAGTTCATACAAGGCCATGGCCGCCGTAGTCTCCGAGTGGAAAACAAACGCGGAAAACTTTGCAGCTGTAATTCCCAATACACAGATTTCCAATTCGAAATAAAAAATTCGAATTGGGAAATCTCATGCATTTCCTTATGTTGGGATGGTTTGTCTTTATTTCTCAAGATTTGTATAGTGTGAAGTAAAAGGATAAGTGTTCTCGTGCAAAATATAGAACTGTGTTTGCTCGCCCGGATAGGTAGAAATACACTGGAAATAAAGACAGATCTTTGCAAATATAGGGCCTAGTCATTTTGTTGTTTGACGAGTGGAGTGATTTTCAGCTTCATTGCTTCATGATTGTAGTACAACTTGTTATATGTGATATGATATAGGTATATGGAGATGATCATGGCTTCTTTTATATATTATGATTCATAGATACGGGCATTCGGTAAAAATTTCACAAATGACAGTTTTGATATTAGGGTTTTGACACTATCAGCAGGTGTTTTACAGATTCTTTTTTTTATTTGATGTCACTTCAAAATTTAAGCTGTATTTGAGGGGCAAAATGGTCGTCAAATTTCACCACGGATACAGGGTTTCTCATTTTTATTTTTATAATTGTTATTATAATTATTTAATAGAAATAAGATTTAATTTTTAAATATTATAATTATTTACCAGCAAAAATGATTTAATTTTTAATAATTTAATTATTTTTTCATTTGATTTACTACATAAAGTGTGCATAGTATGATTATGATAATGAAAGTTAGGAAGATCCGTATTGTAGTCAATGTTCTAAAATTGTGGTTTAAAGTGGGTCTTTATAGGACATTTTAAGAGAAAAATGATTTTCATCTTCAATTCTCTTAGTGTCATAAAGACGACAAATCCTTCTGTTCCATGATGGTTTAGGATGGTCAAGTGCCTTGTTTCACTGTGTAGTTGATGATAATTTATTTGAACTTTAGCAATGTCTATTTTCTTCTTTACACTAGTTAAAACAGAGAGATACTTTTGATCTTCTATATTAGGGTTGATCCCCTCCTTATAGTATAGTAATTCTCTTATCTTCTAATTCTTTATTGCACCACATCTTCTCCTTAAAATTAGATGTAATAATATTTTTAATATTATCACTATTCTATATAGTTACATTTTTCATTCCATCCACCCAGGTTCTATTTTGTTGAGACATCTTCTAGCAGGAAGGTGATTTTTGTGGTGAAAAAAAATAGTTACATTTTTTTTCTAATTCTTTATTGCACCACATCTTCTCCTTAAAATTAGATGTAATAATATTTTTAATATTATCACTATTCTATAGAGTTACATTTTCCTTGACTCCCAACCTGCTTAAGTCACAAGTGGTTTTAATTGGAGTTTGAAGAAATATTAAGAAGACTCTTATTTCTCATGTTGCTATCTTGCTATTGTACATTAGGTACTTAGTGATACCCATGCTCTCAATGGGGGGAGAGAATTGCATTTCCTTCGATTATAAGATTATTTAAGTTATAAGGCACTTTTGGAATTGCTCTATCATTCTCCATGATTTTTTAAGAAATGTTGCAGTGCCAAACTTCACACCCATATAAGAAAGATGACAAGATTGACAAGAGTCTCAAAGAGGAGTTTATTCTTATCCCAAATGCAAAGGTTCATTGATTTACAATTGTTTTCAAGTCCATAATATGTTTTCCACTCTCTGTTATCCCTTTCTCAATGTTTTAGTTCCATTTATGATTCTGATGAAGATCAATTCCAAGATTTTTGTATGAATTCACTTCCTCCAAGATGTTGTTTGTCATACATGTAATTAACATAAATTATATTTTTGTATTTTCAATTATCATAGCCTTTGTTTTGTCAATGTTAGCAACCGTATTTATACTAGAGAAAAAATCTTGAGAATTTTTTGTTACTTGCCAATATCATAGGGAATCCTCATCATAAGAATGGTATCATCATCATAAATAAAAAGGATGATGGTGGGATGATGACTATACTAGCTAGAGTCATGTGAACACAACATGCCTCTTCCAAACAACCCTCTAACTTATCAATGTATATACCAAAAAGGGTTGGGGATAGGGGAAAATCATATTGGCTCCTATATTACAAATAAATTATTTTTTACCATCCATCACTATTCCTAAACTTGGTAATGGCATTCGTGTACAACATTACTGCAACAAATATCAAGTTGAAATGAACTTTTAGCTCTTCTAATATATTCCAAAGGTTAGTTTTTGGCACTGTGTCAAATGATTTTCTAAAGTCAAGAAAGCAATGTAAGATTTGGTTTTAATATTGCACCACTCCTTTGCAATGGTCTGAATGATAACAAGGTGGGTTGAATGATAGATACTAAATCCCACCTATCCTTTAAAGCTCTTTTTCCATGACTTGTTATTCATGTGTTGATATTCTATTATAGAATAATTCCAATGATAACTTGGATAAAAGAGGGATACTCATAATGGTCCTATAACTAAAGGGATTGGTTTCACCTTTGCTTCTAGAAATATGAACATTGAGGCTTTGAGTCTAGGGTTTAGGGAAACCATACTTGATTTCTAAATTGAATAGCATATGGATGTCAAGGGTGAGGATAGGCCCACCAATTTTTAAAATTTCTACTTGGTATCCTTCAATATCGTTAGATTTCTCTTTAGCAAGTTGCTTAACTCCAAACACTATGCCTTTTAAAGAAAAAACTTCTTCCTCTCTAGAGAGGATTTGAATGTTTCCTACAACATTAAGAATTCATAAGGATTTTTTAGGTAGGAATGCCATTCCTTCAAGGGAATTGTATTGTTTTCTTTAGTTTTACTATTTAGAATTTGCCTCCATATTTTCTTCAAGTCTATCTGAAAGATGTGCAATGAAATAAATAAAAATATTTTATAATGATAAGATAATTTTAATAATAATAATAATAGGATTTGAAATAAACTTAAAATTTATTCAAAGATCAAAATTTGCATGAGCCCAAAGTTTGAAGCTCTGCAATTTTGTGAAACCCTAGTCATACTAATTATGAGAAACCCTAGATGGTTGCAGAAGAGGGAGGGAGGACAACTCCCTCCGACAATGAGGTACTAAACTCACACAAAGGAAATGATGGGGAACTTGTTTGAGAGCAACCTAAAATCCCTAGAAAGATTATGGATGATGGGTCACAGATGGGATTGGGGGGGGGGGAGAAAGTCCAGTCAAAAATATTTAGCCATGAATGAAAGAAAGGAAGGATCAAGCATGGACATAGATTGACACTCTTGAAGGCCCTACATTTTGAAAGCAAACATAGTTCCCTGATATGAAGTTATTTCTTCCAAAATTGATAGCTATATTCAATATATGAAGGATCATGTCGTGATTAGGAAGTTCATGGGATTTTGGCCCATGGAGAGATCTCTTAATGGATGGATAGTGGAGAAAAACTAAGATATAAAGGTTTTTTTATTACGATCTTCACTAACCTAGAGGATAAAGATAAGGTCCTAGATAATGGCCTATATTTCTTCAACTCAGCAAGGTTATTTCTTAAGGACTAGGAGGAGTGATTTTCACCAAATGAGGGTTTCACAAGGGCATCAGTGTGGATCATAATGTACTCCTTACCCAATGATTTCTATGAATATGAAACCCTAGAAGGAATAGGAAAAAAGATAGGTTCATTTTTCATAATTGTGGAGGCCACAAAACAAGGAAAATATACCTCATATTCTAGAATCTATGTGTACATGGACATCTAAAATGATCTACATGAATCCATCTTCTTAAGCTACTAAGACAATGAATGGATCCAAACAATGGACTATGAGCATGTGTTGTTCCGATGTCATAGATTCCATGGGAACGAGCACCTGTTTCGGGACTTCCCTTTGAACAAGGACCCCTTGAATGATAAGGTGGGTGAAAAATAGGATCTAGATGGATTCAAGATAGTGCATGGTTGGAGGGGTGAGGGAGGCCAAAAACTCATGCACTTTATGGAAGCAACAACAACCCAGTTGCAAAATCGCTTTGATGCCATGTTAACTCCTGAGGGTATAGAAGTGAACTTGACACACCTAGAGGATGGATCACAACCAAATCACCATGAAAAACCTTACTTAGAGCAGTTTCAAACTAAGGGAGGAAAAAGGATAAGACTGGATGACCAGGAAGACCCAATAATAGAACTTGACATAGAGCAAACCAACATTATTGAAGAAGAAGGGACCATAGCGAAAGGAGAGTACATGGATCTGGGTGACCTTTTCCTACAAGATATTTTAGATATGATTGGTAAGAAAGAAGTCCAATCCCTTCTAGAACATCATAAGGATATTCTTTAGGAAATGCTAGTAGAAGCAAGGAAAAAAACTACCCAAACCAAGATGGGAAGCAGTTCAAGTTGTCCACAACTGGGGGTCAAATCGAATCCCTCCAAAGGTATTCAAATGCCAGATAATAAAGAAAAAGGGAGAGGGAGGAAAACAAATAAACAAACATTGAAATAATTAGGTGATAAACTGATAGATTCATGGATGCATGTAGCAATGTACATTAGCTACTTTTCCCCCTCTCCAACTAGTTAATGATGAAAATTATGTCATGGAATATTAGAGGTCTTAATAGTAGAGGAAAGTAGAGAATGTTAAAACAAATATTCAGTCTGAAAATCCCATTGTCCTAGTGTTGCAAGAGACCAAGTGTGGTGGACCCATGATGGAGAAAATTGTAAGATATGCATGGAGGAATGCCCAAGTCATAACCCTAGATTCCAAGGGAACAAACAAGGGGATTGCATTCTCATGGGATCCCAAGACCATAATAATGGAGGAATTATTTACTACTCCAAGGACTATATCAACTTCTTTCCTTCTTTTGGGAATAGAGGAGAAGGGTGTTCTCACTAATTTCTATGAACCAACTACTATGAAAGATAAGATCAGTTTTCTTAGATCTCTACAAAGTATTGGGTGCTTAGAACTGGATTGTTGGAGGTGATTTTAACCTTATCACATCCCTCTCATAAAAGAGAGGAGAATCAGGAGACTAGATTTGATATGTGATTTGTTCAAATATACCATATGAATCCTACAATTGATTGACATAGAAATGACCAATGGCATGCATACTTGGAACAATAGAAGTGGCATCTCTCAACAGGTTGTCTTTAGGTTAGATAGATTTCTTCTTTCTAAAGATATCATCCTTTGTAATCTTATCTTAGAGGATACCATCCTTCCTTGTGTGAGATTTGACCATTGGCCCATCCATTTATCCATTGAGTTGTACAATCGGCCAAAAAACCGTCCTTTTAGGTTTGAGCAATTATGGTTGTAGAATTTGGACTTCTTGGATAACCTCACTCAGTGGTGGGAACATGGGGTGATTTGAAGGGGTGGTAAGATGTGCCAATTCCAATAACTATTGAAGCACTTAAAATAATGATTGAAAGGGTGGAACAAATAGGTCTTTGACAATATTTTCTAGGAAAGAAAGGATCTTGAGTAGGAGATGAAATAGCTTAGTAAAAAAATTACCAATGAAGGCCAGTCAGATCAATATATGAGAACTAGAGGGATTCTACAATCACAACTATACACATAGTATTGGCAAGAGGAAATCATGTACAAGTAAGGTGCATTGGAGAAAGTAGGGTGACCAAAACTCAAAATTATTTCATAAGTCTATGATAAATCACCACCATCATAGCCACATCGCTCTCTCCTAGATGCACAGGGAAAATTTGTGACTAAACATGATGAATGGAGAGGGAACTAATTACTTTATACAACTCCATTCTCTTAGACCTCCTGAGAAATAAGGATTCTACTATTCAGTGAATTGTCCATAACATCCCTCGACTAGTCTCGAAGGAGCAAAATGAGAATTTATTGTGACCAGTTTCCTTCGAGGAAGTGGAATAGGTTGTCATGGATATGGAAAAAGGAAGATCCCCTGGACCAGAAACATCCACTATATATATATTTTTTCTCTATCGGGCCATTATTAAATGGGGTTCTTGGAAGTTTGTGAAGGATTCCAAGAAATTAAGAGGCATGCCTCATGCTCTAAGTTCCATGTTCATTACTTTGATCCCAAAGGAGGAAGGAGCTTGACTCCTGGGAAACTTCTGACCTATTTTTTCTGTGAAACATAATTTACAAAATTATTACTAAGGCCATTTATAGCCATCTAAAATCCTTTCTCCCTAACCTAATCTCTATGGAACATGCTAGTTTTATGGAGGGTTGGGAGATCCTGGATGGAATTGTTTTTTCCCATGAAGAAATGCATTCCCTCAAGAACCAAAAGAAGCCTGGGATGATCCTTAAGATGGACCTATTTAAGGATTTTGATAAATTAATTTGGTAGTATATGGATCATGTTCAACTTGCTTTTGGTTTCTTGGATGATTGGATTAAATGGATCTTTTCCCTTTCTTCCTCAACTTTCTTCTCCATACTTCTCAATGGCTCTCCCACAAAAAATTGTGTGCCCACTCAAGGAATTAGATAGGGGATCCTCTTTCTCCTTTCTTATTCATTTTTATAGTTGAAGGACTAGGTTGATCTATTAAAGAGGTGATCATAGAAGTATATTTGAAGGATCTCACTCTTGATGAGGAAATCGCCTCCCACCTCCAATTCATAGATGAAACCATGCTCTTGATCCCCTTATATCTGAGAAGCTAGAGATATCAATTATGTCCTAGATGATTTCACAGAAGCCTCTAGTAGTACTATCATTAAGGAAAAATCTCAAGTCTTCTTTTTTGATGTTCCCCTATGAATCCAAGAAAGAATTGGGATATTGTTAGGATTCCAAAGGAGTTCCCTCCCATCGAATTATTTGGGAGCCCCCCTAATTGAGAAATTCTGGGGTAATAGGTCATGGGAAAAGCTTCTCTCAAAGCTGGAATTTTTTTTGGATAATTGGGACTTTTTATCTCCTAATATTCCAGGGCACCTAATCACGATCACGTCTATGCTCTAAGTAATTCCTATATATCCATTTTCAACCATGGTGGTTCCTAAATCTATCTTGAAGGCAATAAAAATTATTCAACATAGATTCCTATGGGGTGGAATTAAAGAGAACAAAAAATGGGCTCTGATGCCTTGGCCGAAAAATGTGTAGACCCAAGATGGAAGGTAGATTGGGCCTAAGATATCATGATGTGGAAAACACTACCCTTGGTTCTAAGATGTGGTGGAGGTGGTTGAAGAATCCTCTCACACTTGGGGAAGGATGTGGCATCACAAATATGCTATCAACATGGAGCCTCAATATATTATTTCCCTTTATAGACATCACCCTAGTTTGATGATGTGGAATGTCACATGGGGAAATCAAAGTCTAGTTCAAAAGCATAGCTTTTGGGAAATTTGGTATGGCAAAACTACTTTGTTCTAGAAGTATACATGGAACAAATCCCCCCCTTTGGATTCATACCCCTAGTGGCATCCAATATGTGAGAAAATGCTAACTAGGAATAGAACAAGAGTCCACTAGTACTTGGAAGTTATTGACACTACTCAACCTTCATGTACCTGGATACCTTTAGAACAATGGGAAATTTCAAAGAGCCTACTTAGGAGAGAAGAGATAAGGGAGGAAATAAACCTCCAAAGACTTCAAGTAGTGAATGATCATGACACTCTTTGATGGGGATACCAATCGAAAGGGATCTTCAATGTCAAAGAAGCTTACTCTCTTATCTTGCAAAATAATGATAGATAAAAGAAGAATATCTAGAAACGCCTATTTCATTAAATTTGGACATATTAGGAAAAATTTTGACTAAAAAAGTGTGAATTTAGACTTTGAAAGTGTCAATATCAAAATTTCTAAACTGCAAAATTAGGTTTTGAAAGTGGAAATATTGGCTTTGAAAAGCGTGTTTTTCTATTTGAATAGTGTGTTTTTTTAGTACTTATGAACCCTAAAATTGCAGTTTTTTAATATGAAACTATGAATTTCAATTCAAAAAGTGTGAAATTCAAATAAAAAAATGCAAATTTTGATTTGAAAAGTGCAATTTTCATTTGGAAATGTGCAATATTTTAAGGTGAAAAGTGCAATGTCTATAATATTCAGTCCCTATTTGAATAACAAGGTTATTAGTTCTTGTTTTTTTTTGATACAGTATCAAGAATATTTAGCTTTTTACATAGATAATTTTAGTAGTTTCCAAACAACGAAGGAATTCTCTGCATAATATGTATAGGCACAACTTACTTACATAGTAGTATCCGGTAAACGATGTATTATGCATCACAGTAGTAATTTTTTTCAAATGCCTAGAGGCTTGTGGATGTTCTGGACGCTCGACGTTTGCTTGCCCAGCCAGGTTGATAGATAGACTATAAGGATTGTAACAAAATATAAATTTGTTGGGATAATATCCCATCAAATGACATCCATAGGAACATCCATCCCACTCTCAACATTATGCCCCATCTGTTCTTGTTGTGCCTTAACTACTGCAAGGCCCTTCTTGTTTATTATAATTTTTTCTCCTCTCCATCCTAGCCTTGGTGACCATGCCCATATGATGATGTTTACATTGATCATCATATTTTATTCTGCACCAACAACCCATTATTTATTTCTATTTAAGAAGTTTTTGTACAAGACCTTCATATCCTTCGATGGTTATGTTGGCTTCCACCATTGCACCTCTACTTTGTAAGACCCAAGGGTACTATCATCTGAATCCTGATAAATATTACTAATTGCCCTACCCAACCATATTGCACAATCTGGATTTGGTGATTTCACAATGACCATTTTTCCCTTTACAAAATCCACTGTTGGAATGAATTCATCTCTAGGCGTGTTGCATACTGGTCCAACATAGAAATCATGCACAACAGGAACATTTTCCTTCAAATAGGCATCCATAATTTCATGTTCAGATCTTGTAGGTTCACTACTATGAATATCATGGCTTGTCGATGTACAAAAGTTAGTTGTTGACTGATCAACACTCTCAAAGGGACTGTCCAAGACTTTGTATATATCCTCCCAATAATTTAACTTGGGATGCCAAAATTGTTCACCTATCTTCTCAATCCCTCGATTCTAGAATGAAATATATGTTTCTATTCCTTTTTTTATTTCGTCAATGTTTGAAGGTCTTTTTTAATATAGATTTAATAACCTAGGCTGCCCCATCGAAAATTATGCACTATCATCTAGCAATGACCTCCATAGATGAATAGGAGATGACCAAGCTTCATCCCAAATTGATGCCCTCCATTGCATGAATGGAATGTTATCTATGAGATGGAATTTAAAAAACTGGCATTTTTTGATACTGATGATCTTGGCATTTCCATACAAAAGGTGGGGTTTCACAAAACACTTAAAATCATAAAGTTCATCAATTAGATAAGGGACATAGAAATTTTGATCTTCACATGTCCTATACGTATCCATAATTTTCGAGAGTGAAAATTGTCACATACCCCAAAATGCCTATATATATATATATATATTTAAAGGATAAATAAATAGAATAAATGCATGTATTCTTTTGTACTTCTAGTATTACGGAAAACAAAATACTTTACTTGATTACATACTGGACTTCAAGCCAAAGTTAGAAGCATGTCAAGGTTATGTTCTTGAATAACATCCAAGGTCTAGTATTTTACTTCTTTATGAGCATACCAGCTTAGGATTATGAGCATCATTACATGAGTATTAATCTTACGATTATAAGTATCTTTGATAAATTTTTAACCTCAACACAAATATCAAAAAGAGGGTGTAAACCCTTACCCAAACCCTTACGGATCTCCAAAATCCAACTGTGTATTTTTACAGTTCCACAATCTGACTTCCGCAATTGCGGATGCGGGTTGTGGAATCCTAAATCCGACCATTTAATTCAACGGTCCCACAATCCAACTTCCGCAATTGTGGATGCGGGTTGCAGAACTCTGATTCCGACTGTTATTTCAACAGTTCCGCAATCCGACTTCCAAAATTGCAGATGCGGGTTGCGGAACCCCGATTCCGACTGTTTATTTCAAGAGTTCCGCAATCTAACTTCCGCAATTGCGGATGTGGGTTGCGGAACCCCGATTCCAACCGTTTATTTCAATGGTTCCACAATATGACTTCCAAAATTGTGGATGCGGGTTATGGAACCCCGATTCTGATTGTTTAAAATTATGGTTCTGCAATCCGACTTCCACATTGCGGATGCGGGATTGTGGAGCCCCAATTTTCCAATGGTAAAAAACAACGATTTCTGAATGCGGATTTGGTGGATTTAACGGTTGCAGAAATGTTTACAGGGTAATCTAGAACTTAGATAAAATATTTAAATTGTAAAGAATTACGATTAATAAACAAGATCTAGGGTTTGCAAGTGTAAAATTTCATTTCCAAACTGTTATGAATTACTCTAATTGTATTTATAAACAAAAAATATAACAAACACCCAATCTATAACATAAATAAACCTTTTACATACTTTGCTTATAACAGTAAGGGCATAAACATACATTGATACATTTATTGACGCATAAATAAGTTTTTACTTCTTAATCACTATATTTCTGAAATGATAGTTCATGCTAGACTAATCCTGTTCCTACTAACCCCATATTTACTGAAATAAACTTAAACCAATGTTTGAAATATCTTACATGTAATTATGGAGATATAAATATGAATAAGAGTACTTATAGTAAAACATTATATGGTGACATGAATAACAAGGTGATCATTTCCGATAACATGCATAAGCAAGATGTATAGTAAAACCTTATATACCAACATGCATGAGCAAGGTAATCATTCTTGATAACATGCATAAAGAAGATAACGTGCATAAGCAAGAATAAGCAGTAATGTAATCATGGTGAATATTCATTTAGAGATCATTTACAGTAATGGGTAAATGCAGAATGATGAAAAGATAGTTGATAAAAAAATCATTTTGAATAATAGGTTAGGAATCATTACAGTGATTGATAATTGCATAATTAAATAAAGGGGACCTGTACTAAGCAATATATTCATTCTACTTAACGATTTAGATATCTTTTACACTAAAAGGAATTTTCAGAAATAAGATAAATGGAACTTGAAATAAACAAGGAAATTGTTCTGCTTAACAACCTAGCTATCATTTACAGTAACCATATTATTCAAAAATAAATAGCTATAATATGATCCGAGCAATGCGATTTACAGTAAAATAGATAGTTCAAAAATTAATAAACAGAACCAGAACTAAGTTATTCAATCAACAGATAGTTCATAAATTAAATAAATAGAACAAAACTAAACTATTCAATCATTTGATATCATCTACACTAAACATGTATGTGAGAAATAAATCAATAGAATCTGAACCAAGCTATGCAATCATTAGATATCATCTACAGTAAACAAATATGTTAGAAATAAATCAATAGAACCTGAACCAAGCTATGAAAACATTATATATCATCTACAACAAAAATATATTTCAAGAATTAAATAGAACCTGAACCTGCAAAGGCGAGTCAAAGATGAGGTCTTCGTTCATCCCAACGAACTTCTAGAACAACCAAAATACTTTCTTTGAAAACCTCAAGCCTGTTTGTTGGGCCATAAGGAGAAAGACTTGGTCATAGAGTTCCTCTTGCATAAGGTAGGTCACACAACTCACTTCACCATA
Source organism: Larix kaempferi (assembly GCA_027924585.1). Classification (NCBI taxonomy): domain Eukaryota; kingdom Viridiplantae; phylum Streptophyta; class Pinopsida; order Pinales; family Pinaceae; genus Larix; species Larix kaempferi. Next base: position 5,404,047 of record BSBM01000391.1, read on the forward strand.
AGACTCCTACTCAGTGGGTGAATCAATACTCAACATATTCTCCCCTTTCATCATGAGCCTCCTGCTCAGTGGATGAAATCAATGTTTTATAGCATTTTCTTAGGATTTAGGTCATTCATGAGCCTCCTTCTCGTAACACTCCAATAGGAGTCACGACCTGAACGTTAGGGAGGATGCCTCCTGCATCATGCGTGCCTTTACTAAGTTGTCTTGCCACAAAGGGTTTTCTCTTAACACTTATCGTTTCTCCTTGTGGGTCAACAAACACTCTTCAATGTCTACCTTCAGTTTTGATTCCCATTGCTATTTAATAATTTAAAAATAATAATTCATTTACATATGTCTTGATCTCACTTGGTGAATGTCAAATTAAAAAATAACATAAGGTTTATAAAAACAATAGTAATCATTAGGGTTCCTAGGTGTATTACATACACCCCTCCTTAAAGTCTAACACTGTTCTCAATGTTAATTTTAAAATTCCTCTGAATCATTTTGAAACAAAATTGGATATGCCTACCACATATTGCTTTCAAATTCCCAAGTAGACTCTTCTGGGATAAGTTGATTCCATTGCACCTTGACTTGTCCAATGGTGCGGTTCCAGAGTAATAGTTCTCTCCTCTCAAGAATACATTATGGTCCCACCTGAAACTCTCCTTAAGGTTCCACCTAGATAACATTCCAGTCAACCACATGAGTAGCATCATGAACATATATTTTTAAAATTGAAATATGAAAAAAATTATGTATTTTAATTGTAGGTGATAGTTATAATTTATAAGCCACTGGACCAACCTTGGCCAATATCTCAAATGGTCCACAATATCTAGGTGCCGACTTTATGCACTTTCCCAATTTCAAGGAACTTTTTCTGGGTTTCACTTTCACATAAACACGATCCCCTACTAGGAACTCTCTTTGATTTCTTTTCAAAACAACATAGCTCTTTTGTCTATCTTGAGATATCTTCAAGTTGTGTTGTACCTGTTTCACTGTTAGTTCCATGTCCTTCAATAGTTCAGGACCTAACATTAGTCTATCAACTAGACTAATCCAAGAAATTGGAGTATTACATTTCCATCCATAAAGTATCTCAAGTGGAATCATTTTTGCAGAGGCCTAAAAATGATTGTTATATGCAAATTCAACAAGATGTAAATACTCTTCCCATTTCCCAGGTTTGTCCATTACATACATTCTAAGCTTGTCTTCTAAAGTTTGATTCACCCTTTTAGTTTGACCATCATTTTGGGGATGGTATGCAATACTAAAATTTAATTGAGTATCCAAACCTTTAAATAAAGCTTTCCAGAAATTTTCCGTAAAATTTGCATCCCTATCAGAAATTACAACTTTAGGTACACCATGCAATCTGAAAATTTCTTTCATAAAAATATCAACAATATTAATAGTTTTGTAAGTATATTTAACTGGAATAAAGTGAGATGCTTTACTAAGCTTATCTACCACAACCATAATTGAATCATTATGTTTAGCATTCTTAGGAAAACCTATTATAAAATCCATGCTAATGTGAAAATCCTCACAGCAGATTTAAGAGCTGATGTATACCTCACAATGAAAGAATTTAGGAATAAGATTAAGAGTGGTCAATGTAGTAAAATGAGCAACAGAATAATAATATAGTAGAACTAGGATAGAAGCAAAATAACTTCACACACACACTAATTCATTAATCACAATACGGACAAATAAGTCGTACAATGCATGAGGATTCGATTGCCAAGGTGGTAATTCGAATTAGCCTTCATGGAGTGATCAAAAGATCACTGGAGTGTCATCAAGTCACAACTAGAAGTCTATCTCATCATCGGTGGAGTCATCAATGCACAAGTAATTGTCAACCATCAGTCAAACTGAGTCTAACTGAGTGTGGTAGGTGTAACTGAGTGTAACTGGCACATGGAGACACTAATTGAATGAAGGAGGCTCAGTGGAGGGCACATGAGGAGCTATTTGGAGTCAGAATGGGCAGTCTAGTCTCATCAGAGGCCCATCGGAGTGATACAGTTAGTTGAGAGTCGGTATTTCCTTAAATCAAGGAGAGAACTAAAGGTAACTGAAGTGCAACTAAGTGGTAGGTGAGAGACAATGAGTGGCTTCCTAAAATCAAGGAGGAAGGGTGCACTAAGCTCTAGGAGGGATAAAACTGATCTAAGAGAAGCTCCCGGTGGCTGGCTAACTGAGGCTAGGTGCTGGGACTGATGACTGGGATGCATGCATGCATGCATAATGCAGAAATGCATGTTGCATGTAGAAATGCATGCATGAATGAAAATGCAAATAATGAAGATGAAAATAATGAAGATCCTGGTAGGACTAGGATGGAGTATAGGAATATCCTAACACCCCCCCTTAATCCATCCTGGGCCCTGGTAACTAAGACCAAAGGTCACCCGATACAATGAATAATAACAGTCAATAAACCGAGGAAATGGGGAAAACCTCATGGGAAAAATACCCCCCCTCAAAATAGAGTGTAAGGCACACACAAAAATAAATGCTCCAAACTCAAGCAGGTGTGATGCTTGGTCATATGTCTAGAGGTATCTTCTTCTTGGGAAGAAGTGGATCATGCTCAGAAAGAATGTGCTTGTACTTTCTCTTCAAATCGAATGTGATGAGAACAAATCCAAAGGTATAAGGATGATCGTTGAACCTGTGATTCGAATCAGTTGAGGTAGGATAAAATCTATGAATGTGCAGATAGTCTTTTGTCTTCTCCTTCAAACCATCATGGGTGAGATTCTCCTCAAAAGAACCATCAAATATCAGTGATTGCTTAGAATCCAAATCAGATCCAAGACTTGAATCATGGTTTCTTAAGATATCCTTTGAACCATTTGAGGTGAGATCTAAACCAGTAAATGCATGAGAAATTATCCCAAGCGAATGAAAATGGCCATCATATTCAATAACCTTATGAGAGCATGAAATAATGATCTTACAATAGTAAATAAGAGGTGATAGATCAAGGAGAGCGAATGCATTACCTCCAATGGATGATTTAACCTCCAAAATAGTCATGAGATCATGATGCAAACCAATAGACTCTGGTGCAAGAGAGGATTTAGGAACCTCTGCTATTTCTAGAGTGTGAGCTGGCACAGAATTCGAAATAGAAGAAATTTGGAGCATGAGTGTAGAATCTGCAAGTTCTTCTTCTTTGTGGACAAATTCAATATGAGATATCTTTGATACTGATTCATGATCAATGAGATCATCAAGGGGAGCGAATACATCACTGGGCTTGCTCTCGAAAGGGTTTGGACCGATCCCTTCATTTTGCTTGCCAAATCTTTCATCTAGGTGGGCCCATAGCTCTTTTGGAGATTCAACATCATCAATGAATTGGTGTACCAAGCATCGATACATAGCAAACATCATGGCTGCAATGGCTCTGCCACCTTTATTTAACCAGTCAATCTCTTCTTCAGAGGATTCAAAATTTCTTTCAAAACAATAATCAAATAGATCATTTCTCTTCAAATGTGCTATCATCTTTGGTTTCCATTCATCATAGTTGAATGGAGAAAGAGGATCATAGTTGAATGGAGGAGGATACATTTCTTCTGAATACATGGAAGCTGTAGAAGACCTGCAAAAACAATAGACAATATCTGCAATTGCTACTGCTGCAAAAGTGCAGAAACTGCTGCAACTGCCGCACTCGAAATATTGATAATAACTTGCAAAAAAATCTCAGGAATGGAGATAGACAAAACTCTCAACATGCTCTGATACCATGTGAAAATTCTCACAGCAGATCTAAGAGCTGATGTGTACCTCACAATGAAATAATTTAGGAATAAGATTAAGAGTGGTCAATGTAGTAAAATGAGCAACAGAATAATAATGCAGTAGAACTCGGATAGAAGCAAAATAACTTCACACACACTAATTCATTAATCACAATATGGACAAATAAGTAGTACAATGCATGAGGATTCGAATTCCAAGGTGGAAATTCGAATTAGCCTTCATGGAGTGATCAAAAGATCACTGGAGTGTCATCAAGTCACAACTATAAGTCTATCTCATCATCAGTGGAGTCATCAATGCATAAGTAATTGTCAACCATCAGTCAAACTGAGTCTAATTGAGTGTGGTAGGTGTAACTGAGTGTAACTAGCACATGGAGACACTAACTGAATGAAGGAGGCTCAGTGGAGGGCGCAATGAGGAGCTATCTGGAGTCAAAATGGGAAGACTAGTCTCATCAGAGGTCCATCAGAGTGATACAGTCAGTTGAGATTCAGTCTTTCCTTAAATCAAGGAGAGAACTAAAGGTAACCGAAGTGCAAATGAGTGGTAGGTGAGAGAGGACGAGTGGATTCCTAAAATCAAGGAGGAAGGGCACACTAAGCTCTAGGAGGGCTAAAACTGATCTGAGAGAAGTTCCCTGTGGCTGGCTAACTGAGGCTAGGCACTGGGATTGATGACTGGGATGCACGCAATTGCATGCATGCATGCATGACTGAAAATGCAAATAATGAAGATGCTGGTAGGACTAGGATGGAGTATAGGAATATCCTAACAGCTAATAACTTCCCACTTTTATTCTGGAATGGGTAAAGGCTGTAGCAATATGGCTGGGTGTTGATGTTCATCCTTAACTTGCTGACATTTGATGCATCTAGCAATGTATTCTGTTACTTCATTTTTCATATTAGGCCAAAAGAATTCTTTTCCTAACATAGTAATAATTTTCTGATATCCAGGATGTCCTGAATATGGTATTTTATGCATATCATTCATGATTAATGGCTTGAACTCCTCTGAATTAGGTACACACAATCTGTTTTTACATACTGACGAATATTGTCTATTAAGACTAAATTCCTATTTTACTTTATTTATTTTATTTCATGTTTTCCTTTCTTTTAACTTTTGATATTCTTTATCAAATTTTGTTGTTGTTATGATTTTATCTTCCAGATCTGTTTCATAGATGCTACTTGCAGTTACATGAAGCATGTTTGCATGACGACTTAATGCATCAACCACTTTATTTCCCTTTCCTTTAATATGTTTAATTTCAAAGTCATATTCACTTAGGAAAGATAACCATCTAGCTTGTCTAGCATTTAAATTTTGTTGGTCAAATAAATATTTTAAACTGACATTATTAGTCATTAGTAAAAATCTCTTTCCAATAAGATAATGTCGCCACATTTTAAGTGCATGAATAATGGCAGCTAACTCCTAATCATGAGTAGCATAATTCATTTCATGTTCTTTAAGCTTTCTTGATCCATAAGCTACCACATAGTTGTCTTGCATTAATACTCCATCTAGACCCTCTTTGCATGCATATGTGCATATAACAAATTCTTTATAGGGGTCTTCTATCTTTAGGATAGGAGCTGTTGTTAATAAATGTTTCAGTTTATTAAAGTTGATTTCACATTTCTCATTCCATTCAAATTTCTTACCTTTCTTTTCCAATGAAGTTATAGGATATGCAATTTTTTAAAACCCTTCAATAAATTTACGATAATATCCAGTGATCCCCATAAAATATCTACCATCATATAAATCTTTAGGGACAGGCCATTCCATGATAGCTTTAATTTTATCGGGATCCACCAATATACCATCCTTAGACACTACATGTCCCAAGTATTGAATTTTATCTTTAGAGAAATCATATTTATTGAATTTAGCATATAGTTTTTGTTCTCTTAATACTTTTAAAACTATTCTTAAATGCTCTTCATGCTCTTGCTGATTTTTAGAATAGATTAATATATCACCAATGAAGACGACTACAAATTTATCTAAATATTTACTTAATATACTATTCATTAAACACATAAAATATGATGGAGCATTTGTCAACCCAAAAGACATTACGACAAATTCATAGTGACTGTATCTGGTCCTAAAAGTTGTCTTATATATATCTTCATCTTTAACTCTGACTTGATGATATACATATTATAGGAAATTTGAGGTCTAAAATGGCCCTCCTAAGTAAAATAATAAAATAATAGTTTAAATAATGAAATAATAGTTTAAATAATAAAATAATATTTATTAATTTTGGAGGAAGAAAGAAAAAAACTACTTTTTTGTTCGTATTTTCAACATATCTCCCTGTGTTTTTACTCAAATTTCAAGTGGGAGCACTCGTTGGATGGGGAATTTAATTTCACATCCAACGAGTCCCCTCGCTTGAAATTTGAGTAAAAATACAGGGAGATATGTTGAAAATATGAAAAAAAAGTAGTTTTTTTATGACAAATATCTCAAGTCAACCATTATGGTTGACTCATTTTATTGAAATTCTATTGGTTCTTGAATTCCAACTCATCAAGAAATTATGGTTGGCTCGTTTTCTTATAAGGCCCATTTTAGACCTCAAATTTCATCTAATGCCTCTTTTCAGAGGTAATTCTAGAATTTATTCCGGAAACACATCCTTAAAATCTTTTAAAATTGGAATGTCATCTATTTTAATTTCATTATTTTTATCTCTGTCATCAATTATATGAACATCATATACTTTATAGCCTTTGCGAACATATATTTTCATTTGTAAAGCATAAATTTCTTTAATAGTAGTTTTCCTTGGAATTCCTTTAACTATTATAGGTCTACATTCTTCGTCTATGCATGAGAAAGTTTTATCATAACAATTCAGAATTAATTTATGCTTTTCTAACCAATCCATTCCTATCAATAAATTATAAGATCCTAAAGGAAGAATATTTAAATCAACATATGTTGTAAAACCATTCATAATAAATTCACATCCTTTCACAAAACTAGTGACTTTTCTTTTCGTGCCTGGAGCAAGCTAAACTAACCAAGCCTTTTCAAATTTACTATGCTGTAATTTACACATTTCTACAATTCTTGGTGAAACATAACTCAAATTTGCACTTGGATCAATTAATATGGAGATTGGTTTATCTTTTAACATACTGTCAATTTCTACCATTGATGTCTGATGGTTTTCTTGCATGTTCTCCAATGCTGCGCATATTCTGGGCATGCTCCTCACTACATCTCCAACCGTAGTATCTTTTTGAACAGTGTGAACGTTGACAAAGGTTTTTATTCTTACTGGACATTCTTTAAAATAATGTGGTTCACCACATTCCCAACATTGTAAAGGTTCTTTTTGCATAGTATTTTTATTATAACCAGCAGGTGCTTCTCTTTCTTTCATTACTGTAGGATTTTGTGGTTTAAAACTTCAATCTGAAATTATTTCTCTGATAGTTTCAATGATTATTTCCAGAAGTATTATTAAATCTCATAACTTTTCTTTTGTGTTCAAAGCTTTCGTGTTTTCTGTTCTTCCAACTTGGTACATTATCTCTTTTATTCTTATTTTGATCATAACATACATTTGCTTTTCCCATACTAATCTTCATCCAATGTCTTTGGATTGTCATATTCAATTATTTCTTTCTAAATTGTTGGTAAGTAGCTGAGAAAGTGTTGTACTTTATGTTTTTATTCAACAATATAAGGTACATAACGTAATAACCTTAGAAATTTACTGCACAGTTTCTTCATTGTATAAGTTCCTAGTTTTAAATCATAAAACTCTTTATCTTTTTCTTCATAATATTGTTTCGAAAAGTATTTTCTTTTATAGTATTTATGGAAACCTTTCCAAGTTAAGTGATGTTCCTTAATGCAATTTACTTTATTGATGTATTTCCACCAAATGTCGGCCTTTCCTGTTAAGTTATAAATTGTCATCTTTGCTTTTAATTCATTAGAGCAGTTGTAAATCTGAAAGTACTTTTACATTCTTGAAAGCCAAGCTTCCACTTCTTCTCCGATTTAAATCTCACCATTGAATATATGAGGTTTTATCTTTTTAAATTCACCAAAAATTTCTTCATAAGGTTTACTTTTCCTACTATACTAATCACCATCACTACTTTCACTAGATTCTTTGTAATTATGTTTACTCTGTTTAGGTGAAATCCCACTTGAAGACACAGTTTCACTATCTGAAAATTTTAACTTCCTTGCCTTGCATTTATAAGATGCAGTCCATGATGTTTCTTTCTTAGATTCTTTCTTCCTTTCGGTTTCCTGATTATGTAATTTTGTTAACAATACATTGTTTAATTCCTCTTGTGCTTTCAGACTTCATTCATTATATTTCTTAACACTTTGTAGTTCTTCTATTAAATCTTTTACGGTTTATAACAATTCAGATGGGTTATCATTCCTATTCTCATTTAGATGCACCCATAGATTATCATCATTAATGTTTTCATGTTCATTGTTTACTTGTTCTTTAGGATGGAATTCTTCTTCAACTGACATTTCTACATTTGCCATAGTTCCTAGCAAATCAAGATTATACTTCTCTTCTTAACATAAGAGAGCCAACCATACCACATAACTTAGTTTCCTGTTTGTACATGTTTCAATGTTGAACTCTTTAGGCCAAGTGTTGTAACCATGCTTTGATACCATTATGTCACATACCCCAAAATACCTATATATATATATATATATATTTTTAAAAGGATAAATAAATAGAATAAATGCATGTATTCTTTTGTACTTCTAGTATTGTGGAAAACACAATACTTTATTTGATTACAGACTGGACTCTAATCCAAAGTTAAAAGCATGTCAATGTTATGTTCTTGAATAACATCCAAGGTCTAGGATTTTACTTCTTTATGAGCATACAAGCTTGGGATTATGAGCATCATTACATGAGTATTTAGCTTAGGATTATAAGCATCTTTGATAAATACTCATTACATGAGTATTTAACCTCAACAAAAATATCAAAAAGAGGGTGTAAACCCTTACCCAAACCCTTGTATATATCCAAAATCCAACTGTGTATTTTTACGGTTCCGCAATCCGACTTCCACAATTGCGGATGCGGGTTGCGGAACCCCAACTACGACCGTTTAATTCAACATTTCCGTAATCCGACTTCTGCAACTACGGATGCGGGTTACAGAACCCCGATTCTGACTGTTTATTTCAATGGTTCCGCAATCTGACTTCTGCATTTGCAGATGCTGGTTGCGGAACCCTAATTTTGACCATTTATTTCAACGGTTCTGCAATCTGACTTCCGCAATTGCGGATGCGGGTTGTGGAATCCCGATTCCGACCATTCATTTCAACAGTTCCACAATCCTACTTCTGCAATTGCAGATGCGGGTTGCAGAACCCTGATTCTAACCGTTTAAACTTACGGTTCCATAATACGACTTCCACATTGTGGATGTGGGATTGAGGAACCCCAATTTTCCAAGGGTAAAAAACAACGATTTCTAAATGCAAATTTGGTGGATTTGACGGTTGCAAAAATGTTTACAGGGTAAGCCAGAACTTAGATAAAAGCTTGAACTTGTAAATAATTACGATTAATAAACAAGATCAGGGGTTTTCAATTGTACAATTTCCTTTCCAAACTGTTATGAATTACTCTAATTGTATTTATAAACAAAAAATATAACAAACACCCAATCTATAATAGAAATAAACCTTTTACATACTCTACTTATAACAGTAAGGGCATAAACAAACATTGATACATTTATTGATGCATAAATAGGTTTTAACATCTTAATGACTATATTTCTGAAATGATAGTTCATGCTAGACTAATCCCCTGCCCGCTAAAACCATATTTATTGAAATAAACTTAAACCAATGTTTGAAATATCTTGCATGCAAGTCTGGAGATATAAATTTGAATAAGAGTACTTATAGTAAAACAATAAATTACAGTAAAACATTATATGATGACATGCATAACCAGTTGATCATTTTCGATAACATGCATAAGTAATATGTACAATAAAACCTTATATTCCAACATGCACGAGCAAGGTAATCATTCTTGATAACATCCATAAGCAAGAATAAGAAGTAATGTAATCATGCTGAATATTTGTTTAGGGATCATTTACAGTAATGGATAAATGCATAATGATGAAAAGATAACTGATAACAACAAAATAAATTTGAATAATAGGTTATGAATCATTACAGTGATTGATAATTGTGGAATTAAATAAAGGGGACCTGTAATAAGCAATATATCCATTCTACTTAACGATTTAGATATCTTTTATAGTAACAAGCATTTTCACAAATAAGATAAATGTAACTTGAACTAAACAAGGAAATCATTTTGCCTAAAAACCTAGCTATCATTTACAGTAACAAGATTATTCAGAAATAAATAGCTAGAATCTTATCTGAGCAATGCAATTTAGAGTAAAATAGATAGTTTAGAAATTAATAAACAGAACCAGAACTAAGCTATGCAATCAACAGATAGTTCATAAATTAAATAAATAGAACAAAACATAACTAAACTATATGCAATCATTTGATATCATCTACAGTAAACATATCTATCAGAAATAAATCAATAGAATCTAAACCAAGCTATGCAATTATTAGATATCATCTACAGTAAACAGATATGTTAGAAATAAATCAATAGAACCTGAACCAAGCTATGTAATCATTAGATATAATCTACAACAAACCAATATGTCAGGAATTAAATAGAACCTGAACCTGCAAAGGCGAATCAAAGATGAAGTTCTCCATTCCTCCCAACCAACTTCCAGAACAACCAAACTACTTTCTCTGAAACCCTCGATCTTGTTTTCTGAACCACAAGGACAAAGACTTGGTCACATATTTCCTCTTGCATAAGCTAGGTCACAAAACTCACTTCACCATAAGCCTCTTGCTTAGTGGGTGAATCAATACTTAACGTATGAATTCTCCTCTTTCATCATGAGCCTCCTTCTCAGTGGATGAAATCCATTCTTTATAGCATTTTATTAGGACTTAGGTCATTCATGAGCCTCTTGCTTGTAACGCTCCAATAGGATTCACAATCTAAACGTTAGGGAGGATGCCTCCTGCATCATGTGCGCCTTTACTAGGTTGTCTTGGGACAAAGGGTTTTCTCTTAACACTTGCCGTTTCTCCTTGTGGGTCAACAAACACTCTTCAACGAATGCCTTCAGTTTTGATTCCCATTGCTATTTAATAATTTAAAAATAATAATTCATTTAGATATATCTTGACCTCACTTGGTCAATAATGTCAAATTAAAAAATAACATAAGGTCTTATAAAAACAATAATAATCATTAGGGTTCCTAGGTGCATTACAAAAATATATCCTTGTGCTTTAGCTTTACTGATAACCTTCCATAAGTTCCATTTATGTCTTCATGGGTGTGTCCAATCGGGAGGAATCCAACTTCAACAATATCAAATACTCTACTTGTTGTTAAAAGAGATAAAAATGCAAATACAAAATGGTTTTTGTTATCGCTTGAACAATTATCCATTTGCAACAACAATATGGGTGGTATTTTTCTATTTGGCATGCATTGATTAGTACCATCAACACACAATATATCATGTTGCATTACATCTTGTCTGTATATCACATATGACTCTGATTGCAATAGAGAATCATGCAATTGGTGCTTAGATGTTTTTTCTTTGTAGAGAAAATCACCATATTTATCAACCACTGGTTCTTCAAGCCTCTTCAAGCATTTAGCTGTTAAAAATTTTCAGAATTTACTTCAATCTGATCTAGGATCTTAACTGAGAGAATAACATGTACAACATATCTACAACATATCAATAATGGACATAATAATGCAAGCACACAAGAGACAATAGACACATAGAGTTTCACTGGGGAAAACCATAAAGGTGAAAAACCCCACAACTTCCTCAGAAATAGATAGAGCAATGATACAACTAAAGCATAAGAGATATACTCCTAGCAACAACTTCTCCTCCTCCACTAGTGCTCCACTCTCCAATGAGTGTAAGAGTGAGTAGCGAATGATCAAATAGAGTGCATCCCGCACTCTATTTATACACTAACTTGACTTGCCTAATAACCTTACTAGGTCGGCCTTAACTTAACCACATAACATAATGTTGACAGGGCCGACCCCCAATAGGGTGGTCTAATAACCCTTTAACCCACATGACTTATACAGGGCCGATCCCATCAAGGTGGTCTAATAACCCATCAAGTATAAGTTACGACACTTCCGTATAGAGGAATAATAACATCTCTATAGGAATACAAACACTTCCATATAGAGGAATAATAACATCTCTATAGGAATACAAACACTTCCGTATAGAGGAATAATAACATCTCTATAGGAATACAATATACATATATATGAAATACATTCTGAAGTTACATATACATCAACACTCCCTCTAACTAGGAAGGTATTTATCGACATAGGTCTTCTAGCACAAGTATTCTTCTCTGGATCATCGTCACTGGATAATCGTCACTGAGTCATCGTCATCGTCACAACTGCTACTATCTCAATCAATCTCTAAAATACTCGTCACAGGAAGTTCTATAGAGCCAGTCCTTTTTCATACTAGATGTAGGACCACCACCTGTAGGTCTTCATCATCACTAGCCATACTGTGGAATCCTTAGGACTTATTACGAGTGTCACAAAACCTCGCAAGAGCATCCTAGGTTGTTACGAGCACACAGCTCTACCTGTTGGATCTCCCAGGGACATATTACATGTGACTGTCACAAAACCTTAAAATAGTGTCTTGCAACCTGCAACAACTCTTAAGAGAATCCGAGGCCTTTTACATGACTAGCACAACCTGGCCGGATCTCTAGGACTGATTATATGTGACCCCCACCACAAAACCTTGAAAGAGAATCCCAAGACTGATTATGAGCACACAACTCAGCCTATCGGATCTCCCAGGGACATATTATATGTGGTCATGGAAAAACCTCGCAAGAGCATCCTAGGACTTATTATGGGCACACAGCCCAACCTATCGGATCTCCCAGGGACATATTATATGCCATAGGACAAAACCTCGAAAGAGCATTTGCCAGATATCCTAGGGCCATATTATATGCCATAGGAAAAACCTCGAAAGAGTATCCGCAAACCTCCCAAGGCCATATTATATTTCCTCCCAAGCAAAACCTCTAAAGAGCATTTTCCAGATATCCTAGGGCCATATTATATGCCATAGGATAAACCTCGAAAGAGTATCTACAAACCTCCCAAGGCCATATTATATGTCCTCCCAAGCAAAACCTGGAAAGAGCATTTGCCAGATATCCTAGGGCCATAATATATGCCATAGGAAAAACCTTGAAAGAGTATCTGCAAACCTCCCAGGGCCATATTATATGCTTATCTGCACAACCTGTCCACGGCCATAGAGTATCAACCTGATACTCACCATACATCATCCTGATGTACATGATCATCTTGATCATCATCACTGCATCGTCCTGATGAATGTCATCATTGCATGATCGCCCTGATCATCATCACTGCATTGTCCTGATGCATGTCATCATCGCATGATCATCATCATTGTATCGTCTTGGTGCATGTCATCATCGCATGATCATCCTGATCATCGTCACTGCATCGTCTTGATGCATTTCATCATCGCATGATCATCCTGAATCTCATCATCCATGATCATCCTGATCATACAATGCATCCACTTGATGCATACACAGTATCTACCTGATACATATCATCATACATTATCTACCTGATCATACAATGTATCCACCTGATATATATCTACCTGATCATACAATGTATCCACCTGATACATATCATCATACATGATCTACCTAATCATATCAAGCATCCAATATGACGCATATACATATACATGATCCAACTGATCATAAAAGGCATCCAACATGATGCATATACAGAGCAGTAACTGGAGCATCATCTTGATGCTCATAATCTAGCGCTTACATCCACAACCATGGAAGGATCCTCCTCTCACCATGCTCGGAATGGATCCTGCAAATGTGTCCATCACTTCTTCCTCAAAGTGTCATCAATCGGAAGAACACCAAGCCTCTCTCTGAAGTACTCGAACTTCATGTTGGCTAGTGGCTTCGTCAGCACATCTGCAACCTGCTCATCCGTCGCAACATACAAGAGCTTCACTACTCCTCTCTGCACCATATCCCTGATATAGTGATATTTGATCTCTATGTGCTTCGACCTGTCGTGGAACACCGGGTTCTCAGATAGTTTCACGCAACTCTAGTTGTCACAAAAGATACCAATAGCATCCAACGGGAGATCAAATTACTCAGACAATAGCTTCCTCAACCATACTGCCTCACAACTGGCTAAACAAGCAGCAACATACTTTGCTTCGGCTGTACTCAGTGCTACACAGGACTTCTTCCTGCTAAACCAAGAAATCACACCTGATCCCATACTGAAGCAGCACCCAGAAGTGCTCTTCCTATCCGCAGCATTTCTTGCCCAGTCCGAATCAACATAACCCTACAAGTTAAACTTTTGATTCGCATCATACTTGAGCCCATAATCAATTGTACCCTGTAGGTACCTCAGAATATGCTTTACAACAACTAGGTGAACACCTCTTGGATCCATCAGGAAATGGCTCAATGTGTTCACCGCAAAGCAAATATCTGGTCTTGTGTTCGTCAGGTACATCAAGGACCCAATCATCTGACGATACACCATGACATCAACCGGATCAGATGAAGCATCACACAGAAGCTTCAGGTTCGATGCCATAGGTGTGGCCATGGCCTTCTAGTCCATCATCTCGAACCTCTTCAGAATCTTTACTGCATACTTCCCTTGTCCAAGGAAGATTCCATCTGAACTTTTCCACACCTCCATACGAAGAAAGTAGTGCTTCATACCCAAGTCCTTTATCTCGAACTCGGCAGAAAGCTTCCTCTTCGTTTCAATAATCAATCTATCCTCACTTGTTACAAATAGGTCATCCACATACAATAGTAGTATCAATGGATTGCCTTCCTCAACCTTGTAGTAAAGGTTGGAATCTGCTTTACTCTTGGTAAAGCCCAAAATGGATAGGAAGCCATCTATCCTTCCATACCAGGTCCTGGGTTCCTGTTTCAAACCATACAGGGCTTTCTTCAGTTTGCACACATGTGACTCTCGGTCATGTGTCTCAAACCTGAGTGGCTTCTTGTTAGGAACCCATGTCTTTACTTTGTTAGTATATTGTTGTTGGATGCATATGCTTTGTAAGTTGTCCCATAGTATTTGTTGATCCATAGTTTGTGTTTTTGTTGTTGGCACATATGCTTTGTAAGTCGCCCATAGTTTTGTTGATCCATAGTTTGTGTTATTGTTGTTGGCGCATATGCTTTGTAAGTCGCCCATAGTTTTGTTGATCCATAGTTTGTATTGGCCCATGGTTTTGACCCGTAATAATTGTTGATCTATATTTTGTATTGGCCCATGGTTTGTATTGACACATGGTATTGACCCATGGTATTGGCACCTAGACTTAGTATATAAGTGTGTGTCACCGTGAAGTTAATTGTATTGAGCTTGCTCAAAGGAGGTTGCCCCCTCGAGGTGGCCCGTGATTAATATAAAAGTGATTCTGAGTTCTGTTATTTATGATATCTTGTGTATTTGCATTAATTAATTATTGCAGGTTCTTCACATGTGGTATCAGAGCACTTTCTTGGGCTCGTTGGGTGGAATTTCTGCCAAATTTTTTTTTCGCATCTGTTGCAGCTTCGGATTTGGGAATAATCCCTATCCACTTAACTGTGAGAAGTACTTGGGCATAAGCCCTAAAACTCATTGTGAGGAGTACCACAGGAACTCCAAAGTAGCTGGCCCATTGAGAGGACCTGCCAGCGAAAAGGGCAACGACCCCTACCTGATTGACTAGTTCCCACTCGTGAGGTAAACCAAGAGCTATTGTTTGTGGCAAAGTGGTTATCAGTTTTACCTGAGCCATGGAGTGAGGGGTACTGCCCCAATACGCAAGCCGTCAGACAGCATTGGTGGCCGAGTGAAACACTTGAACTGTTAGGAAGCCGTACATACCTGGGGTCCATATCTATTTTCAGCTGAACTGTTGCCGATCACTTCCGCTCCAGATCCAGCCGTTTCAGATCTATTCTGAAAGTTGTTCCAGATCCAGCCATTTTCCATCCCTTCCGTGCCATTGTATATCCATCTGTTGCGGATCCCTTCCGCGCCGCTGTTGCCGATCCATTTCTGGATTAAAAAAAAAGGAGTATAAAATTCTTTTTTTCGGCCATATCTCCCTTGTTTCAACTCTGTTTTCCCTGAAACTTCATTGACATCCCTGCAATCCCATTCTACATATTTCATTCCTGAAGACCCTATCCCAAATTCCACTTCCCAAGACAAGAAATCCCACATTTAGAGTTCCCGCTTCTGAAATCCCCATTTTTTGCTTCCCTGTCCCTCAGAAAGTGTCGAAAACCTAGTCAAACCCCAATTACCCCTCTGAGTTTTTCCCAAATCCAAATTTCCCCTTACTAAATAAGCTTGTGTTTATGTTTTTTTATCCATTCGCCCCCCCCACAAAAAAATAAAAAAAATAAAAAATTCTTGATTATGGTTGTCACTCGCACAGGAGCAAAAACCATGGAGGAAGCACTTGCAGCCATCCAAACCAAACTCCAAGATTTGGATGAAAAATTTCTCAGCCTCCATCTTCAGCATTCAGCCATGAACAATAACCGACAACTAGAATCTTCTGCAGCCACTGGGTTCTCTTCTTCCAGCAATTTTTGTGGGCCGAAGCTTGATTTTCCTCGCTTCAATGGTACTGATCCGACTGGATGGATATACCGAGTAGAACAATATTTCAGTCTGCATAATACTTTTGATGTCCAGAAAGTTCCACTTGCATCCTTTCATTTGGAATAGGAAGCCCTTCAATGGTATTGTTGGTACATCAAAGCTCATCCTGAGCCAAACTGGATAGATTTTTGCCAACTCCTTTTGCCACGATTTGGTCCTAGTGCTTTTGATGACTTCACAAGAGCACTCACTAAACTTCACCAAACTGGCACAGTGAGAGAGTATCAGATAGAATTTGAGAAACTGGTCAATCACACAGAAGGATTGTCTGATGAATTCTACAGGAGTTGTTTTATTAGTGGTCTCAAGGATGAAATCCGCTTAGAAGTTAAAATGTTCTGTCCCAACACAATGATGGAAGTCCTAGGGTTGGCTAAGTTGGCAGAGGACAAGATCGCAGCTCAACAACGCTCCAAACCCACCTTTGTTCCCTTTAGAAATATGGGTTCCCAACGACCTCCCATCACGCCTGCTCCTCGACAACTCCTATCAAGCATTTGTCTGAAACAGAGATGCAGGCATGCTGAGAAAAAGGGATTTGTTATAATTGTGATAAGAAATTCACTCGGGGACATAGATGTGTTCAACAAAAGCTCTATCTCTTGGATGTGGATTCTCCTCCTGCCTCAGAACTTGGTGAAGAAGCTCCAGATACAGTAGATGTTCAGGTCAGCATTCAGCACCCGCTTGTTGACACTCCATCTCAAGACGACCCACCCGAGATCTCTCTCCATGCTGTAACTGGCGTCACCACCCCACAAACAATGCGGGTCAGGGGATACTTCAAGAAGCTCCCTCTTACCATAATCATTGATTCTGGTAGCACTCATAACTTCATTAACCCTCAGATTGCCAAACAGGCTGATTGTTTTGTCCATCCTTGTTCCAACTTTGAAGTCATGGTTGACAATGGGGGCACCTTACCTTGCAAGGGGAAGTGTCATAATGTGCATATCTCTATGGAATATTATAACCTGCGCTTTGACATGTTTTCCTTGTCCTTAGGTGGATGTGATGTAGTTTTGGGTGTTCAATGGTTACGCACACTTGGCCCCATCTTATGGGATTTTGATGAACTTTGGATGCAGTTCTCATTCAATGGTACACAACACAAATTTATGGGCTTACAACTAGGGTCTCTCTGCATCATCAGTTCACATTGTTTGGAAAATATCCTTAAGAAGAATTCACATGGTGTCATTGCTCAGCTCCATTCCCTTCAGATGCACCCACCAACGGTCTCCACTATTTCCTTGGATAGATATGCAGGTGTCTTTGTTGCACTAGTGGGCTTGCCGCCTTCACGAGACCTTTCCGGTAAGCATTTTTCCACATCTACATCTTAGCAGGACATGATGGCTATTTTGCATTCAGTACAGAAGTGGCAGCCATCCCTATTGGGGAATTATTTATGCATCAATATTGATCTCCAGAGTCTGGAAACTTTCCTGGAATAACGGGTCTCCTCCCCAGCACACTTGAAATGGGTTCTCCAACTCATGGGTTATGACTATGTGACCACTTACCAGAAGGGTAAGGACAATATGGTGGCAGATGCTCCTTCTCGCACATTTGATGACCCAGTTTCTCTTACAGCTATTTCTCTGCTTGTTCCAAATTGTTTGCAATCTGCTCAACGGGGCTATCTCTTCTATGAACTCCATGCTTCTTCATAAGCAGGGCACTCTGGGTTCCTCAAAACGTATGACCAAGAACAATGTAACTTCTTTTGGCAGGGATTGAAAATGACAATTCAATGGATGGTGGTTGACTATGATACTTTCCAGGTCAACAAGAGTGAAACGACCCTCCTTTTGGGACTGCTCGAACCCTTGCCCATCCCTACACAGATTTGGACAACTATTTCTATGGATTTCCTGGAAGCGCTCCAGTGGTATAGTACCACATCTAAAAGGACACCATATGAAGCAGTCTCTGGATAGGCACCACCAGTTCTTCTTCCATACACCTTCAGCAGCTCCCCAGTTCAGGAAATTGACTCAATTCTTCGAAACAGCGATCAACTTCTTCTCATTCTGCAGGACAATCTTCACATGGCAAGAATTCGACTGAAACAACAAGCCGATCAACACCATTTTGCGTGCAATTTTCATGTTGCTGATATGGTTCTTCTTCGTCTACAGCCTTCCATGCAATCCTCCCTGAAACTCAAAAGGTGCCAGTGGCCCAGAATGCAACCCAAGGATGCTACAGGGGACCCACTCCTTCAAATTCTGCATCAATTTCCACATCTAAAGCTTTGAGGAAAAAGATTTTTCTAAGGGAGAGGGGATGTTAGGAACCCATGTCTTTACTTTGTTAGTATATTGTTGTTGGACGCATATGCTTTGTAAGTCGTCCCGTAGTATTTGTTGATCCATAGTTTGTGTTATTGTTGTTGGCGCATATGCTTTGTAAGTCGCCCATAGTTTTGTTGATCCATAGTTTGTGTTATTGTTGTTGGCGCATATGCTTTGTAAGTCGCCCATAGTTTTGTTGATCCATAGTTTGTATTGGCCCGTGGTTTTGACCCGTAATAATTGTTGATCTATATTTTGTATTGGCCCATGGTTTGTATTGACACATGGTATTGACACATGGTATTGGCACCTAGACTTAGTATATAAGTGTGTGTTGAGGCCTATGAAGGCACCGTGAAGTTAATTGTATTGAGCTTGCTCAAAGGAGGTTGCCCCCTCGAAGTGGCCCGTGATCAATATAAAAGTGATTCTGAGTTTTGTTATTTCTGATATCTTGTGTATTTGCATTAATTAATTATTGCAGGTTCTTCACACTTCTCCACATACACTTCCTCTTCAACTACACCATTCAAGAAAGCTGTCTTGACATCCATCTGGTGTATCTTCCATTTCATCACTGCAGCCAGATCAAGTACTGATCTGATGTAAGTGTACCTGGCTATAGGTGCAAAAGTATCTTCATAGTCAATCCCTCTTTCCGGGAGAAGCCACGAGCTACAAACCTCGCTTTGTATTTCTCCATGCTACCATCTCCAACATTCTTGATCTTATAGATCCATTTGGAAGTCACAACAGACTTCCCTTTAGGTCTTGGGACTGCATCCCAAACATCATTCTTCATGATTGTCTGGTACTCCTTGGTCATGGCATTCTTCTCGAATCCTGGGAACTTCAATATCTTCAATATCTTCAATAGACAACTTTGTTGTTGAACAAATGTTGTAGTCCTTCTTTTGTAGGTGATGGTATACGATCTTTCTTACAAAGCAATTTAAATTGCATGATTAGAAACATCTCATAGTTTTCAGAACAACTTCGTACACAAAGAAATATGTCATACAGTCATGCAATTATTTTAGCCAATGCTTTCAATACAACATTTATCCATATCCCGTAACTTTCTAGATGCCTTCCAATCTCTACTAGAACATTTTTAAGAGTGTGCACAACTCCCAACATGTCAGCAAAGAGGTTTCATTCTAGATAAGTAGCAATGGAATGTTGTACAGTGCCATAGGTCACTTACCCATCACATGCATATTAGTAGTATACTGTTCATTAATGCAATTATTCTAATATGCATAATACACACCCTAAGTCTAGGAACATAAGCATATGCATCATTGAACAATATTATTTAAACAAACAAATATGCAAGAAATGACAATTCAAATACTTATCTTTGTTTGGTTGTTGAGTGGACTCCCTCTCAATATTTGCTTCCTTGCGGGAACTACTGAAGTGTGCTCCCTCTTGATCTGGATTATCTGTCCTATCCATCCGAGACCACTATGCATGCTTAAATGTGCACTAGTGTCATGATTGTGCCAACCTCAAGATCTCATGCATAATCATACATTCATTAGTATAATCTCAAAACAAGATAATCTTAAACATGTATAGTCAAGATCATTTCATACACAGATAATTTATCTCAATTCTTTTACTCATGCATATTCCTATTTGACCATAGGACTTTTCTGGTTAGTCATATCATCAATCAAAGTAAGAAGCATAATATGCCTAAACCCATGATTGCTCAAATTTATAACTTCATGAATAATCATTATCAATATACCAAGTATGCTTATATAAGAGATCCTAACACAAGGCAGGATTCTAACTTGATATAGGAAAAGCATACCTGGATTAGCATGCTAGCTAGTTATGTCTAACATACCCGCATAATGTCTTCTTGTTCTCTTCAATGACTTGTGCTAGTAACTTGCATATCTCATAGGTTAACCATTATAGAACCAATTTATACATACCTCATAAGTAGATCTTCTATGTGGTCCATGACAATGGATGAATCTTTGTCTTCATGTCACCATGGTCATATGTTCTTGAACTAGAACATGATTTGTCTTTCTTGATGTACCTTTCTTGTTAGTGGACAACATCAACCTCATACAACATCACAATGCATTAGTACAATCATAAGTGCCAAAACCCTAATCAATGAATATCTGCATTCATAATTTTATTAAGGTGATACGACAAGTCTAAAGTTAATCAAGATTGTGCTAACCTTAATTAAGACAAACATACCATAAACTTAATCATGAACGGATCTCGAAACATACCTAGATAAGTCATACCTATCGAGATTGCTTGTAATCTTCTTATGTAAGGCCTTAGCCTCATCTCCCTCTAAAACTAGAACTTCTTGACTTATGCAGGTGACCAATCCATTCTCTTCTAAGATTAACCCAATCCACTTGATTTGCAGAAACTGGATCTGGAGCTAGATTAGGGTTTGTCAGGGAAACCTTAAAGAATAAAACTTTGAATTTCAAACTTCTTAAAGGATAGAAATATGTGCCTTGATGATCTGATCAACCTGGTATACTCAGAATTTGAACACTACAAAGTTTCACCTCTCAAATTTGCTTTTCAATCTTCTGGATTCACTAGGGAGGACCCTGAATTAGGGTTTGAGTTTCCTGGTGCTTCACCCAACCAAATAGTTTGATCCAAAGCTCTAAAATTTGATTTTTCCAAGGAGCTTCCAGCTATGGTCACAGATGTAAAGCATTCCCATTTTTGCAGAAGCCCTAATTTTTCACCTTTCCGATCAAAGTCCCGAACTAGGGTTTGATCAAGCCTGGCCTTTCGCCCAACCAAAAAATTCGATCTTGGTCTCTAAATTTTGATTTTGATGAGGAGCATCCATCCTTGGTATCCAATTACAAAAATTTCAACTTTCTCTGAAACCCTAAATTCCCGGAGCCATGAATGAAGGTGCTCA
Source organism: Larix kaempferi (assembly GCA_027924585.1). Classification (NCBI taxonomy): domain Eukaryota; kingdom Viridiplantae; phylum Streptophyta; class Pinopsida; order Pinales; family Pinaceae; genus Larix; species Larix kaempferi. Next base: position 5,425,987 of record BSBM01000391.1, read on the forward strand.
AAATCCAATTCTGTTTTGACAGAAATATGCACCTGATTGTTTCATGTGTAACTTCGAAATTTCAGATCTCCAGGGTCTAAAAATTATTTTTGTGGTATCTTGACCTGTTATATTTCCAACCCCATAGGTCTGACCTCAAATGGATTCTCTGAGAGAGAGTTATGCCAAGTGTCGCAACGTGACCTGTTTGTGGGATAAAAAATGAGAGTGAACTTGTACAGAGTGCCACGTGTCACTGGTTCAATTTTGGCCTCTGAACAATCATATCTATGAAAGTACAATCCGTGCCCTACCTTCCACTTTTTACGAAATTTCATTTGGAGCTTCCTAGCCTAAGTTGTGACCTTTTTTCCTAGGTCACCTGTTTATGACTGAGATCTGGAAGAGGCAGAAACCCTATATTGTACAGATCATAAATCTGAAAGTACAACTAAGTAGAGGCTCTCCTTTGGACACAAGGTACATGGGGATCTCATATTCGACCTGTAAGATTTTCAGATCCTGAAACCTTGCCGAAATGAATTCATAGCGAAAGTGCTACAATGACTGGTTTTTGATATATCAAGTCCTAGCTTCGCAAGTGTAACAAGTGTCATAAATGCCATACCATGCCTTCTTTCAGGCTAGCTCTAATACCATGTTATTTTTTCAGAATTTACTTCAATCTGATCTAGGATCTTAACTGAGAGAACAACATGTACAACATATCTACAACATATCAATCATGGACATAATAATGCAAGCACACTAGAGATAATAGACACATAGAGTTTCAATAGGGAAAACCATAAAGGTGAAAAAACCCACAACTTCCTCAGAGATAGATAGATCAATGATATAACCCAAGCATAAGAGATATACTCCTAGCAGTAGCTTCTCCTCCTCCACTAGTGCACCACTCTCCAATGAGTGTAAGAGTGAGTAGTGAATGATCAAATAGAGTGCATCCCACACTATTTATACACTAACTTGACTTGCCTAACAAACTTACTAGGTCGGCCTTAACTTAACCACATAACATAATGCTGACAGGGCCGACCCCCAATAGGGTGGTCTAATAGCCCTTTAACCCACATGACTTATACAGGGCCGACCCCATCAAGGTGGTCTAATAACCCATCAAGTATAAGTTACGACACTTCCGTATAGAGGAATAATAACATCTCTATAGGAATACAAACACTTCCGTATAGAGGAATACTAACATCTCTATAGGAATACAATATACATATATATGAAATACTTTTCAAAGTTACATATACATCAACATTAGCCAGGGATGTCATAGTGAAATTTAATCCCTTCTCTAAAAATGAGAGGCTGAAATGGCCAAAACCCCTAGTCTTGTGCCCATGAGTCAACATTCCAGTCAATGATATCAGAAGATTCATAACATTACTAAAATATTTTTCCTTCTTATCCATCCTTGGAATGGAAGTATTTGACTTATCCATTTTTTCATGAACAATAATCAGAAAAGTCTTTGTATTTTCTTGTGAAGCTAATATGTGAGAATAATACACTTGGATACAACTTGCGATATATTTATTATGAGTTTCCTGATGTCCTCGTAACCTTTCCACCTCAGCTGGATCAGTGGTCCCCTTTAGCCTATCATGTATTGTAATGCACTTATTACACCTTGCAAAGGAGTTTGCTTTAGAAATTTTAACATCTCAAAAATCTTCTCTCATCACCTTGCTAAAGGAGGATTGTGATACTAGAGGAAAACCAATACTTTTTGAAAGAATACCCAACCGTCCATGGAAAGATTTACCCCTTCAGGTAAGCCTTTCTCTAGGTCGACTTCCACACATATCCTGGCACAGGAGAAGAGCGGGCCCTTTGGTTCAGCTTTGTCAATGAATTTGCCGAATGAGTTCCCTATAGATTGAAGAGCTTCATCATTCCAGCAATGAAGGGGTAGATGAGGAAGGCAGACCCAAACATGGACTGCTGAGGGATCATGTTTTTCAGGATTGAAGGATAAGTTCTAGTGATTGAGGTATAAGCCTCTCGGACCCATGAAATAAGGTCCGCTTCTGAAAATAAGATCCCTGTCATCTTTATTTTTAAAGAGAAAGGTGTAGAATCCTTTACCACATAAGAAGTGTTGCAAATATCCAAAAATGAGAGGTATCTCGTTCTTGGAGAGCCAAGTTTCCATTGTTTTCACCAAGGTCTAGATCCCAGAGAATTTTCCAATGAGACCTCGTCCGCTCAGAGAAAGATCTTTCATTTTTGAAGCTGCAGACGTGATCTGGATTTGGGTGCAGCAACGCGTTTGACAAAAGAGGAGTTAGGTGGAACTGTAGCAGGAGGGGGAGGAGTGGCAGCTAGTAGAGCTCTGAAGGCCACGTCCAAACGACGATGAAGCTTTTTCGGGGGAGGATCCGGAGGAGGAGAGGCCATGTGGAAACCCTAATGAGCGATGACACAAACCTTAACAGAGCTCCAGTAGCACGATCACATATATCATCTTTCCTTTTATGCTCTTGCTAACTTGTCGAATGGTCATTAGAATTATTCATTTATGGTTATGTTACTTAATGACTTTTGTCACATTATGAGATTCGTTATATAATAATTTATCTTTATGACATTCAACTTTACAATGTTCCTCAAGGATTTACTTATGTTGACTTGGTACGTACATCAACGTTTTTGTCGCATTTTGGCGTTCATCAAGGTTTATGTTGAATTATGACATCGTTGGATGGTTATATTGAGTCATGACATTCATATTTGGAACACTCCCAAAGGTTTTAGTTATGTTGACTTATGTTGACTTGGTACATTCCTTAACTATTTTATTGCACTACGACGTTCATTAAAGGTTACGTTGGATTACAACCATCATCAAGACTTATAATCGAGTGTGACATTCCTCCATGGTTATGCTGCATTAATTATAATATTATAATTAAATTATAATATTTTTTATAAAATTGTAATATTGTTGTTCATTAAAGATTATACCTTAATTATTATATTATAGTTAATTAAAAATATGATTTTATTAATAGTTCGTTAATTATAAATTTATAAATTTTTTAATTATAATGGAAAATAGATTTATCAATATCCCTATGGAAAATCAATCTTTAAATTTTTTTGGACTATATTATAATTAAAGGATATTATTTTATAATGATTTATTATAATATAATTAATTGAATATTTGTATGCCCTCACTTGTTATATTATATTAATTGTTTTAACTAAATTATAATTTAATAAGATTATTTTTTAATTAATTATTAGATTATGGTGTAGTCCAAATATTCTATGTTTTCAACTTTTTCCAAGCATATTTTATGTCTAATTTTGTTTGTATTCCGGTTGGAAATATTAGAATCACATATGTTAGTTATACGAATTGCGTAATTTGGGTGCCATGGGAGTATTTGAGGGTGTTGAATCTATTTATGGATTCAAAAATACAATTTAAACACGTAGAAATTTGGATTTTACCAAAAACAAATTACCAGATTTCGACCAAAACCAACCATAAAGTTGAAAATGTAGAATAAATGGGTCACTCCTTAGATTATAGTCAATTTGACATAGCTCTTGTTGAATTCAACCATAGCAAACATAGCCATTCATATTAAATCATAAATATTAAGATTAATATTATTTCATTCTAATATAATATTAAGATTAAATCATAATATTTTAAATTTTAAATTATTATGTGATAAATAATTAAACAATATTAATTTAATATCTCATCAATATATTATAATATAATATTAAAATTATATCATATTATTTTTAATTAATTATTATGTGATAATTAATCATACAATATTAATTTATTAATATTTGGAGATATCTTTATGCACGCACCAATTACTAGCAACAACCACATTAATAATATTAAGGTGTCTAAATACGTCGATAGGCATAAATTTGGCACATTGATAATGATTTCCCCTATAGTATGTGCCAAATTTACGTCTATCAACGTATTTAGACACATTATTATTATTAAATTTACAAAAATGAGTACAACAATATTTTATATAAAAAGTAAAACGAGGTTACAAAAACTTTGGGAAGACAGTTCCCAAAATAAAAGAGCTTCCAAGACTCCTAGCTCATCTTTTACCAGTCTATAATGTTCATGATAAAATCATAATCTGCAAAAGCTATACCTCCTTACAAACTGAACTTGGATCAAAATACAGAAACAAAACATTGTTGAAAAGAAAAACCTTAGAAGATCTATTCTGTTGTTGCTGCATGCCTAACCGAAAAAGACTCTATACTATAATTCTGATACAACAAAATATTAAGCAAATTTTTTTCTAAAGAACTGGAAAGACCCATGTTGGATGAGTTACTAGTGTGAATTATCCACCTTGTTCCCATCAACTCCTCCCACCATGCCTCCTGCGCCTCCTTGTAACTACATGGTACTCTTTCTGATGTCTGCTCTCATACTATTGATCTTGGCTTCTACTATCTTGAGATTGTTGTGCAATGCCATAATTTTGGTGTCCAAATTGACAAAACAAGGGCATCCATTATCAAGATTTTTGGCCAGATTGGCAACTTGCTCTGTTATCTTGTTGTTGTTGATTCGAACCTCATAATTCGTGACTTGGACGATAGTTCAGAGGTGAGAGATGCCCCATTTGAATTCAAAATTTTCCCCTTTGAGCTTGCGAACTTGAATTTCGATTTCTTTCAAGTATGTTTGGACCTCATCCGGGATGCTGTCAAAACCCAATGAAGGAACATGGACTTTGTTTCCGCTGTTTTCTCCTACAAAGGAGTTCCAATTCTTTCCCAATCCCAATGCCTCAGATTTGCAGTGGTCATGCGGAGCTTGTTGCATCTTGACTAATCCACCTAGGTCCATTTCCAGGCAGGCTTCATTCGTGAAAGGCATCTTCAAGACTCCTGCACACCCATTTTCCCCTAAGTTCGTGATATGATTCTTACAACACATACATTGTAGTGAGGGAAGGCTCAAAACGACATAAGGAGAGGCTTCGTCCATTTTAACCCAGACCTCTTTCACTCTTCCCTAAATGTGAATACTATCCAGCTTCATATTACTAGAAGTAACATGCCCCCATCCGTAATGTAGGATATCTCTGCCTCGATCTTGTACCACCATCAATTCCTGCATGACAGCTAGGTGTATCGAGCGCGTGGAAGGCTCTAGAACCGCTAAAATGATGTGAGGAGGGTCCAAGGAGGGGGAAGCGAACACCTTGGGTATCAAAAAACCAATGCTAAAGTGTCCCAATGTTATATAAATCATATGATTGATGAATTGGTTCCTCCATGCCAAGGATAGTTGCCACTTCCAATTGCAATGGAAAATTTTATGCTTCTTCTTCATAATTAGTAGAGGGAAAAGTTTAAGGGACCCAATTGTTGCCAAACTCCTGACGATTATTAACCAGAATTCCACAATCGAGACCAGCTCCAGCATTAGCCATTGCATCTGCATTCTAATTATTTATCCTCATCAGATGAAGAAATTGATAGTATTGAATTCACTGACAATGTATTTAAAGAGATGATGAATCTTAGTGACAGGCCTCTTACGGTTCATCGTGAAGTTTCTAGCTTCCTTAATGACCGGCATTAAATCTCCGAAGGCCACCAGGTCCTTAGTTCCTTCCTTCCTTGCTATTTCCAAACCTTTAATCAGAGCTAGCCCCTGTACACCATTGTTGGATTTCCTACCAATTCCCCATGCAAATTATTTCAGCTTTTTTCCCTCAAAGTCATAAAGGACTCCTCCCGCACCTACCAACCTAGCAGACACATTAATGTTATTAATATGGTTGTTGCTAGTATGTAAATATTTGTATAAAATTATATTAAATTGGCATATGTTAAATTAGATGGACAATTAAGACATATATTATAATTTCTTCAATAATAAATTGTAAAATATATGTAACTTCTTTTAATAGAATTAACATATTCATAAAATAATATAAATAAATTTAATTAAAAATTGTAAGAAGGAAAATTTATTTTCAATTTTCCTTCTTGTATATTTGAATGCCATGAAAGAGAAAGAGAATTGTATAAATTTGAATACTTGTCATTCAAATCACACATGCATATGTAGTGCAACTAAGAACATTGAATTCATATGGTGGTGAAGGGCCTAATTAAACGAGTGAAATTAACAACACAGACTTGCCTCCTAAAACAATTTTAATATATTAGTTACATATGGTCCAAAAATAAAATGTAAGTAATTATGAAACATTTAAATTTTGTAATAATGTATTACTTGCATAACCAAAAAAAAAGAGAAGTTACACTTGTGATTTCCATGCTTTTAAAATTGAAATAGAATTAGAGAGATCAACATCAACTATTGATAAAGCATTGATGATGTCACAAGTGTAAGCTGAAGTCTTCAAAACCTTTTAAAATAAATTAATGAAAATAAATAATGCATTAGTGTAGCCTTTATGTCTTTAATAGAGATTGAGAAAATAGATGATGAGTTAATGCAATTATTATGCATTTAAAATATATTGATATGTGCTTTAGTCTATGATTATCAATCGATAGTCTATGTCTTCTCCCTTAATGGTAAGTCTAAAACCTTCATACTATGTTGCATATAAGATGTTAATAATTATTTTCTTATGTTGACATTTTTCAAAACTATGGGTAGAGTCTTGAAGATAGAGTTAAGAGTTCAAATGATGTCCTCTAGGGAGCTTAGAAGATGGAAAAATGCATCATATTTTACACATAAAAGTAAGCATGAAATTAGGCACTTGTACAATAGTCATTAATCCATTTGGAACCATATATTCAAATGGCTTTCAATGTCCCTACAAATTCACGAAATAATGCTTCTACCTTTTATAGGATAACTTGAAACCAAACTTAGGCACAATAAAATAATCTTAGACCCTAAACAACTCATATACACCTTGTGTGTCCCTAGATGTTAAAATTGTTCAATTATTGTTTAAAAATATAATTGAACAATTAAAGATTTAATCACCCATGTGAGTTTATGTTAGACATCTAACATTCAACTAAAACAAAAATATGCATCTTACAATAAAAATCATTCATTTTGAAGAGAAAAACAATGAAACTCTTTAATTTAATCCAAATATTTCAAGAATATGAGCTAAAAACAACATCCAATCTGCAAACAATTTCCCTAGAAATTTATCAATTAGTTGGGATTTATGCATTTTGGAATCAATTCCATAAATTTAAAGCTATGAGCCATCCAGAGCTGAATTCTAGTATAACCATCCATTCCTTCTTACAATTCTATGAATTGAAACTCAAGAAAAAATTGTTCCCATTGTAAAATAAAAATAAATTGGAAATAATAAAGCTCCTCAATATTATGGAAAGAATTCCTATAGCAAGTTCCTCAACATTTACATATGGAATACCAAAACTTTAAAATAAATATAAATCATAATCTATAAATATAAAGCATTGTGTGCAAAACAAGGATGTCACTCCCATAAATATTCTCTTCAAAACAAACATAACAAGGGCCATCAAAACCATTTCATTGGTGTGATTAGGAGATAGTGAAAGAAAACATGATTGCAAATCCAATAGGTAAATGTCCACATCAACCAAACAATGTTTATGAATGCGTGGAAACATATTTCCTTCATGTTAATTGACATATACATGTTTACGTATTATATTTAACTAAATATTTTAATATATTAATTTACTCTATTCCAAGAAGTGATCAAGGTTCTAGGAAAAATAACCTAACATGTATATTGTTGGACATGCATCTTCGAAGATAATGGGTTTAATTCTGTCCACATTAGTGTATATTGCACCAATCTGCCTCATTGCCACATTGTCTATGATGCATGTTATCACTCTCAGTTTTTTTAATTAAGCGTTTAATATGTACCTCACAGCATAACATTTAATGTTATTGCTGCAATGATATGAGCCGTTGAATTGATCGTTGAATCAAATCCAACAGTTCACATCCCCACAACAGCAACATGCTTATTGAATACTCATCACTTATGCTCTGCTCATACAATGAATATAATGCATTAATCATTATACATGTTACAACATTGGATTTTGTGTTAGATAAAATTTGAATCTTTATGTTGGTTTAGAATAGTCCATTTCGATGCAATAGTGGAGGAATGGACTACATCTCTTCATTGTCATGGCAACGTAAATGCGTCCTGTATCCATGCAACATAAAATCAGTTCACATCTTTGGCATGTGAGAAATCTTTAAGATTGTAATAAAATCAGTTCACACCTTTGCTATGCGAGAAATCTTTAAGAATGTAATATTGTACAACCTCTAGAAAACAAGATAATTAATTAAAGTACAATTTTTTAAAATAATTTCTTAATAATTTTTTATATAAATTTACATAAAATTTGTTTAATAAAAAATTTCCACTAATTATAAAATTGAAATTATATATATATATATATATATATATATATATATATATATATATATATATCATTTAAAATTAATTTTATTTATTTATAATCATTTATATATCTCATTTCTAACTCTTTTTTCAATAGAAACATGTTAGTGAATTTGGCCTCAACATCTAGAAATTGAACCCTTAACTTCAACGACTTGAACCCTTAACTTCAACGACTTATCAATTGTCGTTATCAATTGAGGCCCAACCAAGTGAGCTAACTATTTAGACTATCTCATATCTAACTTTAATCACTCCTCCAAATCATTTATACATCTCATGAGTCATATCTAACTTTAACAACTACTGCAATTTATTGCTCTAATACAGCCCAACCAATTCGAAAGAGTCTGAGTAACTCCTGCAATTTAGTGCTCTAATACAGTCCAACCAATTCGAAAGAGTATGAGTAACTCCTGCAATTTATTGCTCTAATACAGTCCATCCAATTCGCAAGAGTGTGAGTACTATGTTGTTGATGAATGCCAATTAATGAAAATAAAATAAAATACCAACCACTCCAAATCATTTATACATCTCATTAGTAATATCTAACTTTAACAACTCCTGCAATTTAGTGCTCTAATACAGTCCAACCAATTCGAAAGAGTCTGAGTACTATGCGGTTGATGAAGGTCAATTAGTGAAAATAAAATAAAATACCAACTCTTGTTGAATTAATGTTGCATCAACATTTTATTTTATTTTTAATTTTTATGAATTTAGGGAAACTTCTCTAAATGGCTCAGTGAGCGCTGTCACTGAACCACTTGGATATCAAACCCGCCAGCCAAGACTAGCCTGAACAAAGTGTCGCTTTGAATGATGAGTACAGTTATCACCGTAATCATACTAGCTTTTTTCAAAATGCAGTTTTCTAAAAGAGCTTACCACAACCGCACCTTCCTCCTAAAAATGGAAACTGGACTATTAGACTTCTATCGAAATAACCATCAAACCCCACCAAACCCCTGCACCCACACCCCTAATGTTGCATCAACATGCTACTGCGAAAGCTAAGGGAACGGAAAGCTAAGCACTGTGTTCTTGTTAGAGTAAAATGGTCGATAGTTGCTATGGTATTCGACTATTTTCCTAAGTGCATTCAATTCAACATTAACGCCATTCCAATTTTAAGACCACGTCTTCGAGAAAAGGACAAACAATTCATGACGGCCGAGAGAGATATTAGATATGATACCCAGCAATATTTCAAATATGGCTGGCAACGATGTCACGGATGTACGAAGTATTTAGTATTTAGATCAATTTACAAATGGTAGATGACCTTGTTAGCCTGTTAAATTAAAGTGTAGATCAGGTGGTATACATATAAATGACAGAGGGTGTTGGGTTGGTGCATGGATGGTTTGTCTATCTTCTCAATATTTGTAGTGTGAAGTAAAAGGATAAATGTTCTACAAAATATAGGATTGTGTTTTCAAGCCCTGATAGTAGAAATAAAGACAGAACTCTGCAAATATACGGCGAGTCATTTTGTAGTTTGACGAGTAGTGATGTTCAGCGCCATGCTTCATGATTGTAGGTGCAACTTATTATATGTGATATGAGACATATGGAGATGATCACGGCTTATTCTGTGCAATGACATATTGATATTATGATTGACATGGATTTCGATTTTTTTTTATTGTTTTAATTGTTTAGAGTAAATAAAGATTTATTTGTTAAAGCAGTATATTTATAAGTGTTTAAATTGCATTTTTGAATTTATAAATAGATTTAGCACCCTCGATATCTCCGGACACCCAAATTATGCAATTTCCATAGCTAATATATTTAATATTTAATATTTAATGCTAAGATGAAATTATATTTTTATTTTATTATAGATTTTTATAATTATTATTAAATAAAATTTAATCATAACGTTAAGATGGAGTTATGTTATTTTTATTTTATTATAGATTTTTATAGTTATTATTAAATAAAAATTAATTATTGGTTAATTTTTAAAATATTAATTTTATAAAGTTTATTTTTTTCCATTTTGATTACACTACAATTAGTTACTCTCTATGCAATAAAAATAAAAAATCACATAATGTTTTAATAATTGTCTAATGCCTTGTTTCACTATGTAGTTAGTGAGAGTTTAATCTAATTTTAACCATGTTGATTTTTTTCTTTAAACTACTTAAAAGTAAAGATTCTTTTGGTCTTCTATATTAGTGTTGGTCACCTACCTATACTATGTAGTTATTGAGAGTTTATTCTAATTTTAACAATGTTGATTTTTTTCTTTAAACTACTTAAAAATAAAGATTCTTTTGGTCTTCTATATTAGTGTTGGTCAACTCCCTATAGTATTGTAATTTTCTCTTATCCTCTAATTTTTTTATGGCCCCACTATTTTTCCTTCAATTTAGATGTAATATTATTTAATATTATCACTATTCTACATAGTGACCTCTTTTTTGACTCCCCAATATTTTAGACAAGACTTAGCATCTTTATGCCAACCTAACTTACATTGCAAGTGGTTTTGATCGGAGTTTTCAAAGAATCCTTAGGAAGGCTTTTGTCTCCATGTTGTGTATCTTGTTCTTTTACATTAGGTACCTAGTCATAACCATGCTCTCAATTGGGAGAGACTTGCTTCTATGAGGAGGATATGATAGGTTGTATTGCCTTTAAGTTTGAGTTTATAAGTTATAAGATGCTTTTGGATTTTCTCTATCATTCTCCATGATTCTTTAAAAATGTTGCAGCCCCAAACTTCATACCCATATAAAGAAGACGACAAGAGTGACAAAAGTCTCAAAGAGAAGTTGATTTTTATCCCAAAGATAAAGGTGTATCATTTTACAATTGTTTGCAAATCCACAATATGTTTTCCATTGTCGATTTATTATTTTCTCAGTGCTATAGTTCTATTTATAATTGCAATGAAGATTGATTCCAAGATTTTTGTATGGAGTCACTTCCTTCAAGCTTTTGTTTGTCATGCATGAAATTAACATAAGTGATATTTTTGGATTTGATCATCTAGAACTTTTGTTTTGTCAATGTTAACAGCCATATTTATACTAAAGAAAAACTATTTCAGAATTTTTGGTTACTTATCGATATCATAGGGACTCCTCATAAGAACAATACCATCATCATAAAGAAGAAGGATGATGACTATACTAGCTAGAGCCTTGTCAACACAACTTGCTTCTTCCAAACAACTCTCTAACTTATGAATGTAAATTTACCAAAAAGGATATAAGACAAGGGACAACATTGCTTGACTCCTATATTACGATTAATTTTTTTTACAAACCCTAAGTGATCTTAAAATTGGTAACAACATTCATGCGCAACCTTATTACAATAAATCTAAACTAAAAAACAGCTTTAATCTATTCTAATATATATTCCAAAGGTTAGTTTTTTGCATTGTGTCAAATGATTTTCTAAAGTCAACAAAGCAACACAAAAGTTGGTTTTATTATTGCAACACACCTCTGCAATGGTCTTAAGCATAACAATGTGGGTTGAATTATGGATCATAAATCCATCTTGGCCTTTAATTCCTTTTCCATGGCTTGCTAGCTATGCATTGATTTTCTTTTCTAAAATAATTCCATATAACTTGGCTAAAAGAGCGTTAATCATAATGTTCCTATAACTAGAGGAATTGTTTTTATCTATACTTTTAGAAATAAGAACAATGAAGCTTTGATTCTAGGGTTTAGGGAAACTCTACTTGATGACTAAATTTAAGAGATTTTGGATGTGAGGGATAAGGATATCCTATATGCCCACCAATTTTAAATATTTCTACTAGGTATCTTTCATTTTCCTTAGATTTATCTCTAGCAAGTCGCTTAGCCCCAAACTTTGCCGTATAAAGAAAAAAACATCTTCCTCTAGAGAAATGGATTGAATGTTTACCACAACACCAAGGGATTCATAAGGATTATGAAGGTAGGTGTTTTATTTAGTCTTACGACTTAGAATTTTCCTCCAACATTTCTTAGGATCTAGCTTAGAGAGGTGCACTAAAAATAAAAATAAAAACAATCTTATAATAATAAGATCGTTTTACCAATATAATTAATAATAATAATGAGTATTCTAAGGATGGAACTATTTTTCCCTCCGGTGATCGGAGCTATGTCACGTCTAATGGCACTCTTTGTTATTGTCTCCCTGTGTCAGCACACTTTGTTAACGTCGAACTCTGCCTTCGTCCTTCATCTCATCTGATAGTAGCCATCGAGGGAACCCCACCGTGCTATGTGCATGTAATGTCCCCTCCCTAAGGACTCCATGAATATTATGCTACATAACCAACCCCTATAGTTCTGGCAAAATCCTAACAAGTGAAGGGGTCAAACTTTGATGCACTAGTGGAAAAAGTCAAAAGTCCGACGAAAAGTTTCGACGTTTTGTTGAATTTCGTCATTTCACATACAACCGGAATTGCGACAAAAAGGACAATTTTTGTCGCAATTCCGACGAACGTTGGGAAAAGTCAAAATACCGACATGGAAATTCTAATGAAAATGGGGCTTTTCGTCGCAATTCCGACGGTATGTGAAACGATGAAATTTAGAAAACCGCCGAAACTTTTCATCGAACTTTTGACTTTTTCCATTGGTGATGCATTAATTACTGAGTTGATTAAATTTTAGACTTAGGATAAGTGTGCTATGTTAATTTGTAAATATTTTTGATATTATTTTTTTTTCTTAATCAGTGGATGTGCTTAGGTGTCCAAGGAGGGCGCATGAGGTCATGTGGACCCAATGTATTGTCACCCAAAATGGCCACTAGAGGAAAATTAGAGAAAAAATCACAAAGCCACAAAAATATGGAAAGTAGCACAAAAGCAACAAACTCAGAAAAGAAGAAAGCAATAAAAAAAGGAAGGAGAGTCCATAAAGCAGAAAGAAGCAAAAAAGCAGAAAAAATCATTGGAAAAGCAGAGAAAACCCAGGAAAAGCAAGATGTTGCCAAAAGCATAAAATCAATTTAAAGAGGAAAGGCAACCAAGCAAGGAAAAAATCAACGTAAAAGCTGAAGATGCCAAAAGCAGTCAATGAGGGCGCATTAGTAAGTTGGATGACCACATTTGATGTATCTTGAACACTCATTCATGCTATAAAGGAAGGTGGTGCACCCCAGTGCACATCTTTTGTCACTCTTGATATCTGTCTTGAGAGCTTTGCTTCTTAGAGGCTTGGGAGATGTGCCCCTAGCCAGCTTTGGGTGTTGTGCCCCATAGAAACCGTGTTCCAATCTTCTTCACAATTACAATTCAACCATTAGATCCTAAGTTCCAGGTCTGATCCATCCCACATTCTGAAGAATTCGAACCCCCAGAGTTAGTGCAAAGATTAATGCAAGGTTGAGGTGAATTTGTGATGAGATTCATCCAAAAAAGAGAGAAGTTGGAGTGATTTCTCCATTGTGAGATACATTAGAAGTTCTTGTGCCTCCATGAGCAACCATATGACCATATTCTACCCATGGATCTATTCTAGTGGTGCCATCTCTTCTTTTCATTCTCCTATTGAATATTTATGCTCCTATCTTGTAAAATCTTAAATATTGAGACTATCTGTAAAGTATGGGTCCTGAATGCTTTCAAATGCTGATATAGAATTATAATTAAGCTTGTTGTTATTCATTTATATGTATTTAAGCTCATGTGTAAGTTCTGAGAATGAATTCATGAGCATCTAAGGTTGTTTGTATTTCTCTTTTTCAAGGCTTTCTCCCTATGCATAGAAAATTAACTAGTTTTACAGAAATTGCTATAAAATGTTCTCCGTGAGTCCATTTCTCAGATTGTAAGTTGTTACAGTTTCTTAAGAATCTCTTGAATCCATCCCCAACCATAATCTAGGAATTTGTGATCCTCTGAGGGCGTTTGGAAAATTCTATAATTTAACTAGTCTAGAAGTTCTAGGAAACACACTTGTTTGTTTGGCCTCCAAACCCAGTCAAATTGATTCTAAGCCTTGGTATTACTACTGTAGTAGGGTGGAGACATTCCATCTAGTATACCCGAGGTTTGATTACTTCCAGTAAGCACCATAAGCCTTGGGTTTCCACATAAGTCCCATGGACAATTGCCTTGAAGCCTTGGATTTAGCCTAAGGAGTCTACTTGGGCATGAAGTACCCATAAATGTGTTGTTGTCAAAGTATTGGCATGTTTTCCATCTTATGTGTAGACTTAGTAGGTCCTAAACTCATCTCGAGAGAAATTAGGAAGAATCTAATGTTGTTTGAAATTTTCTTCTTGGATCTTAGTCAAACTAGCTAGTCTTTATTCCAAATAATATACCGTTTGTTTAATTTTGCAAATATTTTGAGTTAATGTGCCTTTGATCATATCAGGTACATTATAGTGGTATCATATAATGGTCCTCTAAACCTCTTATGATTATTTGTAATGAGTCCCAAGAGAATTCCACCTCCCAAGAGGAATGGTCCAGAAGAACCTCTTGTTGAAGAGGAGGTTGATTCTACTGGAGGAAAGCTTCAAGGAGGAAAGGATATGTCTAACATGGATGAATAGAAGAGTACAGATACTTTGTTCAGTGCATGTTGAAAGGCATGCAATACATATCCCAGAACATCATTAAGTTAGTTCAAGAAAATCCAGTTGGTGAACATAGATGGAGAAGGGAGCAACACCTGGCTCCCAACATGAAGGAAATAAGATCCTTGGCAAGACTCTATTCTCAAAAACTGGGACTCACAATAGGCCACATGAATTCAAGGATTTTCCAAGGCCTATTATTCCCAAGTTCCTTGCGCCCAAAATGGAGGAACCTAAGATGCAGTTTGAAGTAGTTGAATCCTTGGAGGTTCGACTAGCAGAATACATGGCTTTGGGTTAAGAGTGCAAGAGATATTTAACCTTCAAGGAGTACTGTGACTACTAAAACAAATACAAACAAAGAGGATTTTATAGAATTCCCACTCAGTCCACTCAAAATTTTGAGTTGCAAAGGACCATTGGTAAGATATCCCTCCCTTACTTTGATGGATCTTCTAAATGCACTACTAGATCTTGGGTGCAGAAGTTAGATACGTACTTTCAATGGAATCCTATGGATGAAAGTGATGGAATTAAGATGGATACCTTGCATTTAGAAGGAGAAGCTAATGATTGGTGGTTTCATGGGTTGAAAAATTTGGGGCATGATCCTGTGATCACCTATGAGGAGTTTGCAAGATGGTCGGTGAATAGCTTTGATAGGATAGAGCCTGAAATGTCACTCAGAGGTATTTCCCAATTGAAGCAATCTGGAACTTGTGAGGCATACATTTCAAAATTTCAAAAGGTTGCAGTCATGGTAAATGAATATCTAAAACTTGCTTAGTTCTTTTGTTTACAAACGGACTAGCAGAGCCACTTAAGGGACTGGTTAAGGCTCATCAACCTACAACATTGCAGGATGCCATGAACAAGACTAGAGATCTTCAAGATGCTATTCCAAGAACTAGATTCCCACCTAAGAGTAGTTTTCCTCCTAAGCTCGAAGATAGGATATCATTTCAAAAGGGTCCAAGTGAAAATTTCAAGAAGGATAATTTTGCCAAAGACCGAGATGAGCTAAGGAGAAAGAAGTTGTGTTTTTCATGCCAGGAGCCATGGGGTCCAGGCCATAAATGTGTTAAGGGGAAAGCACACTATATAGAGGTATTTTCTGAAAGTGAAGAAGAAGAAGAGAATGAGGGGTAGGAAATCATTCTAGAATAAGATTATGAATCAACAAAATAAGAGCAGCCACAACTGGATTCCAGAAAGATTGTTGTTTTTTCCAGAGTGTCAAGGTTTCATACTCTTCGATTCAAGGGCGTAGTCCAAGGACAAAGGGATACTATTTTGGTGGATGGAGGAGCCATGCATAATTTTATTGATGCTGCAATGGTGGAAAGAATAAATTTTCCCACCAAATATTTTGATGGATTCACTGTCATGATCCCTGAGAACAATTCCATGGATTGCAAAAAATGGATTCCCAAGATATAAATGACTATTGGGGATTACACAGGTGTTACACAGTGACTGATAATTTCTATGTTGTGAATGTGCATGACACAATCATAGTGTTGGGGTTCCAATGGTTGTTCTCAATTGGTGAGCATACTATGAACTACAAAATCGGGAAATGAGATTCAAAAATTATGATGGGAAGCAAGTAGTTATGAAAGGTATGAACACCTATCGAAATCAAGTGGTGTCTTCCCATAACATGAGGTCTATTCTTAGGCATGGGGACATATAATGGGTTGTTGAATGTTTCATTTCCCAACAAGGATCATCCCTTCACATTTCACAACATCTAGATGATATCAAGAAGTTTCTTAAGAAGTATGAGAAGGTTTTTGGAGACCTCCCTCCTAGTAGGCCACCAGATTGAGGAGTCGAGCATGTGATAGAAATGGAGGTAGGAACACTTCCTATCATGAACCTCCCCTATAATCATCCCATGAAGTTGAAATATGACATTTAAAGGGATATCAAATAACTTCTTGAGCTAGGATTGATCAGGCCAAGCTCGAGTCCTTTTGCTTCCTTAGTAGTTTCAGTGAAGAATAAAGATGGTACATTGAGGATGTGCATAGACTATCGATATCTAAACAAGAAAACCATAAAGAACCAATACCCAATACCCAAGAATTGACAAGTTGATGGATGAGTTGCATGGTGCCAAGTTTTTCTCCAAGACAAACCTTCACTCTGGGTACCATCAAATCAGAATGATGGGAGAAGACATACAGAAGACAGATTTCCACTGTCACTATGGGCATTTTGAATTCTTAGTCATTCCATTTTACTTGACTAATGCACCTGCAACATTTCAATATTGCATGAACAGAGTGTTTAGTAAGCATCTCTGTAAGTATATGTTATTGTTTTATGATGATATCTTGATTTATAGTAGAACTTGGGAAGAACACTCGCAACATTTAGAGGATGTACTAACTATTCTTGTAGATCAATCATTGTATGCAAAGTTGTCCAAATGTGAATTTGGAATGACTGAGATGTTGTATCTTGGTCGTGTGATTGGACAAGAGGGGGTGAAGGACCACATGGAAAATATCCAGGCCAATCGTGATTGGATAATCCCCAAGACTGTCACAAAATTGAGAGGGTTCCTTGGGATCTGCACTTACTACTAGAAGTTTGTCAAAGGATTCTCTTAGGTAAAAGCTCCCTTGACTGACCTTATCAAGAAAGAAACCTCTATTGGTCAGAGGAATATGAAAGAGTTTTCAAAAATATGAAGGAATTCATGAGGAGATTCCTAGTTCTCATTCTACCTGACTTCACTCAGCCATTTGTGCTTGAGTGTGATGCCTCGGGAGATGGCATTGGAGCAGTTCTGATGCAAAATAATCACCTAATTTATTTTGAGAGAATAAATGTTTAGCCACATGAAAGACATTATTCCATCTATGATAAAGAAATGTTGGCCATATTGCATGCTTTGTCCAAGTTCTGACAGTAGTTGGTGGGTAGCAAGTTTGTGGTCAAAACTGATCACAACAATTGGAGGCATTTCTTGACTCAAAAGGAGCTTATTGATAGGAAGAAAAAATGTGTGAGTAAATTTCAAGATTATGAATTTGATATAGACTACAAAAAAGGGAAAATGAATGTATTCGTGGATGCTCTTTCAAGAAAACCAACCCTCTCTACTATGGAATTTCCTATGGGTTGGAAATATCAGTTAACCATAGAGTACTCTAAGAATCAATTTGCATATGATCTGTTATATGGATTAATTAGAGATGATTTGTATAAAGTGTTGGATGGATTCATCTATTATAAAGACATAATTTACTTGGTGCTGGGATCAGAATTGAAGATGAAGATTTTGGAGATTGCCCATGATTCACCTTTAGCAGGGCATCCTAGTTACCTGAAAACTTATCGGAAGATTAGAGAAAGGTTCTCCTGGAAGGGCCTCAAAACTAATGTGTTGAAGCATGTGAGAGAGTGTAGTACATGCCAGCAAAATAATTTTGAGCATACACATCCACCTGTGCTACTACAACCACTACCAATCCTGGAGAAAAAATGGGAGAGCATTTCAATGGATTTCATTACTAGTCTACCCAACGTGCAAGGTAAAGACTACATATTTGTTGTAGTATACATACTTACTAAATTTGAACACTTCTTTGCTATTTCCTCAACTAGCTCATTAGCTCAAATTGCTAACCTCTTCTTTAAAGAAGTGTTTAGATTACATGGATTTCCAACAACAATAATCAGTGATAAAGACAGTAAGTTCACAAGTGATTTTTGGCAAGAATAATTTAAACTGGTGGGGACAAATTTAGATCTCAATACAAGTTACCACCCTTAAACTAATGGTCAAATTGAGAGGTCAAATCAATGGCTAGAAGGATATCTTAGAAATTATGTTACAAGGAAGCAAAAGACTTGGATTAGATGGATTCATTTGGCATGTCGATTGGCATGTCCCCCACAACACTTCTTATCATATGTCGATTGGCATGTCCCCCTTTAAGGCCCTATATGGATATGAAACTCCCACCTATGTTGATGATATTTTTGGAGAGAATAGAGCACCAAAGGAAAAATATTGGATCCAAGAAAGTCAAGATATCTTGAAGGCACTCAATGAAAAATTGTAGACTACTGGCAAAACCAACAAAATATGTATGCAGACAGGAGCAAAACTGAGCGTAGCTTTTCGGGTGAATGACTTAGTGTACTTGAGGTTGCATCCATACAAACAATCATCCTTGAAAGGTAAAGGGACTGAAAAGTTAAAACCAATGTTATATGGTCCTTACAGAGTTGTGCAGAAGATAGGAGAAGTTGCTTATGAGTTGGATCTTCAAGAAGGAAGCAAGGTACATAATGTGTTTCATGTCTCCTATCTCGAGAAAGCAGTTGGGAAGCATGTAACAATATTAGGAGAACTTCCACCATTAGATGATGAAGGACAACTAATCTTGGTACCAGAGATAATTATGTAAAGAAAGGAAAGAAGGATGATAAATAGGACCATTAAGGAGTATCTTGTCTGGTGGTAAGGGCTACCCAGTGAGGATGCCACATGGGAGAATGAGCAAGTGTTGCAACACCCTGAGTTACAATTGCCTGAGTACAAGTAATTTTGGGCGGGGAGGACTGTAATGTCCCCTCCATGAGGACTCCATGAATATTCTACTGCGTAACCAACCCCTATAGTGCTGGCCAAATCCTAATAAGTGAAGGGGTCAAATTTTGATGCATTAATTATCCACTCAATATTAAAGTTTAGACTTAGGATAAGTGTGTTATGTTAATCTGTAAATATTTTTTATATTATTAATTTTATTAATTAGTGGATGTGATTAGGTGTCCAAGTAGGGAGCATGAGGTCTTGTGGACCCAATGAGTTGTCACCCACAATAGAAACTAGAGGAAAATCAAAGAAAAATCCACAAAGACACAAAAAAATGGAAATCAACACAAAAGCAACAAACTTAGAAGAGCAGAAAGCAGGATGAAAAGGAAAGAAAGTCCATAAAGTAGAAAGAAGTAGAAAAGCAGGAAAAAGCACTGGAAAAGAAGAGAAAATCCAAGAAAACCAAGATGTTTCCAAAAGCAGAAAATTAGTCTAAAGCAAAAAGGAAACAAAGCAAGGAAAAAAGGAATGTAAAAGCTGAAGATGCCAAAAGCAATAAATGTTGGCGCATTAGTAATTTGGATGACCACATTCAATGTATCTCGAAGACTCATTCATGCTATAAAGGAAGGTGGTTCTCCCCAGTGCACATCTTTTGTCATTCTTGATATCTATCTTGAGAGCGGCTTGGGAGATGCGCCCCTAGCAAGCTTTGTGTGATGTGCCCCATAGAAACCTTGTTCCATTCTTCTTCATAGTTATAGTGAAGCCATTAGAGCCTAAGTTGCAGGTTTGATCCATCCCACATTTTGAAGAATTTGAGTCTCCAGATTTGGTGTAGAGATTAATGCAAGGTTGAGGTGAATTTGTGATGAGATTCATCGAGAGAAGAGAGTAGTTGGAATGATTGCGCCCTTGTGAGATGCATTAGAAATTCTTGTGCCTTACATGAGCATCCATATGACCATATTCTACCCATGGATTTGATATACTGGTGCCATCTCTTATTTTCATTCTCCCATTGAATATTTTTGCTCTTAATCTTGTAAAATCTTAAAGATTGAGACTATCTAAATCGGCTGGGTCCTGAATGCTTTCAAATGTTTCTATAGAATTCTAATGGAGATTGATGTTGTTCATAAGGTTTTGCTAAATAATCCAACGTTGACTTGAGTTGGAAGAAGTATAGGTTAAAAAATATTAAGTTAAATAATACGATACATTAATATCTTAAAGTTAAAAATGGAAAGAAAGGTGTATACACTAAATGAACAAAGAGATCACACTATTAAATAGTGTAGTACTAGGTTTGATGGTTAAGGCTAAGATTATGGAGAAAAACATCCAAAAAAGAAATTTGTGTGTAAGGTAAGTGGAATGAGACATATCACAAATTGGGCGAAGGTGATTTTAAGCCCATAATTTATATAATGACAAATTTATTAGTTCTAACCGATTTGTTGCGTCATCACCTATTACGATGTTTTTAAGTATACATCTTATCTGATAGAAAATGATTCTTTTTTACATATTGCCTAAAATGTCAATTAGAATAACTAAGTAATTTTAATAACAACATTTAATGAATATAACACATTGCCATTTTTAATTATTTTATTTACATATTTGAATTTATAATTTGTTTCATTTACTTATTGAAAAAATATTAGAGTAAGTCAAAATGGTAGTATTAGTAGAATTTGGGTGGATTCAGCCGGGTTTGTAAGGTTGCCTTTAACTTTAATCTCCTTTATAACAATAATAAAAACACTATACATTAAAATCCTCAAGGAGAATAGAAGGTTAATCTATTATATACATTATAGATTAATAATAAAATCATTACACATTATATTGATATTTGTATTAAAAGAGAAAAAACATTTATTTGTTAGTTCACGAAATATTGTAAGTTATCAATATTATTGAAAAATCAAAATAGTTATTAAAATAATGAACTTTATATTGCTATTAATGTTATAATTATTTCTTTGGTAAAAATTAATATCTTTTATAACAATAATAAAAACATTATACATTAAAATACTAAAAAGAATAGAAGGTTTACGTATTATATACATTATAGATTAATAATAAAAACATTATACATTATATTGATATTTGTAATAAAAAGAGAAGAATATTTATTTGTTATTTCAAGTGTAAGTTATAAATATCATTGAAAAATCAAAATAGTTATTAAAAATATGAAATTTATATTGTTGTAATAATAAAAGTGTTATATTTTTAATATACAACCAGCTTAGATCCAAATCCTAGGTTCTATCAAGCGTCGAGAGGGATCAAATCTCCCGAGGTGCAAACCTCTCCTTGAGTGCAATACCTGAGCCGAGGTTTTCACCTCGGGAGATTTGATCCCTCTCAGCGCTTGATGGAGCCTAGGATTTGGATCTAGGCTGGTTTCAGTCGTGGGCGGTGACACAAAACTAGAGTTTGATCAGCATTGTAAGGAACAGGTTAAGTTGAAAACACAGATACATTTACGAGGATTATCATAATGTAAGTAATAAGTATTAAGGATTGAGTAAATTGTTAAACTGGAAAATAGAGACAATTCGCCTAACCTTTTTTTTTTCGATTGTCTTTTTGTTGATCTGCATTTTGTTTTGTTTATTCTTCTCCTTCTTCTGTCGTCATTTCGTCATTTCGTACATTTTGATTTATTTGTTGTTCTGCAAACTGATTTTTTTGTTTTTCCAATTGCTTCAACTTTCTCTCTCGATACGCTATTTATCGATCAACGTTTCATTTTCTTTGTTCTTCTCGTTCTTCTGCTGTCAATTCACCTAAATTTTTTTTCGATTTTCTCTTTGTTAATCTGCGTTTTGTTTTGTTCATTCTTCTCCTTCTCTGCCATCATTTTGCCATTTCGTACATTTTGATTTATTTGTTGTTCTGCAACTTGATTTCTTTGTTCTTCCAGCTGCTTCAACTTCTCTCTCGATACTCTCTTTGACGATCAACGTTTCATTTTCTTTGTTCCTCTCGTTCTTCTGCTATCAATTCGTCTAAATTTCCTTTTCGATATTCTTTTTGTCGATCTGTGTTTCATTTTCTTCGTTCTTCTAGTTCTTGTACTATCATTTCGTCCAACTTCCTTTTTCAAAATTCTTTTTGTTCTTCTAATTTTCGTTTCAAGTCTTTTTCTCATTCTTTTGTTGTCACTGAAATCAATGCATCCATACACTGAACTCAATCCATCCATACACTGAAATGTATGTGTCCATACACTGAAATCAATGCATCCACAGAATAACATCTACACTGAAAAATATGCAATAAAAAATCCCATAAACTGAAATCTATGCGTCCATTCACTGAAATCAATGCGTCCATACACTGAAATCTATGCGTCCATTCACTGAAATCAATGTGTTCATACACTGAAATCTATGCATCCATACACTGAAATCAATGTGTCCACAGAATAACATCTACACTGAAAAATATGTAATAAAAAATTTCAACATTGTAAGGACCAGGTTTAGTTGAAAACACATAAAGAATTATGAGGATTATAATAATGTAAGTAATAAGTATGAGTAAATTGTTAAATTGGAAAATAGAGACAATAATTTTGTAAGGATTAAATAAATGAAAATATGGTTCACATCGTGATCATTCTCAATCTATCTTCTTCATCTTTTCTTATCTTCACACCTGGTAGTTTTGACATTTTCTCATATCGATCATATGAGAATCTACATTGGACCTGTACTTGTATTACATACTTGTATTCTAGCATATGACTCCTGGTAGACATGACACATTTGAACTTCTACTAATTGATCATTTCGTTCACGAAATTTTTGATGTCTAGTATACATTTCTTCAGATGGTACCGATATTGTCGGTTTTCAGATATGAATTGCAGTGCACGATTGGAAGTTTCCATATCAACAAAATTAGAGTTCAAATTTTCCTTGTTATCACATTCCATGTATCCAAGTATGTCATATTCATTGGTAGTTATATTGATTTCTATATAACCCTGAAATTATCCCCCATTCATGCTTTTGAGAATCCCTTTGCACAAATAACACTTCTTCACGATCTCTTTAGTTCACGGTTGTGTTTTCTTTGTCCTTCCGTATGTTCTGATACTTCTTTTTCTGTTATGGATTCGAAACTTTGACTAAAGAACATGGAAACTCTGGATTCTCCAAAACATCCTGAAATCAACAACCACATAAATCTTGCTACAAAGATTATTTTTATCTTTCTATTCTATACATTTGTCGTACTTTTCTTCTTTGATAATCAATATCTTCATTATTTGCAATATTATCATGAAGATCCACGATATACCCTGAAATAGAGAACACCAAAATTTAATTTGTTGAAATCATTGCAGAGTAGTTTTTCTATTAAATTGATAAATTCAATGTATAGATGTAAATAACAAAAAACAATGCATTGTTGAAATTAATGAAAGATTTTTTTATTTAATAAATTGATAAATTCAATGCATACATGTTAAAAACAAAAAAAAAATGCATTGTTGAAATCAATGCAACAAATGCAATAAATATGCATATTTTGTTGTTTAACAACATTTGTGTGTGGTCTATTGGTAGGAATTAAGGTGATTGAGATTGTGTTAACCTAGAAACCAAGGTTCAAAACCCTTTTTGCTTGGAGTTATAGTTAGTTATCAAATTTAACTATTATTATGGCATTTTTTAATCAAATCTAATTATCAGTTAGCAAATCTAACTATTATTATGGTTGTTTTTCTTTTCTATTCTTATGTCGGCTATAATATTCTTTTTACTTCTTTATTTCTTTACTTTTTAGGCTTTTAGTTTTTATGTTAGCTATAATATTTCTTTTTACTTCTTATGTTTCTAGTTTTAATGTCGACTATAATATATTTTTTTACATTTTTGTTTACTTCTTTATTTTATGTTGGGTATAATATTATGTTTCTACTTTTCATATTCACTATAATAGTTTTTTAACTTCTTTATTTTATGTCGGCTATAATATTTTTTTAACTTTTTTCTTTTTTATATTTTTTTTTGTTTATGGCCGACATAATATTTATTACTTTTTACTTTGTATTATTCTTTTTTGTTTATGGCCGACAATAATATCACAAAAGTAATGTTAAAAGTTCTCACTCATATTATAATTTTTTACTTTATATTAAATTTTATTAATGGCCGACAAACTATTAATTTTTACATTTTATTTTTTTCGAACAAACGTTACATCCATTACATGTTACATCCGTTACATGTTACAAGATAAGGGTGTGGCCGACATAATATTAATTAGTTTTTACTTTTTACATTTTATTTGGTGTCCCGTTACATGTAACGGGACACATACATGTTACAAGATCTCTCTCATATTATCATTTTTTACTTTTTACACTTTATTAGGTGTCCTGTTACATGTAATCGGGCACATACACGTTATAAGATCTCCCTCATATTATCATTTTTTACTTTTTACATTTTATTAGGTGTCCCATTACATGTAACGGGACACACACACATTACAAGATCTCCCTCATATTTTTTACTTTCTATGTTTTATTAGGTGTCCCGTTACATGTAACGGGACACATACACGTTACAAGATCTCCCTCATACTGAGCTATAGAGCGCCTCTCGACGCAATAATATATCTTAGTTAAAATGAATGTTATAATAATTATAATTATAATTAATGTTTATATATATAATTTGATATATATTTAATTGGATTTAGTTTCAATAGTTGTGTTATAAAGTGTTATTTTAAAAATATAATATAAATAATTCTTTTATAATATACATAACATTATAATATAAAACTTTAATTTTAATATTGGAGTGATTTTTTTACAATATTTTAAAATCTTAGTATAATTAAAATTAAATAATGATGATAATGGTGATGATGGTTATCTGTTGACTAAGATCCCTATTTGGTTTTTTGAACCTTAAGAGAAGAGAATAATAATGATAATGATAATAATAATAATAATAATTCATCTTTACACAAACCAACATAACCATTGACAAATGTATGAATGTCACATAGCCTCTGCTAAATTTAAGACGAATGTCTCAAGGTGACAGTTAAATTCAACAATATTCAACCATAGTCAACGTGGAAATCCATATTAAACCATCATGTGTGATGTAATGATTAAGCATGTCACAATGTCACATAATACTTGTGTTGAACGTCGTTATGTTGACTTGGTACATTCCTTAATTTTTTTGTTGCATTTCGACATTCAATAAGGGTTATGTTGATGTCACATTTTGACATTCATATTTACAAAATCCAACATCACCATTGACGATTGTCTCAATGTGACATAGCTCTTTCTAAATTCAACCATAGTCAACATGGCCATCGATATTAAACCATCACAATGTCACATAATCCTTTAAGAGCATCATTATGTTGACTTATGTTGACTTGGATTATGTTTACTTGGTACATTCCTAAATTCTTTTGTCGTAATGCAACGTTAATTATGGGTTATGTTGAAGTCACATTTTGACATTCATATTTAGACAATCCAACATAACCATTGACGAATGTCTCAATGTGACACAGCTCTTCATAAATTCAACCATTAAACCTTCACAGTGTGTTTTAACAATTAAGGCATGTCACAATGTCACATAATCCTTGATGAATGTCACAATGTGACATAGCCCATAGTCCAACATAACAAATGAGAAATTTCACAATCCAGCATGACCCTTAAGGAACATCACATTGCAACATATCCCTACATGATCCTTGATGAATGTTGTTATGTTGACTTGGTACATTCCTTAATTATTTTGTCACAGTGCGACATTTAGTAAGGGTTATGTTGATGTCACATTTTGACACTCATATTTATATAATCCAACATAACCATTGATAATTGTCTCAATGTGACATATCTATTGCTAAATTCAACCATAGTCAACATGGCCATCCATATGAAACCGTCACAATGTGCTGTAACAATTAAAGCATGTCACAATGTCACATAATCCTTGATGAACGTCGTAATGCTAACCTATGTTGACTTGGCCTATGTTCACTTGGTACATTCCTGAATTCTTTTGTCACATTGTGACATTCATTATGGGTTATGTTGGTGTCACATTTTGACATTCATTTTTCCACAATCCAACATAAACACTGACGAATGTATTAATGTGACATAGCTCTTGCTAAATCCAACCATAGTCAACATGGCCATCCATATTAAACCATCACAATGTGTTGTAATGATTAAGGCATGTCACAATGTCACATAATCCTTGATGAACGTCGTAATGTGACATAGCCCATAGTCCAAGATAACCATTGAGAAATATCACAATTCAGCATGACCCTTAAGGAGCATCACAATGCAACATATTCCTTAATTAATGTTGCAATGTCACACAAAATATTATGATTTTTAATTGTAAAATTAGGGTTTCTACAATATTAATGGTTTGACCTTAATATCAATTTTATTATGTGGAATCGCATTGTTTTGCAATATTTTTGTCATAGCACACTGTTCATTAAGGGTTATATTGAATTATGCCATTACTTCATGGTTATGTCACATTGTGATATTAGGTGTGTGCAAGCTAATGAGGGTCTCTTTTGACACATTAGATGCAATAGAAAACTGAAAAAATAGTCATCCATCAACTTACATGGATATTTTGAGACATATACACAATGAATCTTGTGATGAGTAAAAAATATGAAACGTAGGAAATTGAATGAGGTTTCCGAATATATAATTTTTTTCTATTGAAAATGTTCTTAACTATCTAAATGTTCGAGTACACAGGGTACTACCAAAGGACCGAACACCAAGAGAAACCACTTCACACAAACAGATCACAGATCAACACACCGATGTTTTGACGTGGTTTAAACCCTCTTGAGGGAAACACTCCACGGCCCCGGCCAAATAGCTTCTACGGGACAATTTATTATGCAAAGAAAGAAAGTTACAAATGAGCTTCTCATAATCGATCAACTAAACAATGACCCTCCATGCTCTTTAAATAGAGATCATGGACCAATCGGGTGTTAAGCCACGGATCAAGGTTAGGTTTGATCTAAGAGAAGTTGAGCCGTCGGATCACTCTATGTCGGAAACATATCGTGACCGTCGGATTAAGTATTTACAAATGCATACTAATGCATACTAAAGAAACACACTATCCCTAACGGATATATTACACAAGTTGATCTTAACTAACTCCTAAGTGTCTAAATATCCTAACACTAAATTTTGATCTTTTTTGACAAACACATTTTATTTTTTGGACAAATTATAAGGTATATGTTTTTGTGGGTGCAACCTTTTAGTGCCTAAATGATGGAATCAAGTTACGAAAACTTGTAGACATATAAAGAACATTTAGTACTAGTGCACTGCTATTTTTTCAAAGAAAAAATAATATTTTGTTTTAATTATCTATGTGATCAAACGTTGAAAACAGTATGCCAAGTGTGGGTGCAGCCTTTGAAGGTCTTAATGCAATTATTTCAAAATGATTTTTTATAGCATGTAGAGGTCGATGTCCTTTAGTGCATGATACAATTTGTTTTCAAAATGGTTGAGAAACAAAAGATTTATGGATGAAACACTAACAATGTGTTATTTTAGTTGACTCATGACACAAGAAAAATAAGAAAAGAATAGAAAAATATATATATTCTTTTTAAAAATTACATATTTCGAAATTTGGAGAAAAAATGCTCTGTGTATAAAATTTCATACAAAATGATGGTGTGCAACATATTGCAATCAGTGGCTAAACACAAGCATATTGTGAAAAATGGTGAGATGTCTAATTAGCTATGGTTTCCCATATTCCATACCACAGGTTTGGTTAACCCGAAGCTAAGTCCAAAGTAGACACATAGGAAAAGTGATGACACCTAGACAAGTGACAAGGCTCGGTATTAGTGCTAAGAAACGTGAGCGCGTTTCTTTTAAATTCAAATTTTCCTTTCCCACCTATCTGGGTTCCATGAAAACCAAAATGTGTGTGCGTTTTAGCTCTACAAAATGTGTGCATGTTTTAGATCTACAAAATGCATATGCGTTTTGGAGAGCTAAAATGCACACGCATTTTGAAGAGATAAAATGTGCATGCATTTTGTAGAGCTAAAACGTGCACACGTTTTCGTAAAAATAAAATTTACCGTAGGGGTAAGGGGGAGGAGGCGACTTTGGGGGTATGGGTTTAGGGAGGATTAGGGTAGTTAGAGGGAAGATGGTGTATGAGGTTGGGGTAGAGAGAGGGATGGGGGGGTCGAAAGTGGTGGGGGGAGGGCGATTAGGAGAGTGAGAGAGTGAGAGGGGTAGGGGTCGGGGGGGTAGGATAGATAGAGAGAGAGAGGGGTATGTTTAGGGGGAGTAGGAGAGAGAAAGAGAGGGGTGGAGGGTGTGGTTATGAGTAGGGAGAGTAGGATGGGGGTTAGGGAGAGATAGGGAGGGTTAGGGGTAATGAGAGTGAGAGAGAGGGAGGGTTAGGGGTAATGAGAGTGTGAGAGAGAGAGAGCCAAGGGTGTTAGGGTGTTGGGTGGGGTAAGGTGTAGGTGGAGGAGTAAGGGAGAGAAAGACTGATAGATGGGGTTAGTGAGGGTTAGGGGAAAGAGGGGGGAGAGAGACATAGATGAGGATGGGGGTTAAAGGTAGGGGAGTATGGGGCTTAAAGAGTTAGAGAGGGAGTTAATAAGGGTTATGGATATGAGAGAGAGAGAGAGATAAAGAGAGGAGAGGGGTTAGTTATACGAGAGAGAGAGAGAGAGAGAGAGAGAGAGAGAGAGAGAGGCGGGGGAGGGTGTTACGTGGTTGGTGGTGAGAGAGATGGGTAGAGAATACAAGTAGGTCGAGGAGTAGAGAGAGAGAGAGCCTAGGGGCAGAGTGTGTGGGTGATTAGGGGTAGGGGGAGGAGGGTAGTTGGGGAGATAAAGAGATAGAGATCATTGTGGGGGGAGGTGTGGAGGGGAGGAGTGGGGTTGGGGGAGAGAAAGAGATAAAGATCGGGGTGGGCGGAGGGATAGGTTTTTAGGGAGGATTATGGAAGTTAGAGAGAAGGGACATATATATATATATATATATAGAGAGAGAGAGAGAGAGAGAGAGCGGGGTGTGGTAAGTGATATGTGGAGCAAGATTAGGATATATAAAGAGACAGGAATTTAGGGATAAGGGGAGTAGGAGAGAGAGAGAGAGAGAGTTGGGTAGGGAGAGTAGGAGGGGGGTTAGGGGTTGTGAGAGTAAAAGAGAGAGGTGGGGAGGTCGTTAGGGGTTTGGGGGGGAGAGATACAGGTGGGGGTTAGGTGTACGTGGAGGAGTAGTGGAGAGAGACAATGATATATGCGATTAGTGAGGGTTAGAGAGAGAGAGAGAGAGAGAGAGATGGAATTAGAGGTAAGAGGAGTAAGGGAATGAAAGCGGGAGAGAGGGGGTTTGTGTGTGTGTGTGTGTGTGTGTGTGTGAGAGAGAGAGAGAGAGAGAGAGAGAGAGAGAGAGAGAGAGAGAGAAGAGGTTTAGTGGTAGGGGGAGGAGTAGGTGTGTGTGTGTGAGAGAGAGAGAGGGGGGGATCAAGGGAGTTTTAAGGGGTTGGGGGAGAGAGAGAGGGGTGGGGGTTAGGTGTAGGTAGAGAGGTAGCGAAAAGAAAGAGAAATAGAATATGTTAGTTAGGGTTAGGGGGGATATGGGGATAGATAGAGAGAGAGAGAGGAGGAGAAGGAGAAGGAGGAGGGGCTGTTGTAGGTAGGAGGAGGAGTAGGGGGGTGAGAGAGTGAGGGAGGGGGTTAGTAAGGGTTATGGAGAGGAGGGGAGAGAGAGAGTGGTTAGGGGTAGAGGGAGGAGTAGGTGTGTGTGTGTGAGAGAGAGAGAGAGTGGTGTTAGGGGGTTCAGAGAGAGAGAGAGAGAGAGAGAGAGAGAGAGAGAGATGTGGGGGTTAGGGGTAGGTGGAGGAGTAGAGGTAGAGGGGTGTGTGTGTGTGTGTGCGTGTGTGTTCGTGTGTGTGTGTGTGTGTGTGTGTGTGAGAGAGAGAGAGAGAGAGAGGGGGGGGGGAGGTTAAGGGGGGAGGGTGTGGGTGATTAGGGATAGGGGGAGGAGGGGGGTTGAGGGAGAGGGGGGTTGAGAGAGAGAGAGAGAGAGAGAGAGAGAGAGAGAGAGAGAGAGAGAGAGGAGGATGTGGGATATATAGGTAGAAAGAGGAGTAGGGGGGTAAGAGTGGGAGAGAGAGAAGGGGTGTTACGGGATTTGAGGAGATCTAGAGAGGGTTAGGATTTATGGGTAGGTAGAGGAGTATGAGAGAGAGAGAGTGAGCGAGGAGGATAAGTGTGGGACTTGGCTTGATGATGAAAAAAAAATAGAACATTTAAAAGATTTTGATGGATAAGTATATAGAATGAACATCTTTCATGAAGAAAGTGAATATGATTTGGTGTGTTAGACTTGGCTTGGTGATGATTTAACATGAAAAATATTTGGATGGGTAGGTATATAGAATGACACTAAATATTAGTAAAGGTTAGGGGGAAGGGGGGAAATAGAGAAAGAGAGGAGTAGGGGGAAGAGAGAGAGAGGGGGGGGTTAGGGTTTTGGGGAGGAGTAGGGAGATTAGAGAGAAAGGGGGGTATAGGTGAGGAGTGTGGGTTTGGGGTTAGAGAGAGAGAGAGACATAGAGAGAGGGTTAGGGGTTTAGGGAGGAGTAGGGATATTAGAGAGAAAGGGGGGTATAGGTGAAGAGTGTGGGTGTTTGGATAGAGGGAGAGAGAGAGAGAGAGAGGTAAATAGAGAGACATTGGTGGGTGGTAAGGGGTTATGGGTAAAGGGAGAGTGTTGCTTGGTTTTTCAACCAAGCATGTGCAAAGATGCACCTGCTAACTAGTAGCAGCAGTCTCAAATAAAGAAATGTAAATAAACAAATATAAACTATAGATTAATGGCAGTAAACAGTAAAATAAAGAATTCTAGATTGATAACAATGAACAAAACATTGCCTCAAAAAAACTAAAAAAATACATTGCCTCAAAATGAATGAGGAATAATCTCTGAGAATGGATGAGGCAGGCATACCCATGCTCGTATCAAGACATATACATAACAATTAGGCCCAAGAAGGGGGACCTGAATAATACATAAAAATGTGTTGGTACATCATAATGGTCCAGAGGGGACACAATGCTGGGACATACTCATGGTCATACCATGACTAATCTCAATAACTGATACACTGGAAAAGAGCAACAACCATTCTGAATAAGGTTTCAGAAGGGTTGATGAACTGCTGGAACTGAAGGTGTCCAACATCTGTAGGGACTCAGTGACTGTGAGTCAAATTCTAAGGAGTATATGTAACTGTATACTCGAGGGAGTATGAAAATGTGGTATATCTAAAAACTGTTGCCAAGCGCAACCCGAATATCCATAGGAATATGTAATTGGTTTTTTCCTCAATTAGACTCTCAAATGTGGTAGAGTCAGGTGATATCCTGGGTCTTCAACGAATAACCGAAAAGACCGATACCCTGTATGACTCTCAACGATGCGATCAAGGTGTTGAAGTCGAGCATGTGAGAAACAATCATTTGGAGAGGCACTGAGGACTCCTTTCAAAATGATCCGTAGGCACTCATCACTAATGGTGATGAGTCCAAGGTACAAGGACCTCTGGGTTTTTCCTCTGGAATAGATTTGGTTGGCATCGACAGAGGGAGAGTAGAAACTACCAAGGCAATGATGTTTCCTTGATAGGAGTGCGAGGTGCACAACTGATATGTGATAGTACTGATGGTAGGATTGACATACTGTGGAGATGGGGAATATCTGGGGTCATAGAGTGGGTGGACTCAAACTTCCTTTGTTCAGAGCATCATGACATGGTTGACCTGGCAGCATAGGAAACTGATTTTTAGGTTGCAGATCAGGGGTATGTGTTGTAGACTAGAGTGACTCTGGGGGGACAAGCTGATGGATGCTATTAGGATACTCTCAGGGTGACATACTACAAAATACTCTGAACAAAGGAGATCCGAATGGGGAAGTTGCCATATGAGTAGACATGATCTGTTGTGGCACTGAAAAGCACCATTAGGTCCTTCTTCGTGGTTTTAATGAGCTCCAAGAAGGGATAAAAGTGTGCTCTGAAATGGTACTGTCCTGTGGATTTATGCGAGCCTAGGACTGTTTATGCTCGTGAGTGCTTTCATTTTTAAGGAGTCTGAAAACAATAAGAAGACTCTGAATTGGTGGATGAGTACCATCCTATGGATTTGTACGATCCCAAGACGGCGATTGCTCGTGGTTGTTTTCAATTTTAGGGAGTTTGAAAGCGGTAAGTAGACTCCATTGGTGTTATTTTTCATATGTTAGTCTCCAAGGCCTGAAAAAGCATAAAATGATGCAAATGGAGAACTCTTCTAGCCGATGTGACTAGAGTATTCCTTTTTCGTAATTAGTCTACAAGGTCCTGTTATCAGAAAATTCACTCGAGCGGACGTGAGCAAGATCTCCCTAGCTCAAAGTGAGTCTAGAACAAATAGAACAGACTACTAATGCATTTCCTAGATCTACTTAAGGATCGAGTATTAGATGTCTTACCTTTCACTTCGCAATCCTTTCTCCTGAATGCTGCTCCACGTCTCACAGTCATCAGATCCAAGCTGCAAGACCTGTCAAGACAGGAAACAAGAGAAACAAGTAAAAGACATCTATACAATAAGAGATCTAAGTAAACAGTTAAGCAGGTAAACTACTCAATATCATTACACACATGAACAATATTGGTGGAAAGCATTTGTATTACTGTAAAAAGAGAGAAGTACATAATAGAGATATAGAACTACAACCAAGGCTTAATGCCCCTTCTCCAACAAAGCCAATTGCCATATCCAAGGAAATATGAATTATCCAATAGGTGAGTGGAGATGTTCCAAGGGTGATTTCACCAACATGTAGATACTATAGACTTCCTCCCCTTGGGATGGGAGTTAGCTTCATTTAAATAGGACTAAGTGGATAGGATAGGTTGAGATATGATAGGAGAGCCTTAAGGGATCTCTCCAAGGCATCAGGAACTGAGTACCAGCTCCTCCAAGAGGTCAATGATAGGGTCCCAAGTCAACAAGCTTCGAGAAGGACCTCGAAGAAGGTATTTTTTCCATTTAACTGACCTCATCGCACCTTGTAATGAGGCAAGGTGCGACGTTGCATGTTGCTCATGTGCAGCATGCGACCACCTCTCAAAAACTAGCACAAATGGGTACAAATCCTCCCTGGTTAATTAGTTAGTCAAGGTATCTTCAGGGGTGTATACACTGAATCTTATGGTGGGTAAATTTTGGGTGTAATAGAATTCCCCCCAAAGCATGAAGCTATTGAAGATAGACAAGTGAAGTGCTTTGATAGAAGAAATGGCAATAGACTCGTCGGAAAAAGGACACTGCTGCAGTACAACTGACTCTGAACTGACAATCTCATATAAAGTACAACATGGCTTCCGACCAATACAGTGCAGATCCATGGTAGTAATGACCGACTGAACACAATCATGGCTACTAGACACAAGTGTAGATCCATGATGAGATGATAACACAACCATGGCCAATACAAATGTGGATCTGTGTGATATAACTCAATACAAACTCCATCGCAACCTGGGTAAAACATGACTCCCCAGGGTCTTCAAGCTGAACTCGCAATGATATGAATCTATCCCTGTGCAAATGTCTTGCTGTCAAACTGGCCATTGGTGTAAACCATTAACAAGTGCGAGGGAGATCACCATTGATGTCAATGATTCCCAGGGTATCACAGTACATGTAATCAAGAGTGAATAAATGAGTTGAAGTCGAACACAAGATGAAATATTTCAATCAAGAGTCAATGATGTAAACTCATGTTGAAAGAGAGGTAACCTGCCATTGAGGCATGCAGGGCCAAGGTACTTAATTGGTTTCTAGATTCAATCCTCGGATCATGTGTTGAATTCGACAAGGATGAATCTGTCGACATAGGGCCATGATGAATCCCCCATCAATCGACACGAAACACGACAAAAATGTATAGAGTAGATCGGATGGTACAGTAACATGCAAGACTGACTCAGAGTAGACCGACGTGATGGCGGGTGTACTGACTACAGATGATAAATGATAGACATTCTTGAACATGGGCATGGCATGACTTGGCAGTATTGACACGATGAGTGTGACAAAAATTCTTAAAGCGACTGATGATGGAAGCTTTTCTTTGAATGACTCAAATGAGTAACAAGACTCAGGAAATAAGTGGAACTCAAGGACAAACAGATTATCCAAGTGCTGTATGCAAATGTAGATGAGTGCCATGTGAAAGAATGATTACATACTGCCACTAACAAGGTATGTAACACAAACGCTTTCCTTTTTCCCCATCATGAATGATGAGTGCCTCATGTGTTTTTTACGAGCTTAACGAGGGTAACCAGATGCTCGGTATAGCTCATCTCATAGATGAGTCCAATCCCAATTTTTTTTCGAACCTGGGATAGGAGGGGTTCGTCCCATGACGGGCCCTTCAATGTAAGAATTTAACGAGTCCATAGAAGGTAAACTCGGTTGTCATTTCATGTTTAGAGAGTCTGAAAAGAACTAAAGAATACTCCAATGGTCCTTTTTTGTAAAGTTAGCCTGATCACCCGGAAAAGGGTAAAACAATGTGGGAGAGGACTCTTCCAGTCATGATTGGCTGGAGTATACCTTTTTCGTAATTAGTGCCTCCTGGTCCGAAAAATGGGTAAACTATCACCAGGAAGACGACCATTGAAATACTTTAACAAGCGTGAACGTGAAAAGTTTGCTTGGCAATCTTTTCGTTCTTCGAGAGCCTGAAAAGAGCTTAATGGTATACTCCGGGGGTGTCCTTTTCCGTGGGAGTTTAACGAGCTCGGAAAAGTGATAAATCATAACTCAGTACTTGTTCTCATAGTTTTATGAGTACGAGAACAAACGAAGAGTAAACTCATCATCACACAATAATTACAAACTAACCGTTGTAAAAATAACGACAAAACATTCAAGGGAGTGTTCATACCTGTGATGACCGTTGTGATACAAGAAATGACACAAAAGACTACTTACAAATCCTGCACACTAGAAAATATGTCAAATAGCCCCAAATATGACAAAAACGGTTAAAACTATGATAAATGGCCCAAGAGCATCAAAATATTTGAAAAGGAATATTCCATTCTATTTATAAATAGAAAAATGGGCCAAAAATAGTTGTCATTGTTTCATTTGCCAATTTGGGAGGAGAAGTACCAATTTGGAGCCAAAACTTCCTTTGCCGATTCCAAGAGCTACGATCCGTCATTTCACCCACCGTCAGGAGAAGGTAGGCCTAAACTTCATCCAGCAACTTTCCAGTGGATTAGATTTTATTTTTAGGTTCAATTTTTTGGTTTTTTGATGAATTCATGGAGGGCTATTGAGCCCTCGGCTCGTTGCACTTCGCCCTTTCAGGAACTGCGACAAGACCAACTCAGTGCAAGTCCCGAATGAGTGAAGTGTGATGACATCGCACTATATGAAAAAGTACAATGCAACGACGGAGATGCATTTCCCAAACATCAAAAATAAACCCAAAAAATGAACTTGTTGTGGTTGGAGTAGGATCTAACAGTGTTTAAACGTCCCTTTTGGCAGGTTGCTAGCAAAACAACATGATTTTAGAGTGGCGGGAAAGAGAACACGAAGTAGAAGATGTACAAGCTGCAAATGATCCACAATGCGTGGATGCCTTGAGGAACTGTGGTTTGCTTAAGTTCTTTGAGATTCAGGGGATGAGATCCCAAATCCCGTTGCTATCACAAATCCTCCAGAGGTGGGATGCGGCCCAACAACATTTTGTGATTGGTGAGCACATCCTCACAATAGATGTTGAGGACATCTATTTTCTTACTGGTTTGTCCCGAAGAGGGGACCCTATATCTCTTACTGGAACACGGGCCAGTGACTGCACAGTCGATGACATGGTGTCACAGCATTGTACCGCCCTTATTCGATCTTCCAGTGGGAAGATTCCTATTAGAGATGTGGTGAGACGTCCACTGCGTGCCATACTATTTACTATTACTAGAGTGGTGGGAAGCTTTATGCGGAGGACTGCATGTCCCCCAGGGTTTTCAACTGGTGCGAGGGTCTTCTCGCAAACATCCGAGCTCAGCTGACCAAGTGTCGGTGGGGAGAGCTCAAGCAATTTGGTTATGGATCGATTGTGGTATCGTTCCTCTTGGATCAGATCCCTGTCTTGCGTCGACAGATAGTACTAGATGACAGGAGCCTAGATATCCCCACATGCTCAGATTGGCTGAGGTGATGACCTGCCATGGTGGAGGACCTATCATCAACTTTGGTCCTGAGTTCTTCAGCTAGCTAGAAGGCCAATTACTCATGGTTGAGGACTTCCTGTATGGTGGTATGGATTTCATAGAGGATCCTGACTTGGTGTTGCCTGAGGGTGTAGCATGGGGTGACATAGGTGAGAACAAAAACCCTTGTACTTTTAGTTTTGCATATTTATCATTTTTTTGATGCAATACTGACAAGTATGTAACATGTGTGTGCAGATGTGGGGCCCGCACGGTCGGTAGGACTTTTCCTTTTGGCAAGGAGAGATAGAGGTGGGGAAGAAGTTGTGCGCTCATGTGCTCATACTTCCATCGAGGAGATGGAGGAGGTATACAGGAACTTGTCCTAGCTGACAGTAGAGGTTCCTGAGCCAACGATAGATGACCTGCCGAGAGCTATGCAAGGTTTGGGGTTGGAGCGTCCGTACGCTTCAATGCCCTACTCTGCAAGGTATCGAGGACCATGGATTGCTTCCTTACTCAGCGACATCGGGCTGTCCGTGCTAGGGGTGGTGTATGGGTCAGGCATTAGGCCTGATGACACTATTATACTTGTACTGAGAGCTTAGAGGCCTCATGTTTTTTACTACTGAAAGTTAGGAGGCTTCAAATTTTGTAGAGACTCACTGAAAGCCATCGTGCTTCAGATTTTGTACCAGCACTACTTTTGAATGATATATATATATACAGACATTCCCGGCGATTTATACATTATGTGTTTTAAAATGATGAGTGATGTGATCTTGTTTACATGTTTTCTTTTATACAGTGCATTATTTACATGTCGTGAATGCTTTTACATATTATAGATATTATGTGTGTGTGATGTACCAATCCAAATTGAAGTTGGCCATCGAGTCAGCAACTATGTTTAACTCTCGTGGAATGTGCAGGTACTGAATGGATTCAAATGACCTTTCTAGGAGACGTATTCGTCTGAAGAGACGGAGTAAGGCAGGATCACGAATGGCGTAAACCCAGTTAAGATGGGAAACCACTAATTGAGAATCCATGTGGATGACAATGTGGTTCATACCCAAGGAAATAGCGTTATCTAGGGTTCCGATTACTGCCTGATACTTTGTGGCATTGTTGGTCGCAAACCCTAGGAAACTTCCTCCTGAGTTGATGAGTTCACCTATTGGGGAATATAGTACCTAGGTTGCCGAAGCAAGGTTACGGGTATGCCATCTGGCGCTGTCCGCGAATCCATAGCACGTTGCCATCTACACACACAGACAGAACATGGTATAAGGAGTGAGAACAAGATCTAAAGACACTAAAAAATAAATGTGTCACAGCACACAAAAACACAAAAAACACACCATGTATAGTATGTACAATAAAGTCTAAGCGTGACAAGTTTAGGCATAGTATCTCTTCAGGCAAATCCCATTGCGGGGTTCACCCAAAGAGATTCTATCATAGTCTTCAAGCTCGTAAGCTCCCTTTTCCCAAACATGTTTGACAAGGTAAGGTCCATGCCACATGGATTCAAACTTTCTTGCTCCTAGTTTGTCGTGCTTCGACTGGTCATAAGTGAGGACGAGGTCACCCTCGTTAAAGATACGAGGTTCAACTGACTTGTTGTATTGAGCTTTGATGCATTTCTTGTGTGTTTCATTAGCAAGAGCGGCATCTCGGCGGGACTCGTCAAGTTTTGCTAAGTGCAGGAGAGGTTCTTCCTCGGCAGTAGTATTAGGAAGAATTTCGACAGCGAGTTGTAGAGACGGAATTTCACACTCTATAGGTAGGACAACCTCCAATCCATAGACCAATTGGAAAGGAGTAAAACCTGTGGCGGTTTTAACGGGGGTTCTGTAGGCCGATAATGCTGAAAAGAGCATGTTATTCCAATTGGATTTTTGCGTACCTACCATCCTTTGGACCATAGTTTTCAAGACTTTGATAATGGCCTCGACCTGTCCATTGGACTGCGGGTAGTAGGGTGTTGAATTTTCATGGCGAAAACCCAACCTATCGCTCAGTTCATCAACCATATGGTTCTGAAAATGAGATTCATGATTGGTAACAATAGCTTGAGGAACTCCGAACCGTGCTATTACATGATTGAACATGAAGAGTGCGACAGTTTTGTCATCATTCCGATATGTAGGCATAGCCTCATCCCACTTTGTAAAGTAATCCATAGCTACAACGATGTAACTATGCCCCCCGGCTGAGGTAGGCTTACAATGCATAAAGTCGATGCCCCATTTTGCGAAGGGGCCCACAGCAATAACCGGGTGTAATGGGGCGAGATGGGTGCGCTTCTTCGTATGGAAGTGTTGGCAAGGAGGACATTTTTTTACATCCTCAATACAATCTTTGAAGATAGTAGGCCAATAATATCCTGTGCACAAAATATTCTGGGTTGTAGCCATCCCAAAGTGGTGACCGCCACATGCCCCAGCGTGACAGTCATTCAGAACACGTTCGGCTTCATCGTGAGTTAGACAATGTCGAAGAATTGAATCAATGCCACGGCGATACAAAGTATCATTGATGATTAAATAATATTTTGCATGGTGACGTATCTTACGATAGTCGTCGCGAGATAGTTGAAGGTTGAAGCGTTGGGTTTGAAGATATAATGAGATATCTCCATACCATGGATCAGTCGTACTGATGAGAAACAATGATTCATCCGAAAAAGAGTCATTGTGCTCAATTTCTGCATCAGGACGGGGATGGTCACAGATCAACTCGAAAAATACCAAATACTTTTTTGACTTGGCTTTCTCGAAAAGAAGATCAAATTCTTGCAGTATCACAATCCAGCATGAATACTTGACCCCAAGCACTTGACATGTCAGGAAGTGGTACATGGGGTTCGAGTCTGCGATGATGGTGGTGGTGCGAAGCAAGATATAGTGCCGAAACTCTTGGACGGCGATGACTGCCGTGAATGCGAGTTTTTTGACATGTGAATATCTAGTTTCAGTGTCAGCAAGACCCTTACTTGCATATTATATTACATGTTCCTGGGCGTTTTGATCCTCATGTACCAAAACCATGGCGATAGTGGTAGCAGAAGCGGTGAGATATAGGATATAATCTCAATAGTAATTGGGCGGTTGGAGCACGAGGGCATGCGTGATGGCATGTTTGATACTGTCGAAGGATTTTTGAACTTGGTTGTCCCAAATGGATGGGATGTCCTTCTTGAGCAGTCTCATATACCCATGAGTCTTCTCCACGAAATTGCAAACAAAACGTCTTAAATAAGTCGCCTTCCCTTGGAGACTTTGAAGTTCCGTCACATCAATTGGAGGTGGCAGGTTGATGATGGCCTCCACCTTTAAGGGATCAATGCAGATCCCATCCTTCAAAACGATAAATCCTAAGAGGTGTCCGGACTCAACACAAAATATACACTTATGGGGATTCAGACGAATATTGTACCGTCTGCATCTGAGGAAAATGCCCTTCAGATGATCAATGTGGAACTCATGCTGCTTTGAATGAGCAAGGAGATCGCCTAGGTAAGGTTCCACAAAGTCCTTAATGTCATGGAAGGCATACGACATAGCCCGCTGAAACGTGGCACCCAGCATTTTTAAGGCCAAACGGGAGTTTGCGGTATGCAAACGTTCCCCACGGGAAGATGAAAGCCGTCTTGTGTTGGTCGGTGGGGTTGATCTCATTCTGATTGTAACCAGAAAAGCCATCCATAAATGAGAAGATGACGCTTTTGGCACAATTGTCAATAATTTGGTCAATAAAGGGGGTTGGGTAGTTGTCTTTTGGATAGGCCTGGTTAAGGTCCCGATAATCGACACAGACGCCAATGGTACCCTGCTTTTTATTTACAGGGACGACATTTGAGACCCAATTCGTCAATGGAACAGGATAAATAAAACCAACCTTTAAGAACTTTTCAATCTCTACCTTGATTGCCGTCGTCTTCCGGGGGTGTACCGATCGCAACTTTTAGCGTACAGGTTTGACGTTGAGATAGGTTTTTATTTCATGAGAAACAATCGTGTTGTCTATCCCAGGAATATCCTCATAGGACCAAGCAAATACATCTCGAAATTGCTTGAATAAGGCCGTGCCAGTAGCTATTTCGTCAGGGGAACACTTCTGGCCTATGCGAATGTGTTCCACTATACCAGGTTTCACCAAGATCTCTACCGGGGTGGTTGGCTCAATGTTGGCCAAGTTGCCCTCTATGTCTGTAAGACATGTAAGGATGGGGGAATGAGGGAACAGGTAGATGTCTGGTGAGAAGAGGGTGTGGATGTTGTCCTCTATGTACTCCAAAGGAGGAAGAAAAGATGACCTATGGTGGAGATCATCCCATAGATCGTCATCAACATTAATAAATTCCATGATGGACTCGTCTGAATGAAAAGTATGAAGTAAGAGATCAGGTAGAGATGATGTCCATCGTAGAGAACAAGATGGAGAGGCCACGGATTAATGGTCCTCTCATGCTGATTGGATAGCCTTGTAGATACGTTCGGCGGGTGAAAGAGGCATATTATCTCCATGCAGGTGTCTTGTGGCTTCATCCGGTACAAGCCAAGTATTGGTAGAGTGAGATGAAATCTCTGTGGAGATCATGTTCACTGTAGCGACATGATTAGGGGGATCCGTCGCCGGAAAAACGCCCATGAGAGATGAATCTTTCAAAAGGCCAACCCCTATACTCTCATACTGTTTTGACATTTGTCCAATGGAAGGAACATGGTCACCAAGATGAGTAGTAGCGTTTGGTGCGCAAAAATCTAATTGGTCAATAGTAACAATTTGTCCTTGGTGGGGGAATTGTACTATGTGGACGACAGAAGAGGATACCACCTGCATGGCGTAAAACCAATTGCGACCAAGCAAGAGATTATAATCTATTGGGGCCGAGACCACTTCCACGTTAACGGTTACGATCTTTCCGCCCAACTCAACTACAAGAGCTTGTAAGAGCCCATGAGGTTGAAAGCCACGCACGTCAAATGCTTTCAACGTGGTAGGAGAACGATTCAATTCAGGGGAGCCAATGGTTCTCCAACAGGCGATCGACATGACAGAAGTGGAGGCGCCTTCGTCTAAAAGGGTACGATGGACAATCTTCCCAGCAATGTTCGTAGAAACTTGGAATGCGAGCTGGTGGGAGAGCCTCAGCTTGAAGTGGTCAAGTCGGAACATGATGGTATTCAAGGAATCGGAGTCGACTACACCGATGGCTACAAGGAGAGTTTTACGTTGATTAGGAGAATTCTGCAAAACTTCCAGGGTAGACATGGTGTAAGGAGTTTGTGCCAAGTCTTCTACGATATTGTAATTTTGTACCGCTCAAGTGTTAGGATTGAAAACAGCTTTTCGAATCGTACTCTTGGGCAGTCGCAATATCGAATCTAAGGATGGCTTCTCAATGGTGAGAGAAGTTGATGGTACAGTGAAATCAGTTAGGGAGTCAGAAGCTTTTTCAGCATTACTTCTAGTGGGTTCCTTCGAAGGGACCGATTCGTAAGATCGCGAGCGAGTGTTCAAATTGATCGTCTCGTTACACACCATGAGAACATGCCTAGTATTGGATGGTTCCCCCTGGGCTGGGGGGGTTTGAGCAATCATCTACTAGTTCTGAGTATGAAACGGATCATTGAGGACTGCCGGAGTTGGTTTAACCCTAAGAAAATTTTCTACTTCGTCTCTATGGGGACATTCTTTGGAGAATTGGTCATCTCCACACAGTAAACAAGGATACTTGAGCTTCCGTTTCTACTTGGTATCGTCAGGAGTGCTCTTTTGTTCCTGCTGGGTGGAAGACTTTTTGGGTTTCCCCTTGTTCTTCTTTTTGCCACCAGACTTCTGAGATGAAGCTGATTGGACAGAATTCACCTCTTCAGTTAGAGAAGGAGTGGTGGATTTGGTGGTGCTGTGGCCAGCCTGAGTCGGTAATGGGGAGGAACCGTGAAGGTTGGATGATTCAACAGTGCTAGAAGCAGGCTGGGTGTTAAGGGAACTAATGA
This sequence comes from Larix kaempferi, assembly GCA_027924585.1. Lineage (NCBI taxonomy): Eukaryota > Viridiplantae > Streptophyta > Pinopsida > Pinales > Pinaceae > Larix > Larix kaempferi. The sequence continues at coordinate 5,468,939 of BSBM01000391.1, forward strand.
TTCCACCAGTTTGGAGTCCCTTATGTGGTTTCACAAGGTCATTAATGTCACGGGGTGCGTCAGGAAGAATATCAAACAAAGTACCAAATTGAGTGTAGACTAGGTCTAGTACATGGGCACTTGCGATGGCTTGTTCTTCGGAGACAGCACCTCGCATGGCAACATCTCTTGCTATGGTAGGGATGAGTGATTTTGTAAACCATTCTACTAGGAGTTGATCTGGAATAGGATCTTTAATGAGACATCATCTCCTTCGCCACTCATGGATATGATCAAAAATATGAGTGGCGGTATTCTAACGGAGCGAGGTTAAAAGCTCGGTACCAGTTTCGTACCGTATGGGAAGCTGGAAATGTGTCAAAAAGTTCATGGCAAGAGAACCAAAATGAGGAAAAGAATGAGGTGGCAACTCAATGTACCACTTGGCAGCCGAATTGGTGAGAGTCCTTTGAAACAATCTAAGACGAATCGAGTTGTCCATTAAGGAATTAGCTGAACACCATAAATGGTAAGTCATCACGTGGTTTTTAGGGTCTTCACTCGGCTTGCTGTCAAATTTGGGGATATCAGACGGAAGTTTCACCGGAATTGATGGCTAGTTAGATCCATGGTAAATAGGATCATTGGTTAAATGGGATAGGTCAGGCAGGTCCAAAGTAGCCAGGAAGGGTAGCTGCGGTTTAGGTGCATATTGATAATACGGATAAGGCATGTAAGGACCGATATGACCGTAAGGTGTACCAGGAGGAAACTGGCCATAGGGGGGTGTGCTTCCTGGACCGTGAGGGGGTCTGCCACCATAAGGTGGTCCATTCCAATAAGGTGGGGGTCCACCTCCACCACCAGGAGGGGGTGGAGGTCCGCTTCCACCACCGGGAGGAGGTGGGGGTCCATAACCGTAATAAGGCGACCCACCACCGCCTCCGCCTGGAGGGGGTGGTGGACCACCTCCACCGCTAGAAGGATGGGGGCCCTCATCACCTCCGCCGTCGGAAGGATGAGGGTCTCCACCACCACCGCCGCCACCATAGTAATTAGGTCCTCCACCACCTTCGCCTGGAGGGGGTGGTGGAACACCTCCACCACCCGAAGGGAAATGTCCTCCTCCACCATGATAGGGTGGTCCCCCGCTGGAAGGGTGACGGATATTGTTGGTAAAATGAGGTGGGCCTCCACCAAGGTTAGGTGGGGGCCTTCCGCCTCCAGCAGGAGGTGGGGGAGGACCGATCGGGGGTGGTGGTACTTGAGGGATAGTCAGTTGGGGTCCGTGTTGCAACACAGGTTGTTTCCCCCATATAGTGTATGGATTCCCGGGATAAGGTATCTTGTATGGTGTGTTTCCGGGATTAGATTGGCCCGACGCAGGGTTAACAGAACCTGGATACGCTTGACTCCATGAGGGTAGGGTTACATTGGATGGCCCCCCAACATGAGATAATCCCATGGTGGATGGTCTAGCAGGTTGGGAAGGTCCAACGGAAGGTCCATTGGGGATTCCACCACCTATGTTCTGGTTAGGAAATGGGGGTTTCCCCCTAGCCACAACAGGTTGACCACTATTCAAAGGTTGAACCAACGTAGGTTGCTGACTAGCTATCGTAGCAATAACATTACCGATGGGATAATCCATGGGAATGGAATATCCTCCCCTCGAATTTTGAGGTGGGGGAGGAACTAGTAAAGTAACTGTGGTAGTAACAAGTGTGTTGGACTATTGTCCTTCCATCAGTTGGTTCACTTGAGGTGTAGGACTGGACTCTTGTGAGGGTTGACCAGTCTTATTAATGGTCTCATGGTGGGAAGGTTGTTCTGGTGATCCAAAAGATATCGGATGTACTGGGATGGGTTAGCAAGGGGGTAACGATGGGTCTTTAATCCTTCGTTGGAGACTTGACTGCCGAAACTCTTCAGCCATGGAACGAAAGTGAGCTAATTGACCACGAAAGTAGGCTAAAGGGTCATCCAGAGTAGTCCCACTGGGTGGTGATGCAATGACAAAATGAGCCACTGGGTGGTCTATAGAAGAGGTCCAATAAGTTGCTGAAGGACCAACAGCTGCTGTAGGGTCGTCCTAGGGTCGGTTTATCCATTCCAACGATCCAGGTTCTCCCGAGATGACGGGAGAAAGGTCTTGTGAATTGGGGATTTGTGCTCCTTCATCCTACGGTGGATGAGAGGCAGGTGAATCTGGAGGAGTTTGTGGAAACAAAAGTCCTCCAACATTCACAGTGGGGTTTTCCACTTCAGTAACTATGACCATGTTACGCTGATCCATTCTTACCCTCGAAATAACCTCCGGATTAAGGGGATATTCGGGTGATAAGTTTAAGATCCTATGGGATCCTCTCTAGGGAAAATCCACCAGAGTGTCAGGACAATCAGCCAGGATGGCTGAAACAATGTTTCTCCTAAGGGTATGCTAAAAGAAAAGCAGTCCAGAAAAACCTACTCAAACTAAGGCAACGAGCAGACTTATGTGACAGAGTGGATTCAAAAGTCTGGAACCTCACGGGATTATCAAGGCATCGCAAACCGCGATATACTGCAGGGTCCAACAATATGACGCAACAAGGAGGATTGGGACCGTACCCTTGCCTGCATACCCGATTACTTGGATAGTACATGCGTGCTAATCTCCCCGAGTGCTGTTCTAGGTGTATTTCTTTGCCAAGACAACCAAATAGTTAATTCAGTTGGTTTCAGGAATCCTAGTGGTGTCTCCTGATATACACAAGGTACGTGGGAGCTCAAATCCGTAGTGGTGCTGTCTAATGCACAACCGTTTGGCAAGAGACCTTCCGATATACTACTGAGTACATGATACACCCTTCGATATACGCCAAGTACATGGAAGACTACAATACCCCCAGGATACAGTGTTGGAAAATAACGACAGCTGCCACGCTTAATGACGCCGGAACATGTCTCTAACTTACACACAAGTTGCTAAAAATTTTACCTAGTTCTACCGTTAATTTTATCTTGGATGGTTAGGTGAATGCATGAGGTGAGTACATAATTGGAAGCATAATGTAAGCCCTAGCTACATGCACTAAATATTCTTTTCTTTCAATGAATTCTAGCTATGGGAAGGATAAATCTTTTTCTTTCCGTCGAGATTTCCAAAACAACACAATGCAACACAATCCCGATTCAAACAAAACTTTACTATGAAAGTATTCTTTTCCTTTTTCAACGAAACACAAAAAATCACAACACTACTATCCAAATCACAACATTTTTTTTTCTTTTTTCTTTTCAAAACGAGAATGATACTAGGCAATGAAAAGAGAGAATTCTAAGATGGAGTATGCAAGCTTTTCAATTTCACTTTCAATGGCCCAAAAGCAATGAAAAATAAAACATGCACTTATCTTTCCCTAGCATGGAAACACTTTTGCAAAATTGGAAGTGTAGCTTGAGTCTTTCAAGAAGATGAGCGATTCATATTTCAAGAAAAACACAAATGATTATACATTCATTCAAATTTCCAAAAGATTGATAAACGAAACATTCCAATGCAAGAATGTTTTTCTTTCAAAAACACTCAAGAAATGATAGGGAAGAAGCACTTTTAAACTTTTCAATAGATGCATCAACAAATAAACTTGATAACAACTGAGCTTTCAAATCTAAATGAACGAAAATAAAACACTACTTGCAGCACCAGTACACTCAGAAAACTCAAGAAAAGACAAGCACTCAATCAAGCTAAAAGGCACACTTAACTCAAAACCAAGCAGTAGCAAGCAAATCAAGCAAGCAAAGCTCAAACAAAGACAAATGCAAATGAGGTATGGAGGTTGATCTAATGCAATGACCAGATCAGGGATGGGAGGAAGGGAATGCAAGGGTGAGTGGATGAAGGTGGAGGAGACAAGAGTATCCACCACTATCGGTCTTCAAGCTTGTCCAATACGGAACCCAAAATCAATCCAAAAAAAAACAAACCCTCAAAACACAAGTCAAAAATGGGATTTCTGGCTGGATTTTGCAGCACAGAGGGAGTTCATACAACAAACCAAAGTCTAGATTTTCAAATGGAGAGGATATGCCTGCATGCCAAATTTTGACAAATTGGCGCACTCTGTGCTTGTACACAATGCGATGTCGTAGTTTACCTACACGGGAAGTGCGACGATGTCGCAGTTTACCAATGCAAGGGATGCGATGAGTAGCTAACAGGTAAAGAACAGAGGCCAGAAATGACACAATGTCGCTCTGTTCCCACTGCCCAGGTGTGACAGGCGAAGTCTAAATTCAAAAATGAATCAGATCTCTCAGCAATGAACCATGGAATGGTTTGGAAATGAGTCGTATAAACTCAGAGGAAGTAGATTAGAGTCTTCAATATGAAGATCTAATAGTGAAATCAACTTCAAGAAGTAAAATGGCAAAAATAAAAAGGATCGTGTCAAGCAATCAACTGAAAAATGACTCTCAGCGGAGTCCCCAGTATGGTCACCAGATTTGTTATCGGACAATCCACTCAAACGGACGCGAGCAGGATCTCCCTAGCTCAAAGTGAGTCTAGAACAATAGAACAAACTACTAATGCATTTCCTAGATCTACTTAAGGATCTATTATTAGATGTCTTACCTTTCACTTCGCAATCCTTTCTCCTGAATGCTGCTCCATGTCTCACGGTCGTCAGATCCAAGCTGCAAGACCTGTCAAGACATGAAACAAGAGAAACGAGTAAAAGGCATCTATACAATAAGAGATCTAAGTAAACAGTTAAGCAGGTAAACTACTCAATATCATTACACACATGAACAATATTGCTGGAAAGCATTTGTATTACTGTAAAAAGAGGGAAGTACATAATAGAGATATAGAACTACAACCAAGGCTTAACGCTGCAGCCCTTCTCCAACGAAGCCAATTGCCATATGCTTCCAAGGAAGTATGAATTCTCCAATAGGTGAGTGGATATGTTCCAAGGGTGATTTCACCAACATGTAGACACCATAGAATTTCTCCCCTTGGGATGGGAGTGAGCTTCATTTAAATAGGACTAAGTGGATAGGATATGGATAGGATAGGTTGAGATATGATAGGAGAGGCTTAAGGGATCTCTCCAAGGCATCAGGAACCAAGTACCAGCTCCTCCAAGAGGTCAGGGATAGGGTCCCAAGTCAGCAAGCTTCGAGAAGGACCTCGGAGAAGCTATTTTTTCCATCTAAATGACTTCGTTGCACCATCTAATGAGGCAAGGTACGACGTCGCATGTTGCTCATGTGCAGCATGCGACCACCTCTCAAAAACTAGCACAAATGGGTACAAATCCTCCTTGGTTAATTACTTAGTCAAGGTATCTTCAGGGGTGTATACACTGAATCTTATGGTGGGTAGATTTTGGGTGTAACAGGTCCGTAAAAGCGGTAAACTTATACCAGGTAGATGCCCTTTTATATACTTTTAGTGAGCATGAAAGGAAGCAAGATTGCTCGACGATCTTTTCATTGTTTTAGGAGTCAGAAAAGAGCTTAACAGAAACTCCCTAAGTGACTTTTTCGTAAAGGAATTGCTCGGCCCGAAAAAGGGGTAAAATTATACCGAACATAAAAGGTATTGGTGAGAGCGAGAAATGATCTCAAGCATCATCGCGAGCGCGGAAAACTGAATCTGGTGATATAAAGATTGTCAAAAATGGACTATGGCCGATGTGGCACACAAATCGAGGTGACAAGGGGTATGTAAAAAATGACTGAAAACGGGACCTGGTGGAAACGAGAAAAGGAGTGGACTGTCGTGAAGTTCTTGCTGTGTTGATTCCAACGGTTTGAAAAACAGACGTCGTATCATGCCGAAATGGTTGACTGAAAATTGGTCAAATTTCTATAAATAGCAAGTGGACCCACTGTGACAAGTGTCATTCTCACCATTGACTTTCACAGAGTAATTTAGTTGGGTCAGAGCATTTTCTTGATTTGAGGGAGATTCAACCGTCGGTTTTTCATTCCGCGAGTTTCAGGTAAGCCTATGTGCCTTAGCCTTTCAAATTATTTACTTTTGTTTAGCTTCGGGCTCTCAAAAGCTGCGAATATTCCATGTTGGCTTGCCAACGTGGAATATCACGGGTTTTGGGTCTTTTTCTGCGATGCAAATCGCGGGTTTGGGCTAGACATCCACGATGTGCATCGTAGCTGTGGGACTGATAGCCGCGATGTGCATCGCAGCTTTAGGTTTGACAGTCACGATGTTCATCGCGGCTGTGGGTGATTATAGCCGCGATGTGCATCGCGGCTGTGAGGCTGAAAGTCGCGATGTTCATCGCAGCTAGAGGCCTGAAAGTCACGAGAGGGATCGCTGAAGTAGGGAAAAAAATTTGTTTTATTTTTCTAAAAAAAATTTGTGGTGTTTTGGCAGGATGCTAAGGAGGCCGCTGGTGTCATGGAGGGAGAGGGAGATTGATGAGGGACTGATGGGAAATATTCAAGAGATCCCGTATGTGCGAGCAGCCTTGGCTATGGGCGGATTACTGAAGTTCGCTCAGATTCTTCTCATGCATTCTGTCAGGGAGCTGCTGAACAAGTTGGTTAACTTCTGGGATTTGGAGGAGGTGGCTTTCATGGTGCAAGTTGAGCGACTGGAGATTACCTTGACTGATGTGTACTTTCTTACTGGCTTGCCCCGTTTGGGTGACATAGGGGACACCCAGCCGAGGATTCTGACTGGTATGGATATTGAGGATCTCCTAGAGAGGTTCTGCGTTCTAGGGGCTCGTGCACAGAATAGTGCATTGAATATCTCGAATATGCAAGAGCCGAAAATGTAGGCAGTGGCGGCTTGTGTTTTGTGGGTGCTTGGTGCACAGGCACCCCATTGTTTGTCGGGGGGGAAAACGATGATGGTTCACAATGTCTTGAGAGGGACCTATTTTGCATGGGGGAAGATGTTTCTGGCCCGTGTTCGACGAGAGCTGAACAAGGTTAGCCGGGAGGGAGGAGACTTCTATTATGCTTCTTTCCTATGTTGTTTCTTTTTAGAGTGAGTACCTACCTTGCGGCCACATGTGCTAGTTCGGGAGGGATTGAGGAGGGAGCCGCGGATGGTGCGGTGGGGGGAGATGATGCCCTAGGGTGGTGGTGGCATCCAGTGGTTCTTCTTGTCAAAGATGTATGACCAGTGAGAGCAGATGTCCGTTGTTATTGATGACTATCCATATGTGGGTATGGACTTCTGGGGAGACCCTGAGATGCCTCGAGCTCAGGGACAGGATTGGGGGTTAAACGGTACATCTTTGTTTTTGTTTCTCTATTATATCACGTTTAGATGTTTTGTTATGAGTATAGCTAGAGATGTTTATATGATACTGACTTGTTTCATTGTCGGTCATGGAAGATGTTGGTCCGAGGCCTCCAGTGGATCATATGGGTTGTAGGGGATGAGTGATGGTGGTTGTACCTCCACCGATAGTGGCACCCCCGCCTCGTGTACGAGGAGTTGTGCGTCATCAGGATGATGCAGTAGAGGACGTATGTGATACCTTGGAGGCGCTACTAGTGGATGCCCCAGATGATGGTTGGAGGGATCTAGATCGGCATGTTATCGACCGTTGTTTCGATGCTCTTCGTGAGTGGCGGTCGATCTTGCTGAGAGTAGTTGTGGTAATGGTTGAGAGGAGGGCTCGGGATCAGTATGATCTGGAGGAGCCAAAGGAGGAGGAGCTAGAGGAGCCCGATGATCGTGATGATTAGGTTATCATGTACCTTCCCCAAAATGCTGATGAGCATATGGGGATGTATTTTATTGATACATGTTTTTGTACGGCTGGTGTACCTTTTGTATATTTGGGTGCTGAGGGCACTCCTGACATTGTGACGCTTAGGATGATATATATATATAGATATGCATTTTTGTATATAGTCATGTATGCACGTGGATGCACATCTTGTCTTTTCTTTTATGTCTATGTTGCATGTGGATGCAATGATATGTGTCTGGGTTTTTGTATGCCCATGGAGGCTCATGTTATGCACGTGGATGCAATGTTATGATTTTTTAATGCTCGTGGAGGCACTTGTTATGCACATGGATGCTATGTTATTGTGATCTATTTATTTTATTTTTTGATGCCTATGTGATGCATGTCGTGATGTCCTGCATGTGTTGATTGACGTGCCAATCTAGAATGTTGTTAGCCATTTGGTCTGCTACAGTGTTTTGATTTCTTGGGACATGAGTGAACAAAATGGATTCAAAGTGTCGAATCATTTGTTTAGTGCGCAGAAATTTTCTAAATAGATAGGGATCACATACTTGGTAACAGTTATTGAGTTGGGAAACGAGCTGGTAGTCCAGGTAAACATTAAGGTGACTTATGCCCATTTGGAGAGCAGCGGCCAGTAGACCGGTCACGGCATCGTACTCAGCTTGGTTGTTTGTGGCAGCACCTATGCACACTCTGTCGAGGTTGATCAACTCATGTGAAGGGGAATAAATTACCCAAGCTACTAAAGCGATATTTGGAGACCAGCGACTTGCGCCATCGGCAAAGACGATGTGGTAGAGTGGAACAGGATCCATCTGTGTTCATGCAGGAAAACATGAAAATGTAAGGTTTTGAAATTTTACAGCGAAAAAATAAATTAAAAAACCGTACAATATGGACTATGGTGTCCGGGATATTTTTATGGGTAGAATCTTTTGAGGTACAACCCGTTACGGGGTTTGCGCATGGGATTGCCTTCCGAGTCGGTCAAAATGTATGCCCCATTTCCAAGGCAAGTCTGTATGACATATGGGCCTTGCCACATAGATTGGAACTTTCCTTTTCCCATTTTGTCATGGGCTTGGTCATAAACAAGTACTAGGTCTCCTTCACTAAGTGCTCGTGGGTGAACATGTTTATCGTAATGGATTTTAGATCTGTTCTTTGCGGCTTTGATTGTTTGGAGAGCTACGCAGTGATCTTCATCGGCCTGCTCTAAAAGAAGTAAGCGTTCTTCAATTAGTGAAGTATCGGGGAGAAGTTCTACGGAAATTTGTAATGTTGGTATCTGGCATTCAATGGGGAGGACAGATTCCACGTAGTGAAGACAATGGCAGTTTTGGTCGACGTGCGGTGAGCCCATAATGCGAGAAACAACATATGATGCCAATTGGATCTATGTTTGTCGACAATGCGCTAGAGGATAGTCTTCAAAATTTTGTTAACAACTTCGACTTAGCCGTTCCCTTGGGGGTAGTAGGAAGAGGAGAAATGATGTTCAAACTTAAAGAGTATTGACAATTCTCTCCAAACGGAGTCCTCGAAGTGAGAGCCTTGGTCTGAGACGAGTTGCTTTGGTACTCCGAAACGAGCGATAACATGGTTGAGGAAAAAATGGGCTGCAGTGTCGGATTTGCAATTGTAAGTAGGCATGGCTTCTTCCCATTTAGTAAAGTAATTGACAGCCACAATAATGTGTTTATGGCCGCCCGTTGATGCGGGATTGCAATCCATGAGGTCGATGGCCCATTTGCAAAATGGTCCAACGGTGATGACTGGATGAAGGGGTGCGGGGGGGGTTCTCGCCTTGGGGGCAAAAAGCTAGCAATTTTGGCAATGTTTGACTGCTGTGATACAATCAATGAATATTGATGGCTAAAAATAACCTTCGCGAATTACCTTTTGGGACTTGTTCTGCTTCGTCTTGGGAAAGGAATCATCGTAGGATTGTGTCGACGCCACGTCGATAGAGGACATCACCCAAGAGGAGATAACAGGGGGCATGGTGACGAATGAGATAACAGGGGGCATGGGTCGTCAGACAAGATGATGAACAAATGTTCGTCGATTATATCAGTATGGATAGCTGGTGATGATGACAAAGATGGTAGGTCCGTAATGAGTTGAGTGAGTGCTAATTCTTTGGTTCTCTTTGGGGTTTTAAAAGTTAGGTCATATTCTTGTAAGATAATCACCCATTTGGCAACATGGCCTTGTAGAAGGCGGCGATTCAAGAGATAGACCATTGGGTTGGAATTTGCCACAACCATGGTATGGCTGAGTAGAATATAATGTCACAGCTTTTCTATAGAAAAGACGACGGTGAGGGCCATTTTCTCTTCATGTGGGTAGCGTAGTGGTGGGCTTAATAAAGTTTGGCTCACATAGTAAATGACATGTTCTTGACGAGTGGAGTCTTCTTGGACGAGTACTCCGGAAATGGCGTAATCTGATCCCAAAATGTAAAGGGTAAAGTCTCTTGTGAAATATGGAGGAAAAATCAAGGGGGCACTTGTAAGTGCTTTTTTCAGGTCTGTGAAAGCCCCTTCTGCTTGGTCATCCCAATTAAAATGGGTATGAAGGCATAGCAAACGGAGGAAACCATGTACCGTGGTGGCATAATCTAGGACAAAGTGACGAAGGAAGTTGGACTTCCCCTGGAGGCTTTGTAGCTGTCTTAATGTACAAGGTGACAGTAGGTCTACTATGGCTTGGAACTTTAGAGGGTCAACGGTGATACCTTTTTCTGAAATGATAAAACCCAGCAGACGGCCTACTGGAACGCAAAAGACACACTTGAGTGGGTTCAAGCGGATTTTGTATTTTCGACAATGCAAGAAGACTTGTCGAAGATCATCTAAATGGTCATATTGTTTCTTAGATCGAGTCGTGAGGTCATCTAGATAAACTAATATGATGCTATTCAGGTCGTGAAAACAATAAGTCATGGCTCGTTAGAAAGTGGCTCCAGCGTTCTTAAGACCGAAAGGCATGACTTGATAGGCGAAGGTGCCCCATGGGGTAGTAAAAGCAGTCTTGTATTGATCTTCTTTACAGATTTTGATTTGGTTGTATCTGGAGAAGCCATCCATAAAAGAAAGTACCTCATGCCCCGCACATGCATCGATTAGTTGGTCAATAAATGGTGTTGGGAATTTGTCTTTGGGATAAGCTATGTTGAGGTCACAAAAGTCAGTACAGACAGGGATGGTGCCTACTTTCTTATTAACTGGTACTGGGTTTGAAACCCAGGTGGTATATGCCATCGGGTATATGAAACCTACTGCTTGAAGATTCTCAATTTCTGATTTGACGGCTGGAAACTTGGATGGGTGAATGGGACATTGTTTCTAGCGGACCGGTGATATGTTGGGCCAAGTGTCTATGTGATGTTCTACAATGGTAGGATCAAGATCGGGCATCTCGTTTTAAGACCAGGCGAAGAAATCTTGAAATTCTTGGAAGAGTTTCTTATAAGATTGGGTTTCTTTCTCAGTGCATGATGTGCCTAAAGAGATAAGCTCAGGTTTTCCGGGGGTGGTGGAGATGTTGATTTTTATAATGGTCGAAATGTTAGCCATGTTACCTTCTTCAAAGGCTTCTAGAGTTGGGATTGGATATTTGAACCAATCGACCATGGTTGGTAAGAAGTCCTTGGATTCAACGGATAGTTGGTTCGCCATGGTGGACGTAGATGCCTCGGGGATGAAGTATGATCGATGGTGCATATCATCCCAAGGGTAGTCTGGTGCAGTGAGTGTTTCTAGGATTTCCTCATCAGTGCGGAAGTAGTGTGTCGTTAAATCAATTGGTTCGGGTTTGTAGGTAGTTGAAATCATATAAATGGTATTGATTTCTTCTGAACAGGAAGATTCTGGGGGGAATATTTCCTCAATGAGCAGCAGGGATATATCTAGGTCGTTATTATTCAATTCGTATAGTGCTACTCTGTAATTTGGGAGATTGGGGAAATGATGTGAATAATGGTTGTTGATGCCGCATATCACACAAGGGTGCTTTGTGCGCAATGATTTATCACGAGGCTGAGGGGGTAGTTCTAGTTCGACAACTGGAACGTTGGTGTCATCATCCAACATATTCATGTGTTCTTGAAGTGCCGGTAGTTGTGGACATAGATGGGTAGCATGGCCTATATCGTCGCACAAGGAGTACTTAGGGAGCACACAGGTTGTTGGGGGATTTTTATCTAATTTGGGAGTCACTGGGGCGGTGCGAGTTGTGGGTCCAATGGTGTAGGTTTTTGGGCCTCTGCCCCTAGTGTGGCGGGATTGAGGGGGGACATAACTAGATGTCGATGTAGTGCCCCATGTTGGAGGTGGTCGGTTTTGGGGGTTCAGTACACCAGGTGGTGGATGGTTTGAAATATTGATGGGTTGTACTGGTTGTAAAACAACGGTCGGTGTCGGTGGAGGGGTTGGGGCAGGTAGATACCATACAGGTAATCCTAACGTTAACCCTAGGAGGTTAAGTGTAGCCATTACTAGCATGTTGACAACTCCTAAAAATGGAAACAAGAATGGGATAGTGTGAATCGGTGTTGTTCCAATATGACTAGGCACTGTGGGTGATTGTGGCAGTGGTTGAGGTTGTTGAGTATGCTGTTGTATGTTGTGTGAGAGGGTGCACAAATTGGATACTTCAGTTACCCTGAGAGGGGGTGGGATAGAAGGGAAAGTGGTGGTCATGGGGGTATCCAAATATATACCGAGTCCGACTGAGGAGACGAACGATGTGGGTGCACTATGAATGGGTTGTTCGATCATGGGAAGAACATTTTTAGGCACTGCGGGGCATTGGGATCATAGTATGTAATCTAGTCGATTTTGACTACGCATCCTTCATGGGGGAACATCATGAGGCAGAAAACTGAAGAAGCGACAGCTTTCATTTTATACATGTAGCTTCGTCCCAGAAGGAGATTGTAATCAAGTTGGGTGTTAATGACCTCTATATCTATGAGAACTAGTTTGCCCCCAAGCTGTATGGGTACGTTCACTAACAAACCCTGAGGTTGAGCTGCACGACCATCGTAAGCTCGTAATGGGGTAGTTGACAGTTGTAGTGTTGGGGATCCAAGTTTTTTCCATACGAAAGTCGACATAACGCAGGTGTAGGCACCTTCATCGATTATGCATCGATGAACGACGAGGTTACGAATGGACACAGAAACCTGAAAAGCTAGAGATGAAGGAAAACGAGGTTTGGCTTGGTCTAAGTCGAAAGTGATCATGTTGGAGTCATTCGGGTCTATGGTACCGATGGCAGATAACAACAATTTTCTTTGTGCAGGACAATTTTTTAGGATTTCTAAAGAGGACATAGTGGCAGGGGACTGGGCTAAGTCTTCTACGATGTTGTAGTTCGAAGCTGCATGAGCATTAGGGTTATTGTTGATTCATCTTAAAGGGATGCATGGTGCTTTTGGACCCCCTTCCATGGGCATATTAGGTATGCGAAGTGGTTGATCAGTTGGGAGGGTACTCGAAGATAGATCGGTAGATGTGGCCTCAGGGGCTAAGCCGTATTGATTTCAACGGGTTTGAAGATTGACATCATTTGATGACATCATTAGCAAATTGTGAGTGTTGGACTCTCTATGCTGGTAATCAGCTGCTGCATAGGTAATTTACTGCTATGTTGCAGTGGAACCTTGAGGGGGATCATTTGGACGAGTGTTTACCATGCCTTGGTTTGGTAGGGGATTTTGCAATATCATGGGTTGTGGCTGAGGAGGAGGTGCTGGCTATGCAGCATGTCCTTGTCATTGGGCATCGTCGGTCCAGAGTTGACGCGCTCTATCTAAATGGGGGCAATTGTGCATGTAATGGCCGTAGACTCCACATATGGAACACGAGTGGTTTGTTCTCAAATTAGGGTTTTTGCCCTATTTTGGTGGTCGATTAGGATTTTGATTTGCAAGAGCAGCGTTATTGTTATTGGGAGTATTAGGTGGCTGTGCTCCTTGGTTTTGTTGTTGGTTATTTTCGTAGTTTCTTCCTCTTCCGCAATTCTATTGACCTCCTTGATTACACTAATTGTTCTAGTTTTGAGGTTGGTTTTGCTGTGCGTATACATGCCCTTGGGAAGTAGGTGGGTTTTGAGGTCATGCAGGCTCTAGAGCAAGCTGCGGTGAGTAGTAAGTAGGAGGGTTATGAGGTGGACCTGGTGCTTGTTGTTGTTGTGGGTAACCTTGAGCTACTGGAAGTGTTGGAGCAAGAGGTGCTGCCTATTGAGGATAATAAGCCGATTGGACTTGTGGCCGAACCGGAGTCTAATGGGCCTGCTGGTTATAATATGGAGGTGGTGCATAAGTTGATCGTGCTTTCCAATAACATTGTGGTGAACATGAGGGTCCATGAGTGTGGTGGGTGTGCATTACTGGAGCATATGAAGTTGTATCTCCAGAATGAGATGTAGCCCTAGAAAGGTTTGGGGCGTTTTTCGTACTCATCATGGTGAAAGGTTTGTTTTGCACCATAACCTGGCCGATAATACCATTGGCGGCATGGGATGCCCCCGACGCATCACTCTGGGATGGATCACCACACGGGGCGTCAAGTAAAATTATGTATAGATATCCATACTAGGTGTATATGAGGTCAAACTGCTAAGCTTTTAAGATGGCTTCTTCTTCCGACTGGGGTCGTTCAGAAGCTACATCCTTGGCTATGAGAGGGAGGAGTGATTTGAGGAACTAATCCAAAAAGATACGGTCGTCAAGCTTTATCTTGCAGAGACTACGGTGCTTACACCACTCATGGATATGATCGGTGATGTGTGTAGCGGTTTTCTGTCTACAAGACAAAAGTATTTCCACTCCTGCATCATAGCGTACAGGTAGTTGAAAGAACTGAAGGAAAGTTGAGGAAAGGGATGTAAACATGGGGTGCATCCCATGTGGCTGCTCAATGTACCATTTGGTGGCAGAGCCAGTGAAAGTTCTTTGTAAAAGTCTGAGTCGAATAGAATCATCAATATGGAGTTTGAGGAACACCATAGGTGAAATGACATGATATGGTTTTGGGGGTCTTCCCCAGCTTTTCCTTCAAATTTTGGGATGTCTGAGGGGAGCTTTATGGGCATGGGCGGCCAAGTAGGGTCATGTTGGATGGGATCATTTGTTATCCTAGCCAAGTCTAGTAGGTTAAGGCTAGCCATAAATGACAAACTAGCGGAGGGGTGTGATGTTGTCATGGGGGCATAAGTGCTGGTGGTGGTGTTATGTATTAGGCCATTCCCCCTAGAGGGATATTTGTCATGGGAGGTATGTTCCCTCCACCCATAAGAATGTGGGAGGGGCTTGCGCCACCAAGTGCAATGGGAGTCACAGATGGGTTGGGAAGATGTCCAAGAGGTGTTGGAATCTGAGTGGTAGCAGGGATAGTACGTATAGTTTCCATAGTGGGCATGCCTAAGTTAGGTTAGGTGGGGGTCCTGTATTGGGCAGGGGTCACATGTTAGGCATACCTAATGTAGGTGTAGGTCCCATATTAGGCATCCCTAAGGGAGGTGTGGTAGATGTGGCTACCGTGGTGTTCGTTGTGGTGGCGGGGGTGGATGATGTTCCACCAACAGCCCCTGTGAAAAAGTTGTCGTAATGCGAACCAGCCATGGGGCTAGTAGGTGTGGTGTATGTGGTAATTTTCAGATTCTGCCTCAGAATCAGATGTGAAATGAGGCGCTTCAGAATCGGAGGATAGGGCTCTATTCCGATGACGTGTGGAGTCAAGGGAACTGTACTGCCGGGGGTCTCCTTGGAAGCGCCGAGAACGTCGCGGGGAATCAATGGTGATAGTTTGTGAATAAAAACTACTAGATGGTGGTGAGTGGAAAGCTCTAAAGCCCTAATGCAACTGTGTGTGCAAGAGGGGAGTGTAAAAAATAAATGGCACTCAGGCCAAAAACCAACCTCAAAACACTTACTATAACAGTTGTGCTATAGTAAGTGGAGTAATAAAAAAATGTCGTCAGAAAACCAACATGCAAACAACTCCTAAAAATAGAAAAAAGTGTACTCTATGACCAAAGGGAGGTAATGTAGTATGTAAACACCTAACTAAAAAGTATTATGAATCAACAAGGTATATCCTCTGCAAGGTGATGAAATCCAAGTCAGACAATATAAATTGTAGAATCAAAGGCTAGATATCCCCCTACTGGGAGGGACATCGGGTAGACAATCCTAAAAGTTTGGCCACTAAGATACCCCATTCATGACACGTTCGGTTGGGTGAATCTGCAGTTTGGTTCTATCACCGCTGTACTCCCATAAGGGTGGTACAACGAGAACTACGAAAGGTATCCTTTGGTTACTGAATGGATTGTGGTATTCCACTCAGGCTTTCGGAACCAGCTTGTCTACTTCAACCCTCTTAAGGGAGAGGCCTTCCCGATGAATTGGTGTTAAACTGTGTCAACAAATAATAAGGGATTTTGGTACCCTAAATGTCAATCACTATGTCTCAACATGAAAAATGAGTGAGGGGTGTTATTTGGATACTTATCCCCTCAGTCCTACCTAGCTATAAAATTCTTTTTGTGTTCCCCAAGTGGGGTTAGAATATTGGTTGAGTTAAGATAATTTTCTTTAAGGATCACTTGAAATTATTGTGACAGATTGTGTGATGGTGTGGTTGTATACCGAATCAGCTTGCCTCGCATGGGCAATTTAATCACAAACTAAAATAATGAATTCAATTTGCGAAAAAATGAAAGATGTTTCAAATGTAAATGCTTTAATAACCTTTTCAAAAAATATGGATTCTTTGAAAAGTAAAGCAAATAACAGATGTAAAAATAAATGGATTTTTAGAGTCTTTCTTGGGCAATATATTGAGCAATTTTAGAAATATGGTTCTAACTTTGCAATGTATAAAACTTAGAATCTCATAAATACTTAAAAAAAAAAATCTTTCTTTCAATTAACTGAAAATTTTCAAAAAGATAAATGAAGTATCTAACCGAATATCAATTTAATAATGCTGCAATAATGACACATTGGGCTGTAAAAAATTGCAGAAATTGATGCTGGAAAAAATTGGCTGATTGGGCGAAATTTTTTTTGAAAAAATTGGCTGAGCCGAAACGGGAAATATCGCGGTTGTCAGGTCAAAACCCATGATGAGCCACGCGGGGATGTCGGCGAAATCCTCGATGTGAATCGCGGCACGGTGGTCAAAAGTCACGATGAGCCACGCGGAAAAATGTCAAACAGTCGCGATGGCCCGCGTAGGAAAATGCCAAACAGTCGCGATGGACCCCATGGGAAATGGCCGCCCAGCCGCGATGGACTGCACGGGAAAAGGTTGAAAAGTCACGATGTACAAATGGAAATCGGCTGGAGAAAAATGAACCCGAAAATTGAAATTTGTGGTTTTTTCGGGCTGCAGAAAGGGCCAATGGCTAGGGAAGCTATCAAGAAGCTGACTAGTATGGCAGATCTATAGTTTTAAATGGGAAAAATGACTAAAATAAAGATCTAAAGCAAAAATTTAAAATTCGAAAAATAGTGGAGTCACCAAAAACTGTTGCTTGGTTTTTCAACCAAGCATGTGCCAAGATGCACCTGCTAACTAGTAGCAGCAGTCTCAAATAAAGCAATGTAAATAAACAAATATAAACTATAGATTAATGGCAATAAATAGTAAAATAAATAATTCTAGATTAATAACAATGAACAAAACTGATTCATAAGCATGTAAATAAAAATTAAAACTTTGGATTACCTCAAATGGTGAAGATGGTGAGTTTTGAGCAACTCCAAGGTTGAGAAGCTCCAATGTTCAATGGTCTCTTCTTCTCCAATGCTTCAATGGGGTTCTTCAAACTCGAAATGGGAGGCAATGGCTCTCAAAGGGAATTTGGCAGCATAAGGATAGGATGAAATGTGGATGATTAGTGAGGAGCCCCTATCACCTTTTTATAGTTTTTGGTGATGGGGAATACCATTATGGTTTTAAGGAAACCAATGGTATTAACCAACATGGTTTAGGTCTCTTTTTCCCTCTTTTTCCTTTTTTGAATATTTTTTATATTTTTATTCCCGTTTAATATTTTGGGGGAATTTTGGACCCTTTTTTAGGGTATTTTGTGTTTTTTGAGGAAAAATACATATTTTGAGGGGGGAAAGGTGTATTATGGCTTTTTGGTGACCTTTTGATGGTTTTAGAGGCTCAAATGGTGGAAAAAGTAGACAAATGGGTCATGTGAATAAGGGAATGAGCTAGTGAGCACTTTTTGGGTGTTAACAGAAAGGGGGTTGTTAAGGGGTTATAGGTAGCAACAAAGGGGTGTGTTAGGAGATTGGGGTTAAGTGGAGCATGGGAGAAAGAGAGTGAGAGAAAGGGTTGGTAAGGATTAGAGAGAGAGAGAGAGAGGAGGGGGGTTATCAGTATGGGGAGGCATATGGATGTTTGTGTTTGTGTGTGTGAGAGAGAGAGAGAGAGAACCAATGGAGTGGTGGTATGTTAGGGGGTTGGTGGAGAGAGAGAGAGAAGGGTGGGGGTTAGGTGTAGGTGGAGGAGTAGGGGAGTGAGAGAGAGTGAGAAAGGGGGTCAGTAAATTAGAGAGAAAGGGTGGCATAGGTAAGTAGTAAGCTGGGGATAGAGAGAGAGAGATACATTGTGGGGTGGTAAGGGGTAGAGGAAGAGAGAGTGGGGTATTTAAGGGGTTAGAGGTAGAGACATATGTGGGTGTTAGGAGATTGGAGGTAAGTGAATCATGGGAGAAAGAGAGTGAGAGAAGGGGTTAGTAAGGCTTATGGAGAGGAAGAAAGGGGTGAGAGAGAGAGGAGGGTGTTAGGGGTTGGGGGAAGAGAGAGGGGTAGGTTGAGGGTGTGGTTGATTAGAGGTAGGTAGTGTTTTGGAGTTAGATAGGGGGTGTTAGGGGTTGGGGGGCATGTTACGATGTTGGACAGTGTTAGTGAGTTGGAGAGTATTGTGTGGGTGATTAGGGTAGGGGGTATTAGGGATTTTGAGATGGGGTGTTAAGGGGTTAGGAAGGGTGTGTTAGGAAGTTAGAGAGGGGGTGTTAGGGGGTTGGGGAGGGGTGTTAAGGTGTGTTAAGGGCTGGATTAATGGAATAGAATATTCTTTACAAAACATGTATGCATTTTGGTTCTCTAAAACACGTATGTGTTTTGGTTCTCCAAAATGTGTATGCAATTTGTTTTCCTGGCCTTCGTGGAATGCCACTTGGATGCCTCGGGATTTCCCATTCCTATGTCTAATAAACATGCACGCATTGTTGAATTCTACAACAAGAACATGTTTTGCAAAACATCCTTTTCATCTAAAAGGTCCCCCATGTTTGTGTGAGGAACCTATTCATATTTGGAATGTTCCTCAAGGGTTTGCTTATGTTAACTTATGTTGAGTTGGTTTAACTTATGTTGATTTGGTACATTCCTTAATGGTTTTGTTGATTGAGATGTTCATTCAGGGCTATGTTGATGTCACATTTTAACATTCATATTTGGAATGTCACAAAATATATTATGAATTTTTAATTGTAAAATTAGGGTTTCTACAATATTAATCGTTTAACATTAATATCCATTTTATTATGTGGAATTGCATTGTTTTGCAAGATTTTTGTCATAGTACACTATTCATTAAGGGTTATATTGAATTATTCCATTACTGCATGGTTATGTCACATTCTGATATTGGGTGTTTGCAAGCTAATGAGGATCTCTTTTGACACATTAGATGCAATAGAAAACTGAAAAAATAGTCATCCATCAACTTACATGGATATTTTGAGACACATACACAATGAATCTTGTGATGCGTAAAAAAGATGAAACGTAGGAAATTGAATGCGGTTTCTGAATATATAAAAAAAAATTCTATTGAAAATGTTCTTAACTATATAAAGTTTGGTCTTTTTTGACAGACACTTTTTATTTTTTGGACAAGTTATAAGGTATATGTTTTTGTGGGTTCAGCCTTTGAGTGCCTAAATGATGGAATCAAGTTATGAAAACTAGTAGACATATATAGAACATTTAGTACTAGTGCACTGTTATTTTTCCAATAATAATAATAATAATAATTTGTTTTAATTATCTACGTGATCAAACCTCGAAAACAATACGCCAAGTGTGGGTGCATCCTTTGAAGGTCTTAATGCAATTATTTCAAAATGATTTTTTTATAGCAAGTAGAGGTCGATGTCCTTTAGTGCAAGTTTTTTTTTTTTTTTTCAAAATGGTTGAGAAGCAGAAGAGTTATGGATGAAACACTAACAATGTGTTTTTTAGTTAAGGGGTCATGACACAAGAAAAATAAGAAAAGAATAGAAATATATATATATATATTCCTTTTTAAAATTACATATTTTGAATTTGTCGACAAAATGCTCTCTGTGTATAAAATTAAATAAAATATGATGGTGTGCAACATACTGTAATCAGTGGCTAAACATAGGCATATTGTGAAAAATGGTGAGATGTCTAATGAGCTATGGTTTCCCATATTCCATACCACAGGTTTGGTTAACCCGAAGCTAAGTCCAAAGTAGACACATAGGAAGAGTGATGACACCTAGACAGGTGACAAGGCTCGGTCTTAGTGCTAAGAAATGCGAGCGTGTTTCTTTTAAATTCAAATTTTCCTTTCCCGCCTCTCTAGGTGCCATGAAAACCAAAACGTGTGTGCATTTTAGCTCTACAAAATGCGTGCATGTTTTATATCTACAAAATGCATATGCATTTTGTCGAGCTAAAATGCACACGTGTTTTGTAGAGATAAAATGTGTGTGCATTTTGTATAGCTAAAACTTGCACATGTTTTCGTAAAAATCAAATTTACCTTAGGGGTAAGGGGGAGGAAGGGGCTTTGGGGGGTAATGGTTTAGGGAGTATTAGGGTAGTTAGAAGTAATAAGGTGTATGGGGTTGGGGTAGAGAGAGGGATGGGCAGGTGGGAAGTGGTAGGGGGAGGGCGATTAGGAGAGTCGGAGAGTGAGAGGGGTAAGGGTAGGGGGAGTAGGATAGATAGAGAGAGAGAGGGGTAGTGTTAGGGGAAGTAGGAGAGAGAAAGAGAGGGGTGGAGGGTGTGGTTATGGGTAGGGAGAGTAGGATGGGGGTTAGGGAGAGAGAGAGTGGGTTAGGGGTAATGAGAGTGAGAGAGAGGGCAAGTTAGGGGTAATGAGAGTGAGAGAGAGAGAGAGGAAAGGGTGTTAGGGTGTTGGGCGAGAGAGAGAGGGGTGGGGTGAAGGTGTAGGTGGAGGATTAAGGGAGAGAAATAGTGAGAGATGGGGTTAGTAAGAGTTAGGGAGAAGAGGGAGGAGAGAGACTGAGATGAGGATGGGTGTTAAAGGTAGGGGGGAGTATGGGGTTGAGAGAGTTAGAGAGGGATTTAGTAACGGTTATGGATATGAGAGAGAGAGAGGAGAGGGGTTAGTTGTACGAGAGAGAGAGAGAGAGAGAGAGAGAGAGAGAGTGGGGCAGGGGAGGGTGTTACGGGGTTGGGGGTGAGAGAGATGGGTAGGGAATACAAGTAAGTGGAGGAGTAGAGAGAGAGAGAGAGCCTAGGGGCGGAGGGTGTGGGTGATTAGGGGTAGGGGGAGGAGGGTAGTTGGGGATATAAAGAGATAGAGATCATGTTGGGGGGAGGTGTAGAGGGGAGGAGTGGGGTTGGGGGAGAGAAATAGATAGAGACCGGTGTGGGGGGAGGGATAAAGTTTTAGGGAGGATTAGGGAAGTTAGAGAGAAGGGACGTATAGGGTAGAGAGAGAGAGAGAGAGAGTTCAGGAGCAGGGTGTGGTAAGTAGTATGGGGAGAAGGATTAGAATATATAAAGAGACAGGGGTTTAGGGGTAGGGGGAGTAGGATAGAGAGAGAGAGAGAGAGAGAGAGAGAGAGAGAGAGATGGGGGGGTTGGTTATGGGTAGGGAGAGTAGGAGGGGGGTTAGGGGTTGTGAGAGTGAGAGAGACGGGTGGGGATGTTGTTAGGGGTTTGGGGGGGAGAGAGATAGGTGGGGGTTAAGTGTACGTGGAGGAGTAGTGGAGAGAGGCAATGATAGATGCGATTAGTGAGGGTTAGGGGGAAGAGAGAGAGAGAGAGAGAGAGAGAGAGAGAGAGAGGGAATTAGAGGTAAGAGGAGTAAGGGTGATAAAGTGTGAGAGAGGGGATTTATGTGAGTGTGTGTGTGTTTGTGTGTGTGTGTGTGTGCATGTGCATGTGTTCATGTGTGTGTGTGTGTGTGTGTGTGAGTGAGAGAGAGAGAGAGAGGAGGGGCTCAGTGGTAGGGGTAGGAGTAGGTGTGTGTGTGAGAGAGAGAGAGAGAGATAGAGGGGGGGATCAAGGGAGTGTTAAGGGGTTGGGGGAGAGAGAGAGGGGTGGGGACTAAGTGTAAGTGGTGAATCAGAGAGGTATGGAAAAGAAGGAGAAAGAGAAGAGGTTAGGAATGGTTAGGGGGGATATGGGGAGAGAGAGAGAGAGAGAGAGAGAGAGAGAGAGAGAGAGAGGAGGATGAGGACAAGGATGAGGGGATGTTAGAGGTAGGGGGAGGAGTAGGGGGTTTATAGAGTGAGGGAGGGGGTTAGTAAGGGTTAGGGAGAGGAGGGGAGAGAGAGGGGGAGAGGGTGGTTAGTGGTAGAGGGGAGTAGTAGGGGTGTTTGTGTGTGTGTGAGAGAGAGAGGTGTTAGGGGGTTGAGAGAGAGTGAGAGATGTGGGGATTATGGGTAGGTAGAGGAGTAGAGGGGTGTGTGTGTGTGTGTGTGTGTGTGTGAGAGAGAGAGAGAGAGAGAGAGAGAGTTAATGGTTAAGGGGGGAGGGTGTGAGCTATTAGGGGTAGTGGGATGGGGGGGTTGAGGGAGAGATAGAGATATATATATCAGGGAGGATTGGGGATGTCAAAGAGGAGGGGTATAGGGTGGGGGTAGAGAGAGAGAGGGAGGCAGAGGGGGTGGTTATGGGTAGGGATAGTAGGAGGGGGGTTGGGGGGATAGAGTGGGGAGTTAGGGGTAGTGATAATTTGAGAGAGAGAGAGGCCAGTTTTAGGGGGGTGGGGGTTTAAGTGTAAGTGGAGGAGTAGGGGAGAGAGGGACGGAGAAAGGGGTTAGTAAGGGTTAGTGGGAAGAGGTGAGAGAGAGAGAAGGAGGAAGATTGAGAGAGGGGTTTAGTAATATTTAGGGTCAAGAGAGAGAGAAAGAGGAGGAGGTGGGGTATAGAGGTAGCAAGAGGAGTAGGGGGGTAAAAGTGGGAGAGAGCAGGGGGGTGTTAGGGGATTTGGGGATATCTGGAGAGGGTTAGGATTTATGGGTAGGTAGAGGAGTATGAGAGAGAGAGAGAGAGAGTGAGCGAGGAGGATAAGTGTGGGACTTGGCTTGATGATGATAAAAAATGAGAAAATTAAAATATTCTGATGGCTAGGTATATAGAATGAACATATTTCATGAAGAAAGTGAATATGACTTGGTGTGTTAGACTTGGCTTGGTGATGATTTAACATGAAAAATATTTGGATGGATAGGTATATAGAATGACACTAAAGATTAGTAAGGGTTAGGGGGAAGGGGGGAAATAGAGAAAGAGAGGAGTAGGGGGAAGAGAGAGAGAGAGGGGGGTTAGGGGTTTGGGGGGGAGTAGCTAGATTAGAAAGAAAGGGGGGTATAGGTGAGGAGTGTGGGTGTTGGGGTTAGAGAGAGAGAGAGAGAGAGAGAGAGGGGGGGGGGGGGTTGGGGAGGATTAGGGATATTAGAGAGAGAGAGGGGTATAGGTGAAGAGTGTGGGTGTTTGGATAGAGGGAGAGAGAGAGAGAGATAAATAGAGAGACATTGGCGAGTGGTAAGGGGTTATAGGTAAAGGGAGAGGTGGGTGTTAAGGGGTTATAGGTAGAAACAAAGGGGGGTGTAAGGAGATTGGGGTTAATCGGAGCAGGGGAGAAAGAGAGAGACAAAAAGGGTTATGAAGGATTAAAGATGGAAAGAGAGGAGGGGGGTTATTAGTATGGGGAGGCATAGGGATGTGTGTGTGTGTGTGTGTGTGTGTGTGTGTGTGTGTGAGAGAGAGAGAGAGAGAGAGAACCAATGGAGTGGTGGTATGTTAGGGGGTTGGTGGATAGAGAGAGAGAGAGAGGGGTGTGAGTTAGGTGTAGGTGGAGGATTAGGGAAGTGAGAGAGGGTGACAAAGGGGGGCATAGGTAAGGAGTGTGGGTGTTGGTTTTAGAGAGAGAGAGATACATTGTGGGGTGGTAAGGGGTTAGAGGAAGAGAGAGTGGGGTAGTTAAGGGGTTGAGGTAGATACATAGGTGGGTGTTAGCAGATTGGAGGTAAGTGTATCAGGGGGGAAAGAGAGTGAGAGAAAGGGGTTAGTAAGGCTTACGGAGAGGAGGAAAGGGATGAGAGAGAGAGGGGTGTTAGGGGTTGGGGGGAGAGACAGAGGTAGGTGGAGGGTGTGTTTGATTAGGGGTAGGTGGTGTTTTGGATTTAGAGGGGGGGTGTTAGGGGTTGGGGGGTGCGTTACGAGGTTGGGGGTGTTAGTGAGTTGGAGAGTGTTGTGTGGGTGATTAGGGGTAGGGGGTGTTAGGTATTTTGAGATACGGTGTTAAGGGGTTAGGAAGGGGGTGTTAGGTTGTTAGAGAGGGGGTGTTAGGGGGTTGGGGAGGGGTGATAGGGGGTGTTAAGGGCTGGATTTATGGAATAAAATATCCTTTACAAAACACGTATGCATTTTGGTTCTCTAAAACACGTATGCATTTTGGTTCTCCAAAATGCATCTGCATTTTGTTTTCCTGGCCTTTGTGGCATCCCACTTGGATTCCTCAGGATTTCCCATTCCTATGTTTAATAAACGTGCAAGTGTTGTTGAATTCTACAATAAGAACATGTTTTGCAAAACTTCCTTTCCGTCTAAAAGTTCCCCAATCTTTGTTTGAGGACCCTATTCATATTTGGAATGCTCCTAAAGGGTTTGATTATGTTAACTTATGTTGAGTTGGTTTAACATATGTTGATTTGGTAGATTCCTTAATGGTTTTGTTGCATTGAGACGTTCATCAAGGGTTATGTTGGATTACAACATTCATTAAGGCTTATGTTGGATTGTGACATTCCTCCATCTTTATCACATTCATATTTGCAATGTTACTCAACAATTTACTTATGTTGACTTCGTACATACATCAATGTTTTTGTCGCATTTTGGTGTTCATTAAGGGTAATGTTGAATTACAACATTGTTGGATGGTTATGTCGAATTGTGACATTCATATTTGGAATTATCCTAAAGGGTTTAGTTATGTTGACTTATATTGACGTGGTACATTCCTTCATTGTTTTGTTGCATTGCGATGTTCATTAACGGTTATGTTAATGACATTTTAACATTCATATTTGGAATGTTCCTCAGGGGTTTGGTTATCTTAACTTATGTTGATTTGGTACATTCCTTAATGGTTTTTTTTGCACTTAGAAATTCATCAAGGGTTATGTTGGATTACAACATTCATTGAGGCTTATGTTGGATTACAACATTCCTCCATGGTTATGTTGCATTATGGTTATATTCCTTAATTAATTTTGTCATATTATGAGATTCATTATATGATAATTCATATTTACACAATCCAACATAACTATTTACAAATGTCTCAATGTCACATAGCCCTTGCTAAATTTAAGACAAATGTCTCAATGTGACATAGCTCTTGCTACATTCAACCATAGTCAACATGGACATCCATATTAAACCATCACAATGCGTGTAACGATTAAGGCATATCAGAATGTCACATAATCCTTGATGAACATCGTTATGTTGACTTATGTTGACTTGGCTTATGTTCACTTGGTACATTCCTTAATTATTTTATCGCATTGGAACATTCATTATGGGTTATGTTGATGTCACATTTGGGAATTCATATTTACACAATCAAACATAACCATTGACGAATGTCTCATTGTGACATAGCTCTTGCTAAATTCAACCATGATAGTCAACATGTCCATCCATATTAAACCATCACAATGTGTTGCAAATATTATGGCATGTCACAATGTCACATAGTCCTTTATGAACATCGCAATGTGACATATCCCATAGTCCAACATAACCAATGAGAAATGTCACAATCCAACATGACCCTTAAGGAACATCACAATGCAACATATACCTTAATTAATGTCACAATTTCACATAATATATTATGATTTTTTATTGTAAGATTAGGGTTTTTACAATATTAATGGTTTAACATTAATATCAATGTTATTATATAGAATTGCATAGTTTTGAAAGAGTTTTATCATAGTGCGTTGTTCATTAAGGGTTATATTGGATTATTCCATTGCTACATGGTTATGTCACATTTTGACATTCATATTTGGAATATTCTTCCAGGGTTTGGTTATGTTAACTTATGTTTATTTGGTACATTACTTAATGGTTTTATCCCATTGCAATGTTCATCAAGGGTTATGTTGGATTACAACATTCATCAAGGCTTATGTTGCATTTCGACATTCCTCCATTTTTATGTTGCATTATGGTTATGTTCCTTAATGACTTTTGTCGCATTATGATATTCATTATATGATAATTCATCTTTATGATAGTCAACTTTGTGTTCCTCAAGGATTTACTTATGTTGACTTGGTACGTACCTCAACATTTTTGTTGCATTTTGGTGTTCATCAAGGTTTATGTTGTGTTATGATATCATTGGATGGTTATGTTTAGTCATGAAATTCATATTTGGAATGCTCCTAAAGGGTTTAGTTATGTTGACTTATGTTGACTTGTTACATTCCTTAATTGTTTTATCGCACTGTGATATTCATTAAAGGTTATGTTGGATTACAACGATAATCAAGCCATCTAATCCAGTGCTACATTCCTCCATGGTTATGTTGTATTAATTATAATATTATAATTAAATTATAATATTTTAATTAAAATATAATATTATAACTAAATTATAATATTTTTAATAAATTCATAATATTGTTGTTCAGTAAGGTTATACCCTAATTATTATATTATAATTAATTAAATAATATGATTTTATTAATAGTTCGTTAATTATAAAATTATAATTAAATTATAATTTTTTTAATTATAATGTAAAATAGATTTTAAAATATCCTTGAAGGACTATATTATAATTAAAGAATATTATTTTATAATTAATTTAATATTTCTATGCCCTCATTCTTTATATTATATTAATTTTTTAAACTAAATTATAATATAATATTATAATTTAATAAAATTAATTTTTAATTAATAACTAAATTATTGTAAATTTGACATAGCTCTTAC
This sequence comes from Larix kaempferi, assembly GCA_027924585.1. Lineage (NCBI taxonomy): Eukaryota > Viridiplantae > Streptophyta > Pinopsida > Pinales > Pinaceae > Larix > Larix kaempferi. The sequence continues at coordinate 5,495,948 of BSBM01000391.1, forward strand.
TGAATTCAACCATACTCAACATGTCAATCCATATTAAAACATCAATATTAAGATTAATACTATTACATTATAATATAATATTAAGATTAAATCATAATATTTGTAATTAGCTATAAATAATTAAACAATATTAATTTAATATCTCAATCAATATATTATAATATTAAAATTATATCATATTATTTTTAATTAATTATTATGTGATAAATAATTAGACAATATTAATTTACTAATATTTTGGAGATATGTTTATGTACTTACTTGTTACTAGCAACAACCACATTAACAATATTAATGTGTCTGAATATGTTAGTAGACGTAAATTTGGCACATTGATAATGTTTTTCCCTATAGTATGTGCTGAATTTACACCTATCAATATATTCAGACACATTAATATTATTAATTTGGTAGTTGCTAGTATATAAATATTTGTATAAAATTATAATATATTGACATATGTTAAATGGAATGGACAATTAAGACATATATATAATTTCTTCAATAATAAATTGTAAAATATACCTAATTTCTTTTAATAAAATTAAAATATTCATAAAATAATATAAATAATTTTAATTAAAAATTATAAGAAGGAAAATTTATTTTCAAATTTCCTTCTTGTATATTTGAATGCCATGAAAGAGAAAGAGAACTATAGAAATTTGAATAGTTGTCATTCAAATTGCACATGCGTATGTAGTGCAACTAAGAACATTGGATTCATATGGTGGTGAAGGGTCTAATTAAACAAGTGAAAATAACGATAAGACTTGCTTCCTAAAACAAATTTAATATAGTAGTTACATATAATTCAAAAATAAAATGTAAGTAAATTATGAAACATTTAAATTTTGTAACAATGTATTATTTGCATAACCAAAAAACAGAGAGAAGTTACACTTACGATTTCCATGTTTTTAAAATTTAAATAGAATTGGAGAGATCAACATCAATTATTGATAAAGCATTGACGATGTCACAAGTGTAAGTTGAAGTCTTCAAAACCTTTTTAAAATAAATTAATGAAATTAAATAATGTGTTAATGTAGCCTTTATGCCTTTAATAGAGATTGAGAAAATAGATGATGAGTTATTGCAGTCTTTATACATTTAAAAGAAATTGATATGTGCTTTTGTCTATGATTCTCAATCGATAGTATATGTCTTCTCCATCAATGGACTAAGTCTAAGACCTCCATACTATGTTGCATATAAGATGTTAATAAGTATTTTCTTATGTTGAATTTTTTCAAAACTATTGGTGGTGTCTTGAAGATAGAGTTAAGAGTTCAAATGATATCCTCCACGAAGCTTAGAAGATGAAAAAAAGCATGAGCTTTTACACATCAAAGTATGCGTGAAAGTAGGCACTTATACAATAGTCATTAATCCATTTGCAACCATAGATTCAAATGGCTTTCAATGTCTCTCAAATTAACGAAATAATGCTTCTACCTTTTATAGGATAACTTGGAATCAAAGGCACAATAAAACTATCTTAGGCCCTGAACAACTTATATACACCTTATGTGGCCCTGGAAGTTAAAATTGTTCAATTATTATTCAAACACATAATTAATCACCATCAAGGATAAAAGTTACTCACAATTAAATATTTAACTAGCCTAGATCCAAATCCTAGGCTCTATCAAGCGTTGAGAGGGATCAAATCTCCCGAGGTGCAAACCTCTTCTCAAGTATTGCACTCAAGGAGCTTTTACAAGATCTCCCTCATATTATTACTTTTTACTTTTTATTATTACATTTTATTTATGGCCCAAAATATCGAAAAACACTCGACTCAGAAGATCTCCCTCATATTATTACTTTTTACTTTTTATTATTACATTTTATTTATGGCCGGCAATATCGACAAACACTCGACTGACAAGATCTCCCTCATATTATTACTTTTTACTTTTTATTATTACATTTTATTTATGGCCGACAATATCGACAAACAATCGGCTCACAAGATCTCCCTCATATTATTACTTTTTACTTATAATTATTACATTTTATTTATGGCCGACAATATCGACAAACAATCGGCTCACAAGATCTCCCTCATATTATTACTTTTTACTTATAATTATAACATTTTATTTATGGCCGACAATATCGACAAACACTCAACTCACAAGATCTCCCTCATACTGGGTTGTAGAGCGCCTCTCGGCGCAATCAGCCATGTAAATTTATGTTAGAATTCTAACATTCAACTAAAACAAAAATATGCATCTTACAACAAAAATAATTTTGAAGAGAAAAACAATAAAACTCTTTAATTTAATCCAAATATTTCAAGAATATGAGCTAAAAACATCATCCAATTCACAAACAATTTCTCTAAAAATTTATTAACTAGTTGGGATCAATGCATATTAGAACCAACGACATAAATGTAAATCTATGAGCCATCTAGAGCTCACTTCTAGTATAGCCATTCATGCCTTTTTACAATTCTATGAATTGAAACTTAAGAAAAAAATTGTTCCCATTATAAAATGAATGTAAGCTAGAAATAGTAAAGCTCCTCAATATTATGGAAATAGTTACTATAGCAAGTTCCTCAACATTTACATATGGATTACCAAAACCTTAAAATAAATATAAAACATAATCTATAAATATAAAGTTTATAGCATTGTGTCCAAAAGAAGGATCCCACTCCCATAAATCTTCTCTTCAAAACAAATATAACAAGGGCCATCAAAACCATTTCATGGTTGTAATTAGGGGATAGTGAAATAAAATATGATTGCAAATCCAATAGGTAAATGTCTACATGAACTAAATAATATTTATGAATGCGTGGATTCCTCCATCTTAATTGACATATACATGTTTATTTATTATGTTTAACTAAATAACCTAACATGTATATTGTTGGACATTCATCTTCGAAGAGAATGTCCTCAATTCTGTCCACATTAGTGTATATTGCACTAATCTTCCTGGCCGCCCATTGCCCATGATGCATGTCACCACCCTCATCCTTTTTAATTAACCGTTCAATATGCACCCCGAAGCTCATTATTTAATGTTATTTCCATGGGGATGTGAGCCGTTGGATCATATCCAACAGTTCACATCCCCACAGAAACAACATTAAATTTTACATTACAAGGTGCTTATTGAATACTCTCCACTTATGATCTTAATAAATTTTTTTATATAAAATTACATAAAATTTGTTTAATCAAATTTTTTATTAATTATAAAATTGAAATTAATTATATATAATTTTTATACTATAATAATATATAAAAAAAATTATTATCATTTAAAATTAATAATCATTTATACATCTCATTTCTAACTTTTTTTTCAATGAATCTCATATCTAACAACTCCTCCAAATCATTTATATATCTTATGAATCATATCTAAACTCGGAAATTGAAGGCCTTTCTCTTAAAAATTGATTTGGAAAAGGCGTATGACTGGGTGAATTGATCTTTTTTGAGACTTATTCTGATTCATATTGGAATTCCTCCTTTGATGCTTAATTGGATCATGGCTTGTGTTGCATCCATGAATATTGCTATGCTGGTTAATGGTGCCCCTTCTTCTTTTTTCAAATGTTCTCGTGGAATTAACCAGGGGTGCCCTCTCTCCCAGTTACTCTTCTTGCTGGTCATAGATGGTTTCAGCAGACTAGTAAATAAGACAAAGGACAGTGGATTGATTAAGGGTACTAAGTTGGCAAAGGATTGTGTAGTATCACATAATCTTTTTGTTGATGATGTCTTGGTGGCTGGTTTGGACTTGGTTGCAGAATGTTATCAGTATAATGATATTATTAAGATCTTTTGTAAAGCTACAGGTATGAAGGTGAGCTTCTCAAAGTCCTGTCTTTATAAGTTTGAAGTTGATGAGATAAGGAGGAAATAAATTACTATTATTCTTCCCTTTAAGTGTTTGTGCATGGAGGATGGTTTCAAGTACTTGGGTTTCTATTTGAAGCCAAAAAATTATCTTATTAAATATTGGAGATGGCTTCTTCATAAGGTTGAGACCCGAATTCCTCATTGGTCTTATCGCCTACTAACTATTGGAGGGAAGCTTATCCTAGTTAAAGTTGTTATTTCAGGTATACCTGTTTACCGGTTTTCCCTTATTGAAGTGCCTTCTTTTATCATTAATGCTTTGAGGAAGTTGTTATTTAATTTTCTATGGACTGGCAGCTCTGATCATGCAAAGTTAGTAATGGATGGATGGGAGATGTTGTCTCGTCCTGAGAAATTCGGTGGATGGGATATTAAAGATTTGGGAATTTTTAGCTCTGTGTTGAGGCTTAAAAGTATGTGGAGAGGTATTTTTGGTAACACCCTTTGGTCCAAAGTATTGCAGGTAAAATGACTTAAAACTGATGTGATCAAATGGCTTATAAATCCAAGGAACATTAGTTGGAGAATCTCTCCTATTTGGAGGGGATTTCTGAAAGTTTATAACTGGCTTGCTAAAGATATCTACTGGCAGGTTGGCTCTGGTAAGGAAATCTTGGTGGGTATGGATCCCATTCTAGGAATGGAGGATTCGTATGTTCTTTCTGATAGGTTGCTGAATTACCTGAAGGTTTATGGTCTTTCTACGTTGAACAGTATTAAAAAAAGAGGCAGAAATGCCAATATGGATGATTATTGAATGAGCTCTAAGGATCTGGGGCTTTCGGGGTCTTATGCTTAGGAGCGGGATAGATATGTCAGAGATCTAAACTCTGTAGGTTGTAGATTAAATTTGGATAGTGATCAAGTTTTTTGGATTGGAACCCTAGCATAGGTATAGTGACTGCAAAGACTGATTATAGCAGGATCATATAGGACATGTATGTGTATCCTCAGCATTGGTGGTATAAGAGGTTATGGAAGTGGAAGGTTCCCTTAAAGATGAAATTTTTTTATGGCATGCTCTTAAAGATAGACTTAAGACTTGGGATAATTTGATGAAGAGAGGATGGACTGGTCCGAATAGGTGCAATCTTTGTTTGATTGCTTCTGAATCTTCTAGACACTTATTTGTGGATTGCTTCTTTACAAATAGTCTTTGGAATTTTTGATGTTCGAAGATGAATATTGTATGTCAGTGGGAAGTTGGTGATTTTAGCTATTGCATGCTAAATTGGTATAGGAATTGAAAATCTTTTTTTACCTTATCTATTTGTATTTCTTGGGTGGTATGGTATTCTCAGAACTATGCTATATTCCAAGACAAAAAACCAGATTTTATGGCTAGTAGTTTGACTGCTATGAAGATGTTCAAATATTATAATGATGACAAGGATAGGCTTCATGTTGCTAGAGTCAGTCATTTCTCTTTTAAAGTGTCTCAACTTTTTTTTTTTTTGATGGAGCTGCTCAAAATGGTATCTGTGCGGCCGGTGGGGCTGTTTTCCTGAATGACGACCATTACTTTTATGTACACTTAAACTGTGGGTTGGGGAGCAATATGAAGGCTGAACTCATGGCCCTCTGGTGTGTTTTAAGGATGGAAAATATTTTTGGTTTAGTGGATCTCAGAGTATTTGGAGATTCGCGAGTAACCATCAAATGGGAAGCAGGTGATTTCAATCTAAATGTCACTGCTCTTCAGCATTGGTGTAAGTGTACTCGACGGGAAATTTCTATGCATCAATACATCTCTTTTGAACATATATACATGGAGCATAACTATTTGGAAAATAAGCTGTCTAAACAAGCACTTGATGGAGAAGAGGGTCATCTTATTTGGGAGGAATGGCAGAACTTTGACATCCAGGATATGGGTGTTACTTTTTTCTTTGACTAAGTAGCTTCTGTTGCTATAAGAGACCATTTTTGTGTAACTTTTTGGGGACATTTTTTTGTGATAAGATATGGGTAGCTATATCTATCTTTTTATCTTTGTACAGGCTAAGAAGTCTCGCCTCTGTTTAGTTGTATATGTGTTCTTTAGTAAAAACCAGAACAATCTTTGTACAATTTGATTCGTGATGAATAACAATAGTATGAAAAAAACAACTCCTGCAATTTATTGCTCTAATAGAGTCCAACCGATTCGAAAGCGTCTCGGTATTATGTGTTGGATGAAGGCCAATTAATGAAAAGTGTAGATGCAAATGTTCTAAAATTTTGATTTAATGTTGGTGTTTATAGGACATTTTAAGAGAAAATGATTTTTAGCTCTTATCTTTTTAGTGTCATAAAGATGAAAAATCCTTTAGACCCATGAAGTTTTATGAATTGTCAGTGCCTTATTTCATTATGTAGATTGTGAGAGTTTATTCTAATTTTAGCAAAGTTGATTTTTTCTTTACACTACTTAAAACAAAGAGATACTTTTGGTCTTCTATATTAGGTTTGATTACCTCATTATAGTGTCCTAATTTTCTCTTATCCTCTAATTCTCTATGGCATGACAACTTCTCCTTAAAATTAGATGTAATAATATTTTCAAAATTATCACTATTTTGTATAGTGACATTTGGACTTGGCATCTTTATCCCAACCCTGCTTAAGTCACAAGCAATTTTAATTGGAGTTTAAAGAATCTTAGGAAGACTCTTATCTCCCATGTTGTTTATCTTGCTCTTGTACATTAGGTAACTAGTGATACCCATGCTCTCAATGGGGGACAGACTTGCTTCTATGTGGAGGATCTGATAGGTTGTATTGCCTTCAATTATGAGATTATAAGTTATAAGACACTTTTGGATTTGGTCTATCCTTCTCCATGATTCTTTAGAGATGTTGCAACCCCAAACTTCACACTCATTTAACAAAGATGACAAGAGTGACAAGAATCTCGAAGAGGAGTTTCTTCTTATCCTAAAGCCAATGGTTTGTTGATTTAAGATTGTTTTCTAGTCCATAATATGTTTTCCACTCTCTATTATCCCTTTCTCAATGTTATAGTTCCATTTATGATTTTTATGAAGATCAATTCCAATATTTTTGTATGAATTCGCTTCCTCCAAGCTATTGTTTTTCATACATGAAATTAACATAAATGATATTTTGGGATTTTCATTTATCATAACCTTTGTTTTGTCAATGTTAACGACCATACTTGTATTAGAGAAACAATCTTGAGAATTTTTTGTTACTTGCCAATATCATAGGGAATCCTCATCATAAGAATGGTATCATCATCATAAAGAAAAATGATGATGAGTATACTAGATAGAGTCATGTCAACACAACATGCTTCTTCCGAACAACCCTCTAACTTATCCATGTATATACCAAAAAGGGTAGGGGATAGGGGAAAACCATATTGGGATCCTATATTACAATTAATTTATTGTTTACCTTCCCTCACTATTCCTAAACTTGGCAATGATATTCGTGTACAACCTTATCACAACAAATATCAACTTGAAATGAACTTTTAGTTCTTCTAATATATCCCAAATGTTAGTTTTTTGCACCGTGTCAAATGAATTTCTAAAGTCAACAAAGCAACACAAGAGTTGGTTTTATTATTGTGTTACTCCTTTCTAATGGTCATAATCATAACGAGGTAGGTTGAATGATAGCTCCTAAATCCGACCTATCCTTTAAAGCTCATTTTCCATGAATTGCTAGTCATGTGTTGATCTTCTATTATACAATAATTTCAATGATAACTTGGATAAAAGAGGGATGGTCATAATGGTCCTATAACTAAAGGGATTGTTTTTACCTTTGCTTTTAGAAATATGAACAATAAGAATTTGAGTCTAGAGTTTAGATAAACCCTACTTGATTTCTAAATTGAAGAGCATATGGATGTGAGGGGCGAGGATAGGCCCACCAATTTTTAAAATTTGTACTTGGTATCCTTAAATGTCCTTAGATTTCTATTTAGCAAGTTTTTTAACTCCAAACTCTATGTCTTTTAAAGAAAAAACTTATTCCGCTCTAGAAAGGATTTGAATGTTGTCTACAACATCAAGGGACTCATAAGGATTTTTTAGATATGAATGTTAGTCCCTCAAGGGAATCACATTGTTTTCTTTAGTTTTACTATTTAGAATTTGCCTCCATATTTTTTCAAGTCTATATGAAAGATGTTCAATAAAAAAAAATACAAATATTTTATAATGATAAGATCATTTTAACAATATAATAATACTACTACTAATAATAATAAGATTTGAAATAAACTTAAAATTTATTCAGAAATCAAAATTTGTATGGTTCGAAGGTTTGAAGCTCTATAATTTTGTGAAACCCTAGACGTAGTAATTGTGAGAAACCCTAGATGGTTGGGGAGGGGGGAGGGAGGACAACTCCCTCCTACAAGGAGGTATTGAACTCAAAGAAATGAAATGGTGTGGAACCTGTTTGAGAGCAACCTAAAAACCATAGAAAGATTATGGATGATGGGTCGCAGATGGGATTGGAGGGGGGGGAGAAAGGCCAGTCAAAACTCTTTGGCCACAACTGAAAACAAGGAAAGATCAAGCCTGGACATAAATCAATGCTCTCGAAGGCCCTACATTCTGAAAGCAAACATAGTTCCCTGATATGAAGTTATTTCTTCCGAAATTGGAAGCTATATTCAGTATATGAAGGATCATGTCATGATTAGGAATTTCATGGGATTTGGCCATGGAGAGATCTCTTAGTGGATAGATATAGGCTAAATGGAAACTAGTGGGTCATATTGAGATAAAAATGGGCTACAATTCTTTTTTTTATTGTGATCTTCACAAACCTAGAGGATAAAGATAAGGTGTTATATAATGGCATGTATTTCTTCAACTCAGTAGCGCTATTTTGTAAGGACTGGGAGGAGTGATTTTCACCAAAGGAGGATTTCACAAAGGCATTGGTGTGGATTAGATTGTACTCCTTACACCATGATTTATAGGAAGATGAAAACCCTAGAAGGCATAGGAAACAAGATAGGTTCATTTGTCAAAATCACGGAGGCCACAAAACAAGGAAAATATACCTCATATTCCAGAATCTGCATGTACATGGAAATCTCAAAATCTCTACATGAATTCATCTACTTAAGCTACCAAGAGAATGAATGGATCCAAATAGTGGACTATGAGAATGTGTTGTTCCAATGTTGTAGATTCCATGAGAATGAGCACCTGTTTCAAGAATTCCCTTTGAACAAGCACCCCTCAAATGATAATGCGGGTGCAAAAGAGGATTTTCATGGCTTCAAGATAGTGCATGATTGGAGGGCCATGGATGCCAGAAACTTATACACTTTATGGAAGCAACAACAACCCAGTTGCAAAATCACTTTGATTCCCTTTCAACTCTCGAGGGTCCAAAAGAGAACTTAACACAACCAGAGGATGGATCACAACCAAATCACCAAGGAACCCCTTCCTTATAGCAGTTTCAAAATGAGAGGAAAAAGGAGAAGAATGGATGACCATGAACCCAATAATAGAACCCACCATAGAGAAAACCAACATTACTGAAGAAGGGACCATCGCAAAAGAAGGAGAGGACATGGATATGGGTGAGCTTGTCCTACAATATATTTTAGATATGTGTGAGAAGAAAGAAGTCCAATCCCTTCCATAATGTCATCAGGATCTCCTTCAAGAACCACTAGTAGAAGCAAGGACAAAAACTTCCCTAACCAAGATGGGAAGTAGCTCAATTCATCCATAGCTAGGGGTCAAATCGACTCCCTCCAAAGGTATTCAAAGACCAAAAAATAAAGAAAAGGGGAGAGGGAGGAAAACAAATAAAAAAACATTGAAAGAATTAGGTGAGAAACTAATATATTCATAGATGTATGTAGCAATGGACACGAGGTACTTCTTCCCCTCTCCAACCAGTTAAATATGAAAATTCTATCATGGAATATTAGAGGCCTTAATAGTAGAGGCAAGTAGATAATGTTAAGGAAAAAGATTCAATATGAAAATCCCAATGTCCTAAAGTTACAAGAGACCAAGTGTGGTGGACCCACGATAGAGAAAATTGTAGGATATGTATGGAGGACTTCCCAAGCCATAACCTTAGATTCTAGGGGAACAAACTTGGGGCTTGCAATTTTGTGGGATCCCCAAATGATAAGAATGGAGGAATTATTTGCTACTCCAATAACTATATCAAATTATTTACTCCTTTTGGGAACAGAGGATAAGGGTCTTCTCACTAATGTCTATCGACCATCTATTTTGAAAGATGAGATCAATTTTCTTAGATCTCTACAAATTATTGGGTTGTTCTTGGGTGCCCAGAGCTGGATTGTTGGAGGTGATTTAAACCTTATCACCTCCCTCTCGGAAAAGAGAGGGGTATTAGGAGACTGGATTCAATATGTGATTTGTTCAAATATACCATATGAATCCTAAACTTGATTGACATAGAAATGACTAATTGCATGCATACTTGGAACAATAGAAGGGGGGGATATGAACATGTTGCCTCTAGGTTACATATATTTCTTCTTTCTGAATATATCATCCTTCGTAATATTATATTAGAGGATACCATCCTTCCTTGTGCAGTATTTAACCACTGACCCATCCATTTATCCATTGCGATGGATGATTGGCCCAAAAACTGTCCTTTTAGATTTGAGCGATTATGGTTGTAGCATCTGGACTTATTGAATAACATCGTTCAATGGTGGAAACAAGAGGTGATTCAAAGGGGTGGTAACATGTACCAATTCCAACAATGGTTGAAGCACATAAAACAATGATTAAAAGGGTGGAACAAATAGGTCTTTGACAATATTTTCTAGGAAAGAAAAGAGTTTGAGCAGGAGATGGAACAACTCCATCAAAAAATTATCAATGAAGGCTAGTCAAATCAATATATGAGAACTGAAGGGATTCTACAATCACAACTAGACACACAGTATCGACAAGAGGAAATCATGTACAAGCAAAATTCTAGGGTGTGTTGGATAAATAAGGGGGACCAAAACTCAAAATTATTTCATAGGTCTATGATAAATCACCACCATCATAAATGCATCACTCTCTCCTGGATGCACGAGTAAAATTTTTGACTAAACATGATGACATGGAGAGGGAATATTCGATTACTTTATACAACTCCATTATCGCATATCCGTTGAGAAATAGGGAGTTGGATATCCACTGAATTATCCATAACATCCCTCGACATGTCTAGAAGGAACAAAATGACAATTTATTGCGACCCCTTTCCTTTTAGGAAGTGGAATAGGATGCCATGGATATGGAAAAAGGAAAATCACCTAGACCAGACAACTTCACTATATTGGTTTTCCTCTCTACTAGGTCATTATTAAATGCGATGCTTGGAAGGTTGTGAAGGATTACAAGCAATTCGTAGGTGTGCTTCATGCTCTAAGTTCCATGTTCATTACTCTAATACGAAATGAGGAAGGAGCTCGACTCCTAGGAAACTTCTAACCTATTTTGTTTTTGCAACATCATTTACAAAATTATTGCCAAGGTCATTGATAACCATCTAAAACCATTGCTCCCTAACCTAATCTCTATGGAACATGTTGGTTTTGTGGAGGGCCTCCATATCCTGGATGGAATTTTTTTTTCCCACAAAGCAGTGCATTCCCTCAAGAACCAAAAGAAGCTTGGGATGGTCCTCAAGCTGGGCCTATTTAAGGGTTTTGATAATTTAATTTGCTAGTACATGGAGCATGTTCAACTTGCTTTTGGTTTCTCGGAGGATTGGACTAAATGGATCGTGTTCATTTATTCCTTGATTTTCTTATCCATGCTTCTCAATGGCTCTCCCACTGACACTTTTGTTCCCACTCCAGGAATCCGACAGGGGATCCTCTTCATCGTTTCTTATTCATTCTGATGGTTGAAAGACTTGATCAATCTATTAAAGCTGTGATCATAGAGGGATCTTTGAAGGGTCTCACTCTTGATGAGGAAATTTCCTCCCACCTCTGATTTGTTGATGACACCATGCTCTTTGGAGCCCCTTCTATCTGATAAGCTAGAGCTATCAATTATGTCCGATATTATTTCACAAAATCCTCTGGTAGTACTATCATTAAGGAAGAATCTCAAGTCTTCTTTTTGTATGTTCCCCTATGAATCTAGGCTAGAATTGGGAGATTGTTAGGATTCCAAAGGATTTCCCTCCCATCGACTTATTTGGGATCCCCCCTAATTGACAAAGTTTGGGGAAATAGGTCATGGGAGAAGCTTCTCTCAAAGCTGGAAAAAAAAATTAGATAATTGGGCATTATGATCTCTTAATCTTCCAGGGCACCTAATCATGATCAAGTCTATGCTCCAAGCAATGCCTATTTATCCATTTTCCATCACGGTGGTTCCTAAATCTATATTGAAGGCAATAAAAAATATTTAGCATAGATTCCTATGGGGTGGAACTAAAGAGAACCAGAAATGGGCTCTGGTGACTTGGTCAAAAGTGTGTAGACCCAAGCTAGAAGGCGGACTGGGCTTAGGATATCTTGGTGTGGAAAACACTTCCCTTAATGGTGTTAAGAGGTGGTGTAGGTGGATGAAGAATCCCTTCACACTTGGGGAACGATATGGCATCGCATATATTCTATCAACATAGAGCCTTGAGATGTCATTTCTCTTGATGAACATCACCCTAGTTCGATGATGTGGAATGTCACTTAGGGAAATCAAAGTCTAGTTCAAAAGCATAGCTTTTGGGAAATTTGGATGGTAGAACTACTTTGTTCTGGAAGTATACATGGAAAAATTCCCCCCCTTTGGAGTCATACCCCCAATGGTAACCAATATGTGAGCAAATGTTGAATAGGAATAGAAAAGAGTCCACTAGTACTGGGAAGTCACTGAGACTCTTAGCCTTCATGTGCGTGGGTACGTTTAGACAAATCAAAAAATTTGAAGAACCTGCCTAGGATAGAAGAGATAAGGGAGGAGATAAACCTCCAAAGACTTAAAGTGGTGAATGATCATGACACTCTTAGATGTGGATACCAATCAAAAGGAATCTTCAATATCAGAGAAGCTTACTCCCTTCTCCTTCAAAATAATGATAGATAAAGGAAGGATATCTAGAAGCATATTTGGACCTAGAAATTGTGGCCTAAGGTATCCACATTCCTTTGGTTGGTTTCCAAGGGTCGTGCATTGACTTGGGACCAAATTATAATATGTGGGTTCTAAGGACCATCGTACTTACCCTTATGCAATCAGGAGGAGGAAGCAATCAACCACCTCCGTAACCTTTTCTCTTTCTCGTCCTCGATCTAAAATAGTGGGGCTAAGACCATGCAAAAACCTAGTAGACAAATGGGTTGCATCAAAGCTACAATCGAATCATGGAGTTTTTTTCCTTCCAAAAATAAATTCTGAATAGGATCCGACAACTTCTCCCGAGATTCATCCTTTGGGAAATTTAGAAATAAATAAATCACAAAACGTTCAAGAACTCTATATGTTTTGAAGACCAAGTTTGGACCCATGTTAAGCAAGACATTATCAAGACTTTCAACATTGCTTATTTGCATGAATTAGATAAACAATTACCTAACATAGAGAAATCCATCCTTGATGACTGGAATTCCACACCTCTCCCTCTCCATGAAGCCCACTATGATTTCCCCATACTCCATGCCCATGAATTGTTGGTCTCCCCTCTTGTGGGATTCCTAAAGCTAAATTTTGATGGGGTATCCAAAGGAAACCCTTTCCTAGCAGGAATTGGTGGAGTGATCAAGGACGAATTTGGAAAGATTGTTTGGGTCTATGTGAGTGCAATTGAGTGTGACAGTGTTATAGTCCAAATTGGCACTTCTTTGTCTATGATGATAGTTGCATGATGACACTTCAAATGTCAATTGTTGCTCACACAAAAGGACGCTATGGATGGAAGAGCCTTGATTTGGTATCTTATGCTATTTCCTTAGTCATTCTGTCATTTTTTGGCACTTATAAGCTTTGTAACTAGGTTTGGATACAAAAATGCTCCTAATGATCTATCAACATGCTTGTTAAACCCCACTTGCTTTCACTTTGTTATTGTTTTTCACGAAAAATACTAAAAACGGTTGTTGCATTTGGTTTGCAGGGGTGTACAAGCTTCTCTCCTTCACATTTCGAACATTTTTACCTAAAAATCCCAACAAAATAATAAAATTTTGAATTTGGGTTAGTTAGGTTGGTTTTGGGTTAGTTAGGGTGGTTTAGATAACTACCCCCTTAGTTATAACTTCTTTCTACCCAAAGCTAACCATCTCCACTTACTATATAAATAAGGGAGATGAGCCATGAAGGGGGAATTTTGCCTAAATATTGTTAAGCTAGAGGTGTTACTATTCTCTATCCCTTTTCTATCCATGTTATGAAACTGCTTCCCTAGTTAGTTTCAAACCCTTATACATTGGAGCTTTGCTTGGGATTGTTGGAGAAGAGAAGCAGGAGACTTGGAGTAAGGATTTTGCAAACTGCCAAAGTAGAGAAGAGGTAATATTGTACTTGTTTCTACTATTTAAGTAGAGGTTTGACATCTTTCCCTTCCCAAATTATGAGTTAATGTCATGTTTGATGAACTAATTAAATTTTGTATATTGGAAGTTGATTCATAGATTTGTGTTCTTGTTCTTATATCAAATTATCATTAATATTTATTATTGTCAAAATATTTTGAGGAAGGTGTTATGGTTGGTTTGTAGGTTCTTGGGTTGAAGGTTTGAAGCATAGTTAAGGAGAAAAGAAGACTAGGATCAACATGCATAAGCAAGGTCCATCACTCTCTATATTTCTAACTCTTTGTATAGTTTTGCTTGAATCTAGAGTCTAATTTGCTTACTATAAAACCCTATATGTATATATTAGAAAACCTAGTATGTTGGTGACTTCACCCAAGTCATAAAATTGTTTTCCACACAACGGATTGCAACCCCGCTGGGAGAAGTCACATGTTTTGGGGTTCCTAGGTCAACTCTTCCAGTTTGTTTGGTTGTTTAGAATCTACTTACAAGTTAGGATTGGTTTAATATTTTAGTAGACACCCTCATTCTTCACTTTTCTCATTTTGACTTGTGATTTTTAAGACTTCCAGTACAAAAACGCCCCTAATGTTCATGACAATATATTTTCTGGTTCAAAAACACCCCTAACGTGTTGCACAATAGCGTTTTAAACCCTACTTGCCTTTGGTTTGCAAGTGTTTTTTTCTTGTATGTTTTGTTTTTCACATTCTTCCCTATCTGTGGGGTTTTTAGTGGAATTTTGAGAGTCTTTGCTTGTCCCAGTTCTTTTTAGGACCTCTCAAAATCGCTGTGTATGTTTTGTGACTGATCTTGGCTTGGTTTTTTGAATCTTTTTTGAATGAAAAGTCTTTTGGAAAAGTGTATTGGATCTTATCCCTTTTCACTATTTGTTTGAAAACATTTGAAGGTATTTGACTGTTAAGATCCTTTAGTGAACTCTTAGAAGTATTATGCCTACTTTTTGTAATTATTTTCAGTTAGTCCTTTTTGTTTTCTTGGGTGAAATGTTTTTGAAAAGAGTTGTTTTCATTTCAGACTTTTTTTTGTTTTGAATTTGCACTTTTGGTCATCCTTTGAGGTGCAAGCTCAGGGATTTTTTTTATGTTTTTATATGTTCTTGATTGCACTGGTTGGGTTCAAGAATCAAGCCTTCCCAGACCCTGTAGCCTAGCAAGTATTTTTCTAGTTTGACTCTAAAAGTCAGCTTACATACTTTTCTCAACTTTGCATGCTTGTATGACTTAAAAGTATTTTCATGCTTGTAGACTGCAAATTTTCTCCTTTGTATCGGGACATGCATAGACTTCATTCTAGGGGAGATGATGATCCCCAATTTTGCACATTTTGGACATTATTTGAGGATGCTTAATTACTCATTTTTTCCCTCAATATCCTATTTTGTGGTTGAATATATCTCTTTGATTTGTAATTTGAACTCATCAAGATTATTCAAGTACTTGTGATTAATTTGAGGTAAAATTCGTTTATTTTATATTATTCTTTATGTTTTAATAATTTGAATTTATTTGGGGTGACTTGCACTCACATGCACTATCAGTTTATTCTCATTCCAACACTATTTACTTGCACTAGACCCGGTACTGGATTCAATACTAGTTCTAGTTCCTATTGTTAGCATGTACAACAGTAGATTTTTGAAGAGGGATTTGACAAGTGGACATTCTTCTCGAAGCTCCAGATCAGTTTATTGACTCCTGAGATTGTGCTTGCCTTGATGTAGATTTTCCAAAACTTTTATGCTCCTCGCTCCTCACATGGAAATATTAAATCAGGAGGCAATATTTCTTATGTGTATTATATGCCTTATCTCCAGAAATTTATGTCATGGAGATAAGGCCATTCAAAAGCAATATTGATGACTCATAGGTTACGCCAATGACTGATGCTTAGATATGCTTCTTACAAGCGAGCTTGTAAACTACTTTTTATTTTACTAGAGTTGTTGCTATTGTAACAGAATGCGATTGTATCCCTGTGAAATTATATAATACCATTCTTAGTTGTGGTTAGGGAGTCATATCATGTTGATGTTTATGTGAGAGTTTTGAACCAATATTAATCAAACATTGAAGTTGTTGTGCTCTGGATATGTATTGATGTGAATATTTTCCTTAATTTGAATTAATGAGAATCTCAGTCTCTTTTGAATTTGAGATTACTATCGCTGTAGACATTGTTTAATTAAGCTTCTTGACCAGTAGGCAAGGGCCCACTTCCTGGATTGTAAACTTTTTTTTTTCCGTTCTATTCATTTTTCATTAGCTAGCATTTCTCTATTCAGTTATATCTATGCCATTTCACTGTTACATTTCTATTTAAATTCTTGTTGACTCATGTGACAAAGTGTGTGCATATCTACGTCTCTTTGTTTGTAGTAATCTTTTGTCGTCATAATATTTGCATTCTAAAAGCGTTTCTTCATTTGTACTAGATTGGCTTACTCTGTACAAGAATTTTGTTGTGCATATTTTCATTGAGTTCTTATACATTTACATAATCTTTCTCATCGTACATACAAACATTTTATGCATTTAGTAGACATTCTTTTCAAGGTTTAAAAAATATTGTAAATCTTATAGTTTCATGTTTGGTTTAAATCATCGTATGGATTGTTTTCATCATATGTAGAATGGGCATTTTTCTTGAATAAGTTCATTGAACTAGTATCATAAATAAATTTTAGTGATATTTGACTTTGAAATAGGAACAAGGTTTTCAATATCAGTTTACATACTAAAAAATGCATATTTTTGCAGTTGTTTTGATGGTAGATAAATAGTGTAATTTTTAATATTCAAGTATCGGTTTTAGTCTTCTGTTTTATATGATCTGTTTCCTGAACTTGTTAATTTATTAAAATAGGAGTTGGAGTTGGATTTAAATATAGAAGTATTTTATAGAATTAGAGTTTTCCTTAGATATATTGTTATTTGAATTTCATAGTAATCACTTAGTAGTTCATAATCTTTTATAGTATTTACGACTTATAGATTTAATTAGTTATATGGAATACTATTTCTTTATCTATTATCAAAACCATTAACAGTAGATTCTAGATCTCTTACGATAGACTTGGAATATTTCCTTTCAACCTCTCTAATATTAAAGCATAGCTTTAGTTTTGCTAAGTCTAAGTATTGATTAGTTTCTCAAATTGCTTCATCAATTGAACATTGTTTTAGCATAGGTTGATTATGTATTCTATTACAATTTTAGGTTTTCTTAGATTATTTTACATAGAGTAGTTTACTATTAATAACTTCCTATACTATTTCCAGAACTTGGTGTGGCAAATTTCATTTTTCATTTCATGCCATGAGTACATTGACCTTAGGATACCATTTTGTATATTATTCTTCTTTGATAATAGTAGCATATTGATTATTAGGAGATTACATCTATATAGTTTACCTACACATACCGTGTTTACAACTAACAAGTTACGAATCCTGGTTGATAATAAGATGACTAAGGGTAAACAATAAGACATATAATTAACCTCACACTAGTCGCCTCGGAATTTTCACTATAATGTTTTTATACGAAGTTTCATACAATGAAAATTGGAGGGGACACAAAGGATAGACCTATCTATCTGTGGTACAACTTTTAGATCCTAACCATTACAAGTTCAGAGTCATACCTAGTGGAAGTTAGGGTTTCTGACTAGTCCAAAAAGTCGTCTCAAATAGGTGTTCTAGGAAAAAATGTTATAACTGAAGCATGCAAGGGTCAAATTGTGTAAGAACTATTCCATCATCAAGAAGATGAACCACAATATCTGTGGTAGCAACATAATCATATCCAAAAAATTGGACACGTGGAAGGTCGTACACTTTCTCTCTTCTGAAAGGGAAAAAAATAACAAGTGTTGGGGAAATTGCCACAACTTTTTATTCACCCATCTGAATTAGGTCATACCTATGGGATTGAAGAGAAGACATATCAAGATACTGCAAAAAAAAATTCAAACTCAGAGGGTCCAAAATTTTAGAGTTACCTTAGTTGGAAGGTTGGATATCAAATCAGACTCCAAATCAGGGTTTGAAAAAGGTACTCCATTTTAAATTTGAATAAATTTTAGTAGAAGAATATATTTTGGGTGATCTCAAAGGTGTGATAAAGATTATAGATATATATTTTTTATTTTTCCACGTGGCACCAAAAGGTGGTGGAAAAATTCACACTCCAATCAAACCACTAGAATATTCATCCTTGACCTACGGTGAAAGTGAAGAACTATATTTTTGGGTGTCCAAGCTAGAAGATCTAATTAAAAGGACTGTGAGAATAGTTGATTTAGTAAATTAAGAGAAAATATGAATCATATACAAGAAAATATAGAAAGGATTTCTAAGCTCATACAAAATCCAAAGGAAAATATCCCTAAAGGTATTGATGTGTCTCAAGGTACTCATAAAGATAAATATAGTGCCTATGTTGAGAAGCCTTCCATTCATAAGCATAATCC
Source organism: Larix kaempferi (assembly GCA_027924585.1). NCBI lineage: Eukaryota > Viridiplantae > Streptophyta > Pinopsida > Pinales > Pinaceae > Larix > Larix kaempferi. The sequence continues at coordinate 5,514,855 of BSBM01000391.1, forward strand.
AAGAGGAATTGATTTTAATAATGGAAGCAATCAGGGACGATCCCCAAGGGGTAGTCCAACTTCCCAATATTGACATGAGGAATTTTGATGGAAAGGACCCCATAACATTGATATTCCAAATGGAGAGATTCTTTGATATACACCAGGTGCTAAATCTATAAAAGGTAACTATTGCATATTTATATTTAGAACTTGAGTAGTTTGTGTGGTACCAATGGCTTTATGAATGAAAAAAAAACTCCATTATTTCTTGGTCCATTTTTATAGAATAATTGATATCATAATATGATGGTGTTAAGAGAAATTTATTCTTTACCCAATTGATAAATATAAGGCAAAATGGGATAGTAATCGAGCACATTCAACAATTTCAAAAGTTGAGTCTTGGAGTGGAGAGCATATCAGATGATAAATTGTTGGATCTCATTATTGGAACCTTGAAGGATAACATTCAACATGAGGTGCACCTCTTCGAACCAACATCCTTAGAGAAGGATTTCATTTTGGAAAGGAAGGCTGAAAGTCAAAACATGGCATTGGATACTAAAAGGACCACCTATAACACCTATAGAGATATTAATGTTCCTTCTTCTAACCCACCTCAACCTACCAGGTTTACACCTCAACAAATGGATGAAAGAAGATCAAAAGGTATATGCTTTAATTGTGACAACAAGTATAGCAAGGGACACAAGTGTGGTGAGTGTTGGTGCAAATCAATGTCTTTTTAGAACATCAATATCACTCATTCATTAATCTTGAACAATATTAAGTCTGTCCTTTTAAAGGATTTATGCAAAATATATGTTGGCAATAAAGAATGGTTAAATATGATTCAAAGGAAACTCACTCCAACAAATTTAATAAAATTCCTACACTAAGTCACACTAGTCCACAACCTTCCTTAACTTTTCTAGATCATACCATAAATCTTTGAGTTCAATACTGCAGTGATTAGCCACATATGAATTCACAAAGATCCTATGCTTATGATAAAAGGCAAGTTAAGTGTATGTTTCATGTTTGGATGTGATAATCAAAAGCAAAAAAGAAGAATTAACAACTCCGAACATATCATACAATATATAACAAGAGAGGATTTCTTGGATTGGCCCTAGGATAGATATCAATTCAGTCTCATATTTCTATAGAGGATTTCTTGTTCTCATTTCAAATAAAAATCCACACCTCAAAATTCATGTTTTAAAAAGAAGGAAATGATTAAGCACACAAATCTAGATATATGACCTACTAATATGATCGTCGAAAATAATCTAATATCTCAAAGAAACAAAATTAACATATGGACCTCCTTGCTTTGATCAAGCACAACACTACCTACAGATAAACTTACAACAAATTAATCACTCATGCACTCCTAATCACCATTGAACAGAGTTGTAATTTAATGGATAGTAACAGCAACACCTTTCTACTTCAATAATCAAGCTTGTCTTTTAGTCCTACATTAGAGACATATTTATGCATAATGAGAAAAGAGCATGGCCGACTCAATAGAGTTGATCTTCTCATAATAAGAGTTACTGCAAATCCAAAAATAGTTTGCTTGGTCCAAAAAACCAGAGCTACTTCTAACTTAAGAAACTAATCATAACAATATCACAAAATAAGGTAGCTTCAATTGCCTTATCAAATTGGCTTCCACGATCCTCGAAACCATTATTGCATCCAAATACGCAAAAAAGAGCATCATCTTTGGTATTGTCTTCATTCATCCGGAATCTACTTTTTGATGATCCAAAGGAGCATACATATAGAAAAAGTTCATTGTATCTTCTTCAAATGTGGTGGACCAACCCCCTGATAGAAAGCTAGTGTGTGGCAAGAAGCAAAACTATCAGTCAGATTGTTGTAAAAATGCGATATGTAACCTTATTATGCAATTCCAAGATAGGATCTGCAGCATGATCTTCAAAAATGTAGTCTTTCACTTGGAACCTACATCAGAAGCTCAAAAGGCAGTGACAAGTGCATTTTTCATATCCAAAACCTATTTAAACATGAAATACAAGATCAAAGAATAAAAATGCCAAAACCTATGCCAACATCCCCAAAATAAGTAGTTAAGTTGCAAACAGGTAATCAATAGTGATGAAAGGGTAATCAAATGAAGTACATAATAGATGAATTTTTCACACTCAACATATCCCCCCAACTAAATACCTTGCAGGTCCCTCTACATTCAATCCCAACTCTCAACATCTTCATCTGTTGGAGGGAGAGACAAGTAATAAGTTTTTCTCTAGTCATAAGATGACTTCACTAGATCTTCTGGATCTTTAAACCCAAATTGCGCCATGAATTCAACCCAATACACTTCCTCCCCACTATCCGCTATATCCCGCAAGATATGGAAATAAAACTTTAATCCCAACCACCGATTCTCCAAGGACTTAACACAACGCATTTATCTGGGAACCATGTCCAACGCTAAACCAAATGTGGTGAAAGAAAGAGGCTCTCTTCTTCCCATCTCACTGGTAATTGCCTCTTGTCTCCGCCTATTATGCAGAATGGTCTCTAGTCTATTTTCCACAATCCATTGTTCACAAGAAGTGAGAGACATATTATGTATTTCCTCAAAAGTAAACTCAACATCCTACATTCTTTGCTTCTCTTCCTGTAGAAACCCTGGGGGTTGATTTTTGGTCTTATCTTCAAACCTTCCACCTTCTATGCATTTTTCAAATAAGAGGTAGCTTGGCTCCATACAATCTGATTTTTCATATAATATGTGAAGGTCCTAAATTGTATATCACCATTCAAAGAATTAGGATCCCATGAATTATATCCAGGCAATACTAGATCATGGATATAAAGCTCACACAATAAATTCTTGTCCTTTGTTACATTTATGATATAATTGTGTAAACTGAGATTCATCATCCACATAGCACTTATTGTCAGCAACTAGTTCCCTTGACTGTAAAGAAGCGAGCTAGTACTAGAGAAATATGGAATACACGGGAGATGGAGCCGAATATATCTTCATGACATGCCCCAGATAGAACATGTATTGCTTATTGATTCTATGCAATTCAACTTTTTGATTGAGCTTGGAAATTTTCTAGCCTTTCCTATCTCAATTTAATTCTCTCATCCTCCCTTTGTGGTTCCATGGCTTCATAATGCTGAGTGAGCTTGTCAACTTTCTTCTAAAGAAATTCTACATGCCCTTGTTGTTCCAAGACCTTATGCTTAGGCTCTTCTTTGTTGGCTCCTCCAGTGCTGACCTGAGATTGTTATACCCTTGTAATCATTTCCTCCTCTCTCAATGGTCCCTTGTCATTATAAGATTTAAATTTTATATCATCACATGCAGTGGATGATAACATATTCTTCTCCACATTTATGGCTTGTAATAGGGTATCCAGTCCATGTCGACATTCTTGGATTTTCAACTTTTCTTTCACTTTTGTTAATTCTTTTTGTAACTTATGGTTGGCCTCCATAATTCAGAATTAACTTTTCTTACCTTGTTGTAGGACTACTGGAGGTGAGAGATGAGAAATAAATTTGTTTTCTTGGGAAGACAACATGTTTCTTCCTCTTCTATTCAGTTATCGATTTTTCCCTTTGGAGGCATTCATGCTCCTGTCTAGATTCCTCATTATTTTTGTCCTGCTATTCTTCTCCTCATTTCAATAGACTATCCACCAAGTATGCTTGGAATGCTTTCCCCATATCAACATCAATTTCAATTACTGGATGGGATCGTTTATTCTTAGGGATCGAAGCCTCGCCATTCTTAAACCGGAAACATATAGACCTTCTTACCATCAAAGAAGGTAGAGGTACATTATCGTCTTGATTTGATATTTGTATTGGTTGATCTGTCTCTTCCTCTATAGGTTTGAATTCAGTGGTTGGATGCTACCTTGTTTTTTCAAAGCCAGAATCTCATTTTTGTTGGTGTGGAGGCATTTGGACCTCCTTGCAATAGGTTCCCTATCACCTTCATCATCAGTGACCTCTGTCGGCCTAGTCGGCTCTAGAATGTCTCCTTTCTTATTTTCCTCTGGATCTTCTGAAATTCCTTCCACCAATGAAACCCATGTCCACTGCATTTATTGTAATGCATCTTCCACCATAAGCATGATCAATCCATGCTGTGTGATGCTAGTGTTAGGATTTAAACTAGCCTTTTCCTTCAAGTGCATTATCTCCATAGACCGTGAGAGAAAATAAGGAATATTAATTTTTCTATGGAACCGAAGATGAATAAGCAGTTTGAAATGGTAACCATATAGGATCTGGTACCTACCTTCGCATGTAAAGAAACATTGAATGCAGTAGGCTACCTGCCTCCATGGCTCAATTAGTGATCTTGTTTGGACCACCTTGTCATTTCCGACCAAATACATATTGATTCCCTAGATGAATTCATCTCTCAGAGCCACAGCTGGTCCCCTTCTCTCAAACCATAAATCCCCTTCTACCTTTAGTCCCATCACCCTTGCTATTGCTTTGGTTGTGGCTGGAATGTTGACTCCCCGTACTTTAGCAACCAAATTTTCAAATGTGAGAGAAAACTCAAGCGCAATGCTAGAGTAGGATCTGTGGAGCTTCTCTATGTAATCCATCCATCCTGCTTCTATGCGAATAGCCACAACTCTTGCATCCTTATAGCCATATGTAGAATTGGTAGGTTCACTTCTCACTGGTGGCCCACCCGTGACTTCTTTCCTTGAAACCTTGTCCCTCGGGTGAAGGATGGTTTGTCTGAAGGTCACTATGATGGAAAAAAAGGGCTCAAGATATTAACTCAGGAGAAGGTCATGGTTTACAAGATCAGGCTACTTAAGAAAGGTGATGGTGTCATACAAATAATTAATCCATAGGAAGGTCACTATCTATGGTTTGGAATGATGGTTTATGAAGGGGTTTATTGCTTTCCCAACAATGATCTTGGAATGATTGCTCCTACAAGAATGGTCATTTATGGATAATCACGAGATTAGAGTCCACATGTGTGATCCTTACTCCATAAATAATGGATCATAAATCAATTTGATCACATTAATAATGAAAATTTTAATCGGAACAATAATAATTATGGAGACTCATGCGATCTTATGATGGTTTTTATTCTCCCCCCCTGAAATCAAAATAGATCCAGTCCTCTAGCAGTAGGATCAGTAGAAAAACCTTATATTATTGGAAAAAGTTTAGCATAGGTATCATTTTATCCTTTATTCATATTCAAATGAGGTTTATGGAAAAGAATATATACCTGCCCTTTACCTATGATTTCTCCAGTTGAAGGAAGGATCTGAACTTATTGAAAATTCACTTGTGAATGATAATTATTCAGATGTTGCATATGATGATTCCATAGGTGAATGTTCTGCAGATATTGTGGATTATAGTGCTATGGGAGGAAGTGTTTGTAATTGCTAGAGATGAAGTTGTTGATGCTGTAGATAATGTAAATGAGAATGTTATAGATGGTGTAAAAGAGAGTGTTTTATGAATGTTGGATATGAATGTGTTGTAGATGTTGTGGAAGAAGATATTAAAGATGAGAATGATGTAGATGGTGAGGAGGCTTATATTAAATCTCTCAACACTAGGATTCGCATCCTTTCTATGATCAGCAAGAAGATGACCTTGTAGCTTGAAATCTTCCAACTGTAGCATTAGAACCTTGAATCAATTAACTAAGAAATATTTGGAAGCAAATATTATTTGCAACAAAAGAAATAAACATGACCAAAAATTTTCATAGTTTTCTTCTTTTTGGGGGGGGTTTTATTCAAGTACTGCATGCCAGAATCCTGGTTTTCAGGTAGTACCCACTTAACTGCACCAAAAAATTAGTTTTCACAGTCAAGCTTTTGTCTTAACCAAATTTCTTTTTTCTTGAAAATAGGAGCCATAAAACTGGTTTCCTTCCACTTCCAAGTCCTGTGGTTCCAACAAGTTGGTTTTCTCCATGAGAATTTTTATTATTTTCCTTTTTTTTCTTTTTTTCCAATATCATATGTAGATCACTCAATGGAAGATGTAGAAGGAAAGGCCTCCTCATTTTTGAAAGACTGGAAACTTGTTTAATGAAGGTCTCCCTTGAAAATGGTTCTGATAAATCCTAACCTGATGACCATTTGCAAACAATGGGATCCTCTCCTCGTAAATAGTCCTCAAAATTATACTGCCATTGTCATATACAATGTCTACTTCATATGGGCCCATCCACTTTGTGCATAATTTAACTTTAATTTCTCAAACATGGAGTTACAGATTAAAAACTCCAGTCTCCTTTTTGAAAGGACTCCTTTTTTATCAGCTTGTCATGCCATCTAGCTCGTTGTTGTTGAATAACAGTTGTTTAATGAAAATCCTCCAGACGGTATTCGTTCAATTCATTCAGCTGATCTAGGCAATGTTGTTGTGATTGAGTGAGGTCTGATCTTATTTCCAGAGTAGACCTAAGAGTTTTGACCTCAAATTCAATAAAAAAATGGCATTCTTACCATACACCAATTCATAAGGAGTATGTCCAATTGTGTTTCTCCAAGTAGTTATGTAAGTCCACAAGGCTTTTGGAAGCTTCACAATCCAATTTGTTCGATGAAGGTTCACATCCTTCATCATGATTGACTCCAATACTTTATTTGTACTTTCAACCTTCCCATTAGCTTGAGGATGGTAAGGGGAGGTAACATTGTGCTTGATTCCATATTGTTGAATTAGCTCCTAGATCAGTTGAGAGGTGAATTATGAGCCCGCATCTATTACTATTTCTTGAGGAAACCCATAACGAACAAAAATCTCTTCAAATAAGAAATCCGCTACAACTTGTTATGTATCCCTTGTGACATCCTTTGCCTCAACCCATTTTGTGATGTAATCCATATAGATCAAGATATGAAATTTGGATCGATATGGGGGGTTAATAGGCCCCACAAACTCCAAGTCCCATCTTTCAAAAGGTTCCATCACAAGTTGATTCTGAAGTGGGATCTCTTCGACTCTCCCAAGCTGCCCCATTCTCTAACAAAAATCACAATTTTTTGCATATTTCTTGGCATCTCGAAACAAGGTAGAACAATAGTATCCCATACTCGAGGATTTATGCCCTGCCCTCTTATATGCAAAATGTCCACCACAAGGCTTGTCATGACAAGCCTTAAGGATGACATAAACTTCTTCATTCATTACACAGTGTCGAATAATCATATCTATTCCTATAAAAAAGAGGAAGCCATCAATCCATGAGTAATGAGCACTTTGTCTAATGATGTGATTTTGTTCCCTTATAAAATGATGACTAGGAAGTTTTCCTACAACCAAATAATCAGCAACATTTGCATACCAAGGTGTGTTAGTAAAAATTGCAAAAAGGTGTTCATCGGGAAATTTCTCTTTAACTAGAATAGGATCACTATCATTGTTCAGGCGGGAAAAAAAGTCTACAACAACATTTTCCTTATCGGGCTTATCGATGATAGTGATATCAAATACTTGTAAAAGTAACAACCATCTAATCACTCTAGTGTTGGTGATTGGTTTATTCATTAAGTAATGAATTGTTGAATGATTGGTATGGACAAATACCCGATAGCCTGTGATATAATGGATAAATTTATTAATTGCATGTACCATGGATAAAAATTATTTTTCTGTTACCATGTAATTTAGCTCAGTTGGAGACAAATTCTTATTGATGTAGTAAATAACGTAAGGATTATTTTCTTCCTTCTAGCCCAATACTGCACTGATAGTTGGATACAATGCATCAATGGAAATATGGAATGGTAAAGATCAATCAAGGCCCCTTAGGATCGATGATTCTGATTATTTTTATTTTAAAGCTACAAAATATGATTGGAAATCATCAATCCAACAAAAATCCAAGTCCTTATAAAGTAATAAAAAAAGTGGAGATGCTAATTTAGTAAAATTTTCAATGAATCTATGAAAGTATCCCGCATGTTCAAGAAAATTCAGTATCCCTTTTTTTGTTTTAGGAGCTGAAAAATTGATGATTAACTTAATCTTTTACAGGTGCACCTTAATGCCTCCAACATAGATATGATGCCCCAATACTATACCTTGTGTAAGGATCATGTGGAATTTTTCCCTGCTAAGACAGAGATGAGTTTCTCTGCAACGAATGAGTATTTTATTTATATTAGCCAAGGCTTCTCCAAATGTATTATCGTATGTCATAAAATTTTCCATGTAAATCTCATCACAGACATGGAGTAGATAAAAAAAGATGCCTAATACATCCCTTTGAAAAGTGGCTGGTGCATTACACAACCTGAAAGGTAACACCCTATAAGATAAAGTTCCCCAAGGACAGGTAAAAGTAGTTTTATATTGGTCCTCGAGGGAAATCTAGATCTGGCTATATCCACTAAACCCATTAAGGAAAGAAAAATATTTTTTCTCTGCTAAAGTATGAAGAACTTGGTCAATGAAAGGTAAATGGAAATTATATTTTTGAGTAGATTTATTTAATTCCCTATAATAAACAAAAATTCTCCATTTCCCATTTTCTTGGGGATAATTACCAAAGGTGAGACCCACTGGCTATCAGAAATGGGGTAGATCAAATTTTCATTCAATAGTTTTTACAGTTCCTCTTTTACTGTATCTCTTAAGGGAGGATTCATCCATCGTTGAGGTTTTCTAACTGGTCGAGCATCTAGCTGAATATAAATATGGTGGGTACACAGGTCAGGATGTATCCCTTTCATATATGTACTCCCATGCAAATGCTTCCTTTTTCTCTCTCAGAAGAGAAATCAATTTTTTCTTTTTCTCGGGAGGTAATTGTGAGCCGATATTCAAGAAATTAATTGGCTCAATTTCTACCGGCATGCTAGTTGAATTAGTTCTAGGGCATGGAATTGAGGCTGAAATATCCATAGGCAATTCTTCCTCATGTGGTTTCTGAGTGGAGGATTGCATGATAGCTTCTAAAAATTGGGAATGCGACTAAGAGGATGAAGTACGATTTCTAAAGAAGACATTAATTAGATCATCCTCAATCTCATATTTGAATGATAACACTATTTCAACAGTCAATACAGGTTGTATGATTTGTGTGTCTCCTTACTCTTCTCCTATCCATAGGGGTTCTTCATATTCCGTGCTAGGCTGAGCAGGGGGATATAATGTAATTTTCTTAGTAGAATCCCCATGGGATACAGTCATATTGCCAAATATGCAGCTGATATAAGCATCAACTATGGCTATCCATGGCTTTCCAAGTATGAAAGGGTGTCCCCCCAACCATGTTTTAGGATACAAAACCATGAAATCAACAAGATACTCCCAGGAATATACTGAGACAACTATGTCCTCGAGGAACCCAACAGGTCGGATTATTGATCGATTATCTAACTCTAGGATAGTAGGGGTTCCTCTTGGATCCAAACCAATTTTTTCAACCACTACCATGGTCATTATGTTGATTGCAGCCCCAAGGTATACCAAGACATCAGGAAGATGGGTGCCCCTAATATAGACACTCACCATTAGATTGCTAGGTCTTTATACTTAGGGGTTATTGATTTTCCAAGCATGATATCATCTAACTACCCAATGACATGTATGGTAGCAGGGTCCTTATATTTCCTTCCTGGTTTCATAGCACATAGTTCTTTGACAGTTTTAACATAAATACGAATCTCCCTTATTGCTTGAAATAAAGGGATCTTGACACACATATTTATTATCTCTCTTAACAAGTCAAACTTAGGTTGGGGTGAAGATCTTTCCATCCTTAACCTTTCAAGGAAAGGAGGAGATGGGGGACTTAATTTATGATCCACAGTTTGAGGTGTGGAGGCCTAAGGACTTTCTAAATGTAGTTGACATTCAAGTTTATCTATATCTATTTGATGGACCTCCTCCTCTTGGTATTCCCTTATTTTTGGAGAATTCCCATGATACAACACAATCCTGAATCTTAAGGTCATTTATTGGCATTCTACTGGAGAGACATAGTAGGTGGGAAACCCTTGAGTGTCAGCAACATATGTTGGCTGACTCATTTTACTGTTGTAATGAGGATTTGGGGTGGGTTGTGTAGGCATATGAGGACATGGAGGAGTGTTTGGAGGCGGTTGTAATTGCAATGGCTAAGATAGTTGCGTAGGGTTATGTGAACTTCCTACCAAAGGTCCTCTCCATCCTTGGGTCCAAGGATTATTTTGGGGTATCAGAGTTTTACATTGCATCCAAGGTGGAATGGGGTACCATTGAGAGGGATAGTACATCTAAGGATTTGAAAATTGAGTATTCAGATGATTAAACTAGTAAGCATTTGAACATTGCATAGGATCTTGTGGCATACATGTGGGCCTAAGTGGTCAAGGCCTCCTTGTAGTTACAAATCAAACTGGTTCAGATTCAACCTTTTCCCCTTCAAATATTGCTTTCAATATGGACAGAGATGGAAATTTATCAGTTGGATGACTTTGATAACATATCCCACAAACCTCAATTCGATGGAGAGGGAACTCCTTTAAGGAGTGATTTTGTTAGCATTTTGGACAGAAGACAACCATCATCTTTTCTATCTCTATCTGCTTTTGTTGTTCCAGAAATGTGTCAATCTCTGATGCTAATGAACTTAAAATGTCAGTTTTAAAATTGTCCAACATATTTCCTATCTTTGCTCGAATGATTCCTCCCAAGGTTGATCTCACAACTTTTGTTAGTTCATCATGAATTCCCTTTCCATACTTGGTTTTTCCTCTTGATTATTTCCTGCAGAGATCACATATTTTGGAAAAATCAATCTTGGAAATATCACCTCCCCCCATCAAATTTAAAATATCAACATATTCATATTTTAATACTTTAATAAAAATTGTTTTACATGTTTCCTTGTCTAATTTTTTATGTCGAGATCTTTGTAAATTATAGAAAAATCTTTCGACATAGTCTTCTATAGTTTCGTTATCGTGCTATGACATTCTAAAGAATTCTTCTTGTAGGTCCTCGACATGTGACAATAATCGCGGTATTTTTCACGGAAGGATTTTCTCATATCGTCCCATGTATGGATAGTCTACCCCCCAAGTCCCATAAACCATCTTAATGCTGCATTTTTCAACGTAGCGGGAAACAGTTTCAATTTTTTGGCATCTGAGAGATAATCATAGCTACAACGTAAAACATCAAATTCAAAAACGAATGTATTGGGATCTTTAGAGACGAAACCATGGAAAGTAGGAAAATTTCAAAGTGGATTGTTCTTCATAGGTTCCTCGCCTTTGATAGTCCCAATAGGGAACTCAAATGTAACATTTGATCACACATTTTCTTCATCTGCCATCGTGTCTTATGAAGTTTCTGAAGCTTCCTAAGAATGAATGTTTTCACCTACCATTGATTCCTGTAGAGACTCTTCTGGACTGTGAACATGATTGTATCTTGCCTCAAATTCTTGATCATTATGTCCAAAATGATCAATGATCAAATCGTATGTTTACACTTCCGTAATGGGGGTCCCTTCGAATTCAATTGATGTATAGGAGGATTCAATACTGTGTAAGGAGGGAAGTCCCTGTTTTTGTTTATTCATCCTTCCTCTTTCTCTTCCCCTTCTTCCTGCAACATGGTTAGTATTGGGGGTACTCTTCCTCGAGGTGTTGCAAGAGGATAAGTAATAATTCTACCTGCACTACATAAATTTCTTCCACGAATCATTCATTCTACATGACCCAGGAACAAGGATGGGAGATAACACCTCTTATCTTAAAACTCTCCTTTACCCTGCACTTTGGACCATGTTATGAATACAATTTCAGAAAGAAAATATGAAAATTAATACAAAAGCATACTATTAAACCATTGAAAAACTCCTCGGCAACGATGCCAAAATGTTGGTGCAAATAAAGGTCTTTTTAGAACAGCAATGTTAACACAACGACTATCGACAGGGGTTCACTTCGCACTATCGTCAACAAACATCAACCAAACTCCCTTAAACACCTGCCTAGAAAGGTTTTATCCTTTCCAACAACACTCACAGAGCGAGTGAAGTCTCACCCAAGATGGATAAGTGGGATGCAGGAACCAAGTTTCCGCAGTGGGAGGAGGACATGCATCAAACACACATTACAATCACAGAAACCAGAGATTATGCCTTCGCATTATGCTAATAATTCATCATTCTCATATTCACGATTCGCAGATTCAATATCTAATGGAAATTCACATCAACATGATCAAACTACCCATTCGCATGAACAACAAATTACCAAACCACAAAGTATTAAACATTTCACAAACACTTGTATTCATCATTTAGCAAAAACAAAGACAAAATATATAACAATAATCGGACATCTTCCTGCATTCATCAAAACCCGCGGAATAACCTTCGCATAAATAGTAAAAACATCTTATCATGGATACAAAACAGTTCAAAATTCTCCAACTATGTTGATATCAAAATCCAGGATCAAAGATGCCCTTAGGATTAAAATCATACTCCTATTTATATGAAACTTGTTGGTAGTACAGCTGCCATTACACCAAAACCCACAGGTGATTGGTAAACTTACCAAAGCCATATTTCAAGGATTCACGAGAGGCGATTAGTCCCTTGTCATGATACACCGAAGAGCGCTGACTACTTGCAATTTCATGCAATAATCTCCCCCTCAGCGTGAGCCGAGTGTGTATCGAACTCGTGACCTCTAGCTCTGATACCAATTGTTGGTAGTATAGTTGTCGTTACACCAAAACCCGTGGGTGATTGGTAAACTTACCACCGCCATATTTCAATGATTCACGAGAGGCGATTAGCCCCTTGTCATGATACACCAATGAGCGCTGACTACTTGCAATTTCGTGCAACAATATCCCCCTCAGCGCGAGCCGAGTGTGTATCGAAGTCGTGACCTCTAGCTCTGATACCAATTGTTGGTAGTACGGCTGTCATTACACCAAAACCCGCAGGTGATTGGTAAACTTACCATCGCCAGATTTCAAGGATTCATGAGAGGCAATTAGTCCCTTGTCACAATACACCGAGGAGCGCTGACTACTTGCAATTTCGTGCAACAAAACTAAGTGGTTACAAAATGGTCCACATGACCAATTCTAACAACCTAAAATAATCTTGTGCTTCCTCGTTCTCCGTGAATGAACCTTCTTTTGTGGATTATCCCTCTTCGCAGCTGTCGACTTCCACACTTCATGCAAACTAATCCCATGCCAACAGGCCCCCAACACAAACTTGTGGCTCGCCCTCGAGCCACCTCAGCTGGACACCTCTAGTGCATTCACCTACTACTTGAAATCGTCATATGCATTTTTTATTTGGCCGACCACTTCCTTTACTGATGCTCTAAGTTGTGTACATTCTTCCACCTGCTGATTTGTTGGGTGCTCGCAATTTTTCTGTTGCGCCTCCTCCAACTACTTTTTGACCTGTTCCATTACTCATACAGCAAGAACTTCTGCTTTTTTCTAGAGCTCGTCCAAATGTGTGTCTCTTCGTTGCTACCTTTCGCGGGCTTTGGTTACGCACTACTGCATGCTTTTTAATTATGCATCCTTCATCATTTGTATTAGTGGGGACATCACTCTAATGGATCACTTCAAGGATTCCAGCTGTGCTTCTACTTCACTGAGTTGCACGTTCAACTCAGGTAGCTGGTCGTCCTAGACTACACTACCCCAAAAATTTGTGACTCCTTTGGTAACTGTCTGGACTGTGTTCTCCATCTCTAGGATCTCTTTCGTGGCTTCTTCGATTGCAACCTGTCGATGCTGAATCTATTCCGGCGGTGTGCTTGGTACCACCCTTGCTTGCAACTCTGCATTTTCCTTTCGCAAGTTGGTGATCAATACACCTAGAAAAATTTTCTTTTCCTCTGGTAGCACCTATTGATCTGCCTTAGGAGTCTTCTCACACACTGTGGATAGTGCCTCTTCTAGCCGCTTCCTATCCACCAGGGCCCTCTCCTTTTCCTCTAATGTTTGGGCCTTCTCTTCCTAAAGGCATTGTGCCTCTTCCTCGTTGTCATGCACTTGCTTCTTGTACCGCACCATCTTTTCATGTATGGCGTCCTTGCATTCGTTGAGTTCTTTAATTGTTGCGGTTTGGATTCTCTATAGTGTCAGCAATGGTAGTAGGTTGAAATATACTACGACTGATTCGAACTTCCTGAGTTCCACATCCAGCTCGTCGTTTCCTGTTTTCATCGCATTTGGAAAAAGCTGAACCAACCTTGGGTTTATGCCAACCTCTACTTCAACCCTGCTTGTCGACTCGCTAGTTCGAATTTCCCCATGCAGTACACTCGACTCTACAACTGCATGCGACAGTGTGGATAGCAATTTGGTTACCTGGTGGAAGTATCTGGTTGAATGTTGTGTGACTCTCGCAATGTTTTCTTCTATGGCCTCGGTTAATTTCTCCAGGATTCTATTAACCTACTCCTCTAGAATACCACCACTAGTGCTTCCTGCACCCCAGTCCATCCTCTGCTTTGTCCTTCGTTCCTCATATTGTGCATCTAGTTCAGAATATGTCAGGGTAGCTATTGTTGAGGCTCCATCATGGTTGGACCCCTACAATTGCTCTTTCGTAGGGTCTTCTTTTCCTGCACCTTCCTTCCGAATGACTGAGCCCTTACCTTCCTAGGTCAGGATCATTCGAGTTGTTGCCTTCCCCTTCGACAGGTCCTTCTCATCAGCTAGGACTTTCCATTCGGTGGGCCATTTTTCAATGATGGCATCCAGCTCTTCCTTAGTGAGCTTGTACTGTGTTGGCAACTATTTTCGCGTCGTATCTGCTCGGGCTTGAATCAAAAATCATATGGGACTCGACAGATAGCCTTGCAATCTGTCGATAGTTCATTGCTTCTTGTTCTAGTATTCATGGTATCATTTTTGCATCTACCCGCATCCTCTCCAAAAACATGTAAAATTGTAGAACATTTTCTATGTGTCGCTCTTTATCAATTATTGCCCATAAGTTCTGGTACTGCGCTCCTTCACATACCCGAGATTCTAATATGTCCATACCCTAATAGTGGTCAGGCTCCCTCCAACCGGCTAATGCGACCAATATTAGGAGCCATGAGTATGTAGATGCCTTCCCATACTCCTGCACATCATATGCATCTTCTTCCAATTGGTGCATCTTCTTCCAGTTCATCCGCTCTCCTGCGACACATAGTTCCGTGGAAGCGATGATTCATAAATTACATTCCATGGGCCTATTCTTCTATGATACCTTCAGTGCTAAGATCTTCACCCAACCCTGATGGACTGGTTCTTGATTGTGTGGATTAGGTATCCTCTAGAATTCTTCTCCACGTCGTACTTCGTCCTCAATATTTCTGCAAGCTTCTTGTCATTATCCTTCCCCTGGAAAAATTGGGAAGGTTCATCTCCGTCTTTAGGTAGCCCAGTGCTTCTTGTGATCAAGTCAACTGTGAATGGGATCTTCTAATGCATCCATAGATACCCACTATGAAAGAACACCAGCAATTGCTTGACGCATGCATTGACCAGCGCTAACTGCCCAAAGTGCAGTATCTGGGTGAGGCCTAACAGCCCAAAGTGCAGTATCTGGGTGAGGCCTAACAGCCTTGAACGCTCCAATCTCAATGCCCATCCTGTGGGTTCCTTCATGGTTGGGTATCCTACATGGTGGACGTTAACATAGCCTTCTGTGCTTTCTGGGAAATTCACAAGGTCGTGGTCAGTATACTGTAGCTTCTGCAAATTTCCCACAATGTTCCTGACTTGAGGAACTCCTGGTGGTATCGATGGCATCACGATAGTATACTTTTCATTCTTGTTTATTCACATCATTGGCGCCCCTTTCTGATGTGTCAAAACATACCCTGGTACCATGGGGCCATAATGCCCTTCTTGGAATACTTCAGTGCCTAAAGTTCCTACATATTCGTTGGTGAACCGTGTTGAGGTTTGGATTCCTTTCTTCGGTGCTAGGCCAATGTCTAGAGGCCGATTGGCGCCGCTCTTCTTCTTAAGTGGTATTCCAGACATGAATTTTGGTTGTTCTTGCGCAACGGGCGTGGGTTCTGGTTGTTCAGTACTTGCGCTCGAAATATAAACTTCCATGCACTTCTAGGCAGAGTCTTACTTAACACACAATGTGTCGAGCTGCCCTCTTACCTCATTTTCATAATGGTGAAGTGCCGCATCCGTCCGATCTTTTACAATAATTGCCAAATCCAACACTGATTTCCCAAATCCATCGCGTGTGTCGGGCATTAATTGTGTCAGTTTTTTGTTTTTGCCATCGGTCGTTGTGGTTTAACTGCTTCATTTATGGCTGGATTGGACCCTTCCGCATCATGGTACCGTTCGACTCGTCGAAGCATACCCAGTCTTGGTGTTGTCTTTGATTAACTTGTCGACACACTTTGTTTTTTACTGTGAATACTGCGTTAATTAGTGATGTGGCCAGCGCCGCTGCGTCGGTGCTTCACTGTAGATTTTTATTTTTGCACTTCTTATAGTGGTCTTCTGTCGTTGATTTCTCTTGGTCGTTGTTGTGTACTTTTCAAACTCATCCGGCATGGGTTCTAGAATTCCTACGTCCATCATGCTTTCAATTTCAGCTTGCACCCGCTCCTTCTACCTGGGGTTCAACCTGTAGGTTCACTGCTTGACTGGCTTCGCATTGGGTTTTAGGGGGATTTTCATTTCGGCTAAGTCCCCGAAAATTCCTTTCATCTTTGAGAATTTCATTGGAAACAAATCTTGAAAAATCATGCAATAGATTAGTCATCTTCGCAATAGTTGATTCATCCCAATAATCTCCAATACTTGTGAACTTCAGATTTTCCTCTGACTCAATGTTCACTTTCTTGATTCTCAACGGTTGCTGAAACCGGTCGTAAGTTGTTCCTGGTGCCTCGACACTGCGACTTCCTTCTGATTCTGGAACATATATGGCCCTCGGGTCATCCTCGTCGTCTGGTTCTCTTATGATATTATAGCACTCCATAACAATTTCTGGTGTCGCAGTCCACCGAAGTTCCATTGGCTGCTCTATCAGGACTGCATCAAATACCTTCTCTCAAATTGCCTGCAATGCACTATGGATGAAGGGGTTCTCATCTTAGAAACAAAACATTTGGCTAAAGCCAATTGTCAGTTGTTCCTAAGAGGTTGTCCCGCGTCGCAGTTCTACTACGACATACCAACTACGCAGTACTTCATCTAATGTGTGAACAAATGCATGGACCCATTCCTGTTTGTCCCATGAGCCCCATTGGATTTGACATGCATTCACATGTTCCTTCGGATTTCCTCTGCCATCATATTTCCTTCCGCCGTATCCTATAGCGTCACCGAACCTAACCTCCATGAGGTGTCGATATAGTAGCCAGTTTGCGATACTAGACTTCTGCGTCACCCACTAGCGTGCAGGAGTAGCCTTCAAGGCTTCCTCCAAGGCCAATAGACGTTATGGTTCCACCACTTTTTCCTCAAATTCAGTGAGAAACATAGTCAGGTTAGTAAATCCCTCAGATGTTGGCAGTGCACACTCCTCTATGGCTACCCATCACAGCGACTGTGTGATCCGTGCACACCTCCTAAATGATACTTCGTGTCACCAATTCTTCCAATTCTTGAGCGCCTCATCTGAATCTGACGATGCCGAAATGACACTGCGCCATTCCAATTCTCCATCTGCAGTGGGATTAATGTAATCCTCGGATATGATGTATACGCTATCCCATGCCTCAGTAAATTCATCTCTAGCTGGTTCAATGTATCGTTTCCCTTCTGCAGGATCAAGAGGTGCGACTACCCTCATCTCGCGATTTTCAAACGACATAGTTCGCTTCTTGAAGTTAATAATGGCATGGTTTTCCATCACCCAGTCTATCCCTAACAGAACTAGATAAGGGCTTGTGTTATCAACAATCTCTATTACATCAGAGTCTACGTATGTCTTCAGTCCCTCAATTTCAACTAGAAGCTGGCACACCCGACCAAGTGGAGTAACCTTACTCTGATTTGCTAATCACAGCTATAGTGGTGACTAGGCCAACTATGGTTTTCCCATTATTTCCCATGTCTGATTGGTCAAAATATTGACGTCTGACCCCAGGTCCAAGATAATTGAGTCGACATCAAATGCTCCAATTTGTTCTGACATCTACTTCTCTCTTCCTATCTTCCTCTTGTGTATGCGACTAACTATTCGCTCCTGGCACGCACCTTCCCTTCAATGCAATAAACTGGATATTTCTTCCAACGCGTCTGGATCCTTTTCCCACTCTAGGTAACTTTCCAGGTAGGTTATTAAGGTGTTAGCCTTCCTCTACGACTTTGTCGTGTCAAACGTCAGTGGCATATCGTAGATAACTTCCTCCTGAAGAGGTAACTACCTCCTCTGTCTCATCATTTCCTCCACTTTCAAGAAAATATCCTTTTCGACTTCCGCATCAAAGGTGACGTGCTTCAGTGTTGTTGGTTGGACGGTAGCCTATTACCTATCGACTCATGTCATAGCTCCTCCTCATGTCACTACTCCAACAGTCGTAGTGTGACTTCTAACCTCCGTTGATATCTTCTATACAGCCGGTAGCTTATTCTGATTCTGATTCTGTGGAGGTGGTTGCAGGTTCTTGGTCTGCCATTTTGCGATGAGCTGTGGACAGTCTTCAACGTCGTGGTCCACAGCGCTGCAATAGGTGCATTGTGGTGCTGGATTCGGGCAATCCCTCTGATAATGTCCCTACTTCCCACAATTGTAACATACTATCGGCCCTCGTCCTCGTCCAGCAGCTCCTCATCCTGTGCCGACACCTTGACCTTCGCGGAATCCTCCTCTGAAACCTCCATGCGGTGGTCGATATGGCAGGTAGTGCGGTTGCTGATATGGTAGTTTCCCATACTACGGATGGCCATACTATGGTGGCAGATACTGTGGCTGACCATACTGCCCTTCATCATACTGTTGTGGTTGGTTAAAATGAGGTTGTTGTTGGGTATACCACGGTTGTTGCTATACCCCTAGTTTCTCTTCCCCTTTCATAAAGTATGTATCGGCAGTCCGTTCTTGGAGTAGGTCATAGGCCCTGCAATATTTTTCATCATGGCCAACCGAATGACAAAATTTGCAATATATATTTACTAGCTTCAACACCATCTTTTGTAAGTACACACATTCTTTCGATCAATGCCCTCTGGTCTGACAGACGCGACACCACAGTATTCCTCCCTGGCGGAGGGGATTCGGTGCACCTGATTGCAAATATTCTCGAAACTCTAGGAAATTATCCTTATGGTGTCCTTTTGTTTTACATCTGGTGCACCATATGTCTTCACAGGTTTCTTTCCCCTTCTTTATATCTTGAAATTGGAGTGTGACATTGGCCAACTATGCTTGTATCCTATCCATCCCTATACCAGCTTCACTGATTAGTGAAGCCTCCAGATTCATCGCAATCTCCAATGCTTCAGCTTGTGTTGCTACCTTATGTTGCGTTAGTGGTCCACGGACGTGTGGCACCAATACTACAATAAACCACTCCTTGTGTTGCATATAATTTATTCCAAAATCACCTTCGCTATCAATGTTTTATATTGTTGATCAAATTCCCATACCAGCTCGTTTGGGTATTGCTTGATTTCTTTGAGCTTAGTGACATACTGCGACTCCAACTTTGGATTTCTAAACTCATCGACCATTCATGCTTTGATTTGCTCCAATGTCTTTCCTGGTGTTCCCGTTGGAACCTTTGTAAACTTCACAAACCAATCTAGCACACGACCCCTGAGGGTCGTTGCTAGCTGTCCCTTTTTAATATCTTCATCCTAGAACTACTTCACAGTCCATACTACTTTGCACAGGAACCGATACTGCTCGAGATCCTTAGTCCTGTTCCCCTGGAAAGTGGGCATTTTTGTGTCGTCCACCATTTTAACGTTCCTACTGTTGTTTTTTTATGATGCACTACTTCTACCATTGCACGTAGGACAGCTCTGTGAAGAACTTGTGTTTCTTCCTATGAAATTCTGAGTAGTGCGTAGGGTTGAAGGTATGTTGTAACTTACGATCTGTCCCTCTTCTACTTCTGGGGTAGCCTAGTCACCGTCTCCTTCGTTGTAATAAGGTAGCTCTATCCCTTGCGGTCTTGTTTCACAGTCTTCCATTTTGGTCCCTCCAGGAAACTCTCTCTCAGTCGTCCTCCTCTTCTCGGGTCACCGGAATATCTCCCCACTCCTCAAGGTACCACAGTCTTCCTCAACTTCCATTAGAAACTCATCGTCGCTCATGTCCATCTACCCCACATATTTCTATCGGATCCACATTCACGCGATACCCACAACCTCCCCACACTGATCTTCTACTCGTCGGAAGTCATCCTCAATATGCCCTTTCCACAGATGAGCATCTTAATCCACAATTTTAGCAACAGTAAGAATCTGCCCCTAGGTCCTTTGAAAAAGTTCCTTTCCGTGTTGATGTACGATTTGATTGGGTCTACTGCAAACTCAGTAATGTATCCCTCTAGGATACTATCCACCCATAAATCGACAGCCTTTGATACCTTATTGTTGACTCATTTTAGTTGTCGAATCAGATCTGGTGTCCAATGGCCAGGCTCAGTCTTTTGGCAATGATTTTTCTGAAACGTCAGCTGCGCTATCCACTCATGCAACAGCACCAGGAATTCATAGAAGAGCACTTCATGGATATCTGAATAAATATACTTCTGGAACCAACTGCTTACTATCTGTCCAGGGTTCTGATTTTGTCCTTCTGTGAATTCCTCTGTCTTCTTGTCAAGCCACTCTTGAATATCCGGTTTCGTCAGGCGCCACAGCATATCCTCTTCTTTTCCTCTTCAAGGTCCCGGCAATGGAACCATTTGTTGACACAACGACTATCGATAGGGGTTCACTTCGCACTATCGTCAACAAACATCAACCAAAATCCCTTAAACACCGACACAGAAAGGTTTAATCCTTTCCAGCAACACTCACAAAGCGAGTGAAGTCTCACTCGAGATGGATAAGGGGGCTGTAGGAACCAAGTTTCCACAGTGGGAGGAGGACATGCATCAAACACACATTACAATCACAGAAACCGGAGATTATGCCTTCACATTATGCTAACAATTCATTATTCTCATATTCACCATTTGCAGATTCAATATCTAATGGACATTCGCATCAACATGATCAAACTACCCATTCGCATGAACAAAAATTACCAAACCATAGAGTATTAAACATTTCACAAAAACTTGTATTCATCATTTAGCAGAAACAAAGACAAAATATATAACAATAACCGGACATATTCATGCATTCATCAAAACCTGTCGAATAACCTTCGCAGAAACAGTCAAAACATCTTATCGCGGATACAAAATAGTTCATAATTCTCCAACTATGTTGATATCAAAATCCAGGATCAAAGATTCCCTTATGCTTACAATCATACTCCTATTTATATGAAACTAAGTGGTTACAAAACGGTCCACATGACCAATTATAACAACCTAAACTAATCTTGTGCTTCCTCGTTCTCCGCGAATGACCCTTCTTTCGTGGATTATTTCTCTTCCTATCTGTCAGATTCCGCACTTCATGTGGACTAATCCCATGCCAATAATCAATATCACTTAGTCATTAATCATCAACCAAGGTAAGTTTTTCCTTTTAAAGGCTATCTTCAAAATATATGTTGGCGATAAAGAATGGTTAAATATGATTCAAAGGAAAATCACTCCAACAAATTTAATAAGATTCCTACACAAAGTCAAACCATTCCACAACCTTCCTTAACTTTCCTGAATCAAACCATAAATATTTTTGTTCAAGACTGCAGTGATCAGCCACATCTAAATTCACACAAATACATCTAAATTCACACATATCTATGCTTATGATAAAAGACAAGTTAAGTGTATGTTGCATGTTTGGTTGTAATAATCAGAAGCAGGAAAGAAGAATTAACAGCTTTTAACATATCATCCAATATATAACAAGAGAGGTTGAATTGGATCGGCCCTAGGATAAATATCAACTCAGTCTCACAATTCTACAGAGGATTTATTATTCTTATTTCAAGTAAAAATCCAC
The DNA here is from genome assembly GCA_027924585.1 of Larix kaempferi. Lineage (NCBI taxonomy): Eukaryota > Viridiplantae > Streptophyta > Pinopsida > Pinales > Pinaceae > Larix > Larix kaempferi. Next base: position 5,536,941 of record BSBM01000391.1, read on the forward strand.
ACCTCATAATTCATGTTTTAAAAAGAAGGAAATGATTAAGCACACAAATATGGATATATGACCTACTGATAGGATAATCCAAAATAATCTAATATATCAAAGAAACAAAATTAACAGATCTAAAAGGTTGTACCTAACCTCTTCTAAGGGGGGCCTCCTCGCTTCAATCAGGCACAAAACCACCCACATATAAACTTACAATAGATTAATCACTCATGCACTCCCAATCACCATTGAACATAGTTGTAATTTAATGGATAGTAACATCAACATCTTTCTATTTCAATAATCAAGCTTGTCTTTTAGTCCTACATTAGAGACATATTTATACATAATGAGAAAAGAGCATGGTCAACTCGATAGAGTCGATTTGCTCATAATAAAAGTAACTACAAATCTGGAAATAGTTTTCTCGGTCCACAAAATTAGAGCTACTTCTAACATAAGAAACTAATCATAACAATATCCAAAAATGAGGTAGCTTGAATTCGCTTCCATGATCCTCGAAACCATGGTTGTGTCCACATACAGAAAACAAAGCATCGTCTTCGGTCTTGTCTTCATTCATCCAGAATTATCTCTTTGATGATCCAAAGGAGCATACATATAGCAAAATTTTGTTGTATCTTCTTTAGATGTCATGGACCAACCCATGAATAGACATTTGGCGCGTGGCAAGAAGCAAAACTATCATACTTGCATTAAAATAAGATCTGCAACCTTATTATGCAATTCTAGGATAGGATCTGCAGCCTGATCTTCAAAAATGTAGTCTTTTACTTGGAACCTGCATCAAAATCTCAAAAGGCATTGACAAGTGCATCTTTCATATCTAAAACCTATTTAAACAAGAAATACAAGATCAATGAATACAAATGCCAAAACCTATGCCAACATCCCCAAAATAAGTAGTTAAGTTGCAAATAGGTAATCAATAGTGATGAAAGGGTAAGGAAATGAAGAACATAATAGAGGCATTTTTCACACTAAAAAATGAGAAGAAGTTATTCTACATAGATTGTGAAGAAGAAGAACCAAAAGAACATGAACCATCTCAAGCTAAAGAAATAGAAGAGATTACTCCCACCATATCGTGTCATGCATTAGATGGAATTAGCACTCAAACTCTCAATATCGAAGGAAATATCAAAAATAAAAAGGTAATCGTGTTGATTGATCCTGGTAGCACTCATAATTCCATTCACCACAAATTAGCCAAAGCTATCAATTGTTTTATATATCTAGCACTAGAGATTCAAGTAAAGATTGCAGATGTTGGAACTATCATTTGCTCAAGGATATGTCATAAGATCACTCTTACTATGGAGGAATTTGTATTGAATTATCCAATGATTTCTATTCCAATGGCTAGTGTTGATGTTTTCTTAGGAGTCTAATGGTTACAATCATTGAGAACAATGGCTTTTAATTTTCAAGAAATTTTCTTGGGAAGGAAAATAATTTGAGTTAAGGGGTCTCATAGGGAAACCAAACAAGGTGATAAGCTCTCATGGAATGAAAAAATTGTTGAAAAAGGGACATTAGGGTGTAATTTCACAATTATGCTAACTAGATATTCAAACATATAAGCCTCATATTCCCCTTGATCTCCAAAGGGTCATGGATAATCATTCCAAGGAATTTGAATATAATCCAAAAGGTCTTCCACCTACTCGAGATCATGATCATGTTATTCACTTGATTCCATGAAGTGTTCCACCTAACATCAAACCTTATATATACCCCTATGGTTAGAAGAGAGAAATTGAGCATATGGTTTAATAAATGTTAGAGGCTGGATAATTAGGCCTAGCCAAAGTTCTTACTCTGCACCAGTGGTAATGGTACACAATAAGGAGGGTTCATGGTGTATGTGTCCAAATTATAGAGAGCTGAACAAGCTCACCATTAAAAATAAGTTTCACATTCTTCTCATGGATGAATTATTAGATGAACTACATGGAGCATTTTACTCTACAAAATTGGATCTGCATTCAGGGTATCATCAAATCAGAATGAAGGAAGAATACATCTCAAAAACAATATTCAGAACTCGTGAAGGTCATTATGAATTTATTGTCATGCATTTTGGCCTTACGAATGCACCTTCCACATTTCAAGGTTTGGATGAATTCCATTTTCAATCCATTCCTTAGAAAATTTGTGATGGTATTTTTTGATGATATACTAATCTATAGAAAGTCTTGGGAAGAACATGTTCAACATGTTGGAAGGGTGCTACAACTACTAAAGGAGAAACAAGTATATGAAAAACCTTCCAAATGTTTCTTTGGGGTACAAGAGGTAGAGTATTTGGGTCATATTCTATCTCATGAAACTGTCAAGGTAGACCCTAAAAAATTTAAATCCATGATGGATTGGACAATTCCTATAACCTTGAATAATCTTAAAGGATTCTTAGGTTTGACAGGGTACTACCAGAAGTTTGTTCGAAACTATGGAAGAATACCAGCACCCTTGACAACATTATTGAATAAGTATTCATTCTCTTGTACTCCAGAGTTAACTCAACTTTTGGACAACTTAAAGATGCAATGTGCAAAGTGTTGGAATATTCACACCATCATTTTTGTATTTTGCATGCCTTCATGCAAAATTGCATGCTGCTTGCATGCATCCAGTCATCATCATGGTGGTCTCCCCAGCACCTAGAGCTTGATTCTAGCTCTCCAGAGCCTGTCTTTAGCCCCCATTTGGCCTCCTACCTACCTGATGTGCCCTTCTTGACTGTTTTGCATGGAAAGTGCTCCTTTCTCACCTACCACTGTCAATTAGAGCGCCTTTACTCACCTACCTTCAATTATCACTCAGTTAGGGCACCTTATCTCACCTACCAGGAGTTATCACTCATTTAGTGCATGGATTGAGTAGTTCTTCCATTGATTTCTCATCCTAACTACCTATAGCTCCTAGTTAGCTAGTTCTGGAGTTCCACTTGACCCTATGACAAACTCATGCACCCCCCTTGGAGTCTCCATTCCCTGATTTATGCCTAGATGGTTCTGTTAGACTCAGTTGGACAAACTTTACTGACTCTTACCATTTATGAATGATACTACTGATTGTATGATGTCTCCATAGTTGTCCAAGATAGACTTTGAGATCAGATTCGAATGCCCTACTTGGCTAATTCGAATCCTATATGATGCTCAATCACAGATTATTGTATCACACTCTTTACATTCATTATTCATTGTATGATACTGATTCTTGTTTATTATTCTGTGTTTATGAGTGATTATTGAGTGCATTCTTCTCTTATTCTTTGCAACATACTTGAGATTTTGATTGTGAGTTGTTATAGTTGCTAGATCTCTTGCATATTATCACATGGTATCAGAGTAGGAAGCAGCTATTCAAATTGCAGTAGTTGCAGCATTTCTTTGAGCAGCTATCTTTCTCTTGTGCACCAGAAGCCTCTGATTTTCCACAACAAATCCTGGTTCTATTACTTGAATTCATTGGAGAAATCCAATGAGGTCTAGCCAGGTGTGAAGGACTTAGTCTATGTGTGCCAAGTGTTCTTAAGGTAGTGTTCAGTTGAAGTGTAGCATTCTCCATCAGCAAAAACTCTTCTTGTTTTGCAGGTTTATTCACCCGTTCGGAATCTTCTTCAACTATTCGAATTTCTTTGTTCAGATGGATCTAAATATCACATCTTCTAACTATGTTGAGTGGAAATCCAAGATGGCTTTCTTCATGAGATATAAGAGCTTCACCTGAATACTCAACGGAACGATGGTAGAACCTCTCAGTGCAGTTGAAAAGTCCAAGTACTTGGATAGGCTTGATGAAGCAGTTGGCCTCCTCCTTCTCTCAATTTCTGAAGATCTTTACTTCCATGTCATCGATCTCACATCTCCTAAATAGGTTTTGGACAAGCTCGAATCCCTTTTTGGACAGAAAGATGATATGAAAGGACACAAATTGGAGAATGAACTCATATCTTTGAGTCCTGACAACTTCGAATCTATCAATGCCTTCCTCACCAAGTTCAAAAGCTTGATATCATAGTTGAAAAGATATGATATAGTGAAAAAAGACAAGCAGCTTATACTTGCCATTTTCTCAAAGTCGGGGGAAAACTTCTCAGTTTTTGTCTCTACTTTCTAGTCAGCTAAGTTCTCCATTCCAAAATGGAAGTTTCTCTCACTTGATGACTTCATCCAATCTCTTACTCAAGAGGAAGAGAAGTTGATCTCCATGGAATGATCAAACCCAAATTGGATTCAACTCTTACAGCTGCAAAGAGAGCGAATGGTAAAGGCAAGCAAAATATTTCTGACAATAGATCGAATGATACAAGGACTACAGATAGTCCATACTAGTCATATAGGTATTTGAACTCAAGGAAGACCAAGCATTCTCAAAAGGGAAGATCCAAGTGCACATACTGTCATAGAGGTTTCTATCCTGAGAGTTCTTGCATGAAGAAGACTACTAGATTTGATGTCTCGGTTACTTGAGCAGAACAATCTCCCTGTACCTGCATGTGCAAGGAAGGAAGATCCTGATACTAAATCTTCTAGATCCGAAGGAAAAGAAAGATTTCATGCCCTCATGGAAAGTGCATCAATGTATTCTTCTGTCATCATAGATTCAGGAGCCTCAAGACACATGTCTTCCTCCAAATATCTCTTCTCCAACTTCGAAAGCTCAGTTGGCCCTTCCATCATGTTGGGAAATGATTCAAAAATCTCCTCTCAGGGGATTGGAAGAATCAATCTTGACTATGGTTACTTTTCTGATGTGCTTTAAGTTCCTTCTCTTACAGCAAACTTACTTTCAGTGTATCAAATGACCCATATTGGAGATCCCAAAAGATTCATCTTTTCTCCAAATGAAATCAAGATACAAAACATGGTTTCAGGTGAAATCATTACAAAGGGAGTTGCAAATCACAACTCCAAACTATATGAGTTCTCACACTTCTTACCTCTCTCGAATCAATTAGCTCTCCATACTCATGCCAATGAAGAAATCAGATTGTGGCATGAAATATTTGGGCATCTTAACTATAAGTACTTGCATGACATGCATGCAAAGGAGATGGTTGATGGGCTACCCAAGATCAAGTTTGCCAAAGGAAACTGTCATGGTTGTTTGACAGGGAAGCATCCTGAGAAGAAGTTTAAGAAGGGAAAGGCTAGGAGATCCTCTCAACCCCTTGATCTCATCCATAGTGATGTGGCTGGTCCATTTCCATATCTATATTTAAACAAATCAAGGTATGTGCTCACTTTTATTGATGATTATTCTAGATTCACTTGTGTATATTTCCTTAGATTGAAATCAGAAGTATTTGGGTTCTTCAAGTTTTTCAAGTCTTCTGTAGAGAAATTTTCAGATAGGAAGATAAAATCCATTCACACTAACAATGGTGGTGAGTACATTAAGGGTGAGTTTCAATATTTTTGTACTGGAGAGGGCATTGAGATGCAACATACTGTTCCCTATACACCAGAACATAATGGTGTAGCTAAAAGGAAGAACGGAACATTGAAAGAGATGGCCACCTGCATGCTAAAGTTGAAAGGGTTGCACCCTAGTCTTTGGGTAGAAGCCATTAACTGTTGTTAAGTTTAGCCTAATTTCACAAGCAAGATCACTGAAAGAAACACAATCACAATATAAACAAAGATTTACCCTAGGAAACCCTCATGGGGTAGAAAACCCAGCAAAGCTTTCCTCAATATAGATAATAAACCAATACAAAGATGTAGTACAAGACTAGAGCTCCTTCTCCTCCTATGCAGACCTCTCTCTCTCCTATGCGCCAATCACAAGTGAGTGAATGAATGAGATAAGTGAGGAACACACCTCCTCTACTTATACTCATCTCCCGACTGACTTTTTACCCTAATGGGGCCGACCTCTCCTAAGAGAGTCTAATAACCCCTAAATAACTAACTCAGGGCCGACCTCACATGGGAGATCTAATAACCCTAGTTACCACAATCTCTTGGAGGAATAAACATCTCCAGATACATAACAAAGTCCCATTGGAGGAATGAAGCATCTCCGGAATAATAAAGTACAAATATAATATTCTTAGAAGTTACAATATTTCAACACTCCCCCTTAATGAGAAGGATATTATAACAACGTCTGCAGGAGAAAGGAGTCATCAACTGCATAATAAATGATACATCTATAAATCATTGGAAGCTTTCTTCATACATCATCAATAACTCAACCAGTTACTAGAACATCTTCAAGATCTTCAATACTAGAACATCAAAATATTCAGTACTGAGTCTTCATCTTCTGCAACACTCGAACAGCTACAACAATATCATCATCTGGATCCTCTCAATCAATAGTACGATCATCAACATTGTCATCACATGATCATCAGCATCATCATCACACGATCATCAGTATCATCATCACATGATCATCAGCATCGTCATCACGATCAACATCATCTTCATCACACGATCATCAGTATCATCATCACACGATCATCAACATCGTCATCTAGATCATCATGATCAACAAGATCGTCATCTAGATCATCACGATCAATAGCATCTTCATCTAGATCATCACGATCAATAGCAGCATACCCTACAACACACATGATCCTTCCTTTCGGAATTACGGGATCAATCTCATCACAATCATGTTTAAGACTATCCTTCCTTTCGGAATTACTGGATTTACTGTCTAAGGATGATTAATCCAAACTCAATCATATTTAAGACTATCCTTCCTTTCGAAATTACTAGATTTACTATCTAAGGATGATTAATCCAATCTCAATCACATTTAAGATTATCCTTCCTTTCGGAATTACTAGATTTACTATCTAAGGATGATTAATCCAATCACAATCACATTTAAAACTATCCTTCCTTTCGGAATTATTGTATTTACTGTCTAACGATGATTAATCCAATCACAATCACATTTAAGACTATCCTTCCTTTCGGAATTACTGGATTTACTGTCTAAGGATGATTAATCCAATCACAATCACATTTAAGACTATCCTTCCTTTCGGAATTACTGGATTTACTGTCTAAGGATGATTAATCCAATCATAATCACATTTAAGACTATCCTTCCTTTCGGAATTACTGGATTTATTGTCTAAGGATGATTAATCCAATCACATACATTTTGAACCAAGCACTCAAGGACGATGTAGTCGTATCATGTACATTTTGAACCAAAACGTTCAGGGACGATGCAGTCCTATCACATCCACTAGGGACCACTTCTCGGAGACATATGTCTACGGATCAATTCAGGGACCTAAGTCCATGGATGATACAATCCCTCCTCGTCCACTAGGAACCATGCATTGACCTCATCGTCGTAACTAGTAACCTCATCATCAACCTCATTGTCGGAACAGGTAACCTCAATATCAATACAAGTATCCACATCAACGATACAGTATCATCATCGATATAGGCAATCTCATCATCGATCTTACCATCGATATAGGCAATCTAATCATCGATACAGGTATCCACATCAATACCGGTATCCAAGGAATATCTTCATCGACTATATCACTCCCCCTTTCCAGGAGGGTCCTTCTGAACTACACCAAGCTTGTCTCGAAAAAACTCAAACTTTACTCGAGACAAAGGTTTGGTCAACACATCAGCAACTTGTTCATCAATGCTTACATACTCGAGCTTGATAGCCCTTTCTGCACCATATCCTGTATATAGAAATATCGGATCTCTATGTGCTTTGACTTATCATGGAATACTGGATTCTCTGTCATCTTGATACAACTCTACTTGTCACATAGGATCACAGTGGGGTCCATCTCTAAGTCAAATAGTCCTGATAGCAACTTCCGAAGCCATGCTGCTTCACAACTAGCAGAGCAAGCAGCTATATATTCCACTTCAACTGTGCTGAGAGCCACACTAGACTGCTTCTTGCTAAACCACAAGATCATGGAAGATCCCAAACAATAACATCCACCCAATGTACTCTTACTATCTGATACGCTTCCTACCCAATCAGCATCTGTGTAGCCATACAATCTGAAGTCATGATCTCCACGATAGCATAGACCAAAATCTATCGTACCCTTTACATACCTCATCACATGCTTTGCAACTATCAGGTGAATTCGTTTAGGTTCCACTAGATACTGACTTAAGGTGTTCACCACAAAGCATATATCTGGCCTGGTATTCGTCAGATACATTAATGACCCAATAATCTGTCTATACAGAGTCATATCCACTAACTTTGAGGAGTCATCAACTAATAGATTCGAGTTGGAATCCATGGTAGTGGCCATGGCTTTACATTCCAACATATCAATTTTTTTCAAGATCTCCACAGCATACTTTCCCTGGTTGAGAAAGATTCCTTCTAGCCCTTGCCATACTTCCAGACCTAGGAAGTAATGCATCAATCCGAGATCTTTCATATCAAACTCAGAAGAGAGCTTCTTCTTGCACTCGACAATCTGTTTCTCATTTCCAGTCAGAAATAGATCATCCACATATAACAACAATATGACAGGTTCATCATTCATAACCTTGAGATAAAGATTAGGATCAACTTTACTTTTGCTAAAGCCCAAGCTTGTCAATAAACTATCAATTCTTCCATACCAATCTCTAGGATATGCTTCAACCCATACAAAGCCTTCTTTAGTTTGCACACATGGGTTCTTCCATCTTCCACCTCAAATCCTTGAGGTTGTTCTATGTACACTTCCTCCTCAATCACACCATTCAGGAAAGTTGTCTTTACATCCATCTGATGTAATTCCCACTTCATCATGGATGCAAGTGCCATGATGGTTCTGATGGAAGTGTACCTTGCAACTGGTGCAAATGTCTCTTCAGAGTCAATTCCCTCTTTCTGAGAGAATCCTCTGGCCACAAATCTTGCCTTATATTTTTCAATGCTACCATCCGCAGCATGCTTTATTTTGTATATCCATTTGGAGGATACCACACTTTTGTTCTTTGGCTTGGGAACTATATCCCAAACATCATTCTTCATTATTGACTTGTATTCCTCTGTCATTACCTCTACCCACTCTCTCTTATGAACTGCCTCTTCATAACTAGGAGGTTGTTGATCTACAAGATCACACATCAAAGCCATATAGTTGGAGAAAGGCTTTGGTTTCTTGCTCACTCTAGTGGAGCCTTCAAGAGCTCCATACTTTTCTGCTCCTAGTATAATGTCTCTTGCCCATGCTGGCTTTCTCTTTCTTGATATGTTTGTAAGGGGGGGTTCTTGTGGTTCTATCATATCATGGTCTTCAGGTGTTACATATTCAGGGATGGGTATAGTCTTTGCAATTCTGGGAGGTGCATCTTCTTCATATACTTCTTCATGCTGACACTTCCTAGATTTCTTAAGAGTTGCTTCTTCATCAAATGTCACATCCCTACTAATCTCCATATGGTGGAATCCTGGGATGTATATTCTGAATGCTTTGGATGCTTCACAATATCCAACAAATATTCCCTTCTTTCCAGAAGGGTCCAACTTAGTTCTCTTTTCTTTTGGTATGTGAATATATACAAGACACCCAAATATCTTGAGGTGGCTTACCTCAAGCTTCTTCCCTATAAACACTTCTTATGGGGTCTTGAATTCAAGAGCACTATGAGATAGTCTATTCTGCACATAGACTGTTGTCCTGGCTGCTTCGGCCCATAGATACATAGGTAGGTCTTGATCATGTATCATTGTCTTTACTGCGTCCATAATGGTTCTATTCTTTCTTTCTGCAACACCATTATGTTGAGGATTGTAGGGAGTGGTTAACTCCCTCTTAATTCCAGCTTCTTTACAAAAGAATTCAAAATCCTTTGAAGTATATTCTTCACCATTATCTGTCCTGAGTGTTTGATCTTCTTTTCTGAGTGATTTTCTATCAAGGCTTTGAACTCTTTGAATTTTCCAAAGACTTCATTCTTTCCTTTTAGAAAGTATATCCAAGTCTTTCTGGAGTAGTCATCAATAAATGTAAGGTAGTATTCATATCCACTCAAGGATGTGGAGGGCATTGGTCCACATACATCTGAATGAATCAATTCCGAAACACTTTTAGTCTTTGTTTCACTCTTTGGAAATGGGTTCTTGATATTCTTCCCTTTTGCACATCCTTTGCATGTGCCATCATGATCAATCTTCAAATCTGGTAGTCCTATCACTACTTTACTCACATGAGGTAGTGCTTTGTAGTTAATGTGAGCAAGCATCCTATGCCATGGCTCACTAGGGCTAGTGGATTCATGAACAAGGGTAGCTTCTGGATGACCCTTGAGTTTGTATATACCTCCTTCCTCTTCAGCAATAACAATTGCATCCTCAATTGATTTTTCTTTGGACCACATGAGTACTTGTCCATCTATGAATGAAACCCTATAACCTTTCTTATCTAGGGATGAGATAGAAAGTAAGTTCTTCTTCAAGCCTGGTACATATAATATGTCCTTCATCTTTAATGGAGTTCCAAAATCAAGCTTGTAGCTTGCTTCACCAATTCCCTTGATGGGATGTTGATAGTCATTTCCTAAAGATACTTTCTGTGGAGAGGTTTTCTCTTCAAGTTTTGCAAGAGTTTTATTTTGACCTATCATGTGCTTTGAAGCACCACTATCAATAATCCATGTATCTTCTCCACGTGTTACAGACCCAAAGAGTGCAGAGAATCGCTAAGTAGATACTCTAGCAATTATCACATTGGTATCTACATGCTGGTGATACTTCACCAGCATGTATCATATTGCTATGGTATCTACATGATGGTGAAGTATCACATTGCTAAGGATTGTCCTTCTAGCTCTTTTCTTCTTAGGCATTTCCTCTTCTTCTTCTTCTTCACTAACATCTTCTGCTAGGTGAGCTTGATGTCTTTTATAGTGGAGGCTCTTCTTCTTCTTCTTTGAAGAACAATCCTTAGCAATGTGTCCTATTTTGTGACAAATGAAATTGGGAGTAATCTCTTCCTTGATTAGTTCCTCTTTTCTTCTGAAATCTTTGTGGAGGTTGAGACTCCTTGTGACCATCCTTCTTGAAGTAGGATTTATTCCTTCTTCTCTTGGTGTGGGTGGCCAAGGCTTGGTCACCTTCTTTGAGCAAGGCTTCTCTATTGGTAACCCTAGCTTCTTCTTGAATGCAATCTTCCTATACCACATCAAACGTCATGCTTTCTTTTCTGGCACACATGGTTTGGATGAATGACTCCCAAGGTCTAGTGAGACAATTTAGAGCAGTCATGACTAGCTCATCTTCATCAAGGGTATCTCCAATGGCATCTAGTTGTTCTTCGAATTGAGAAACCCTTGAGAAGTAATCTTGAATGGATTCTCCTTGATTCATCTTGGTGTTCTTCAATTGAGATCTCAAATTCATCTTCCTATTGATGTTCTTTCCTTCATACATTCTGGAAAGGGCATCATACATTTCCTTTGGGGTATTCTTGGATTCCACTTGGGGAATCAAGTGGTATTTTATAGAATCAGCAATGATTCTCTTTGCCCTAATTAAGTCCTTCCTATACTTCTCTTTGGCTTCATCTTCTTCAGGTTCTGCAATCTCATCTTTGATATATTGGGCAAGATCATTCTCTTCAAGAATGAGACCAATCCTATATTTCCATGCCCGGAAATTCTCTATACCATCTATCTTGTCTTCAAGCTTGGTTCTTAGAGCCATCTTATTCAGGGGGTCACAGAGATTGAAGTTTCTCAAGAGATAGAATAACACTTACCAGGAGATGTGCTTGATTGGGTTGAGAGATCTAGTGTATTCTGCTTCTGGAAACTTCAACTTTTCACCTTCCGGATCTGCAACAAAATTTTTGGTTTTCTAGTCTTCTCTTTTCTAGTTTTCTAGTGCACAGGTTCGCAACTTTTCTGGTTCACTGGTGCATAGGTGCGCAGCTTTTCTGCTTCTCTGGTTTTCTGGTTTTCTGCACTTTTGGTCAAACTAGGGTTTGAATTTCCTGAAGTTCTACCCAACCAAAAATATCGATCTAGGGCTCAAAACTTCGATTTTGAGGAGGGCTATCCAGCCATGCAATCAGAATCCAAAAATTCCAACTTTTACAGAAACCCTAATTTTCACCGGAGGAGGAGAGAGGTATTTTCACCTTGTGAAAGATGTCCTATTTAGGCTAGCTCTGATACCATGTTAATTTTAGCCTAATTTCACAAGCAAGATCACTGAAAGAAACACAATCACAAGATAGACAAATATTTACCCTGGGAAACCCTCATGGGGTAGAAAACACAGCAAAGCTTTCCTCAATATAGATAATCAACCAATACAAAGATGTAGTCCAAGACTAGAGTTCCTTCTCCTCCTAAGCATACCTCTCTCTCTCCTATTCTCCAATCACAAGTGAGTGAATGAATGAGATAAGTGAGGAACACACCTCCTCTACTTATACTCATCTCCCGACTGACTTTTTACCCTAATGGGGCCGACCTCTCCTAAGAGAGTCTAATAACCCCTAAATAACTAACTCGGGCCGACCTCACATGGGAGATCTAATAACCCTTGTTACCACAATCTCTCGGAGGAATAAACATCTCTGGATACATAACAAAGTCCCATCGGAGGAATGAAACATCTCCAGAATAATAAAGTACAAATATAATATTCTTAGAAGTTACAATATTTCAACAACTGTGCCACCTATCTTCAGAACAGAGTTCCTCACAAGGGACTCAGTGACACTACTCCTTTTGAAGCATGGATGGGATACAAACCTGATGTATCTCATCTTAAAGTGTTTGGATTGTTATCGGACAATCCACTCGAGCGGACGCGAGCCGGATCTCCCTAGCTCAAAGTGAGTCTAGAACAAATAGAACAGACTACTAATGCATTTCCTAGATCTACTTAAGGATCGAGTACTAGATGCCTTACCTTTCACTTCGCAATCCTTTCTCCTAAATGTTGCTCCATGTCTCACGGTCGTCAGATCCAAGCTGCAAGGCTTGTTAAGACAAGAAACAAGAGCAACCAGTAAAAGACATATATACAATAAGAGATCTAAGTAAATAGTTAAGAAAGTAAACTACTCAATATCATTACACACATGAACAATATTGGTGGAAAGCATTTTTATTACTACAAATAGATGAGTACATAATATAGATCTAGAACCACAACCAAGGCTTAACGCTGTAGACCTTCTCCGACAAAGCCGACTGCCATATCCTTCCAAGGAAGTATGAGTTCTCCAATAGGTGAGTGGAGATGTTCTAAGAGTGATTTCACCAACATGTAGATACCATATCCTTCCTCCTTTTGGGATGGGAGAGAGCTTCATTTATATAGGACTAAATGGATAGGGTATGGATAGGATAAGTTGAGAGATGGTAGGAGAGGCTTAAGGGATCTCTCCAAAGGTTCAGGAACCAAGTGCTAGCTCTTCCAAGAATTCAAGGATAGGGTCCCAAGTCAGCAAGCTTCGAGATGGACTTCGAATAAGCTATTTTTTCCATCTAACTAACTTTTCCGCACCCTGTAATGGAGCAAGGTGCAACATCGCATGTTGCTAGTGTGTAGCCTGCAAAAACCCTTCAAAACTTAGCACAATTGGATACAGATCCTTCCAGGATGATTACTTAGTCCAAGTATCTTCAGGGATGTATACACTGAATCTTATGATGAGTATATTTTGGGTGTAATAGAATTCCCCCCAAAGCATGAAGTTGTTGAAGATGTACAGGTGAAGTTCTTTGATAGAAGTAATGGCAATAGACTTGCCAGACGAAGGACACTGCTGCAGTACAACTGACTCTAAATTGACAATCTCATATGAAGTACAACATGGCTGTCGACCAATACATTGCAAATCCATGGTAGTAATGACTGACTGAACATAATCATGGCTACTAGACACAAGCGTAGATCCATGATGAGATGATAACACAGCCACGACCAATACAAAAGTGGATCCGTGTAATATAACTCAATACAAACTCCATGCAACCTAGGTAAAACATGACTCCCCAGGGTCTTCAAGCTAAACCCGCAATGATACAAATCTATCCATGTGATTACAAATGTCTTGACGTCAAACATGGTAGAAACCACTTGATTACTGGCCATTGATGTAAACCATTAACAAGTGCGAGGGAGATCACCATTGATGTCAATGATTCCCAATGTATCACAGTACATATCATCAAGCGTGAATAAATGAGTTGAAGTCGAACGCAGGATGAATTCTTTCAATCAAGAGTCAATGATGTAGACTCATGTTGAAAGCGAGGTAACCTGCCATTGAGGCATGCAGGGCCAAGGTACTTGACTAGTTTCTAGATTCAATCCTTGGATGATGTGTTGAAATCGACAAGGATGAATCCGTCGAAGGAGGGCCATGATGAATCCCCCATCAATCGACACGAAACACGACAAAAAATGTATAGAGTAGATAGGACGGTACAACAACATGCAAGACTGACTCAAAGCAGACCGATGTGATGGCGAGTGTACTGACTACAAATGATAAATGATAGACATATTCTTGAACATGGGCATGGCATGACTTGGCAGTATTGACATGATGAGTGTGACACAAATTCTCAAAGCGACTGATGATGGAAGCTTTTCTTTGAATGACTCAAAGGAGTAATAATACTCAGGGAATAAGTGGAACTCGAGGACAAACGGATGATCCAAGTGCTGTATGCAAATGCAGATGAGTGCCATGTTCAAGAACAACTACATACTACCACTAATAAGGTATGTAACACAAATGCTTTCCTTTTTCCCCATCATGAATGATGAGTGCCTCATGTGTTTTTTACGAGCTTGATGAGGGTAACTAGATGCTCAGTATAGCTCATCTCATAGATGAGTCTAATCCCAAATATTTTCCAAACCTGAGATAGGAGGGGTTCATCCCATGATAGGCCCTTCAATGTGAAAATTTTAACGAGTCCATAGAAGGTAAACTCGGTCGTCATTTCATGTTTAGAGAGTTGGAAAAGATCTAAAGAAGACTCCAACAGTCCTTTTTCCTAAAATTAGCCTCATCGCCCGAAAAAGGGTAAAACAGTGCAGGAGAGGACTCTTCCAGTCATGATTGGCTGGAATATACCTTTTTTGTAATTAGTGCCTCCTGGTCCGAAAAAGGGGTAAACTATCACCAGGAAGATGACCATTCAAATACTTTAACAAGCGTGAATGCGACAAGTTCGCTTGGCAATCTTTTTGTTTTTTGAGAGCCTGAAAAGAGCTTAACGGTAGACTCCGAGGGGTGTCCTTTTCCGTGGAAGTTTAACGAGCCTGAAAAAGTGATAAATCATAACTCGATACTTGTTCTCATAGTTCCGTGAGTACGAGAACAAACGAAGAGTAAACTCATCATCACGCAATAATTACAGACTAACCGTTGCAAAAATAACGACAAAATGTTCAAGGGATTTTTCATACCTGTGATAACCGTTGTGATACGGGAAACGGTATGAAAGACTACTTACAACTCCTACACACTAGAAAATGTGTCAAATAGCCTCAAATATGACAAAAATGGTCAAAAACTATGATAAATGGCCCAAGAGCATCAAAATATTTGAAAAGGGATATTCCATTCTATTTATAAATAGAAAAATGGGCCAAAAATAGATTTCATTTTTTCATTTGCCAATTTGGGAGGAGAAGTACCAATTTGGAGCCAAAACTTCCTTTGCCGATTCTGGGAGCTATGATCCGCCATTTCACCCACCGTTAAGAGCAGGTAAGCCTAAACTTCATCCAGCAATTTTCCAGTGGATTAGATTTTTTTTTAGGTTCAATTTTTGGGGTTTTTGATGTATTCATGGAGGGCTACTGTGCTCTCAGCTTGTTGCAGTTGGCCCTTTTGGGAACTGCAACAAGACCGACTCGGCGCAATTCCCGAATGGATGAAGTGAGACAACATCGCACTGTACGCAAAAGTACAATGTGACGGTGGAGTTGCACTTCCCAAACATCAAATTTAATCCAAAAAAATGAACTTGCAGAGGTTGAAGTAGGATCTAGCAGTGTTTAAATGCCCTTCTTGGAAGGTTGTTTGCTAGCCAACATAGTTTTAGAGTGGCGGGAAAGAGAACAGAAAGTAGAAGATGAACAAGCTACCAATGATCCACAATGTGTGGATGCCTTGAGGAACTGTGGTTTACTCAAGTTCTTTGAGATTCAGGGGATGAGATCCCAAATCCCATTGCTATGACACATGCTCCAGAGTTGGGATGCGGCCCAACAATATTTCATGATTGGTGAGCACATCCTCACAATAGATGTTGAGGACATCTATTTTCTCACAGGTATGTCTCGGAGAGGATGTAGCTAGGGTTTTACCCCTAGCTTGTGCAAATGAGCACCTACTAAGGAGAATGGACTCCTTAGTAGCAGTTCAGTAAATGTAAATAATTAAGCTAAAACAGAAATTAAAACTACTTTAGACATTGTGCATAAAACATAAACAAAAAATTTTGAAGAATGGCTTTTTGTATTGATATTACCTTCAATGTGAAGGTTTGATGAAGCCCTTTGCAGTGTCCAAGAGGATGCTCCAAGCTTCAATATGCTCCTTCTCCTTCTCCAATGGTGGGAATGGGCCAAAAGTGGCTCTCAAGGTGAAAGTAGTTCAATGGTGAACTAGGGTTTCGAGAGAGATTTTGGCAGAGTAAGGGTGCTTGTGATTGTGGATATGGAATAAGGGATCTCCATCACCTATTTATAGTTTTTTGGTGGTGGAGTGCTGACCCATGGTTTTAGGGAACACATGGTTTTGGGCAGCTGTATAGGGTTTTTTCCTCCTTTTCCTCATTATTTTATATTTTTTATTCCCTTTTTAGGGGTTTTTTGCTATTTTTAGAGGAAAAGGGGGGTTTTTTAGCCTTTTTAGGCTATTTTGATGGTTTTGTGGCCTTTTGGAGGCATTTTAGGCCTTTTGGAGGCTTTTTAATGGGATTTTTTGGGGTTTTTAAGGGAAATATGGTAGGAAAATGGACAAATGAGCCATATAATGTGGTAGATGAGGTAGTGAACACTTTTTGGGTGTTAACAGATTGCCCCCTGATGTGCGAGGTCAGGAGCTCATCGTATGGCCGATGGACATCATAAGTCATGAATGGTTTTCCTAGGATGTGGAGAGAAGAGAAGAAACAAACTGAAGCCCGGAACAACGATCCCGAACAACTGCGAGAACTAAAAGTACATAACCTCAATAATGGATGAGGAATCATCTGATCATATGGACGAGGCAGGCATTCCCATGCTCGTATCAGGATATAACATAACAATAACAATGGGGTCCAAAACATGGGGACCTGAAATATACATGACCTCAAATACTGACTGAGGAATAATCTCAATATATGGACGAGGCGGGCATACCCATGCTCGTATCAAGATACATAAACATAACTGTGAGGCCCGAAAAAAGGAGGACCTGTAAGATACATGACCACTGTGTACATCATAAGAGTCCAGAGGGGACACAGATTTGGGACATACTGCTGAGCTGATCATGTGTGAACTGAATAAATGGTGCACTGGAACATCAACAGTGCAGCTGAATGAGGTACCAAAGGAACTGATGAGCTGCTGGATCATAGTGACTGGGGTCATACTCTCAATGGTACACTGAACTGGAATGGAAATGGGTACTCAAGGAAGCATATAGCTGGATGGCTTCCGAATACAATCGCCAACGCAGCCCGGACATCCACGGGAACAGATAACGGGGCGTTCCGAAGTGACTCACCAATGTGCTAGAGTCGGGGGAAATCCGGGGTCTTCGACTAAAAACTGATGGGATAAAATCCTACGCGATCCTCAACAATGCGATCAAGGTGCTGAAGTCGAGCATGTGAGGAACAACCACTCGGAGAGGCAATGATGTCTCCTCTCAGAATGATCCGTAGGCACTTACCACAGATGGTGATAAGTCCAAGGCGTAGGGACCTCTGGGCCTATCCTCTGGAATAGAGGAGCTGTCGTCGACAGAGGGAGACCTGCAACTATCAAGGCAATGATGTTTCCTTGACAGGAGCGCGAGGTACAAGACCGAAATGTGATAGTGCTGATGGTAGGACTGATAAACTGTGGGGGGACAACTGGGCAAGTAGAGTGGATGGACTCAAACTTCCTTTGTTCAGAGTATGATAATGGGAATGATCTGGCAGCATATGAAATTGATTGAGGGGAAAGGGATCATAGCTGTAATGGATCTGGGAGGATAACTGGCTGAGGGGGACTCAAGCTGGTGTAAAAATGGCAGAAGACTGCAGAATACTCTGAACAAAGGTGACCTGATTGGGGGTGCTGCCGAGATGATTGATCAAAGTGCCAGGAGGCACGGGAGGGGACTTCTTCATGGGTTAAGGAACTAGAAGAAGTGTGTGTAAAATGGTACTGTCGTGTGGATTTTACGAGCCCAGGACAGTTCATGCTCGTGGTTGCTTTCAATTTTAAGGAGTCTGAAAGCGATAAGAAGACTCTGAAATGATGGAATGGTACTGTCGTGTGGATTTTACGAGCCCAGGACAGTTCATGCTCGTGGTTGCTTTCAATTTTAGAGAGTCTGAAAGCAAGTAAGAAGACTCCAGGGGGTTGCTTTTTCGTAGATTTAGTCTCCAAGGCCCAAAGAAGCATAAAAGGATGCAATGAAGAACTCTTCTAGCAGGTGTGACTAGAGTATTCCTTTTTCGTAATTAGTCTACCAGGTCCGGAAAAGGGTTAAACTTATACCAGATAGACGCCCTTTCAGGTACTTTAACGAGCATGAAAGGAAGCAAGATTGCTCGGCGATCTTTTCATTCTTTTAGGAGTCAGAAAAGAGCTTAACGGAAACTCCCTAAGTGCCTTTTTCGTAAAGGACTTGTCCGGCCCGAAAAAGGGATAAAATTATACCGAACAAAAGGAATGGCCAGGCAAGGAGGAAGTGTTCAATCGAGGATCAATAATGGTGACCAAGAACGAAGGTGTTGGGGAACACTGATGGGCCTCCTTGCGGGGTGAATGAGATGGTGGCAAAATAACGAGACATTTGCAGTATGACAGGAGTGAATGGCTCATGTAAAAAAGTGGAACAATCCGATGGCGGCCGATGTGGCGCGCAAACCGAGGCAGCAAGGTGTCGGGACACAATGTTGAAATTGTACCAAGTGAGAGCGAGAAATGATCTCAAGCATCATCACGAGCTCGGAAAAATGAATCTGGCGATATAAAGGATGTCAAAAATGGGTAACGGCCGATGTGGCACGCAAACCGAGGTGACGGGGGCGTTTTTGGAAAAAGAACCAAAAAATATGGAGGTGAGAGCGAGAAACGATCTCTAGCATCATCACCAGCTCGGAAAAATGAATCCGATGATATAAAACATGTGAAAAACGGAGAACGGCCGATGTGGCACGCAAATCGAGGCGACTAGTGGTGTCTGAAAAATGGGCAAAAAATAACGAAATGAAAATAATGCAACGAGGTGACCATCATGACGGTCTCGTCGTGCTGATTCCAATGGTGGAAACGGTTTGAAAAACGGACTCAGTATGGGGCCAGAATGACTAAAACAAGAAAAAGTCAACTGACTATAAATAGTGGTGGGTCCAACATGACATGTGTCATTTGTACTTGTTGACTTTGACTTGTGATTAGAGTGGACCAGAGCTTAGGTGGCATTTCGGGACGATCCGTTTGGCTGATTTCAGATCCGTGAGATACAGGTATTTCATTAAACTCATACCTGCATGTTTTTTAGGGTCGGGGGTTGGGTAGTGGGTCCCAGGGTTTATTTGTACGGTCCACGTGGGGTGGACAGCGGGTTAGGGGGTCGAAACCGCGGTTGCAGACCGCGAGTTTCGGGGTGAAACACGCGGATGGAGACCACGTGTTTCGGGTTGAACCACGCGGTTGGAGACCGCGTGTTTCCTGGATGGAATAGCGGTCGAGTACCGCGAGTTCCAAGGAGGAACACGCGATTCCCAACCGCGGGTTTAGGGCTGACAGGCGCGGTTGGGAACCGCGACGATAGGCCTGACAGCCGCGGTCGGAAACCGCGGCAGGAAGCCCGAAAGCCGCGGTTTTGGGCCGAGCTATTAGGGTCTTCTGGGAGAGGGAAAAGTACTTTACTTTAGTTGACATGAGTCTGATGAGTTTACTTTGTGTGATTGGCAGGATGCCGCAGGTTCTTTGGAGAGAGCGGGAGATCCCTGATGAGACCATGGGTTTCATTCGAGGGAATCGCCATGTGCGATCTGTGCTGGGGATGTGCGGACTTCTGAAGTTCGCACAGATACCCATGATACGGTCAGCAGCATTGCTGCTGAACCGTCTGATCAGCTTCTGGGAGCCGGACATCCAGGCTTTCCGGGTACAGGGTGAGAGGGTGGACCTCACTCTGACCGATGTATACTTTCTGACGGGGTTGCCCTGCCTGGGCAGGGTGGCAGACACACAGTCGCGGGTTGCCGCGGATGTCGACATGGAGGACATGTTGGAGAGGTACTGCGGTCCGGACGTGAGGGTGCATAGGAATGCACTCCTGGTGAGGGACCTACAGGAGCCGGCCGTGCAGGCCATGGCGGCGTGTGTGGTGCGGGTATTGGGTTCCCAGTCTCCTGAGAAGGTGTCTGGGGGTCAGATGCAGATGGTAGAGCGCGTACTGGATGGGGTGTACTACGCGTGGGGCCAGATGTTCCTGACCTGTGTTCAGCGACAGCTGACGGCAGCGAAGGAAGATGGCAAGGGCTTTTGTTTTGGGTCCTTCTTATGTGCCTTCTTTATGGAGAGGGTACCCACACTGCGGCCACGGGTGCCGATCAGGCCAGGAGGGATGAGGGAGCCAAGGATGGTTCGTTGGGGCGAGATGATGCGCCGCCGTGGTGGCGGCGACGTGGGCAGGTACTTCACGCAGGAGTTGTACTTGCAGTGGCTCCAGATACCACTGACACTGGACGACTTCCCGTATCGGAACATGGACTTCACAGGAGATCCGGAGGCACCACGAGCACCAGGACAGGCATGGGGTCCCGACGGTACGTATGTGTCTTTATTGAATGTTATGTATGTCAAATTTTATGTATATGATAGTAGATAGATATATTGTGACTGACATATGGGTGATCTTGCAGATGTGGGTCCGAGGCCACCTCCAGGACATGTGGCACGGAGAGGTATTGTGGCCGTTCCAGCGCTGCCTGGGCGAGGAGAGGTGCGGCACCGGGATCCAGAGGTGACACTAGAGTCTATACGGGAGCTACTAGACCGGTTGTTGATAGGAGTGACCGACGAGGGATGGCGGGATGTCAATCCTGATGTGGTACGGGATTGCATGGGGGCACCCCGAGAGTTCAGATCCATCGCGATCCGGGTGGCGATCTTGGTGGACCGGGTCCGGGCACAGGAGGCCGGAGGAGAGGAGGACTTGCCGGAGGAGGAGCGAGGTGAGGACTCAAAGGCAGCCGATGCAGGCAGTGATGCAGGATACGACTCTCATTAGGGAGTGCAGGGGACTCCCCCCGGAGTTTTGTAGCTACGGCATGTATTTTGATGAGGCGTTAGGGATGTATAGCCATTTTTTGTATAGCGGAGTACAGGGGTACTCAGGACATGTATAGCACTGAACATGTATATTTTTTGATATATATATATATATGCACGTGGATGCACCTTTTTGTATGATGTTGTTTTATTTGTACGCACGTGGATGCGCTTTATGAGTTTATATGTTTACATTGCACGTGGATGCAAGTAGGTTAGGATGTTAGGCACGTGGATGCCCCTTGTGTATTTTATGTGATGCGACATGATATATGTATGTTTAGGCACGTGGATGCCCCTATGGTTATGCATGTGGTTTATGTACATGGATGCAAATGTGAATGCGATGCAATCTTTTTTGGATTTTGATATATTTTTATGAGATGCTATGTGATGATGATACATGATGTTACATGGTGTGATTGATATGCCATTCTAGGATGTTGTTGGCCATTTGGTCTGCGACGCTATTTTGGGCTCTGGGGACATGTGTGAATGTGATGGATTCAAATTGTCGACTGAGTTGTTTTGTGCGCAGGAATTTTCTAAAAAGGCAGGGATCACGCACCTGGTAGCAGTTGTTGAGCTGGGAGACAAGTAGCTGGGAGTCAAGGAACACATGAAGGTGACTTATGCCTATTTGGAGGGCAGCAGTCAAGAGACCGGTCACAGCATCATACTCTGCCTGGTTATTGGTAGCAGCGCCTATACATATTCCGTCAAGGTGAATCATCTCGTTGGAAGGGGAGTACAAGACCCATGCTGCAGAAGCCAGGTTGGGAGACCAGCGGCTTGCGCCATCAGCGAAGCCAGTGTAACAAAGTGGAAGGTGGTCCATCTGTAATCATGCAGAAATGATAAATGTAAGATGATGGTAAAAAAGTGAAAAACAAAAAGAGAGCAAACTGTACAATGCGGACCAACGAGGTCGCAAAAAATTATAGAGATAAAGACTCCTTAGGGTGCAACCCCTCATGGGGGTTGCGTAAAGGAAGGTCTTCAGAGTCGGTTTCAGTATGAACAGGAAGTTCCTCCGGCCATGTGTCCATGTGATGGTTGGGAATGGCGGGGTCGAACTCAGGCATTTTGGCGGAGGGCCAAGCAAAGACATCACGGTATTCGTGGAAGAGTTGTTTGTAGTTCTCCATCTCATGCTGACTGCAGGAGGCTCCTAAAGTGATGAGTTCAGGGGCACATCATGAGAACTTTGAGGGAGGAAGAGGATGTTGTTGCTGACGAACGGGGGGTACATCAGGCCATGTTGCAATGTGGTGCTCTATAATGGCAGGGTTAAGACCAGGCATTTCGGTATAGGACCAGGCAAAGACATCACGGAATTCTTTAAAAAGGTTTATGTAGTCCTCAATCTCTTGTTTACTGCAGAATGCTCCTAAAGTGATGAGTTCAGGGGCACGTCCTGGGGCAGCGATATCAACTTGGATGACAGGTGAGATGTTGGCCATGTTACCCTCCTCGAAGGCATCAGGAGCAGGGATAGGGTCCTTGAACCAGTCGACCTTGGTGGGGAGGAAGTCTTTAGACTCAACTGTGAATTGGTTAGCTGTGCTAGAGGAGGATTCTTCTGGGATGAAATAGGAACGATGGTGCATATCGTCCCAGGGATAATCCGGGGCAGTCAGGGCCTCAAGAACTTCCTCATCGGTACGGAAAGTTTGCGTCGTCAAATCGGTTGACGAGGGGGTAGTGGTTGAAGTGGTGGTTGAAGAGATCATATAGATGATATTAACCTCTTCAGAAGGGGGAGGGACCGGGGGGTAGATCTCCTCGATGGTAGGTGGTGCCGTCTCAAGATCCAGATTGTTCATCTCATAGAGAGCCGCTCTGTAATCCGGGAGATCGGGACAATGATGTGAATAATGCCCGTAAATACTGCATATGGCGCAGGAGTGGTTGGTACGTAGGGACTTATCTTTAGGCTTGGGAGTGGGAGTGAGTTCGACAGTTGGGATGTTAGGATCATCGTCGAGCATCTGCATGTGCTTCTGTAATGCTGGTAACTGTGGGCATTGGTGGGTCGCATGGCCCAACTCGTCGCACAGCGAGCATTTGGGAGGAGCACGAAATACTGGAGGGTTTTTTACTGTCTTTGGAGGTGGTATAGCAGTGTAAGGTTGTGGACCTCTGCCCCCAGTGGGTTGGGGAGGAGGAGGGGGCGTCGTGGAGGACGAAGGGGTAGAGACACCGGGAGGTGGCTGAGTGGTAGTAGCCATGGGTTGCACCGGTTGGAGGACGACATCTGGTGTCGACGGGCGAACGGGAGGCGAAAGATACCATACAGGTAATCCCAAAGTTAACCCAGGGAGGCTAAGGGTAGCCATGACCGGGGCGCTTACTACTCCTGATGGAGGAACTAGGAAGGGGATCGTATGGATCGGTGTAACACCAATGTGGCTAGGTACCAATGGCGGTTTAGGCAACAAGGGTGGTTGAGTATTAGGTGGTAGGTTGTCATGGGACAAGGTGCATAAGTCAGACATTTCGGGCGTAGATGACGGCGGAGGAATGGATTGAAAGGTGGAGGTCATCGGCGCATCTGAGTAGACTCCAGGCCCCGAAGAGGAGACAAACGAAGTGGTGGCAGGAGAAACAGGTTGTTCAACCATGGGGAGAACATTTTCAGGTGCCGCGGGAGCACTGGGATCATAGTATGTGAGCTGGTCAATTTTAACCACGCGTCCCTCATGGGGGAACATCATGGTGCGAAAGACGGAAGAGGCAACCGCCCGCATGGCATACATGTAGCTGCGGCCAAGTAAAAGGTTGTAATCCAATTGGGCATTGATTACCTCTATGTCAATAAGGACAGTTTTACCACCTAACTGGACGGGTACGTTGGGTAGGAGGCCTTGGGGCTGCGCCGAACGACCGTCGTAGGCACGCAACGCAGTGGTGGACTGCTGGAGAGGAGGGGATCCTAGCTTCTGCCATACGAATGTAGACATAACGCACGTGGAGGCACCCTCATCGATGATGCACCGGTGGATGACAAGATTCCTAATGGAGACAGTAACTTGGAATGCTAAGCTGGAAGGTAGGCATGGTTCAGACTGGTCTAAATCAAATGCCATCAAATGTGAATCATTTGGGTCAATCCCCCCAATGGCAGAAAGTAAAGTCTTGCGCTGGGAAGGGCAGTTCTTCAAGACCTCTAACGCAGACATGGCTGCGGGAGATTGGGCTAGGTCGTCTACAATGCTGTAGTTTGACGCAGCGCGCGCATTAGGGTTATTGTTGATTCGGCGAAGTGGGAAACAAGGGGCTTTTGCAGCGCCGTCTATGGGAGGCGGAGGTATACGTAACGCCTGGTCGGTGGGATGGGCGTTAGTAGTTTTATCCGTGGGATTGGCTTCAGAGGTGGAGCCATATTGGTTCCGACGGGTCTGGAGATTGACGTCAGCAGATGACATCATCAGTAAGTGGTGGGTACCTGAGTCAAACATGGGTTGATCAGGAGCAGCGTAAGTGATATGTTGTTGTTGGGGTGCGTTGGCTTGAGGGGGAGCCAACGGCTGAGTGTTCACTACGCCTTGGGTCGGTAAGGGGTTTTGCAGCACCAAAGGGGGTTGTTGAGGTTGGGGGGGGTTAGGCGGCGCTTGGGGAGCCGCATGCCCTTGACGATGGGCCTCGTCAACCCAGAGTTGCCGAGCTCGCTCTAAGTGTGGGCAAGCATGTGTGTAGTGTCCGTAGACCCCGCAAATGGAACAAGGATGGTTTGTTCGCAAATTGGGGTTTTTAGCCTGCTTGGGCGGGCGATCGGGGTTTTGATTAGCGGAGGCCGCATTGTTGTTGTCGGGGGGATTCGTCGGTTGCCCAGCTTGGTCTGTAGGTTGGTTGTTCCCACGATTACGGCCCTTGCCGCGGTTCTGTTGGCCCTGGTTACGTTGGTTATTTTGGTTTTGCTGCGGGTTCTGTTGGGCGTAAACTTGCCCTTGGGCAGCGGGGGGATTTTGAGGTTGCGCAGGTGCTGGAGCAGGCTGCGGTGGATGGTATGCAGGTTGAGGCTGAGCAGGTGCAGCAACTTGAGGGGGTTGCTGATATGGCTGCGGAGCAGGTTGTGGGTTTGCCACAGGGGCTGCCTGTGGCGGATAATAAGCGGGTGGGGCTTGTGAAGGTGCAGGGGCTGGAGCAGTCTACTGATGGTAGTAAGGCTAAGGTGCGACTGGGGGAGTATAAGCAGGAGTCGAATAACCGAAGCACTGAGGTGGACACGAGGGTCCATGGTGATGGTGATGTGTCATGGGAGCATACGAGTTGGTTGCTCCAGACTGGGCGGTGGCCCGCGAAAGGTCGGGGCCAGGGGTAGGACGTGCTATGGAAAATGGTTGAGGATGTGAAGAAACACGGCCAAAGATACCATCTGCAGCGTGGGATGCCCCCGGCGCATCGTGCTGGGAGGACTCACCGCGAGGGGCGTCAGGTATAATGGTATAAAGGTAACCCGACTGGGCGTAAATGAGGTCGAACTATTGAGCCTTAAGGATGGCCTCTTCCTTAGACTGGGGTCTTTCTGAGGCCACATCCTTAGCAATAACAAGGAGAAGGGATTTGAGGAACCAGTCTAGGAAGATACGGTCGTCTAGTTTAATCTTGCATAAGCTACGGCATCGACGCCACTCATAGATGTGGTCCGTGATATGGGTAGCCGTGTTTTGTTTGCAGGATAGAAGGATCTCAACGCCTGCATCATATCGGACAGGCAACTGGAAGAACTACAGGAAGGTAGAGGCGAGGGAAGCAAAAGTGGCATGGGTCCCATGAGGTTGCTCGATATACCACTTGGCTGCAGAGCCAATGAAGGTGCGCTGTAAGAGACGGAGGCGAACAGAGTCGTCCACAATAGAGTTAGAGGAACACCATAGGTGGAAAGACATGATATGGTTTTGTGGGTCCTCACCGGCCTTGCCCTCGAACTTAGGGATGTCAGAGGGAAGCTTGGTAGGCATATGAGGCCACGTAGGGTCGTGTCGAATAGGATCGTTGGTCAATCTGGCCAGGTCAGGTAGGTTGAGGCTAGCCATGAATGGAAAACTGGAAGAAGGATGTGACACTGTAGTGGGTTGGACCAAGTTGGGGCCAGTGCCCCCAAGTGGAGGGACAAGATGTGGGGTGGTGCCCCCAAGTGGGGGAACTGAGTTAGTGGAGGATGGTCCAGCACCACCATGGGTAGTGTGAGCCACTGACGTAGTGGGAATAGGTATTCCCGCTGTGGGAATAGGTACCGTGAGGGGAACGGTAGATGGAGGCCCCATGGAGGGCATACCCAAAACAGGTGTAGTAACTGGTGTAGTGGTGGATGTGCCACCAATGGTCCCTATGACAAACAGAGTGGAAGTCGTTCCAGCCATGGGGCTAGTAGGGGCAGTATAAATAGGGTTCTCAGACTCTGTCTCAGAATCGGAGGTAAAGTAAGGTGCGTCACTATCAGGTGACGGAGACCTACGTCGCTGACGAGTGGAGTCAAGTGACAAGGCTCTATATCTGTGATGGGTGGTATCAACGGATGATGATCGGAATCTATGACGAATGGTGTCAAGAGAACCGTGTTGTGGGGGCTCGCCCCTGAGGCGCCGAGAATGTCTCGGGGACTCAATGGTGACAGATGGTGTCAAATCTCTGTGGGTTGAGGTGAGTATAAAAACAGCTCAAAAAATCCTAATGCAACCGTGTGTGCAGGAGGAGAGCTAAAAAACAAGGCACTCAGGCCAACAACCAACTCGAAACACCCACTGCAACAGCTGTGCTACAATGGGTGGAGTAACAACAAAGATGGTCAGAATACCAACAAGCAGTAGGTTTCCTAGAAATGAAAAATGGTGGACTCACTAGACCAAAGGGAGGTAAAGGAGCATGCAAACACCTAACTAAAAGTATTCTGACTCAACTAAACATATCCTCTGCAAGGTGATGAAATCCAAGTCAGACAATATGAGTAGGAAAGCCAAGTGGCTATGATATCCCCCTACCGGGAGGGACACCGGGTAGTCAATCCTAGAAGAATGGCAACTAAGATACCCCGTTCATGACACGTCCAGAAAGGTGAATCTGCCGTTTAGTTCGTTGACCGCAATACCCCTATACAGGGATATCCCGCGAACCGCGAAAGGTAGCCCTTCAGTTACTGAATGGAGTGTGGTATTCCACTCAGGCCTCCGGAACCAGTCTCCCGACTTCAACCCTCCTAAGGGAGAGGCCCTCTGATAAACGGGTCGTGACCGTGCCAAAAATTACTAGGGGATTTTGGTTCCCTATTTGGACAACAACTATGTCTCAAGTGAAAGTGACCGAGGGGTGTTGTTGGAAGCCTATCCCCCCGACCCTACCTAACTACAATGATTCTTTTGTGTTCCCCAAGTGGGGTTAGAATGTTGGTTCAATTAGGTACTTTTTAAGGCTCACTTTATTTATGTGAGAGAGTGTGTGCTCGTGAGGTGATGAACCCAAAAATAGAAGTGCCACAAGGGGGGCAACTTCCAACTATCAATAATGCTGAAATTGAAATTTTAACTTGCAAAATTTTCTGAATGAAAAATAACGAAATTTTAAAAGAATTCTGTAAAGGGTACAGAAATTATGTTGCAGAAAGGCTGTAAGGTAGTGAGGCTGCAGGTGGGACAGAGGGCTGTTTAGATGCAGAAAATATTGCAGCAAAAGGGGTTGGGCTCAAAACAGGAAAAGAGCAGAAATCAGACCGCGGGTCTGTGGCGAATCGGAACAGGCAGACCGCGGGTTTGAGGAAAACAGACGCGGTCGGGTCGCGGCTTTCGGGCCAACAGAGGCAGTCGGGACGCAGGAAATAGGGAAAAAGACGCAGTCAGGTCGCGGCAGAAGGGCTAACAGGCGCAGTCGGGACGCATGAAAGAGGCAGAAAGCCGCAGTCGGAACGCGGGAAAAAGGCCGACAGGCGCAGTCAGATCGCGGCAAACAGGCTGATTAGCCACGGTCGGATCGCAGGTAACAGACTTGAATCCGCCGGCGGGGCGTCGGAAGCAGTCTGAGAGCCGTGGTCGGATCGCAGGTAAAGGCCTGGAAGTCGCGGTCGGGACGCGACTGCAGAGGGAAAAGACGCGGTATGCGGCGGCCAAAAGGGACAGCCGAAAGTAAAAAATTCAAAACGGAAACCAGAAATTCAAAACCCAGTTGAGTCGCCAAAACTGTAGCTAGGGTTTTACCCCTAGCTTGTGCAAATGAGCACCTACTAAGGAGAATGGACTCCTTAGTAGCAGTTCAGTAAATGTAAATAATTAAGCTAAAACAGAAATTAAAACTACTTTAGACATTGTGCATAAAACATAAACAAAAAATTTTGAAGAATGGCTTTTTGTATTGATATTACCTTCAATGTGAAGGTTTGATGAAGCCCTTTGCAGTGTCCAAGAGGATGCTCCAAGCTTCAATATGCTCCTTCTCCTTCTCCAATGGTGGGAATGGGCCAAAAGTGGCTCTCAAGGTGAAAGTAGTTCAATGGTGAACTAGGGTTTCGAGAGAGATTTTGGCAGAGTAAGGGTGCTTGTGATTGTGGATATGGAATAAGGGATCTCCATCACCTATTTATAGTTTTTTGGTGGTGGAGTGCTGACCCATGGTTTTAGGGAACACATGGTTTTGGGCAGCTGTATAGGGTTTTTTCCTCCTTTTCCTCATTATTTTATATTTTTTATTCCCTTTTAGGGGTTTTTTGCTATTTTTAGAGGAAAAAGGGGGTTTTTTAGCCTTTTTAGGCTATTTTGATGGTTTTGTGGCCTTTTGGAGGCATTTTAGGCCTTTTGGAGGCTTTTTGATGGGATTTTTGGGGGTTTTTAAGGGAAATATGGTAGGAAAATGGACAAATGAGCCATATAATGTGGTAGATGAGGTAGTGAACACTTTTTGGGTGTTAACAGAGGGGAACCTGTACATCTTACTGGAACATGGGCCAGTGACCACATAGTTGATGACATGGTGTCACAGCATTGTACTGCTCTTTCTCGATCTTCCAGTGGGAATATTCTTATCAAGGATGTGGTGAGCCACGCACTGCATAACATATTGCTTACTATTACTAGAGCGGCAGGTAGCCAAGCCCCACACACGGCTACTCGGACTCAAATGCTTTATGCGGAGGACTGTATATCCCCCATGGTTTTCAACTGGTGCGAGGGTCTCCTTGCAAACCTTCGAGCTCAGCTGACCAAGTGTCGGCGGGGAGAGCTCAAGCAATTTGGTTATGGATCGATCGTGGTATCGTTCCTCTTGGAACGGATCACTCTCTTGCATCCACATGTAGTACTAGATGACAGGGAGCCTTGAGATCCCCACATGCTCAGATGGGCTGAGGTGATGACCCGTCATGGTGGAGGACCTACCATCAGCTTTCGTCCTGAGTTCTTCATCTGGCTGGAAGGCCAGTTACTCATGGTTGAGGACATCCCGTACAGTGGTACGGATTTCAAAGAGGATCTTGACTTGGTGCTACCTGAGGATGCAGCATGGGGTGACATAGGTGAGAACAAAAAACCCTTGTACTTTTAGTTTTGTATATTTATCATTTTTTTTTATGCAGTGCTGACAAGTATATAATATGTGTGTGCAGATGTGGGGCCTGTACGGCTGGTAGGACTTTTCCCTCCTGGCAAGGAGAGATAGAGGTGGGGAAGCAGTTGTGCCTCCAGGTGCTCATGCTTCCATCGAGGAGATGGAGGAGGTATACAGGAACTTGTCCTAGTTGACAGTGGAGGTTCCTGAGCCAGCGATAAATGACCTGTCGAGACCTATGCAGAGATTTGGGGTTGGAGAATCCATACGCTTCAACGCCCTACTCCGCAAGGTAGCGAGGACTATGGATAGCTTCCTCACTCAATGACAGTGGGCTTTCTGTGCTACAGGTGGTGTACGGGTCAGGCATCAGGCCTGATGACACTATTATACTTGTACTGAGAGCTTAGATGCCTCATATTTTGTACTACTGAAAGCTACGATGCTTCAGATTTTTTAGAGACTCACTAAAATCCATCGTGCTTCAGATTTTGTACTAGCACTACTTTTGAGCAATATATATATATATACAGACATTCTCGGCGATTCATACATTATGTGTTTTAAAATGATGAGTGATGTGATCTTGTTTACATGTTTTCTTTTATACATTGCGTTATTTACATGTTGTGAATGCTTTTACATATTATGAATATTATGTGTGTGTGATGTACCAATCCAAAATGAAGTTGGCCATCGAGTCAGCAACTATGTTTAACTCTCGTGGAATGTGTAGGTACTGAATGGATTCAAATGACCTTTCCAGGAGACGTGCTCATCTGAAGAGACGGAGTAAGGTGGGATCATGGATAGCGTAA
Organism: Larix kaempferi; assembly: GCA_027924585.1. Lineage (NCBI taxonomy): Eukaryota > Viridiplantae > Streptophyta > Pinopsida > Pinales > Pinaceae > Larix > Larix kaempferi. Next base: position 5,567,807 of record BSBM01000391.1, read on the forward strand.
ACCCGGTTAAGATGGGAAACCAATAATTGAGAATCCATGTGGATGACAATGTGGTTCATACCCAAGGAAATTGCGTTAGCTAGGGTTCTGATTATTGCGTGATACTCTACGGCATTGTTGGTCGCAAACCCTAGGAAATTTCCACCTGAGCTAATGAGCTCACCTGTTGGGGAATATAGTACCCAGGCTATCGAAGCAAGGTTATAAGTATGCCGGCTGGCGCCGTCCGCAAATCCATAGCACATTGCCATCTACACACGCAGACAGAACATGGTATAAGGAGCGGAAACAAGATCTAAAGACACTAAGAAAATAAAACCGTCACAGCACACAAAAACACACAAAAAACACGCCATGTACAGTATATACAAGAAAATCTAAGTGTGACGAGTTTAAGCGTAGTATCTCTTCAGGTAAATCCCATTGCGGGGTTCACCTAAAGAGATTCCGTCATAGTCTTCAAGCTCATAAGCTCCCTTCTCCAAAACACGTTTAACAACATAAGGTCCATGCTACATGGATTCAAACTTTCCTGCTCCTAGTTTGTCGTGCTTCTGGTCATAAGTGAGGACCAAGTCACCCTCGTTAAAGATACGAGGTTCAACTGACTTGTCATAATGGGATTTGATGCATTTCTTGTGTGCTTCATTAGCAAGAGTGGCATCTCGGCGGGACTCGTCAAGTTTTTCTAAGAGCAAGAGACGTTCTTCCTCAACAGTAGTATTAGGAAGAAGTTCGACAGTGAGTTGTAGAGATGGAATTTCGCACTCTATAAGTAGGATAGCCTCCAATCCATAGACTAGTTGGAAAGGAGTGAAACCTGTGGCGATTTTAACGGAGGTTCTGTAGGCCCATAACGCTAAAAAGAGCATGTTATGCCAATTGGATTTCTGCATACCTACCATCCTTTGGACCATAGTTTTCAAGACTTTGTTAATGGCCTCGACCTGTCCGTTGGATTGTGGGTAGTAGGGTGTTGAATTTTCATGGCGAAAACCCAACCTGTCGCTCAGTTCATCAACCATATGGTTCTGAAAATGGGAACCATGATCGGTAACAATCGCCTGAGGAACTCCGAACCGCGCTATTACATGATTGAACATGAAGAGTGCAGCGGTTTTGTCGTCGTTCTGGTATGTAGGCATAGCTTCGGCCCACTTTGTAAAGTAATCCAAAGCTACAATGATGTAACTATGCCCCCTGGACGAGGTAGGATTACAATGCATAAAGTCGATGCCCCATTTTGTGAAGGGGCCCACGGAGATAACCGGGTGTAACGAAGCGATATGGGTGCGCTTCTTCATATGGAAGTGTTGGCAAGGAGGACATTTTTTTACGGCCTCAATACAATCTTTGAAGATAGTAGGCCAAAAATATCCAGCGTGCAACATCTTCTGGGCTGTAGCCATCCCAGAGAGGTGACTGCCACATGCCCCAGCGTGACATTCATTCAGAACGCGTTCAGCTTCATCGTGAGTGAGACAACGTCGAAGAATTGAATCAATGCCACGGCAATACAAAATATCATTGATGATTAAATAATACTTTGCATGGTGACGTATCTTACGACGGTCGTCACGAGATAGTTGAAGGTTGAAGCGTTGGGTTTGAAGATATAATGAAATATCTCCATACCATGGATCAGTCGTACTGATGAGAAACAATGATTCATCCGGAAAGGATTCATTGTGCTCAACTTCTGCATCAAGATGGGGAAGGTCAGAAATGAGCTCGGCAAACACCAAATACTTCTTAGACTTAGCTTTCTTGAAAAGAAGGTCAAATTCTTGCAGTATCACGATCCAGCGTGAATACTTGCCCCCAAGCACTTGACGTGTCAATACGTGGTACATGGGGTTCGAGTCGGTGATGATGGTGGTGGTGCGGAGCAAGATATAGTGCTGGAACTTCTGGACGGCAATGACCGCCGCAAATGCGAGTTTTTCGACATGTGATTATCTAGTTTCAGCATCAGCAAGACATTTACTTGCATAGTATACTACATGCTCCTGGGCGTTTTGATCCTCCTATACCAAAACCATGGCGATAGTGGTAGCAGAAGCGGCGAGATATAAGATATAATCTCGATAATAATTGGGCGGTTGGAGCACGGGGGCATGCGTGATGGCATGTTTGATACTGTCGAAGGAGTTTTGGGCTTGGTCATCCCAAATGAATGGGACGTCCTTCTTGAGCAGTCACATGTACCCCTGAGTCTTCTCCGCAAAATTGCAAACAAAATTTCTTAAATAAGTTGCCTTCCCTTGAATACTTTGAAGTTCTGTCACATCAATCGGGGGTGGCAGGTTGATGATGGCCTCCACCTTTAAGGGATCAATGCGGATCCCATCCTTCGAAATGATAAATCCTAAGAGGCATTCGGACTCAATGCAAAAGATACACGTATGAGGATTCAGATGGATATTGCACCATTTGCATCTGAGGAAAATGGCCGTCAGATGATCAATGTGGAACTCGCGCTGCTTTGAATGAGCAGGGACATCGTCCAGGTAAGGTTCCACAAAGTCCTTAATATCATGGAAGGAATACGACATAGCCCACTGAAACATGGCACCAGCATTTTTAAGGCCAAATGGGAGTTTGCAGTATGCAAACGTTCCCCACGGGTAGATGAAAGTTGTCTTACGTTGGTCAGCAGGGTTGATCTAAATCTGGTTGTAACCAGAAAAGCCATCCATAAATGAGAAGATGACATTTCCAGCACAATTGTCGATAATCTGGTTGATGAAGGGGGTCGGGTAGTTGTCTTTCGGACAAGCCCGGTTAAGGTCCAGATAATCGACACAGACACGAATGGTACCCTGCTTTTTGTTCACAGGGATGACGTTTGAGACCCAATCCGTCAATGGGACAGGATAAATAAAACCAACCTTTAAGAGCTTTTCAATTTTTGACTTAATTGCCGCAGTCTTCTGGGGGTGTACCGATCACAACTTTTGGCATACAGGTTTGATGTCGGGATAGGTTTTATTTCGTGAGAAACAATTGCGGTGTCTATCCTAGGCATATCCTCATAGGACCAATCAAATACGTCTCAAAATTGCTTGAATAAGGCCAGGCCAGCGGCTATTTCTTCAAGGGAACACTTCTGGCCTATGCAGATGTGTTCCACTATACCAGGTTTCACCAAGATGTCTACCGGGGTGGTTGGCTCAATGTTGGCCAAGTTTCCCTTCATGTCCGTAAGACATGTAGGGATGGGGGAATGAGGGAATGGGTAGATATCTAGTGAAAAGAGGGTGTGGATGTTGTCCTCTATGTACTCCAAAGGAGGAAGAAAAGATGACCTATGGTGGAGATCATCCCACGGACTGTCGTCAACATTCATAACTTCTATGATGGACTCGTCTGAATGAAAGTCCGAAGTAAGAGATCAGGTAGAGATGACATTTGTCGTAGAGAATAGGATGGAGAGGCCATGGTTAAATGGTCCTCCGATGCTGATTGGATAGCCTCGTAAATACGTTCAGCGGGTGAAAGAGGCATTATGTCTCCAAGCAGGTGTGTTGTGGCTTCATCCGGTACAAGCCAAGCATCGGTAGAGTGAGATAAAATCTCTGTGGAGATCATGTTCACCGTAGAAACATGATTAGCGGGGTCCGTGGCTAGAAAAATTCCCATGAGAGATGAATCTTTCAAAAGGCCAACCCCTATACTCTCATATTGTTTTGACATCTGTCCAATGGAAGGAACATGGTCACCAGGATGAGTAGTAGCGTCTGGTGTACAAAAATCTAATTGGTCGATAGTGAAAATTATCCCTTGATGGGGAAATTGTACTATGCGGAAGACTGAAGAGGCTACCGCATGCATGGCGTAAAACCAATTGCGACCAAGCAAGAGATTATAATCTATTGGGGCCGAGACCACTTCCATGTTAACGGTTACGGTCTTTCCGCCCAACTCAATTGCAAGAGCTTGTAGGAGCCCATGAGGTTGAAAGCCACGCCCGTTGAATGCTTTCAACGTGGTGGGAGAATGATTCAATTCGGGGGAGCCAATGGCTCTCCAACAGGCAATCGACATGACAGAAGTGGAGGCGCCTTCGTCTAAAAGGGTACAAAAGGAGATCTCTTGATTCACAAAGCAGAGAGTGCATTATGGTGGGCTATGCATTGGATGCAAAGGCCTACAATTTACTTGATCCTACTTCCATGACCACATTCTTGGAAAGGAGCATACAGTTTGAGGAGTGGCCTCTCCATGATACTCCTTCTATTGATTAGGGTAGCTCACCTACCACTCCTCCTTTGATTGATGAGAGCGATGCATCTTCACATGATGTTTCAGATTCAGAATCTGAAGATGGAGATGATGATGATGGAATGCTAGATCTAGATCCACAAGAACCTGAAGGTCTAGCAACTGATGACGAAGATGATAGAATGAGAGATCCAGATCCACAAGAACCTGATGCTCCTCCTCTTCCTCGATGGGCTGCCATTACACTCCAACCTGCCGGTGATTTGGTTGGTGATCCACATGATCATAGAAGAAATGGATCAGATTTTCAGCATGGAAGGGTCCATCCTCCTCACAATGTTAATCCATTTCAGATCGATCGATCCTTCTTCGGAAAAGAAGGACACTTGCCTCCTTCAGGGGTGAGTGATGGCATGCTACTTTAGCATCCTTCAGTTTATTTTTGAGGGATGGATTTCTTCCTATTGGTTTTTCCCTCTTTCCTCACTTAGTTTATTTATATTGATTGTACGGGGTGACCTAGTCTTAGTCACCAGGGCCCTATTTTACTTTTTTCAATTATTTCTCATATTACTCCAGAGGTAACTCAACTTTTGAACAACTTAAAGAGACAATGTGCAAATTGTTGGAATATTCACACCATCATTTTTGTATTCGCATGCCTGCATGCATCCAGTCATCATTATGGTGGTCTCCCCAGTACCTGGAGCTTGCTTTTAGCTCTCCAGAGCCTGTCTTTAACCCCCATTTGGCCTCCTACCTACCTTATGCGCCCTTCTTGATTGTTCTACATGGAAAGTGCACCTTTCTCAACTACCACTATCAGTTAGAGCGCCTTTACTCACCTACCTTCAATTATCACTCAATTAGGGTGCCTTATCTCACCTACCAGGAGTTATCACTTAGTTAATGCATGGATTGAGTAGTTACTCCACTGATTGCTCATCCTAACTACCTGTAGCTCCTAGTTAGTTAGTTTTGGAGTGCCACTTGACCCTATGACAGCCTCATGCACCCACCTTGGAGTCTCCATTCCCTGATTTATGCCTAGATGGTTCTGTTAGACTCAATTGGACCCACTTGATTGACTCTTACCATTTATGACTGATACTACTGACTGGATGATGTCTCCATATTTATCCAAGCTAGACTTTGAGCTCATATTCGAATGCCCTACTTGTCTAATTTGATTCCTTTATGATGCTCCATCACATATCATTGCATCACACTCTTTACATTCATTATTCATTGTATGATATTGATTCTTGTCTATTATTCTGTGTTTATGAGTGATTATTGAGTGCATTCTTCTCTTCTTCTTTGCAACATACTTGAGAGTTTGATTGTGAGTTGTTACAGTTGCTAGATCTCTTGCAGATTATCACACAAAGCCCCTATCTTGACCACACCAGCCTTTACAAAAACCTTAATTTTGGAACATGATGCCTCATGAAATGGCATTGTTGTTGTTCTAATGCAAAAAGGAAGGCCCCTGGATTTTGAAAGTTGGTCAATCAGGGGAAAGAACTTACACAAACCCATTTATGAGAAGGAAATGCTGGAAATACTACATGCACTAAAGCAATGGCATGCTTACCTAATAGGTAGTAACTTCAAGGCCAAAATATATCATGATAGTCCTAAATACTTCTTGGAACAAAGACTATCTTCGGAAGAGAAATAAAAATGGGTAACTAGGATGTTGGGATATGACTTTGAAATCATCTATAAAAAGGGGGGAAATAATATGGTGGAAGATGAACTCTCAAGAAAAGATGAGTATGTTGAGGTATTACTTTGTGTTGTTTCTATTATATAACCCGATTGGATAGTAGAAGCAAGGGGAGAATGGAAGAATGACCTATCAGTGTGGATGCCCATTCAAAAGCTACAAAAGGATCCTAATGCATCAGATACTTTTGTGTGGAGAAATGATTAACAATGGTATAAGGATCGCTTCTATATATGTAAGAACTCCCAACTAAAACAAAAGGTCCTTTTGGAATTACACACCTCTCCTATACAAGGGAACCCAAGATTCCTAAAAACCTATCGTAGGGTCAAGAAGGAAATTTTTTGGGAAAGTCTTAAATATAATGTTCAAAGGTTTGTGGCAGAATGTTTGGTTTTCCAACAAAACAAGGTTGAAACAATTAAGACCCCTAGTATTTTACAACCATTAGGAAAATCTTGTCAGCACTAGGAGGAAATCTCAATGGATTTTATCATAGGTCTACCCAAGTGAGAAGGGAAGAATGTTATTATGGTGTTTGTTGATAGAATCACCAATTATGCACACTTTGTACACTCTCTCACCCTTTTAACGCGAGTACAATAGTTGTAACATTCATGGAAACCCAAAGATTATTGTAAGCGATAGAGATCCAATTTTCACTATAAAATTTTGGACTTAATTATTTTCTTGTTTGGGTACCTAGTTGGCTCATAGTTCATCTTATCATCCTCAATCCAATGGGAAACCTGAGATAGTGAACAAATTTTTGGAAGGCTATCTTCGCTACTTTGCATCTAATAAACAAACATAATGGGTGAAATGGTTATCTTTGACAGAATGGTGGTACAATACTTCCTTCCATACATCATCAAAAATGTCCCCATTTATGGCACTTTATAGGTACCGACCTCCATCTATCTCATCTCCCTTGAAAGTAAAATCGAAAGTTCAAGTTGTGTAAGATCACCTCAAGCAGCAACAAGAAGTTCTCCAGATATTGATGGAGAACTTGTTTATATCAAAAAATAGGATGAAACAACAAGCAGATCAACATTGCAGTGAAAGGATTTTTGAAGAAGGAGATTGGGCACTTTGGAGGCTACAACCTTACAAACAGATTTCCCTAAAGAAACTAAATAAAGACAATAAATTAGCACCCAGGTACTATGGTCCTTATAAAGTTTTGCAGAAGATTGCTAGTATGGCATACAAATTGGAGCTCTGATGAGTCCAAGTTATAGGTATCTGATAGCCTTTTCCCCCATAGTAAAGCACAAGAAAGGGTGAAGAAATACACTTGTTTTATGGGAGAAATGATTTACCTTGATTATTTAATGAAGTTGTTTTAAAGATTATTCTTGTATGTATGAAAGCATGTTCAATAAACTAATTATATGAAAATCGAGTATGATTGAGCAATTCCAGGTACACTAAGGGACAAACACGCAAATCAAGTGAAGGACTAAAAGATCATACAAAGCTCAACGCCTTTTTACCTAATTCCTAGAGAGAACTCCTGTTCAAACAGAATCGGCAATTAGACATATAGTTAGGTTAAGCATTAGAGCCATATATATACGAGCCTCTCAGTTAGCGAGAGGGTCATGTTGCCATTTTTTAGAACCATCGTTTTACGTTTTTGTACTGCTGAGACAATTTCTGTTACAGACTTTGATCAAACCATGAAGTTACTATTTTGAATAAATATTTGATGTTGCTTTCAATTTGGCGTCTATAAGTTTTCTCCACTCCTGAGTACGTGTTGGAAAGGGCCCCTCCAACACATAAGTTAGGAGATTTTACTGTTCAGATATTTTTCATTATGTGCTTTGTATTGACTTTATATATATTTCATGTGAAAGTATTCTTGATGACATTCAAATAGCACGATTTGATTTTTGTAGTAAAGCGACCATTTTGATTCCATAGTAGTTCATAGCGCATTATGTAGTTCGGTAACACTGTTTCTGTAGTCCTGTGGCATCATTCTGCCAAGACATATTTCACACTTATTTTCCTATGTGCCTGCATTACCTATGAAACAGTGATCTAGATCTTGAAGCTCATGCACTTTTCCATTATTATAGTTACTCATGAAGATTGATTACTTTCAGCACTTTGGTTAATTGATGATTGATTTGTAGCATTGGATAATTGCATTCTGAATTTAGTTTTTGGCATTTGAATATTTTAAATCAGATTTCCAGTTTATGTATTTGAATTACAGTATCTAATTCTTAAATTAGAAATCTAGCTTTCGGTATTTTAGAATAGATCTGCCAAGTTTTCATCATTCAAATTCATAGTATAGATTTATTGGTTTTCCACAAGATTCATTCTTAAAGTATATTTACTGTTTTCAACATTTAATTTCTTAAACATAGATTTATTGTCTTCAGCATTTAAACTTCTTAGCATAGGTATTTCTCATCCATAGATTAGGAAAACCTTTAAACATTGATACCAACACCCAACCACGACAAAGACTATCCTATAAAAGCACATATAGTGCCAGCACCTCTGAAGTTTGTACGTCCTCCGGGTTAATAATTAAAGTAGGCCCTTGGTCTAGCTTCCCTCATTAGGCATCCATTCTAAGAGCTCACCACTTTTTGGCGTCGTTGCCAGGGAGGTGCTAAATCTTTTAGGAGACATCTTCAAAAACAAGACAAAGAGAAAAAAATAACATATACGAAAAAAAACATAAATATTTTACCAATGAATGCCTCGTCGACAAAGGGATAGATTTGGATGCTTTCTGCCTAGGCATCCTATGCGTAACAACGGTAACAACAGTTCTGACCACTCTCAATTTGAATTCCTAAACTCTGAAAATGAAACTCATTCTACATACGATCCAAACAGAGACAACTTCTCTGCTAGTTCCAGCTCAAACACCACCATGGCAGACGAAGAAGAGGAACCTAGAGAGTTGTTCACCTTTCCCATTAGCATACCTCTTGGAGATGCCAGGATGAAGAATATAAACCCTAACAATCTGATAAACTTCCATGGGTTGACTTCAGAAGATCCTGACACATTCTTGTTTGAGTTTGAGGTAGTTTACAGATCCTTTGATTACACTACAGATGCACAAAAGCTGAGGCTTTTTCCCTCCAGACTGAAATATTTATCACTTAGGTGGTTCATGAGTTTAGAAGGAAATAGTATTTTCAGCTAGGACCAAATGAAACAAGCATTCCTAGAAAAATATGGGGACTACTGCAAAGCAAAGGATACAAGGGATGAAATATTTAGGATGCAGCAGGGAGACCGTGAATCCTTAGAAGACTGTGCCCAGCGTTTTCAGCTCAGCTACAAATGAGATAACCATTGCACCCTAGACCCTGAATCGCTAAAACTTGTCCTTCTTAGAGGGATCAAAGAAGAGAATTTTGAGATCTTAAACCTCTTGGGAGATGGAGACATATTCCAAAAAACTTATGACCAGATACTACAGATCTTCAAAAATCATTCTAGGTCTAGGAAAAGCAAAAATGGGACAAGAGATACACATCTATCCATTGGATCATCAACATCTGCAGGACCAAACCTTACAAAATTTGATCTAGGGAACCTCCTTGATGACATGAAAACTGACATCCTACAATCCTTGGCCATGCAACTTGATGCACTCCAAATAAAGAAGAAGCAAGATGAAATTAACCAATCCTTGGCAGTATTATGTCCTCGTTGTAGAAAGAAACATGAGAAGGGGTGGTGCACATTAAACACCATAGAAATATGTGGTCTCTACACTGACGATCACTCGACTGATAAATGTCCCCTCTTACCCTCATGTAAGGCTGTTATTCAATATCCCACAACAGAAGGTGCAATAGAGCAGCTCTGTTTTGTAAATCAAAGGAGGAGTAATTTTGTTAGACCATACCAACCTAGCAATCAAGCCTACTATAATCAGGGCCAACAAAATTGGAACTCTGCACCAGCTCCATGGAAAGCATAGCCAAATCCAAACCAATGGCAGCAGAATCAACAAACTTATTAGAAAATCAGCAAACTTATCAACAATCTTATTACCCACCGACTTACCCTCCATACCCCCCACCTTTTCCTCCATCAACCACAAAGTATGCAAATAAATATCCCCATCCATCAAATTGGAGAGCCCCATTACAACAGCCACTTATTATGTTTCCCCCACAGACTCAACCACCCCTCGACCCCCACCAATTCCATCCCAACCCATCCCAAACCATAATAATAACAAACCTGCACAATAGCAACAGACTTATAATGCTGAAATCACACAATTACCTACCTATGTAGTAGACACCATGGAAATAAATGAAATAAACCTCAGGTCTGGGAAAACATTGCAAAATACACCCAGACAGAATATCCAAGAACCTGAGGCTCATGAACAAATGACACAACCCCACATTCAGTATCCGCATGAACCAAACCCTCAGGAGGAATAAACTCAACCACTCACAGTAAACAGAAACCCTCCATTTCCAGAGAAACTTATACGAAGTACAAAAGAGGAAGAAGAAAATGCGATTTTAAACGAATTGAAGCACTTAAACATCCAAATTCTGATTTTGCAAGCCATAAGGGATGTGCCCATCTGTAACAAATTTATTAGAGAAAATTGTCTGAAGAAACCTGCGAGAAGGAAGCGTGACCCGCCAACCATAAATGTAGTGGGACAATTAGATGATTTAATGATGGGTATTATTATTAACCCTAAATATCTCGATCCTGGCAGTCCTGTAGTAAATGTCACCATCAGTAATAGACAAATAAATAGAAGCTTAATCGATTTGGGAGCTGCTATCAATGTGATGACTAAGGAAACCATGATATACCTAGGACTCCAATCAATGGTCAAACCAACAACTACAATACTCCAGTTATCTAACACATCCACTATGAAACCCAAAGGGATGCTCGAAGACATTATGATCAATATCGAATCCTAGGAATATCCAGCTAATTTCATAGTCATCGAAGTAAAAAGTAAACTTAGTGGTTATCCAATCATACTAGGAAGACCTTGGTTGGCAACTGCAGATGCTTACATAGGTTGCAGATCAGGAAACATGACTATCACCAGTGGACATGCCAGGAAGAAAATCATGATTTACCCACCAACAAGGAAATCTTCAGACTTAGAATATCAAAATTGGACTGATGATTATAATGACACACCAAATCAAAACCTACAACATGTCCTAACAATTAATGTTGCACTATCATTAAAAGCAATAGATGAATATGGTCATATAGATAGGTTCATACAAAATGCATATTCTAACAATGATGGTCTTGAAATATTTTTTGACACAGACCAGCAACAAGAAGGAAAAAGTTCAAACCAAAACTTAAATAAAATGTGGGCATAAGCGCTATCTCTGGAAGAATAATCAGAAAAAACAAAGACAGTGGAAATTATGCCTGGAAAGACAGTCAACATTAATTCCAATCTGAATCCAGAGCAAGAAATGCAATTAATGAAAGTACTATTAGAACAAAATAAAGCTTTTGCATGGACATATGCAGACATGAAAGGTATACATCCTGATATCTGCAAACATTACATTTACATCAAAGAAGGGTTTATTCCTATCAGGCAACCACAAAGGAGGCTAAACCCAGCATTAAAGGACATTGTCAAAGTGGAACTATAGAAGTTATTAGATGTTGGGTTCATATATCCCATCTCTGACAATGAATGGGTCTCACCACTGGTTATAGTCCCTAAAAAAGGAGGCAAATGGAGAATTTGTGTGGAATACAAAGAGCTAAATAAAGCAACCAAGAAAGATCACTTTCCACTCCCATTTATCGATCAGGTGTTGGACTCATTAGCTGGGAACAAGTATTTCTCATTTTTGGATGGCTTCAGTGGGTACAACCAAATTTTATTACACCCAGCTGATCAAGAAAAGACAACGTTTACATGCCCCTAGGGTACTTATGCATACAGAGTACTACCCTTTGGGTTATGTAATGCTCCAGCAACATTCCAAAGGGCCATACTAAGTATATTCTCTGATTTCATAAATGATCAAATGGAAGTCTTCATGGATGACTTCACACCCTATGGACAAAACTTTGACCAGGCATTAAACCATCTTGAATTAGTATTGAAAAAATGTATTGAGATGAGCTTATGTCTGAGCAATGACAAATGTTGAATGTTAATGGAAGAAGGCATCGTTCTAGGGCACCATATATATAGAGGGGGATAGAGGTTGATCAAGCAAAATTTTCAGTAATCAGAACGTTGCCACCACCTGTCAAATAAAGGGATGTGAGAAGTTTCCTTGGACAAACAGGGTACTACAGGAGATTTATTGAAAATGATAGCAGGATTGCTGCACCAATGTTTTCCCTTCTCACAAAAGACACTGAGTTCATATGGATAAACCATTGCATCACATCATTTGATAAACTTAAGGAGAAAACAATTACAGCTCCAGTACTCCAAGGACTAGACTGGGCACTTCCATTCCACATCCACTCAGATGCATCAGATAAGGCAATCAGGTCTGTCCTTGGACAGGAAAAAGAGAAGAATCCCTATGCAATATATTATATCAGTAAAAATTTGGTAGGGGTAGAATTAAATTATACTGTCATCGAGAAGGAATTTTTGGCTTTCATACATGCCATTTATAAATTCAGACACTATATCACTGGCTACCAAGTTTTTTTTCATACAGACCATTCAGCCATAAGGTATCTCATGAAAAAACCCAACACAAGTTCTCGAGTCATTAGATGGCTTCTACTCCTCCAAGAGTTTGACATCACGATTTTAGACAAGCCAGGAAAACAAAATGTGGTGGCTAACTTTCTATCTAGGCTCACACATGGACAAGACAATGAAGTGATCAATGATAGTTTTCCAGATGAGCACCTTTTTTCCATATCCACAAGAAGCCCATGGTTTGCTGACATAGCAAACTATTTAGTGTCTGGGAAGTTACCAAAACATTACAGTTACAAAGAAAAGACTAAAGTAATAATGCAAAGTGCTACATACACATGGATAGAGGGCATGCTCTTAAAACAAGGACCAGATCAAATACTCAGAAGATGCATTAGAGAAGATGAAGTGCATGACACAATGCATGCCACTCACAATGAACCATGTGGAGGACACTATGTTGCAAAGAGGACAGCCTATAAAATTTTGCAAACAGCTTACTATTGGCTAACACTCCACAAAGATGCTTATGAATATGTTTCACACTGTGATGACTGCCAAAGGATGGGAAAACCAACACAAAAAGAAGAAATACCACTCCATCCACAAATCTCCTTGGAGGCATTCGAAAAATGGGGATTTGATTTCGTTGGTCCAATAAACCCACAGTCTAATCAGAAAAGCTACATCTTGGTATGCACTAACTACCTTACAAAGTGGACTGAGGTAGCAGTACTTGCTGCAGCCAATGAAAACAACGTGGCAAAATTCTTCATTGAGCAGATATTTCATAAGTTTGGAGTACCAAGAGAACTAGTTTCTGATCAAGGCCCACAATTTACATCAAATTTAATAGAAGACTTGCTTAAAAGAAACAATGTCAAGCACAAACAGTCCTCCTCCTATCACCCTCAAGCAAATTGTCAAGATAAGGTAACCAATAGAGAATTAGAGAGAATTTTGACAAAGACTGTCCAACTCCACAAAAGAGATTGGGCTGACAGACTGAGTGAGGCAGTTTGGTCCTATAATACCACATGGAAGAAAACAACAGGATTCACACCTTATGAACTAGTATATGGAAAGGAAGTCTTGCTGCCAATTTAATTTGAAATAAAGACATTAAGAATTGCAGCAGAGTTAAATATGGAACTATCAAAGATACAACAAGAACGCATGCTACAATTGAATCAACTAGATGAGCAACGCCAGCAAGCACTTGCCCATACTGAAATCATCCAACGGCAAAGAAATAAATGGCATGACAAACACCTAAAGGATAAAAAGTTCAAGGAAGGTGACTAGGCACTACTCTATGACTCCAGGTTTCACACATTCAAGGGAAAGCTAACAGCCAAATGGCTAGGACCTTACATAATTCAAAAGATCTATGAAAATGGAGCTGTAAGGATCATCACAATTGATGAAGAGGAGTTCCTCGTGATAGTAAATGGACACGGCTCAAACTTTACAAGAAGCCATAGTCAAAGGAGGATTTTACACAGGTACTCTACCAGCAACAACTAATGTTGATAGAGAGCATGGAAAATCATTGAAATTCAGTTCATTAAAATTTATTAAAAAAACAAGAGAAAATATAGAAAGAAAAAAAACTGAAAAAAAAGAAAGAAAAATTGCTGAAAAAAGGAAGCAAAATGAAAAAAGAGAAGAAAAAAAACATGAGAAAGGGGGATGAGCAAAATGCCAAATACCAAACTACAGAAATGATAAATTGGGTAAACACATGTAAAATTGCAGGGCATTATACATCCCCATGAAGAACCAGCATGCACACTGCAGACAAATCAAATCAAGAGAGCCAGGTATCAATAATCAAGCGAGCCAATCATATATTCAAGTCAGCAACAAAGATATCACACTACAGAATTCAATCAAGCGAGCCTACCATCGAATAGAAGTGATCCTGCCATCGAATATAAGCGAGCCAACAATCTAATAAAGTGAGCCCAAAAATTATCAACATTGCAGCAACCAAGCGAGCCAACCACGTAATCAAGAAGAAAGCAAAGGTATCAACCACTGCAGAATTCATTTCTAGCAAACAAGCTATTCAATCACATCTGCAATATCTTCACACGAGCCTGCCATCTATTCAAGAGAGCCAACCTAGATTACAACAACACAAAGAATAATCAGCAACCCAATGCAAAAGCATCATCACAAAATCAAAAAAAAAAATGGCATGCAGTTCAAAAGCAGCTAATACAGCAAATTCAAATGAACCAAAGGAAAAACCAGCAAGCGCACGTAACTACTGACATGCCAAAATTTACTACATACAATGCCAAATCTACTACAAAATCCATCGCACATAAAAATCGAGCCAAATCATGAACTCAGGTATGCTAAAGCATAATGAGGTAATCTCTAAACATCTCTGTTTTATTTTTAAGGTCAAATCATTATCCCGCAAAATGATTATTTTCGAAGCTGAGGACAGCTTTTAAATTAAGTTGGCGGAAAGGTTCAGACTACCTCACGAGATCATGATTAGCCACCTTCGTCATGTCAGCAAATGATAAACCTGCACCTAGCCACCATACTTCCAAATAATCGGAGCAAAATTGCAATGTATAATCATGAAACGAAATGCAGGGCTCGATCAAGCAGCAAGTACAACAAACATTGATGAGGATAAGTGCGGAAGGAAGTTAAGTAAGGCTGCATAATCTTCCAAAAAGCAAGTTTTGCATATACGAAACCTCTCAGAACTCTCCAGAAGCAAGCAACTGGAAGTTAGTGTGATCACGCAGCCAACAATCCAGCCCTCGAACCTGTAATCAACCTCGACCATTTGAGGTAAGATAGCTACGCTCCAAGTGTTGGTTTATTGTTATAGTAAAGAATTTCAGGATGACAAAAGGTTTCAAGAAAAGTGAACCAGAGGAACACAACGCTATTTATCAGAACCCGTGAATCTTAACAATCATCTGTAGCACGGGATGGATGCCTTTCATCTTAGGATTGAAAGGATACAATACAGGGGTGGCTGTGGAGTTTGCAAGAAATTTAAAGCATATCAAGGATGAACAATTCGTCACCCGAGTGAAGGGGTTACGTATAAGGTTGGATGATGAAGTGATTTCCAAATTCACTAGTCTACCAATGGGTTTGCATTGGAGCAGGGATGACCGGGAGGCAAACCATGAAGCAAAGGAAACATTTTTCGAGCAAGGAAAGGTCCACGACGAAGATAAAAATGGAGTCAAAAGACTCTCCATGCCGACACCATGGGATGAAATGGCTGCAATCGTCCAGAAATACATTACATGCACGGGTAGGCTAAGTTATGTTGCTATTTTTCATTTTCGAATTATGGAGCTATTGAGGCACAAGGTCCATCTTCCACCGAACAACAACATTAGCATTCCATACTATCTGCTTCTATCTCTGGCAGAAATGAGCAAGAAAGTGATTAAAGGAAAAGAGGATGCTTTATCCCACCATGGGCTGATCAAATTGATCGTTTGTGAGGAATTAAAAGTGCAAATCCCAAAGCTTTCTTGGGAAGAATTCGTGTTGGTATCTGCTGAGGATGTTCAAAGAATGAAGGGTACACCCACAGTTGGCATACCCCTACCTCCTGGATCAAGGAGCAAGACCGCCTCTACATTAAGGACTAAGAGGAAAATCGACCTAGACAGCGTGGTTGATACCCTGGTGAAGATAAAGCATTCACGAGATGACTCCCCCAAAATGAACACAGGTATTTCTACCAGCAATCAAGGGCCAAAGATACGAAGTAAAATATTCACACAAGCATCCAGAATCTGAATTACCAAGGAGAAGAAAAGGGAACCCAGTCCCCTAGTTCAAAATGTGTCTGATGAGGATGATGATCTTTGGGTAGATCAGGAAGATCCCACTACACCAGAAGAGCTGGATGAACAAGAAGAGTAGGATGCAGAAGAGGAGTAGGATGAACAAGAAGAGAAAGATGCAGAAGAAGAGCTAGATGAACAAGAAGAGCAGGATGAACAAGAAGAACGGGATGCACAAGAAGAATAGAATGCACAAGAAGAGCAAGACAACTTCCAGGGGAACCTTCCTGAGCACAATGAAAACCCTGGGGTCGTCAACCAACCTGCTGAGGCACGGGAAGAACTAGAAAATCTCAGAAAGGAGCTAGAAACATTGAGAATTGAATCAGGAAGCTAGCCAATGTCTCCCCTAATTTCACCTGAAAAGACACAAATTCTTAAAATGCATCATGCAGTGGAGCTAAAAACTGGTTGAACAGAAAAATTCAACACTTGAAGAGAAATTGGCTGAGGCACAAGAGGAGTTAGCCAAAAAGGACCAGGAGATTGTTCAATTGAGGGACGTTTTGGCTACGACCACTAAAATATATGATAAACTACTGGACCTCAGGCTGCCATCAGCAATTTATGTAGTTTATCTACAAGAAAAGTGGGGCAAATTCCATCTCCAAAGGTTAAAACTGGGACTCTCGATAGAGATAAACTCCCCCAAAGAGTTTATGGATGCATCTCTAAACTCCACAAAGTTGGAGAAGGACCAACTAAGTGAATTTTTCTTGCACAATTTTGTAGTCCCTAGCTTGCCCAACTGGTCGTCAAACCCTTACATGGGCGATTTCTAGTTGAGGGCACTATGTTCATGGATGAATCACGAAATTGAATGAGCTCAGGACTACCACATTTACGTTGCAGCAAAATGGAAAAATCCATTAATGGTCAAGGCAGAGGCGACTCACCCTGAAAGAATAATTTACAACCATAGGATCCTCACCCAGGATGAGGAGTTGATCCCCATTCTCCTTGCAAAGCAGCAAGAGGATGTGGCACACTTTGATGTTACTCTCCAAAGCACACACAAAGAGGTTCAAGAGTCTATTAATGAAAGATGGCGCAGAATAGCAAGTGATCTAAAAAGAAGAGAGCTCCACTCCCCTCTCAAACTGGAAGCTGCTCTTTTCAAAGCCAAACTCTACAGGGAATCCTTGATAAAGAACCAGCTCAAATGGATTGGAATGAGGCTGAATTGATCTGGATCTTGGGAGCTAAGAACCAGAAGGCTTGAATGCCGAGAGAGAGGAGATTAAGCATGCAAATCTGTCATAAAATTCACATGAAAAACACTAATCTTGCATGAGAATAAGCATGAACAAAAACATATGAAGTGAATGGGAGGTGAGGCTCAAAGAGGAGCCCCACCTCTGAAACTAATTACTAATAAGTCACTTAGATCTAAATAATCTCACAATGAACAATAGAAAATAGGAGAGAAACCAAATGAGTAACTTGTTATCATTAGAAGTCTTGCTAGGCCTTTATATAGCATTATTACAATGTGTCTTGAGGCCATACCATGGGCCAAAACCATGTGCTACCAAATACCATGGATATGAGAGGGTGGCCTCTTCATTTAATGCTTTTATGATAAATAGGAGAGGGTGGCCTCTCTATTTAATGCTTTTATGGCTTATACATCCGAATTTAGACCATATGCCCCTAAAATTCGGATCATGAATCCCCCATTTTTCCTTCCCCCGGTTATTAAGGAACAGGTTAATGAGGAAGAAGAGAGGAGAGCATGGGTCAAGGAGGATCAGAGCATGGGCTACTACAGGCAGGCAGGGACCCCCAAGGTGGTAGCATGGGACATCAGAGAAGTCATCGGAGAACTGAATATGTCACCCAAGGATGGGTGAATCCTTCAAGTATGGGCGAGAATGATGAGTCCAAGTTACAGGTATCTGATAGCCTTTTTCCCCACAATAAAGCACAAGAAAGGGTGAAGAAATACACTTGTTTTGTGGGAGAAATGATTTACCTTGATTATTTAATGAATTCGTTTTAAAGATTATTCTTGTATGTCTGAAAGCGTGTTCAATAAACTAATTATATGAAAATTGAGTATGATTGCGCAAGTCCAGGTACACTAAGCGACAAACACGTAAATCAAGCTAAGGAATGAAAGATCATACAAAGCTCAACGCCTTTTTCCCTGATTTCTAGGGAGACCTCCTGTTCAAAAAGAATCGGCAATTAGACATATAGTTAGGTTAAGCATTAGAGGCATATATATACGGTCCTCTCGGTTAGCGAGAGGGTCCTGTTGCCATTTTTGAGAACCATCGTTTTATGTTTTTGTATTGCTGAGACAATTTCTGTTACAAACTTTTATCAAACCATGAAGTTATTATTTTGAATAAAGATTTGATGTTACTTTCAATTCAGCGTCTATAAGTTTTCTTCACTCCTGAGTACGGGTTGGAGAGGACCTCTCCAACACGTAAGTCAGAAGATCTTACTGTTCAGGTATTTTTCATTATGTGCTTTGTATTGACTTTATCTATATTGCATGTGAAAGTATTCTTGATGACATTCAAATAGCACGATTTGATTTCTGTAGTAAAGCGACCATTCTGATTCCGTAGTAGTTCATAGCGCATTCTGTAGTTTGGTAACGTTGTTTCTGTAGTCCTGTAGCAGCATTCTGCCAAGACACATTTCAACACTTATTTTCCTGTGTGCTTGCATTACCTATGAAACAGTGATCCAGATCTTGAAGCTCATGCACTTTTCCATTATTATAGTTACTCATGAAGATTGATTACTTTCAGCACTTTGGTTAATTGATTATTGATTTGTAGCATTGGATAATTGCATTCTGAATTTAGTTTTTGGCGTTTGAATATTTTAAATCAGATTTCCAGTTTATGTATTTGAATTACAATATCTACTTCTTAATTTATAAATTTAGCTTTCGGTATTTTAGAATAGATCTGCCAAGTTTTCAGCATTCAAATTCATTGTATAGATTTATTGGTTTTCCGCAAGATTCATTCTTAGAGTATATTTACTATTTTCAGCATTTAATTTCTTAAAAATAGATTTACTGTCTTCAGCATTTAAACTTCTTAGCATAGGTATTTCTCATCCATAGATTAGGCAAACCTTTAAACATTGATACCAACACCCAACCACGACAAAGACTATCCTATAAGAGCACATATAGTGCCAACACCTCTGAAGTTTGTACGTCCCCCGGGTTGATGATTAAAGTAGGCTCCTGGTCTAGCTGCTCTCATTAGGCATCCATTCTAAGAGCTCACCAAGCTCCCGTCATCTTCAAGGGTACACCTAGTTTTCCATGTTTCTTTCTTAAACAAGGTAGTAGGAGACAAGATCTCAATTCAAACTATCTTGTTGGAGCTTGATGAAGAAGGAAAAGTCATATTGGAATCTGAAAAAATCATTGAAACAAGGATCAAACAACTATAAAATCGGGCTATTACTATGTATCTCATCAAGCGGAAGAATTTACCAGTTGACGATTTGACATGGGAAGATGATTCCTTAATATAGAAGCATCCACAACAAACTAAGTTTTCAGGACAACACTTGTCTAAAGGGGAAGGGCATGTTAAGCCCTCAATTGTGGCCCATTCCCCCTTAAATGGTCACTTTATATTAGTATTGTTATATTATTGATGTTGGTTTGAGTTCATTAGTATTGTACCTCTCTCTCTCTCTCTCTCTCTCTCTCTCTCTCTCTCTCTCTCTCTCTCTCTCTCTCTATATATATATATATATATATATATATATATATATATATATATATCAAGGATACCTTTTCATTTGAATCGTCTTGTCTTTCCTTGTCTTTCGTATTTAGTACATTGTATAAGGAGTTTCCCCCCTTGAAGAGCCTTGCTATTCATTTTAAAGCGTGTACTAAACTTTCTTGTCTATTTATTCTCTGTTGTAGAATTTGTTGCATAAAAAATTACCTTTGAGATCTATTTCCTTATACTTTAGTAGGTAGGTAGGCTTTAGTTCCTTATATATTAGGAGGGTAGGTGGATTAAATCATTTTTTATCCTTGGTAATGAATCTATCTAGGAAGGAAGGCCACTTTCTAGATATGGAGCCGGGAGATAATATCTATATATGGAGGCATTGAATAAAATATGGAGGCAGGCCACGAAGAATATTATATATTTGATAAAGGAGACACCCAAGAAAAACCTAAAAATGAGAGAAAAGAAGGGAATACTAAATATTGACCCAAACAAAATTTATTTAATATTGACACCCATGATTGGGATTTCTCTTATTCAACCATAGTAGTTGAGGGGCATGCTTCATAGAGTAACTCATGTGAAAAGTATTATTTTTCTTTATCCTTTGAGAGAAGTATACTTGACTAATATCATCCATAAGACATACATATCTATCAATAGAAATATCATGGGATAACCTATCAAATTACCTTCTCATAGGGTGTAGGTTCTTTCCACCATGCTCTCTAGCTTTATGTAGGTGACCTTCTTCACACAGGTTCTTCCTCATGTCTAGGATCGGGGTCCTTCCTCATGTCTAGGATTAGTCTCTCAAATATTTTCCTCTCAATCCATCTCATAGGGCATAGGTTGTTTCCATTTTATGTTACTTTCTATGGATTTTGTGGAAAGATTTATCTTGTCCATTGAAAGATAAACACAACCCTAGCATTCTTTGGAATCTTTGATTGCGTAATTAACAAGATCAAAATGTAATTACAAATGAATGCAATGACCTCGCAATGAACTAGAATGTTTTCAAGGTATGGAATTCTTTGTTATACACTCCTACTTGGGAGAGTGTGCACTAGGGTACACTTGTTGCACCAAAAAGGTGCGGGTATGGTGAATTGGTAGCACCTATAACTTTGAAAGTAATAATAATTTCAATCAAATTCAATTGTTAAAATTATAAAAAACAAGCATAAAATGATATGCCAGTTTTCCATTTTATTGTCTTTATAATATAAACCACAAAAAATATTTGACTATATATTTATCAAAATCTCTAGAATAATTCATAACATTTTATAAATTTAAAAAAATATTTGACTATATATTTATCAAAATCTCTAGAATAATTCATAACATTTTATAAATTTATTTTTTTAACTGAAGCATGTTAAGCATGTCGCTTATTAGCATCGACATTATCATGGTTGGGAGTTCATCTAAGAGTGATTCGTTGACAAAAAGCCCCAATTAATAGGCCTGATTTTTTTTTCTTGGAAAAGAGATCGCAATTTCATATTAGATACGAAACCACATTTTGCAGAGACCTGATAGCCTTACATAAATGAACCCGGAGGTTTCTATGTGCATAAAGCACAAATACATCACTGCTCATAAAGCTTAAAAATTGAAAAAGTGTGCAAAGACCTAAAGGCCTTCCATCCATGTATGTAAACACATATACTTGAGAGCTCATAAGAGAAAAATAGTTGATAAAAACAACAAGAAAAAACCTGTTGAAGGGTTTCAATGGGATTCTAAGAGCACATTACAATTGCCCAAAAAGCACCAAAACACATAATCCCTTCCAAGCTAGGGACAGACAAGCCACGGTTCAGAACCACTTGTAAACCATGCCAAAGCAGAATCAAGGAGTCAAAAGAGACCGCTCCTCAACATCAACATTATCATGGTTGGAAGTTCATCTAAGAGTGATTCTTCAGACAAAAGCCCCAATTAATAGAACTAATATGTTTAGTAGTGCCACTTACAATAGCTTATAAATATCAAAATATGACACAAATTAAACCTATCAATTTGATTTTGTGAATTTATGTTAAGATCCCATTTTATATGCATTTCAGTGCTACATTCGCTCATCTCCTTACTTGTGGCGATGATACATAACCCTATATAATCTTGCTTATATAACTCCTATAGACTTAGTGATGAAAACACTAAAAGAGGAAACCCGCGTCTATCATCACACTAATTGTTGTTAATGCCCATAGGAAGCTTTGCCTTTGGAAATGACTATTGGGATAATGGCATGTTATTAATATGTAGAGATGTCATCTCTCTGCATAGTACCATAGTCTTTCAAAGGTTTCACCATTGAATGTGACCATTGTTAAATGAGGGGCATGATGTAACAATAGTTTACATAGAATTCATACTCTTCATTTTCATCGTTCTTTTTTTTCATGGAACTTAGTTATGTAACACTAGTTTATGTAAAATTGTATTTAAATCACCATATTAAAAATATATATGCTTTTTCATAGATAAGATGCTTTATCTCGGGTAATTGAGATTTAATTAGTTCTCTAATTGAGTTCAAGCTCTAAACATTGATGATTTGATCTCTAGTGAGATAATAAATTCAAAATCACAACGTCACATGGAATTGGTTAAATTAAGTCAAACTATCTAGAAGTTGGGTATTAATGATTTCATTGCATGTACAAGTTTGTATACTAGCATTTGCCTCTTAAGGAGCAAAAATGAACGCCGGTAGGAAAAGAGGAAAGTTAGAAGGAACAAAAACATAGGCATAGGCAACGAAGAATACTTGTAAGGAAAAGAGAAAAGTTTGTAACAATCTCAGATTACAAAGACATAGGCACTCAACCCATAACAAAAAATAATGTTAAGTTCATCACCACAGTGAGCCAACTAAATTTTCTTCGTGGAAGGGAATGGCGTGGAGCTATATTAGGTTTCGATAGAGATAGCAATCAAGTGAGAAACCTACCCTAAATAAATATGTGCCTAAAATTGATATGGGATGCGTATGTAGATGAATGCGTTTCTTGTCTGTATGTATATGAATACGTTTCTTTCCTTTTGAATATGTATCAAAGAGTAATTATAAATATTGACCATACAGTAATAGGTGATTCAATTCACCTAAATTTTACAATATTCAAATATGTATGTAGAATTCTGAGTTGTATTTGCACAATAAATAATCTTTAAGAGAAGCATAAAAATTACTCTAAAAGTAATTTACTATTAACAAATCTAAATTAAAGTGTACTATTAACTGGACTATGAGCTAAACTATTAACACACAGGGTCTGCAATTTTAATTGCAAACCTATGTATAGGTTTTAGGCATGGAAGAGTTTGGCGAAAGAGAAACATACTATATATTTAACCATTGGAAGAGTGAACAAAGGTAGATTGTAAAAGATAATGGGAGCATGGATAAATGATGATAAGTTGTTGCAAGAAATAAATATAGGCACTTCTGAACATTGATTATAAAGAAATGAAGTATAAAATAAGAGCATATATAAGATTGCATATGAAGGTTAGAAATAGTACTTGATAAAACAATGTTAATTTTAGGATGTTAATTACTAAGAGAAAGGCAACATATTAGAAAGTGGCAAGATAGGTTAAAATAAATCTGTTGGTAAATGCAATGTTACAACAAAACAAAAATAATATAATATTCAAGACTGTTCATTGCTAGTTACAAGTACCACTTAGGTAATAATGTTGATACAAAAAGTTGTAGTTTCTAAGTATGAGAAGAATGTAAACGAAGTTGGGACTGAAAAGCAATCAAACATGGAAAAGTGAATGTAAAGGTAAAGTTCAAAGCTTGCGGACAATTGGACGCTTATTGAGCACAATGTTGTCGCTTTCATCAAGTGGGTCAATTGTTGACAATGATGGTGAAACCTCTTCAGACATGACAATGAGCACCTTCAAGCGAAGATTTGAATCAAAATTTTTTGTCTTCACCGATAAGGTCAAAAGGTAGACTTCTCGAGCACAAACACGTTGAACAATTTCCATGAGAGATGTTGGATCATTTGCTAAAAGGCACAAATCTTTTGCAGAGACCCCCATCAATTTTTTCGCGGTATCATCAAAGGCTATAATAACATATAGTTGTCCAATAGCATCTGTTAGGTCGATTTTGAGTATGTATCGGTAATCACACTCAGTAAACTCCCCATCACATTTTTCACAATGCCAAGTATTGCCAACTTTGTGGGAATAATTTTTCATGCATTGTATCCCATCGACAAATAGAGGGCATGCAAGGAAATGAAAGTCATAGACGTTAATATGGGTGATTGTAGCAACAACTGAATACCAATTTGCCTTCTCAAAGTGTTGGAGAGACTAGAGTGTAGAGATGGAAATGCGTTTGGATGAGTTGGAAGCAAAGTAGTTGTATTTTCTACTTAATAATGGCGAGGCTGAACGGAATCCATTGTCATCAAACTATGATTGGAGAAGTTTAGCTTCTTCAATGTCTGGGTTTATAAGGAGGTTGGTATTGGAGATGGTTCCAATTGTTTTTCCATTGAATGTTGTAATATGTCCACCTTCGATTGCAAGGATAGGGGGAGTAGCTAAACCTCGAAGGTTGACAAGTTGGGCACCCTCAATTGTGGAGTGCTCCCCCCAAAGTGTGATGTCTATGCTAAACCCGGACATGTCCCTCACGACAACTGTTTGGCGAATGGTTTCAGACCGATCTCTTTTGCATGTATTTGATGCAGGTGAAATAATCCCTAACTCGCTAAAACTATAACTCGAACTAATCCCTTTGCAAAATTCCGAACTAAAGGGAAAATTGGTAATACACAAATTGGTAATACACAAGGGAAAATTCGAACTCAGAAGCTACTTTGGTCACGTTCCTGACCACCGAGGGCTGAGCTTCATATCAGTAGAGAATAGAAAAACATAAAACCCCATTGTAGCTTCAGATCCTTCCTATTGAAATAGAGATATCCTCTTTCTGTTGAGGAAGAAGAATATGGTTCTCGTAGGAGAGAAAGAGCCCGAAGTTGCACTTAAAAAACTTGTGCAGAGATGTGTATGACATAGCTGGACCGGCAATAAAAAATAAAGAAATGCCCTTTGACCATGTGGACTCTGGACCTTCGACAGCTGAGTATGAAATTAACGAGTGTAAGAAGGTCCAAGAGAGGTAAGAACGGGCTATGCAAGAGCTCCTGTTGTGAACGCGTGCTTATGCATTGGCAGTACCTTCCATGTGTGCTCGTCTTTGTTGTCTGAATGAACCTATTACCCTGTTCGGTGAGAGTGAGATGGAGAGGCGTGATCAGCTCAGAGCGCTCATGGGGAAGCTTGATGCAGAGGAACAACTTGAGAAGATTATGAACGTTCAGGAAGAAGAAGAAGCCGCTTCCAATGTTGATGCTGAATACAGTTAGGGATCGTTGGATCAGATAACCAACGGTGGTGATTAATTCAACGATTGGGAAGATCGAAAAATTTGCAGGAAATAACCTTGCCGCAAGCAGACAGAACCTTCACGATGTGTGTGTTTTTTTGTGTAGTGGAGATAAAATGCACATGGTCTGCAATTAAATTGCAGACCTGTGCACAACAGAAAAGGAAGCTCGTTGGAAGAGCTGGTCATAAGCTTGAGGGACATCCATGTTGTATCTCGAGTGATGGATGCCTTTTCTACATGTAAGGACAAAAACAATGTCATTATCTTGAATTTTCATTGAGCATGGATGGTATATGCATGAGACTTGGATATATGCATCGAGATAACATTTGCACATATGCAAGTTTTATCTCAATTTTTAAAATTACAAGGCAAATAAACCCTATATGGATTGACTGCACATGTAACGAGAAGAGGATGGCACATCGTATCAAAGGCTCTAAATGTGCGTACTTCACATCCATGCACCAAATAGCAATGTTGATGACAATAACAATAGATAATTGAGAAAAGGAGCATGGGAGAATTTGGGAGTAATTTGCTATTGTTACTAGGGACCTTGCTTCCAAAGAAGGTGTGTTTTGATTGTATTTGTTCAAACTCTGTAAAGTTGGAAACTAAAAATTTTTTATTAAAGAAAATAGCTTGAAATGTAAGAGACTTCTCAGAATGTAAGAGGAACTAGTTGATGTGAAAGAAACCCCGACTAGGATGATGATGAAAGAAACATTCTTTCATGCGCACACTGTGGAGGAGAGCGTGGATTTGAAAACATCTTTGGGCCTTCCATTCCACATTCGTTTTTCCATTCCCTGTAATTGTTTTCACTGCAAGTAAATGATGCACATATTACTAATCTTAAACTGTAGTGGTGCACTTAACAGAGTAGATTCTATTTTGCAACTCTTGCTTGTATGTCCCATATATGTTTATGGTAGGACTCTTACGCATATCATTGCTCAGAGTATTTTAAAGAGCTTGATAACCTCCTTTTCCAGATTGTTAAATAACTACATGGCCATTTGACATTTCGAAGAAGAGCTGGATGATGATGACCTTGTGATCTTCACATTTGTGAATTTCTCAATAAAGGTGTTGAGATAGGATACTGCCCTATATTAATTATCATAAGATTATTCAGAGTGTTCGGGAAAATACTTCCCAAGAAAAGTTTTATTGGTTGATAATTGATAAAGGCTCCATTAACCACCCGGATGAACCAATGGCCATGGGGCGCCCAAGTGAAGGCAACCTTCCCCATGTTGGATGTCATTTTCCGACCACACCATGATCCCTACCTACCACTCCTACTCCACCCAGCTCTGCTACATCTTCCACGTCGCAGCTTCACCTCCTCTCTACCCATCACCATGCAAGGAGCCAGTATGCATGAAGGCCACGTGGCGTCTTCATGTAGCCCACTTCCATGCACAGAGAGGAAAGCCCTAAATAGGGTCAATCATCAAGGCGCGGTCATTTCTCCCCTCTTTTTTCACAGAGGTTCCACTCTTCTCTCTGTAAGTAACTATCGCTTCATGCTAGAAAATGCTAAAGTTCGGGAGACCAGCTAAAGCTCACGTTCATACCTGAAAGAGGGTTTATTTACATTTGATATGACTCAGAAGGAGGAGACACGGACACTGTGGAGGAGAGCGTGGTAAGCACCACAAAAATACCTTGAATGTTGTACTTGTTGTTGCTCACGCCTTCACTCATATATTTGAATGTTGTTCCCACTACTACTCACTACTTCACTGAGATTCCATGGTGGGCTTCATTGCTATGTTTCCTTCGTCTATTACAGGTACCCATTTTCTGCATTTAAATTCCTTTTTTCATAATTCATTTATACTACATTAAATTTTGGTTATAAATTTGCAAATCAAATTTGGGATAATGCTGAAGTTTGTTTCAGATTTGAATAAATCAGTAGCACCAGGTCTGTCCAGAGCTGCAGCACGAGCACCAGAGCCATCCATTATCATGTTCAAGCTTCAAATCTCATCACCAATTTGGCTTTTCTACACTTTTATCAATATTGGGTGTTTTACTTTGCTTCATCAAGCTTAACCAGCAGCAGTCACGGACCCAATTGAAGGTAAGCAAAATATAATTCCAAAAAATAATCTTATGCCCCAGGCTGTAATAATCTTTTGATTTCTGATTTTATCAATGATTATTTTGTGGATCAATCCGTTTGCTTCTCCAAGTGGCAGTTGGTGTATTAAAGTCACTCGTTCAGGAGTGGAGTATCGGTTCTAATTATTTTACATGAAGTACATGGAACCTTACTGGAGATCCATGCACTGGACAAGCCACAAATGGGGTGGAAATAGAATCTCGGGCATTGTCACAATGCGACATAACCCTTGATGAATGCCACAAGCCACAAGCCACATCTCGGGCATTGTCACAATGCGACATAACCCTTGATGAATGCCACAATGCAACATAAGCCTTGATAAGCATCACAATGTGACACAAACCTTAATGAACGTCAAATTTCACATTGTGAATATGTTGCGCATTATCGCAATGCGACATAACCCTTGATGAATGCCACAATGCAACGTAACCCTTGATAAACATCACAATGCGACATAAACCTTGATGAACACCAAATTTCACAGTGTGAATATGTCGCATGTAACCCTTGATGAATGCCACAATGCAACATAACCCTTGATAAACATCACAATGTGACATAAACCTTGATGAATGTCAAATTTCACATCTTAGGCATTGTCGCAATGCGACATAACCCTTGATGAACGCCACAATGCAACATAAGCCTTGATAAACATCACAATGCGACACAAACCTTAATGAACGTCAAATTTCACATTATGAATATGTTGCATCTTGGGTTGTGTCGGCATATGTGTCACATATTGGGAATTGTCACAATGCGACATAACCCTTGATAAACGCCACAATGCAACGTAACCCTTGATAAACATCACAATTCGACATAAACCTTGAGTCAAATTTCACATTGTGAATATGTCGCATCTAACCCTTGATGAATTCCACAATGCAACATAACCCTTGATAAGCATCGCAATGTGATATAGCGCATGATGAATGTGGAATGTCAAATTATTAATGTCTCCCATGACCCTTGATCAATGTCACAATGTGACATAACCCTTGATGAACGCCGCAATGCAACATAACCCTTAATCAGAATCAAAATGCAACATAATGGTTGATAAATGTCAAAATGCAATGTAACCCTTTATAAGCATCACAATGTGACATAGCGCATGGGACAAAACCGTTGCACAACTGTATAGTTATTATGAATAACAATATTATGTGATGCAACGCTTTACTTATGAATAACAATATTATGTGATGCAACGCTTTACTTATGAATAACAACATTATGTGAAGCAACACTTTATATAAGTCAATAAGGTAGATGTCATAATGCAATATAAATGTCACAATGCGACAAAACCATGGAGCAATGTCACAATCAAACATGACATGCAGTGAACACTACAATATGACAAAATCCTTGGAAAACCTTTGAAAAACATTGAAAAGTTGAATTTTAGATTGTTACATAAACATGGAGGAATGTCGCAAGCCAATCTACAACTTTATGTGAATAACAATACAATATTACATAAAGGCATTTTTGGTCGGTTTAAATATATTCATCATGGTTTAAATATGGTCACTTTATGTGAAATTTAACAATATTACGTGAAGGAATTTTTGGTCATATATATTCATCTTAATTAATTATTTAAAAATAAATATTTGATATACATTATTTACAATTTTTTTTTCATAAAATTATAATTTTATTTTTTCAAAATAATTTTAATTTTAATTATGTTAATATATGATTAATAAAATAAATGTATAATCCTTTTATATAATTTAATAAATTTTTACTAAAATATATATATATATATATATATATATATATATATATTTGGATTAAAATTATAATAGAAAATATGCTAAAATATTATTTACAATTTAAAATCCTCAAATACCGCATAAAACTCAAATTATTAAACTTTATATAAAATAAATTTTCAAATATATTTATATATTTAAAGTTTTTAAAATCAATTATATATTCAAAATGTTTAAGAATATGTTTTTATTTTTCTAAATATAAATAAATTAAAAAGATTATAATTTTAAGATATAATAAAAGTATTTTTTTCCTTAAAACCTTTTTAATATAATTCTTTCTAAATAATAATTAATTAATTATATGTTTGAGTTTTATATGTATATTTTTTAAAAATATTTACTTTCCATGTAAATATTTTTTTACTCTCCCTTTCAAGTTCAATATATAATCTTAAAAGAGCTCACAACCTTCATATAATCTTAACAAAAAAGCTCAATCATCATTAATCTTATTGTGGTATAAAAAAGCAATACTAATGAGATAACTTTTCACAATACTTTTCCTTCTAAACTAAACCTATAAAAAGTGGTATAAAGAAGCAAATAAACTTAATCTTATTGTGTGGTCCATGGAACCAGAGTAAAGTCTATTTTCCCCTGAGACTAATGAGATAACAGGAAATGGATGCCCTGTGAGGGAGGCTACAGACTCAAAAGTATTGGCTGTAGCAACTTCCATGTCAAAATAGTGCTATCCTGCCGAATATAAAGTAAAAGCTATAAAAGGATATGGAGTTTAAAAAAGGCAACACGGTTATAAAATTTAGTTTTTAACAGGGAACCTATATTTTCCTTAATAAAGCAAAACACATGACGCATATGATTGAAGAAGGAAAGCAAGGGCAATTACTTGTGTTCCAGCCAAAAGGATTCCATCGTCGATAGACAGGGCGTGAACTTGCAGCCAAAACCATTCCACCGGTGACAGCCAGGGCATGAACTTGTCCCCTGGAGCCATCTAAGCTTAGTTTTCACAAGGTAAAAGTGTTTCGCAGGAACTCCTGCAAGATTGGTGGGAATCAAGTAGATTCCCTCTATGCTAAAGGAGATTCTTAATGACACAATGGATCATACTTTATTTATTGGTGAGTGGTCTGATTATGTAATTTGATGCTAAATGCATGCTACCATCATTGCTTGTTTTAATAAGCTCTACCAAAGATTATATAGTCGAAGTCCTTCTATGATGAAAGAGATTATTGGTGAGACAATGGATCACACTTAATTTATCAGTGAATGGTATGACTATGTAATTTGATGCTAAATGCATGCTTCCATCATTGCTTGTTTTAGTTATTGTGATTTTAGTTAGTTATTTAAAAGAGCAATGGCATAACACCAATTTACAAGTATAAAGTGGGTGAGGAACAAGATTTTCTAATGAATAATTGCCTCATACAAAGATATAATTTCTTAACATATTCAGGAAAAACAATCTCATTGATTTTGCATTCAAGTGAACATGAACAAACCCACTGGGTTGGCATCAAGTTCTGCATGTGGCAGAGCCATATCAATGTATATCCATCTCTACATCTTGGAAATTATGAGGAATTGTAAACAAACCAACATCATGACATCAAGTTCTACAAGGTTTTTCAAGGAGGGCTTTCCTAGTCAGGGAAAATGGGGTGTTGTTAATGCCTCCACTAGGAAGCAAGTCTCCTTTGTAATATGTTTGTCCCTTATGGGCCACTTACATGTGCTAGTGCTTGTACTTATGCTTGTGTTTGCAGTTTGGGTTAGGTGCAGTCGAGGAATTTTGGCAAAATAGATACCCCTATTTGTAACTTCTTAGTTGAAAGGTTCTAATGTGAATGTTGCAAGCTAACACATTAATTGTGACACTCTTGAATTGGGGAAGGGAAAACTTTATGCATATGGATAAACGAAAGCTAGTATGAAAAAATTTCTACAAGCCTTTTGCTAACAATATAGGTATGGATCTCTTCATTTTCTATGAGATGGGTTCATACATACTTTGCATATGGGTTCATACACAATGTTGCTCAATTTTAAAAATACAACAAGCAAAATCTTGAGGAGCAATGTCATAGAACCATTGGAGAGTACAAATTCAAGGAGAAACAAGATTATCTAATGAATAATTTCCTCATGCAAAGATTTAGGAAAAATAGATTTGTTGCTTCCACATTCAATGAAGCACGATAAATCCCACTAGAATGGCATCAAGTTCTAAATGATACCAAACCATACAAATATATCCATTTTATAGCTTGGTGATTCTAAGAAATTCCAAACAAACTGAATAGTATGACATCAAGTTCTACAAGGTTTTGCTAACTTATAGGTATGAATCTCTTCATTTTATATGAGATGGGTTAATACATAGATTTCCTATTAATTCATACACAAATCTCTACAATTTTCAAAGCACAATGAGCAAATCCTTCCAAAAAGAAATATCATAACCTTGACTTAAAAGTACAAAGTCAATGAGAAGCAAGATTATCTATGAATAATTGGCTCATACAAAGATATAATTGCTTAACATATTAAGGTGAAACAACTTGATATCTTTCATATTCAAGTAAGCATGAGAAAACCCACTAGGATGGCAATAAGTTGTAAATGTCATTGAACCATACATGTGTATCCATCTCTACAACTTGGTGATTCTCATAAATTCTAAACAAACTAATACCATGACATTGAGTTCTACAAGGTTTTTCTAAGGATTCCCCCTTTTTTTAATCATACAGATCAATACATAAATCACTTATAGCCTCATACACAATGCTAAATATATAATCTTTGGTAGAGCTTATTAAAACAAGCAATGATGGAAGCATGCATTTAGCATCAAATTACATAGTCATAGCATTCACTGATAAATTAAGTGTGATCCATTGTCTCACCAATAATCTCTTTCATCATAGAAGGACTTCGACTATATAATCTTTGGTAGAGCTTATTAAAACAAGCAATGATGGCAGCATGCATTTAGCATCAAATTACATAATCAGACCACTCACCAATAAATAAAGTATGATCCATTGTGTCATTAAGAATCTCCTATAGCATAGAGGTAATCTACTTGATTCCCACCAATCTTGCAGGAGTTCCAAGAGTTGTGGTATAACTAGGCACTTCAATAAGAAAAACCAAGCTAGATCAAATTTTATCCCCCTCCCCAATCCTAATATTCCCCAAAATAGTAGCCCCTACCCCAATCAACACCCCATCTCCAATATTGGGATGCCTATCATCCCCATATTTCCCAGTCCCCCTAATGTCACATGGTCCAAGATGGATACATTATTCCCAATGGTGGAAGTCTCTCTCACCACAACCCCTGTGGCATGATCAAAGAACGCCCCTTTGCCAATTCTAGCAGTAGGATGTATATCCACTACAAAAACCTCAAATACCTTGCTCTATATTGCAAGGAACAACAAAATCCACCCCTATTACAATATCCTATGTGCAACCGTATCGGTCTGGCAGGCCAAGAAACCTTCAAAATTAACAAGCATTGAGAATATGAAACACAAGTTGCATCCCTTTTCCCTAAAGGCCTTAATGTCTGCATGAAGAAGCCTGTAAAATTGTCAACACTGAGAAATAACAAGCTCCATAACTTTCAATATTATTGATTACAACTTGTACAAATGTCAACTTGGGGAAGCATTTTTTGGATGTCAAAAAAACTTTCAAATGGATTTTTTTAAATATTAATAAAACATTAAGCTAATGTGAATGGACATAAATTTAACTTGTAATGACTAGCTTGGAGACTTGTTGATCACTTGAATTTAAGAAATATAAAATACATGTCTCTTTTGTAAAGGTCTTAAATGATGATGTTGATATATTGACGGAGAGAAGGTTGGATGGACCACTTTCATTAGCATTTGGCATATAACAACACAATAAATTCAAACAATAAGACAATATTCATTTAATCAAACCTCTTTGGATTTGTATTATTTTCATCACAATATTATTTATTTTTCCAAATAGGCCATGTGTGGTTGGTGGAGGAAACCTACTTAGTTATAGATGTTTAGAAGATTCCTTTAGAGTGTGAGGTTTAGGTATCCTCCACTAACCATGTCCAAGGTCCCAAGGCTACAAGACCTATATACATAGTGCCATAGATACAACGCCAACGTCATGCATGGTGCTTTGAGGCAATTTTCATGGATTTGAATGACTCACCAATCTCTTTAGGGACAAATGCATGGTCTTCTTCCCTTGAACATCATTCCCAAGGCCCCGAGACACCTTCATATTGCACAAAACAACCTAATGCCACTAACATCCTGAACCATTGGCTAATGATACACTCAATATGCCATGTGTGGTTAGTGGAGACCAGCTCCTTAGCCTTATATGGATAGAATATTCCTTAACGACTCGAGGATCAAGTGTCCTCCACTGACCATGTCCAAGGCCCCAAGTCCAAAAACCTAGATACATAGTTCCATGGAATCCCCTATGAGGTCATGCATTTTTCCTTAACACATTGTTCATGGCTATAAATGGCCCAATAATTAATTCAGGGCCAAACACACAGTCTTCTTCCCTAGAATATCATTCCCAAGGCCTTGAAACATGTAGACATTACTCAAAACCATCTAATTGCACTAAAATCCTCAATCATAAGACAATGCTACCTTCAGGAGTCCATGTGTGCTTGGTTGAGATATCCTTCTTATCTCTAGATGGATAGAATATTCCTTTAGGGCTTGAGTTTGAGGTCTCCTACCTTGACCATGTCCAATTCCCCAAAGCTCGATGAATTGGATGCATACCACCATGGATAGTTTGTGAATCCATGTGTGTTGCTTTGTAGCATTATTAATGGCTTTGGATGCCTAAATGGTTTCTCTGGGATCAAATGCATGGTCCTATTCTATAGAATGTCATTCCTAAGGCCCCAATACACATGTGTATTTCTCAAAAACAACTAATGGCATCAACATTGCCAATCATAGACCAATTATACCATCAAGAGGCCTTGTGTGGTTGGTGAAGGTAACCTTCTTAGCCATGGATGTCTAGAAGATTCCTTTAGGGCCATATGTTCAGGTCTCTTCCAATGACCATGTGAAATCCATAATGCCATAAGACCTAGATACATAGTGCCATGGATACCCTTGAAAAGTCATGTGTGGTTCTTCGAAGCATTGTTCATGGCTATGGATGCCTCAATGATTTATTTAGGGACAAAAGCATGGTATTCCTCCCTAGATATTTGTTCCCAACACCCTGAGACATATACATAATGTGCAAAACCACCTAATGGCACTAACATCCTCAATCATAGGCTAAAAATACCCTCAAAAGGCCATGTGTTGTTGATGGAGGCAACCCTCTTAGCCCTAGATGGATAGAAGATTCCTTTAGGGATTCAACTTCATGCCTCCTCCCATTACCATTGTCCAATCCATCAAGTCCCCAAGACTTAGATGCATACTAACATGGATACCCTTGCAATGTAACGCATGTTTCTTTAAGGCATTATTTATGGTTTTGTATGCCTCAATGGTTTATTTAGGGCTAAAGGCATGCTCTTTCCCTTAGAATGCCATTCCCAAGGCAACAAGACACATACATATTTCTTAAAACCACCTAATTGAATTGTCATCCTTAATAATAGGCCAATGACACCCTCAAGATGCCATGTGTGGTTGGTGAAGGCAACCTTCTTAGCCTTGGATGGATAAAATATTTCTTTAGGGCCCAAGGTTTAGGTATCTTCCACTCACCATGTCCAAGGCCTCAAGGCCCCAAGACCTAGGTACAAATCTCAATGGATACCCTTGCAAAGTCACATGTGATGCTTTGAGCCATTATTCATGGCTCTAGATTCCTAAATGGTTTATTCAGGGTCAAAGGCATGGTCTTCTTTTTAAGAGAAACACTCCCAAGGCCCTAAGACACTTACATACTTCTCAAAACTACATAATTGTGTTAATATCCTCAATCGTATGCTAATGATACACTCAAGGTGTCACGTGTGGTTGGTTGAGGCAATATTATTATCCTTAGATGGCTAGAATATTCCTTTAGAGATAGGGGTTCAAGTCTCCTCCCTTAACCATGTCCAAGGCCCCAAGGCACCGAGACATGGATACATAGCGGCATGGATATCCATGCAAGGTCATGCATGGTACTCTTGGAAATTTTCATCGCTCTAGATGCCCCAATTGTTTCTTTATGGCCTATATACCCTAATTTTTTCTTTAGGGACAAAGAAATGGTTGTTTTCCCTAAAACACCATTCCCAAGGCCCTGAGACATGTGGATACTACTCAAAACCACATAGTGGAAATGACATAATCAATCATAGGCTAATGATACCCTCAAGACGACATGTGCTTTTTGTAGAGGAAATCTTCTTAGCCTTAGATGGATATAAGAATCATTTAGAGCTCGAGATTGAGGTCACCTCCACTAACCATGTGTAAGGCCCCAAGGCCACAAGACCTATATACATAGTGCCATATATAACTCTCTGAAGTAATTAGTGGTGCTTTTAGGTAGTGTTCATGCCTCTATATACCTCAATGATTTCTTTAAGGCCAAAAACATGGTATTCTTCCATGGAACATAATACCCAAGGGATTAAGACATGTACATACTACTTAACACCACACAATGGTAATAACATCCTCAATCATAGGCCAATTATACAAATTAGGAGGTTGTGTGTGGTTGGTGGAGGAAAACTTATTACCCCTAGATGGCTACAAGATTCATTTAGGGGAAAATGTTCAAGTATCCTCCACTAACCATGTAGAAGGCCCCAAGGCCACAAGACTTAGATACATAGTACAATGGATACCCCTACGAAGTCATGCATGGTGGTTTGAGGAATTATAATTCATGGATTATAACCATGTCCATGTCCAAGTTCCTAGTACCCATACCTAGTGATAAAAAACTCCTAATGGCACACATATATCAATTTGAGGGAAAACATACCATCCGAAGGTATTATACATTGAGACATTATTATTGGCCTTGCGTGCCTAGAGATTCCATTAAGGGATAAGGCTTGGTTTTCCTCCTTTGACAATGTTGAGGCCCCTAAACTCATATACAATGCTCAAAACCTCCTAAAGGTGATGACATCCTCTTTATGGGGCTAAGGATATCATAGGCAGGTGATGTGTGTTTCTTTAAAATATCGTTCATGACTCTGGAAACCTCAGAGATTCTTTAGGGCATAAGGCATGTGATTCCTTCCTTAATTATGTATAGAGCCTCAAGACCCCTAACTACTATTCAAAACCATCTAATGACATAGACATCCCTACTCAAACACTAAAGATACTCTCATGAATCCATGTGTCTTTGTTCCAGTTGTTCTTCTTGGCCATGGATTCTTAAAAGTTTCTTTAGGAATTAAGGCCCAATTTTTCTCCCTCAAGAATGTCTAGGGCACCCAAGACCCATACTAGGTTCTCAAAAAATTCTAATGGCACTAATATCCCCACTTAGATGAATAATATGCTCCTAGGAGGTCATGTGTGGTGGTTGTAGGCATTGTTATTAGCCAAATATGCCTAAAATTTCCTTTAGGACCTAAGTCCCACTCTTTTCTCCCCAACCATATCCAAGGTGTTGACACCTATAGTTAGTCTTAAAATTCTCTCTGTGCCACAAAAAACCCCACTTAAAGGCCAAAGATACCATGGAAAGGTCTATTTTTGTTGTTCAACATGTCATTCTTGGCTATAGATACCTAGAAACTTCCTTTAGGTCCCAAGGACCAATTTACATTCCTTAACCATGTCTAAATGCTCAAAAACTTCTTAATATTTCCCATATTCCAACTGCAAAGGAAAAATATCCCCTTGAGAGGTTAGGTTTGGTGGTTGGCTACATCATTGCTATACCTTTAGGCCTAAAAGTTTCCTATATATCCCAATGTATGAGTTTCCTAGGCCAACCATGGTTAATAGGTCTCAACACCTAAACCTAGTGCTAAAAAAATCCTAATGGTGGTGAGGGATACCCTCAGGAGATCATGTGCATTGTTTCAATTTGATGTTGTTGGCCATACCTACCCATATCCGAACTTGGAGTAAAACAATACTCTTAGGAGATTGAGTGTGATGATTCAAGGTGTTGGCTTAGAGGCCATTGTGTTTGTTTAAGGTATTGTTATTAGCATTGGAAGCTCAAAATAGCCCTTTAGGGCCTAAGGCCTAGGTTTCCTCCATCCACCATGTTCAAGGCCTTGTGAACAATACCTCGTGCTCAAAAATTCATAATGGTGTCCACATCACCATTTTGAGGTCAAATATCCCCTTGAGAGGTCATGTGTTTTAGCTCAAGGAATCATTACTGGGACTATATTCCATTAATATGCATTTAGTGGATTAGGATCAGGCATTATCTACGAACCATGACCAAGGCCCCGAGACACATACTAGGGCCAAGTATATGCTCAACAAGTTGATGTGTGGTTGATCAATGCATTATTCTTTAACATAAACACATATAAATTTACTTTACGAAATAAGGCCTAGCTTTCCTTCTGCAATCATGTTCAAGGAATAGAGACTCATACCTAGTATCCAAAATGTTCTAATGGCACTCGGATCCCCACTTGAAGGCAAGGATAACCTTGAGAGGTATTAGGTGGTGGTTTGAGGTATTGTTGATGGCCATGAGTACCTATAATATTTATTTGGAGTCATATCCCCACATTTCCTCCCCAAACCATGCCAAATTCCTTGAAATCCATACCTACTACTCAAAATATTCCAATGTCTCCCTTAGCCCCACTCAAAAGAAAACGATACCCCTAAGAGGTGTTATGTTGTAGCTTGAGTTGTTGCTCTAAGCCTTAGATAACTAGAAGCTTTCTTTATGGCTTATGTTTTAGGTTTTCTCCCCCAACCTCGCTCTCAAGTCCGAGACCCATACATAATGTTGATAAACTTCTTCATGTCATCAGCATCCCACTATTAGGTGAAGGGTATCTTTTAGAGGTTGTTTCTAGTGGGTTGAGGTGTTGTTCTTGGCCCTTTATGCATAAAAGTTTATTTTAGGGTGTAAAGACAATATTTTATTTCTAGACCATGTTCATAATCCTGAGACCCATATCTACTATTCAAATCCATATAATGTAATTAATATCCCCACTAAGAGGTGAAAGATTCCCTTGATAGGTCATTCCATGGTGATTCAATCCATTGATATGGGCCTTGGGTGTATAGAAGGTGCCTTTAGGGCATAAGGCCTAAGTTTCCTCCATTGACCATGTCAAAGGCAACGAGACCCATGTCTATTGCTTAGTTCCTCATAATGGAATTGGTATCTCAACTCATATGTCAAGGATACCCTCAAATGGTTTTGTATAGTCATTTGAAGTGTCTTTCTTTACCATATATTCCTAAATAGTTCATTTAGGATCTAAAGTTCAAGTTTCCTTCCTTGTCCATGTCTAGGGACCTAAGACCCATACCTAGTCCTTTAAACGTTGCAAATTTCACCCATATCCATATTTTAAGGCCAAT
Source organism: Larix kaempferi (assembly GCA_027924585.1). Taxonomy (NCBI): domain Eukaryota; kingdom Viridiplantae; phylum Streptophyta; class Pinopsida; order Pinales; family Pinaceae; genus Larix; species Larix kaempferi. Next base: position 5,606,897 of record BSBM01000391.1, read on the forward strand.
GATCCCCTTGAGAAGTCATGTCTTGTGGTTTGAGGTGTCTAAATCTCTATTAGCCTTGAATGCCTAAAAGCATCGTTTAGTGCCTAAGGCTTGGTTTCCTCCCTTAACCATGTAAATGGCTCCTAGTCCCATGTGTACTTATCAAAATTTCATTATAGTATTGATATCCACACACATAGGCTAAGAATACCCTCACAAATCCATGTATAGTGGTTTGAGGTGCTTTTATTGGCCATATATATTTAGAAGATTCATATAAGAATTAAGGTAGAAGTTTCCTCCCTCAACTATGTCCAAGGCCTGAGACCTTACATAATGCTCAAATCTTCCTAATGGAACTAATAACCTTCAAACAATTTGATAATTAATTATTACTATTAATAAAAAAATTACCATTCAAACAAAATTAAATTTCAATTCAAAACACTTTTATCACCATCTTTATAATCTTAATAAATTAAAATTGATTATCTTTGATCATCTTTGAATAATAATTTTATAAAATGCTTATATTTATTTATTTGAAGTGACAATAATATAAAAAATAAACAATTGAATCAATTATTTGAATATATAATTTTATAAAATGCTTATATTTATTTATTTGAAGTGACAATAATATAAAAAGTAAACAATTGAATCAATTATTTGAATATATATATATATATATATATATGATCATCTTTCAATAATAATTTTATAAAATGCTTATATTTATTTATTTGAAGTGACAATAATAGAAAAAGTAAACAATTGAATCAATTATTTGAATATATATATGTGTGTGTGTGTGTGTGTGTGTGGTGCAAAGCTTGATATTAAAAACATTTATTTGCTTGAATAAAATAAAAAATAAATCATTGAAGTGGGTTATTTAGAAAACTAATTACTTGTGAATTTGTTTTATGGTTGGTACAAACCCTTATAATTAAAATTTATTTGTAAGTGCCAATGTGGCAAAGGACTTATCACCACCTTATTGTATTTATTAAAGTATCCTACACCACTTCTCTAATTAACACATATGATGTGGCATGCCATTTCAGATAAGATCAATAAATACCATCACCACTTTAACACCATATAATGTAAGTGGTGCTAATATCCCCATATTAACATCATATAATATAAGTAGGGCTAACTTGTGTGTTAAAGATGGACTTAAGCTAGTGATTAAAAACCTAATAATAATACTAATGTCCATCAACAAATTTACTAAACTCAACATAAAAATTTCAATTGAATAATCAAATTTCAATTTAAACCATTTTTATTGCTACTTTATAATGTTAATAATTAAAAAATGGTTATTTTTATTCTTTGTCAATATTAAGAGTGCTAAGTATTTATTTTTTAAGTAGTATTAAAAATGAATAATTGAATTGAATCGAATAAAGTGAATTTATTTGTTTAAAAAGTGTTAAAAAAAAATATGATTTTGTTGGGATTGTGGTGCAAAAACTCATAAATTAGTTTTGATCATTTATTTGAATGAAAAAATTATAAATAATTAAAAATTAAATTATTTACAAAATGATTATTTGTGAAATAGTTGTGTTTATGGTGAAAATCCTCATACATAAATCCTAATCTTACATGTACATGTCCACGTGACAATTCATTATTAGCACCACTTTATGGTACTTGCCAACATGTCATTTCTCTTAATATACATGAGTAAAAACATAATTTCCAATAAACATTAACACCACCTTAACACCACAAAATATATGTGGTGCTAATACCACCACCTTAACACCACAAAATGTAAGTGATGTTAATACCACCACCTTAACACCACAAAATTGTAAGTGGTGTTAATAGCACCACTTTAACACCATAAACTATAAATGGTGCTAACTTGTGGTGCTAAAAGATGGATTTTCTTGTTGTGGAACCACTGGATTATAAATTGAAAATGTAGACTCATGTAAACATTAACTGAAAATGCAACATCTGTAAACACAGATAATTTAGCATATGAAATATTGAAAATGGAGAGTGGTCGTAACCTAGTGGATTTTTACATAAACCGAGACACGAGGACCTGGGTTTGGATGGATTTTGAACACAGATGGATAAAGCGCCCATATTGGGAGATGCCATCAGCTATGTACAGGACTTGAAAAAACGAGTAAAAGAGATACAAGCCAAAATCGATGGTATTCGGTCAAACCTAAGCCGACATGGGAATGATTCCACAGGTTTTAACAGAGATCATCGAGTCGTTTATGACGTGGAAAAGGATATGGAATCTTACAAAGAGGAGAATGGCAATAGCATTGCTACTCCTATAGAAGCTCCAACATCGCCCACAAATATCCTATGAAATGCTATATCTGAAGCATGCTGCAAACAAGTAGAAATGTGATATTCAAGAAGTTAGAAATAGAAGAACATCAAATCAACTTGAAAATCACGACTTACAGGGAAAATCCATCGTGAAAATGTAAGCTTTATGAGTTTCCTTCCAATCGAGCCTCATGTGGAAGGTTTAACACATTCTATCCGCTTTGTCAGAGGAAATAGATTAAATGTCTCCAAAATTGTGGAAGGTTTTAATTAAAGTCCTCTGCAACGACGGAGAAATTCGTGTAAGTCTACAGCAACAACCGTTTTAACGAACAAGTCTGGCCCGACGGAAGAGTTAAGGTTCTTTTTCCCGGAAGGTTTTAATTAAAGTCCTCTGCAATGGAGGAGAAACTCGTGTAAGTCTATCGCAACGGCCTTTCTGACGAACAAGTCTGGCTCGATGGAAGAGTTAAGGTTCTTTTTCCGAAACAGCGAAGGAACTCGCCTATTTTTTTCACAACGGCCGACATTTCTGATCAACTCTTCCGCAAAAGGGCAGATGAACCTTTCCTTCTTCTCCGATGAATTGTTTTGCTTAAGTTACATAAAATCACCCGCAGCCCCGGATAAATTTGCTTATCTTTTCCACTATAGCGGATAAAACTCAGCTAATATGGAGACTTGTACCTGCACAATGGTGTGACGTGAGTGTCTTCTCTTTGTATTGATTGTTGAACTGACTTCAAAAAACCCTAGTATATGATGGTGAATGCCCTGCTCTTTTTCTGTGTGGAAGCTTGGATGTGTGGATTCCTTGTGCATAAATGCTCATTGCTAGTGAATCCGTTGGTGTGAGAATTGGTTTGGCATTTCATTTTTAAAGGGTTAAATTCAGTGTTCTCTTCTTAAATTCCCAAGCAAATAATTGGAACAACATTGACTACGTTGGTCAAGGAACAATATCAGCTACGCAGATTTTATTACTATATTTTAACATGCAAACCTCTTGTATATCAACACGCAGAGCTCATAGAATTCGCGGACCTGGTCACTTGATGTTTAGAGAGACGGTTGGATCTCCACTACTGTGAGGAGTGTGCAGAGTTTGTTTAAGAGGAAGGCGTGCATACAAAGTTGTGAGAGCTAGTGTTTCGCAGAGACGAGCGTGAATGCCGATGTATACTGGGCGTGTTGGTAGAGCAAAACGTGAATGTTGGCTTTGGCAGAGATAGGCGTGAATGCAGTTACAGGATAGGCGTGAATGCAGTGTCACCGTCGCCGAGGCCCAACTCCCTGGTATGAATGTCACCATCGAGTATGTAGCCGAGCAGGCCATTCGCTCCATCATCAACCCAGTGCCCACAGATTATCCCACTACGACAGCCATGAATGTCACCATTGGAGAGGTACGCCACTTACGGCTAAGTATCTGGTTGGACTTATCTAGCATGCTGAGAATTTACAGAATCGTATCGGGGTAATGAAGCATTTTTAGACTATTTGCAAGCATCCATGGCTAAGCATAACCATCCACGTGGCAAGATTAAATTCGATCCATGAGCGAGGAATCTAGCCGACGTAGAGGTTATGGACCTCCATGGTGAAACACCTACTGCATAAAAATGATTGAAAGAAATGATGACTTTGTTATATGTGTATCTCCTCTTTTTGAAAACATGAAGAGTGATCTCTTTATTAGTGTGGTCCAAAGGAATAGGTACTACAATGTGGTAATATTGAAGTATAAGGGTTACTATATTCACTTATCTGAAGGGATAGGTAGACTCATGTGGCAATAAAAAAATACAAGTGTTACTGTGTGTTTATTTCCTTTTAAATAGTGTGTATTAAAATTTGTAAAGAAATTGTTGGCAATAAAAAAATACAAGTGTTAGTGGTTGGTTTTTTCCTTTTAAATAATTTGTAAAGAAATTGTGGGGCTTAGGGTCGAACCCATGTATTTATTTTGTAACTGTTAATTAAATTTGCTCGTTGTGGGTGAGAAACTCAATGAAAGAAGGGGGACTATGAACCCACGAGAGGGAAAACGAAAATAACAAGGAGCTAAGGAGTAAGGGAATGAAAAACTCTCATCAATTTGGCAAATATTATAAAACAAAGCTAGTTATCACAGAGAAAAATCATTCTTTATTTTTTCTAATTTGTATCGCTAGCTAGCTAGAGAATGCTAGTTCCTAGTATTTCTTCATTCCCTTAGGTAATTAGACTGTCGAGAACACGTCTAATTATGCAAAACTACTAAGAACATGTCTAATTACACTTGTCCGCAGGGCTGAATCAAACTAGATGCATTGTTTTTCGACTTCTAGCTAGAGATGCTAGTTCTTATTTTATTTTTGTTAGTGTTGCTCACTTGTTAAGAATCAGTTTCAGAATAAATCCCTACCTATATTGATGCTTAGGAATGATTATGTTGCATAATTCTATTTATTGTGAATGTTAGTGTATTACTACTAGTCACATCTTAGGGGTGTGAAAAAATGGTATCGGAGCGAGTTTACCACACTCAGACCATTGGGTGCAACTAAGATGAGATACTTAGGTGCAGATTTCCAAATAAACTTTGTTCTAATAGAAATTTCCAAATACTTATATGGCTAGGTTGAAGGGAGTTAAGAAACTGTGAAATGGAGAATGAACAAGCTTTTTCCAACCTTGCCGGAGAAGTGAGAATGGATGATAACAAGAAAAAATCCAATGGGCACATAGAAGAGGTGGATGCACAGGAAATGATTTGGACAATGAAAAGTCTACAAGCTGATAATAAGAAAATTACAAAGGTTCAGGAAAAGTAGAATGAAGTGAACCTTCAGCTGTTGCAAAAGTTGGTTTTCCTGCAAAATTAGGTAAATGATGTTTCGATATCTAACATGAAGGACGAGGACATAGAATCTCTGACTCAAAAGTGGACTGCAAAAGGCACCGGACCTCAAGAAGTGGACCTAGGAATAAACTGGATTAGCATTCACCTATTCGGATAGCTGGAAAACATTACAGGCCAGAGGAAACAGAGAGTAGATCAAAAACCTATCCAAAAAGAAACCAAAGGCAAAGGCAAGATAAGGACCAATTGTATGGGGAGCTTAGGAAAACAAAACCTTTTAGATTTGATGGAGAAAAGGAAGGTGAAAATGCTAAATATTGGCTGCTAGAAATGAAGAAGTATCTCCAACTTTATAACTACTCTAACAATCAGGAAGCCCGGATAGCTATATACAATCTTCAAGGGAAAGCCTACATGTGGTGGGAATAACTGAAGCAGGTAACAGATTTAGATGAGAGGAATATTTCATGTGAAATATTTCAGAAATACTTGTCTCAGCTCGACTATGACCAGAAAATGCAAGAGCTTTTTGAACTCAAGTTGGGCACCATGACTATGGAAGAATATGAAAATAAGTTCTTCGAGCTACTGAGGTACGCTGATTTTATTCAGGATGAGAAGGTTAAAATTCAACGTCTTCTAAGTGGGTTACCAACATACTATAGGGATAAAATTACGTATGATGAACCAAGAACTCTGGAAGAAGCCATAAGAAAAGCCAAATGTCTGTACGAGTAGAGTAAAGGAAGGTAGGATATACATAAGACTTGGAAAGATAAGCTAAAGGAAAAATAGGATCAGAGAAAGAAGGGTTCCAAACCCTTTGTTGTTAAAGGTAATCTAAATACGTACTGAGGAAGTCATATTTTTCCAAGTGAATCAAAGATAGCTTAAACTACAAGGAAGAAACCAACACCACCTATTAAATGTTGGAGCTATGGAGGTGAAAATTTGTTTCGGGACTGCCCCTGAAAAGGTAACAAGGCGGGAAACATTCATAGCATACAGGAAGCTACAACCGTGGAAGAAGTGGCTAGAAGCATACCTCGCATATATGCAACACTGGATAATAGACAAGCATATCACCAGTCAGCTATGATAGAGGTGAAAGGTATGATTGATGAGGAGCCTATTTTGATTTTAATTGCTTTAGGATCTAATCATAGTTACATAAACTCTAATATGATTGAAAAATGTCACTTAGTAAGTAGAAAGCTTCCTCGTTCTAGGATGGTACAGTTAGCTACAGGTACAAAAAGGAAGATCACCTCAGTGATCAAGGATTGTTGTTTCAATATGAATGGAATTCAAACAAGAGAATATTTGGATGTCATACCTCTTGGATCCTACATTATTCTCATTGGGATGGATTGGCTAGACTCACATTACGTTGTTCTAGACTACCATAACAAGATAATTACCAGTCTTCATGAGGATAATAAGTAGACTCTTGTAAAAGGCATTCCAAGACCTGTAACCGTACGACATGTCTCTGCCATGCAAATGAAAAAATAAATCCTGAAAGGTGTCCAACTATACATGGTTCATGCTAAAGAAATATCCACAAATGAAGGATTACAAATTGAATATTATCCAGTGCTACAGGAATTTTCCGATGTGTTCCAGATATATACTTGGATTACCCCCAAAATGAGACATTGCTTTTACTATTGAATTGGTACTTGGAACTACCCCGGCATCCAAAGAACCATATAGGATGAGCTCACCCCACCTGGAGGAATTACAAATGCAGCTTGAGGAATTTCTGAAGAAGGGGTATATTCGCCCCAGTGTGTCACCTTGGGGGTCACTTGCATTATTTGTAAAGAAGAAAGATGGGACCTTGAGGTTGTGTATGGACTACAAGCATCTAAATAAGGACACAATAAAGAAAAAAAATCCATTACCTAGGAATGATGACCTATTTGACTAGTTGAGAGGAGCTAAGGTTTTCTCCAAAAGAGATCTGAGGTCAGGTTATCACCAGGTGAGAATTAAAGAAGAAGAAATCAGCAAAACTGCTTTCAGGACTAGGTATGGACACTATGAGTAAACAATTTTTCATTTTGGACTGACAAATGCACCAACCACCTTTATGTGTTTAATGAATGGTCTTTTCTGAAACTATTTGGATAAGTTTATTATAGTATTATTGGATGACATACTAATCTATTCCAAGACGATGGAAGAGCATGAAGAGCATCTGAGGATAACCATGCACATATTAAGAGAGAATCAAATTTATGCTCAGCTAATTAAATGTTCATTTTATCAAAAGAAACTCTTGTATTTGGGACATATCATCTTAGAGGAAGGAGTAATGGTGGATCCCATAAAGATAAAAGCAATATAGGAATGGCCTGCTCTGTGGAACGTAACAGAAGTACAATCCTTTATGGGTTTAGAAGGATACTACATGAGGTTTGTTGAGGCTTTCTCAAGGATAGAAAACCCCATAACATCCTTATAAAAGAAGGGAGTGAAATTCCTATGGACTAAAAAATGCAAGGAAAATTTCCAACTCCTAAAGAAACTACTCACCTATACACCAATACTAAAGATTGTTGATCCAGATAAGGAATATGTTGTTTGCATCGATGCATCGCTTGAAGGAATAGGAGGGGTCTTAAAGCGGGAAGGCCATGTAATTTTCGATGAATCTAGGAAGTTGAAAGTGCACGAAAAAAACTATGCCACTCATGATCTAGACCTTGCTGCTATCGTGCATGCGCTCAAAATGTGGAGACACTACCTTATGGGAAAAAGATTTGAATTAAGAATAGATCACCGGAGCTTAAGATACTTGTTCGAGCAACCAAATTTGAATGCCCACCAAGCAAGGAAGATGGAATTATTAAATGAATTTGATATTGAAATAAAACATATCAAAGGAAAAGAGAACCAAGTTGTTGATGCACTTTGAAAGAAGAATCGAGACTCTCGAATGATAGCCATCAGCCACGGGGGGTTCACTCAGTGAACTTGTTACATAGCACGATCGTTCACGGGATATTAAAGAATATCCCTAATTTCACTAAATATTGGAAAATGCCTCCTAAAACTGTATTGTTGAACCCCCCTCCCAATATACCTTTCCAATTAAGAAAACCCCTAGTTTCACCAGATATTGTAGGTATCCATTTTTATCAACCCATTTTTAATACCCCCTTTATATCATTTTATCAAGTTGTAACAAACAAGATCCCTAACACATCTCAGTATATGCAAACATGATGCTAAGTAAAATAATAGTATAATGCTAATAATGATCTCACCGGGAATGTAGGGGTGACTGAGTCAATTTTTCGCATTGGATAGTGGAAGAACCAATGAAATATTAATGGGGAAGGCAAAATGCTTAAAAGGAAACCCAGTGAAGAGATGAATGTAACAAAGAATGTTAAATACTAATAGTACAATAGTTATGCAATGCTTAGAAAACATGAGGATTGTAGATGTTTCACACCATAACCTACCAATCTACCAATTTTAGCCATAGAGAGATCATGTTTTCTATAATATTAATAAATTAAACTCCATAAAAATGAAAAATTGAACCCATTTTATGGATAGAATTCCCTACCTTCCTATGATGAGGATTACATGCGAATGGCAGTCTATGTGACTACAAGAATCTTTTGGTTATTCTCTGACAAGCTCCATCCACTTCACACTTAAATGGCTAAATCTTGCTTCATTTTCAAGAGGTTAAGTTATGATAATGCTGAGCATATAAAAGCAACTCCAAGAATACAATATTATATAAGAAACCTTTATAGTTTATTTTTTGAACCCACCTATAAAAATAATTACTCAAAATTAACACCAACTAGATTGCAAATGCCTTAAACCCTCAATCAATTACAAAAATTTCAAACACAATATTTTCATAAAGCAAAAAGGTTGGCACTATAGGCCACTAAATATAAGATTTCCAACAATCAAACAAACAACTTTCAACAATTTTCTAGACTGCAAATGCCTTAAACCCTCAATAATTACAAAAATTTCAAACACAATATTTTCATAAAGCAAAAAGGTTGGCATTATAGGCCACTAAATATAAGATTTCCAACAATCAAACAAACAACTTTCAACAATTTTCTTCATTGCATTTTAACTAACGTTTAGGAAACTAATGATTTTAGCACTTAAATTAATTTCTAGTAAAATTTTAAGAACCAACCCTTTTTTGGTAGGATTTAGAAATTATGTTGAATTCACTGTAACAATTTAGGTAAAAAGGGAAAAAATGGGTGAAATTTTAAACAATGGGCATTTTAATTTTGGGTCTTACTTACCTAGTTAATCTCTTTTGTGCCCTTCTGAGCGAGGGGGTACCAAGGTAGGGAATGAACCACTATCTGCCCCTATATCTATATCTGTGCCTAGACTCGCTGTTAGCTATGGGGCTAGGTAAACCTGGGAAGTAAGGTAGGCTAGGCATCATATCAAATAGGTGCTTGGCTGGGAGGGCAGCATAAAACTTTAACTAGTGAAATTACCACTTCCTTGGCGGCCACCCTCACTTTTGTATTACCCTGTTTGGGTGGAAATATATAATTATAAGCAAACAAAAGAATAGTGTTCCTGGACCTCAGCCCACAATCATAGCCTCATTAATAGTCTGGGGTTGCTGGCTTGGCACCGCCATGGTTCTGAAGCAGTTACAAAGGGGAAAGGCATTACGAAAAGGATACAGCCCAGTACCATGAGGTTGCAGCTAGGTTTTCAAGTAACTAAGGATTATTGTGTCAAAGGTGGTCGTCAATCTCTGCAACAATATATAACACATTAATTTAGTAGGGAGGTTTTCAAGTAACTAAGGATTATTAACCCATTTAACTAAAGAAGGTAATAGGTACCAGGTAAGTGAGGCAGGTGAGGCATGGAGAAGAATAGGTGATTACAACTAAGCATGATCTCGGCCCTGTACACAGGCTTGCAGTATCAATTATGATCTCTAAATTGAGAACTACATAGCCCACTTAAAGAACACATGGTTGAAATCATGAAGAATCAATAAGCTGTAATTTTTTTTGTCCTAAAATCTAAAATCTAAATTTATGATATGACAGCTCCTAAATATCCTCCATCCATTTCACAAATGAAGTTGAGATCCACGACTGACATTTTATGGCTGTTGCAACTGTCATTATAGTTGCTAATTTGGTTTTCGTTCCATTGGATAACTAGGGGAATCTCTATTTTAAACACACTGTTGGGCGAATTAATTAAATTAATGAGTTGTAAACTCCTTCCAGTTGCTTACCTGAGCCTTTTTATGAATGCTAGGGTGGATTATTGCACTGCTGGACGTTTTTATAATTGTTGGATGGATTATTTCCCTGTTAGGGCAAGTTTATAAAGCCTGGACATTTTTAATGATGCCTGGGGCGTTTTTTATCCATCTTTGGGCGAATTTCTCAGCTGGGCATTTTTATAATTGCTGGATGGGCGTTTTCATAATTGCTGGATGGATTATTTCACTGTTAGGTCAAGTTCATAAAGCCTGGACGTTTTTAATGATGCCTGGGGCGTTTTTTATCCATCTTTGGGCGAATTTTTCAGCTGGGTGTTTTTATAATTGCTGGATGGGCGTTTTCATAATTGTTGGATGGATTATTTCACTGTTAGGGCAAGTTTATAAAGCCTGGACATTTTTAATGATGCCTGGGGCATTTTTTATCAATCTCTAGGTGAATTTCTTAGCTGGGGGATTTAAAAAAAATCAGAAAACGTTTTTATAACTGCTGGGGAAATTAAGCATGGTCGGCCAGAGTTGAAGTGGCTTGGGTGAATTTGTCTTCTTTAATACAATGAAAATTAAATATTTTACAAATCAATCCCTCTCTATATCACAATTAAAAAATACTTCTTTAAATCAATCACTCTTGAGAATTTCTGTGACAAATGAGAGCCCTATATCTTTTCCACTTCAGTTGTTCTCATACTGCCTGGCAAACGCTGGAAAACAATTACTTTCAACTTGAAACGTGGTGCTCTGCTTCTAAGGCGATTTTAACTTTTCCTTCCAATTTTGGGTATTTCCAAGGATATGTCTAGGCAACAGCGTTGGCAAATGTGGTACTAACAGCTTGTAGGTTTTTATGATGGCCAATTTCCCAGTGGTGTGTTGAACTATTACTTTCACATCCACTTTTTTACTTCCTGTCAAAAGTGAACATATCCATATAATTGCAGCAGCTTGTGTGATTGCTAATGAAGTTAAACCTAAATTAGAATTGCATCATTTTCTCATTTTTTCTAACGCCAGTTTCACAGCTGATAACCAGCTGACTTATCACCTGTCCAGAATCCTTGGCAATATGAAGATTGTAAACTTTGATATTATTGAAAATGTATTTTTCTGAAATTTAGTATTTTCTCATTCTTTTTAATTTTCAATTCAACTCCCGAGATGCATACAAAATTACAAACTCTTAAACCTAGCCAAAAGGAAGTAGACAATAATGTAGCAAACTTCCCTGAAAATAAAACCCACAAGAAGATGCATCTTTGATTATAACTATCACAAGGGTCTGATTACAAAGCTGAGAAAAAGGAGCTTCAAATTTAAAAAAAAAATTGCAAATGCTCCAAGACTGAGGGTGAGGTATCTATTCCACCTAAAACCCATGATAAATTGAAAGCAAGAAAGCACACATATCAATTTATAAAACTAGATATAGTAGTAGAGAGGAGAGTGGATGTAACCACACTAATACCATTAAGCTGAAATAGCATATAGAAGAAACAGAGCATACCTATTATAGGGATTCAAGCAAGCCTATCTAGCTGATTTTGTTTCTATAACTGCTTTCTAGTCAATTCCATTCTTCCTAGAGTCAAGAGAGGATTCTCCTCTTCCCACAATCAATGTTCTGCCGAACTAGAAATGGAATGCGCAAAAACTTCAAGCAAGCCCATCTAGCTGATTTTGTTTCTGTAACTGCTTTCTAGTAAATTCCATTCTTCCTAGAGTCAAGAGAGGATTCTCCTCTTCCCACAATCAATGTTCTGCCGAACCAGAAATGGAGTGCACAAAAACTCCAGTGAAGCCCTCTAATCCTTCAATTAAAAAAAAAAATCTCACTCCCCTGCTTCAGAAAACCTTAATGTGCCACTACAGTGCCAAAAATGTTCCCTACATTAGAAACCCTAAATGATGAAAATCAAAATACCCTACATCAGAAACCCTAAATGTTTCACTGCGGGTACCCAGCTGAAGAAAAAGAAAAAAAAATCATAAAACCCTAGTTCCTTCCACCATAAAACCATTAGATCCATGAGTGACAAAATTAAAGGTCAACTTGACCCCTGGATGCTTCCAAAACCATGTCAGCTCGTCAATCTGAGTGTTGCAAATTACAGAAAGTGGATGGAAATTGGCTTCGGAATTGCCAATGATCATCAGTCGCGACCATGATGGCCCCTCCCTCACACAAGGGTATCTATTGGCTCATTGTCACCTACGTGCTAATTGTTGCTCACTGCTATTGGGCTCACTGGAACAAACCAACCATTGCTCATGGAACGGGCGCGATGTTGTGCTCTTGCACCTTTGATACCACAGAGAAGCCGGAAGATGCTTGCAGATGCTTACAATGAGACTGCTTCTGGATTCAAAGGCTCGCAGGCAAAGCAACTAAGTCTTCTAGATGAAGCCCACGGGAGGGATGGAAATTCTCATAGCCCTGGTCTTAGCGTCCAGGTTCTTCACTTAACATTCCGCCAAAAAAATTAATGTAACCCTACTTCCTTTCAACACCAAAAACCCTACTTCCTTTCAACAGGAAAAGTATTTTTTATTTTGTCTTAATAGAGACGAAAATACTAAAACACAAATATTATAAAATAAATACAAATGAGATCACTAATTAAAGACAATATGAGATTTTTGTCTTAAATTATCATCTCAAAATGGCCCCACATGTAGTAGTGATCTAACTGAGTTGAAGATATGGAAATGTGGAATACAATACTTACCAATAGCTGTGATGAAGATGAAGAATCTAAAAATTTTAGGAGTATATGAGTGTGTAAGCTTTCGTTTCAAAATGTTGAAACATTATCATTAGACTCGTGTTTGGCATTGCCTTTGGATTCTTCCATCAATGAAAGCTTGTTCCATCTGAAGCAGTTAGACTTGTACCGCACAAAAATATCAGAGGTATGCTTTCAAGAATGTGTTTGCCCGAACCTTCAAGATCTGTAGATCGTGTGTTGTAAACATCTGGTGGAGGTTGGGGCATTACCAGGAACACTATTAAATCTCGATTTGAGGCATTACCGTGCATTGAGGAAAATAAGAGGGATTTATAGTGTAGCAAAACTTGAATTACTAGACATCAGGGGGTGCTATAATATAGAATCAGAGGATCTGCGAGGTCTTGGAACTTTCATATATTTAGGTTTTGAACTAAAAGACCAAATTTTGGTATCTTCAGATTTTCAACTAAGATGCTAGACAGAAGCACTCAGGTACTATTCAGGCTTCGAGTCAGATGTTTGGTTGGAAGCTTTTGCAGAAAGTTGCTTCTAGTTGAAAAAGAGTGACCACAGTTCATTGGTGATAAGCTAGGACATGGATCATGTTTTGTATGGAGTACAATACAAAAGGAGCAAGGATCTGCAACTTCTGTAAAAAAATCATTATTATTTACATCGTATTTTATATATTAATCAAGCAAGCTTGAATAAACTAGCTGATAATGACCACCTAAATCAAAATAGATGATTATAAAGTATATTTTCAATGCCACACACAAGCAGATACCATTAATGTTTTAAAAAGATAAAACCAGTTTGAACTTAGTTAAAGTAAGAGTTATGTTTTCAGTTTTTTATTTTAACATAGGCGTAGAAGCCAGCTATTCAGGCACTTGAAACCATTTGATAATTGATACCTAGTTTTTAGTCAAAATCTTGGGCACTGGGCGTTATTAAGATTTATTCCAAATGTCGTTCTAAAATTGCTACTTGCTAACCAAACTGTCCATGTATTTTTCTCTTAGCTAATGCACTGGGCCTTCAACTCAACTGCTATCTCTTATTTAAACATTGTATTATACAGTTTTTCAGTGTGAAGTTTTATTAGCTTATTTTGTGGGTTCTATATGCTCTCACAGAGAGCATTTCTAATATATTTTTTATGCACGGGCTGTAATTTAAGAAAAACGGAGCACTCTGTTTTTTTCTTTTTCTTTCCTTCAAGAAATAAATCAAAGTCTCCTCATTTTGTTTCAGAATCACCGCAGGACATTTTATTGTGCAATTCATTGTTATGAAATATTTCTGAATGTTTGATGTGCTCTTATTATTGATTCAATATTCCACATCAAAACAAACATGTTGATATTCTACATTATTTTCTGAAACCTTGTACAACAACAATTTCTTTCATTTGAATTTTGTTGAACTGAAAGATCAAATTGGAGAATCTTAGATTGATGTGGGGTTATTGAAACCATTTGGCATTGATATCAAAGGAGATTGAAATCGTTTGATGCCTAGTTTTTAAGCATATCTAGGAGTTATTAACTGATCTATTCCAAATAGCATTTTAAAATTGCCATTTGTTCCTTAATCTATTTTCATTTGTTTCCCATAGCTGATATAGCCTTCATCAACTACAGTTTTTGAGTGTGAAGTTTTATTAGCTTATTTTGTGGGTTCTGTACGCTATCACAGAGAGCATTCCTACTATATATATGCACTGGCTGTAATTTAAGAAAACATTAAATCAAAGTCTCCTAATTTTGTTTCAAAATCACTACGGGACATTTGACTGTTGATTTTCATTGTGCAATTCATTGTTATAAAATCTTTCTGAATTTTCGCTGTGATGTTATTATTGACTGGAGTTGAGTTATTTTTTTCAATCGAAGAGAAATCTTCTTCGATCATTATCCATTTTATTTGGAGGTTGCTCCTTTCCAAAAATTAGGTTTGAAGATTATGGCACTTTTTTAAGGCACGCCTCTAACCTAAGCCACACCTCTAGCCTAAGTCTAGCTGCTTTATATTATCATATTGAAATCCCTGTTTTATTGAGGTAAAGACATCCAGGCCCCATGGAATTACTCATTCAGAAGTTAAATCCCTAATAATTGAAGTTACTACATGGATAAACAACAATTCATGGCTCAAATGCATCCATTTAAACAAAAGCTGGTTCCTGAAATAAATATAAGAAAAGCGGTAGAGCATCAAGATGAAGTTGTCGATTGCAGAATATAAAACCTCTAACTAGCTACTAACCTAGCTTGACCAAAGGAATTGTTTCCATTTGCACACTTGGAAAAAAATAACTACCCTGCTTAAACTAGTATACCAAGTAAACCGGAGACGCCACGATTGAGCCCCCTTCTTCGATGATTTGGATTTACTTTCTATATGTTTAGAGGTGAGGAGTAATACCACCTCCTGAACTTGCACCAAATTGACTATGAATTTCAGATTCATGAAAGAAGAGGACCCAACCGTCACTCAGGATAAAATGAACCGCGCAACAAAATTAGGGCACGATTTAAGATTTAGAGTGATGTGAGGACTAAAAGCATTTTTCGTTAGGGGTATGGCAGGGACAAAGATGAAGAAATTTTTTAACAAGAATGAGGGCATTAAGTTTTACATTATAATCAATAATTACCGTGTAAAGAGAAGCCCACAAACCTCTAATATGTGTGGCACCTTCCTTGATGCGGCCACTTGCAGCTTCCTTCATATCTCTGTCAAAGCGACCTTCAAGGGTTTTAGCAGCTCCGATGATCTTCTAGAATCTAAACGTGCAGTCCGCAAGTTGAAAGCACCAAGAATGATTTCTTCAGACCGATAATATGTCTTTGAGCTAATTAAGGCAACCCATAAATGAAAACATGCTTACCCAATAAAACGGGGGCGCCACAGACTGTAATACAAGTTGAAAAGGTGCTGGAAGATTTCAATTCTGAGATATAAGATGTATCAAGTAAATACCCTAACCGGAAGACGCAATTTATGACACACACATTCTCTTCGACCACATATGTAGATGAAGCGCCGCCTAGTGTCCGCAACAAATAGCTCCAGAAAAAAAATGAGTGAATGAAAGCTTCACTAGAATTAGGGGAAACCAGAAAAAACGAGTGAATGAAAGCTTCATTGGAATTAGGGGAAACCACCCCTCCTTTAGAAGAAGAAACCCTAGAAGCTCCTTGTGCAGCCGAAACCTGGCAGACCAATATGACTTATCGAGCAGAATCTTATTGTGCGGCCGATAAGTACCCTGAGAAAAATATCTCTTGTGTAATAAGAGCTAAGATTAGTTTAGGGTCGGGTCCAAAATGAATGGTCAGAACCTCTGAGCTGAGTGAACCTCTCAGGAAATGGGTTGGTTCACGAGTCGCGCCCAAAATCACTTTCAAGCTGAGAGGAGGGAAGAGATGTTTGGCGCGCACGGGGAGCGGAAATATAGATGCAGGGAAAACACATTTTTTCCCTTTTTAATTTAATATAATTAAAAATAAAATAAATATTTGAGACAATAAAAAAATTATAAATATTTGAGATGGAATGAGAATTTCGTCTTAAATAATTGTCTTAAAAACCCTCCTTATGTACTAGTGCCATGATTTGGAGGTATGAATCCATCCTACGATTTGGAGGTTATTCCTCAACTCACCCAAATAAAATAATCCCCAATATTTATATTACTTTGTCAAATTAAAAACCCCCCCTTGACCCCTTAATACGAGGCAATATATTTTAGAAGTTTTTAGGAGTATTCAAAACCCCAATATGAATGGACGTGATATGATATTGCCTCACTAGTGAACCCCCCGTGCCATCAACACCTGGAAATCAGATGTGAAAAGCATATTATTAAATTCCTTGGGTTCATACCACTATTATTTGTAATTCGAAAAGGCTTTGCAGCAAGGTGACATATCACCTAAATACGTAGATTATAACTTGGACAAGGAAGAAATCCTCATGTACAAAAACAAGGTCTACATACCGGAGAATGGAGGACCGAGGAAGGCTATACTACAAGAAATGCATGTTCTCCCATATACAGGCCATTTGGGCTATCAGAAAACCATTACAACAGTAAATAAAGAGCACTACTGGCCAGGGATGAAGAAAAGCATAGCATAGTTCTTAGACATATGTCTTGAATGCCAAAGAGTAAAAGCAAAACATAGGCATCCAACAAGTTTGTTACATCCTCTACCCATACCAGAGTGTGGATGGGATGTAGTCACCATTGATTTCATTACCAAATTTCCAAGGACCAGGAAGAAACATGATTCCATTATGGTGGTAGTGGAAAAATTGACAAAGGTTGCACACTTTATACCTGTTAAATCAACTTATAAGGTGGTCAACATTGTTGAAATATATATGAGAGAGGTAGCTAGATTACATGGAATTCCAAAGGTTATTGTTTCTGACAAGGATTCTAAATTTACATGAAATTTCTGGAAATGTCTATTTAAAGAATTTGAAACCAAACTTAATTTCAACACATCTTACCATCCTTAGATGGATGGTCAAACTGAAAGAGTTAACTAAGTGATCAAAGACATGTTGAGAATGTATCTAATGGACATACCTTCAAAATGGAAAGATTACATATACCTGATGGAATTGCATATAACAATGGGTACCAGGATTCATTGAAAACGAGCCCATTTGAAGCCTTATATGGAAGGAAATGCAACATTCCAGTAAATTGGGACAAACTAGTGGAAGAACAAGTACAAAAGATCAAGCATAATTTAAAGGTGGTTGAGGACAAGCAGAAAAGCTATGTAGATAAAGGGAGAATGTTCATATAATTTCAAGTGGGAGATCGTGTGTTCATGAAAGTAAAGGCCAAGAAAAGCTCATTGAATTTGGGCAGCTGTAGAAAATTGGCAGCTAGATTCTACTCTCCTTTTGAGATATTAAGCAACATTGGACTAGTATCTTATGAGCTAGCCTTGCCTCCCTCCGTGAAGGCACATAATCTATTCCATGTTTCCTTATTAAATAAATATATTCATGATTATGATCATGTGCTTGATTGGTCCTTGATATCGGTAGAACAATAAGGAGAGTTCCTAGTACAACCATTCTGCATATTGGACCAGAAGGTCAAAGTACTCAGGAACATGATCATAGGGAAGGTAAAGGTCCAATGGACACATTACAACCTTGAAGAAGCAACATGGGAGATGGAAGACACCATGTGGAGGGAGTACCCGCATTTGTTCTGAAAATTTTGATTTGTAAAGAAATTTTGTACAATGTATATAATGTGCAGGCACCAAGGACGGTGTTAAACTAAGGGGGTGGGGATTGTAAGACACCAATTGTTTTTCCTTTTAAATAGTTTGTATTTAAATTTATAAAGAAGTTGTGGGGCCTAGGGCCGAACTCATGTACTTATTTTGTAATTGTTAATTAAATATGTCGGTTGTGGGTGAGGAGCTCACTGAAAGAAGGGGGACTATGAACCTTAGGTTAGGTACTTTGGGTTCTAAAAGCTTAGTTTAAAAATTGTTTAAATAAAAATTAAAAATTAAAAGGGAGTGGGCACATGTATTCCCAAACCCATGCACTGAAAGGAGGGGGCGAGAGGAAAATGCAAGGGGGACAACTGAACCAAAGGATTATTCTTTTTTTGCATACCATCAAAAGAAAAGAAAAAAACTTACTGTTCTTTCCTGTGAACCTTGTTATGTGAATGGCTTCAAACCTGTGAATGTTTTGAATTTTGAAACCGGAGATGCCCCTATGCATGCAAATCACACTTGATTGGTCCTAGAGCATTGTTCACCAGTAGAAACACCTGATGTATTGTTTGGTCAGAGAAGGGTAACTATTGTTGTGTGTTGAACCAACAGGTGTAGGAGGAAATCCAAGTGGAGTTAGTGTGTGTAATATAGGTGTTACTATATTTACATACAACAAACATATGTGATTCTTTGTAGATATTGTTTTGATTCGAGTGTTCTCGAACAACGAGTGTATGGGAATCTCCTGTCCGAAAAATAATCACTTGGAATGCATCACTTTGGCAGTGTACATGGAAAATGAATATTCGTAATATTCCAACTAACATGGGCCAACATGATTATCTTTATAGGTTCAAAATAGGACAGACACTTTTAAGATTATGCATGTATTGTAGAAACCAAATACATTCAAATATCGTTATTCAAAATCAGGATGAAAATTATTATATCAATCAGTGTTTATATTTTAGAATTTGAAGACTTATGCTTTTACAAATGTACTCTATATTCACTATGCACCAATAAAGTAACTATAATAATATTTTATTTCACATATTTATGTTATGGATGTGAAATGATTACTATACCCTTTTAAAATTGTGAAGTTCATAAAATTAATTGTACTTTCAATTGAATTAGGCATCTTTACATGCCATTTGAACGATTGGTCTTTCAATTTAATATTATCAGACTACTTTCTCCTTGAAATTTCTTTTCAATTAACAATATAAGATTATTAATTTACATCATCTAATTTAATAGATTAGAATGTTCTACTCATCAACCTTTATCTTCTCCCCAATGGAATGGTATTGCTGGTCTTGCTGGCTTGGGATGGCTGCCTCACTTATTTTTTTACCTTCTGCAATCATATATTTTTGGGGTCCTAACACTTTGGAAACTTAGACAGAAACTTCCTTCCCAGTCGAGCATGCTAGAGCATCTTCCCCTCATTATGGTCTTTCTTCTCTCTCCTGATTCAACGTAGAATATGTTTCTTTCCTTTATGCCTGGGGCAGCTGGTTTTATTGAGTTTCTGTTGGATTGCTTCTCTGCTAAAGGTGTTTAGCATTTGTTAATTTCTGTCTTGGTCGGCATGTTGCTGGCACTTTAGTTTGGTATAATTTTTTTTTTTTTGTAATTTTACATATATTTCTTTATAAAGTATAGGGTTTTTTTACCGCGCACGTTTTTATATTATTCTATGTATTTGAGGAAATATGGATAACATTACTCATCTTTTCATGGTCATGATAAATTAAACTATTAAAACAATTAAAAAATAACGTAGATATTTTAAGATATTTTAAATAAAGAAAAGTAATTTCGAAACGTCAAAAATACCTTTGTCTCGCTGTGTACATAGGCGCGTTCCATTACATCAACATATCATGGTAGTACTTTCAAAATTGGAAACGTATTTTGATTCGGTTCAGGTCAGTTCAAACATCTTTCAAAGGTCTCCAAAAGACGTCGAGTTGCGGTAGCCGACAATGCTAGTGCCAGCTAGTACCAGGCATTCCACGACTCTACATGATTCACGTGATCGGCTGGGCTCTCGCTCGCAAGTGCAAACCGATCAGCTATTATCACTCACCATTTCAGCTCGTTATTGCCCATTCTACACTCAGCTGCCTGCCATGGGAACCCCAAAGCCTCATGTTGTCATCTTTCCTGGCGCGGGAATGGGACATCTCATCCCCGCCGCTGAGCTCGCCAGGCGCCTCTCCGGTCGCCATGGACTCTCCGTCACCTTCATCACCTGCAAATGGATGTTCTCCCCTCGCCTCATGTCTGTTTATTCCGACACCATGGCCTCTTCGGACCTCGACATCACCTTCATCCAGCTGCCGGAGGTGGAGATCGAAGGCGCACAACATATGAAACCCGAAACTCTCATATCTAAGCTTCTCGAGAAATCGAAAGGATCAGTAGAAAATGCTCTCAGATCCCTCGTCCTGCACTCTGCCTGTCCCATCTCTTCTTTCATCACTGATTTTTTCTGCTCCACTATGCTCGATGTGGCCACCGAGCTCGGCATACCCACATATGTATTCTTCACTTCCACCGCTTCTGCTCTTTCACTCATGTTATCCCTACCGAAGCTCGTCTCTGAGATTCCAATTTCATTTAAGGATGCGGATTTTCCAATAGAGATACCAGGCGTTCCGCCGATCTCTGGCAGGGATCTGCCGTCTCCCCTTCAGGACAGGTCCGATGAAGCCTTTTACTGGTTCGTGCACCATTCCTCGCGCCTGTGGGAAGTGACGGGCATTTTGCTAAACACATTTGAGGAGCTGGAGCCTGAAGCGGTCAAATCTCTTGTGGAAGGAAATATATCTAATCCGACTGATATTGATCGAATGCCCTGCTTTTATCCAGTTGGGCCGCTCATATCATCCTCGCCGATTGCAGACAATGACAAGCTCGTCGAAGACGGACAGGCGGATTGCCTCAAGTGGCTAGACAACCAACCGCCTTCGTCGGTTCTGTTCGTTTCCTTCGGAAGCGGAACCGCCCTTCCGAAGGCGCAGGTGATCGAACTCGCGGCGGGACTAGAAGCAAGCGGGCATCGCTTCCTGTGGGTGCTGCGCAGTCCATCAAGCAGTTTTCTGTCCATCGAGGAAACAGAGCTTTCCCAACTGTTACCCAAGGGATTTGAGAGTCGAACCAGGGACCGAGGACTTGTTGTTGCTTCATGGGCGCCTCAGATTCCTGTTCTCTCTCATCCATCCACCGGGGGTTTCCTTTCTCACTGCGGCTGGAACTCTACGCTGGAGAGCCTCTTACATGGTGTGCCGATGATCTGTTGGCCTCTTTTTGCAGAACAAAGGATGAACAAGATTCTCCTGGTTAATGAATTTAAAATGGCGATCGCAACGACGATGGAAAGCGATGAATTCGTAAGAAGTGGAGAAGTGGAGAGAGCGGTTAGGGAGTTGATGGAAGGAGACGGCGGTACGAGGGTAAGGGCGAGAGCCAGAGAATTGAAGGAAATGGCCATATCTGCGTTGAAAGAAGGGGGCAGTTCATACAAAACCATGGCCGCTGCAGTCTCTGAGTGGACAACAAACGCACAAAACTCGGCAGCCAACACATAGATTTCCAACGGGTAATAACACATTCGAACTGGGAATCTGCTCGTTCGGATATTTTTTAATGGTGTATGTTTTTTTGTGCATTATTTCTTGAGATTTTTATTTTGTAAAGCAAAGGATTAATGTTCTCGCATAAAAAGCTGGGATGGGATGGGATTGTGGGTTGGTTCACGACTGTAACTTGTGGTCTGTGTATGATTACATCACTGTTTATATCATTAGATGTACGACTGTGGCAAAAGTTAAAGTTATCGTAATTTATGGTAAATTTTGAATAGTTGTATGCCATCTGTAACTTTCTCACGTGTAGTTGTAAAAGCTGGTTTAACCTTTCTGCCAACGAGAGACCTGAATTCTATCTCTAAAAGTGTTTTAAAAAAGTAAATTTAGTATTATTGTGATTTAAGGCTGGATACAACATCTAAAAAGTAAATTTAGTATATTGTGATTTAATGATTAATACAAAGTGTGGCCAGCTAAAAATCCAAATTTTTAGTATATTGTGATTTAATGATTAATACAAAGTGTGGCCAGCTAAAAATCCAAATTTTAATAGATGTAGAGTAGTAAAAATATTAAGAAGGTGGATATATAGAATAATTTGTCTACTAAATATATTTAGTTCATTGGTTGTAGTTTGGGTGGTTGAGAGGAAAGATTGTTACCCTCCCCACCCAGGTTCAATTCTTGTAAGTGACATGATGCTCTTGTTGAGTCCTATTGTAATGATTGTATTTTCAAGTTTTAAGAATATTTTATTTGGAATTTTGTTTTATTTATTTTACTTACCATAGGATACAAAAGAAGATAAGTGAGAATAGATTACATAGAGACTTGATATTCGGTCTAGGACCGAGAGGGGGGCTTGGTGAAACAATATATTGGTTTTGTATGGTGATTTAAAGGGCGGATCTCACATTTGTAAAAAAACTCTTCTGCAAAGGGTTGATAGTGGTTGGAATTTGTATTCATCCTTGCTTGTTGTACAATTTTTTTTTTACGTTTTTTATTCTTATACTCCTCATTAAACAACGTTTTGTCCAAAATTTTGGTCTTCAACAATGAATTTTTGATGAGAAATTAACCCTTTGATAATTTTAAGCTATACTTACAAAATTACCTTTCCATAATGAAGTTTTAAGTTAAAAACTACTCATTAACAACTCTTGCAGTTTTTTGCAAAAACATACCAAAAAACTCAATTTTTTACATGGTTTTATAGCAACTAAAACACCCTCCTCACATCAATAACTTGATTTCTTCCACCTATAACAGAGCATAAATGAATTAGGAGAGGAGTATCCTCACATCAATAACTTGATTTCTTCCACCTATAACAAAGCATAAATGAATTAAGAGAGGAGTATCCTCACATCAATAACTTGATTTCTTCCACCTATAAGTGTTCTTTCTTCCACTGGTAGTGGAGCAAAAACGAACTAGGAGAAGAATGTGAATCACCATTAAAACTAAGAAAAGGAAAAACATAATATTTAAGTACATCCCTCATGATCCCATGAAATAGGAGCCATTTATGAAGATAAAGTTTTTGTGTTCATTTTATTTACATAAGAAAGCAAAATATCCTTTCCCAAAAAAAATTGATAGACATTATTTAAAATTAACAACCTCCAATTTTTATTGAGCCAAATTTCCATAGCCTTGGGAGACGGATAAAGTATAGTAAATTGCCCTACTAATTCTCTCTTAGTTAGAGCCACGACCTTTAGTTTAGAGGCCATCGACCAGATATTGACATCTAGAACAACATATAGTTTGAGAAAACGAGAGGAGGGGTTTTGAAGGCTTGCCACCACTACGTAAAAGAATTCATCCATGAGCCATTTTCTCTCCCCAAGATCTAGATCACGAGGAGGATCCATGCGATTGATCGAAACCCTATCTAAGGAGGTCACATCACAGATCAAAACTTGGTTAACAATATGTGTTAGATTTGAAAATTTGAATTTTTTCATTATGTTTTTTGGTATGTCTATATTTTATTTTTTATGAAGTCTAAAAATTCGTTCGACATTTTTTTAATAAATCTGAATTTTGTGTTGTTTGAATCTTGTTTCTGAATGCATTAATAGATTTAATGGTATTTGATATTTTAGGATTTTTTTCAAAAAATTTACGATTTTTGTAAAAATCATGCAAAAAAATATTCTTGGAAATTGTCAAATGTTTAAGCTAGGCAATTTTTTACTCTATTAATAACTTTGATCTTTCTAATCTTAACCTTTAGTAATTTAAAAATGTTTCTCTAAAAAATACAATTTTAAAGAAAATAAAACAATTCTTTACCATAAAAATATACTTTAATTATTATAATAATACATACTAAATAAATAATTATTGTTTAATTCAATAATATATTATCTTTTAAAATATCATTACATATGGTATATATCTAAACCAAAAATTTCATTTACTAGTATTATCACTAATTAATTAATATAAGAAGCAAGTTAAATTACTTTATTTTTCTAATTGATGCTTTTGAAAATGACACATACCTAAACCAAATTACTACTTATTGTCACCAACTAATCAACACAAATTACTTGAGCAAAGTCAAATGAAGTTTCAAACAACCATACACAATCAAATTTCATTCTAAAATCACCATAGTAAAACGATGCCCAGTTTTAATGATAAAAGGTGAGAAAAATGCACGCAAATATATGTTAGCTTAATGACAACAAAGTTAAGCTCTTGTACACCTAAAATACCTATATAAAAAATAAAATTCATATGAGCTCGGCCATGAGTAATTCAAGAAATGACAGAGATTCAATTATGCAAACCTAGATCTGTGTTATAGCTTCATAACAACATAGTTAAGCTATGGTACTCTTAGAACGACCATATAGAAAATGAACTTCAAATGAGTTTGTTTTATAGGCCTTGATTGATTCAATAAATAAGAGAGATTCCTTGAAGAATGAGCACATTGGAAAGAAACTTGTTGGCATCCTCTGTAGGATGGACACTGTCCAAGAACATGTAATGAGAAGCATTGTCACACATCCCTACTAACCTACGATTGCACAATATGATTGTCTCAATGATTCTCGTCACACAATAGGCTTTTCTTTCCTCTGCAAACCTTGTATTCATTCATTTGCATTCCCAATGAACCCACTTAGAATATATTATAAACTAACTAATGGAACATAATAAACACAGTATTAGAACTGCAGAAGTGCCATTACCATTGTCTAAAGGATGTTGAACACAATTATATAATGTTGTATAAATTTCAAATACTATGATTTTAAGCCATGGGATCTTTTTCCCTAAGCCATTTACTGTAGCTTTTAGTTGATTGTTATATTGTTGAGAATCGTTGTTTAAGTTAATAATACAAAAATTTTCATTGTTGCCAAATATAAATGATTTCAATTTATTGTTATATATTGTTGAGATCAATTGTTTAAGCGAATAACACATGATTTTTCACCATTTCCAAATAGAGTGATTGATGTCTACATGCACCCTAATGGAGGAAGCGAAGTCACAACAATTATGCAAGCCCCTAATTGATACAACCTCTAAAAATATTAATTGACAACTCCAACTTTGAAAATCAATAGTTGTGTTGACAAAAAGCAACAATTCTAGATAAAAAATATTCAAGCCTATAAACCATGGTTAAAGGGGTGATCTAGTTTAGTGGTTAAAGCGAGGGTATGTTATATTTCCCATCCAGATTAAATACTTACCGAGGACCTATTTGTAATCATACTTGTGTTTTGACTAAACTGATGGATGCTTCTTAATCAAGAATTGATTAAGAAGATCTTAGTAAAAACATTCAACAAACAATGGGAAAAAAATTAAATAAATCACAAATATTCTAGTACGGAAAGGAAAGTTCATTTTCCCACCTGAGTAAGCAGTGAAAACTTTTGCATAAGCAACTCCATGAACTATGGAATAGTGTACTACTTCAGAAGCTCAGGGCTATGTAATAATTCTGTATGAAACCACTCACACCGGCACTAATGACATACAATGCTTGGGACACAATAGAATAAACATTGGCTCTACCCACAAATCTTGATTGGTACTCTTGAAAATACTATAGTTGTTGCATCAACAATATTGCATTCTACAAACAAAAATTTGTAATAGGTATTATACTTATGAAAAAAAGAAACAAATAAAAAACACTTGTGAATAGGATCTAGTTTGGATTCTAATTTGGATGGTTTGAGTGAAGCCATTGATTGATTTTAGCTGGCATGCATGTCAAGATGGATGATGGAGGGATCCCTCAGTTATGGCCACCTCCCCAAAAATTTATTCCACAATTCACCAGGTCAACATTCACAAACACATCCCTCATGGACGACTTTGACGAAGTAAATTTCCTCTTATCCCAACCACTTCTCCAAACATTTATTCACACCGGGTAATATTTATATAATACATTAAAGAAAAACACACGAACCAATTCCCTCGTCCCACACCTATTCCATTTAAACCCATGAACCCCCTATTAAAACCATAGCCCATTTTTGTAAATCCAGTGAAGTTAAAAGGGGTCAATAGAAACAAAGTTCGAATCCGCTTCACCAAATCAGGTAAGACGAGGGCTTTTATAATCACGACCGCATGAAGATGAATACTGTGTGGAAAGTTGGAATTTACTTGGAAATATGAGGGTTTTTTTAATCATAACCACATGCTCATTAGAAGGGTGTCACAATATCACTCATTCTACAGTTCTACGGCTACCTATTGCAAAATGCGCTAGATATGCAATTAACTTAGGGTTACAACTTATGGGACGTGGTGGGAACCCTTTGATGGGCTATGACATGTTCAATTTTGAAACTAAGGTGAAAACATAATTTTTTTTCTTTAATTTCAAGTGATTAAATAAGGATATATATTATTTATATTAAAAAAATATATTAGATAAATTTAATGTTAATTAATAAAATATATTTTAAAAGTTTAAAAAGAATAAAAAGTGATTGATGTGATTCCTAGAAAAAGTTTTTTTTTTCAACCGAAAAAAAAAACGTACTATTGCTATTCATGGAATCAAATAGTACAAAGATGTTCAACCTTATAAGACAAGGTTTTTTCATGATGTTCAAAGCTGCATGTCAAATTACTCCACATCTCCTATCATATCAAAAATAATTACAAAATAGACTTGATAGACCAGAGGTTCTAATTCAAATTACATTCTTCGGCCAAAAGACTGTGGAAACTTAGTCAAAAAAGATAAAATCACCCTTATCCAGCAGAATGGAATCTAGCCATTCCTCCCAAAACAGGTGACCCTCAGAGCAAAGTAGAGCTAACTTTGATAATTCATCGACCTTATCATTGTGTTCCCTGTAAATATGAGTGAAAGAGATGTGCTCGAACTTTTCAATTTCCTCCCTAGTGCGCCTGCACCAGTGATTCAGAGCCAAAACATTTAGCTCAAAATCTCCAGCAGCCCATTTTATAGTGACTCGAGAGTCACCGAAGACCTTTAAGTCTACAAGACCAAAGATGTTTGCACATTTCAGTACACACCACAAAGCTAATAACTCTGCCTTCATGTTATTTCCAATACCACAGTTTAGTCGAAAGGTGAAATGGTGATCCTCATTCAAATAAATAATCCCCCCAGCTGCACAGATGCCATGCTGAGCATCCCCATCAAAAAAGAGGATGGGTTGCTCAACTTTGAAAGAAAACTGTCCCACACTTCTGACACCAACATTATCATCCTCAGAATTAAATTGTTGGGCTAGTTTTAGAGCTATAAGGCCACACACCTTTGTCTCCAGCCATTTTCCTTGAAAAGTAGCACTATTCCTGGCATACCAAAGAGCCCAAGAAACAAAAATGGGCAGCAGTAATGTGTCCTTTGAGAACCTATACCAATTGAGAAGTGAGTGTCCAAAATCTCCCACCTCCCAATCATTATGTACTTTCAGCTCTGCACAACAGAAATGCCAAACACTTCTACCAAAAGAGCAATATACAAACAGATGATTAATATTTTCAGAATTTTCCTTGCAGAGAATGCACCAATTTGGGCCACACCATCCACGCTTCAGAAGATTATCCCAAGTTTTCAAAGTACCCTGCAAAGCATGCCAAAGAAAGCACTTGATCTTTAGAGGGAAATCCCACTTCCAAATCCTTTTATACCACCAGTTTTGTGGAAATATGTATTTTTCTTACAAAATTCTGTCATAAGCAGTTTTTGTGGTGACCATGCCCGATTTACTATTCCCACTCCATATGAATTTATCATCTTGTGTAGTCAATGTACATCCTACAGAATTAAGAGCATAAACATAATTATCCCAAACAATAGCATCATCCCCTTCCAATCCCAAATCATTGGATTTGTACCAATAAGAATCACCATCACTAATTATGATACTCTTTAGATTTGTCATCCCATAAATCTTCAAATATTCCCGCATCCTATAAGGAAGATAACTGTTTTCCTCCATGCCCAGAATTTTGTCCAAACCAATTCTTATATCCTCACCATTCCCAACCTGCCACTTCAAATCACCAGTAATCCATCCCGAGACTCAATGCAAACCATGCCACATCGGAGAAATATTACCCCCCAGGGGCATCGAATTCCTGATCCATGATATCACATCCATTTTGATATACTTTACGAAGATAACTCTAGACCAAAGTGTGCTACTGAATAGACACCTCCACAGGCTTTTGATTCTAAGGGCCATACTAAAGGTGCCCAGGTCTTTTATCCCCCATCCTCCAAATTTTTCAGGCCGGGAAAGAGTCTCCCACCCTGTCATAACCAAATTTGCATGGTCTTTACCTCCGGTCCACAAAAAATTGAATATTAACCTTCTAATGACATTCAGGATGAAAGCTGGGACTTCAAGCAAAGACATCCAATATACAGGGATCCCCAGTAATACATCTTTGACCAGTGTAAGTTTACCACCCATAGAGAGCATCCTATATGCCCAATGATCAATGCGAGCTTCAACTTTTCGAATAAGCCACCACCAGTCCTTGATCTGGTAATTAGTTGGTCTCAAAAAGAAACCCAAATATTTGAGACCATCATCTAATGGATAGCAACTATATGCCATAATGCTAGATATTTCACATCTTCTATCTAATTCCACATTAAGATAATGAAAACTAGATTTTGCATTGCTCACCTTCATTCCCGAGACGCTGTATAATGTGTTGATAATATTCCTGAAAACTCTCCATTCATTTACTGTAGCTAATCCCGCCAATAACACATCATCAACAAATATAAGGTGTGTTAAAACACAACCAATACCCACCTCGATACCACTGATCAAGCCTTCATTTTTTGCAAAGTTCAGCATCCTACTGAGCCCATCAATTACTAACGGGAACAACAAAGGGGCATAGGGAAGCCTTGACGAAGTCCCCTGGAACACTTAAAAAAAGTAGATGGCGAACCATTAATCAAAACAACAATACTGGCCGTAGTGACACAATTCATTATCCAATTTAGGACCAGAGGAGGAACACCTATCTGAATCAATGTTAGTCTTAAAAAAGTCCAATTGACCCGATCATAGGCCTTTTCCAGGTCCATTTTCAGCAACATAGCCTGTTGTTTCCGAGCTTTGATAGAGTGCAACAATTCCTGAGAAGTCCCGATGGCATCATGAAATTGACGGTTATGCAAGAAGCCAAACTGTTCCTTAGTGATATGCTTAGAAAGTGCAGATTTAATCCTTTGAGCAATGATTTTGGACACCAATTTATAAGCTAAATTGCATAACGCAATGGGTCTGTAGTCACCAAAATTTGCAAGTTTGCTTTTTTTTGGAATAAGAGTAACAAAGGTAGAATTCATTACCCCAGAGGAGAAACCATGCAACTTGGTATATTCCACGATATTCAAAATGTCCAAGCCCATGACATCAAAGAAATGAGTATATATTTCAATAGGCCAACTGTCCGGTCCAGGACTTTTTTCATTGGCAAATAGTTTCAATGTTTTCTCCACCTCCTCAATGGTAACCTCTTTCCCCAAATCAATAGCCTCTTGGTCATTGAAAAACCTAGGGAAAAGTTCTGCCACTCTAATTTGATCCAGAAGTTGACAGTTGCCTTCATCTTTATATATATTGCCAAAATGATTAATAGCTTCGATTTTCAATGAATCACCCCCAGAGATTATGTAACCCTCCATATTTTCCAAATCCCATATTGAATTCATGTTTCGGTGGGCAAAAGCATAGGAATGGAAAAATTTTGTATTGCAATCACCATGGTTAATCCATAGAGCCCTACTCTTCAATCTCCATTCCATTCCTCTTGTAAAAGAACCTCCTCTTTTTTCTTCTCAAAATTCTTTACTGCTTGAAACCCTTCCTCATTTAACTCACCATTAAAATTTTCCAAATGATACTTCTGAATCTCAGCCTCAAGATGTGACAATTCTTTCTTATCCTCTTCTTTCCAAGCCTTAATCCATCCCACAACCACTTTTTTGAGCAATCTCATTTTATTACAAAATAAAACTAAGGGGTTGTCACCATCAACATTCACTAATTGCCAGAATTCTTTAACCATTTTGCAGAAATCTTCTTGTAACAGCCATGAGTTATTGAACTTAAAAGAAACATTGTTCCTCAAACCATAATCATCGAATTGAAAGACAATAGGCTAATGATCAGAAAACTTGAAATCGTGCAGCCATGTTCTATATCTCTGAAAATTTTCCAATAAAGATTCCTTCGCCAAGAATCTATCAAGCCTTTTGTGAATACTCTCACTACCACATCTGTAATTTGTCCAGGTGGGAAACATTTTTGTAGGAAGAACATCAACCAACTCATTGTCAATCAGAAGTTTGGAGAAAAAATCTAACAAAGGATCCAATCTAGCTTTTTGACCCCATATTTCTGAAGGTGACTTTGTGAAATTTAAGTCACCTGCAAAAATAAGATTTTCTGCATTTAAGATCCTAGAGCCAACAAGAGAGTCCCAAAAATGTTGTCTGTTTGAGTAGGGTGCATAACAATTAAAAACAGATAATTTAAAATTTTGACCAATACATAAACCTTCCAAAAAAATCCCCCATTCTGTCCTAAAGGCTTTAAAGGAGAACAGTTGTGGGTTCTAGGCAATAGCCAATCCACCAGATAACCCTGAAGAGTCTGTGGCTGTAACCTCCCAGCTCAGCAACAAACCCCCAATTTTCAAAATAGCATCATAACAAGAACACATGGTCTCCTGAAATAGAACAATACCCGGGCAAGTAGTATGGAAAAGGTTGGTTAGGGCCCTAGCCCGTGAAACCCCACCCAACCCACGAACGTTCAGTGACAGCAACAACATCAAGAAATATCCACAATGGGAAACTTCGCTCTAAGGCCTGACATAGAACTATCA
The DNA here is from genome assembly GCA_027924585.1 of Larix kaempferi. Classification (NCBI taxonomy): domain Eukaryota; kingdom Viridiplantae; phylum Streptophyta; class Pinopsida; order Pinales; family Pinaceae; genus Larix; species Larix kaempferi. The sequence goes on from BSBM01000391.1 coordinate 5,638,294, forward strand.
ACATTCACAGAATTATCACCGTTCACCCTCTCAACATCAGTCAAACACTCAACCACCTACAAATCAGGATTTGGAACATTCTTCTTTTTTTTCCCCTTGCGTATAGTAACATTTTGGAATCAAGGAGTATGTATAGGTAATACAGCCGAATCCAGGGAAGGGTTTTTTGAATAGATGGGGAGAGGTGTAAACCCAATAGCTACCTTTGACCCAAGTTCACACATACTATCCGAATCAACAACAACAAACCCTGGATCACTTGAAACAATGTCATCCACCCGAGGGGTCTCAGCAGAGGAAATAATTTGTGGAGGAATAGTATCAGAGGCACTTGATAACCCTATATTAGATAGGTGGACAAAATTTGTATCAGGGCACAATCTAGGGGGACAGACATCCAATTCAACAACCTCAAGATCCTTCTCAAGACTCCTAACAACCGGAGATGGACCCTTCTCAGAAACAATGAGGGACGACATGTCACAGTGGTTATTAGACAACCCATGCCCCAATTTAACTTCCCCTCCTGAAATTCTTCTATCTAAGTCCATTTCCCTATCAAAAATAAAATCTAATTCTGCTTTGGATAACTCAGAATAAGAAGATTCCGGAGGGAGTTTTGACTTACCTTTTTCAGTAGAAGCCAGAGTGACAAAACCCAGATTTGGAGAGATGTTCTCCATTCCACGTCCCGAAGGAACCAATTTTGACTGAAGAGCAGGACAATTAGCTTGGATATGACCAATAACACGGTAGTGAAAGCATCTAAAGGGGGTTCTGAAGAAATCAAGTTGTTGTACCCATAATCTGTCATCCCACTCAATCTCAATAGTCGCAGGGAGACCCAAACTCAAATCCAATTCCACCATTACCTTTGCATAACGTCTGTCAATGCCGAAAATATAATTTTTATCGACCCTTATAAACTCCCCCACCGAGTTTTCCAACCCCTTCACAATATCCTCCGTCCATAGTTCAATGGGAAGCCCGAGAATAATCATCCAAAGATGTCGAATGCCCATTCTTTCCCGAATGGGATCAAATGAGACATGCCAACGTTTGAGATTTAAAGATCCATCCTTAAATAGCCATGTCCCTGCCAAAATTTTAGCCAAAGCCTCCTGGCTAGGGAAAATGAAAAGAATCCACCGGTTCACTAACATATTAATCCTCGGCGTATTTCCAATGACAGGAGACCAGTACTTGTTTACCCATTCGACAATCTCAGATTTCGAACCAGAGGCAAATTCTAGCCTGCCCACCAACGCATGACCCACTAACATCTCAACTCTTTCCATATTTGATCCCACTGGAATCACAAACTGTTCAACCTTCTCCCTAGCTTTCAGGGTCTTGGACCACCTTCGACTCTTTGCTTTGACGCCATGGAAGTTGAAAAAGTTATATGTGATTATTTTGTTGACTTATTATTTTTTATTATTTATGGAAATAGAGTAATTAAAAAATGGTGTTGCATTTAAACATTTATGTAGCTCAACAATTTATATTTTATACAATAATTATTTATAAAATTAAAAATATTATTCTAAATAAAATTAAATTTAAAATTATTAAAAAAATAATGAATATTAATAAAAATTTAAAATGATCATATAACCATCATTTTCATGAAAGTGTAAACTTGGATTATTATATTAAGAATTTTAATATTTTCAAACAATAAATTTGATTTTGAAAATATCAATTTGTATTCTTAAAATTTCAATTTTGGTTTGAAAAATGTGAATTCGATTCCAAAATGTCAATATCTAAAATGTATTTGTATTTGGGTTTCAATATTATGCTTCTTCGCTTAGGTAAGTTGAAAGACATATCTGCGGTGGGTTGGTTATTTCGCGCAACTTGTAATATGTATATAGCTGGAAATGATTACATGATTTTGTTTAAATTATTACATTCACTACCGTGGCTGAAGCTTTTTTACATGATTGGTCGTGGGATATATGGTTAATTTTGAATAATTGTGTGCCATCTATAACTTTCATAATTGGGCGCTGGATAAACCTATTTCAAATGTATGGTAATGTGCCATTGTAACTTTCTTCACGTGTAGTTGTAAATGCTAGTTTAACCTTTGTGCCCACGAGAGTCGACAAACAATTAAGAAATGGATATATGTCTTTTCATTACCAAAGAGACTAATTAGTTACTTTTCTTAGTTCTATTTAATATATGATAATTATCAAACAGTGATATTCTTTTATTCTTTACACATAGATTCAAGTGGGATATCATTCTTGAGACAGAAACTATTCCTATTAGACGTGAACCTTTTCTTATCTGGACATTTATTTTTTAATCAATAACTGATTTTCCTATACACTTAGGACAAATAAAGGTAATGAAGGGATGGATATGGTTTAGGATAAAGTTGGTTTACGATGTATTTATAATATTTTGTTATCTTGTATGAAAATAATAGGCGCGGTGGCTGAGGTTGTCGGCTGTGATCGTTGTATCCATGGATTAGTGACTTTACCAGTGTGAAGAAAAAGAAGTAATTAATTAAAGTTAGATATATTTTGTATCATATAAATGATTTAGTAAATACGTCTAGTTAATTATTGGAAAGTAATTTTTTTTTTTAATATTTTGTGCTGTATCTATGATTTAGTAAAATAAGTTTAATTATTGGAGAGTTAGTTTTTTTTAATATTTTATTTTAAATAATGTTTATTTTTAATTGCAGAAATTTCATTTTTCAATTAATGGAATTAATATTGATAAAGTGGTTGCGATGGTCGTTGAAAACATTAAAAAAATTCATTTTGTTTTTGAGATTGTAAAAAAAGATTCCTTTCACTTGAAGTGATTAAATAGAGATATACATTATTTATATTAAAAAATATGTTAGTATATATTTTTGGATAATTTAAAATTAATTAATAAAATATATGTTAAAAAGTTAGGTAAGAATAATGAGTGATTTATGTGATTAGAAAAAAACGTGTCTACTTTTGTTGACTTTTAATTTCTATTTAAACAATATACTTTTTATTTTTTATGAAAACTTTTGTTCACAATAAGTTATTTATTATTTGTGAAAATATAGTAATTATTTTATTTTATTTAAACTATACGTTTTATGAAAACTTTTGTTGACTTTTTATTTCAATAAAAACAATACTTTTTCTTATTATAAAAATAGAGTAATTAAAAAATGGTGTTGCATTCACACATTTATGTGGCCTCAAAATTTGTATTTCACGTGATAATTATCAAGAAAATTAAAAATACTATTCTGAATAAAATTAAAATTATTAAAATATAATGAATATTAATGAAAATCTAAAATTATTATATAACAATCATTTTCATGAAAATGAAAACTTGGATTATTATATTGTGACGATTGGTTTTTCCAAACTATGAAATTGATTTTGGTTTTGAAAATGACAATTTTTATTATTAAAGTGTCAATTTAAATTTGAAAAGTGTGAATTCCATTTTAAAGTGTTATGATTTAATAGCTACAATATTTTGATGTGTATAAATAAAATTCCAATATTAAGGTATAAGATTTTTAAGTTACATATTCCAGAGTACAAGTTAACAACGGTCTTTTTTGATATGTTAAATGTAATTAAAATCTAAAAAAAATTGTAGCTGCAGCTGTAAATTTAATGATATGCTCAGCTTCTGTGTGTAGTTCCTGGAGGTCATCCTTGGTTGGGGCTTGCAATACCATTTTCCGTTTTGCTGACCCTTTCACCTTGAATATATGCTACTTATTGAAAAGGCTTTCTGCTACAATATCTAGTTGTTCTTTAGTCATGTCGGGCTCCAACCGCTTCTCGTCGAGTATATCATCTTCTGTGGTCTCACCTGAGAGATCATATGTTTCCATATGCCTAGTCTTCTTTGTTTGCTTGCTCTGCTTGCGTAGGGGAATGATAGAAAGAGGATTTTCTTCTTCCTCTGGTGGTCCAAAGATTTGGAGATACAACCTAGCCTCGTAGACTTCTTCCTTTTCTCCATCGGTTAGGGGCTCTTCTATTTGATTCGGTGCTTTTCATGTCGACTCGGGAATTGAGTGCACATTGTTCAACTAAGCACTGATGTCTGAGAAAAGTCTTGAACAGATGGGTAGTAGTCTAATTCAGCAGCATTACTAGCTCCTGTAACAACCTCAAATACAAAATTTCAAAAATTTCAAATAATAAATATGTAATCATAATTTACAACCCAAGGACACATCCGAAATATATCCCAATTACATCTATATATGTTTTCAACCAATTTCTCATCCATTTCATTATATACCAAACTTTCTAAATTAGATTACCATCTAATTTCATTACAAAATTCCTCTAGGCCATTTCTTTTATAACCATATTAACCACATAAAATTTTGATTTCTTTCCATTTCTCAACTTTATTTAACCCATATATAAGCACATAATGAAACCATATAAAAATTTGAACGGTTTCCATTTCTCAACTTTATTTAACCCACATACAAGCATTAGAATTTTGATTTTTTTCCATTTCTTAACTTTATTTAACCCACATATAAGCACATAATGAAACCATATAGACCTTTGAATTGTTTCCATTTCTCAACTTTATTTAACCCACAAATAAGCCCATAATGAAATTCTTTTCATCACCCAACTATGTATATGTAGATTTTTAACCATATACCGATATATTGGTATTTACGTTCATAATAAAAATAAAATAAAACTTAATCTACAGTAATTAAGTTCACTCGAAACTTTATATATATACAAGTTATCAACTCATATTAATTATTTGTTGAGATAGTGAATTCAACCAGAATTCCGCTAAGTTCTCAACTCATGTTAATTATTTGTTTACATATCGAGTTCAACCAGAATTCCGCTAAGTTCTTAACTCATGTTAATTCTTCTAAGTTCTCAACTCATGTTAACTATTTGTTTAGATATCGAATTCAACCAGAATTCCGCACCCATCATTTAAATGATATAAAAATAGATCAACACCTTACATATCTAAACCACAAACTTAATTTATGAGAGGAAACAAGAAAGTGTGCGGTCTGCCACCTTGCTCTCTTAACAACTGCATTAAAAAAAATAGATCTCCAGTTAAATATTTTGAGCGTCTCTCCAGAGTTATGTAAGCTCTCTTAACTAATATTGATAACTCTTCAACTAATTAAGGAAATAACTAATTTCTCGTTGAGAGCTTCGAGAATGGTCCATAACTCCCTCAACGGTTCTCTATCTTGATCTGTGGAACAATTGACACATAGCCAATAGAAGCTTGATGGAAGCTTGGCTATTAAACCCCTGTTTGGTCCCCAAGCTCGCTAACTCAATCTCCTTAAGTTTTTACACTATCAATCCAGAGTGAGCAGAGTTTGGAAGTGTCATACGGAACGGTTTCCTTGAGCAAAGTCTCAAATCAGAGTGTGAGTAGCATCAATGGCTGGAGGTATGATTCTGACAGCATACATTATTAATTCTTTTCGATTCTTTAAAAGTTTATTCCGCATGTAAAGAATCGTAATTTTCTAACAGTTGGTATCAGAGCGTAATTTTATCTCTGCCTTGATGTTTGGACTGCTGTACGTCCATTGGGGCTCATACATTTTATTGTTTAGTTTTTTCTGCGTCCGTGTTGATATCTATCCAGAACCACCATTTCTACAGCAATGCATCTGTGTAAACTTCAACCAATCCATTTGACTGTATCCCTTTTCAAATGGAACCTTTGCTCGACGTACTGGTTTTGCAATTGAAACAGGTTGCTTGAATGTTGAAACTTTTGCTGTGATCGTTTTCTACATTAACGTTCTGGGATTCAATCAGAACTTATTTTACTGTTTTGGATTTTGAGTTTTGTTATTAAAGCCAATATTTGAATTTCATTTTACTAAAAAAATGGCTGACAATTCTGCTAATAAGTGCACAGATGCGATTTCTATTTCTGAATCAAATGTTAATGTGCCTTTTGATTCTCACATTGTCGAGATCCCTCTGGTTGATAACCCCTCTGATATTTCCGCTCTGTTTTCTCCTGTAAAAACCCCACAACATCCACATAGAAGAAATCGCAGAAAGCAGAGGCCATCTTCTGCTGTTGAAGTTATGGCAGAGGGATGATGAAGTTATTGCTCACTGCATTGAAGTAAAGGAGTCGAGGATTGACAGCATCAGGAAAGAGAATCCAGCCCTGCCCGCGGATACTATTTACGCTGCGTCCAATCTGAAACCTAAGCCTCTTTTTTGCGAACAACTACTTACAAAAACACCATTTTAATTTGCCCATTAGAATTAGCCAGAAGATGCTTATTTTTGGAATGAGAAACCAGGTTTTCTTGTGTGTGGGCAATGGCAACCAGAATGGTTTGTTACACTGGCATTTAACTTTTAAGCCCCTCCTCCCGTAGTCTCGACATAGCAATCCGTACTGGGAGAATGTTGGGACATTCCTTTCTATTTATACTCTTGTGCTCACGACAATGGGTTTACTTAAAGAGAGACCAATGCTCAACGCATGCAGCCACAGGCCGTCGAAAATTTGACAACTGGTAGGCGATAAGAATATATTAACCTTACTGTTGATTAATGGGTTAGTGAGTTAGAGGAGCATCCATTCTTTTGATAGTGATTATTTCTTATACAGTAAGAAGAAATAATTATAATTATAATTGATATAGTAATTATAATTGATACATATTTTGGGAGATCGATACAGTAGTTATAACGGTTATTTCGATACATTAATTTTAATTATTCTGGGAGATCGAAAGTTTGCACCCTGGCTAGTTAAACGATCTCTATACAATTACCTTTTGAAGTGAATAGTTCCACTCAGTAAAAGTAGATTATCAAGTGCGTACAAGTTTGAATCTTTATTTCATTTCTATCTGAGTTTTATGCACATGTATAAAAGAATTGAAATCAAGAAACTGTTCTTTGGATCTCCGTCGAGATCTTTACAGTTAGCTATTTTCTAACAGTTCATGATGTTAGATAAAGTTTTATAATAGGGTGCTATTAGGATTTTTTCCTAATCAACTTGAATATATATTTCATTTGCATGATTAGTATCAAGTTAATTTTAGTAATGTCTAGTGATCCATATAATTTTTAATTAGAGAATAGCCACAACATCTCTAATTAAATAATATTATATATTATGTTTGATTAAGATCACGTAAATAATATTTAGACATTAATTGTAATTAATTATACTGAATATAATAAATTTTTTCCCACAGGAATTTTTATTATATTTATATAATTAATTAGGATAAAATATTTCATAACTTACCCACAGGAATTATGAATAATAGTTTTATCATGAAGTTCAACTTTATCATAAAAAATTATTGAATCTGCTTGAATTAAAAATTTAGCCCACAGGCAATTTTTATGTCATTAGATTCAATTTTAAGCATGAATTTACATTGGTAAAGCATGAAATTTTAATTTAAGGCCTCAAATTTTAACGTAAGCATGTAATCTTTAATTTTATGCAGTTGTACAACCTGCAAATTTCTCTGAAATTCGTTGTGATATCCCTGAACTTAATGCAATCTCGTTTGTTTGTTATGAATCTAATATGGTCAGTGTCAATATTAACACTTGGTGGATTGATTCTGGATCAACAATTCACATTTCGAATTCCTTGCAGGGTTTGCAAAGCCTTAGGAAACCAGTGGGAAGTGAGCAAAGCATCTTATCAGGAAACAAGATGGGCTCGCATGTGGAAGCTATAGGAACATGATATTTAACTTTAAGTAGTGGTTTTGTTTTAGAATTAGAAAAGACCTTTTATGTTCCAAGTTTTTCAAGAAACTTGATTTCAGTTTCAAGGCTTGTACCTTTTGGATATTCCTTCAACTTTTCAGAAATATCTTTCCATTTATTTTATAAATCTGATTATGTTGGAAATGGTATTTTGTCTGATGGTCTTTACTGCATTAATTTACAAAACAATGTCATTTATGATTCAATGCATGTAAACAATGGCGCTAAAAGATGTGTTATTAATGATAATTCCTCTAAATTATGGCACCGGAGACTAGGTCATATCTCCATAGAAAGAATTAAAAGATTGGTAAATGAAGGTGTACTTAATGCTCTGGATTTTACTGATTTTGAGACTTGTGTGGATTGCATAAAAGGAAAGTAGACCAACAAGTCGAAGAAAGGTGCCAATAGGAGTTCAAACATATTAGAGATCATACATACTGATATATGTAGTCCAGACATGGAATCACATGGTCAGAGATACTTCATCTCTTTTATAGATGATTACTCACGATATATGTATCTCTACATGCTTCATAATAAGAACAAAGCATTAGATGTCTTTAAGATATTTAAGGCTGAAGTAGAGAAACAATGCGACAAGCAAATTAAGATCGTGAGATCAGATAGAGGTGGAGAATATTATGGTAGATACATTGAAGATGGACAAGCACCTGGGCCATTCGCAAAATTTCTTCAAGAGCATGGGATTGTTGCCCAATACACCATGCCTAATTCACCCAACCAGAATGGTGTAGCAGAAAGAAGAAACCGAACTTTATTGGACATGGTGCGGAGTATGCTTAGCAGCTCCAATCTTCCTAAATCCTTGTGGACTGAAGCACTTAAGATGGCAGTGTATATATTAAACCAAGTTCCAACCAAGGCCATTCCTAAAATGCCATTTGAATTATTGAAAGGTTGGAAACCGAGTTTGCGACATATGCGCGTTTGGGGATGCCCATCTGAAGTGAGAATATATAATCCACAAGAAAAGAAGCTGGACCCAAGGACCATCAGTGGGTATTTCATTGGATATGCTGAAAGGTCTAAAGGTTACAGATTTTACTGTCCATCTCATGGCATTAGGATTGTGGAATCAAGAAATGCAAAATTTCTTGAAAATGACTTGATCAGTGGGAGCGATCTAACCAGGAACATAGTTTCCGAGAAGGATCATTCATAATCTCAACCTTCCACCTCAAGTGATAGATTGGTTATTGTTCACAACACCCCTCAAGTACAAACTGGTGTTGAACAACCAATTGTTGAAGTTCCACAAGCTGCTGACGGCATTCTAGTAGATTAGGTAGTTCAAGAGTTTCCAAGAACTTTTGAACAACAAGTTGAACCACATACTTCTCAAGAAGATAGTGATACAACATTAAGAAGATCTACTAGACCAAGGAGATCAGCAATTCCTGATGATTATGTTGTGTATCTGCAAGAATCTGACTATAAAGTTGGAGCCGAAAATGATCCCGAGTCATTTTCACAAGCCATGAATTGCAAAGAATCAGAATTATGGTACGATGCCATGAAGGAAGAGATGAATTCTATAAAGAGTAATGAAGTCTGGGATCTTGTTAAGTTTCCTAATGGTGCAAAAGCCATTGGATGTAAATGGGTCTTTAAGACAAAGAAAGACTCATTGGGCAACATTGAGAGATACAAGGCTAGACTTGTTGCTAAAGGATTCACTCAGAAAGAAGGAATCGACTACACGGAGACTTTCTCTCCTATATCTAAGAAAGATTCCTTGCGCTTTATTATGGAATTAGTAGCCCATTTCAACTTGGAGTTGCAACAAATGGATGTGAAAACGGCTTTTCTAAATGGAGATCTAGAGGAGGAGGTTTACATGAAACAACCTGAAGGATTCCCCTCTAGTGATGGTGAGCAATTGGTTTGCAAGCTCAAGAAATCCTTATACGGTTTAAAACAAGCATCCTGCCAATGGTATTTGAAATTCCGTAATGTAATTTCTTCTTTCGGTTTTGTATAAAACATTATGGATCAATGTATATACCTGATAGTTAGTGGGAGTAAAATTTGTTTTCTTGTTTTATATGTGGATGACATTTTGCTGGAAACCAATGATAAGGGTTTGCTACATGAGGTGAAACAATTTCTCTCTAAAAATTTCGATATGAAGGATATGGGTGAGGCATCTTATGTCATTGGCATTAAGATCCATACAGACAGATTTCGAGGCATCTTGGGTCTGTCTCAGGAAACCTATATTGATAAAATTTTAGAGAGATTTCGGATGAAGGATTGTTCACCAAGTATAGCTCCCATTGTGAAGGGTGATAGGTTCAATTTGAACCAATGCCCGAAGAACGACCTTGAAAGGGAACAAATGAAGAACATTCCATATGCTTTTGTTGTCGGAAGCCTAATGTATGCTCAGGTCTGCACAAGACCTGACATTGCATTTTTTGTGGGAATGTTGGGATGATATCAGAGTAATCCAGGTATAGACCACTGGAGAGCTGCAAAGAAAGTAATGAGGTATCTTCAAGGAACTAAAAACTACATGCTTATGTATAGACGGACGGACAATTTGGAATTAATTGGCTACTCGGATTCTGACTTTGCTGGATGTGTTGATTCACGCAAATCAACATCAGGATATGTTTTTTTGATGGCCGGTGGAGCTGTATCATGGAGGAGTGCCAAGCAGACCTTGATTGCCACTTCCACTATGGAAGCCGAGTTCGTCTCCTGTTTTGAGGCTACTTTACATGGTGTATGGCTTAAGAGTTTCATTTCTGGGCTTAGAATTATGGATTCTATCTCTAAGCTATTGAGAATGTATTGCGGCAATTCAACTGTTGTTTTTATGGCTAAAAACAACAAAAGTGGGAGTCGAAATAAACACATCGACATTAAGTATTTAGCCATAAGGGAACGTGTTAAAGAAAAGAAAGTGATCATTGAGCACGTCAACACTGAGTTTATGATCCCTGATCCTTTGACTAAGGGCATGCCACCGTTTAAATTCAAGGATCATGTAATGAATATGGGACTTGGTTCCATTATGTAGTTTCTCATTGTATGGACAATGTTATTTTTAATGAAATTCTTAATTACGGTGCTGTTTTTTCTCATACATATGTGCACCTTAATTTAATTTGAGAAAATTCATCTATGAGGACCAAGAATAAACATAAGGTTTATTCATTAAGAAATTGTTTTCACATAAATTAAAATAGCAATAAATACATAGTAATACATGGAAGGTAATACTTGTCATAAGAGGACTTATCGCCATGATTCTTGTATCTATTACTTAATACAGATTGTCAATAGGTTTTAAGATGAGACATTAAGTTTGGAAGTATGGACCAAGTGGGAGAATGTAAGCTCTCTTAACTAATATTGACAACTCTTCAACTAATTAAGGAAATAACTAATTTCTCGTTGAGAGCTTCGGGAATGGTCCATAACTCCCTCAACGGTTCTCTATCTTGATCTATGGAACAATTGACACATAGCCAATAGAAGCTTAATGGAAGCTTGGCTATTAAACCCCTGTTTGGTCCCCAAGCTCGCTAACTCAATCTCCTTCAGTTTTTACACCATCAATCCAGAGTGAGCAGAGTTTGGAAGTGCCATACGGAACGGTTGCCTTAAGCAAAGTCTCAAATCAGAGTGTGAGCAGCATCAATGGCTGGAGGTATGATTCTGACGGCATACATTATTAATTCTTTTCGATTCTTTAAAAGTTTATTCGGCATGTAAAGAATCGTAATTTTCTAACAAGTTAGACTCATGCCGAACATTCAAACATGCCACACTTTTCCAACACGAATAGTAGTTGACAACTATTCAAAAATTATGTAAGATCTAAAACAAAATAGATATCCTTTCTACGGATATGCTCAATCAAATCACTAGACTTAAATTAAATGCAATAGATTAAAACAGACTCTAGATAGAACCTCGGGTAATTTCGATCAATCCATCAATTGTAGGAAAAAGTAATTTTGAAAATACCATAATCGGTGTAGTTTGCGATCATGCTTTGGATTTCTATGACCCTCATACTCCCAAAATAATATATATATATATATATAATAACCGGGGAACTATCCAAACATTTCCAGTGAGCATCCTCAATCGTCAATCAAACCTGTTTGAAATACAAACCCACAGGCTGGGGTCAGCTTGAATTTGGAACCAGACATAATCCAATAGAAGCGTGGGGCCTACCACTGCTATCACACGAGGTCGTGAGCTTGCAGGAATCGAACCTGAGCTCCCATCAAGGCATCCTTTGTAACTCACCGTTGGCTCCAGGATCTCAACCCATGCTAATATCTATGTACATTCCCTCAATAGAGATATACATGCGATACTGCAGAACAAACAGTAACTATCAAAGGATCACCTACACTTACAGTTAAACATCTAAGTTTCCAACATGCATCTCACAATTGTTTCTAGATGAGGGCCAACGGGAAATCTATTCTACAAGAGGTTTTGCTTTCTTATGAGTAGAATGACGATTCATCCTAAATACATTGTATTTTCCAAAGGAACAAAAAATAATTAACATTTTCAATTAAGTATACTCACTGTATTCATATCCAAAATCTGTACGCTGTTAAATAAAAAAAATCTATACTCAGTTCGTGCAAAATTAACATGCAGATTTATTGTATAGCATTCTATACAAGATACAAAGAAAGCACAAATTCATGATAGTTTATTCAAATCTAATCAGTGCCATCATAGCTAGGATCTCTAAAGACAATTTTTAATAATAAGACTCATCATCAAATAATCCATATTAAATAATGCACCAAGTCTATTACAATTCGCCTTTATACTACGCATATAAAAGACTTTCATAAAATCCTATAGCCAGATGGCTCAATAATCATTCCTTATAAAATACAACAAATATGGATCTCATAACCCAATGGAAGATCTAATTACTTGGAAACTATGAAACTAGCTGCTTGGAGAGTTAGCTCCTCCCAACCATAGGAGAGAGAAAATCATCTTTTTTCCTTACTCCACCCTCGAGCTGGATCACCACCATGCACTAGAACGCAAGCAATCACTTCCTCGCAACAATCTTTTCCAGAGTTCGTAACAAGCAATGATGGACTTATGAAAAGAGAGAACACTCAACCAGTTCCTCTATGCACAACATGGCGTCCCATGCTATCTCATTGCACTATTATAGATATTTTTTCCCAAGTGTTGTGCCATCCCAATCAAATCTCCAATCAATCCGTAAATCCCTATGATTTAGGATCTTGTCTGGTTGTCGATTTTTAGATTGTCTCCCTAGCTTGCTTACACATGTTCTCTTGTGCCATGGTGGTGTCCCCTCATTTATCTGAACTCTCCAAGTGCCTTTTTCTTTTTATTTAATAAAAAAAATAGATTGTTGTGCAAAGTGTCACTTTGTGTTTTTTTAGTTTTTAATTAACTCTTACATAAAATAATTATCACAATTATTAAATCAAAATAAAATAAATAATGACTTTTTGGGGTATCACAACGCCACCTTGCATGTACCAAACCTTAGGGCAGTCGAGGTCCAGCTGAATGTGGACAATCGGTGGTAGGCTTCGACGAAATTGATGTGGAACTCGCCATCGGGAGTGTAATACCCCCATTTTGACCCTTAGGATATTTTGGGCTATAATGTAAATATTGTATGCGTATTATGTATGATTCCTAGCGTGGAGCTCAAGGCCAATGCCCCACCAGTGAATGCTTGACCCTGAAGAGGCAAGTATTTGGTATTATGCTACCCATATGCCGGTGAGGCATGGAAATTGTAAATATGCATTTTAATAGAAATTCCCACAACTAGCTATGCAATGCAACAAGAGATGGGGGCATGATTTTTACAAGGAATTGGGAGGGAAATATTCAAACCCTTTAGCCAATCAAGTCAAGCCAAGTGTCAATGAGAGAACCCATAACCCTCAACTACCCATGTTGACTTTTGTGCCCAATCATTTATTTCTCCCAAGAGTTGGTTGAGGTAGTTAATGCTTCGGGGAATGGAGAGGTATGGCTATCCAAATTCGGGTATGGGCAAGCCACCCTTCATGGAAATTTGTGTTTTTATTTCTTGGGCAAGAAAAGAGCCACGAAATTGCTCCCCAATCCATTCTTCACCCATCAGTTTTTCTCCCTCACGCAGTCTGATCTAGCTGGGGCGTTTTCCTTCCTGTTTTCCATCATTTTCCTTCATTTTCCATAGCTGGGAACTCGTTTTTGTGTTGCACAGTGGCTGGGAGGAAGATAGTCTCAATTTGGGGGTTTATAGAGGCCGTTTCTACCCCTTGAATGCAGAAAAATGTTTAATGAAATCGATTTTCTCTCCCAGCATTGATTCCCCATCTAACATTTCATTTTTGGGTGTGCCACGATTTGGGGAAAACCCATGGACCCTATTCTGTAAATTCCATTGTTGAATGTTGGGGTTAAGATGGGTATCCATTGCTTTGGGTTGTGCTAAGCTTGAGAGTCCCCTTTTTCCTTGTGGATTTCATGCTCAGCTCGGGGGTGGTCTCTGAGTGTTGAAAGAATACAGGCTGGGCAAAGACCTATGGTTGGGTGGAATGTTGCAATGACATAACTAGTTGCTTGGGACAACGTTACATCAATATGAGTATTCGTTATGTGTATTAAACTTTGCAATGTTATTTAATTTGATGATTCTTATTGATATGATGAATGCATGTGAAAATGTGTGTAGACGATATTTTATTCCGCTGTGCACGTTTTCTTGATTTGCATCTGCACACATATGCATTTTATTTGTAATTCCATGAGCTTGTTCATGATGAATGGGGCTAAGTTTTGTAAAAGCCCATATTTTAGTGTCGTGTTCCCTTCCTTGCTTTAGGTCGACGAGAGGGGACATGACATGGAGCATGATGTTTTGAGGACTTGAAACCAGTTTTCAAGCCACATTTTGGCCATTGCAGGACCCTTGGTGCATCCTTGAGATTCGAAGACTTGAAACTTATACATGGCTGCAGGGTAGTTGGCAGTAAAAGAAGGGTTTCTGATGGGTGTTATTCGATGCAATGACAACCATATTAATAAATAGGGATATTGAATCATCAACCTGGTTTCTTGACACTTTTCATAGTTTGAACGGACTATTCCGGCTAAATAATCTGCCTAGTTAAATATTTTTGCTTATGTTGCGATTGATTATACAACTTCCAACATTTCAAGTCGGATGTTCAGCGGTTGACTTGTGCTAGTTAGACAGATTGAGATGATGATAGAAACAAACTTATATGCATTATATTGGATTTTATTAATGACCAATCCTTTGGATTTCTTCCCTTGCATAGACCCTGTAAACTCCTCAACAAGTTTTGGATTGACTCAGACCAGCACAGGAGGCCCTGTTGTCAGAAGCCTTATGACTCATCCAATAAGTTCGGCATTAATATCAAGAGGTTGGTTTAGCCATAATTTCCCATTGTGGTACCAACTAACTATATATTGTGCAATTAAGTCTTTCAAGCCATTGAAATGGTCCAATAGCAGAGCATTCAAATAGTGCCATATCTTTGCAATAGATAGTCTGTTAGCGGCTTCAATCCATTTATCATTTTCTATTCCCATGTTACGTAGTTCTTTCCAATAGCGGCTCCATTGGTGTTCTTATGTTCATGCTTTATGGATTCTTAGTAGGAGATATTGCAAGGATAAGACTGAGCTCTCCTCTACTTCAGTTAAATTCTTCTCGGTGAGTTTCATTGAGCTTGTTGTAGCAGTGGCTTTCTTTGGGCCCATGGTGTGTGCAATTTCATGTAGAGGAGTCAGATTGCTAAGTCTAGATAGTGTTGGCGCTAAGTGAACTTGCTCAATTTATTTGTAGAAGTGTTCCCAATCCTGCTCAAGGTCTGTATTTATAGATGTAGTGCTTAACGGTCGATTCTATGTTGTAGGTGAATGCATTAACCGCAGATTTGATTGTTTCTAGCTGCCTTGCATGTGCAAAGTGTCTTCCCTTTCAATATTTCTCGGTCGTCCTTCATAGATTCATTGTTGTGGTCAGTCGTAGAGGTTTGCTACGGGAACAATTTGCTTCATCGATTGCTTTGGTTGGTGATGTCCTGACTAGCCGATTCTAGTCCGACTAGCCAGTCTGTCTTGCAGGTGAGATCTGGTTGAGTTTGGATGGGAGCTCCTCATACTTTGATCTAGCTTGTTCTTTTTTTTCCAGTCTACGGTCATTGTATTGTGATCTCATGCCATCAACCATGTCCAAATTTCCTTTTATAGTGGTAGAAGTCGTTATGTAACTGTTTTTTCTTCTTCCAAATGTAACAAATTATTTACAATAAACATGAGTTGTGTGCAAACCTGAGGGTGCGGCATTTGAACAAATAGCAATATGACTATCGGTCAATGTTGCACCCATTCTATAGTTTGTATCTTTTTAGTTGATTGCCATTGACAAGTTTGGAGAAAACTCGTCCCTGTAATGTCCTTAGTCGAACTGACTCGTTATTGTTCAATTCTTCAATGATGTAGGGTCCCAACCATGCAGTGTGCAAATTTTTAGGTTTTCCTTTGATCTGAATATCGTATAATAGGACCAAGTCATTGACTGCGAAATGCTTCCTTCATATATGTTAGTCGTGCCAGGATTTCTATTGTTTCTTTTGGACTTCTTGATGGTGAATTGCTATCCATCGGTGCTCTTCGAGTTTGTTTAATTCAAAATTTCTATTATCCATTGCTCTAGTATTGCCCAGGTGGAGCACACCTGCTATAACTGGTGCTTGTTGCTTGAAATGCAGGGGTACGAATACTTCTTGTCCATAGACTAGCTTAAAAGGTATCTTCCCTGTCGACCTCTTGTATGTCATCCCATAAAATGGCAGATGTTTTGTCATCCCAATCATCTTTCTCAATACTGTAGATTTTCGCTAGTCCATTAGACATAGTTTTGTTGAATGCCTCAATTGCACTGTTTGGATGAGGGTGATAGGTCTTGCTCTTCCAATGGTCGATCGTAAGTTCATTTACTAGCACTTTTATATTTTTGTTGACGAAGTGCATGCCTCAGTCGCTTATTAAAGTGAGGGGACATCCAAATCTTGTAAGAATATTTTCATAAATGAATTTAGTTGCTACTTCACTTGAGCTTGTTTGTACCGATTTAACTTCGGCCCATTTAATGACATATTCAATAGCTGTGATAATATAACATGCTCTTGTTCGATGACTAAGGAGAGGGAAAGGACCAACAAATTCAATAGCCTAGATTTCAAATGTAAGAGTCAGATTATCACATTTTCCTACATGGGATTGACAGTCTTTGTTAAGTGTCAGCCACCATAAGCCTGATTGCATAATTTTTCCTACAATCATGTCAGCCTAGAAGTTTCCTCCCGTGGGTCCACTATGTGCTTCGTTGATGATATCTTGTCACTAATGTTCTAATGCGCATCTTCTAAGTATGTCATTTGGTCCCAACTTGTATAAGAATCCATTTATTATGGTGTAGGGCACAACTTTCATTGCTAAGACCTTCTTTTTCTTTTTTGATAGACATTCAAGTGCTTGAGCTTCTTGTAAGTACTGTGTGATGTCCTCATGTTCGGTCGGTACTGCTTCTACACTAAATAAGTGGGCGTTAGGTAGATCATCGTTGATGTCGTTGGGTTCTTCTCCTGTTTCTATTCTAAATAAGTGGTCGGGACCGACGTTTGTCTTCCCTAGTCGGACAATTGTTTCAAATTCAAACTCTTAGAAGAGAAGGATCCATTTCCATATCTGACCATGGTGGAGGGGTTTGTTCACTAAGAAATTCACAGCTTGATGGTCGGTGTAGAAGATGAAGAGATTAGCCAATAAATATTGCCTATATTTTTGTAATGTGAAAATAATGCCCATGGCTTCTCGCTCTCGCTCTATTGTCGAATAATTTCTTTCAGCTTTGTTGATATTTCTACTGGCATATGCATTTGGATAATCCATTCCGTCATCTCCAGGATGAGTACGGATCGCATCGACTACTATTCCATAAGCGTCAATATGGACATGAAACTTGATGGACCAATTTGGAAATCGGAGAATGGGAGCTTCAACTAATCTTCTCTTAAGTAGTTCAAATGCCACTTTGCATTCTTGTGACCATTGAAATTCTTGATTTTATTTTAACAATTCTTCCAAATGTATGCAGTATCAGAGTATTGTCTAATAAATTTGCGATAGTACCCTATATGTTCGAGAAGTATTCTTACATGTTTCAAATTTACAAGTGGTTTTAGGTCGAGAATAACTTTAATTTTTTAAAATTCGACTTTGATTCCCTCTTTGCAGAAGACATGCCCCAGGAGGATTCTAATTGGTGTTGAAAATATGCACTTTTTAATGTTTAATGAGAGCTAGATCTGTTGGCACCGTTCTAGCATGAGTCAAAGGCACTGGATATGGTCACGTAGTAACGAATATATTGTCCAGTCGTTGAAATAGACATCCATTGTTTTATATATATATTCTTGGAATGCTTTGTCTACGATTCCTGAAAATATTGTTGGTGCATTCTTTAACCCAAAAGGAATTACTTTATATGTGAATGACCCAAATTCACAAACAAATGTGGTCTTGTGCTGATCGTCCTTGGAAAAAGGCACTTGATTGTATCTAGAAAATCCATCTGTGAAAGAATAACATTCATGTCCATTGACTTCGTTAATAATCTCGTCGGAAAAGGGTCTAGGAAAGGGGTTGGTCAAAGTAACTTTATTCAATCCTTGAAAGTCGACGTAGATGCACAGTTTCATCGGATCATGTTTCTTTGGTTGGACGACCGTAGGGATAGCCCACTCCAACTGATCTGTAGGATAAATAATTCCATCTTCCAGCATGTTTTCTATTTCTTTCTTGACTATATCTTTGTATTTGTGTGCTAATTTATACGGGAATTTTTGCATTGGTATAGTGTTTGGCTTGATGTCAATCTTCATTTCACCCATTTCTTACACTAGGCCCTTCAAATTTATAATATATTGAAAAAACGTCTTGATAATATTTCAGCATGATTGTTTTATCATCTGTTTGTTGTCCAGTCCAATAATCTCCTATCTTTTCCATTTTTTGTCGGTCATCGTTTGAGATGTTGACTTCTTTGATCTTGAATTGTGCATCCATCCATTATGGTGCCCTTTCTTCATTGATTGGTCGATATCCTTCTTTAAAATATGTAAAGGTGGTATATATATATACATACACTAAAACTCTTGCAGCGAAAAATATTTGGAGATCGCTAATAAGTGAAGGGCTTTGGATGGAGGCTGTAACTCAAAAATATATAGCTCCCCTTCCAATTTTAGACTGGGTACGCATTCCTCTTAAACCAACTATGAAGGTCTCAACTATTGGATAGCATCAATAAATGCCTTTAACTTGATAGGGAAGGAGCTTGTATGGATGGTGGGAAATGGCCAAATTCTATGCCTGGGGAAGATTGTTGGGTCAAGAAGTGGAATGTCATTTTCATTACCAGAAAACATGATTAGACTTTTGATAAATGGTGGTTATTATACTTTGATCAATATGTACATATCTATACCCCATCCCCCTAGTTTCTTTGGAGTTGTGATATCATTCCATTTTATCCATGTACTGGATTTTTAGCTCTGTATTTCATAACCAGAAAAAATGAAAGCTTAGCTTCCTTATCTTATCTAATATACCTCTTAGAATCCAGGAGATATACCAAAGGATAGGGATAGCCTCTGGGACAAATTTTAATAAGAATAATCTTCCTCCTTTTGAGATCCATCTCAAGCACTAGTTAGAGATCCTTTTCTCACATTTTGCCACCAGCCAATCCCAATATTTTAAAGTGTAGGAGAAATTTTTAAAATAAAAAACAAGGTATTTCATACTCGAGTCCAAACTATAAGATTTGAATTGAAATAGGTCCCTATAAAGCTCCATTTCTTCATCCTTGATATCTTCCCCCAAAATAGAAGAATTTCTCTTTTTTACTAACATACCTGTTGCATTGCAGAAAAGATCAAGCATACCTGAAAGATACCTCATCTCCCTCCTTGAACCGTTGTAGAAAATAAGTAAATCATCAACAAATAAGATATGAACAATGCTAATATTCCCTCATATATTCACTCTGAAACTGTCATTACCCTTTTCTCTCAAAATTAGTTTGATGGCATTCTCTACAATTAGAAGGAAAAGAAGTGAGGCTAGGGTACAACCCTGTCTAATATCTCGACATGGCCGAAAAAAATTAGTCGCTTCTCCATTAATAAGTACTGATAAGGAAACATACAGTAGACCACACATAATCTAGTTTATGAAAGGTACACAAAACCCAACCTGAGTTAAAACCATTCTCAAGTACATCTAGCTAACACGGCCATAGGCTTTGGATAGGTCAATTTTTAAAACAACCACCTTCATATTTTTTTTCTTATGGAATGCAAACCCTCCTGTGCAATACCCATTGCTTCATCAATCTATCTACTTGGAAGAAGACCAAATTGCTCCGCTAAAGTCACTTTATCCAAAAACAACTTAATTTTGATAGATATGATTTTTGACATAATTTTGTAGATACAATTACATAAAGAAATTGGCCTGTAATCTTGGAAAGAATCATGATTGTTCGATTTTGGTATTAAGGCTATGAAATTCGAGTTAAGAATTAAAAGAAGCTAAGACCCTCCCTTTTAGAATGGATTATTCTAATACTTTTAGCATAGCATCTTTAAGTATCTCATAGAAACACACATAAAACTCTACTGACATCTCGTCAGGACCCAAACTTTTGTCTGTTTTTAGAGACTTCAGAACTACCTCTACCTCTTTTTCTGTAAGTACTACCGTTAGGACCATATTGTCACATTCTTTCACTAGTTGAGGAAAATGATGTAATATTTTAACCACATCATCAAATGAATTATTATCCTACTTGAAGAGATTTTCAAAATGAGCTATACAAGCTTTGGAAATGTCCTTAAAATTTATGACCAAATCTCCTTTTTCATTTTTTATTTTCTAGATTGAGTTTACATTTTTCCTCTAGTTCACATATTGATGAAAGAACTTGGGATTATCTTCCCCATTTGCAAGCCGTAAGTCCTTGCTTTTTAATCTCCAGTCTACTTCTCTAAGATCCAATATCTGCCTTCAATTTTGCTCCAACTCACTTCAGATTTGGCCTCTTCTAAAGTGAAACCATAAACCTTCTTATCCTGTAGAAATCCCAATCTATTTTCAATAGTATTTAACTCACTTTCCAACAAGATTTTCCAATTTTTTGCTCAATTTGTAGAGGCCCCTTTTTCCCTTTTCAGATATTTCACAAACTATATTGAACTCGATTCTTTGGACGATTCATCATAAGATATCCAAATATTCTTTATTAATTGAAAATACTATAGATCCAAGATCCAAGAAGAGTTAAATTTAAAGGGACTCACTGGTTTATACCCTATCTCCACAATCTCCAATATCATTGACAAGTGATTAGAATCATCCCCCTCGTTGACCCACTAATGAATTCTTTTTGGATAGATAAGAATACCTTCATTAACTAGAAAACAATTAATTCACTTGGTGATACGATCTAGACCCACTCTTCTATTGCACCAAGTTGATTTCAACTTAATTGGTTCAGGCTCTAGAAGCCCTCTCTTCTTTAAATTACTTAGGAAAAAATCAGCCAAGTTATCTTTTTGAGTTGAAGATCCCGATATTTCTACCTCCCCCAAAGATAAGTTCAAATCCATGCTTATTATTAAATCTCGATTCTTCATAAAAAAAATTATTAAGTAGATTCTATAGAAATTTTTTCGGTCAGCATAAGGCCCGTATAGGTTTAAGATGAGAATCTCCCTATCCAATTCTAGAGAAAGAAGGGAAATGCCCAAACTAGACTGCATCGCCCATTGATTTTTAAGAACCAAATTCTTAGAATTCCATCCCGATATCAAACCACTTGATTTTCCTTTTGCATCCACATAACTAAATTCCCAACCAGTTACCAACTTAGACAACTCTCTTATAAATTTATCCCCCTCACACATACTTTATTGTAAAAGAATATATCCGGTTTCAATTTCTCAATCAATCTCTTAATTGCTAGTTTTGAGTTACTAGCTAGACCTATGTCATTCAAAGAAACAAGTAGCATTAAGAACCACTTGCCGAGGTCTCTGCTTCTCTAAGTGCCCCAATCAATGACTTTTTCCTTCTTGCTACCACATCCCTAGAAAAGTTTTCTTGAGCTATCCGCAAAAAATATTTCCTACCTCTACTTCCAAACTTAGAATTGTTCAAGTTCCACCCTAAACCCTGCACTCCATCCACTTCCAAATCCTCCATATTTCCTTTCCTTGATTGCAAATTGTATCTAAAATCCTCTTTCTCATCTTCTTATATCCTAGCTTTAACTATTGGATCAATTGCTAAGAGAGGGATATGAAGAGAAGGCTGAGAAATGTTATTCAATAAAGATCCTACATCAAACCCTACACAATCTTAAAGTGTATAGATTAGACTACGAGCCTCAAGGTCTTTCAGGGATTCTCCCCTCACCCAAGGAAAATTATATATATGTGTGTGCGCGCGCGCGTGTGTGTGTGTGTGTGTGTGAGAGAGAGAGAGAGAGAGAGAGAGAGAGAGAGAGAGAACATTCAAAATTAGTATGCATAATGTTTGAAGATCTTAACAGATTGAAAATATTTTTTATATTGAAGATTTTAAATGGATCTAAAAATGTAATATTTTTTAGTTAAAAATATCATGAGTTTTTTTTTGGATTTTTTTTTGTTCGATTGCTGTCACTCGGGGCCAGTAGAAATGAACCATTGGTTAAGAACCACAACCTAGGGGCATCTAAGACGTCAAATTCACTTGGGGATCGCACCCGGCCTGGGCCACACCAACCCTTATGATGGCTAGATATTTGGGTGTATCCTCCCAACTAGCTCACTCCTTAGGGGAATTGAACTCAGGTCATCTTGCTAATGAAACCCACACCTTTTTTTTATAACAAAAACGGTTAGGAAGCTTTTATAAAAAGAAAAAAGAGAAATAAAGGTTATAAAGTTCTGAAGATAGACTGATCCCAAGAGAGGACTACGTCCATGACTCCTTGTTCATTTTCAGCCAGTCTATACTTATCCTGATACTTTTCTATTCTATGGAGACAGTGTCTCCTTTACAAATTGCCCGAGAACGATTTCTGAGCTACATCTTTTACTAGCAAGACCAAAATTGTTGCTGTCCTACTTCTTACATACAAATCTCGATGCAATCCAGAGATTAACGATTTGAAGTTTGATGGCTTCTTGTTTTTCTTGGAGAGATTGAATTTTCTTTTTGGCTTCAAAGAGGGTGAAGCTCCTTTTTTCTTTTTGCTGACTTTGGTCCAATTTGAAGGCTCAACATAAGCTTCTAGAATGGGCACTGCATCTTCGGGTGCATCCTGTGGAGCTGGAGTTTTCGGTTCCATCTATTGGATCACACTATCCCATGAAGAAGCAGTTGGATTATTATCGATGGCAGGGATCATTTGTTCTTCTAGAGTGTCCTCCTTTTTAGCTGGAGGAGATTCCTTATCTTGTGATGGTGCCTCTTCGGATAGATCTTCATTTCTGCTTACTGTATAATGCTCAGAGTTTGCTCCAACCCACCAGGTAGTTTTGCGATGAAACTTTTTGGATTTGGAGATCTGAGAGGCTTTTGGACAATCTTTGACAACATGTCAAGTTGCAAACCAAGATTTGAATCTGAACATCACATTTTCATAATCTAGCTTTTGCACCCACACATAATCCTTACTGGTCAAATGGATCTCAGCAGGAAATCCATGGCCGAAATCCATTTCCACACATATGTGAGCAAATGTAGTTTTTATGTAATCCTTTGTTTATGGACTTCGATCGTAGAAGGAGCCCAACGCATTGCTAATAGCTTCAAGCGAGGCAGAGTTCCAGAGATGCAAGGGAAAATTTGGTAGCCGAACCCAAACTGGAGCAGATGAGATCTGGTCAGTAGTTGGGTCAAAAAGAGGGCTCCAGGGTTTCATAAAGAGCCCCGCACTTCCCCAAAACCATGGACCTAATCTAGAATGACCTGTTTTTCCTCAGGAGAATTGAAATCCACAACAAAAAAACCCTGCGCAAAGGGGTAAATAGAAATTTCCTTAGAAATAAGGGGCTTCCATACCTCAGAAATCCACTTATGGAGATCAATCAGGCGAGGCTAGAACCCATTGAAGCAGCAAACCAAAGCTGACTTTGTGAAATTCCTTGCTTCCACCAAAGATTCTGCTACCACCGTAATGGAGGGCGCTGATATTTCCTGAACAATCAAGGGAGGCTGACCGCCGGCAGCCTTCCCCCCTTTGAAGAGAGAAACCGGGATCGAAGGAACTCCCCTGGATGGAGACGAACAGGAGGCACGAACAACAAAGAGGTAATTGGCCGCCATTCTCCTACGTGGAGACCAGGCTCGGTGGAAAACGAAGGGCTGCCTCATGGGCATGCGACCGTCTCCAGATCCCTAGCGCAGAAGCGACGAAGGTCGGGCCGGCTCTGGCTGTCTTCAGAACCATAGCGCAGTTTGAGAATTCATAGAAAAGGGCCGAGGGAAACCCAAGAGCCCTGAACAGCCTACGACCTGCACAAGCCGTGAACACATGGCCACCGTCACCGTTCGCTCACGCCAAGAACCCTAGCTCGCTAGCGCAGTCCAATCAACGAAACCCACACCTTAACCAAATGAACTAACAAGAATTGATTTTTTTTTTAAATATTGAAAACACTTTTATTTATAAAAAAACGAAAAATGAAATTAACACATTTTTAATATCTAAACATTTTTTAAACATATTTAGTCTCGAATCCATGGATTTTATCTAAAAAGTGAGACCACATTTTCATAAATATTAATTAGATATCAAAAATCTAATATAAAAAGAATATGATAATTATGTAATAATGATATTATTTTATGAAGATAAAGATTAAAGTACGAGGTGGGATATGATTCTCCCCATAAAGACTATTAACTTTTTCCTTTTCACGTGAACCTTTTTCTTTTCTTCACTTATATTTAATAATCAATAACATATTTTCCAATAAACTTGTACGAGATGAAGGTAATGAAGGGATGACTATGGTAACGCCAAAGTTTCTTCACTTATATTTAAATAACATATTTTCCAATAAACTTATACGAGATAAAGGTAGTGAAGGGATGACTATGGTAACGACAAAGTTGGTTTACGATGTATTCATAATTATTTTGAATTAGTGATACAAATCTTGTATGAGAAGTGGTTGGTTAGATATATCTTGTGTAGTAACAATGATTGAATAAAGTTTTAGTAAAGTAAACTGGAGTTGATTATTGGAGAGTTGGCTTATTTTATTTACTTTGTAATGTTTTTTAAATGATGGTTTATCATTTGTTAGAGGGCTATATTCATTGTGATAAATGCTAATAGCTGTTATTCCAGAGAATCAAGGTATGGCTAGAATTACAATCATTACATAGTTAAAGACGGCTCTCAAGGAGCAAGTGTCACAAAGCAAGATTTGAACCTGGGTGAGGAGGATAACAACATTCCTCCCAACCACCCCATCTACACTCAATTGAAATTTACTTTGTAATGTTTATTTTAATGGTATACATTTCATTTACATACTAGTAGAATTAATATTGGTTTGATTCGAGGTGAAAACATAAAATGGTCTTATTTTTATTTTAATTTTAAAAAAATCGTATTTTTTATTATTTTTATTCAAGGAAATGAAGAATACTTTACATATGTGCAATGTCGTTTAAAAAAAATGTAATCGGTTTCATAGTTATGAGACGGGATATACTCCTTGATTTGATCAACAAAACACTTTTAAACGTCCACAAAAATAACCTATATTCAATTGGATCAGATAAATATAAGCTCAATGTCACCCAACCCACATTATTATGATCTATAACAAAATATATTATGTCGAGATAGATCATTACAACCAACCATGTTGGTATTCAAAAAAATGAGTAAAATCAATAATCATCGAAGTTTAAAACAAAGAGAATAAACCTAGTCCAAATTCCACTCGAAGTTATTAACTAGTTTTTCATTATATTCCTTAAGGTAAAGGTACCTGGGATCTTTTGTCCTACCATCCTTGGAAATCCCAAATGAACCATCATATTGTGTTCTCTCTCTCTCTCTCTCTCTCTCTATATATATATATATATGAGAGTAAACATCAACTCTATGATTTGTCAAGAAATAATCTCCTACCCCCATGCTAATGGTTGTAAAGTGATATCATGAATCCTATGTTGCTCGGTCGTACACTTAATTGAAAATAAGGAATAACAAAAAAGATGTAAATGTAGGATGTTCCTCTGAATAGCAAGTCTCATTAACGCATGAAGCGCCAAGAGCTCTACACGGTTATTAGTGCTACAACCTTCATTTGCACAAAATTGAAAATAATGATGCTCATGAAATTATAAAACTCCTCCTATATCCTCAACATGAGTCTCCCCGTGGTATCCCCCTAACATGCTCCATCAAAGAACGCCCAAAGCTAAGATTGAACCATCTCCCTGACCACCAGATCCTTATTGGATGTATCCCTATATTTGTAAACTCGAGCAAGATAAATAATGGAGGTAGATACCTAGAAATTTTGGAGCCAATTCCTTGCAAATAAATAAGAGTTGTGCACCAACCAAACCCCCTAACATGCAAGAAAAGGTACCATGCAAAATTCCTTTAATTCCCAATGTTGAAACCAAGGATACGACCTTTCCTCAATTCTGTCGCATTGCCACACATTTCTTATGTCCAGCCACCTCTCAAGATCTTTCCAAACTCGTAAATCAAAAGGACAATTGATCAAAATATGAGTGGAAGTTTCATCTACATGTAAGACCCCATTTTTCCCTTGCTGTTTATTGGCTTCAATGTAAATACTGTGTATATGCAGTGTGTATATTCGCCCTAGTGTGGAGCTCAAGGCCAAGGGCCCACTAGTGGATGTTTAAGGTTATTGCATAGGCAAGTATTTGATAGTTTGATTATTCATGGGCTGTTAAGCCATGAAAAAATGTAAATTATGTAATTATTATTAATGAATAAAATAACCAAGAGCTAGCTAAGGAAGCAACCAATGAGAAAGGGGTCACGTGTATCCACTAGGGCGAGGTGAGGGGGTTATGGGATTGGTACCCATGTTGCCACATGCCCAATTGGGAACCATTTTGACCTCCCTGCTGACATTAATTCGGTTGCAGAGGGTGGTTGAGAATCTCGTTGCTGAAGTCGATGGAGTATGGAGCATGCTTGCAATTTCATATGGCAGGGCATGGCTCTGATTTCTTGTCCTGGAAGACACTTAATCGTCTAGGAACTCCCAGAACTTGTTTTGACTACCCATTGGGGAAGGAGACATTGGGGGGGATTCACTCACTCACCATTCACGATCCATCCATGCATAAAAAAAAAACTCGTTCAGACATTCCTGCATACGCAAAATCGTAGAGCCAACCTCGAGGAAGCTTGAAGATAATCGTGTTTCCTATGTAAGAGAAAATCATAGAGTTCATAGCCATAGAAAGTGTTTGTGCGAACCCATTCTAATCATGATAGGAGTAGTAAGAACCCTTAGCGGAATTACAAGCTTGAACAATACAGAGAAACCATGAGAACTTGAGATTTAGTCGTAGGGAGTAGATTTGTGTAACAGAGCCCTGTCCGCAAGTCTGGAAGGAATCAGATTGTTGAACCGTGGTAGAAGGTTGGGTTGCTTGATAAACCCAGTGAAGGCTGTAATCTCATAGAACTAGCGACTGGACCTTTCTATGCCCATCCCAAATAGCACTGGAAGTTAAGAGGTCTTGAGGGACTGTGCAGCAGAGAAGAGGGTCTTCCTTGTGTTGGGTGAGGTAGGTAATGAAGAGAGATGTTATCATTTTAAGAAATTAAAATATAAAATTTTAATATAAGTATATTATAAAAGAATTATGTTTTAAGCAATTTGAAATATGATTTAAAATTGAAACCTGGTTAACTTTTCAAAGAATTATGTTTTAAGCAATTTGAAATATGATTTAAAACTGAAACCTGGTTAACTTTTGAGTATGCATGATTTGAAACGATATTTCAACTATGCATGACGTTTCACATACGACAGGGACATAACAATTCCAATGGCCTTGTTTAAGCTAGTATCGTTTGTTGTTTTGACCTCATTATTTTGGTACCACTAGCATGTTATTTGATCTTGAGGATATAAAAACCTAGTAGCTATAGTTTTCATCATGTGTTAAGCTTATGGCATTCTTTATCTTCTACAAATAAATTGAAGGACGGTGAACACTGATTAGTTGATTATGAAATATGAAATGTGAAATTATTGTTTTTATTTATGTTTTAACACGTGTGTAGGTAGTTTAGGTTGTATTTGAAGTAGATGTTTGTACATTATCAAGAGCTAAATATTATATGTGCAATTTTCAAATAAAATCCTCATCTGTTCATTTGTGCACCGTGACGAATATAATGTTGATGCTTTTCTATGGATTTTATATTGATTTCAATAATAACCTTAAATAATAAAATATTTAGAATTTGAAACCCATATTTGATATCCTACAAAATTTGGTGAGATATAAAAAGGTTTGGAACTTTATATACAATTTTGTTCAATTTTCAATTTTAAAGAAAAGGACGAGAGACATTGTTTTTACTGAATTACAAAATAAATCTCTTAAGCATGGATGTATGTACTTCTTTGATCAAAATTCTAGAACACTTACATATTCAAACTCAAACATCTTATTACAAATTGATATAGAAGAATATTGGACATGGTAACCACTATCATGTCTTTCTAAACTTTTCACTGAATGAGCTATAGACAAACATATAGCCCACTAAAGGCAACAATGAGGCCTTCTCGCACTTTTTTATCCCCAATCGAGACCTCTCAAGTTGAGGATGGTGTTGTTGAAAACATAAGCTTGACCGCAGCTGAGCAACGAACTCCTAGTCGTTTCCAGCAACCAACGATCCAACCGCCTACAAGTCGTCCAACCGCCCAACAATTGTCCAGTTGATTCAACCATCTAACTTCGTTGTCCAGTAGCCAAAACTATAGTAGCAAGATATTTATGAAATCTATTGTATTTTTTCACTATAAATAGTAGACCATCCGAGATCTGCATAAGGTAGAGTTATGTGTAGTTTCTTTTTCTTGATAAAATTACTGAGTAGTAGCTCATCTTATCTATTCCTGATTGTATTTTCGCTTCTTGATTTAATCTTTCTCTAGCATACATTGTCTTCAAATTGGTATCAAAGCTTCGTTGTGGATAAGCACAATACTGTTGTGGAAGAGTAGATTTTTTTTTGTAATGTTAACGTTGAATGCAAGAGGTAAATCATGTAATTTGTTGTGCAAATGGTGAAATAATTTCTGCAAGTAATTTGTAGTTTTGCAAGTGCAAGTTTGATGTTTTTGGTCCACTTGTGTTTGATGCTTTAATCATAATTCTATTAAAGGGTTGTTGGGACATATAAAATAATTTTGGAATGGTGCTTTAATATGTGTGCATGCCAAGTTGTGTTAACAAAGTGTTGTCAAAGACTTGCTATATTTTCTTGTAAATTAGTTGAAGTATGGTGGGTGTAAGTAGAAGTAGTCGCACTCAACCCCAAATTCCACAATTTAATGGAAAAAAATATGAATATTGGAGCATTAATATGGAGACGTTATTTGTTCAGAAGAATTACTGGACTGGGTTGAGAATGGTTTTACAGAGCCATCATATTAAGCATCATATAATGCGCTATCACAAGCACAAAAGGATCTTCTCAAGGAGAATAGGAAGAAGGATGCCAAGGCATTGTTTTTAATATAACAGGCAATGGAAGAGTCAATTTTCCCATGGGTTGTAGAAGATACAAGGTCCAAGAATGCATGGGACACTCTACAAAACTCATATCAAGGTACTATCAAAGTTAAGTTGGTAAAATTACAAACGCTTAGAAGAGATTTTGAAAATTCGCAAATAACGAATTTTGAGATAGTAAATTATTTTTTCACCTATGCATTGAGTATCATAAATCAAATAAAGTCTCATGCAGATACTTTGGATGTTAAAAAATTTATAGAAAATATTTTGAGTCTTCCTATTAGGTTTGACCCAATTGTTGTAGCTATTGAAGAATCAAAATATTTGTATCAAGTTTCTATTGATGGGTTTATGGGGTCTTTACAAACACGTGATCAAAGACTCAATAGATCAATTGGTTTCTCCATGGAAAATGCATTCAAATCACAAGTTCAAGCTAGTAGCAGCAAATGCACAAGAGGAGGAAGAATCATTAATAGAGGTGAAAGAGGATTTGGAAGAGGAAGAACTAGCAATCACAATGAAGGTGGAAGATTAGATAACTCTCATGAAGAAAGAGCAAATTCTAATTTCTTTGCAAGCAGAAGAGGAAGAGGTGGTAGTTATTCTCATGAATTTCATAGCCAAGGAAAAAGGTATGACAAATCACATATTCAATGGCATTATTGTAAAAAATTTGGTCATTATGCACCTGAATGTAAAAAGAAGCAGATTGATGAGAATAGGCAGAATGCAAATTTTTCACAAGAAAATCACTCTAAAAATAGTGATTTAATGTTTATTACTTGTAATACTGCACAAGAAAGTTCAAAAGAAGTATGTTTTTTACATAATGGTTGTAGTACATGAGTGGAAACATGGATATGTTTGCAAACATAGATGAATCGATGTAGTCAAAAGTAAAATTGGGAGATGATAACAAAGTAGATGCCATGGGTAAATGTGGCATAAACTTTAAAATTAAGCAAGGAGAAAAGAAGCACATTCCAAATGTGTATAATGTCCCTAATCTTAAACGCAATCTAATTAGCATTGGGAAACTACTACAAAAGGGATATAAAGTCTATTTTGAAAATAATGCATGTTACATGGAAAGCTAATTGCAAAAGTCCAAATGACACAAAACTAGATGTTTCCTTTAAGGTTGCAAAATGATTTGTCTATTGCTTTCAAAGTAGTCATCAAAGACCAGTCATGGTTATGGCATTTAAGATTTGGTCATTTAAGTTTCAGTGGTCTAAATATTTTGCATAGAAAAAACATGGTGAATTGTTTGTCATTGATTGAGTAGCCAAACAAAGTTTGTATTCTTGGTAAGTAGCATAGAGAATCATTTTCTATTGGCAAGTCATATAGAGCAAGAGCTCTACTTGAAATTGTGCATTTAGATCTGTGTGGGTACATGCATATGCCTTCTATTGGCAATAGCTTGTATTTCATAACTTTTATAGATGATTATTCCAAGAAAACTTGGGTATATTTTTTGAAACACAAATAAAAAACTTTTGGAATTTTTAAGCAGTTTAAATTCATGGTTGAGAAGTAAAGTGGACACTAAATTAAAATTATAAGAATAGATAGGGGTGGAGAATTTTTGTCCAATTATTTCTTGATTTTTTGTAAAGCAAATGAGATTAAAAATAAATTTACAACTAGTTATACACCACAACAAAATGGTATTGCAGAAATAAAAAATAGAACAATCATGGAAATGGCAAGAAGCATGATGAAAACTAAACATCTACCAAATGAGTACTGGACTGAAGCTGTAGCTTGTGCAGTATACATTTTGAATAGTTCCCCCACAACAAGTGCAAAGGATAAAGTACCACAAGAAGCATGGAGTAATAAGAAACAAATGTTTCTTATTTGATTGTTTTTGGGTGCATTGCATATGCACATGTTCCTGATGAAAATATAAGAAGTTAGATAATAAAAGAGAAAGACGTATTTTTGGGGATATAATGAGCAATCAAAAGCATACAAGTTGTATAATACCATCACAAAAAGGACTATAATCAATAGAGATGTTAAGTTTCTTGAAGATGATGAATGGATTTGGAGTGAAAATCTACATTAGCAGTAGCAAATTGAAATGAAAGAATTCTGTGAAGATCATGCTCCAATAAAATATTCATTCAACAATAGTTTTAGTACAAATAGTACAACATCAATACCTCAGATTGCTTCAAGATCTTAGCCAACACTACCTCAATTTGATTCAAGATCTTAGCCAACACCTAAATATCACCCAAGTGATAGCTCAAGGTGAGATGGAATTCCAATTAAGACAAGAAGTCTCAGGGAAATATATGAGGTAACTCAAGATAATGATGATGATGATTTAATTTTTAATTTCACATTACTTTTTGTTGTTGATCTAATACGTTTTGGAGAAGCAATTAAGTATGAAAGTTGGAAAAAGGACATGGATGAAGAAATTGAAGCAATAGAGAAAAATCAAACTTGGCAATTAATGAATCTTCCAGAAGGAAAATATGGAATAGGTGTAAAATGGGTCTGTAAGACAAAGTTTAATGCTGATGGAAATGTTGTGAAGCATGGAGCAAGGCTAGTTGCAAAGGGATGTCAAATTAGCATTTTTCAATGGGATATTACAGGAAGAATTACATGTACAACACCCACCAGGTTATCATATATTGGATCATTAACATAAAGTTTAAAGATTGAAAAATCTTTGTATGGTCTCAAACAAGCTCCAAGAGCTTGGTATAGCCGCATTGATTTATACTTCTTGAACCATGGTTTTAACAAATGCAGCAGTGAGCCAACTCTTTACACCAAGGTGAATAATCAAGGTAAGGTCTTAATTGTATGCTTATATGCTGAACATGAAAATTTTCAATTGAGTTGGTTTAAATCAACAATGAAAAAAGTATTTGAGATGACATATTTGGGCTTAATGAAATATTTGTTGGGCATAGAAATAAGTCAAATGGAAGATGGAATTTTCATTTGTCAAACAAAATAAGTAAATGATGTTTTGAAGAGGTTCAAAATGTTAAATTACAAGCTAGCATCTACAACTATGGAAATAGGATTAAAATTAAGCAAAGAAGATAGGGGCACAAATGTAGATCCAACTTTGTTCAAAATATAGCCAACTTAATGTATTTGACAGAAACAAGGGCTAACATTGTGTATACAATAAGTTTGATTTCAAGGTTCATAGATACATAAAAGGACTCACATTCACAAATAGGGAAAATGATTTTGAGATATGTTAGTGGAAGAAGAGATTATAGGATCTTATATTCGAGATCAAATTATTTCATACTGGTTGGCTATGTGCATAATTGATGACAGAAAAAACACATCCAGATATATTTTTCATCTTTGTTCAGGAGCAATCTTAAGGGCTTCCCAAAAACAACCTATTGTTACTCTTTCAACTACAAAAGCATAATATGTAGCAGTGACATCAACGACATGTCAAAAACGGCATGTCAAGCATTGTGGATGAGAAGAATTATGTCAGATTTGATGCAAGATCAACAAAGATCAACACAAATTTATTGTGACAATAATTTAACAATAAAATTATAAAAAAATCATGGTTTCCACAAAAAGAGCAAGCACATTGAGACTATATATCATTCATTAGTAAACTTATCAACAATGGTAAAGTGTATCTTAAATTTTTACAGATATCTTCACATAACCATTAACAAAATAAAGAACCTAACAGCCTAGCAGCTGTCCAACCACCTAACAGCCGTCCAACCAATTCAGCCATCTAACTCCGTCTTCTAGCAGCCATAGCAGCCAACACTATATTAGCGAGATATTTAATAAATCTACTGTATTTGTACACTATAAATAAACCATTTGAAATCTGCGAGTTATGTGTAGTTTGTTCTACTTAATACAATTACTTAGTAGCAGCTCCTCTTATCAATTACGTCATTTCCTTCCAAACAGCAGCCACAGTGGCCATGTCGTTGTATGAACTCCCTCCCTCCCCCATTGCATTGTTGGCCCTCTCCATCAATTCTCTCATCCTCTTCTTTATTTTCGCTCCGTCATCTCCTTCCATTAATTCCCTGGCTGCTCTTCCTACTTCTTCTTTGCTCACCAATCCATCCGACCCCTTCTTGGCTTCAATGGCGACTTTCTTCTCCTTCACTATATACAAAGCGTTCATCCTCTGTTCGGCAAAAAGAGGCCAAGCGATTATCGGCACTCCATGTAAGATGCTTTCTACAGTTGAATTCCAACCGCAATGAGAGAGGAAACCACCAGTAGATGGATGAGAAAGAACAGGAATCTGAGGCGCCCATGAATCAACAACGAGTCCTCGGTCTCTGGTTCGACTCTCGAACCCCACAGGTAGAATATCTCTTTCGGCCATCGTGGATTGAATTGATGGAGGCCTCCGCAACACCCAAAGGAAACGCTGCCCGCTGGCTTCGAGTCCTAGAGCAAGCTCCTGAACCTGCTCGTCTGACAGACTGCCTTTGCTCCCGAAGGCAACGAAGAGAACGGACGAGACGGGCTGGAGGTCTAGCCATTTCAGGCACTCCTCCTTGTCCTCCACGACTTCCCCAGAAGCCAGCAGAGACGAAGATATAAACGGCCCCACAGCATAAATGGAGGGAGTTTCAGCAGCACTCAGAACCTTTCCTTCCAGGAGGGCTTTTATTTGTTCAGCCTCCATATCCTCGCAGCTGTTTATCAGAATTCCTTGAGCTTCATGGAGTCTAGAGGAATGTTGAAGGAACCAGTTAAATTCGATATTATTAGATCTGTCTTGAATGGGTGTGGGCAGATCTCTCCCCGGAATCAGCGGAAGGCCCGGCACTTCGATCTCGAAGTCAACGTCTTTGAAGGAGATGTCAATCTTGTGGACAAGTGTTGGAAGGTACAACATGAGGCAGAGGAGAGAAGCCGAAGAAGTGAAGAATATGTAGGAAGGTATTTCTAGTTTGGATGTGACATCGAACATGGTGGTGCAGAAAAGGTCGGTGATGAAAGCGCAGACAGGAAACGAGGAGGATCTGAGCGCATCTTCCAAGAATATTTTGGTCTTCTCCATTTGTAGAGTTAGGCGAGTTAGGCGAGTTGGGAGATTCATCTCTGCATCATCCCCTTCAATTTCGACGTCAGGGAGCTCTATGAAGTGGATCATGCCCGCAGACGAAGATACTACGCGTTGCATATATGCGCTTTGGTGATGAGAAGCCTTCATCCATTTGGCGATAATGAAGGTCACGGAGAAGCCATGGTAGAGCGTTAGCCTCTTTGCAAACTCAACCAGTGGGATCAGATGGCCCATCTCAGGGAACGGAAAGACTACTACATGAGATCCATGGCTCTCCATTGATGTCTGTCCAGCAAAATCTCCACATTTGTATGCTATTATTCGAAGAAATAGCTCTTTCCAGATAGGGGATGAATCCCAAACGGTACTTGTAAACGTATTATAGGCTCTGGCGATGGCCTGTGATAACTGGCACTCAAATCGTTCTTGTTGGCGACAGAAAGTTTTTCAGGAAGGTATTGTTTTATTTTTGTTCGTTATTTTTTTGGAATTTCTATTATCTGGGTCATTTTAAAATGGGCCAAAATTTTTAAGGCACAGTTTTATGACATAGTTCCACAATATATATAATAGAACTATGATTCTACCTGTTTTTATAACCGAATCTAAAAAACAAATTACCAAAAAAACAGAACGATTTGAATGCGAGTTATCCCACGCCTCTCGGGATGGCTCTGCCGGTCTCTTCAATAACTTGGTAAACACGGTACTTATTAAATTTTGATTTTGTCACACCATCCTACCCCACACAAAAGATCAAAATGACTAAAATTTAAAAATCATGACAGTAGGAATAAAAATAATGGACATGCATGATCTATGACGTAAAGAAGATAGAGGCAGGTAAGGAAATCCAACAAGCCCCATCCAACCATACACATTACAAATAAATAATCCATGAGGAAAAAGTAAAGAAGAGAGAGACATCAATAACTCTGGCGATGGCTCTGCCGGCCTTTCTCTTCAATAACTTGGTAAATACGGTACTCATATCGATAAGCACAACAATAAAATTATTAAAGTTTGATTTTGTCATTAAACCATCCTACCCCACACAAAAGATCAAAATAACTAAAATTTAAAAGTCATGACAGTAGGAATAAAAATAATACACATGCATGATCCATGACGTAAAGAAGATAGAGGCAGGTAAGGAAATCCATAAGCCGCCCCATCCAATAATGCACATTACAAATAAATAATCCACGAGGAAAAAGAAAAGAAGAGAGAGACATTACCAATAATAGTTTTCAAACCCTAAAAGTAAGGGACCCTTCCAGTGACAAGTCAAAGGAAGATATCGAGACCCCCAAAGATCTCAAAGAGAATCCTTGATCCAAACCTAGAAAATCCTAAACAAATCAAGAAATGGAAAATAGATGGGTTTCCCTCCTTAAGTGGAACTCAGACAATAGATGAAACCCTTACAAAGTAAATCAACATCATCGGCTCTGAAGACAATGATGACATGGATTTGGGGGACCTATATCTGCAAGGAATTGTGGATGCATGTGAGAGACAAGACACTCAGTCAATCCCACAAAAAATATCCAACTTCACAAGGATTCTCTACACCAATCCGAGAACAAGGCACCGCATGAAGTTAAGAAAGATCATGTTTCTTCCACATTGGGATTCAAAACTAGCAACCAACACTCTTTGAGATGAAAACAAGTGGGGAAGAAGAAGCAATAGAAAAATATTGAAAGAGCTAAAAATATTGAAAGAGCTGGGAGAGTGGTTCATTGATTCCAAACAATATGTCCTTATGACGAAGAAGTTCTTCTCCCCCATATCCTCTAGTTAATTATGAAGCTCATCTCATGGAACATTCAAGGTCCTTAAAGGAAAAGTTAAGAAAAGAACCTTGTCAAACAAAATCAATGCTAAAAAGCATATTATTCTTATGTGCTTGGAAACAAAATGTCGTGCTAAGATGATAAAAAAAGTTGCAGATTATCGTTGGAATACTTCTTCTCCACCACTCAAACCATCTTAGTGAAATTCTACCTAATTGGTATAGTTAAAACATGCTTTGTAACAAATGTCTATGGCCCATTAATGATGGAGGACAAATCCTATATCATTCAATATCTTTAGGGACTTCATACCATCATAGGGAATACAAAATGTGTAATTCCTCCATGGGCATTATAAATTTTTGAACAATCTAATTTTATCATCTATTTGCTTAATTTTTTTTTGAAATGCATAAGAGTGTCAATACAAGTTCAATGGTGAGTTTTTAGCTTTATAACTGAGGAGCATATATGCATCATGTAACCATAGCAACATATAAACAACACATAAGCATTTTACAATAGCATCTAACAAATTTACAACATTAGATAAACAATTTGAAATCATAAAAAAATTGCCTCGATATAAGAATGTGATGAAGTCCAAACCGAATCAAGCTTCCTTCTTCATCTTGAGTTGCTTCTATCTTCATTGCCCAAAGCGGAACCATGGTTTTACCCTAGACCCAGGAAGCCATCTAAATGGTCCCATCCAAATGGACTCCTAGCCCTCTGTGCCCGAGACCCCCAGAGAACAGAACAATGATGCACTAGTAGGCTATGTGTCAAATATTCCAAGAGTTCTCAAACTCTTCCTACTCTTCCAACTTCTCACACCCCAAAATATCCAAAATTCCCCTTCCTAGAAAAACTCTCACCCAAAATATCCTCTGAGATTAAAAGAACCTCCCTCCTTCCACTCTCAAGTCTCCTATTTATATCAAAACTCCTCATTCATCAATAAATTCCAATAAAATAATAATCAA
This sequence comes from Larix kaempferi, assembly GCA_027924585.1. Classification (NCBI taxonomy): domain Eukaryota; kingdom Viridiplantae; phylum Streptophyta; class Pinopsida; order Pinales; family Pinaceae; genus Larix; species Larix kaempferi. Next base: position 5,675,834 of record BSBM01000391.1, read on the forward strand.
CAATCAATAAATTCATTTTCTCCAAAAAAAATAGAAATTTGATTTAAATATTTAAAATATTAATAAACATGGTTGCAAAGTCTCACTTGTCATGCTTCCATCTTAAATGCAACTATGAAAACTCTTTTCTAAAAATTTGTGCAAATCCTATCTATCCATTTATTTATATTATCCTCTCATTCATAAGTCAAATAACATATTTTCATATACTATATTATACTATGACATATTTTATATTATATGTATATAATTATATATGTCATTCAATAATCCAATCTAATTATTTAAATCTAAAACATTTTAAACAAGTCAACAAACTCATATTTTCAACACACAAGTGATATTTTCAACAATTCATCAACCAAGTTACTAATAGCCAATATAACCACATTAATTTATTCATCGATCGACCAATTATAATAGCGTACTCACGAATTTGTGTATGCATGGACAGTGCACACGCCTTAAGCATTGGTATTAATAATCACTTTTAATGCTCCTAATATATCATTATTACATGCTTGCAAACAACATATAGAAGAACAATTAAACAATGCATCATTTATCATTTATAATAATTCATACAAAAGCAATAAAATAGAATTAGGTTAAGATAAATGATGAAATTGAGCATATAATCATGATTGTTAATAACAATCAAGAACACCATCCAATCCATCATTTCTCCCATCCATCCCATGAGTACTCCAACCCCCTAATCATCACTACTTCCATCTCCTAACCTCACCATCCCTAGCTCTGCTGCAATATACTGTGGCGTCAAATACACGACCTAACCACATATAGAACCCGTAAGCAGAAGTGTCGATCGACTACATCGACCAAGCTTCCACAACAAACATCTGCTAGTCGTCATCACACATCTAAGGGAGCGTGCGCAACACAACCCTCCCACGACTCTAGGTTTCGGGAGATAAACGGTGGGAAATGCATCCACCCCCCCTGATAGTACTAGGGTCAAGACCCTACATCAACCATACTATGCCATCACTGTTTTAAGGGGTCCCGTCATTGTACAACCACTTTGGGCAAGTCACAATTCCTATCAAAACTCACACTCACCCACAAGTCATAGAAATATTGGAATTCACAATTAAATAGCATGATATTTGATATAACATCATTATACTCATGATGTTCAAGACATCTCGTGCCCCTTGGAAATATAGGAATCCCGCTATCTCATAGCCAATCAACATGTGAAATAGTTCATCATTAACATGAAACATATATATAGCCATACCCAACTCTTTCAAGTGTTAATCCATATCACTAAAACGACATTTACAAATAATCATGTAAGTTCTTTTTGTAAACAACTAAATTAGCATTCCACATATGGATATTCTATATGCGATTTGCATGTTCAATATGAAGTAACATATTCATTTCCATTAATGAATTAAATAGTAAATTCCATTTACCATACACACCTCAAGGGAGTCCACATGTCCACATAACAATCATCTTAATCAATCTATCTTCGTCAAACAGACAATAAGCAAATGGATTGCTGAGCTAATTCACATTAGAGTTTTTAATTAATGACTGCCAAAATATGGGGCGTTACATACACCCACCCTTCAAGAAACTTTGTCCCAAAGTTATGGTCATTCACAATTTTAAGAAAAATCTCGATACCATATCTCTATTCCTTCCGACTAGAATACTTTAGCCATACTAGTCCCATGATCAACATGTCGATACTATATAATTTTACTTATTTTATCACAAGCGATGTGTTCTCATACTATATCTTATATACACAATTAATCTAACTTCATCAAGGTTTAGCAAGCGGATTTTATTCCCAGTTAGTTAACATACAATGATCATTTATCGATTCTTAGTTTTACTGATCTTATTTCTAATAAACACCAATTACTTTTTCATTAGTACATTTAATTATATCCAAACCTTAATAGTATCTTGAATGGCGTATTACATAATGATTTGAATAGTGCCATGTCCATCGATTGAGTACACATTATCAATTAACACTTGTCGAAGGAGAATTATGACACATGAGTCTCATGTTCTACACAAAATACTTACGGTTTCAATTTTAACGCATAGATCACCTCCATCCTTAATGTTATCACTTGTGGCGTAGTGGTAAGGGCGCTTGGGTTGCAAAAATAAGGTCACAAGTTCAAAAATTGTCACCTTCATTCTTAATGTAATCACTAAATTTTCCAATAGAGCATTTATTCATGCACATCATAAATCTTAACCTACTAGCTCTCTTACCTACTCACTAACTACTTCTCTAAACACAAAAGCCTATTACCATTTATGCTCATATTTCTTATCTAGTTCTCACTATAATTACACTGAAATTGACCACTATTATTCACGCCACAATTATCATTCACACACCTTTGCTTATTTGACTAAAATTTATATTAATTTTGTTCCACAATAAGCTTATTCTCACTAGCATTAATATATCACATTCTTCATATTTACATTTACATTATTATTTACGTAAGAATATCCCTATAACCTTTACCTTATTTATGGTACTTAATCTTTAGCATTAATTGTTTTATATAAAACACTTACCCTAAGTCTTCAACCTATTAAGAATCCCAAATTTACTTTAAAGCTTATTTATTTCGAAGGGATACCTCTATATAATATAATATTTTACCACCCTACCTTGCATTCTGCTTATAATATACACTTATAATATCCCTTTATAATATCTGTTGTGTGGTAGTATAATTTAACCTACATATATTTTAAATTGATAAATTTAAAGATATGTTAGTGCAATTCATCATTTGAAATTTTAAATTGTAGTTCCATAGTTATTCTTAACGCGTAATTAGTGATTGGGATGGTTTTCTAAGACATTGTAAGGTAGGTGTGGGATGCTGAATCAAAGGATTATCTTTAATGAATATAAAATTGATAAATTTAAAGATATGTTAGTGCAATTCATCATTTGAAATTTTAAATCGTAGTTCCATCGTTATTCTTAATGCGTAATTAGTGATTGGGATGGTTTTTTAAGACATTGTAAGGTAGGTGTGGGTTGCTGATTCAAAGGATTATCTTTAATGAATATAAAGCGCTATGGTATTGGTTGAGCCGAAGCGATCAGGATTGAACCCTAAAATCCTTTCTGAGAATTATCCATGAATGCAATGCAGAGCATCCAGATATTTTTTATATTTAAAATGTCAAATATTGTAAGGACATAATTAATTAGAGTAAATTGGATTGATAAAATGGAATGACATTTTAAACTTGACTACAATTGAAGGAAGAAACAAGAATGATAATAAAACATGGATATAATATTCCTTCTGACTAGACATGAAATACGATTCACCCATAAATAACTTTCACATATTTTAACTTGGAAGTACATTGAGGTGCCTACAACATAGTCTTATTACAATTGGTTTAATATATTTACTAGACCTTGGATTATTATTTCATTAACTCTTGGTTGTCTCATTGGGTTATAGTGTTAGATATGACTAATCCAAATCCGCGAATAACTTACCATGTCTTTACACTCTTTATTACCATCCTTGATTTAGTCAATGTGACCTAGATATATGTGTGTATTTTACTTGTCCTATGTTGTATATAGAGTTCACATATTAAATATTAATTAGTTCATCCCACCATTAGTCACAACCATGTATTCTCATTTATATTATTACATTAAATCCTTTACACATTTTTATGTCATATTCTTATATATTAAATTCTCCTAACTCCTTTTATATTATATGTATATATATATTTTTTATGTATTTTAATAAACTTTGTTAACTTAACCACACTAGTGTTATCTCTCTCCTTTTATTTTTATTTTTATCTTTTTTGTGTATTTTTATAAACCTTGTTAACTTAACCACACTACACTAGTATTATCTCTCTCCTTTTATTTTTATTTTTATTTGCAATCATCCGTTTGTTTCATAAATAATTATTATATACTTGATAATTTTATATATACATACATATAATAAATTTATTAATTCACATGTTTATACTATATTTTAACACTTTACTCTATACTCCTCATATTCATCACTCAACTAAGGCTCCTAATCAACCTGAACCTCACTTATGTTGGACAGTATCACATGAAAGTCATAAATACTCTTCCCGCTTCAAATCGTGTATTAAGTATGCTTACCATTAATTATATATATATATTTTTGTTATTACATGTTTTATTTAATATTATTTATTTTTCTTTTAACATATATAAATATATATATAACGAACCATCGTAAGATTATTTGATATTATTTATTTTTCTTTTTATGGAAATTATGACCCCATTGGTTGCTCAAAAGTAATTTCTTTAATTCGGGATATAGCATCTGAAGTATGTCATAATGATTCAAAATTTCTAGGGGTAGGACCAGATTCTCACAATATAATGGCAAAGATGATGATGTTCCAAACTCTTGTGACTCTCTTTGAAACAGAGTTTATTTGTCGTTGTCTCTTGCGATGGCTCTGCCGGCCTTTCTCTTCACTAACTTGGTAAACACGGTACTCATATCGATAAGCACAACAATAAAATTGTTAAATTTTGATTTGGTCATTAAACCATCAAAATAACTAAAATTTAAAAGTCGTGACAGCAGGAATAAAAATAATACACATGCATGATCCATGACGTAAAGTAGATAGAGGTAGGTAAGGAATTCCAGCAAGCCCCATCCAATCATGCACATTACAAATAAATAATCCATGAGGAAAAAGAAAAGAAGAGAGAGACACCGAAGGAAATCCATGTAGACCGGTAACCTTCAATAGACACTGCACTGCTCTCCCTAGTGGAGACACGGGGAGTATATAATCTCTAGAATGGGTATATCAATAATGGATTGATGACAGCCTATTAAGAGCATATATTTTTTATTCAATTAACATGTGATTATATTACAACGTAGTATTCTATGTCAAATATAAAAATTTTAAAATTAATAATTGCTTTAAGAGGGGTAAAGAAATGTGGAAAGGATATCTAGTAGTATAATTTGAGTACACATATGGATATGAATAAGATTCAATATGGAAAAAGTACTTAATGAAAAAATCTAGTACGAATAAAATACGAAGGTAGCTTACTTATATATAATTATTTTAATCAAATATTCACAAGTATACTCACATTTATATTATATATATTTATAAAACAAAAATATAAAATTTCAATCTAGGATATGGAAGCGTGAGATAGACATTTCTATAATAAAATTTAACATATATTTAAAAAATAAAGGATATGGAAGTGTGAGATAGACATTTATATAATGAAATTTAACATATATTTAAAAAATAAAAATATAAAATCTCAACAAAGTGGATATGGAAGTGTGAGAGACGGCAACTAGTTATTAATAGTTATATTAACAAGAAAATATGAAATTGAATTGTATTTCTATTTTATAATGTTTAAATAATTAAAGCTTGTTTTTTTTCTAAATTGGTTTTCAAAATTTAATTAGAATCCGTATGTAATTTGTTTAGAATTTCCATACACGAAGTACCAATACGATCGAATTATGCTAATTATGCTACTATGGTGTATTAAAAAAAAGATCTAATAAAGATTCAACATAATACCTTTGACATTTGGAAGAGACGAGTAAGTTGTTATGGAGAATAATTCAGTCTTTAATTTATTAGGATGTGCAACATAGCCCTTAAAAAGTAAACCAACCAATTTTATTAGTTAAGAGTTGACTAGGTCACCAAAACTCGTGGAGCTATGATTTCATGTGCTCACTAAGAATGACCACTTGTTGACATAACTCTATAGAATCATAAGTTAAGAAATTAGTCACACCATTTTCTTGTAGAGTATTATGAATACCTTTTCATGGCCTATCGATAGAATATAGATTACAACAGTAGTAATGGAACACAAATAATTTCCTGCGCTACAATTGTTTTTCCAATGAACAAATTATTAAATTGGAAGGGTATTTACAAAATGGTGGGTGTTAACTTCATATGAGGCATTAATAGAGTATGTGCATTTAGCTAGTTCTAAAATCACACCCTTTATGATAAAACTTAGATACAGCCCTAATCTACAATACTAATTTTCAAAATTCATTTAAAATCATCATATTTGATATTCCATTGCTTTCTTCATTAGCACCACTATATAGGACCTATAATAAGGACTCATTGATTTTACCACCAAATTTGACCTTGAAACGAGCTTGTCAAGCCACTAAACAATAGAACCTTCTAAATGGATTCACCTATACTAACATCTCTAAGGAAATGATATTCAATTCTAATCCCAATCTAGTATCATACTAAAAACAAGGGTTTATTGATTTTACCACCAAATCTGACCTTGAAAGGAGCTTCTCAAGACACTAAACAATAAAAAATTCTAAATGGATTCACATATACTAACATCATCTCTAAGGTAGTGATATTCAATTATAATCCCATTCTAGTACCATACTAAAAACAAGGTTCAACCACTATCAAATCAATCTAAAACTATCTAAAGTTTTAGGAGACCCAGTATAAGTAATAAAGGTATAACCAACATAGGTACTTAAGGTAGCAAGGGCAGTGCAAGGTAGAGCTAGCAACAACTCAAACCCAAAATCAATACCCAACAACATCAGTAGCATTTTAACCAGTCGCCTTAATCAAGGAAGTGGTTGACTTCATTTCCCTAGGTCTAGTTCCCATACAATTGATCTCGTTGTGGGTACCCAAAGCTTCTAACATTTGACCCATAAAAATAAACATAGGTGGCCGAGCCTATTTAAGAATTACTTGCACAAGTAAAAGTAGTAACATGGGTTGCAAAGTCACCAGAAGTTGTTGTTTAACATGTTGACCCATAAGCATTTAAAAGAATGAGATACATAAAATTTTAAGATCAAATATATCTCAGGCTATGAAACAACTATTGCCTACATAGAAAGCCACGAGGACAAGAGTGATCCAAGAAACAACTATTTCCTATACACTTTGCATTACACATTTCCTTTAGAAGAGCCTAAATGGTTCTCATCAATGTTACAATCAAGTGTGTGTCCACTATTGCCCCTTGATGTTCTTTTTGTAACCACCAAAAATATGCCACCTTAGACATTGTAGCTCTCCTAAAAATCTAAGTAAACAAGCTATGCATCATATCTCATGGGTCATGGACTTAAGTAATTTATATAATTTAGATAAGAGGGTGAATAAAGAAGCATGGGAAAATGCATTGACAAGATGGGATATTAAATGAGAATATCCCAACATGATTATCCTTTAATCATGAAGCAATATGCCCTCCTAGTTACTACCCCAAGAATTAGTAAGTTGTAGATTTTTGTAAATTGAAAAATTAATATATGCCTCATCCCCAAATTGATATAACTTTAGCTAACACTAGGACATGTCAAACAACCATATATAATAAGTCAACTCAAATAGATATTATTGATGTTCATTAACAACCTAGAGGTACAGAGAGTTCTAGAGACAAAGCCTTAGTTCTATTATAAAAGTGCCTTCATATACACATCATAAGGCTCTCTCTCCTACACTCAAATTGGGAAACTACTTAAAAACATTATGATATTTACAATTAACTAATCACATGCTATGTCCCAACATGGTGAACAAAAACACATTGGGCCACTGTACTTAAACATGCCATTAGTAGTGCTAAACAAACATGAAATTGAAAGCTAGAGGGTACCCGCATGAAGCTGGTACCCAAAAAGGCCGCAATGACAACGCATGAGCAGAAAAAAAAAGAGACGCGCACGTGCATCCAAATGTGTGCACGCGTCACTGCTTCAGCAATGCCGAACATCCACGTGGTTGAGCCTACGTGGACAAAAGGCGCAGGCACGCGTTATTGACACATATGCACAAACTAGCGCGCACGCGTCAATGACGCGTGTGCGCCCCTGTGTTTTTAATTAAAAAAAATAGAGCTCACGGGTTTGTCATTTTCAACAAGCCCGCAAGCGCATATTGGGCAAACAGTGATCCCGCGAACGCATATCGGAGCACCCGAATTCTCCTCAATGCCTCCAAATCACCCCTACTCCACGGTGCCAACCATTTCTCTAGGTAGGTGCTGAACAAAGCATCCATTTGTTGTTATTTTTTGTTTTTTTTTGTTTTCCATTTGAATTTTAATTTAAAAAAAAAATTACAATCCATTTAAAAACCAAATAAAATTCATTGCAGGCCATCTACACCTAACAAGATGAAAACACCTGAACCATCGGATGAAACCAATGAAACCCGACCTTCAGAAGACAACACGGGAACTGACAATGAACCGAATGAAAACCCCGAAGATCAATTACACCAAGATTTAAATCAATTGAGGGCACTAAGTAATGAATTGAACAACACCAAGGAACCCTCTCAGGTTTCCTTGGATTCATCAGTGCAAAACATTATTGAATCAATCAATATTGCACACAGTGAGATAACAAACTTGAGTCAATATAGGGCTCGAATGAGGGAACACTGCTCCACTAGGTTGTCCAAAGACTAGATAAAAGACCTCAACATCACCAAATCCCAGTTGTATAGCAAATTCATAGTTCTCTCGACAGGACATCCTCCAGCTGTGACGAGGAGTTGGGTTTGCATGGACTGGTGTATTTACCAGCCATGGAGAGATAACTGGAGAAATAGGTGGTTCATGGTGTTTGACAGGCCCTCGTGCAACAATTTGGAGGTCCCACAGTATTTCCTTCGAAAATTGTGGGCTGAGTTTGAGCTAGGGTACCATGTCAACTATTTTGACATCACTGAGTTTCAAGGTGTCGCTCTTGGCTCTGCCCAAGATCAACCTTAGGTGCAACACAACCCACTTAGAGGAACTCCTGCATCCAGGATAGAGCCAAACCCCCCTCCTCAGCCACCCGGGTTTGGTAGTGGCCTAGATGAGATTGATGTCTCCGTCAGACGTGCCACACATCACTTGCTTAGACATACTAGATTTGTGCCCATGTCTTCATAGAGCCGGGAGGACATCGATGAGACACATACATTTGCACAGTCTATGGGTGGTGGCCGGGACATGCCGGGTACAGGTGGAACCCAGGCGGGGCCTTCTAGTTCTACTGGAACAACGGCACATCATTGTTCTCACTATGGTCATTCTTTCCATGGTGATACGCAACAGCATGCCACAGGGAGCTTCATGGATCAGGTTTGCTATTGTTTTATTTAATGTTCAAGTATTTGTTGTATTTTAATTGATATCGTATTGATTAATATATTTAACTTTGAATTACACCTTGTTGACTTTATTTGTTTTAATGTACAGTTATTCGGGGTCGGGTCTCCATCCCCTAGGTGGGAGGACGTCGATTCCTTTGACCTCGATGGAGCCATGGCAGCAGCAAAGGAGATTGCGGCACCATACACACAGGTAACTTCTTTACTTTGAATAATTAGATCCTGTTACCAGTAATTTGTGTTCAGTAATTACAAATTAATTAGCACTGAGTAATTACCATATTATCATCGTATTTTACAGTAGTGTTTATCATATTGTCTAAATTATTTGAGAGCTATAAATTCATATAATATAACCAAACAAAAATGAAACCTTATAAAACATGAAAACCTAAGAAACTAGAAACATTTGTCCATGTTAACTTTAGGCATCCTAGACCTCTAACGATTATACAAATGGGAGAGAAATTTCCAAAATCTGTCATTCTTACTTGACCAATGATGAGCCCGCAGCTGGGGTTTTGGTGATGCCCGCAGTGTCCTTCATCCTTAGACTACCATCCAATGCTTGCTTTCTCTTCTTGTGCTTGACCAATGCCATGTGTGTTATTGTTGCTTTGCCATTTGTCACCTTGCCATGTACTCTGCTTGTCCAAATCATCTTCAAATGACCATAGTATGGGTCATTTGACTCTTGGCTCAATAGGTGTGCCAATGGATCCAATGCCCATCACTTTTTCCACCAAATCAACCTTTGCTGCCATGCCCTTATGCCATGTGTTCTTCAAGCTTAAACTTTGAGAATATATTACCATGGTAATTATCACTTTCCCTCGTATTCTACTAATAGGTTCTTTTAATGGTAAAGGTGGTCAAATCACTTCTATGCTTCTGCTAACTTTGTTGCATCAATTGAGTTCACTAAGATGTTGAGCTTGTCACTTTTGCATCCACCGAGACCAATAGGAAAACTATTTATTGCTATGAATTTTCACTACATTGTGAAAAACTCTCGGGAAAAAGAGAATCATAGTGGCCAAGCTTCTAGAAATTCAAGAACCTGATGTTTCTCATGTCCTTATTACCCTAGTTTATTATCACGGGATTTCCAATTTATTCTAATATTTGAGACTGAAAGTAATCATACTACTACTCCTAGAACATCCTATTAGGAAAGACATATAAACAATGTAAAACAACTTATCACATGTACTGTCACTAAAGTTTTTGAAAATGATGTAAGGCCCATAAGGAAGAGCGATAATCTTACAAATATGGTCTATGGGGCCTTGCTATTATCTTGATTCAAATACAACTTGGTAAAAAATTTGGCATCAAGAATACTCATTTAACTCATTTCACTCAAGATTTCTATGATTTCAATCAAGTGATATCATTCTGACAACATAGCTATTCAATGAAGAACACACAATTATTCATTCAATGCAAAAGAACATGGCACATTCAAGCTTGTAAGTAAGTTAATCATGAAAAAGATTTATCTTTCTTCCTTTTTCTAACGATAAACACTCTAAAGTGTATTAAATAACATGCACACTAACTTAATTGCTATTTAGCACCTCTTTGCAAATTGAAACAAAGAGATGCCATTTTATTTGATGATGTAAATGTTATGGAAATAAAGGGACTCAAGATCCTCACTCTAGGGATGCAAATACTTTCCCAGTGGGTGAATCAAGCTTGTAGGAAACTACAAATATATAAGAAGACATCAAAACCTAGGAACTCTTCATCAAGAACCCAAACACATTACATAGGTTTAAAATTCAAATTTGTAAATGGACATGAATTCCATTCACTTATGAGGCACTGCACATCTCTCTAGGGCCAAAGGAAAAGCTCACCTACTCATGGGGATGACTCTAGAAAAGGAAAAGCTCACCATGTCACCTTCTATGCCCTGTCACCTTATTTAATTTTAATTTCATGCCATGCCACCTTCTATCCTTTCAGAATATTGAATATCAATGACAACTTTACCCATCAAACACTTCAAGCATAAATTGTCAACCTTCCTTGCCACATTATCTTCAATGAATGACCACATAATGGGTCATTTGTTCCTATCATTGCCCAATCCATTGTGGGTCAAAGGACTCGATCCCCACAACCATGTTCTTTACTAAGTATTGAACAAATGGACTGCACCAATACAATAAAAACGTTATATAATATCCAAAGCCCATCAAACCACTATCATCTAACTTGAATATAAATTAATTGCGGTCATGTTTTTTAAGTACTATCATTGTCATTCTCATTGGCATTGTGTTTGATATTGTTAATATTGTTTTATAAATTCAGTCTAAAAATTGTAGTGTTCGCACAGGTGTCTGCAGCCTCCAGCGACTAGCCACCACCACCGGGGACCACCAGTTCTCTACGTGCGTAGGTATCGTGTGTATTAAAGCACAAATTTAATTTCAAATATGATGACTTGTTCGTGTATATTTATATTTTTTCATATTAAACTATGAGGTTATAAATGTGTATGCAGGTGCGAGCACCTCAGCCTGGTAGTGCCGTTATTCCTCCCTCCATGACCTTTCGGCCACCTTATATGCCAGTTGCATCCCCTAGCATACATGCCCCATTCCCCACCCCCTTCCATCCAACCCCCCCCTCCTATATAGCACCATAGTTCCATCCAGCTCCCCGTTACGTTTCATATCTAGCTCCACCTTCGTATTCGTTTCCCATGTTCCCACCCTCCCCCATCCAACCACGGCACACCACCCATCCACAGTCACCCATCCCTCTATCGTAAAACAGACCGCGCCCCCCCCCCACATTCCCCCACCACACTCGCTTCCCCTTCCAGGGTGCCCCGATCCATACTATAGCCAACTGGGCTTTATCGCCCTAAACATGTTAGTCCACTTCGCCCATCCCAGTCCATGCCTCCTTCTGCCACCCCCCCCTTCTTCCACTGTTCCCCCCAGTGGTGTAGCCACCATCGATGTGGCTACATCCTCCCCAATACTGTCCACCCTAGCATCGGAGCAGGCTGTCCAGCCGACTGCTCCATCCGCCAGCCCCAAAGACCAGCTGATTCTGTTCACGGTGAGATTGACTAGTTTATGAAAATCTCATTCAATTTTAACGAAAATTACTGTATGCATCTAGTTTCATCATTTATCTGATTGTTCTAAATGTTGCAGGGTGGCATTGCTGAGAGACTAGGATCACGGAGGAGGGAGAACCCCTAATGAATTACAATCTCGAATGTGGTGACTTATCCAATATTTGAAAACTATTTTTATTTTGAAATTATGTTTTATACTTGTATAATTGCCAGGAAAAGTTGACATATTATTGTTGTCGTTTCAAGGCTCAGGGGGACGTGCTCCAAGACGTTGGAAGGACCCAGCTTCCTTTAGCACAAAGAAGAGGAAGATCGATTTTGGAGATGCACCTGGGAGATCCGAGGGTGGGTAGGAGGATTGAGAGACCCTCCTATGTACACTAGCCACGATGTGGCATTTTCGGCACGAGTTGCCATGTTTTGTATAGGGAACCATGGGACATATTTTGTATAGGGCACGAGTTGCCTTTTTTTGTATGGGGCACGAGTTGCCATTATATAGACGCAGGGAACGATGTTCCATTTTTCCAAAAAATGTACATGATTGGATCATTTTTGCATATTAATAGATGGATCTGCACTTGTGTATATGAGTTTGTCTTTGATTACATTTTTGCATACATTATTTTGTCTTCGATAAGAATGTTATGGAAAAGTTCTCACATACAGATAGATGTTATTTCTAGACACCAAGTGAACTCAATATGAGTCCCTTGTATTTGAATGGGTCTTGCATCTTTTCTTTTCAGCAACAACATACCTAGCCAAGCAAACTAAGAGTGATATTTACATTACAAAGTGTTGTGACTTTAGGGCTACAAAAAAAAAGGAGATGGTGATTTCTTCCATACTTAATCTTGTAATGGTTATAATAGTCAATTCTAACAAGCATTGCATCACATATTATATCAAATTAACCTAGATATATGAGAAGTTCATATGTGTGCTTGAATGGAAGGGTTAACCATATCACTTGAATTAGTTCAAACATGAGGGGTGTGCATAGGTGCAATTGGATTGAGCAATAAAATAGAATTGTTAATGTAGTTACATATGGATCGATCTTTGTGTGTTAGTATGTGCCTTTAATGAAAGCATTGTTAATGTGTTGAACTACTACTTGCATAGGTTGGCATAGACCCTTAGTGTTAATAATGTCTTCAATGTTTTGGTAATATTGATAATCACTCTTTGTAATTTAAGTATCTTGGATTTTTCGAGGTTAAGACACATATTGAACATAGTCAACTCAATGGTTCAAGACATCATTTTACCCCATGATCCATGGAAGATTCGTTGGAGTCATATGAACCTCATTGTCATCACCTCAACCATGGTCAAGACGCCAATGACACATAATGACACATATTGGATAATGACACATAATGACACTTGGATAGATATATTGAGAAAATTTTAGATGAATGCCTAGAGCTCTACACAGAAGTTCAAGAAAATAAAAGAAAAACTCCTAACATTGGGAACAAATAGCCAAAACCAACAATGCAACTAGAACAAAATGAACAAATAGCTTCACCCAACAAAATTATATTTAACAATACACATATTCATAGACTTGGTTCCCCATGCTCAATGCTCACTATATTCAACAATACACTTATCTTAAATTTAATTCATGTCTTGTTAAATATTTCATAATTAAATAGCTATTTGAGAGCACCACCTTAGACCAAGCCATACCATTAATATAAAATGTACATTAGAGAAATGACCTAATTCAATTTCCTTCTATAACTCTAACCCTAACCCTCACTCAAACCCTAGCACTAAACCATCTTCTCCATCATCACCATCACCATCATCATCAACGTCTTCATCATCATCACCATCATCGTCATCATGAACATCTTCATCATCATTGTCATCTCTAGGTTCCTCATCAACATCTCCATCATCACATCTTCTTTGTCATCATCATCATCATCTTCATCACCATCACCATCATCATCAACATCTTCATCATCATCACCATCTTCATCATCATTGTTAACTCTAACTCTAACCCTAATTCAATTTCCTTCCACAACTCTAACCCTAACCCTCACCCAAACCCTAGCACTAAACCATCTTCTTCATCATCACCATCACCATCACCATCACCATCACCATCCCCATCATCATCAATGTCTTCATCATCATCACCATCATCATCATCATGAACATCTTCATCATCATTGTCATCTCTAGGTTCCTCATCAACATTTCCATCATCACATCTTTTTTTCCATCACCATCATCACCATCATCATCAACGTCTTCATCATCATCACCATCTTCATCATCATCATTAACTCTAACTCTAACCCTAATTCAATTTCCTTCTATAACTCTATCCCTAACCCTCACCCAAACCCTAGCACTAAACCATCTTCTTCATTATCACCATCACCATCACCATCACCATCACCATCACCACCATCATCAACATCTTCATCATCATCACCATCATCATCACCATGAACATCTTCATCATCATTGTCATCTCTAGGTTCTTCATCAACATCTCCATCATCACATCTTCTTCATCATCATCATCATCATCATCTTCATCATCATCACCATCATCATCAACATCTTCATCATCATCACCATCTTCATCATCATTGTTAACTCTAAATCTAACCCTAATTCAATTTCCTTCTATAACTCTAACCCTAAACCTCACCCAAACCCTAGCACTAAACCATCTTCTTCATCATCACCATCACCATCACCATCACCATCACCATCACCACAATCATCAACGTCTTCATCATCATCACCATCATCATCATCATTATTAACTCTAACTCTAACCCCAATTCAATTTCCTTCTATAACTCTAGCCCTAACCCTCACCCAAACCCTAGCACTAAACCATCTTTTCCATCATCACCATTACCATCACCATCACCATCACCATCAATGTCTTCATCATCATCACCATCATCATCACCATCACTAACTCTAACTCTAACCCTAATTCAATTTCCTTCTATAACTCTAGCCCTAACCCTCAACCAAACCCTAGCACTAAACCATCTTCTTCACCATCACCATCACCATCACCATCACCATCAACGTTTTCATCATCATCATCATGAACATCTTCATCATCATTTTCATCTCTAGGTTCCTCATCAACATCTCCATCATCACATCTTCTTTGTCATCATCATCATCATCTTCATCACCATCACCATCATCATCAACGTCTTCATCATCATCACCATCTTCATCATCATTGTTAACTCTAACTCTAACCCTAATTCAATTTCCTTCTATAACTCTAACCCTAACCCTCACCCAAACCCTAGCGCTACACCATCTTCTTCATCATCACCATCACCATCACCATCATCATCATCATCACCATCATCATCATCATGAACATCTTCATCATCATTGTTATCCCTAGGTTCCTCATGAACATTTCTGTTAGGAACCTCTGTTAACCCTTCTCTTTACTATGTTAGTATATTGTTGTTGGACGCATATGATTTGTAAGTCGTCCCATAGTATTTGTTGATCCGTAGTTTATATTATCCCATAGTATTGACCCATAGTATTGGATGCATATGCTTTGTAAGTCATCTCGTGTATTATATGTCCCATGGTTTTGACTCATAGTATTGGGCATAGACTTAGTATATAAGTGTGTGTTGAGGTCATTGAAGGCACTATGAAGTTAATTGTATTGAGCTTGCTCAAAGGAGGTTGCCCCCTCGAAGTGGCCCGTGATCAATATAAAAGTGATTCTGAGTTCTATTATTTATGATATCTTGTGTATTTGCATTAATTAATTATTGCAGGTTCATCACATATGGTATCAGAGCACTTTCTTGGGCTTGTTGGGTGGAATTTCTGCCAAATTTTTTTTTCGCCTCTGTTGCAAGTTCGGATCTGGGTATAACCCCTATCCGCTTAACTGTGGGAAGTACTTGGGCATAAGCCCTAAAACTCATTGTGAGGAGTACCACAGGAACCCCAAAGTAGCTGGCCCATTGAGAGGACCTGCCAGCGAAAAGGGCAACAACCCCTACCTGATTGACTAGTTCCCACCCGTGAGGTAAACCAAGAGCTGTCGTTTGTGGCAAAGCGGTTATCAGTTTTACCTGAGCCGTGGAGTGAGGGGTATTGCCCCAATATGAAAGCCGTCAAACAACATTGGTGGCCGAGTGAATCCTCTGAACCGATAGGAAGCTGCACATACCTGGGGTCCATATCTATTTTCAGTTGAACTGTTGCCGATCACTTCCGCTCCAGTTCCAGCCATTTCAGATCTATTCTGAAAGTCGTTCAAGATCCAGTTTCCGTTTTCGATCCCTTTTGTGCCGTTGCAGATCCATCTGTTGTGGATCCCTTCCGTGCCACTGTTGCCGATCCATTTCTGGAAAAAAAATTAAAAAAAATAAAATTTTGTTTTTCAGCCATATCTCCCTTGTTTCAACTCTGTTTTCCCTGAAACTTCACTGACATCCCTACAATCTCATTCTGCATATTTCATTCCTGAAGACCCTATCCCAAATTCCACTTCCCAAGACCAAAAATCCCACATTTGTCTATTTTTAGGGTTTGCCATAACTCATTCATTTTTCACCCAAACGCCTTCAAATTTTGCCACCATGTTCCTTTCCTAATTCCGTTTCTTTGTCCCTTTCTACCAAATTTTCTCATTCTTTCACCCCACTTCTGAAATTCCCATTTTTTGTTTCCCTGTCCACCAGAAAGTGTCCAAAACCTAATCAAACCCCAATTACCCATTTGAGTTTTTCCCAAATCCAAATCTTCCTTTACTAAATAAGCTTTGGTTTTTGTTTTTCTATCCATTTCCTAAAAAAAAAAAACTCTTAGTTGTGGTTGTCACCCACACAGGAGAAAAAACCATGGAGGAAGCACTTATAGCCATCCAAACCAAACTCCAAGATCTGGATGAAAAATTTCTCAGCCTCCATCTTCAGCATTCAGCCATGAACAATAACTGACAGCCAGAATCTTTTGCAGCCACCGGGTTCTCTTCTTCCAGCAATTTTCGTGGGCTGAAGCTTGATTTTCCTCGCTTCAATGGTACTGATCCGACTGGATGGATATACCAAGTAGAACAATATTTCAATCTGCATAATACTTTTGATGTCTACAAAGTTCCACTTGCATCCTTTCATTTGGAACAAGAAGCCCTTCAATGGTACCGTTGGTACATCAAAGCTCATCCCGAGCCAAACTGGACAGCTTTTTGCCAGCTCTTTTTGCCACAATTTGGTCCTAGTGCTTTTGATGACTTCACAGGAGCACTCACTAAACTTCACCAAATTGGCACAGTGAGAGAGTATCAGACAGAATTTGAGAAATTGGCCAATCACACAGAAGGATTGTCTGATGAATTCTACAGGAGTTGTTTTATCAGTGGTCTCAAGGATGAAATCCGCTCAGAGGTCAAAATGTTCTATCCCAACACAATGATGGAAGTCCTAGGGTTGGCTAAGTTGGCAGAGGACAAGATCGCAGCTCAACAACGCTCCAAACCCACCTTTGTTCCCTTCAGAAATAAGGGTTCCCAACGACCTCCCATCACGCCTGCTCCTCAACCAACTCCTATCAAGCATTTGTCTGAAAGAGAGATGCAGGCACGCCGAGAAAAAGGGCTTTGTTATAATTGTGATGAGAAATTCACTCTGGGACATAGATGCGTTCAACAAAAGCTCTATCTCTTGGATGTGGATTCTCTGCCTGCCTCAGAACTTGATGAAGAAGCTCCAGATACAGTAGATGATCAGGTCGACATTCAAGATCCGCCTGTTGACACCCCATCTCAGGACGACCCACCAAAGATCTCTCTCCATGCTGTAACTGGCGTCACCACCCCACAAACAATGCGAGTTAGGGGATACTTCAAGAAGTTCCCTCTTACCATACTCATTGATTTTGGTAGCACTCATAACTTCATTGACCCTCGGATTTCCAAACAGGCTGATTGTTTTGTCCATCCTTGCTCCAACTTTGAAGTCATGGTTGCCAATGGGGGCACCTTACCTTGCAAGGGGAAGTGTCACAATGTGCGTATCTCTATGGTAGATTATAACCTGCGCTCTGACATGTTTGCCTTGTCCTTAGGCAGATGTGATGTGGTTTTGGGCGTTCAATGGTTACGCACACTTGGCCCCATCTTATGGGATTTTGCGGAACTTTGGATGCAGTTTTCAGTCAATGGGGCACAACACAAATTAATGGGCTTACAACCAGGGTCTCTCCGCATCATCAGTTCACATCGCTTGGAAAAAATCCTTACGAAGAATTCACATGGTGTTATCGCTCAGATCCATTCCATTCAAATGCACCCATCAACGGTCTCCACTACTTCTTTAGATAGATATGCAGGTGTCTTTGCTGAACCAATGAGCTTGTCGCCTTCAAGAGACCTTTCCGGTAAGAATTTAGTCACATCTACCTCTCAGCAGGAACTGATGGCTATTTTGCATGCAGTACAGAAGAGGCAACCATACCTATTAAAGAATTATTTCTGCATCAAGACTGATCTCCAGAGTCTGGAAAATTTTCTGGAACAATGGGTCTCCTCCCCAACACACCTGAAATGGGTTATCCCTATGTGATCACTTACAAGAAGGGTAAGGACAGTATGGTGGAAGATGCTCCTTCTCGCACAATTGATGACCCAGTTTCTCTTACAGCTCTTTCTCTGCTTGTTCCAAATTGGTTGCAATATGTTCAAAAGGGCTATCTCTTCTATAAACTCCATTCTTCTTCATCAGCAGGGCACTCTGGGTTCTTCAAAATGTATGACCGAGAACAATGTAACTTCTTTTGGCAGGGAATGAAAATGAAAATTAAACAGATGGTGGCTAACTGTGATACTTTCTAGGTCAACAAGGGTGAAATGACACTCCTTTCGGGATTGCTCAAACCCTTGCCCATCCCTGCACAGCTTTGGCCAACTATTTCTATGGATTTCCTAGCAGCGCTTTGGTGGTACAATACCACATCTCAAAGGAAACCATATGAAGTAGTCTATGGATAGACACCACCAGTTCTTCTTCCATACACCCTTAGCAGCTCCCCAGTTCAGGAATTTGACTCGGTTCTTCGAAACCGCGATCAGATTCTTCTCATTCTGTAGGACAATCTTCACATGGCCAGAATTATCCTGAAACAAAAAGCCAATCAGCACTGTTCTGAGCGCATTTTCGACGCAGCTGACAGGGTTCTTCTTCATCTACAACCTTCCAAGAAATCCTCCTTGACACTCCAAAGGCATCAGTGGCCCGAAATGCAACCCGAGGATGCTACCGGGGAACCACTCCTTCAGATTCTGTAGCAATTTCTCCAACCAAAGCTTTGAGGACAAAGCTTTTTCTAAGGGAGAGGGGATGTTAGGAACCTGTGTCAACCCTTCTCTTTACTATGTTAGTATATTGTTGTTGGACGCATATGCTTTGTAATTCATCCCATAGTATTTGTTGATCCATAGTTTATATTAGCCCATAGTATTGACCCATAGTATTGGGCATAGACTTAGTATATAAGTGTGTGTTGAGGTCATTGAAGACACTGTGAAATTAATTGTATTGAGCTTGCTCAAAGGAGGTTGCCCCCTTGAAGTGGCCCGTGATCAATATAAAAGTGATTCTGAGTTCTATTATTTCTTATATCTTGTGTATTTGCATTAATTAATTATTGCAGGTTCATCACAATATCCATCATCACGTCTTCTTCGTCATCACCATCATCATCACCATCCTCATCACCATCACATCACCATCCTCATCAACATCTTCATCATCATCGCCATCTTCATCATCATCATTAACTCTAACTCTAACCCTAATTCAATTTCCTTCTATAACTCTAACCCTAACCCTCACCCAAACCTTAACACTAGACCATCTTCTTCATTATCACCATCACCATCAACACCACCATCACCATCATCATCAACATCTTCATCATCATCACCATCATCATCTTCATCACCATCACCATCATCACTGTCATCTCTAGGTTCCTCATCAACATCTCCATCATCACATCTTCTTCGTTGTCATCATCATCATCTTCATCACCATCACCATCATCATCATCTTCATCACCATCACCATCATCATCAACGTCTTCATCATCATCACCATCTTCATCATCATCATTAACTCTAACTCTAACGCTAATTCAATTTCCTTCTATAACTCTAACCCTAACCCTCACGCAAACCTTAGCACTAAACCTTCTTATTCATCATCA
Source organism: Larix kaempferi (assembly GCA_027924585.1). NCBI lineage: Eukaryota > Viridiplantae > Streptophyta > Pinopsida > Pinales > Pinaceae > Larix > Larix kaempferi. The sequence goes on from BSBM01000391.1 coordinate 5,696,427, forward strand.
CCATCACCATCAACACCACCATCACCATCATCATCAACGTCTTCATCATCATCACCATCATCATCATCAACGTCTTCCAACTGGGAATGGTAGCGATACCTACCCGATCGACGATTTTCCAAATTTGACCCCAATGTGAAGGCCATGCCAATTTGCTCAAGGGGGCCATTTCTCGTCTGGAGGCCCCCGGGCATGCATGGCCACCGTGGACATGCCCACAATGGCCACGTGGACCTGTGGGAGGTGACGGAATCCAAGTCTGCTCGCCGGTTTGGGTTTTGTGGCCCCGGGGCAAATCCTCCAAGTGTCCCTGAATGGCCCCGGGGTGCCCGACTAGAATTCCTGTAGAACACGAACCGTGGCTCAGTTCACGAATCCGTCAATTCCGGTGGGTCCGGGACGCCAGGTTTCAGCTAGGGGACCCCCCACAACATCCCTCGAAGACCAAAAAGCGGTGTCAATGGGCCATCTCTGGAGCTAGGATTTTGCTTAGTGAGGGCCATTCCAAATTCGCTCAAGGGTGCCATTTCTCATCCGGAGACCCCTGGGCATGCGTGGCCACCGTGGACAGGTCCACAATGTCCACGTGGACCTGTGGGAGGTGACGAAATCCAAGTCCTCTTGCCGTTTTGGGTTCCTTGGCCCCGGGGCAAATCTTCCAAGTTTCCCTGAATGGCCCTGCGGTGCCTGACTAGAAATACCATAGCACCCAAATCATGGCTCCGTTGGTGAATCCACCGATTTGGGTGGGTCCGAGACATCGGGTTTCAGCTAGGGGACCCCCCCCCACAACATCCCTTGAAGACCCAAAAGTGGTGCCAACGAGCCATCTCCGGAGCTAGGGTTTTGCTCAGTGAGGTCCATTCCAAATTTACTTAAGGGGGCCATTTCTCGTCCGGAGGCCCCCGGGCATGCATGGCCACCGTGGACAGGTCCACAACGGCCACGTGGACCCATGGGAGCTGATGGAATCCAAGTCTGCTCACCGATTTGGGTTCTGTGGCCCCAGAGCAAGTCCCCAAAGTGTCCCTGAATGGCCTCGGGGTGCCCGACTAGAATGCCCATAGCACCCAAACCGTGGCTTTGTTGGTGAATCCGTTGATTTTGGTGGGTCCGAGACTCCGGGTTTCAGCTAGGGCCCCCCCATAGAATCCCTCAAAGACCCGAAAGTAGTGCCAACGAGCCATCTCCGGAGCTAGGGTTTTGCTCAGTGAGGGCCATTCCAAATTTGCTCAAGGGGGCCATTTCTCGTTTGGAGGCCCCGGGCGTGCGTGGCCGCCATGGATAGGTCCATAAGGGCCATGTGGACCTGTGGGAGCCGACGGAATCCAAGTCTTCTCGCCGGTTTGGGTTCCGTGGCGCCGTAGCAAATCCCCAAACTATCCTTGAATGGCCCCGGGGTGCCCGACTAGAATGCTTGTAGCACCTGAACCGTGGCTCTGTTGGAGAATCCGTCGATTCCGATGGGTCTAGGATGCCGGTTTTTAGCTAGCAGATCCCCCACAACGTCCCTCGAAGACCCAAAAGCGGTGCCAACGAGCCATCTCCTGAGCTAGGGTTTTGCTCAGTGAGGGCCATTCCAAATTCGCTCAAGGGGGCCATTTAACGTTCGGAGGCCCTCGGGTGTGTGTGGCCACCGTGGACAGGTTCACAAGGGCCATGTGGAATTGTGGGAGCCGACTGAATCCAATTCTGCTCGCTGATTTGGGTTCTGTGGCCCCGGAGCAAATCCCTAAAGTGTCCCTGAATGGCCCAGGGGCTCCCGACTAGAATTCCCGTAGCACCCGAACTATGACTCCGTTGGTGAATCTGTCAATTCCGGTGGGTTCGGGATGCCGGGTTTCAGATAGGGGACCTCCCACAATGTTCCTCGAAGACCCGGAAGCGGTGCCAACGAGCCATCTCCAGAGCTAGGGTTTTGCTTAGCGAGGGCCATTCCAAATTTGCTCAAGGGGGCCATTTCTCGTCCGGAGGCCCCTGGGCATGCGTGGCCACCGTTGACAGGTCAACAAGGGCCACGTGGACCTGTGGGAGCTGACGAAATCCAAGTCCGCTCGCCGGTTTGGGTTCCATGGCCCCGGAGCAAATCCCCAAAGTGTCCCTGAATGGCCCTAGGGTGCCTGACTAGAATGCCCGTAGCACCCGAACCGTGGCTCCGTTGGAGAATCCGTTGATTCTAGTGGGTCTGGGGTGCCGATTTTCAGCTAGGGTCCCCCCCACAACGTCCCTCGAAGACCCGGAAGCGGTTCCAACGAGCCATCTCCGGAGCTAGGGTTTTGCTCAGTGAGGGCCATTCCAAATTTGCTCAAGGGGGCCATTTGTTGTCTGGAGGCCCCCGGGAGTGCGTGGCCACCATGGGCAGGTCCATAACGACCATGTGGACCTATGGGTGGTGACGGAGTGCAAGTCCGCTCGTTGGTTTGGGTTCCATGGCCTCGGAGCAAATCCTCTAAGTGTCCCTAAGGGGTGCAAAGACCCTAGCTCTAGAGATGGCCCATTGGCACCTCTTCCGGGTCTTCGAGCGACATTTTAGGGGGTCCCCTAGCTCAAACCCGATGTCCCGGACCCACCAGAATCAACGGATTTTCCAACGGAGCCACGATTTGGGTGCTACGGGAATTCTAGTCGGGTAACCCGGGGCCATTTAGGGACACTTTGGGGATTTGCTCCGGGGCCACGGAACCCAAACCAGCAAGTGGACTTGGACTCCGTCAGCTCCCATAGGTCCACATGGCCCTTGTGGACCTGTCCAGGGTGGCCACACATGCCCGAGGGCCTCCGAACAAGAAATGGCCCCCTTGAGCAAATTTGGAATGGCCCTCACTGAGAAAAACCCTAGCTCCGGAGATGGCTCATTGGCACCGCTTCCGGGTCTTCGAGGGACACTGTGGGGGGTCCCCTAGCGGAAACTTGGCATCCTGGACCTACCAGAATCGACATATTCTCCAACGGAGCCACGGTTCGGGTGCTACGGGCATTCTAGTCGGGCACCCCGAGGCCATTCAGGGACACTTTGGGGATTTGCTCCGGGGCCACGGAACCCAAACCAGTGAGCGGACTTGGATTTCGTCGGCTCCCACAGGTCCACGTGGCCCTTGTGGACCTGTCCACTCCACGGTGGCCAGGCATGCCCGGGGGACTCCAGACGAGAAATGCCCCCCTTGATCGAATTTGGAATGGCCCTCATTGAGCAAAACCCTAGCTCCGGAGATGGCTCGTTGGCACCGCTTCCGGGTCTTCGAGGGATGCTATGGAGGGTCCTCTAGCTGAAACCCGGCATCCTGGACCCACCGGAATCGACGGATTCGCCAATGGAGCCACGGTCCAGGTACTACGGGCATTCTAGTCGGGCACCCCGGGGCCATTCAGGGACACCTTGACCCAATTACTCGTGGATGCAGGCTAGAGAAACTTCAGAGAGTCTCGTACCTTAATGATTTTGCCACCTTCATCTACTAGGGGAATATTCTTGCAAAGACTGGTAAGCTCTTCGGGCCAGACATAGTTATTTGCAGATGAATAGTGCAAAAAATGTGCAGTGGTGATAACAAGTTTACTATCTATTGAGTCTGATACTACATCTAAGAGCCGCTTAGCAAACTTTGAGATAGAAAACTCTGTAATTTTAGGATACTGATTCAACCATGCATACATTTTCTCACCTTCTCGAGGATCTAAATTTATAATTTCCTTCTGGGTAGATTTAGGCATTCTCGAGGATCTAAATTTATAATTTCCTTCTGGGTAGATTCAGGCATGGAATAATATTTGGCAGCACTTCCAAGCTCCCTAGACAATTTGGTCAGCCACAATATGTGCGACTCCTTTGACAAAAGATAAATTCTAGTGTGGACGGCAGCATTTGATACACTAGCCAAATCTATGTTGTTGGAAGAACTTACATATTTCAACAAAGGAGCATTTTGCAGGTGACTTGAAAATCCCTTCCAATTTTCAGCAATAAAACAAATAAGTTCAATGTACATATTTTCAGGCAAGCTTGTCAACCAATTAGACAACCGAATTCAGGGAGATAACAATGCCCAAAAAATTCAAGCTATTATAAAACTCTTGTTTATCAAGATAAGGATGGACTATGTGTGCATTACGAGAATATAGATGAATGAAGTCGTTTTGATGAGCTTGTCCTCTTGCTTTCTCCATAATGCGTTTAAAAGCAAGGAGTATTGTATGAGCTTCTGTTGTTTTACATAAATGTTTATTCCCAAAGCTAATGTCACAGAAAACCACTTCCTCAGCTTTCAATTGGGTCTGAATGGCATCTCTAACTTGTGTTAGCTGTGGATAACGAGGAATATGAAAGGGAAGGTACCTATAGACACAAGTTTTCAATGATAGAGGTGAATTACCACTTATCAGAGCATGAAATGTTGAACAAAAGGCTAATGGAACACAATGAAGGATTCCCTGGTTCCACTTGTTATTGAAAATGATACTTTCTCTTGACGAAACCAGTAAAAAATATGCTTGTATTATAAATGGAAATGCTGTTACAATTTTCATCGGAAGAAAAGCATAGATACCTACAGTCGCCATATTTCCTTCTGTAAGCTGCTTGCCCATTGGAAAAGCCAATGTAATTGCCCATTTCCCAACATATTTCCTCTGCTCAACCTTACACTCGTTTTCCACGGGAAACTGCTACCTCCACATGTAATAACTACATTGTTTTGTCGAAAATTGATCTTCTTCTGCTAACAAATGCAAAATGAAGGATTCATTGTCATTGCTACGAGAAGTTCTAAGGTCATTTTCTTGTAAAACAAAGATTGTATAAATCCTGTTAAGATCGATATGTTCCAGCTCACGAACTGAGAGCTTCTTTATCTTAAACATAAACAAAAGAGCTTCAGGATGAATACTAGAGAGCTGTTGCTTTACAGCTTCAACCTTCTCAAGATGTAGCGGTATAAAACGAGCCATAGAATGACAGCCGTGGCTCGGATCGACGAACCGTCGACTCCATTGGATTCAGGATGTCCGGATAGTGCTAGGGGTGCCCCTCCCCTCCGGTCCAATGGCCCCGGTGTCACCTTGTAGGTCCATAATGGAAACTAGGGTTTTGCTCAGTGAGGGAGTGTGCAATTTTTGCACATGGGGGTCAACTTTGCAAAATCATCCGCCGGGCACTTATGGATAGCGTTCCCAGCCGGACCCTCCCTAGACACACTTGCAGGACTCCCCGGAACCTGGTTTTGCTGCACGACTAGATTTCTATGCCCCCGATAGATATCCAGCAGGTGTCCTTGAAGGCCTTTTGGATGCGAGATGGAACAAGCCATAGAATGACAACCGTGGCTCCGATCGACGAATTGTCGACTCCGTTGGATTTAAGACATCCGGATAGTACTAGGGGTGCCCCTCTCCTCTGGTCCAATGGCCCAGGTGTTACCTTGCAGGTCCAATTTGGAAACTAAGGTTTTGCTGAGTGAGGGAGTGTGCAATTTTTGCACATGGGGGTCAACTTTGCAAATCCTCCACCGGGCACTTCTGGCTAGCTTTCCTAGCCGGAACCTCCCTAGACACACTTGAAGGACTCCCCGGAACCAGTTTTTGCTACACGGTTGGACTTCTATGCCCCCGGCAGGTATTCAGCAGGTGTCCCTGAAGGCCTTCTAGATGCAAGACGGAACGAGCCATATAATGACGACCATGGCTCCGATCGATGAACCATCAACTCCATTGGATTCAAGACATCCGGATAGTGCTAGGGGTGCCCCTATCCTCCGGTCCAATGGCCCAGGTGTCATCTTGCAGGTCCATTTTGGAAACTAGGGTTTTGCTCAGTGAGGGAGTGTGCAATTTTTGCACATGGGGGTCAACTTTGCAAAATCATCCACTAGGCACTTCTGGCTAGCGTTCCCAGCCGGAACCTCCCTAGACACACTTTCAAGACTCCTCGAAACCAGGTTTTGCTGCACGGTTGGACTTCTATGCCCCTGGTAGGTATCCAGCAGGTGTCCCTCATTAGAGGAAATTTGAGGTCTAAAATGGGACTTATAAGAAAACAAGCCATCATATAAGAAAACGAGCCAACCATAATTTCTTGATGAGTTGGAATTCAAGAACCAATAGAATTTGAATAAAATGAGTCAACCATAATGGTGGACTTGAAATATTTGTCATAAAAAAAATTACTTTTCTTGTTCGTATTTTCAACATATCTCCCTGTGTTTTTACTCAAATTTCGAGCAGGAGCACTCGTTTGATGCGGAATTTAACTTTGCATCCAAGGAGTACCCACACTGCATACTTTTGAAGGACCCCCGCTTCCCCAAAAATAAGAAATACCTAAAAAAATGTCATGATGACATCATCATGACGATTTTTCAGGTATTTCATGTTTTTTGGGAAGCGGGGTATGTCATCATGACATTTTTAAGGTATTTCTTGTTTTTGGGGTAGCTGGATCTGTCAAACACATGCATATGTGGGTACTCGTTGGATGCGGAATTAAATTATGCATCCAACGAGTGCTCTTGCTTGAAATTTGAGTAAAAACACAAGGAGATATGTTGAAAATACGAACAAAAAAAATAGTTTTTTCTTTCTTCCTCCAAAATTAATAAATATTATTTTATTATTTTAACTATTATTTCATTATTTTAACTATTATTTTATTAGTTTCCTTAGGAGGCCCATTTTAGACCTCAAATTTTCTCTAATGGAAGGCCTTTTGAATGCGAGACGAAACAAGCCATATAATGACGGTCGTGGCTCCGATCGAGGAACCGTCGATTCCGTTGGATTCAGGATGTCCGGATAGTGCTAGGGATGCCCCTCTCCTATAGTCTAATGGCCCAGGTGTCACCTTGCAGGTCCATTTTGGAAAATAGGGTTTTTCTCAGTGAGGGAGTGTGCAATTTTTGCACACAGCCATCAACTTTGCAAAATCCTCCACCGGGCACTTCTGGCTAGCATTCCCAGCCAGAACCTCCCTAGACACAATTGCAGGACTCCTCGGAACCTCCCTAGACACACTTTATGTTTATATGTGTCATAATAATATTCATATTCTACATGGTATCTACAACAACAAGTGTTTCGATCAATGCATATACGAACGTACCATGGTTTGCATTTCTCAAAGGACCTTTGGCCCAGGTTCAATTGTGTGTGCTCATTCCTGAATCTCTCATAGAGTTCAGTCTGTGTGGTGTCAAGGAAATATTTAACATGGGGTTCACGTTCAGTAGAACCTTTTTTCAGCTTTAGCATGTCTCTTTGGTTTGATGAGGGTCTAGTATGATCATGCCAAAAATTTTGTACTAACTCCTTAACAGCATCAATTAGCTTCTGCACGAGACAACCTACCAACAAAATCCCAACAATCGTTTCCACCCGGAGTGTCAATATTTTTTCTTATAACATAGTACTTTTTAATAGTTTTTCTATTTAATTTGAGTATGAGAGAAGTGTGTGATAGCAGGAGACGTTGCCTTGTGGACTTGCTTACAACTGATTCCGCTAAAACACGACGAGCCGCACAAATATCTTTTGTTCGAGACGTCTTCCCAATCGCATTAAATGCAGATTGGAGATTTCTAACAATATGACTATTGGCCTCTGAACTTTTAACCATCTTTATGCCCAAAATTCTCCTAACAACAGCTAAAGAACGCGACTTAACAAACATAGCAATAATTGACATTTACCTGCATCACCTTTGGATTCAAAATATTCTTTGACAATTTTGTTGCATTGCCATTCAATAGTGCATTTTGGCAACTTGCCTTCAAGCCCTGACATAGCACTCTCATCCACATGAATACGTCTAGGAGTTCTTCTTCTTGCACTGGACAGTCGAGGTAGGGAGGGTGGACATGAGACATGAATACCGGAGCTTGTTTGTTGTGGTGCTTCGTTCACAGATTGGGCCATAATGGGAGTGTGGTCGACATGGTTTTGGTCTTCTTGGGGAGATTGCAAATTAAGCACGGCTTGTATGTCCATCTCTACACATGCAGCATCTCCCAAAATTCTTGTGTCGTGAGGAAGTTCAGCATGACTCGTTGATGGATTGTTGGTTGGAGATTGTGTTGATGTTGGAATTTGAGTTGGGTCCATTGGATGCGACTGCTTTACCTGTGGTTCTGAATAAGAGGTTGTCATGTCAACAACTGTGTTAGGATCAGTGGCAGGATCTGGGGCAATGATAGGACCATGTCTCAATCTTTCCATTCCCAACCTAGCCTTTTCTCTTAAGTCATTGACCTTTTCAATGGGCAGATTCCTTCTATATTTTCTTTTTTCGTTTCATGAGTTTCCCATCTTCAAAAGTCTCTTTAACACAACTATCAGGCCTACCCCTGCAAAAGAAACAACAAATAAGATAAATTAGTGCCATTATACAATGAACTTGACACATTCCAACATAACTTACCACTTTACAAATTAACATATACAACTACAAAATATGTTGGTTTATTTGTGTTAGAATAAACATCATTATCCCTTGCAATTCCAATCAATATAGATGATGGTTGGTCAAGTGTAGAGTGGAGAAACTAGTGTCTTTCCTAGCCATGAATTCATAAAAATTATGGTAGTAACACCCTACAACAGAGATGGCTAGAGATGCCTTGGGAATAGTTTGATAGTTTTTCTACATCAAATAAGGTAACCTACGAGAATAGTTTGGGAATAGTTTTTCTTATTGGTTTACATCATATTTTTCACCTTAATTAGTTGCATTTTTTTCTTTCTCCCTTAATGTTATCAATTCTAAATTTTGCACCTAGTTTGATTGCTTTGTCTTCATAGTGGAATGGTATATCCTTCCATTTGAGGCAATGTCCTTTACCATCATAAATTACTAGGTTATATAACACCTTAAGGATTTGAAGAAACAACAACAAACTATTTCCTTATCTATAAACCTTGAGATGATAGAATGTGATTTTGAGTTTAAAATACCCATGGGTGAATTCAACAATGCAGCACAATAGAATGAATGTATACCTTGTATTGTGAAAAACCTTAAGGAGGATGCAAAGGTTTCTAACAAGGATCATGGTCTTGGGAAGGGTGATTAGGGGGAATATAATTTGACCTTTCAATGTGCAATATCTAGGGTGGGGAGGTGTTGGAGAGTGGGGAACTAGGGACTATACCAACAATGATCACATTGAATAGAGCATGAAGTGGGAAAGTCTTGGTTTTTGGAAAACAATCATTATTGAAGGTGAGGGGATATTGTAAGGATGGTAAATATGGATGAATATTATCATATTTGGATTCATAGAGAAAGGAAAGGTGCGTATACTTACAGATATCCTCATTCCATACAATGGTATTGAATAAGAGATGAGAGAGTTGAGGTTTTGTGGATGAGTTGAAGTGATATTTTTAGTCATGTTTAGTGAGTGTGTAGTATTTTTTGCTAGCATAATATGAGGTGAAAAGAACAAAATTAACTTGGGAACTAATTACACAATGAGGAGGTTGCATACTTCATCTTGTCTAGTGTTCATATGAGTTTTTTTAGATGTGAACTTGGGAAATCTTCTTGTCAAATTCATTGTTGTCTATGCATGGATATTGTTGTGGGCATATGATAAAAAAAAAGGCATGGGATAATCTCAAATCTTGTGAATGACAAGATGAAAAGACTTATTTACAATTCACCATACCTCTATAGAAATGATCTCCACTTGCAATGGAAACTGGTAGCTTGAATGTATCCACTAGATTCCAAGACCACTGAAGATGTTTGTTAGATTCCAAGGGTGATTTTTTGTCCAATAGATCAATGAGTGTCCAAAATATCAATGAGTGTGAGTCAATAAGAAACCTGTAAGATCTTGAAACCCGCGGAAGAAATGAAACTCGTGTTTTTAGTAGAATTCTTGGGAAACAGAGAACTCTGTTATTTTTTAACTAGTAACAGGGACGCGCACGCGTGCTTAAATGCGCGCACGTGTGCTTAAATGCGCGCACACGTGTTTTTTGTGTGTACACGTCATAAGAGCGCATGTGCTAAAACATGCGCACATGCCCCTGTATAACGTTTACACCATTTATTCCCCAACATTTACACCATTTAATGCCAAACCTTCCCCCACTTCGAAAATATTTGCATAAATTGGACTCGGTGATGAAGTTTGAAGAGTGGGTCTTAATTTTTATTTGAAGCGCTTACTCTTTTCGTCTTGACACTTTTGATCATTTATGGTTGTCTATGCGCCTTGACCCGATTGATATTGTAAGGTGAGGATGTGCATGCATAATAATCCTTATTTATGACTATGCGATGAGGATTTAAACGGAAGAGGATGTAAAGACATGCTATTTTTATACGTATTTTGATGGTGAGTGTCGAAGAGAAACGTGGTGATAAACCACATATGTTTGGATGTACGGAGGGAGGTTGCATGATCATGAACATGCCACCCATCAAATTGAAGACAATTCCTGAGCCAAAAATTGTTTTTTTTAATTTTATTAATAACCATTGTGGTACTTTGGTCCAAATGTTTTTTCTAACTCATTGTTTCTCCATATTGTGTGCCTACTGCCACCTCTCTATGTCGATGCATAAAATCAACCTCTGCTTGGTTTGTGGTTATAGTTGCATGCCATTATTTGCAGTTTGATGCCATTGAGTGTTGGTTAGAGTTTTCATGACTCTGTGACATTCATGCAATAAATGAAGTCTTGTAGAGGAGGACTCATCAAAGAGGAAATTTGAATTTCATTTTGACAAAAAACATATTTTGTAAAGATCAAATGCCATGAATGCATCCTTAGCCTACCATGCAAGACCATGGATATGTTGAAAAGCATTGAACATCATCAAAGAATGAAAACAGGTTCCTTGAGATCTTATTGAAGCATATTGAGCTCAATTGAATTCCACCTAGGCCTTAATTGAAAATTCTAGACCTCACGCGTCATCAATAACACACAAAATCCATGACACTATCCCTCTACAAGTAGCCTTTTGCATATGAATTGGATATTGTTGCCATTATAATGTCTTGGACATCAAGGATTTATCTTGGCTCCTTAACCATGGCTAGTGGAGGGAAGCAAGAGCCTCCAGCACTAGCTCTTGCTTCTTAGGCACAAACACCATGAATGAGTCCCTGGACCACCACATATGAAATCTATACGGTATTAGTCAACTTCTAGTGTGTTATGTGTGCGATGACTAGGTTAGTTGTGAACCAAAAATGGGTCTCGAGGTCTGACCAAGGTATATGGACAACAAGAAGCTTCTCATGCCTTAAATGAAGCTTCTTGGGCTCAAGCACCTTGAACAACACCTACAACTCAAGAAGCTTCTTAGGATATGATGTTGAATGCATCTTCAAGCCACCACACATAACCCTTGTGGGGTATCTCTAGAAAATGTAGAGGGATACATATACCATGATTAGGCTACATTGCATGCCTTAAACATCATCCTCATCATCATCTTCATCATCAACATCATATTCGTCGTCATCATCATCATCCTCATCATCACCACCTTCTTCATCATCCTCATCAGCATCAACTTCTTCGTCATCATCATCAACTTCTTCGTCATTGTTGGCCCGGTTTTGCAACCAGGCTTAGTGCTATGGGCACCTGCTAACTAGTAGCAGCAGTTTCAATGGAAATAAATAACAATAAACTAATTAAACAAGACTATTCATGGATCTAAGCAAAGATATTAAGCAAATAACAAAAATAATTTAAAATCAAGAACAAGAACATATAAAATAAAGAATTTGTATTGAAAGAATGGTGCAAGCAAGTGCTTGCGGAATTAATACCTCTAATGGTGAGGTTGAATAGCTCCAAGGATGAGCAACTCCAATCTCCAATGGTCTCTTCTCCAATGTGGTTTGCAATGGCTAAAATGCTCAAGGGAGATTTCAGCAGCATAAGGATGAGATAATGGATGGATGTGAAATGAGGAGCCCCTACCACCTTTTTATAGGTTTTGGTGGTGGGAAATACCATTTGTGGTTTTGTGGAAACCAAATGGTATTGACCAACATGGTTTAGGTACTTTTCCCTCCTTTTTCCTTTTTTGAATAAAAATAATATTTTAATTCCCTTTTTAATATTTTTGGGAATTTGGACCCTTTTTGAGGGTTTTTTATGATTTTCTTGGAAAAATAATCTTTTTTAATGGAAAAAGGGGTGTACTAAGGTCTTTTGGTGACCTTTTGTTGGTTTCAGAGGCTCAGATGGTGGAAAAGTGGACAAATGGGTCATGTGAATAAGGGAATGAGCTAGTGAGCACTTTTTAGGTGTTAACAGATTGCCCCCTGATGTGTGAGGGCAGGAGCTCATCGTATGGCCGATAGACATCATAGTTCTTTTGTCCTTTTTTTTGGGGTTTAGGGGAGAGAAGAGACCGGTTGAAGACTGGAGCCACGGCCCTTGGAAGCTGCAAAAACAAAAAATATTACATGGCCTCAATATGAATGAGGTATAATCTTTGATATAGGACGAGGCGGGCATTCCCATGCTCGTATCAAGACATATACAAAAAAATTAGTCCCGAGAAGGGGGATCTAATACGTAAAGAAATATACTGGTACATCATAATGGTCCAGAGGGGACATTATTGTGGGATATACTCATGATCATGCCTGATCTCAATAACTGATACACTGGAATAACTGTTGAACTGCTGAAACTGAAGGTGTCCAGCATCTGTATGGACTCAATGACTATGAGTCATCTCTGAGAAATAATGTAACTGTATACTCAAGGGAGTATAAAACTGGGGTACATCTGAATACTGTCGCCATACGCAACCCGGATATGTATAGAAAAAATGTAACTGGTTGTATTCATAGTTTGACTCTCAAATGTGGAGGAGTCAGGTGGTAACCGGGGTCTTCGACTAATAACTGAACGGACCAATACCCTGTGCGAGTCTCAACGATGCGATCAAGGTGTTGAAGTATAGCATGTGAGAAACAATCATTCGGAGAGGCACTGAGGATTCCTCTCGAAATGATTCGTAGGCACTCATCATAAATGGTAATGAGTCCAAGACACAGGGACCTCTAGGTCTATCCTCTGGAATCAATGTGGTTGTCGTCGACAGAGGGAGACCAGCAACTAACAAGGCAATGATGTTCCCTTGATAGGAGCGCGAGGTGTAGAACTGAAGTGATGTAGTACTGATGGTAGGACTGACCTACTTATGGGGATGGGAAATAACTGGGTCAAAAAATGGGTAGACTCAAACTTCCTTTGTTCAGAGCAAGATGACATGGTTGACCTGGCAGCGTAGGGAACTGACTTGTAGGTGTGGGGATCATTGCTATGACTGAATGGTATATATTAACTCTGGGGGGAGGACGAGCTGATAGGTGCTGTCGAGGGATTATCAAGGTGACGTATTGCAGAATACTCTGAACAAAGGCGACCAAAATGAGGAAGCTGCCATATGAGTAGATGTGATCTGTCGTGGCACCAAGAGGCACTATTCTTCCTTCTTCGTAGTTTTAATGAGCTCCAAGAAGGGATAAAAGTGTGCTCTGAAATGGTACGGTCCTGTGGATTTTGTGAGCCCAGGACGGCACATGCTCATGGTTGCTTTCATGTTTAGAGAGTCTGAAAACGGTAAGTGGACTTTGTTGGTGTTTCTTTTTCGTAAGTTTAGTCTCCAAGGCCCGAAAAAGGATAAAATGATGCGGATGGAGAACTCTTCTAGCCGATGTGACTAGAGTATACCTTTTTCGTAATTAGTCTACAAGGTCCGGAAAAGGGGTAAACTTATACCAGGTAGACGCCCTTTCAGATACGTTTAGCGAGCATGAAAGGAAGCAAGATTGCTCGACGATCTTTTCATTGTTTTAGGAGTCAGAAAAGAGCTTAACAGAAACTCCCTAAGTGCCTTTTTCGTAAAAGGGATTGCTCGGCCCGAAAAAGGGATAAAATTATACCGAACAAAAAGGATTGATGAGGGCGAGAAAAGGTCTCAAGCATCGTCATCAGTGCGGAAAACTGGATCCGGTGACCTAAGGATTGTTGAAAACGGAGAACGGCCGATGTGGCGCGCAAACTGAGGTGACGAGGGGGTCACAAGGAAAAATGCCCGAAAAATCTGGAGGTGAGAGCGAGAAATGATCTCGAGCGTCGTCACGAGCGCGGAAAACTGAATCCGGCCATATAAGGCACGTCGAAAACGAAGAACGGCCGATGTGGCACGCAAACCGAGGCAACGAGGGGGGTGATGGAAAAAATGCCCGAAAAATCTAAAGGTGAGAGCGAGAAATGATCTCAAGCATCATCACGAGCGCGGAAAACTGAATCCGGCCATATAAGGCACGTCAAAAACGGATAACGGCCGATGTGGCACGCCAACCGAGGCGACGAGGGGGGCGATGGAAAAAATGCCCAAAAAATCTAAAGTTGAGAGCGAGAAATGATCTCAAGCATCATCACGAGCGCGGAAAACTGAATCCGGCCATATAAGGCATGTCGAAAATGGAGAACGGCCGATGTGGCACGCCAACGGAGGCGACGAGGGGGGCGATGGAAAAAATGCCCAAAAAATCTAAAGGTGAGAGCGAGAAATGATCTCAAGCATCATCACGAGCGCGGAAAACTGAATCCGGCCATATAAGGCACGTCGAAAACGGAGAACGGCCGATGTGGCACGCAAACCGAGGCCATGAGAGAGGCCAAAAAATGGTGAAAAAATGGACTTCGTGAAAACGGGAAACGGAAAGAACCTGTATGAAGTTCTCACTGTGCTGATCCCAACGGTACCAATGGTTTGAGAAATGGACTTCGTATGCTACCGCAATGGTTGTTTGAAATTTGTGGAATTTCTATAAATAGGGCGTGGGGCCCACAATGACATTTCATTGTTACATGTGAGTTTGATAGAGCTGTCAGAGCTATTTCTCGATTTCCGGGAGATTTCACCGTTGGTTTTCAATTTAGCGAGTTGCAGGTAACTCTATTCGCCTTAACCTTGTCAATTATGTCTTTTTTGTTTGGCGGCGGGCCCCCGAAGGCCGCGAAACTCCACGTTGACTCTCCAACGTGGAACCGCGCGGGTTTCGGGGCTGAACCCGCGATGAACCGCGCGGGTTCTAGGCTCACAGTCGCGATGTTCATTGCGACTGTGAAGTAGGGACCCGCGATGTTCATCGCGAGTTCATGGGGGATAGTCGCGATGTTCATCGCGACTGTCCGGCCAAAACCCGCGATGTTCATCACGGGTTTATTCATGGATCCCGCGATGGCCATCGCGGCTTTTTTGCGGGAAAGCCGCGATGGGCATCGCGGCTTTTTGTGTAAAAGCCGCGATTGGATTTTTGTAAATTTTTTTTTGTGCTGGGGCTAAAAAATTTTCTCTGTTTTCCTGGCAGGATGTTGCGGAGACCTCTGTCCGTGTGGCGGGAGAGGGAGATCGACGGTGATCTGATGCTGAGGATTGAGACTGATGGAGGGGTGAGACAGACCCTGGCCATGAGCGGACTCTTGAAGTTCGCTCAGATTCCTCCTATACGTTCAGTGAGGCGACTCCTGAACAAGCTCGTGCAGTGGTGGGTGCCGACAGAGGGTGCCTTCATTATTGGTGGTGAGAGATTAGAGATCACTCTCACTGATGTATATTTTTTGACTGGGTTGCCTCGCTTGGGTGAGGTGGGTGATATCTCGCCGAGGTTGCCTCCGGGTGTAGATATGGAGGACCTCTTACATACTTTCTGTGTGGATGATTCTGTTTTGGTAAACAGCTCTATTACTCTTAGATTCCTACGTGAGTGGGATATGCGAGCTGTTGGTGCTTGCGTTCTGAGGATACTGGGTACTGCTGCACCACATCGTATGTCTGGGGGGCAGACGATGATGGTGGATTCCGTTCTACAGGGTACTTACTATGCCTGGGCGCAGATGTTCCTGGCCGGTGTCCGGAGAGATCTGGACAAGGCCATTAGAGAGGGAGGCGAGTTTTGTTACGCCTCGTTTTTATGCTGTTTTTTCTTTGAGCGGGTGCCGACCTTGCGGCCACGGGTACCCGTTCGTGCTGGGCTTTCGAGCGAGCCTCGTATGATGAGGTGGGGGAAGATGATGCCCCGTGCTGGCGGTGGTATCCGCGGCTACTTCACAGAGGATTTCTATCAGCAGTGGGAGCAGATGCCTCTGGTGATCGAGGACTATCCCTACGCCGGCATGGACTACCGGGGTGACCCAGAGATGCCTCGTGCCCCAGGACAGGCCTGGAGCTTAGACGGTATGTTTTTGTGTTTTATTCGATATTATATCATGTGTAGTTTGATTTATCATGATGATTTTGTTATATAGTATCTAATGGTTTACTTGCTTTGTGCAGATGTGGGTCCAGTGCCACCACCTGACTATGTGGCTCGGCAGGGGCGGGCGATGGTGGTCGCTCGCCCCCCTGTACCTGTACCTCCTCCGCGTGGTGGAGGATATGCAGCCCGTGGGCGAGGGGTTGGCCCTCAGGATGACGCCATAGATGGTGTTCGACGGACCTTAGCCCGGATCGTAGCTGGGCTCCCCGAGGATGGCTGGAGGGACCTTGATCGGGACATTTTGCAGGGGTGTCTCGGTGCGCCGCCGGAGTGGCAGTCGCTCCTGTTGAGGGCAGCGGTGTTCGTGGCGAGGCATGGGGGCGGTGGACGAGATGCTCCGGTAGGGCCGGCTCAGGGGAGGATACGTCTGAGGGACGATCCAGCGGGGCCAGCAGAGCGGCGAGTTCGGGGTCGTCCTGACCCGGCGGGGCCGGCGGCGGAGGAGTCGGAGGAGGAGCCGGAGGAGGAGCCCGAGGATCCTAGGGATCCAAATGAGTAGATACATGGGCTCTGCCCCCAAATGCTGATGAGCATATGGGGAAGCATTTTTGTATGACAGATGTATTTTTTGTATATCGGGTGCTGAGGGCACTTATGACATGTTCACCATTTGATTTGTATATATATGTGGATATATATTTTAGATATATTGTCGTGTATGCACGTGGATGCACATTTGTCTTTTGTATATGCCTGTGGAGGCAGTGTGTTTGTTGATTTATGTATGCCCGTGGAAGCACCTGTTATGCACATGGATGCATTATTTGGTTTGTTTGTTTTATGCCTGTGGAGGCACATGTTATGCACGTGGATGCAATATTGGTTTTTGTATATGCCCGTGGAGGCACATGTTTTGCACATGGATGCATTTTTTGTTTATGGATATGACATGATGTGATTGGTGTGCCAGTCGAGGACACTGTTTGCCATATTATCTGCTACACTATTGAGGTGTCTTGGGACATGTGTGAATGTAATGGATTCAAACTGTCTAACCATTTGTTTAGTGCACAGGAAATTTCTGAAGAGACAGGGATCGCGTACCTGGTAATCATTGTTGAGCTGGGAAACTAGGAGCTGTGAGTCCAAGAAAACGTTGAGGTGACGTATGCTCATCTGGAGAGCAGCGGCCAGGAGACCGGTCACGGCATCGTATTCAGCTTGATTATTGGTAGCGGCACCTAAACATATTTCGTCAATGTGAATTAACTCATGTGAAGGGGAGTATATTACCCAAGCTGCGGAGGCGAGATTGGGAGACCAACGGCTTGCACCATCAGCGAAACCGACATGGCAGAGTGGAAGATGTTCCATCTGTGGTCATGCAGAGAAAAACAAATATTTAGGTTTTTTGAAATTTTTTTTGAACAAAAAATGTATGCCTATACTAAAATGGACGATGGTGTCCATCAGATTTTTTATGGGTAAAATCGTTTAAGGTACAACCCGTTGCGTGGGTTGCGTAGGGTGTTGCCTTCTGAATCGGTCAGAATGTATGCCCCCTGCCCAAGGCAGGTGTGTACAATGTAGGGGCCTTGCCACATGGACACGAACTTTCCCTTTCCGGTTTTGTCATGAGCTTGATCGTAAGCGAGGACAAGGTCTCCCTCCGAAAAGGTTCTTGGGTGGATGCGTTTGTCGTAACTTAGTTTCGATCGTTGTTTAGCAGCTTCCATGTTTTGAATGGCTGTGCGCCGATCTTCATCGGTCTGCTCTAGGAGCAGTAAACGTTGCTCGATCGGGGAAGTGTCCGGTAGGAGCTCAACGGCGATATGTAAGGCTGGGATCTGACACTCAATGGGGAGGACAGATTCGACACCGTGAACTAAATGGAAAGGGGTAAAACCGGTGGCGGTTTTGGTTGATGTGCGGTAGGCCCATAGTGCCGAGAAAAGCATGTGGTGCCAATTGGATTTGTGCTTGTCTACAGTACATTGGAGAATGGTCTTCAAGATTTTATTGATCGCTTCGACTTGGCCGTTTCCTTGGGGATAGTAAGCGGAAGAGAAATGGTGTTCAAATTTCAACATGGTTGATAATTCCTTCCAGACGGCATCTTCGAAGTGAGAGCCGTGGTCAGAGACTAGTTGCTATGGTACTCCGAAGCGAGCGATAACATGGTTGAAGAAAAACCGTGCTGCAGTGTCGGCTTTGCAATTATAGGTCGGCATGGCTTCTGCCCACTTGGTGAAATAATCTACAGGCACCACGATGTGTTTGTGGCCGCCGGCTGATGGGGGGTTGCAGTCGAGGAAGTCAATGGCCCATTTGCAGAATGGTCCGACAGTGATGACTGGATGAAGGGGGGCCGGGGGGGTTCTTGCTTTGGGGGCAAATAGTTGGCAGTTCTGGCAGTGCTTGATTGCTGTGATGCAATCAGTGAACAATGATGGCCAAAAATAACCGGCCCGAATGATTTTCTGTGTGGTGGCCATGCCAGAGAAATGGCCTCCACAGGCACTGCTATGACAATCATTGAGGACTTGTTCTGCCTCACTATGGGATAGGCAGCGGCGTAAGATAGTATCAACGCCGCGTCGGTAAAGTACATCCCCAATCAGGAGGTATCGGGGGGCGTGTTGTCGTATGCGACGGCGTCCATCACGATCGATGTGTGGTCGGAATTTTTGCGTACGAAGGTAAGTCAAAATGTCTCCGTACCAAGGGTCGTCAGACGAAATGATGAAGATCTGCTCGTCAATCAGGTCCGTTTGGATAGCGGGTGATGTTGAAGAGGATGGGAGGTCTGTAATGAGGTGAGCAAGCGCGAGGGCTTTGGTGCTTTTGGGAGTTCTGAAAGTGAGGTCATATTCCTGGAGGATAATGACCCATTTAGCAACACGACCTTGTAGGAGCCGTCGGGTGAGGAGATAGACCATGGGGTTGGAGTCGGCCACGACCGTGGTATGACTAAGCAAAATGTAGTGTCGTAGTTTTTGTACGGAAAAGACTACAGCTAGGGATAATATTTCCTCGTATGGGTAACGTAGAGGTGGACCAGATAAGGTCTGGCTGACGTAATAAATCACATGCTCTTTGTGGGAGGCATCTTCTTGGACCAAAACTCCGGATACAGCATGTTCAGATGCCGAGACATAAAGGGTGAAGTCTTGAGAGAAATCCGGTGGGGATATCAAGGGGGCTTGTGTGAGAGCTTTCTTGAGGGCTTCGAATGCCGTGTCTGCTTGCTCATCCCAAACAAAGGGTATGTGGGTACGAAGTAAGCGTAAGAATCCATGGACTTTGGTGGCGTAATCAGGAACAAAGCGCCTAAGAAAATTGGACCGCCCTTGCAAGCTCTGAAGCTGCCGAAGCGTGCGAGGAGGGGGAAGTTCTAAGATGGCTTTGACTTTCAGGGGATCGACAGTGATTCCGTCTTGGGAAACAATGAAACCCAACAACCGGCCCGCCGGGACACAGAAGACACACTTGTGTGGGTTCAAGCGGATTTTATATTTGCGACAACGCAGGAAAACTTGCCGGAGGTCGTTAAGGTGGTCTGATCGTTTTCGGGAACGAGCTGTGAGGTCGTCAAGATAGACTCGCAGGATATGGACCAAGTCATGAAAGCAATAGGTCATGGCTCGCTGGAAAGTGGCACCAACATTTTTAAGGCCAAATGGCATGACGCGATAGGCAAAGGTGCCCCATGGGGTGGTGAATGCAGTCTTGTACTGATCCTCCTTGCGGATGTGGATCTGGTTATATCCGGAAAACCCGTCCATGAAGGATAGGACTTCATGGCCCGCGCACTCATCAATGAGTTGGTCAATGAATGGTGTAGGGAAATTGTCTTTTGGACAAGCGTGGTTTAAATCGCGGAAGTCAGTGCATACTCTAAGGGTGCCTTGCTTTTTGTTGACAGGGATGGGGTTCGACACCCAGGTGGTGTACGGAATAGGATAAATGAATCCTGCTTTGCGGAGTTTCTCGACCTCAGCTTTAACAGCGGATAGCTTGGAAGGGTGAATGGGTCGCTGTTTCTGACGAACAGGGGGTACCTCAGGCCATGTATCAATGTGGTGTTCAATAATGGCGGGGTCGAGACTAGGCATCTCGGTATAGGACCAGGCAAAGACGTCTCGGAACTCTTGAAAGAGCTTTTTGTATGCCTGAGTTTCTGCTTGAGTGCAAGATGCGCCCAGTGAGATGAGCTCAGGTTTGCCTGGTGTTGTGGAAATGTCTATCTGTATAGTGGGGGAAATGTTTGACATGTTCCCTTCTTCAAAGGAATCCGGTGCTGGGATGGGGTCTTTTAACCAATCGACCTTAGTGGGTATGAAGTCTTTCGACTCGACCGACAGCTGGTTGGATACGGTGGATGTAGATGCTTCCGGGAGGAAGTACGAGCGATGATGCATATCATCCCAAGGGTAGTCGGGTGCAGTGAGTGTCTCCAAAATTTGCTCATCAGTATTGAAGTAGTCAGACCATAAATCAAGGGGTTCTGGTTTGAAAGTTGTTGAAATCATATAAATTGTATTGACTTCTTCCGACGAGGATGATGGCGGGGGGTGGATCTCCTCGATGAGGGGAGGAGATATCTCTAAGTCGACGTTGTTTAACTCGTACAATGCTGCTCTATAGTCAGGTAGATCAGGACAATGGTGAGAGTAATGGCCGTAAACACTGCATATAGCACAAGGATGGTTGGTGTGCAGTGATTTGTCGCGAGGCTGTAGAGGTGGCTCTAATCTGACTACTGGGATGCCGATGTCATCGTCCAACATATTCATATGCTCTTGGAGTGCTGGTAAGTGTGGGCATTGATGAGTTGGATGGCCTATCTCATCGCATAATGAGCACTTGGGGGGAGCTCGAAACACTGGTGGGGGTTTAACTGCCTTAGGGGGTGGTATAGCAGTGTATGGTTGTGGACCTCTGCCCCCAGCGGGCTTGATAGGAGGGGGAGGATTTGTTGACGACGAAGGGATATTGAGGCTAGGAGGAGGTGTCGTCGACGACGAAGGGATTGCGACACCAGGAGGAGGTTGATTTGTGGTAACAATAGGTTGTACCGGTTGGAGGATGACGTTTGGTGTCGGCGGTCGAACGGGAGGTGGAATATACCACACAGGTAATCCCAATGTTAGCCCGGGTAGACTAAGGGTAGCCATAACCGGGGCACTTACTACACCCGAAGGAGGAAATAGGAAGGGGATGGTGTGGATAGGTGTAACACCAATGTGACTGGGGATCAATGGTGGTTGACCACCGGATGTTTGCGTATTCTGTGAAAGAGTACAGAGGTTTGCGACTTGGGTCTCTGGTAACGGTGGTGGAATGGCCTGGAATGAAGAGGTCATTGGTGTATCTGAATAAAGTCCGGGTCCCAAAGAAGAGACAAAGGAGGTAGTTGCACTAGAAGTTGGTTGTTCAATCATGGGAAGAACATTTTTGGGTGCTGCAGGGGCATTGGGATCATAGTAGGTGAGTTGGTCAATTTTGACCACGCGTCCCTCGTGGGGGAACATCATGGTGCGGAAAACGGAGGAGGCGACTGCTTTCATGGCGTACATGTAACTGCGTTCAAGTAAAAGGTTATAATCGAGCTGGGCGTTAATGACCTCTATGTCGATGAGCACAGTTTTCCCACCCAATTGGACAGGGACCTTGGGTAGTAGACCTTGAGGTTGAGCTGACCGGCCGTCATAGGCCCGCAATGCAGTGGTGGATTGCTGGAGAGTAGGGGATCCCAACTTCTGCCAAACAAATGTGGACATGACGCATGTGGAAGCACCCTCGTCGATGATACATCGATGGATGACAAGATTCCGAATAGAAACGGAAACTTGGACTGCTATGGTGGAAGGCAGACGTGGTTCGGACTGGTCCAAATCAAAGGTCATCAATTTCGAATCATTTGGGTCGATCGCCCCAATGGCGGAAAGTAAAGTCTTGCACTGCGTAGGACAGTTTTTTAAGACTTCTAACGCAGACATGGCTGCGGGAGATTGAGCTAAGTCATCTACGATGTTGTAATTTGACGCAGCCCGTGCATTGGGGTTGTTATTTATACGACGGAGAGGGAAACAAGGTGCTTTAGAGGCACCATCGAGTGGAAGAGGTGGTATCCGTAACGTCTGATCGGAGGGATTAGCGTTAGCCTCCTTATCGGCGGGGGTAGCCTCGGAGGTAGGACCATACTGGTTCCGTCGGGTTTGGATATTGACGTCGGCTGTGGACATCATCAGTAAATGGTGAGTGCCTGAATCAAACATGGATTGATCAGGAGCGGCGTAAGTGATTTGTTGTGGTTGCACGTTGCCCTGTGGGGGGGCTAACGGCTGAGTGTTCACCACTCCTTGTGTTGGAAAAGGGTTTTGTAGTACCAAAGGTTGTTGTGGAGGTGGTGGAGGGTTGGGTGGTGGCTGAGGAGCCGCCTGCCCTTGACGATGGGCGTCATTGGTCCATAGTTGTCGAGCTCGCTCCAGATGTGGGCAAGCGTGGGTATAGTGACCATAGACACCGCAAATGGAACAAGGATGGTTTGTTCGTAAATTAGCGTTTTTGGCTTGCTTAGGTGGTCGATCAGGATTCTGATGAGCAGGCGCCGCGTTATTGTTTTGCGGAGGATGGGTAGGTTGTGGAGCTTGGTTACGGTTTTGATTGTTTCCACGGTTGCGTCCTCTTCCGCGGTTTGGTTGCCCACCCTGGTTGCGTTGGTTATTTTGGTATTGGGGCTGCTGTTGTTGTGCATACACATGCCCTTGAGCATTGGGGGGATTCTGAGGAGCCGCAGGTGCGGGAGCAGGTTGCGGTGGGTAGTATGCAGGTGGAGCTGGAGGTGGTCCAGCTGCCTGTTGGGGTTGTTGGTACCCCTGAGCTGGTGGAGGTGTGAAGTTAGATGGTGCAACCGGTTGTGGGTAATGCATGGGCTGTTGTGGGAACTGCATGGGGGTCTGTACTGTAGGTTGAGCATAGTATGTAGGAGGTACATATGCTGATGGCGCTTGGCCATAACAATGTTGTGGACAAGAGGGTCCATGAACATGATGGGTCTGGTTTGTTGGAGCATAAGAAGTTGTCGCTCCGGAACTCGATGTAGCCCTAGAAAGGTCTGGGGCGGGCATGGTGCTCACCATGCTGAAAGGTTTTGCTTGCGGTGTAATTTGGCCAATAATGCCATCAGCGGCATGTGATGCCCCCGGTGCGTCACCGCGTGCAGAGTCGCCTCGTGGGGCGTCCGGTATGATCGTGTATAAGTAACCCGACTGGGCGTAGATGAGATCAAATTGTTGGGCCTTGAGGATGGCCTCTTCCTCGGACTGGGGTCTTTCAGATGCTACATCCTTCGCAATGAGAGGAAGGAGGGATTTAAGGAACCAGTCTAAAAAGATTCGGTCGTCTAATTTGATCTTGCACAGGCTTTGGCGCTGGCGCCAATCATGAATATGGTCAGTGATATGCGTGGCCGTGTTCTGTCTCCAAGACAGTAGGATTTCGACGCCCGCATCATAGCGGACAGGTAGCTGAAAGAACTGCAGGAAAGTCGAGGCAAGGGAGGTAAATGTGGCATGCGTCCCATGGGGCTGCTCGATATACCATTTAGCTGCGGAGCCAGTGAAGGTGCGTTGTAAAAGCCGTAGGCGGATTGAGTCATCCACTATGGAGTTGGAGGAACACCATAAATGGAAGGACATGATGTGATTCTGGGGGTCTTCTCCTGCCTTACCCTCAAACTTAGGGATGTCAGAGGGAAGCTTAGTGGGCATATGGGGCCACGCAGGATCATGTCTAATGGGGTCATTTGTGACCCTAGCTAAATCTGGCAGGTTCAGACTCGCCATATATGGTAGACTAGCAGATGTGGTGACTGGAACTGGGACATGCCTGGCCATAGTGGTATGGTGAAGGGGTCCAGTAGCGCCTAAAGGTATGCTAGGTATGGAGGGTATATGCCCTCCGATAGGTGTAGTCTGGTATGGGCCAGTGCCTCCAAGTGCAACTTGGGTTACACTTCGGTTAGGAATCGCACTATGGATTCCTGGGATAGCATTCCCATGTGCAACATGGGTTGCACTTGGGTTGAGAATCGTACTAGGGATTCCTGGGATAGGGTTTGTGGAAACCAAAGGGGGTATGACCCCCATGTTGGGTGTACCCATGACAGGTGGTGGCCCTGTGCTAGGCATTCCTAAATGTGGAGTGTTACCCATATTGGGCATACCCAGGGGGGTGGTTGTTGCCGTGGATGGTGCTACAGCAGAAGGGTCTGCAGAGGTCTGACCTATGGTAGTTGTAAATAGCGGATCAAATGGTGTTCCAGACATAATGGTGGTTGGTGGTAACTCTGTGGGGTTTTCGGATTCTACCTCCAAATCAAAGGTGAAGTGGGGTATGTCAGAATCGGATGACTGTCTAATTGATTGACGATGTGTCGAATCAAGGGATAAGGCCCTGCGTCCGTGACGTGGAGAGCCAAGTGGACTAAACTCTGGGAGTTCGCCCTGTAGATGGCGAGAGTGTCTAAAATTCTCAATGGTGAGAATATGTTGTTGTATAAAAAATTGTTTAAGTATCAGGTGGTGATATATATATAAAAGACTCAAAACCCTTATGCAACCAAGGGTGCGAGAAGGGGAGTGAAAAAAAAAAAAAAGGCTCGCAGGCCAAAAAAAATCAATCCTCAGAAAAGGCACTTATTCTAGCAGTTGTGCTACAATAAGTGGAGGAATGCAACAACAGGTCAGAATACCAACACGCAAGCGGCTCCTAGAAAAAATAGGTGTAACTAGACCACAGGTAGGTTGAAATCATGCAAACACCTAATCTAAAAGTATTGTGACTCAAACAGACGATATCCTCTGCAAGGTGATGAAATCCAAGTCAGACAATATGAATGTTGAGACAACGGCTAGATATCCCCCTACCGGGAGGGACACCGGGTAATCAATCCTAAAGACAGGCTACTAGGATACTCCGTTCATGACGCGTCGAGAAAAGGTAAATCTGCCGTTTGGTCCTTTGATCGCAATATCCCAATACAGGGATATCCCGAGAACTGCGAATGGTAGCCCTTCGGTTACTGAATGGGTTTCGGTATCCCACTCAGGCTTCCGGAACCATCCTCGCGACTTCAACCCTCCTAAGGGAGAGGCCTTCCCACAAACCGGTTGTGACCGCGCCAAAAAGTACTAAGAGATTTTAGCTCCCTAATTGGACAACTTCTATGTCTCAGATGTATGAACTGAGGGGTGTTATTGGAACACCTATCCCCCCAATACTACTTAGCTACAAGAATTCTTTTAGTGTTTCCCCAAGTGGGGTTAAAAGTGTGTTCAAATTAAGGTACGTTTTAAGGCTTAGTTCAATTAAGTGATCGTGTGAGTGCACGTGAGGTGTTGTAAACTGAACTTGAAAAGAATTAAATGCTTTACAGGAAACTTTCAAAAAATAAAGGATTTTTCGAAAATAAAAAAGCAAATATTTATGACTTTTCACTAAAAGGAATTTAAATGCTTTTCAAAAAATAACTCAAAAAATAATGGATTTTTTGGATTTATGAAAGCAAATAATAGACTTCTTTTTAAAAGAAATAAATGGATTTCTTCGTTTCAAGAAAAATTGCTAAGGGCAAGATTTTAAAGAAGTAAACAAGAAAAAATTTGAATCTAGATAAAAATGCAAAATGAGTCTTTCTTTCACTTTCTTGAAAATTTTTAAAAAGATTTCTAGATATGCACTTTTAAATAGTAAAATTTTTTTAAAAGCTGTAAAATATGCAGGATTTAGTACTGTAAAAAATGTGCTATGGGCAGAAAGTACAGTAAATTTTTTTTTCAAAATCGGGATGGCCGAATGAAAAAAAATTCAGCCGCGCGGGTTTTGGACGTACAGCCGCGATGGGCCGCGCGGGTTTTGGACGCACAGTCGCGATGGACCGCGCGGGTTTTGGGTGCACAGTCGCGATGGACCGCGCGGGTTTTAACCGCACAGGCACGATGGGCAGCGCGGATTGTAACCGCACAGGCGCGATGGGCAGCGCGGAAATTGGCCGCGAAGCCGCGGTGTGCAGCGCGGAAAAACGCAGAAAAGTCGCGATGGACCGCGCGACTGTCTGGGAAAAGGCCGCGATGGACCGCGCGGAAAAAACGCAGAAAAGTCGCGATGGACCGCGCGACTGTCTGGCAAAAAACCGCGAGGCGGAAGCCGTGCACGGAAATCGAGAAACGAACCCGAAAATTGAAAATTTCGGGCTGTTTATGGGGCCAAATCTCAGAGCAGCAATGGATCTGCTGTCTAAGATGGCAGATCTATGGATCTAAAGGTTAAAAACTCATAAAAAACTAAGATTAAAGGCAAAACTAGAGATCTATAGTTCAAACCAAAGCGGAGTCGCCAAAAACTGTTGGCTCGGTTTTGCAACCAGGCTTAGTGCTATGGGCACCTGCTAACTAGTAGCAGCAGTTTCAATGAAAATAAATAACAATAAACTAATTAAACAAGACTATTCATGGATTTAAGCAAAGATATTAAGCAAATAACAAAAATAATTTAAAATCAAGAACAAGAACATATAAAATAAAGAATTTGTATTGAAAGAATGGTGCAAGCAAGTGCTTGCGGAATTAATACCTCTAATGGTGAGGTTGAATAGCTCCAAGGATGAGCAACTCCAATCTCCAATGGTCTCTTCTCCAATGTGGTTTGCAATGGCTAAAATGCTCAAGGGAGATTTCAGCAGCATAAGGATGAGATAATGGATGGATGTGAAATGAGGAGCCCCTACCACCTTTTTATAGGTTTTGGTGGTGGGAAATACCATTTGTGGTTTTGTGGAAACCAAATGGTATTGACCAACATGGTTTAGGTACTTTTCCCTCCTTTTTCCTTTTTTGAATAAAAATAATATTTTAATTCCCTTTTTAATATTTTTGGGAATTTGGACCCTTTTTGAGGGTTTTTTATGATTTTCTTGGAAAAATAATCTTTTTTAATGGAAAAAGGGGTGTACTAAGGTCTTTTGGTGACCTTTTGTTGGTTTCAGAGGCTCAGATGGTGGAAAAGTGGACAAATGGGTCATGTGAATAAGGGAATGAGCTAGTGAGCACTTTTTAGGTGTTAACAGATTGCCCCCTGATGTGTGAGGGCAGGAGCTCATCGTATGGCCGATAGACATCATAGTTCTTTTGTCCTTTTTTCTGGGGTTTAGGGGAGAGAAGAGACCGGTTGAAGACTGGAGCCACGGCCCTTGGAAGCTGCAAAAACAAAAAATATTACATGGCCTCAATATGAATGAGGTATAATCTCTGATATAGGACGAGGCGGGCATTCCCATGCTCGTATCAAGACATATACAAAACAATTAGTCCCGAGAAGGGGGATCTAATACGTAAAGAAATATACTGGTACATCATAATGGTCCAGAGGGGACATTATTGTGGGATATACTCATGATCATGCCTGATCTCAATAACTGATACACTGGAATAACTGTTGAACTGCTGAAACTGAAGGTGTCCAGCATCTGTATGGACTCAATGACTATGAGTCATCTCTGAGAAATAATGTAACTGTATACTCAAGGGAGTATAAAACTGGGGTACATCTGAATACTGTCGCCATACGCAACCCGGATATGTATAGAAAAAATGTAACTGGTTGTATTCATAGTTTGACTCTCAAATGTGGAGGAGTCAGGTGGTAACCGGGGTCTTCGACTAATAACTGAACGGACCAATACCCTGTGCGAGTCTCAACGATGCGATCAAGGTGTTGAAGTCGAGCATGTGAGAAACAATCATTCGGAGAGGCACTGAGGATTCCTCTCGAAATGATTCGTAGGCACTCATCATAAATGGTAATGAGTCCCAGACACAGGGACCTCTAGGTCTATCCTCTGGAATCAATGTGGTTGTCGTCGACAGAGGGAGACCAGCAACTAACAAGGCAATGATGTTCCCTTGATAGGAGCGCGAGGTGTAGAACTGAAGTGATGTAGTACTGATGGTAGGACTGACCTACTTGTGGGGATGGGAAATAACTGGGTCAAAAAATGGGTAGACTCAAACTTCCTTTGTTCAGAGCAAGATGACATGGTTGACCTGGCAGCGTAGGGAACTGACTTGTAGGTGTGGGGATCATTGCTATGAATGAATGGTATATATTAACTCTGGGGGGGAGGACGAGCTGATAGGTGCTGTCGAGGGATTATCAAGGTGACGTATTGCAGAATACTCTGAACAAAGGCGACCAAAATGGGGAAGCTGCCATATGAGTAGATGTGATCTGTCGTGGCGCCAAGAGGCACCATTCTTCCTTTTTCGTAGTTTTAATGAGCTCCAAGAAGGGATAAAAGTGTGCTCTGAAATGGTACGGTCCTGTGGATTTTGTGAGCCCAGGACGGCGCATGCTCATGGTTGCTTTCATGTTTAGAGAGTCTGAAAACGGTAAGTGGACTCTGTTGGTGTTTCTTTTTCGTAAGTTTAGTCTCCAAGGCCCGAAAAAGGATAAAATGATGCGGATGGAGAACTCTTCTAGCTGATGTGATTAGAGTATACCTTTTTCGTAATTAGTCTACAAGGTCCGGAAAAGGGGTAAACTTATACCAGGTAGACGCCCTTTCAGATACGTTTAGCGAGCATGAAAGGAAGCAAGATTGCTCGGCGATCTTTTCATTGTTTTAGGAGTCAGAAAAGAGCTTAACAGAAACTCCCTAAGTGCCTTTTTCGTAAAAGGGATTGCTCGGCCCGAAAAAGGGATAAAATTATACCGAACAAAAAGGATTGATGAGGGCGAGAAAAGGTCTCAAGCATCGTCATTAGTGCGGAAAACTGGATCCGGTGACCTAAGGATTGTTGAAAACGGAGAACGGCCGATGTGGCGCGCAAACCGAGGTGACGAGGGGGTCACAAGGAAAAATGCCCAAAAAATCTGGAGGTGAGAGCGAGAAATGATCTCGAGCGTCGTCACGAGCGTGGAAAACTGAATCCGGCCATATAAGGCACGTCGAAAACGGAGAACGGCCGATGTGGCACGCAAACCGAGGCGACGAGGGGGGTGATGGAAAAAATGCCCAAAAAATCTAAAGGTGAGAGCGAGAAATGATCTCAAGCATCATCACGAGCGCGGAAAACTGAATCCGGCCATATAAGGCACGTCGAAAACGGAGAACGGCCGATGTGGCACGCCAACCGAGGCGACGAGGGGGGCGATGGAAAAAATGCCCGAAAAATCTAAAGTTGAGAGCGAGAAATGATCTCAAGCATCATCACAAGCGCGGAAAACTGAATCCGGCCATATAAGGCACGTCGAAAACGGAGAACGGCCGATGTGGCACGCCAACCGAGGCGACGAGGGGGGCGATGGAAAAAATGCCCAAAAAATCTAAAGGTGAGAGTGAGAAATGATCTCAAGCATCATCACGAGCACGGAAAACTGAATCCGGCCATATAAGGCACGTCGAAAACGGAGAACGGTCGATGTGGCACGCAAACCGAGGCCACGAGAGAGGCCAAAAAATGGTGAAAAAATGGACTTCGTGAAAATGGGAAACGGAAAGAACCTGTATGAAGTTCTCGTTGTGCTGATCCCAACGGTACCAACGGTTTGAGAAATGGACTTCGTATGCTACCGCAATGGTTGTTTGAAATTTGTGGAATTTCTATAAATAGGGCGTGGGGGCCCACAATGACATTTCATTGTTACGTGTGAGTTTGATAGAGCTGTCAGAGCTATTTCTCGATTTCCGGGAGATTTCATCGTTGGTTTTCGATTTAGCGAGTTGCAGGTAACTCTATTTGCCTTAACCTTGTCAATTATGTCTTTTTTGTTTGGCGGCGGGCCCCCGAAGGCCGCGAAACTCCACGTTGACTCTCCAACGTGGAACCCGCGATGATGATGATGATGATGATGAAGATGATGGATGATGACGAATATGAGTACGAACATGAAGATACTGATGTTGATGATGATGAATATGATCATCATAATCATACTCATCATCATCATCATCATAATCATCTTCGTCATCATCATCATCCTCCTCCTCCTCCTCCTCCTCATCATCCTCATCGTCATCATCATTATCAATGAAGATGATGAAGAAGATGATCATATTCTTCATCATCATCATCATCCTCATCATCTCAACCATCATCATCATCGTTATCACCCACTTTCTTATCATCATCTCCATCATCATCATCATCATCATCATCATCTTGGCCATCATCTTCATCATCAGCATCATCATCATCATCTTCTTCTTCATCATCATTGATAATGATGATGATGATGACGAAGATGATGATGATGATGAAGATGACGAATGATAATGAATATGAGTACGAAGATGAAGATGATGATGCTGATGATGACGAATATGATCCTCCTCCTCCTCCTCCTCCTCCTCCTCCTCCTCATCATAATCATCTTCGTCATCATCATCATCATCATCATCCTCATCATCGTCATCATCCTCGTCATCATCCTCGTCATCTTCATCATCTCCATCATCATCATCCTCGTTAACACCCACTTCATCATCATCATCCCCATCCTCATCATCATAATCATCATCATCTTGGCCATCATCTTCATCATCAACATAATCATCATCGTCATCATCATCATCAACATCATCATCATCTTCTTCATCATCATCATTGATAATGATGATGATGGCGAAGATGATGATGATGATGAAGATGACGGATGATGATGAAGATGAGTACGAAGATGGAGATGATGATGTTGATGATGACGAATATGATCCTCCTCCTCCTCCTCCTCCTCCTCCTCATCATAATCATCTTTGTCATCATCAACATCATCATCATCCTCATCATCATCCTCATCCTCATCATTGTCATCATCCTCGTCATCATCATCATCTCCATCATCATCATCATCGTTATCACCCACCTACTCATCATCATCCTCATCCTGCTCCTCCTCCTCCTCATCATCTTGGTCATCATATTCATCATCAACTTCATCATCAACATCGTCATCATCTGCATCATCATCATCATCATCTTCGTCATCATCATCATCTTCATCATCATCATCTTCGTCATCATCATCATCTTCATCATCATCATCTTCATCATCATCATCACTTCATCATGATGAAGATGATGATGATGAAGAAGATGATGATGAAGATGATGATGATGACGAAGATGATCATGATGAAGTGATGATGATGATGAAGATGATGATGATGAAGATGATGATGATGACGAAGATGATGATGATGATGAAGATGATGATGATGACGATGATGATGATGATGAAGATGATGGATGATGATGAAGATGAGTATGAAGATGAAGATGATGATGCTGAATATGATCCTCCTCCTCCTCCTCATCATCATAATCATCTTCGTCATCATCAACGTCATCATCATCATCCTCATCATCATCATCATCCTTGTCATCATCATCATCTCCATCATCATCATCATCGTTATCACCCACTTCCTCATCATCATCCTCATCCTCATCCTCATCCTACTCCTCCTCATCATCATCTTGGTCATCATCTTGATCATCATCTTCATCATCAACATCATCATCATTGGCATCATCATCATCCATCATATTCATCATCATCATCATCATCATCAATCATCATCATCTTCATCATCCTCATCATCATCATCATATTCATCATCATCATCAATGATGATGATGAGTACGAAGATGAAAATGATGATGATGAATATGATCCTCCTCCTCCTCCTCCTCCTCCTCATCATCATCATCATAATCATCTTCGTCATCATCATCATCATCATCATCCTCATCCTCGTCCTCGTCCTCCTCATCATCATCCTCGTCAACATCATCTCCATCATTATCATCATCGTTATCACCCACTTCCTCATCCTCATCCTCATCCTCATCCTCATCATCATCATAATCATCATCATCATCTTGGTCATCATATTCATCATCAACATCATCATCATTGTCATCATCATCATCAACATCATCATCATCATCTTCGTCATCATCATCATTAATAATGATGATGATGACGAAGATGATGATGATTATGATGATGATGATGATGATGGATGATGATGAAGATGAGTACGAAGATGAAGATAATGATGTTGATGCCGAAGAATATGATCATCATCATCATACTCATCATCATCATCATCATCATCATCATCTTCGTCATCATCATCATCATCATCATCATCATCTTCATCATCATCATCCTCATCATTATCATCATCCTTGCCATCATCATCATCATCATCGTTATCACCCAATTCCTCATCATCATCCGCATCCTCATCCTCCTCCTCCTCATCATCTTGTCCATCATCTTCATCATCAACATCATCATCATTGTGATCATCATCATCAACGTCATCATCATCATCTTCATCATCATCCATCATCTTCGTCATCATCATCATCATCTTCGTCATCATCATCATTAACAATGATGACATCATCATCATTAACAATGATGACATCATCATCATCATCATCATTATCAATGATGACATCATCATCATCATCTTCGTCATCATCATCATTATCAATGATGATGATGACGGATGATGATGAAGATGAGTACGAAGATGAAGATGATGATACTGATGATGACGAATATGATGATGATGATCATCATCATCATTGTCACCGGGCTTTTAGCAGGCTTAGCCCCAATATTTAGACCCGTAAATAGGTAACAATTAAAACTTCTCTATACAAGTGCGAACTTCAATAAAACACAGCGGAATTTAAACATAACAACACACATAAGCATAGATTCACATCAACATATTTATCTCAAGCAATCAATAGGCAGAGAATTCAATCCCCTTCTTATGCTACTTCATATCGAATTCATTAACATGCAGAATAATCATTCAAATACCACATTGCAGAACACAGATTGTATATAATTTAATCTACAAAGAAATGCTTATCTTGCAACGCAAATCTCCAACGACTGGCTATGTGAGAGCAACGTTCCACCCAACCATAGATCTCTGTCCCGCCTGTATTCTTTCAGCTGAGAGATCACCCCCGAGCTGGGCTGTGTATCCACTAAGGAGGAACTAGATGGCTCACTCACAGTCAGGGTTTCACTCAGACAGCCATGCTAAGCCAACACACAATTGGGTTTTTCAAGAATGCAATAGGAAATGGAGAAGGATGCTAGTCCACTGAGCTCAATCCTAGAGCTAGGTACACATCAAGCTAGACTCAAACGATCCCAGACTCCATTCGAACATCCACACTTGGATTTCTCACAGCTCTGTTCAGTAAATAACCCAAATCCGTCACTGATTTTCTGGGCAGTTAAAACTGGGTTTTCCCATGGATTTTGGGGTAGTTATTGCTCCCAAATTCACCCCAAGGCTCATACCAACGGATCCCCCATTGGATTTCACTGTCCAATACCCATTCTGGGCATTTTTGGCTTCCCAAAACGTGGGTTCATTCCAAGTCGCGATTTCTGGTTTTCTCCCTGCTGGGAGCTCGTTTTTGGGTGGTCAATGATGTTTGGTCACTTCACCATGGAATGGGGATGAGAATGAAGCCACTTCCCATGAGGTTGAGTGACTTCTTGTACAAGAAAACAGAGCCCATACCTACCCATACGAATTTTAGGGCTGCCCATGCTCCATTGATGCCATGGGCTAACATCTCAACCACTTTCTTACAACAGGAATAAATGTCATCTAGAAAAGTAAAATAGGTTCTCATAATGACATATGGCAACCTATGGTTCACTCCCATAGCCCCCTCACCACTCCCTAGCGGATACACGTGGCCCCTTCTCATTCGTTGCCTCCATAGCCAATCTTGGAATTTTATATTGCATGATGTCTATTTACATCCTATTACAATTTCCATGGCTTAAGAGCACATGGTATCAAAATATCAAATACTTGTCCTTTAAATAAAATTCGGGCTTTCACTAGCGGGGCCTTGGCCTTGAGCTCCACGCTAGGAAAACATACATCACATGTACACATTATTTACATTAAAGGATAATATATCCTAAGGGTCGAATTGGGGGTATTACATTCCCCTCCCCCTTAGAACAACACCGTCCTCGGTGTTCCAAGACTTAGGCATACATATACAATTTACACATGTCCAAAACTTAGAAAACTTGCAGATCTTCCCTGCATTCTATCCTTTACTTTGAACTTTCACGACCAAGTCCTTTGATCTTCACGAGCTGCTCCTGCTGATTCGGATCTTCCAGCTCATCCATAAGTCTGAAAACTTTATGGCTTTTACCCTCTTGAGGTTCTCTTGTTGGGCAGTTGCGGAGGCAATGATCCCCTCCACATTTTTCAACACTTCACGGGTTGCTTCATCTTTACCTGCTCAATTTCCTTTGAGTCTTCCCACCTGGAGCGTTTCTTAATCGGACGATTGGATGAATGCTTCTTCATTGATCCACTTTTCTTTCCCTTGCTGATTGCTCTCATAATGCTTTTTACCTCTTTCTGCAGACGAAGAGTGTCCTGCAAGACCTTGTGGTTCATCTCGTTCTACTGCTTTTGCACCTTGAGCATCTCTCCAAGATTTTCTTGGGTCTTGGCAATTGTTTGAAGAAGACTTCCAGCCAATTCTAATAGCCCTTGGTCTGCCGCCATGGTCAATGGAAACAACTGACCACACTTTGCTCACTAGCCTGCACCGGCTGCAACCAATTGATTCAGTTTCCACCTGTGAAATTCATCATTACAATTCTCATTAGGCCAAGCATAACCCAAACATTAAAAATCAGTCAATGGTTTTTCCCCCAGTTGACATGGATAGTCCATGCTTTACTCATGAGACTTCCACACTTTTTATGCTTTCCCAACATACACATGGATTCCTTGAGGTTCATCCATTCACAGGAAATTCATTAATTAGCATTCACAATTCACTTTAATCAAATAAACACACTGTTACTTTCAGTCATGCATGCATTCAGCAATTTTCTAATTCTATAAATGCATCAATAAAAGGAAAGAGAGAGCAGTAAGAGTTTCTCCTCTTAGTTTTGTTCCATTCTGGAACCCACACCACCACTGTGGTTTTCATGCTCCTGTCCTCTTTCACTTCACGTGAATGCTCGACTTGCCCTTCTTGGCTATGACACGTAGTGTCTATGGTCTATTCCAGATCTCTCAACCATGGAGTTCCTCCACTTGGTTGGTCTAACTCTTGGCTGCTAGGACTCACACAGTTCCACTAGCCCCATCTTTCATTACTGCTCATGCTGAGCTCTTTAGGGTGGTTACATGTCCACCTGCATCCTTAAGATGCTTCAAGGTTCTTGCTTCCAACAATACCTGCGTTGGATGTCTTCACTTTACTCCATAGGACCCTTCTTTGCTTTACAAGCCCTGGATCTCCTATGGGTATAATGAGGAATGTTGGGATAGCACGCAGGCTACTCCTCAACATCAAACAATCTTTGCATGTTTCGCCAACACATAGGCTGCTCCACAACACCAATAATCTTGCATGTTTGGCTAGCACGCAGGTTGCTCCACAACACCAAATAATACATGCTCAACCAGTCACTTTCTAGATTTACCAAGCAGCTTTTAGTTCTTTCAGGGTCCTTGCTTCCTGCATGACCAAGGTTTCCAACAAAGAAACAATAATGCATCAGCTCACTGTTACAAGCTTTATGCTTGAAACCTTCATTATTTCAAATAAGAAATGAATGAAATTGAATACTTATCTGTATTGTGCATTTCCTCTTTGGTCCACAGGGTCTTGCTTTTACTTTATAAGCCTTGGGATCCTCTTGTGGACTAGGATGTTTGGCCAGCACGCAGGCTTCTCCAAATCATCAAATAATTAATGCCCCACCAGTACACCTTCACGCCGACTGGGTTTACTAAGCATTTGGTGGTGCCCAACCAGTCCCATAACTAGTTGGCCCTCTCCATTGCCGAGCCAGCACATACGTCTGGATCATCGGCCAATGGAAGGTAACTGCGCCACCGACCATTACAGGTCAAGGCTCCACTACTCTGCCTTAGGCTTGTATCAGCCTTTCACATGTATCACAATCCCTCAATGCGCATAACAATTCTTCACCCACACAAGGGTGGCACTTCTTCTCTTGTGTAAGCCGACGGTTCCATTTAGGAATTCTTTAGGTGACTTTCTTAACTGCAGGCTTTCATGGCCCCATGATACCCACTCACCCTTCACAAGGGTTACCACTGCTCATATAGTCCTATTGAGTATTCGTTTCTTCACTTTTCCCTTTAATGTGCAACACTGAATTTCACATGTATAATCTGTCAAC
Source organism: Larix kaempferi (assembly GCA_027924585.1). Lineage (NCBI taxonomy): Eukaryota > Viridiplantae > Streptophyta > Pinopsida > Pinales > Pinaceae > Larix > Larix kaempferi. The sequence continues at coordinate 5,732,984 of BSBM01000391.1, forward strand.
ACAAAATGGATAGCAAGCTCATTAGTATTGTTGCTTTAAAACTGTAAACATATTTCATAACATTCACTATCCAACCTTGAAACACCAGGAATGCGTCCATTCCCTTAAGGCATAGTCAATATTGGCATTCCTAACATAACTCAGCACCAGAAAGGCGTGCACTCCTTACTGATGTGAACTATGAAGGTCCTAATCATACTTCAAGCAATCCACCATAATGGAAATAAAATCAAAACATGCTCTGCATATTAACTCTAATAATTAGACATGCATGTGTGTGTATATATATATATATATATATATATATATCAATCAGGGTTTATGGAACACTTATCCATTTTGCAGATGTTATTTCTCTTCTTTAATGAGGAATGGAGGCTCCTTCTCTGAGTTGACAGTCCCTCAGTTTGCCATCCCAATTCCTTTTGATGTTACATAACCTTCATATGTCTTACTGACATAATCTTCACCATCCCACTCATATTGTTTACCAATCATGTAGTGTAGATGAGACATTAATAATGTCTTATGGCATTTCACCTGAAACCCATTTTCAAATCATGGAATCCCTTCCCATGAAGTTTGGCTTCTGCAGGACCTCTCTATTGGTCTTACTGCAATGTGTCTCCCTGGCACACTTATTAAACAGCCAAACAGTCAGCAATATTTAACAATACAATTCAAATCCGATTGTTCCATAACCAATCCATGGCACTAATAATTAAATTCAGTATGAATTTGCAACTCTGTCTACTACAGAAATTGGTTTTCTTATCCATGAGGCTATCCTCATATTGTTTGGCTCCTGTAAGTGACACCACTCTACCCGTTATGGTCTTATGCCCGCTGCCATACATGAGCATCCACTTACAGCATGTCCTCCTGACACATTCTAATATAAGCCAAACAGTCATTAGCAATAATTAGTAAAATTTCAAATCCGAAACATTTACAAATCTGATATTTACAACTGTTCTTATTAACAGAACTTAGAACTCACAACCATGAGATTCCTTCTCATAAGCTCTAGATCCAATTTTCAAATCCGTTTCTCACAGAAATTTGATTTGCAATTGTGATGTTATTCTCATGAGAATGTTTTCAGAGTTGTTTCATGCATACTTTACAACCATGAGAACCTTCTCATAACCTTTGGCTTCTGCATGTGGTAGATCCCGGTCTCTACTATGGACTTATCCTCATCGCCATACGCAAGAATTTTCTACCTGAAAACTGAAACTTCAATCAGCCAAACACGCTGTGAGTATCTACGCACATAATCATTCATTGCTATAACAGTCACTGAAGTGATCTCAGAATTATAATACTCAATAATTCAAATACCTTCAGCTGTTAACATTTGGAATGCAACGAAATATATACACTTCTATATATGCATCATTATCACAATAGAATTTCAAGACATAGTCACACTATCCATGCAACTTAAATAAATCGTAAATATTCATTGTTTCACAGTCATATCATTCATACAACTGTGTCCTTTCACAGAGCATTCTAGCAGCCCATCGATTATGATTTGGCTCTTCATGTACTTACTATTCTGCATTACCATAATCAGGACCACCAGTCCTTACTTGCTTTGGTTATTAGGCACTTAACCAACATACACATGGTATGATATAAATTCATATGAATGCATTGAGATTTCTAAACAGTCATAGGGTGTAAGGATCATTTCCTTCATTTACCCACACCTCACCAAGCTTGGTAGGTTAACAGTCCCAATCAGTATTCAATATCACATGCAAACTAACTCAACATAGCTCAAACATAGTTGAAGAGATCTTACCAAATTCTCTTTCAACATTTATGCAATTTGGCACCAGTAATCATTACCTGCATGGTTACCATTAACATCACCTGATGTTACCTGATCAGTTGGCCCATTACCAAGGCTGCTCAGTCCTTTTGTCAACTTTATGATCATAGATTTATTGCACCATCCTTTTTGCATAAGGTTGTTGGCTTCATGCAACAACATCCTCAGCACATTTAGCCATGCTCTTTGTTATCTTTGGTCCTACAACCAATACCAACATCAATAGTGATTATCAACCACAATATTCTCCATTAGTGGTTCATTGCATATGCAGACTTCATTATTCTACCAATATGCAATATCCCATTTATGCGCAAGCATTTCCATATGCATTATGCGATGTTTGTTAAGATGCCATCTAGTGCATATACATCTATGTAATCCCTTACATTTTTAACATTTTTATGCCATATGACAATTTCATAATTATAAATATGATAACAAGCAGGGGTTTAAAGAATTCTTCCCTTTTCGATCCCTCATTATAACATGGAATTCCTCTTCCATATCATGCAATTGTAGAAATTGCCCATATTGACAACAAAATTTGTTTGTCAAAACAGCCGCTGGCACTCTTCTGCACTAAATATCTATGATATATGTAGACCTCATTCAAACTCTGGTCATGCATCATTGTTCCCTGTTGGACAAGCTTTCCAATGCCTGTCTTCATGCTCCATTCCGACATCGGGTGCGGAAACTGCATCTCTTTAAAAATTACAACTTTCACTCCAATTCTGCACATTTTACACAGTTGCATTTTGGTCCAGAATGCCAACTTTAGCTACCTGCGGAAGAAAATCTATGAGGAATCACAAAAAATTATATATCGGGAAAAGTTAGTCCCTATAGCAAGGAACACTGAGCAATTCATGGATTTCAATTCCGATGCACCATTCATCTTCTATGAATCTCTGGGTTTTACTACTTCTCACTTTTCACATTTTTCCAAAATTCCAAATTTTGGGCCAAAAATGGCTATCTCCCAAACGGTGCATTTCTGAAAAATCTTCGTCTAATGAAAACTGTCCGTCTTAATGAGAATGTGAAATGTCTAGTTCAGTAAAATTTTTGATTCCCACATCTAGGGTCTCTTTTACTGCCCACAAGCTTTTCAAAATCCCGAAAAAGTGGCCCGGAACAGTGATTTTTGGCATTCTTCCTCACCCCGACTCCACATACTTTGGAGTTTGGATCCAAGATTCTGAACTTAACATCGTTCCTGCTTCATGGCCGCGCCTGATCAATTTCAGCTCAAATCGACCTTCCGTCAAGCCTCGGGACTCCGTCCTTCAAAAGTCACTATTATCCATTTTCTGTCAAATCGGAGTGTAATGGGCTTGGGGTCTTCACTGGTTCTTTCATGGCCCTCATCAATAGCCTCCGAGCCCCACAGGAATCATCGCATTCCGAGTCCGAATGTTCCTGCTATCCAAAAATCAAGTTTTCGTCACTTTTTTTTTTTTTTTTTTCACGCACCGCCGTTGCAGGCCGGTTTGCCGAACGCTTCCGCAATTGCGGAGCAGTTCGTCGAACGCTTCCGTAATGGCGGGGCGATTTGCTGAATGCTCCCACAACTGCAGAGCCATTCTGCGAATGCTCCCGCAACTGCGGAGCCATTCGGCGAAGGCTTCCGCCGTTTCAGAGCCGTTCGTGGAATGCTCATGCCGTTGCGCGGAATGCTTCCCCGGTTTCAAGTGGTTTTGCGGAAAGCTTCCGAAATTGCAGAACGATTCGTCGAGGTCTTCCGCAGTTGCGGAACGATTCGCCGAAGTCTTCCGAAATTTTGGAACGACTCGCCGAACTCTTCCGCGTTGCAGAACGATTCGCGGAATCCTTCCGCAATTTCCGAAGAGAATTCCTTCCGAAATTTTCTTTTCAACACCAAACACTTAGAAAATTTTCTGCTTTTTTCGGAGCATTTTGCCGAATTTTTCCACGTTGCGGGACAACTCGCGGAATCCTTCCACAAATTTCGGAAGAGAATTCCTTCCGCAAATTTCGGGATGACTTCCCAAACTCCTCCGCGTTGCGGAAAAACTCGCGGAATGCTTCCGCAGTTTCGGAGCAATTCGCCGAACGCTTCTGCAGTTTCGGAAGACATTCGGGAATTCTTTCCGAAACAGACTTAAATGAATTTTTCAAAGACACTTAGGAAAAATTGAAAACTTTGAAATCATATTTTCAACAAAACAGTATTTCAAGAAAAATAAATTGCACCTCTTCATGTTAAGCATGAAACAACAAAACAACAAAAACAGTATAAGATGGCATGGAGGCAAACAGACAAATACAAAACTGAATGCTACAGCATTGGGGACAAATTTTCTCCCTCCTTCCTCTATTTTCATAGAATGCAATCAATGCAAACAGCTTGCAAAAATCCCCAAACAGTCATGGAAATGATTTCCCATTCCAACAAATAAAAGCCATGCGATCTTGAGGTTTCTTTAATGCATTTTAGTTCCAAATACAAAATGCATGTACACATAATGATTTATATCTCTGTGAAGGGCCCAACAGCCGTAGTGTTGAACCTAGAGCTCTGATACCACTCTGTAATGTCCCCCTTCTCCTTATTAAATACAGGGAAGGAAACATTAACAACGCACCGGGCTTTTAGCAGGCTTAGCCCCAATATTTAGACCCGTAAATAGGTAACAATTAAAACTTCTCTATACAGGTGCGAACTTCAATAAAACACACCGGAATTTAAACATAACAACACACATAAGCATAGATTCACATCAACATATTTATCTCAAGCAATCAATAGGCAGAGAATTCAATCCCCTTCTTATGCTACTTCATATCGAATTCATTAACATGCAGAATAATCATTCAAATACCACATTGCAGAACACAGATTGTATATAATTTTAATCTACAAAGAAATACTTATCTTGTAATGCAAATGTCCAATGACTGGCTACGTGAGAGCAATGTTCCACCCAACCATAGATCTCTGTCTAGCCTGTATTCTTTCAGCTGAGAGATCACCCCCGAGCTGGGCTGTGTATCCACTAAGGAGGAACTAGATGGCTCACTCACAGTCAGGGTTTTCACTCAGACAACCATGCTAAGCCAACACACAGTTTGGGTTTTTCAAGCATGCAATAGGAAATGGAGAAGGATGCTAGTCCACTGAGATCAATCCCAGAGCTAGGTACACATCAAGCTAGACTCAAACGATCCCAGCCTCCATTCGAACATCCACACTTGGATTTCTCACAGCTCTGTTCAGCAAATAACCCAAATCCGTCACTGATTTTCTGGGCAGTTAAAACTGGGTTTTCCATGGATTTTGGGGTAGTTATTGCTCCCAAATTCGCCCCAAGGATCATACCAACAGACCCCCCATTGGATTTCACTGTCCAATACCCATTCTGGGCATTTTTGGCTTCCCAAAACGTGTGTTCATCCCAAGTCGCGATTTCTGGTTTTCTCCCTGTTGGGAGCTCGTTTTTGGGTGGTCAATGATGTTTGGTCACTTCACCATGGAATGGGGATGAGAATGAAGCCACTTCCCATGAGGTTGAGTGACTTCTTATATAAGAAAACAGAGCCCATACCTACCCATACGAATTTCAGGGCTGCCCATGCTCCATTGAAGCCATGGGATGACATTTCAACCACTTTCTTACAACAGGAATAAATGTCATCTAGAAAAGTCAAATGGGTTCTCATAATGACATATGGCAACCTATGGTTCACTCCCATAGCCCCCTCACCACTCCCTAGTAGATACACGTGGCCCCTTCTCATTCGTTGCCTCCATAGCCAGTCTTGAAATTTTATATTGCATGATGTCTATTTACATCCTATTACAATTTCCATGGCTTAAGAGCACATGGTATCAAAATATCAAATACTTGCCCTTTAAATAAAATTCGGGCTCTCACTAGCGGGGCCTTGGCCTTGAGCTCCACGCTAGGAAAACATACATCACATGTACACATTATTTACATTAAAGGCTAATATATCCTAAGGGTCGAATTGGGGGTATTACACTCCCCTCCTCCTTAGAACAACACCGTCCTTGGTGTTCCAAGACTTAGGCATACATATACAATTTACACATGTCCAAAACTTCAAAAACTTGCAGATCTGCCCTGCATTCTATCCTTAATTAAAAAAAAAAAAAAATTAATATAAATAAATATGGAAAAATAGTGCTGCACTAGAACGGCCTTGTTGTTAATACAACACCCCTCCCCCAAAATTTTGAAGATATTTGGGGCCCCTCCTTTCAATACTTTTGTAGCAGGTTTTTTTCCTTTGTCTCTCAAGTTTGTTTCTTTCTCTAAATTTGCAGAATTTCATCACCTTCCTCCAAAAGAGTTTTCTCATTGATTTTTCTGGGGCAAAAGCAGTCTTTTCTCTTTAGCGTGAATTTTTATTCTTAATTCACCTGCTGTAGCGCAAGTTTTATTCTTAAGTCCTCCACCGCTTTGGCGCGCCTCCAAAAGATAAGTTCCCCACTCAGCGCAAACTCTAACCATAGGTCCTCCGCTTGACGCATAATTTGGCTCTAACTCAGCCGCCCCTTTTTGACAAGTATTAAGTATTTTATCCGGCGCACATTTTTAACAATAAGCCAGCCATCGTTAGCACAAGTGATAACCATTCCTCGGCCGCCGAAGGCACAAGACCTATCCTTATCTTCCCCTCCTTGGAGCTGTGTTTCACCTTCTCGGAAGAATTAAGAGCTGGCGCATCTCTCTCAGTGCAATTCATGATAATAGAATTGGCGCCACCAGCATAGAAGCTATATTTTCCCCCTCCCACTTCCAAAGCTGCGCTTTGTCTTTCTCGATAGCCCAAGTTTGGTGCAGTTTTATGAGTGCAACCATAATGCTAGGATCACTGCTTGAGCGCAAGGTTTAATTTTGAATGTGTGCTTAGCACACAGCGCAAAAGATTATGCTCGCCGCCTTAGCGCAAAAGTTGAATCGATACTGGGTGCTTGGCGCAAAAAGATCTCCTCGATCCTTATGCACCGGCGAAGTTGGTAGGGTCTTTAATAGGGCCATGTGCCACTTTTAATGGCGGAGTTCTCGAGCCCCATGCTTCTTAACCCTGCCAGCTTTGGACGTACATGACATTAATTGCCACCCTATTTAAACGTATCCAAGAAGTTTTGGGATTCACCGTATCATTTGCACTCGCTGCTCGGGACTCACATTTCAAAAGTTGCTCATTCGCAGAAAACCTGCAGAGGCTGTAACTTGTTTCGGAACGGACACCAGTCTTCGGGAAACCTGCCAGTCTAACAGGTAGGCTCTTCTCCCTATTCCTCTAGTTGTTTTCAAGGTTTTTTACCTGCTTAAATAGAGCGTTTTTCGTCTTTCACGCTCTGTAAAGAGCTCCTGAGAACACAGCCTAGGCTCTCACCCTCTTACTCTAAAACAATGAGGATACGAGGCTGCTGCATGCAAACCAGGGCATGGATGGACCTATCTCACAGGCGCATGAGGATCTTCCCTCTATCGCGTTTTTGGCATCCCAGGTTTTCCTTGTAGAGCTCTTGTTCCAAGATCAAGCCCAACTTCCCCGCACCCGTGAGTGACAAACTCATTTGCCAAGCGAAACCTGTGTCTCCCCACAGCCGCATTTGAAATTTTTTCTATATTTTTTTTGGATGCGTGGTAGCTTGTTTTTGTTTAATTTCTCTTCCATGGGTAGGTTTCTGTTTCCTAGAAAGTTTGAATGGCTTGCCCTGCTATGGCCATGAAGTGTGTGGTCTGAACCAGTGTTAAAAGGATGGCTTAGGTCACTTGGTCATTCGTCTAATCCCCAGTCTGGAGACCAAAGATAAACGAAATATTTGTCCTTTCATGCCCAGGGTGCGTAAAGCTCGCGCTTGGACGAAACCAACTTGAGATATGTTGAAAACAACTTACCAAGCCAGCATGGAAACTCGATAACTAAGCCCGGACGTTTAACCCACAAAATGCTAGCAGCTATGTAGTTTTTTCCTATCTCTGTGCAAACTCCACTATCAAATGCCGGTGCATAAAATTCGTTCAGGCATTGGCACATGAAAATTACCACAAATTATGTTTAGGCCTTAGCGCAGAAATAACGTTTAGGCAGTGGCGTAGAAATAATGTTAGGATGGCGCATGTACAATTTCAGCTATAGCACATAAAATAACTTTGGCTGGCGCATGTTAAGATATAGGCCTTGGCGCATAAATAATTTTTGGCGCTGGCGCAGAAATTGTCTTTAAACTCGCTCATCCCTGCATTTGTCTTTGCGCCTTTATCATTTCGATGCCTTCTCCCCAGTAAGTTTGTGTGGAAATTTAGAAGCCCCTATCCGCTATTTCAATTTGTCTGATTTATGAAATAACAGTAGTTTGTGTAGCTTGTTGACACTTGCTTCTAATTTTTCACATATGCTTCATCTGCAAATTGATAGCTGAAATTGTGATGTATTTGATTATCTTTGAAACAGATCCCATGTTATGATATTCTCTTGACATGACTGTTGCACATGCTTAAAAAATCATCTCACTAAAGCCAGGTCTGTCAATTTTGCTATCACTTTGCATTTAATAATTGGCTGAATGTATGCATGCTCCTTATTGACATTACCTTGCTCACTGTAGGATTACCATCCATAGGAGGTCAGCAAAGAAGAAGGAAGCGCAGAAAATAACCTCAGACTCAGATGTGGAAATCCTATTAGATACTTCTCTCGAGACGATGTTTGCTGACACGCAAGCTACCATTGGTGTTTCCCCTGGGAGCTCTTCCCCTGAATTTCAATGGGGAGATCTGTACAGGTTCATCATGGCTCAGGACAGTACCACAGCCTCCATAGAGGATGCTCTGGTATATGCCAACATCCGAAGGTCTTGCTTGCATAAGGCAACAACTCATCCCGAATTGTTCCCTTGTTCCGAAGTTATTGGATGGCTAATTCTCCACATCCGGATCGACACGAAGCTCATGAATGATAAAAGTGGTTTGAGCCTGGAATATTTCGCTCCTGAGCATGTTGCTGCTGGCTACAGATTGCCTAAACATAGAGCTTGTGTGGATGATGATTGGATAGCAAGACATCAAATGGACCCCTTAGAATTTGCCCGGAAGATGACGATAAATGATATGCAAATTAGGAAGAGACAGAACAATGAGTCTGAAAGCAGTCTCCTAAAGACCCCCTACAGAATCATCGTGCTGATGTTGAGTCGACTCTTCAGCATGACTAATGGAAGTGTGTTTAAGATCGGATGGGTGCCAGTGATGTTTCGTATAGCCATGAATGGCACCATCTTTAACTGGGTTGATATAATTTCAGACAGTTTGGCCTTGCAGTTGGCAGCGGCCTAGGGAGGACTAACCCAAAAGAGAGCAGAGTTTTTCATGTCTTCATACTTGATTGACTGTCTGTTAAGCAAGCATACATTCTCGGACTTGGGCTGCTCATGGAAGCCAAAAGAGACAACCCTCTTCTTAGCTTATCAATGTACATGGGCAAGTAAATACGCAAACCACTACAAAATGATTTGCAAGAGATTTATCATGCCATTGTACCAGCTTGTCTTCATAAAAGAATCGGACTGTATGTCGGAGAATGCAATGCCTATCATTGAAAAATTTGGGGACTATTATCACACCAATGAAGGCACATACATCAGGATGAGTGGAGGAACTCAAGCTCCATTTATGTTCCCTCGGTATGTTACAGATTTTGTACTTCACAAGGAGGCCATAAGACAGCTCTTCGGTACCGGTGCCATCAGTAAGATCCTTACAGAACGAAAGAAGAGCATGTATCCTCCCATGCCATTTACCATCGGAGCTTACATCCTTCCGAGAGCAAGAGACGGTGAAAAATATGCTCAAGGATTAGAAGTTTTCCATTTTGGTACGGTCCCTTTCAGAAGGCATGACCCCAGCGGTACGGCCAATCAACATTGTGTAGACCTCAAGGTCTCTTTCAAGTATGCTCATACTATGGACCGAAATGAGGAATTCTTCAGGAGCACCCGCAACCTAACTGCGCTTGGTAAGCGTTACAAGAAGAAAGTTGTGAAAGATCCAAGCCCCAAACCCGTCGGTCTGATCCAAAGGGAGCGGGAGGCATTCGCTTCACAATTAGGGGATCCATTGGGATTAGAGTGGGACTGAGTGCTCCAAGAGAAAACCCTCAAATAGGAGCAGGACCGAGTGCTCCAAAAGCAAGCTCTAAAGCAGCAGCAGGACCAAGAAGAAGCAAGAATTCAAGGTGAGCTAACTGCCAAGCTTCAGCAAGAGGAGATTGCAAGGAAGCAATAGGAGCAAGCCTCTCAGTTCAAACAGTAGGAAGAGGCTGCCAGGATCCAGAAGGAAGAAGAAGACCGGGTGTTCCAAGAGCAAGCTGCCAAGCAGCAGCACGAGGAAGAAGAAAGGCCCCTGAATGAAGAAGCAACTAGATTACAGACACAACAAGAAGAGTTAGCATGAGAGAAGGAGAAAGAACAAACAAAGAAGTCTCCCGAGCTGGAGCCATCTACTCCGACATACATGGAGGTGGACCCCACATTGATATAATCTCCAGGGACAACTCAGGAAGGGAGTTCCTCTTCAGGGAGCTCAGCGCTGACCCCATATAACCCTAGGAAGCAGCACAAAGTAGCAGACCTGGATACCATTTATTTCCATAAGCGGAAAATGGCCATTATTGATAGGAGGGTAAAGAAGATGGAAAGTGGGGTTGATGATGAATATGAATTATGGATAACAGAGAAAACATTGGTCCAAGGAACGGATGCCGACCCCTCGTTCCAAGCCCAATGCACTGTAGCATTAGCTAAGGAAACTAAAGCCAATATTGAGTTTTTGAAAGGTGAGATAAAGCATTACAGGGAGCAATGTTTTAAGATCAGAGATGATAGGAAGAGGGAAGTATTGGAAGCAAACAAATTAAAAGAGAAATACAATGAGTTGGTAGGAGAGCAGTTAATGCTAAATGCAGAATTTCTCCAGCTTGAGAATGAAAAAAACACCTTAGAGATGCAATTGGCCATCTCTGAAGATGAACAAAAGAATTTGAAAGCCCGCATAGCAGAATTAGAAGAGCTCGAGGCTAGCAGAGCTGAACAAGTTCACCTCCACAAACATGAGTATGAAGGGATGGTTAAAGAGAAGGAGCAATTGTTGAGTCAACTTAAAGATGCAGCAGAGGACAAGCATGATCTGCTCACCTTTCACAAGCAAGCATGTGATATGCAGATAAAATCCCATCAGTTGCTAGTACAGATCTAACATGAGATTTGTAGCGTGAAAGAAATGATTAATAAAATGTTAGTCATCGAAGGCGGATCTTTGAGGAACAGGGATAGATTTTCCAAACATGTGGAGGAATTAAAACAACAGTTTGAATGGAGAAAAGGAAAGTCGGGTTTCCCCTCAAACTTGCGCGCCTCCACTGAAGATGAATATAACCTAGACATAGGAATTCTAGATTTCAGTAAAGACTATGGCGCTAGGATAAGCATGGAGATTAAAAAAACTGTCCGCAAGTGTCACTCTTTCTATTCTAAAATTAAAGAATCTTTTGAGCAAGTGCCACTCAATCTTGCCGAAGACTATCTATGAATTCCCAACTCAAGAACAATGGATGACTGAATTGCAAGATGATTTGGACTAGGATTTGGAGTACATTAGAAAGATAGAAGTGACAACCCCAGAGGATCTTCAACAGTTCGTTGCCCAGCCTGTGATACATATCTATTTTTTAGAAGCAATTGCTAAAGAGGCAGCATCAGGAACATCACAAATCAAATCAGATCTGCGCAAGCATGAAATTGCGGCAAAGGCGATAGTATCTGTTCGAGGCAAGATTATAGTGAAAGAAATTAATATTTGGGCCACTCATATACAAGGCATAGATAATCAAGTGCCTGCAAGTGAGCCTGTTGTTGGAGACGGATCAACAAATCAACAGAAAGAAGCTAGCTAAAATGAGAAGTCGATTTGTATTATTTTTCTTATTTTGTAAATACTTTAAAGGGACAACTGGCTATCATTTTGTCTCATATGAAAGGTGTCCCACGAATATGGGAAATAGATAATTACACACCAAAATCCAAATTAAAAGCTTCTAGAATTAGGGTACACCTGTCAGCTCATGGAGCTTTTTGTAAAGTTATAAATAGAAGTTAAGAAGAGGAGTAGAGGGACTTTTTTGCAGGGAAAAGAATTTTCTTAGCTTGTACAAACTACTTTATAGCTTGCTCCAAGAAAGAGATTTTTCCTAATAAAGAGCTTGGAGAGGACATTTGTTTTGCCTGGAAATGTGGATTAGATGCTTGCTGGATTATTCTTATGACATTCTGACACTGCTCTAAGATCCTTCTTTGCTGTTCTGAATTATTTATGTGTAATGAATGATCTTGCTATTTTCTGTGTAATGATGTTTCTCCTAAATGAGTAATAGAATGATTTTATGTGGATTAAAGCTATCTTTAATATCTTTAACCTTCTGCTGAAAATGTTTCTTTATGATTTAAATGGCTATCCATGCAATCATTAGATATTTCTTTTAGCACATTACTCATATTTACATTTTTCTCTTTGCAAGGATAGATTAGATTTATTTCAGTTTTAGATTTAGATCTGTTTCAAGTTCTTCATTTAGATTAAATTAGCTTAGGGCACTTGCATTTCATCTTTAAAATAAAATACATAAACGGTGGATCGGGCCGTAACCGGTAGAAAGAATAGCAAACTTTAAATCTTATGGTAGCTGGAACTGTTAACCAGACGGATTCCCCATACCAAACGGTGGACAATCTAAATTGGATAGTTTACCGGGGAGAATCGCTTTCTGCTTGATGCTGCGATCTTCGGGGCATCAACAGTTTTTTGGCACTAGAAGGAGGGCCTGAAGTGCATGGCTGATAAGGGAAAATCTCCCATTGTCAAAAATGTTACTGAAAACCCGCTTGAAATAGGAATTTCAGATAGCCCAAATATTGAAGTAACAAATCAAGAAAACTCCATCTCTGATTCTGAACATCAAGAAGTATTGTATGCGGTGCCTTTTGCTGAAATAGAAGATTTAAGAAGACATACACGATCTTATGTTAGACAACTAGGTGGTTTAAACGCAGTAACTTTCCTCCCTAGGAAAAGTACTCCCAGAAAAGAAAGACAGTACACCCGTGATTCGATTCTTGTGTAGAATTTTGAAGAGCTTGTAAATTTAACTTTGGAAGAGATTACAGAACCCCTGAAAGAAATTGATCTTGAAAACCCAGAAAAATTTTCAGATCCAGAAAATCTTGGAGAACTGTCTACTCCAAAGAACACTCCACTTAATACACCACACGATTCTCCACCTAATTCTCCACATAGAACCATGGCTGTGCCTGCTTGGAGAGCAAGGGGAGCATTAAATCTAGCTGGGCCATTCCACAATCTGCTTAAAAATCCAGAGAAAGTCTTGCCCAAATTCGACCCAGGAAAAGCCATTTCTGCTGAAGATCATCTCAAGAGTTTTTATTTAGCCTTGAATCTTTTAAATGTACAACATGAAGATGTAGTTTGTAGGCTTTTCCCATACACATTTGAACCGAAAGTTTCTTCCTGGTATTTTAGCTTACAAGCTAGCTCAATTTTCAGCTGGGAAGAATTTGAAACATGTTTCTTAAAGAAGTATGGAAATCAAAAAACTGTAGCTACACTCATGAAAGAATTATTATCCATGAGAATGGAAAAGAAAGAAAAGGTTCAAGACTTCAACCAAAGGTTCACTACGCTCTTGAATAATTTTAGTGAAGCAAATAAACGGTAGAAGAATCTCTAGTTGAATATTATACAACAGCACTTGAAGTCCCTATGGCAATGTTCGTCAAAAGATCTAAGAAAACCACCCTGATAGAAAATTTCAAAGAAACTAGGAAGGTGAAAGAAGAAGCAGACAACATTGCCAAACATGCCTTAGATGCAGAAACAAAACCAACAACTAGTAAAAAAACCTTGCTGTTCACCAGGAATAAAGAAGAGTCATTGGCGGATATGGAAAAGGTAGTTAAGATAATGCAGAAATTGTCAAATAAAATTGTAGATCTTGAGAAAGAAAAAGCAGCTAGCACGTCTAGGAAGCCTTTCAAACCATTCTACAAGAAGAGAGAAGACAACAATCAGCCTCATCCACCTATGAACACTTCTCTTGTGTTAAATCTAAATGAAATAGGGATGGAACACTTTTGTACCTTTCATCAAGAGCCACACTCGGAAAAGAGCTGCCCACAATGGATTAACTCTATGAGTTTAGTCATGAACCAAATGCTGGATTCACAGATTCCAGATCAAGATGATCCTCTAGAGGAACCAAGACTTGAGATAGAGGAACCATCTCCAGACACTACCATGGTGCTATGGGATTGGGTGCCTTTAACTGAATTGGTAGAAGATGATCCCGTGGAAAGCCCAGTCTCTGCTATAAACATTAACACTCGCAGTAAAGGTCCCATTGCAGATCCAGTTCCAAGCTCAACTATTCCCAAACCTTAAATTTCAAAAGAATTACCTAGAAGACACATAATAGTCATTCCACCACAACCTAAAGCTAACCCAATAGTGGCCAAGCAGCCAAACATTGACACAACAGTTCAACAACCAAAGGTCACACTGAATAAGACAGATCATCAAACTAGAATTGTAAAAGAATGTGATATGGGATATGACATCATTAAAGATATAAAGAAAGTAAAGGAAAATGTTTCAATATTCGATATGTGCATTTTGCCCAGCAACGAGACAAGTTGTTGCATGCTCTTCAATCCCAGCCCAACACTCCATTAATAGATACTCATGAAGACCCTGAAATTAATGAGGCCAGTATCGACGAGAAATCCAAATCTCAGACGTTGTCGTTCCTCTTAACTTTTGAAATCTTCAATCACAATGTGCACAATTGTCTGGTAGATTCTGGAGCATCTCCGAATGTCATGCCACTGTCTATCTGTAAAAGGATTAAAGGTCAACCAATTCCATCTCCCGCCCAGATTATTCAGTTAGATAGGACTGCCGTCAAAGTTATCGGGGAAATGAAAGATGTCATTAGGTTGTCAGCAGATTCTAGAGTTTGTCAGTTCATTGATATAATGGTAGTTGACATTCCCGAAGCCTATGGTTTGATCTTAAGTAGGGACTGGTCCACAAAGTTGAACGGTTACTTTGCAACTGATTGGTCCCATTTTTGGTTGCCATATCAAAATAGACATAACCATATCAAGGTTCT
The DNA here is from genome assembly GCA_027924585.1 of Larix kaempferi. Taxonomy (NCBI): domain Eukaryota; kingdom Viridiplantae; phylum Streptophyta; class Pinopsida; order Pinales; family Pinaceae; genus Larix; species Larix kaempferi. Next base: position 5,748,069 of record BSBM01000391.1, read on the forward strand.
GAGAGAACCACACATGAAACAAAATGTAACTCAACTAGAAGGAAAGAATGAAGCTGTAGCCTTCTCATCCTCATTTTTGGGAAATTATTTCTTAGAAATTGATCCGGGTAATTATCAGTTTGAAACTATTAGCCATGAATCAGATGAACAGTCCGATCTCCTCCGTTTTTCTCGGACTAATGATATTGACTGTAATATAGTTAGTTTAGTCACTGACTTAGATCATAAAGATACTAAATTAGCTAAATCAAACGATCTTTTTTGGACATTATACTTTGATGGTTCTAAAACTTTGGAAGGATTTGGAGCCAGTTGTGTTCTGATGGATCTAGAAAGAAATAAGTACTTTTTGTCCTGTAGGTTAGAATTTGATTGTACTAACAACACTGCTGAATATGGAGCTTTAGTCCACGGATTGAAGAAAGCCGTCGGTTTAAATGTTAAGTACCTCAAGGTGTTTGGCGACTCGAAAATAGTTGTGAGACAAGTAAGAGATACCATTCAGTGTCTTTCACCTCATTTGAGGAGTTATCAAGCTGAGGTATGGGATTTAATTATGCATTTTGATGCTTTCAATATAAAGTCTATTCCTAGACTGCAAAATTATGTAGCTGGTTTATTAGCAACATCCGTTTCCAGATTGGTGCCAACTAATAACAAGTGCTCAATTGAATTGGTTTTCAGGCCTTCTGTCCCTGACAATAGCACAAAATTCATAGTTTTCGATGATGACAAACAGATTATCAGTTTTCTAACAAACGAAGACATCTTCCAAGAAGCTGTGATAGATGAAGAAGAACATGATTTTGATTTACAAAAGAAAGATACAGCTAAAAGAAATTTCATCCCCAAAGGGGTGAGGTCGCTTGAAATGTTGTTTGATCTACAGAGCAAGTTCAAAAGGCCAGCAAATACCAAGACCAATAGCTCATCAATGCAGCATGAATTAGTAAATCTGGGCACCGAGGCTGAACCAAAATTTGTTAACCTTGGTAGATGTTGTTCACTGGGAGAAAGAGATAAGTTCATCAAGATGTTTCGACAATATAAGGATGTTTTTGCATGGACGTATGAAGATCTGAAAACATATGACATCCGCATTATTCAACATGTCATACCAATGAAGGCAGGTGTCAAGCCATTTCAGCAGTAATTAAGAAGGATGCACCCTACTCTTGAACCTCTGATCCAAAAGGAATTGAAGAAGTTATTGGATGCTAAAATAATCTTTAAAGTATGACATTCTGAGTGGGTTGCTAACCTAGTTCCCATGAGAAAGAAGTCAGGAGAGATAAGACTATGTGTTGACTTCATAAATTTTAATAGAGCTTCAGATAAAGACAACTATCTCGTCCCTTCAATGGAACAAATTCTCCAGATGGTATCAGGGTCAGAACTCTTTTCCCTTTTTGATGGTTTCTATGGTTACAATCAAGTATTGGTAGCTGAAGAAGATCATCTTAAGACTGCTTTCCGAACTAAGTGGGGAACTTTCGCATACCGAAGAATGCCATTGCCTAATAAACGCAGGAGCTAACTTCCAGCGAGCAATGGACATTGCTTTCCGAGGATTGGGAGGTCACTGTGTCATGGTCTATCTAGATGATGTGACAGTTTTTTCAAAGAAAAGAGAAGATCATGTTGTTCACTTGAAATAGATTTTTTATCGTTGCCGAAAATATGGTATCTCTTTAAATCCCAAGAAGAGTGTGTTTGTTGTTCCCGAAGGTAAACTGTTGGGCCATATCATTTCAAAAAGGGAAGTATCAATAGATCAAAAGAGAGTACAAGCTATCAATAAAATTCCCATGCCTCATAACAATAAATCCATGCAGTCATTTATGGGCACTATCAATTTTGTCCGAAGATTTGTTCCCGATTTCGCGCAAATTGTTAAACCTTTGCAGCAAATGGTCAAGCAAAGCATACAGTTCAAGTGGATAGACTCAGAAAAGGATGCATTCAGAGACATTAAGGCAGCCATAGCTAAGGCTCCTTCCTTAAGAAGCCTAGACTTTGACAAAGATTTTATTTTGTATACTTTTGCTTCAGATGACTCTCTCGCAGCTATGTTCACCCAAAAGGTAGAATTAGGAGACGAATACCCAATCTCGTTTATGAGCACTGGTCTGCAAGGTGCTGAACTGAATTATTCCATTGTTGACAAACAGGCATATGCTGTGTTCAAAGCAGTAAAACAGTTCAGACCGTATATCCTTAAGAACAGAACTAAAGTTATAGTTCCCCACCCAACTGTTAGATCCCTTTTCGTTCAAAAGGAACTGGGAGAAAGAAGGGGTAACTGGGTCACGGCTCTTCAAGAATATGATTTAGAATTTAAACCAGCCACCATCATCAAAGGGCAAGGCTTGTGTAAATTGCTTGCAGAACATCCGATTGATGAAGAGCAGCATTGGAGGAATGATGCTGAGCTGAATTCAGTCGAGGTATGTCCCATTTTCACAGCTCCTCAATCATGGTATAGGGATCTAGTGCATTATTTGTAGCAAGGATACCTACCTAAGCACTGGAGTTCAAAGGAAAGAAGGGCACTCCGTTTAAAATCAGCGGCATATCAAATCATTGATGGAATACTCTTCAGAAAAAATTATGATGGAATTTTTCTCAGATGTCTAGAGAAAGAAGATGCAAGTAAAGTTGTCAAAGAGTTACACGATGGTCCTGCTGGTGGACATTATTCAGGGGAGACAACAGCTCACAAAATACTCAGAGTTGGATATTATTGGCCCACTTTATTCCGAGATTCCCATGCTTATGCATGGAACTGTGATATATGCCAAAGAAGTGCGGGGAAATTACCTAAGGTAGTAGGACCTTTGCAGCCGGCTATTATCTCAGAACCTTTCGAACAATGGGGTATAGATGTCATTGGAGAGATAAAGCCAAATTCTTCTCTTCAACATCAATACATCCTCACAACCATGAACTATTTCACCATATGGACGGAGGATACTCCACTACGCAAGATCAATGAAGATGCAGTCATCACTTTCTTGAAAGAGAACATCATAACTAGGTTTGGGGTTCCAATTTCTTTAGTATTTGATAATGCCACTCACTTCTCTTCTTTTAAAATAGATGAATTTGTTTATGAAAGAGGAATTAAATTGCATTATTCATCCAATTACTACCCCCAGGGAAACAGACTAGCTGAATCCTCAAACAAAAACCTCATCCGAATTCTCAAGAAGAATGTGATTGAAAATCAGTGAAGCTGGCATATAGCTCTCCCAAATGCCTTATGGGAAGATAGGGTAACTCCAACGAATGCATTAGGGGTTTCCCCTTACACCCTCGTCTATGGTAGGGAAGCCGTCCTCCCTTCCAACATCTTGCTTCCATCCTTACAGTTGTCTCAAGCCTCTCGAGGGTCTGGTAGTCAGGTTTTACAATCCAGGATCGATACTTTGCTTCAACTTGAAGAAGTCCGACAGAGAGCCAAAGATTGATTTCATCAACATCAAGATATAGTTAAAAGATGGTTCGATAAAAGGAATTCTGGTAAAAGAAGTTTTGAAGTAGGAGATTTAGTTCTGAAATGGGACCATAATCATGAAGGCAAGGGGATGCACATGAAATTCCAACACTTATGGATAGGCCCTTACAAAATTTATGCAAAGCTCAGCCCATCCACTTACAAGCTAACAGACCTCCAGGGAGAGGAAGTAACCCTTCCTCTCAATGGTATCACCTTGAAACAATACTTTTCATAGTTTCACTGAGACTTTCTGTACATAAATAAAGCTTTTCTTTTGTTTTACTTTAGTCTCTTGTTTTCTTTGTTCAGCTAAATTGTTTTTTTTTTTCTCTCAGCGTTTGAAATTTTGTACAAATTTGTTTTCCTGAAACACCTGCAATTGGGCCTCTTGTGAAGGTAGATCTCTTAAGAAATCTCATAACTCGTGGAACCGGAAGGGCATCCTCAAAAGAAAGTTTATCCATGCATTTTAGCTTTGCAGATCATTCTCCATAATGAAGAGAGCCTGTTCTGTTGGTCACACTAACCCTTGTTGAAATAGCAGAGATCTATGACTATATTTATCACTATCTTCGGGCTCCATTCACCCTCACAATTAAAAGCATCTCAAGAGGATCACTATGGTTGGACCCACGGAAAGGAAGCACATCTCGGAGGTGTTGGTCACCCTATATGTCAGTTAATTAAAGCTAACACACAGAATGGTCAATAGAAATTGTTAAACCCAGGAAGGTCTTTTATTTCAAAGGAAATAAGCACAGTCTATGCATAAACAGATCAAGCAGTTGATTTGTTGAATGTAAATAATGATCCTACCTATGTGTCCAGCTAAATCATTCCCTAAGAACACTAATCTAATTCATACATCTAAGAATCCAAAGGAAAGCAACTTCCCTACAGAAATCAACCCAGCAAGTTAATGATCTAATGATGAAATGAAACTAGATTACTTTTGCAAGAAGTTAAATCCTAAAATTATCAAACTACAGCATTCAATCTTTACCAAAATGATCTATCCAGTAGCTACTGTAACTCTACCATTATCTGTCTAATCTATGAATGTAATTGAAGATATAACAACAACCAGAATTAAAACACAAGCTTGAACTCTAACTGATAATTACTTGGAAATCCTAGAAAGCATAAACAACTAGAAGATAATTGGAATTGAGCTTGGTTGTCACAGCTGATTAAAACACACATGCAATTAAGTAAATTATCCTACATAGTCGACTATCACACCACTCTGTTACAGTTATTCAAGATGCAATTATAAACTACCAGAAAGGAAAGCTAAACTCTGTTACATCTACCAATAATATCTGCAATCATTCTACACCACACAACAGAAGTAAAACTAAACTACTCTACCTACTTAAACCGGCTATCTCTGTGAGAAGGTAGGCCCTAGCCTTCTAACAAAGACACCGAGAGTCAGAGCAAATTAAGACACAGAAATGAAGAACTCTTCTCTCATATTATTGATGGAAGATCGTGAGTCTCAGTGCTCTGTTACAGCTTACACAAATAATGATTGTCCAACCCCATGCTACGAGAACCTTCTAGAATTTATACAAAGGAAATACAGTTTCAGATCCACTAAAATTGCACAGCAATGAAGATCTATGATCTTCATGCTACGGAGTTACAACTAACTGTTACAGAGTATTAAACAGGGTCCTATAATTGTGAAGGAGGCTGTTGCTTTGATCATTAATGGGTCAATACACTCAGCAGCTGGAATGCCACCTATCTGTCGAAGCTAGGCCCTGCTTAAGTAGAATCTGTTACAGTGGAGATCTAATATAGCTTGCATGGAGGATGCGCTGTTCCTTGGATCATTAATGGGTCAACAGACTCAGCAGCTGGAATGCCACCTGTCTGTCGCAGCTAGGCCCTGCTTCACTAGAATTTGTTACAGTGGGGATCTAAAACAGCTTGCGTGGAAGATGCACTGTTCCTTGGAGTAGGAGGAGCCGGTGCTTGAAGAGTAACAGCTGGTGCTGCCGGGATGATACACCTGCGATTTAGACCTTGGCTAAATGAAATCACACATATCAGTATAAACCAAGGACTAAAATCCATAATCTTTTAACAATCTTAGGCATAAAACAAATAAAGTAATAACAAATTATACCTGTCAATATCATTGATTGATTTGGGAAAGACATGGATATAGCTCATGAAAGTAGGATGGAATAAGGTCAAAATGATGTAATAAAGGTGGCCAAAAAGGGGCATTTCCTGAACCCAACATCTCCCCCCAACTATCCAATTGCATGTCCTCATGCAACAACCTCCCTTCATCCGAATCTGAGTCTGAGTGGAATCTGTGGAGATTTGTAAGATTGTAAGCAAGTTCTAGTGCCTCCCCTAGAGGAACAAACCCATAGCAAGATACCCAATGCCCCCACCACAATTCTTCTTCTTCTAATGTCAGAGCATAGCTGGTTCTGTAAGAATTGCTTATAGGAAACCAAATGAGAGGGAATTTGAATCTCAAACCAAGCCACCAAGACCCACACTTTTCCATGCACCACACATATCTAGGAATCCTTGTCAAAGCTTGCCTAAATTTTCAAAGCCATATGGATCCATTTCCTTAAGAGATAAGGAAGAATATAGCCATCTGTATCCACTACCTTCCAGTGCATCCTGCTGCATATTGAGAATCATTAGGACACATGTGGTAAGGAGTCTATCTCGCAATCTCTCAAAATATCGGGCAATTGAGGGAACCCTGAGAGTTTTAGCATGATTTTCTATGAATGCTGATGGATTCTAAGGCTCCCCCCTAATCCAAAGAGTAGAATTCTCCTCATTCCTAAGTATGGTTTGGAAAGCATCTCGCCATCTTACATGATTAATGACAAAGGAGGAAAATGCCCTCAACTGAATATCCCCTAGAATAGGTAAAGGATTAGATGGAAAGTCAATGTAGCAGGCCCTGTCATGTAAATACAATTCACATAACAAATGCTGGTCCTCAAAGTCACTTTTCAGAAAAGTCTCCAAAAACTGAGTAGTTGTTGCTAAATCAAATGATCTCCCATCCTTGAGAGCTCTTAATTGGAATAAGGTTGTTTGCTCATGGAGAAAAACAGGGTAAGAGGGGGATGGAGCCCTACAACTCAACAATTCTATGGAGAGAGTGTACATTTTGTCTTTTTCTTGTTGCAGGGACTTAAGTTTCTTTAATCCTTCCAATTTTTCTTGAAGTTTCTCCCACCGGAGTTTCTGGAAGAATAACTCCTCAACCCACTTTTCTCTCAATCCCTTAATGACATTCCTATGCTCCTGGAGAGAGATCATACCTATTTTGAACTGTTCAATCCGCTTGAGCCATTTATCCAACTCGAGATTTAACCAGAGAACCTTCTTCTGCAGCCATTGAATCTTTCTGTCTTCTACCTCCTTCTCATCATCAGAATCCAGATAAATGACTTCCTTATCTTCCCTTAGTACTGTGACAGTTTCATCCTCTAGTGGGGTTGTAGTGGTTTGTGCATGTAATGCAGTCTCAGCCATGGGTTTTAGGGATGTCGGTTCTTGTGTAACAACATTCTCTATTTCCATAATCTTCTCAGCTTCCTCAGTCTGTGTTACAGTCTCAGTCACTATTCTTAGGACTGCTGGTTCTTGTGTAGCAGCATCCTCCTTTTCCATTTCGATCTCAGCCATCTCAGTTTGTGTTGCCACTGTAGCAAATGATTTTGGAAACACTGGTGCTTGTGTAACAGGTTGTCCTCCTAGCCCTTGATATTAGATGTTGCTATCTGACTTGCAGCTTCACTAAAAATTTTCAAGGGTACTGGTTCTTGTGTAGCAGTCCCCTGTTTCTCAATTTCTTTGAGCTGCTGATATTGTTTCTGGTTTATATCAAATTGTTCCAATTGTTGAGACTGATCCTGAAGTAGCTTAGTATCCCTTGATGGATGGGACTGTACTGTCTCATCCCCTAAATTCAAATCAAGGATCTCTTCAATTCTTGGCTCATTTTCCTCTATCAACTCGATTCTTGGCATTCCTTCTTCCACCTCTTCTATCTGTACATGATTTTGTGATGAAACTCCCAACACAACAACTCTGTGTCCTACTGCAGAAAATATATCTCCACACTCTAGACAAACAGTCTCCCCATAGTCCTCATTTTCAAATGCAAAAGATGGATTTTCCAACAAATTTGCAGCATTTGCTAAAGTGTTCAAATTTTTCTCAGCTTGTTTTCCAGCTACTCCCTTCCATATCTCCAGCTCATTTCGCAATATCTGCACCTCTTCTTTTAATAGTTTATTTTCAAGCAGGAGATTTTCAATTTGGGGTTCTTCTCTGGGAGGTTCCTGCATAGCAGTAGATGACTTAGGGTTCAAAATGGGAATCTCTAAATCTATTCCTGTCATAGGTATTTCCTCCACCCAAGATGGTTCCCTATTTTCTTTGACTGCTCCCGCTGTCTCTGCTACTTCTGCTGTCTCTTCTAGGGGTGATTCAATATTACCCTCAGTTGTATCCATTGTCTCTACTTCTTCTGTTGTTTTTTCTATCGCTGCTACTTCTTTTGCTGCTACTGATCGAGTCCTTCTTCTCACCATTCCCACTGGGTGTTCCTCCATGCCTACTGCTATTGGTGCTTTATCAGTCCTGATTTTCCTTTTCTTTGTTGCAGTAGGTGTCTGGCTCCTGTTTCCTGATCTTACTCCTCGTTTATTTGACACAGGGGTCCCTACCTTAGTTGTTTCTTCTTCAATAATAGTACCCCTTATTTTTGAAGAGGATTCAACTTCCAAAACTTCCACAATCCCTTCTTCTACTATCTGATGTCCTTCCCTTTGAATTTATGTTTCTGCAATTGCAGCTTCAACTGTCACAGCTTCAATAGCTGCTCCAGTTTCAACTTCTTTTAATTGAATATCTTCTTCTGCAGTTACAGACTCTACTCTTTCTTCCTCCTGCTCTAGTGTTTCTATCACAATTTCCCCTGCTATAGGGTTTTCTGTTACTGCTGCTTCTCCTTTATTCACTTCCCCCTCGTCATTGGTCTGGTTTTCTATTGCTCCAGTCTCCCCCCCAACTGGATTTGAGGAACTCTGGTCCTCACTATCTTCACCAACACCCCCCAATTCTAATACAGGTTGTCTGATTGGCGCATCTCCAGCCAAAAATTGCTCCTAGGTTAAATTACGAATTCCAATGGCTCTTAGGACTAGTAACTTAATTAAGCCATGATTAGTAAGGGAGGAAACTGGATGCTGGGCGGTTCTTGCATATCCAGCCATGGTTTGTAAGGATTTAAGAAAATAGAATGGTATATTTACTAAATTACCATGGTGCAAATGAGACAGTAAGGGAAGTTCAGAAAAGGAAACAACTTGGTACCTACCTCCACAAGAAATATATCTTTTCACAAAAATTGCTACTTGATTCCAGGGTGGTGGTAAGAAAGCCAGTTCCAGCCCATGGTGCTTTGGAATAACCTGCTCTCCAACTGACAAAAAATCCCTCACCGCATTTGCATTATGTGCTTTCCGTCCAAATAACCTTTTTCTAATCATGGGTAAACTAGTAACCTCAGCTATGATTTCTTCTGTGGCATCCACGCGCAGTTCTCTCACCTCAGAGTGAGTATCATTCAGGTTGAGGGAAAACTGTAATGCGGTTTCTGTGTGAAACCCATTCAAGCGTTCAAAATATGCCATCCATCCTGCTGTTATAAAAATATTAATAACCTTTGCATTGGCACGTACAGCGTCTATATTTACTGGTTCATGTCTGACTGGATTTCCCATTTTAACCTCTCCTCAAGGTTCAGAATTCAACAATTTTTGGTTTAGAAGTGGAGAGTTGTAGCTTACGAACATGCAAAGGGTCGTTGGGGTTCAGAAAAAATCAGGTTTTAGGCCAGTCTGTGCTAGTATGAATGTTCTATGGAAGCGATGAGGTTGGCTGATAGGAGTAACAGGTGCAAAATCGGGTAAGGTGACAGAAAAATAATCACAATTATGACCTTAACATAATCCTTAATGTGTGATTCGCATGGGTTCATTAATCGAGGGTTGTGACAAGACATAATCATTATTACCATATTAATTCTCTGCCAAATCATGTAAAAGATAGGATCCATACCTTGCATTTTATGAGTTTGAGCCATGGATTAATCATTGCAGCCGGCCGTCGTCCTTACGGGTATAAATGCACATGTGCCGAAGTGACGTGGACACTACCACCCGGGCTGACAGCTACTCAAGGCATCCAAAATTTCCTTCGTGGTGGATCATAATTGGACCTTGTGGAGAAAGTGCCGGAACTGACGCCTAGTCACATCAGTATTGGCATCATTAATCAGAGAGCAGGAAAACTGGCGGAGTATCAGCTGCGAAATCTAGCAAAAAAAGCAAAAAATGGTGGAGTCGCAGCTGTACAGAAGGAGCGAGAATGAAGTGGAAAGAGCGGAATAGGGGCTGCTAAGTTTAGCAGAATAAAACAAGGATAGCGTAGTCGTAGATGTTGGAAAGGAGTAAAATGAGGCGGAAATGGTGGAGTCGCAACTGCAGAAATTGGCCAAATGAGCAAAAGTGGCGGAGTCTCAGCTGTGGAAAAGTGAAGCAAAGGAGAAGTGGCGGAGTCGCAGCTACGAAATTTGGCAGAATGGGCAAATGTGGCCGAGTCGCAGCTACGGAATTTGAAAGATAAACAAAAATAGCGAAGTCGCAGCTGCGAAAATTGGCAGAATGGGAAAATGTGGCAGAGTCGCAGCTGCGTCAGACTGTAGTATAAGCAAATTTTATTTGTGGAAGACTACGAATTATCCATCTTTTTCAAAGAGATTTATTAGATCAGGAACAAGTCTGGGGTGTCTGTAGCAGTCTGCCCAGTCAGGCTGCTGCTCCTCCAATACGTCCCTACACACAGTTCTTCAAAACAAACCGATCAAGTGCAAGAAAAATTAAAAATAGATAAAATACAGAATGAAAGAAAAATCGATTATTTATGTACAAAAATATGTGTGGAAACTGCAACTTTTAGGAATTAACAGGGTTTAAAAATCCTTGTCTTGATGTTAACTGATACTCTTGATCAGCTGCGACCTGTGAAATAAAATCCTCCCTTGAGATCGGCCTGTGATACAGTCGCAGCCGATGACCATTTGCGAATAATGGTACTTTGTTCTCATCAATGGTGATCAACCGGACTATTCCATTATCAAATACCCGATCTATCTGATAGGGTCCCAACCAACGGGTACGCAATTTGCCTTTAAAGTCCCTCTTAAATCGTGAATCATATAATAGGGCCCAGTCTCCTTCGTGGAAGACTCTTTTATTTATAAATCTGTCATGCCATCTAGAGCACTATTGTTGGATTAAAGCTGTATGATGCACTGCAGCTGTGCACTTCTCATCCAATTCATTGAGCTGATTCAGTCGATTCCTCTGTGCCTCTGATAAATCCAAATTTGCTTCAACAGTTTTTTTTTAAGTTCTAATTTCAAATTCAATTGGGAAAACAACGTTTTTGCTATATGCTAACTCATATGGGGAAAAACCAGTGGTGTTACGCCAAGTGGTACGATAGGCCCACAGTGCCTCTGGAAGTCTTTTAGCCCAATCTTTACGATGGCTCTTCATTGTTTTTGTCAAAATAGCCTCAATAACCTTGTTTGTGCTCTCCACCTGCCCATTGGCCTGTGGATGATAAGGTGAGGTTATTCTGTGCTGAATATGAAATTTCTTTAATAGTGCTTCCATCTTGTGAGATACAAACTGTGGTCCACCGTCTGTAATGATCTCCTTAGGTACTCCAAACCGAGTAAAAATCTCTTCATACAGGAAATCAATCACAGCCTAATCATTGGCCTTGACCAAGGCTACAACTTCTACCCATTTAGTCATGTAATCCGTGCAAACCAGGATATGAAATTTTTGCTTTGAGGGAGGGTTGATAGGCCCTACAAAATCTAGAGCCCACCTATCAAACGGTTCAACCACAAGCTGTGGCTGTAAAGGAATCTCATCTAATCTATTGGGTTGGCCCATCCTTTGGTATCTATCACATGCCTGAACATACTTCTTCGCATCTCTGAACAATGTAGGCCAAAAATAGCCCATTCTCAAAACTTTATGACCTATCCTCTTGTCAGCAAAATGTCCCCCACAGGGCTCATCATGGGAAGCTTTAAGAATGCTGAAGATTTCATCTTCTCTAACACATCTTCTGATTTTTAAATTAAGCCCTGTGTAGAAAAGATGTCCATCAATCCAGCAGTACCTAGCACTCTGTTGTATGATCTTCCTTCTTTCTCTCTTTGACAGATGTGTTGGAAGCTTACCTTCCTGCTGTCCCAAAACTGCTCCAATAGCAGTGTCTGAAGCATCTGAAGAAATGTGAAAAGGCAGAGCCCAATTGGGTCCTCGTAAGATGGGTGTTGTAGACAGCCTCTTCTTTAGCTCGTTAAACGTTGTTTGGCATGCATCATTCCAGACAAACTGTGCATCCTTCATCAACAAAGTGAACAAAGGAGAAGTTATCTTGGAAAAAATTTCTATAAATATTCTATAATAGCCAGCATGACCCAAGAAGCTATGTACATCCTTCTGTGTCCTAGGAGTTGGTATGTTTTCAATTACCTTGATTTTGGATGGATCTACCTGGATACCATCATAAGAGATGAAGTGCCCCAGCACTATGCCTTCACTCATCATCATGTGGCACTTTTCAGTGCTCAAAGAGAGCTGCCTTTGTTCACAGCATTTTAGGACCTTTTCTAAGTTGTTCATTTCTTCTTCATAAATGTCACCATATGGAGTAAAGTCATCCATAAAAATTTGCATGCAATCATTCACCATTTCTGAAAAGATTCCAATCACTGCTCTCTGAAATGTAGCTGGTGCATTGCACAACCCAAAAGGAAGTACTCGGTATGCAAAAGTCCCCCAAGGACAGGTGAAAGTGGTTTTGTCTTGATCTTCTGGAGCAATATGAATCTGGTTATAGCCACTAAAGCCATCCAAAAAAGAGAAATACTTCTTCCCAGACAAGGTATCAAGGACCTGATCAATGAAAGGTAAGGGGAAATGGTCCTTCTGCGTTGCCTTGTTCAATTCTCTATAATCCACGCAGACCCTCCATTTCCCATTCTTCTTTGGCACGATCACAAGTGGAGAAACCCACTCACTGTCTGAAATTGGGTATATAAATCCTGCTTCCAAATTTTTTTGGATTTCCTCCTTCACTATGTCCCTTAGGTTCGGGTTCATCCTTCTTTGGGGTTGACATACAGGCCTGGAGTCGCTCTTAATATAGATGTGATGAGTGCACAAATGAGAAGGAATTCCTTTCATGTCTGTGTACTCCCAAGCAAAAGCTCCCCTACGATGTTTCAGCAGAGTGACTAGTTGTTCCAGCTCATTAGGTGCTAGATTGGGATTGATATTTAATGTTTTTCCTGGCCCAATTTCTACTAGAACACTCTTCGAATTCTTAAGTACTGGAATTACACTGTCATCACCAATCAGAGTTTCTTCTGTAAGATTTTCTTGTTCTGTTGCAGCTAAAGTACTGTCCAAGATCTGATAGACATTCTTATTGATTGACATGGGCTCACTGATGAAACTATTGGTGGCATCATCCTCTGTTTCATATTTAAATGTCAAGGCTCTCCCTATGGTTAATAGTGGTTGTGCCCCCTCTTCCTCCTCCAAATCTGCCCATAATGGAGTATCAACTTCTGTGCTTGGTCGAGCTGGAGGGTACAGGGTTAGATTCTTGATCTTAGTCCCATCCGAGATGGTCATAGAACCTGACCGACAGCTGATACAGGCATTATCCGTGGCCAACCACGGTCTTCCCAAGATCAGTGGGTGTCCCCCCAACTGGGATTTTGGCTGTAACACCAAGAAATCCGCAGGGTATTCCCACGAGTCAACTGATATTATGAGGTCATCTATGATTCCTTCAGGCTTGATCGTTGATCTATCAGCAAGTTCCAAAATAGTAGGGGTTGGCCGAAGATTAATGAGTCCCAATTTCTTCACAGTTTCTATGGTCATAATGTTAATAGCTGTGCCCAAATCCACCAATACATTTGGAATTTGTGTGTTCCCTATGTGCACTGTAACAATCGGGTTCCCAGGGTCATCATACTTTTCCACAGGGGCCTTTCTCATTATTAATTCTAAAAGTTTTCCCAGCACGTGGACCGTGGGAGGATCCTTGGGCCTTCTCCCTGGTTTCTTGACACACAAATATTTAACTGTCTTAGCATAAATGGGCACATCATGAAGGGCCTGTAACAGTGGAATTTTAACATATAAAATTTTCAACTCTCCCATGAGATCAAATCGGGGTTGTTCCACTGTTTTCTGCAGCTACAATCATTCAGGATATGGTGGTTCTCTATTCAACTGTGTAGGCTGTGATAGATCATGTGTTGCTTCCTGAGTTTCAGCTGCGGCTTCAGTAGGAGTATCAGCATCCTCGATAATGGGGCTTGGTGAATAGTGTTGATTTACTCCAGTTCCAATCACTGGGGATGACACATCCTCAGTGATAATAGGCTCCACCACCCTTCCCGATCGTAGTTGTATATCATTGCAAGGAATCTAAGTGATGGAATATGCAGGCATGTTTGCAGTCTCAAATTGATGGACTGCTTTATTGTTTGGGTTCGGGTTAGGTTGTGCAGGTAGCTGTGGTCAAAGTGGTGCATTCATGGGTGCGGCATTGTTCTGGAAAGGGAGCTGTGATTGCTGATACTATTGATGTTGATACTGTTGAGGAGGGTACTATTGATACTGAGTCTGGTGATGGGGAAAGTTATTTCCTTGGTAAGAGTTTCTCCAGTTGGAATTCCAAGGAGCTTGGTTTGACTGCTGTGGCCATGGTGTCCATGAATTAGGATTTTGCATTGGGTTCTGAGATGGAGGCCACTAGCTGTTGGAATAATGTGAAGGGAATTGTGTATTCATATTATGTATGTTGTTCATTCCATTCATATTATGCAGGAAAAATGTTGGATCTGAATTCATACCTTGGTTTCTAGGCTTCCATGGTTTCTTCTGTGCCATAAAGTATGCTGGCTCTACATCCAGAATAGATGCCTGTAGGACTTCTTTAACCTTAGGTAATGAAGTACACTCCTTAGTATCATGCTCGAGTTCACATATCCTACATACCTCTGCTTTGTCCAACGGGCACTCTTTCAGTGGATGTTTCTTTCTACATTTAGGACAGAATACTCCAAGTGTAAGATCTTCTACCACTTGTTTCTGTTTTTCCCTCATGGCATCCAGCTCTGAGGAGAGGGAGCTCATCATGTTTGTTTTAAAGTTTTCCAGTAGGTTGCCTATTTCTGCTTGAGTGGCACCTCCACTAGCTGACTTCTGAGTCCTAGTAAAGACATCCTGGTCTCGGTCTTTGTCTCGTTTGCTGGTTCTGGAAGATCCTCTGGAGTACCTTTGACATAATTCAATAATCTTCTCAAAAGTTTCCTTCGAGACATCCCCTTTTCCCAGCAGATTCAACATATCAAGGCAATCTTCTCTAATTCCTCTTAGCAAGATGGTCTTGAGCACATCCTTGCCAATCTCAACATGACCAGATCTTTACAAATTGTACAGCAATCTCTCCACAAAGTCTTCCAAACTCTCTTCATCCTTCTAAACCATTTTGAACAACTCTTCCTTTCTATCTCTAGTTCTGCAATATTCTTGATATTTAGAAAGGAACTTGTTCTTCATTTGGTCCCAAGTAGTAATGGTCTCACGACCCAAACTCATAAACCAACGCAGAGCATTTCCTTTCAAGGTGTTTGGGAATAGCTTCAACTTCTTAGCACTAGAGGTGTAATCATAGCTGTGACAGAGGATGTCAAACTCAAAAAGAAACTCATCAGGATCCTTAGAGGACTTACCATGAAAATTAGGGAGCATTGATGGTGAGATATTCTTCATAGTGGTTGCTCTAGGTGTCTGAAGGATAGGGAATTCTAATGTAGCCACAGTATTACCAGGCTGATTATTTTCTGTTTCTTCCTCCTGATGATCCTCATGCTCGTTCTCACCCCCTGTTCTCTACCAGCCATGGTTCTAGTCCAAAATTCAACAGCTTCCTTTATGTGTTCTTCCTCTGCTTTAGCTTCTTCTTCTTTTACCCTCTCTTCTCTTTGCCTTCTTTCTCCCTCTGCTATTCTGCGAGTCTCCAACCACACCTCTTTAGTAACTTTGGTTCCGTCAATGTGATAAATCTCCTCTCTATCTGGCGCCCCTACATCACTTCCCTTATCTTTAGGAGGTTTACTTTCTACAATAGGAGTTGAAGGTCCCGTTGTATTCTCCACCGTGGATGTTGAATGTTCAAGATTGGGAGGAATAGAATTTCCCCTGCCTGTAGAGTTTTGCGACGGTCTAGTGGAAGAATCAGCTCTAGCAATTATCTCATCAATATATGTGTGTCTTCCCTGACCTGCATTATGACCTCGACCTCTTCCACCTGCAATGTTAGTATTCAAAGGGGGTTCCCGATTTGTTTTTCTTGTATTCATGCATGCTATAAAAAATTGAACTAAAATAGAATCAAATGAAATCAACTACTAACTCTGTCTTTCTATTACCATCCCCGGCAACGGCGCCAAAATGTTGGTCACGCTATATGTCAGTTAATTAAAGCTAACACACAAAATGGTCAATATAAATTGTCAAACCCAGGAAGGTCTTTTATTTCAAAGGAAATAACCACAGTCTATGCATAAATAGATCAAGCAGTTGATTTGTTGAATGTAAATAATGATCCTACCTATGTGTCCATCCAACTCATTCCCTAAGAACACTAATCTAATTCATACATCTAAGAATCCAAAAGAAAGCAACTTCCCTACAGAAATCAACCCAACAAGTTAATGATCTAATGATGAAATGAAACTAGATTACTTTTGCAAGAAGTTAAATCCTATAATTATCAAACTACAGCATTCAGTCTTTACCAAAATGATATATCCGGTAGCTACTGTAACTCTACCATTATTTGTCTAATCTATGAATGTAATTGAAGATACAACAACAACCAGAATTAAAACACAAGCTTGAACTCTAACTGATAATTACTTGGAAATCCTAGAAAGCATAAACAACTAGAAGATAATTGGAATTGAGCTTGGCTGTCACAGCTGATTAAAACACACATGCAATTAAGTAAATTATCCTACACAATCGACTGTCACACCACTCTGTTACAGTTATTCAAGATGCAATTATAAACTACCAAAAAGGAAAGCTAAAATCTGTTATAGCTACCAATAATGTCTGCAATCATTCCACACCACACAACATAAGTAAAACTAAACTACTCTACCTACTTAAACCGGCTATCTCTGTGAGAAGGCGGGCCGTGGCCTTCTAACAGAGATGCCGAGAGTCACAACAAATTAAGACACAGAAATGAAGAACTCTGCTCTCATATTATTGATGGAATATCATGAGTCTTAGTGCTCTGTTATAGCTTACATAGGTAATGATTGTCCAACCCCAGGCTATGAGAGCCTTCTGGAATTTATACAAAGTAAATATAGTTTCATATCCACTAAAATTGTGCAGCAATGAAGATCTATGATCTTCATGCTGCGAAGTTACAGCTAACTGTTACAGCGTATTAAACAGGGTCCTATAATTGTGAAGGAGGCTGTTGCTTTGATCATTAATGGGTCAACAGACTCAGCAGCTGGAATGCCACCTATCTGTCGCAGCTAGGCCCTACTTCAGTAGAATCTGTTATAGTGGGGATCTGATACAGCTTGCATGGAGGATGCGCTATTCCTTGGATCATTAATGGGTCAACAGACTCACCAGCTGGAATGCCACCTGTCTGTCGCAGCTAGGCCCTGCTTCAGTAGAATCTGTTACAGTGGGGATCTGATATAGCTTGCGTGGAGGATGCGCTCTTCCTTGGAGTAGGAGGAGCCGGTGCTTGAAGAGTAACAGCTGGTGCTGCCGGGATGATACACCTGCGCTTTAGACCTTGGCTAAATGAAATCACACAGATCAGTATAAACCAAGGACTAAAATCCATAATATTTTAACAATCTTAGGCATAAAACAAATAAAGTAATAACAAATTATACCTATCAATATCATTGATTGATTTGGAAAATACATGGATATAGCTCATGAAAGTAAAATGGAATCAGGGCAAAATGATGTAATAAAGGTGGCCAAAAAGGGCCATTTCCTGAACCCAACAAGAGGCATAGGGTATTGAATTGACTCCATGCTGCAAATCGAAAGCCAAAAGGATTATAATCAAGGGTCTGTTTTCCAGAAATTCTCGCCTCAATTAAAGCATGGCTGAGATAAAAGCAAGACGTTCAAATCATGAAAGCTGTTCAAAACTCAGCTCAAGCTAGGTTCTTCTCCGTCCATGAGTCTTGATAAATCAATACAATCTCCTGCTCACACAAAAGGACATTATGGATTGAAGAACCAAAATCAAAGATCATAATTCTAAGGAAAATATTTTTGGAAGGCTCAAACAGCAAAATGCTGTCAAATTCGTAAACATCCAAAAGGATGCATGCATCATGGGAATGAGGAACAAGAGCAATAGTGTCTATGAGATGTTGTTACAATCCTGTGGAGTCCGACGACAGTGGTCGTCTGAGGGATGAATCTTCTAAAATGAACCTCATTTTTTGGCCCTTGGAAAGTTTTAAGGATGTCTTTATCAAAGCTCCCCTGTCCTAATGACCAACGGATAAATCGACTACTTCCTTTGCCGAGATTCAAATGCTCAAGTCGAATGCTGCACATAAGGTGAACATCTTATAAAAGAATCCTTCTGGTGAACGAGAGAGCTTTTCAGAGATCTGTGTTCGCCAGTGATTCGCCAATTGTTGTTGATACAACACCCCTCCCCAAAATTTTGAAGATATTTGGGGCCCCTCCTTTCAATACTTTGTAGCAGGTTTTTTCCTTTGTCTCTCAAGTTTATTTCTTTCTCTCAATTGGCAGAATTTCATCACCTACCTCTGAAAGAGTTTTCTCATTGATTTTTCTGAGGCAAAAGAAGTCTTTTCTCTTCAGCACGAATTTTTAGTCTTAATTCACCTGCTGTAGCACAAGTTTTATCCTTAAGTCCTCCGCCTCTTTGGAGCGCCTCCAAAAGATAAGTTCCCGCTCGACGCAAACTCTAACCATACGTCCTCCGCCTAATGCATACTTTGGCTCTAACTCAGCTGCCCCTTTTTGACAAGTCTCAAGTCTTTTATCCAGCGCACATTTTTAACAATAAGCCAACCATCGTTAGCGCAAGTGATAACCATTCCTTGACCGCCGAAGGCGCAAGACCTATCCTTATCTTCCCTACCTTGGAGCTGCGTTTCACCTTCTTGGAAGAATTAAGAGCTGGCGCATCTCTCTCAGCGCAATTCATGATAATAGAATTGGCGCCACTGGCGCAGAAGCTATATTTATCCTTCCCACTTTCAAAGCTGTGCTTTGTCTTTCTCGATAGCCCAAGTTTGGCGCAGTTTTATGAGCGCAACCATAATGCCAGGATCGTCGCTTGAGCGCAAGGTTTAATTTTGAATGTGCACTTCGCACATAGGGCAAAAGATTACGTTGGCTACCTTAGCGCAAAAGTTAAATCGATACTTGGTGCTTGGTGCAAAAAGATCTCCTCGATCCTTGTGCATCGACGGAGTTGGTAGGGTCTTTAATAGGGCCATGTGCCACTTTTAATGGTGGAGTTCTCGAGCCCCGTGCTTCATAACCTTGCCAGATTTGGACGTACGTGACATTAATTGCCACCCTATTTAAACATATCCGAGAATTTTTGGGACTCACCGTATCATTTGCACTCGCTGCTCGGGACTCACATTTTGAAAGTTGCTCATTCGCTGAACACCTGCGGAGGCTGTCACCTGTTTCGGAACGGACACTAGTCTTTGGGAAACCTGCTAGTCTGACAGGTAGGCTCTTCTCCCTATTCCTCTCGTTGTTTTCGAGGTTTTTTACTCAGTTAAATAGAGCGTTTTCCATCTTTCACGCTCTATAAAGAACTCTTGAGAACACAGCCTAGGCTCTCACCCTCTTACTCTAAAACAATGAGGATACGAGGCCGCTGCATGCAAACCAGGGCATGGATGGCCCTATCTCACAGGCGCATGAGGCTTTTCCCTCTGTTGCGTTTTCAGCATCCCAGGTTTTCCTCGCAGATCTCTCGTTCCAAGCTCAAGCCCAACTTCCCCGCAACCCTAAGTGACAAACTCATTTGCCAAGCGAAACTCGTGTCTCCCCACAACCGCATTTGAAAGTTTTTCTATATTTTTTTTGTATGCATGGTAGCTTGTTTTTGTTTAATTTCTCTTCCATGGGTAGGTTTCTGTTTCCTAGAAAGTTTGAACGGCTTGCGCTACTATGGCCATGAAGTGTGTGGTCTGAACTAGCGTTAAAAGGATGGCTTAGGTCACTTGGTCATTCGTCTAATCCCCAGTCTGGACACCAAAGCTAAACGAAATATTTGTCCTTTCATGCCCAGGGTGCGTAAAGCTCATGCTCGGCCGAAACCAACCTGAGATATGTTGAAAACAGCTTACCGAGCCAGCATGGAAACTCGATAACCAAGCCCAGATGTTTAACCAACAAAAGGCTACGAACTATGTAGTTTTTCCTATCTCTGCGCATACTCCACTATCAAATGCCGGTGCATAAAATTCGTTTAGGAATTGGCGCACGAAAATTACCACAAATTATGTTTAGGACTTAGCACAAAAATAACGTTTAGGTGCTGGCGCAGAAATAATGTTAGGATGGCGCATGTACAATTTCAGCTATAACGCATAAAATAACTTTGGCTGGCGCATGTTAAGATTTAGGCCTTGGCGCATAAATAATTTTTGGCACTGGCGCAGAAATTGTCTTTAAAGTCGCTCATCCCTACATTTGTAGTTGCGCCTTTATCATTCTGATGCCTTCTCCCCAGTAAGTTTGTGTGGAAATTTAGAAGCCTCTGTGCGCTATTTCAATTTGTCTAATTTATGAAATAATAGTAGTTTGTGTAGCTTGTTGACACTTGCTTCTAATTTTTCACATATGCTTCATCTACAAATTGATAGCTGAAATTGTGATGTATTTGATTATCTTTGAAATAGGTCCCATGTTATGATATTCTCTTGACATGACTATTGCACATGCTTAAAAAATCATCTCACTAAAGCCAGCTCTGTCAATTTTGTTGTCACTTTGCATTTAATAATTGGATGAACATATGCATGCTCCTTATTGACATTACCTTGCTCACTGCAGGATTACCATGCATAGGAGGTCAACAAAGAAGAACGCAGCAGAGAAAATAACCTCAGACTCAGATGTGGAAATCCTATTAGATACTTCTCTCGAGGCGATGTTTGCTGACACGCAAGCTACCACTGGTGTTTCCCCTTGGAGCTCTGCCCCTGAATTTCAATGGGGAGATTTGTACAGGTTCATCATGGCTCAGGATAGTACCGCAGCCTCCATAGAGGATGCTCTAGTATATGTGAACATCCGAAGGTCTTGCTTGCATAAGGCAACAACTCGTCCCGAATTGTTCCCTTGTTTCGAAGTTATTGGATGGCTAATTCCCCACATTCGGACCGACACAAGGCTCATGAATGATAAAAATTGTTTGAGCCTGACATCTTTCACTCTTGAGCATGTCACTGCTGCCTACAAATTGCCTACACACAGATATTGTTTGGACGATGATTGGATAGCAAGACATCAAATGGACCCCTTAGAATCTGCCCGGAAGATGACGATAAATGACAGGAAGATTAGGAAGAGATAGAACAATGAGTATGGAAGCAGTCTCCTAAAGACCCCTTACAGACTCATCATGCTGATGTTGATTCGACTCTTCGGCATGCCTAATGGCAGTGTGTTTAAGATCGGATGGGTGCCAGTGATGTTTCATATAGCCATGAATGGCACCATCTTTAACTGGGCTGATATAATTTCAGACAGTTTGGCCTCGCAGTTGGCAGCGGCCTAGGGAGGACTAACCCAAAAGAGAGCAAAGTTTTTCATGTCTTCATACTTTATTGAATGTCTATTAAGCAAGCATACATTCCCGGACTTGGGTTTCTCATGGAATCCAAAAGAGACAACCCTCTTCTTAGCTTATCAATGTACATGGGCAAGTAAATACGCAAACCACTACAAAATGATTTGCGAGAGATTTATCATGCCATTGTACAAGCTTGTCTTCATAGAAGAACCATACTGTATGTCGGAGAATGCAATGCCTGTCATTGAAAAATTCAGGGACTATTATCACACCAATGAAGGCACATACATCAGGATGAGTGGAGGAACTCAAGCTCCATTTATGTTCCCTCGGTATGTTACAGATTTTGTAATTCACAAGGAGGCCGTAAGATAGCTCTTCGGTACCGGTGCCATCAGTAAGATCCTTACAGACTGAAAGAAGAGAATGTATCCTCCCATGCCATTTACCATCGGAGCTTACAGCCTTTCGAGAGCAAGAGACGGAGAAAAATATGCTCAAGGCTTAGAAGTTTTCCATTTTGGCACGGTCCCTTTCAGAAGGCATGACCCCAGCCGTACGACCAATCAACATTGTATAGACCTCAAGGTTTCTTTTGAGTATGCTCATACTATGGACCGAAACGAGGAATTCTTCAGGAGCGCTCACAACCTAACTGCGCTTGGTAAGCGTTACAAGAAGAAAGTTGTGAAAGATCCAAGCCCCAAACCCGTCGGTCTAATCCAAAGGGAGCGGGAGGCATCTGCCTCACAATCAAGGGATCCATCAGGATTAGAGTAGGACCGAGTGCTCCAAGAGAAAACCCTCAAGTAGGAGCAGGACCAAGTGCTCCAAGAGCAAGCTCTCAAGCAGCAGTAGGACCAAAAAGAAGCAAGAATTCAAGGTGAGCTAACTGCCAAGCTTCAGCAAGAGGAGATTGCAAGGAAGCAAGAGGAGCAATCCTCTCAGTTGAAACGGAAAAAAGAGGTTGCCAGGATCCAGAAGGAAGAAGAAGATCGGGTGTTCCAAGAGAAAGCTTCCAAGCAGCAACATGAGGAAGAAGAAAGGCCCCTAAATGAAGAAGCAATTGGATTACAGACACAATAAGAAGAGTTAACAGGAGAGAAGGAGAAAGAACAAACAAAGAATTCTCCTGAGCTGGAGCCATATACTCTGACAGACATGGAGGTGGACCCCCCATTGATATACTCTCTAGGGGCAACTCAGGAAGGGAGTTCCTCTTCAGGGAGCTTAGCGCTGACCCCATATAACCCTAGGAAGCAGTGCAAAGTATCAGACCTGGATACCGTTTATTTCCATGAGCGAAAAAGGGCCATTATTGATAGGAGGGTAAAGAAGATGGAAATTGGGGTTGATGATGAATATGAATTATGGATAACAGAGAAAACATTGGTCCAAGGAACTGATGCCGACCCCACATTCCAAGCCCAATGCACTGTAGCATCAGCTAAGGCAACTAAAGCCAATATTGAGTTTTTCAAAGGTGAGATAAAGCATTACAGGGAGCAATGTTTTAAGATCAGAGATGATAGGAATAGGGAAGTATT
This sequence comes from Larix kaempferi, assembly GCA_027924585.1. NCBI lineage: Eukaryota > Viridiplantae > Streptophyta > Pinopsida > Pinales > Pinaceae > Larix > Larix kaempferi. The sequence goes on from BSBM01000391.1 coordinate 5,771,148, forward strand.
GGAAGAAAACAAATTAAAAGAGAAATACAATGAGTTGGTAGGAGAGCAGTTAATGCTAAATGCGGAAGTTCTCCAGCTTGAGAATGAAAAAAACACCTTAGAGATGCAATTGTCCATCTCTGAAGATGAACAAAAGAATTTGAAATCCCGCATAGCAGAATTAGAAGAGCTCGAGGCCAGCAGAGCTGAACAAGTTCACCTCCACAAACATGAGTAAGAAGGGATGGTTAAAGAGAAGGAGCAATTGTTGAGTCAACTTAAAGATGCAGCAGAGGACAAGCATGATCTGCTCACCTTTCACAAGCAAGCATGTGATATGCGGATAAAATCCCATCAGTTGCTAGCAGGGTATTTTTTAAGGGTTATAAAAGTATACTTAAGTATAGTATTCTAGGCGATTATTTTGGATTGGAAAAAACATATATATATATATATTGGTAGACAAATATTACATATGAAACATACGATTAACTACAGAAACTTGTAAATTTTGGCGAATATTATGTTAAAAAAACATATTTACTGTAAATATAGGCGATATTAGAGTCTAAAAATGAACAAATAGCGAATTTATTTTTTGAAAAAAAGCCCCAAAAATAGCCAATTGGCTAAATTTTGCCCCTAAAAATTCCCCTGGTTGCTAGTACAGATCGCACATGAGATTTGTAGCGTGAAAGAAATGATTAATAAAATGTTAGTCATCGAAGGCAGAGCTTTGAGGAACAGGGATAGATTTTCCAAACATGTGGAGGAATTAAAACAATAGTTTGAATGGAGAAAAGGAAAGTCGGGTTTCCCCTCAAACTTGCGCACCTCCACTGAAGATGAATATGACCTAGACGCGGGAATTCTGGATTTTAGTAAAGACTGTGGCGCTAGGCTAAGCATGGAGATTAAAAAAACTGTCTGCAAGTGTCACTCTTTCTATTCTAAAATTAAAGAATCTTTCGGCAAGTGCCACTCAATCCTGCCGGAGACTATCTATGAATTCCCAACTCAAGAACAACGACTGACTGAATTGCAAGGTGAGTTGGACCAGGATTTGGAGTACATTAGAAAGATAGAAGTGACAACCCTCGAGGATATTCAACAGTTCGTTGCCTAGCCTGCGATACATATCTATTTTTTAGAAGCAATTGCTCAAGAGGCAGCATCAGGAACAACACAGATCAAATCAGATCTGCGCAAGCATGAAATTACGGCAAAGGCGACAGTATCTGTTCGAGGCAATATTATAGTGAAAGAAATTAATCTTTGGGCCACTCATATACAAGGCAAAGATAATCAAGTGCTTGCAAGCAAGCCCGTTGTTGGAGACGGATCACCAAATCAGCAGAAAGAAGCCAGCTGAAATCAGAAGTCAATTTGTGTTATTTTCCTTATTTTGTAAATACTTTAAAGGGACAGCTAGCTGTCATTTTGTCTCATATGAAAGGTGTCCCACGAATCTAGGAAATAGATAATTACACACCAAAATCCAAATTATAAGCTTCTAGAATTAGGGTACACCTGTCAGCTCATGGAGCTTTTTGTAAAGTTATAAATAGAAGTTAAGAAGAGGAGTAGAGGGACTTTTTTGCAGGGAAAAGAATTTTCTTAGCTTTTACGAACTACTTTGTAGCCTGCTCCAAGAAAGCGATTTTGCCTAATAAAGAGCTTGGAGAGGACATTTGTTTTTCCTGGAAATGTGGATGAGATGCTTGCTGGATTTTTCTTATGACATTCTGACAGTGCTGTGAGATCCTTCTTTGCTGTTCTGAATTATTTCTGTGTAATGAATGATCTTGCTATTTTCTGTGCAATGATGTTTCTCCTAAATGAGTAATAGAATGCTTTTATGTGGATTAAAGCTATCTTTAATATCTTTAACCTTCTGCTGAAAAGGTTTCTTCATGATTTAAATGGCTACCCATGCAATCTTTAGATATTTCTTTCAGCACATTACTCATATTTACATTTTTCTCCTTGCAAGGATAGATTAGATTTATTTCAGTTTTAGATTTAGATCTGTTTAAAGTTCTGCATTTAGATTAAATTAGCTTAGGGCACTTGCATTTCATCTTTAAAATAAAATACATAAATGGTGGATCGGGCCGTAATCGGTAGAAAGAATAGCAAACTTTAAATATTACATTAGCTGGAACCGTTAACCAGACGGATTCCCCATACCAAACGGTGGACAATCTAACTAGGATAGTTTACTGGGGAGAATCCCTTTCTGCTTGATGCTTCAATCTTCGGGGTATCAACATGCCTGTTATCTACGACTGTATATAATTTTTTTCACAAAATTCCACCATTTGCATACCAAACCAGCGCACTAACGCAAACATATTCATTATGTTTTCTTAAAAAAATAACATACCAACCTTAGGAGAACCCCATTTTTTGGGAGTTATACTTAATTTCCATAAATAATATTTATATATTCCGGAAGGTAATCCGATTATCTACGTTTCATCTTCTTTCACCATATTCCAAAAAAGTTGTGTAGGTAGCTCTAATATTGCTTTTTTATGTTCAGATTTTTGTTTTTCCAGGATTCCATTGCGACTAACGCGTCATGAGTGGCCACCATTAGCTTGCACCAGCCCTAGATCAACTTGCACTTCAACAATTATTTAAGTGGGTTGGAGATACCCTTTCTTTATTTTTTCTTGAGTTTACAACTCACATGTAACTCCATAGTATATTGAACACCCATGTAACTCCATAGTATATTGAACACCCATGTTCTCACCATGGATTGTGAGATCTGCACTACCTACTTATGGATTTTCTATCATTACAATTTAGATGCTTATAATTCCATTCATATCCCAACAAATAAATTTTAGTTTTTGTTGTTAACCAATTAAATTTAATTATATCTCACATTTAATTCTAATGAATTCATTGTATGTTTTTTCAATTTATTTTGCATCGATATATTTGTATAACATTTTTATTTTCATTAATCTTTATTTTTTTAGTCATACTGATTTTTTTAAATCAAGAATAATAGATTATAAGAGAAAGAAAATCCTTAGATTTGTTCACCGATGGGGGGATTTAGTTATTCCACAAAGAAGAAGTCACCAACGCTTCAATTTTGTGCTAATTCTGCAAGTGACTATTGGTGTCGATGTCATGATGTTTTCCCTCTACTTGACCAGTCAAAGATTAAGATGATCCATGATGTGTATTCTATGGACTTGAGAGCCAGTTGTTTAATCATCATAATGGAGAGAATATATGGTAATGATTGCCATGATTTCAAACTAGAGTGATGGATCCAAAACATTAAATTTCAAACCAAATCATAGTTGGTATAACTAGTCTTCAGTGCAGTGCCACGTTGGTGCCTAGGAAGGGAGCTTCCCAATGTGAGGGCATTTCTATGGGATCTATAAAGAAACAAATTCAAACATGATATTAGTTTTTTTTTTACTATTTGAACAAATTCTGACAAAAGGAGAACGAATAACACTGTGAGCATGGCCCATTTAGTTGGGTTTTTTACTAAGTTGGTCAAACTCATGAGCATGGTCCATTTAATACTATGATGGTGAGTAGGTAATCCTAAATACATTTACGATATATAATTATCATATGTTTAATTTCATTAATTGATTTTGATTATTGTTAAATATAATAGTAAATTGAATTTTAAGCAACTAGGTGTAAGAAATTGAAAATAAGGCACTAGAAAATGATTTATGGTCTCAGTTTTTAAAATCTATGCTCCATAAGACTATACTACTCTATGGTCCATAAGACTATACTATAATAGTTGCATGTAAACCTTTTGTTTTAAGGTGGGTGTTACTATTTTCTTAAAACAAGTCTCAAAGTACAAAAGATATCATCGTGAGCATGGTCCATTTAATAAGTTACCTTCGAGTATGTCGTCCTCAACACATTTATGTTTTCATATCTAATTATCATATGTTTAAAGTCATTAATCAAATTTGATTGTTATTAAATATAATATTAAACTGTATTTTAAGCAACGAGGAGTACATAAATAGAAAATAATGCACTAGAAAATATTTCACGATCTCACTTTATAAACTATATGATTCATAAAATTATATTATAATAGTTGTGTAGACATACAAAGAGGTTTATAATTATTATTATTTTTAAGTATCAAAGGTCATTAGATCGACCGAATTCCCCTCCTGAGAGCTTTGGATCGTGCGACGAAGGAAGGAGAGTGAAAAAAATTCTGGAACAGAAACAAAGGACTATTAAATAATAAAACAAGATAAGGATGATAGAAGGAAGGTAAGTAAGTAATGCTGTCTGTTGAAGGGCGTGTTCAGGAAGGCAGTCGTTGCTGCTGGAGGGACATTAATGGAGTTTGGGGACTATGACAAACATGGAATTCACCATCTGTCTATCCATCCAACGAGTGGGCATCTGTTTAAATAGGTAACGTAACATCTAACTCATCATTTCCCCGCGGTTCCTTCACCATCATCGTCGACTGGAAACAACCCACCAACTTAACTTAACTAAAGGAGCTCTATTAATAAAATGTGTCCACCCTTTGGACCCAATTAAGCATTGCAACTTTCTTTTATTTAACGTTTCTTCAAGAAAATATGATCCCATGTGTGTATACCTTCTAGCATTTTTAACAATTTTCTTAAATATTTTTCTCTAAAATATAAAATGTATTTCATTTTATATATATATATATACGTTATCTCACATACTTTAGTATTTTTTCTACTTTTTAAGCTTAATCTTTAGTGCAATGAGATAAACTCATAAGTGTACTATTAACTACTAAATTTTTGTTTAAAAAAAAATACTTACATTTTTAAACCACTTTAAAATAGAGTAAAAACAACTTTTCCTAATGATTAACTATGAAAATAAAATTTATCTAACTACACTTAACTTATCTGGTAATAAAAATTATAATTTAAACTTATTCATCTAAGTAAAAATATTAATTATTCTAAGTTGGGTTCTCTTCATACAATAGTATTACTTTTAAATTTCCAAAAAATAAAAAAACATAACAAATCCAATAAAGTTATTGTATATTAAGTCCAATTTCATTACACACATAATTAACTACAATAACATTTCTCATGCTTAATCTAAGTGAAAATGTTGTAAGGATTTTTTGTTTTAAAGTAAATACTAATTTTTTTTCTCTTAAACTAAATATTAATGAAACCTTTTAGATGGTTTTCCATTTTCATTCAAACAATTCCTACAATTTTGTGGCTTCCTTTTTACATCTTTTTATGATCACCTTTTTTTTAAATATTTCTATATTTTTATGTTCATTTTTTTGTTGTTGTTGGCAAGTGGTACTCCTTACTTGTGGGGTTTTCCTTTGGTTAAGAAAACCGACAACCATTCAACTTAAGGTTGTCTTAACATCACCCGACTATTCTACGTCTCACGGATATACTTTTATGTTCATTAACTTTACTCTCTAATCATCATTCATATATATATTCTTAATAATTTTAAATAAAAAAATATTTTATATTTAATATCTCCATTATAATCACCGTTGAAATACTTATATACCTCACTCAATATGATGAGTCGTTTTTATTTGATCTTTGGTGAGTTATCACCATTCAAATACTTATATACCTCACTCAATAGAATGAGTAGTTTTTATTTAATCTTTGGTTAGTGATGAAATACAAATAAATTATTATGGATCGATTATTTTTATATTTATAAATTATTATGAATTACTTAATTTTCTTAACATTGATTTAATGATTTGAAATACAAATAAATTATATTTTATGGATCAATTATTTTTATATTTATAAATTATTATGAATTACTTAATTTTCTTAACATTAATTTAACAATTTGATTGTATTTACTAAAAAAAGTATTTTGATATAAAAGGATTACGTTATGTTTGCAATTTTATTATTGGATTGATTCATTAAACCATAGTTAAAATTATGTTATTTAATATTGTGATAATAAATTGGTAATGATGGTTTGGGTACAAAGTGATTAACTTAGATCTTATGTCTCAAAGATTTTCTTGTTGAATTATTAACATGTTTTATAGCTTGCAAAATTTTATTGTTGAATTATTAGTAATAAAGGGTTAGTGGTGTTGAGGATGTATGAATGAAATAACAATTTTTTTTTTTTAAATTTATATGATATATAAAATTAAGATTATAAATAAGAGTTATATTTTACATATGATTTATTGATTAAATTAAATTTGGTTTTAAAGACAATTTTTTTATTTAATATATGATTAAAGAATAATATTAAATTTAAAAACATTATTTGTGAATTTCATTGTCATTACCACTTAATGTGAGTGTTATTGTATCAATCTTTTTTTGTTGAGAAGAATATTGAAATACATAATGTTTTGGTAAAAAACATAAAAATAAACAAAATTCTACTATCTATTTATTAATAAATTTTAACATTTGAAGACCATTTTCCAATGGATAAAACTATTTCATAACAAGTACAAGCTATTGAATATTTGAAAACAATGAAGGATAAAAAACCTTTTAAAATTCATCAAATTTAATTTTAAATCTTGTTTTTGCTTGAAAATGAATATATAATTGAATTTATAAGTGAAAAAAATAATTATTTTATTTTAATTATTTTTTAATTTTAATTATTTTAAAGTTTATTTTTTCATTTTAATTACTTTAAAGTTTAGATAATGTGTATTATTTAAACATATTATTTTTATCAAATTTTTAAATATTAAATTTATTTATTTCTTAAATTAATTTTTTAAATTTTTTTATATATTTTTAAATTATTAAATTGATATATTTTTTAAATGATTTAAAATATTTCTAATAGATAACTTAAAGGACTTTACAGTCACCTTAGAAAATGGATATTTTAACAAGCTAGCGTGTTAAATTATTAAATTTATGTATTTCTTAAATGATTTAAAATACTTCTAATAGATAACTTAAAGGACTTTACAATCACCTTAGCCAATGTATACTTTAAAAAGCTAGAGTGTTAAGAAAAGTATGTACAATTTTTAAGATTAAAATAATTAAGAAATAGTAATAAAAAATTTTGAATTTGTATTATTATAATAAGTATTATTATAATAATTAGCTAGTCATATATATTTATAACATGCATGGCGGTTACATCGTTCAGTGCCCACTGCCCACAAATCTGTCATAGTTTACACCTGGTGTTGCACCTTAGAAAAGGGAAAATAGAATATGCCCACATATCCGTCATAGCTTACACTTGCCATTGCACCTTAGAAAAGGGAAAAAATAATATACTAGAAGGTAGCCATGGCTCTTTAAGAAGAAGAAGAGAAAAAAGAATGCCTTTCAATGCCACTTTCGAGATTTTGAGGTGGAACCATACAGAAGATGCTGGAAAATCAAGCCTGCGAATCGATTCTGGGCCGATTGTGTTAAAACTCACACGGATACTACTGCTAAACCCGATCTCAACAGACTTCTATGACGCTATTATTTATGGACGTCTATTAGTACCCGAACTCTCTATGTAGTAACCATAGCAACAACCGGCATTTCACCCTGAATATCTTAACCAACATCTTCTCATCGTATTCTTTCAGCGGCCACTGTCCAAAGGGATTGATGCAACAACGTACTGAGGGCCGAACCAACCACAAACTAAATCGTTGGAAAAAACCCTGGGACTTGCTAGATTCAACATCATTTTAACATACACATCTCCCAGCTTAGCCAAATAAACCAAGTTGGCTCTAAATGACTAGATAGTAATCAACTATCAACTGTTTATTTCAAGGATTGATGCATAAATAGAAAACGTAGAATTATAACAACTAGCATACCCCCAAAACAGGGAAATGAAATGCTGAGAAGAATTTCAATATGTTGTAAAATGAGAAAAAGTTGTGTGTACTTGGACAATATAATTTTGTATGTTTGAAAGCAAGTCTAGCTAATATATGGTAGGGATTGTAGTCGATGAAATTGAAAGGAAAAATATGTTGCAAGTGACTAATAAGAAATAAATATAAACCCATGTAATAAATGGCAAATAAAATGAATTATACATTAAATTGTCATACCAAAATGAAGGCGTAGTAAAATAAATATATTTGGTTTTTTCATAGGAGTGCAGGGATTGAGGATTGTAATTTTAAGTGTGAAAACGACAAAGAATGCAGGCATGTCTCTTGCTTTTTTCGAAGTGAGAGATATGAAGTGTCTTTCATCTTTTCATAGCGTTTTAAGGAGAATGATGGTGTAATTCGGATTGGACTTCTAATGTTGTAGTACATGGCATTCGTTGTGAAGGTCAATCCATAAGTTATTTGTTACCAATGTTAATGGTTTACCTTGTTAATGCCAATCCTTGGGATTTATGGATAGTCAATGCCAATCCTTGGGATTTATGGATAGTCAATGCCTAAGCCATCTTTAGGGGGGATTTGTTTCTTATTACTTTGATTTATGGGTGGAATTGGTATGTGCTTTGGTTAAGATTGGTCGCATGGAGGTCCAATGTAACTATCAAATGTCATGACAACATAGGTTGGTAAATTAAGAGGGGTAGATACAGGTGTGTATACAATTTGCATGACCAATCCAAGTGCACCATTTACTAATCCTAATTGGACCCATAAATTGTAGGATAACATTACTCACTTCCCTATGCATAGCAATATTTGTTACAGGATACCCCCAAAGTGAGGGAAATGAAATGCCAAGAAAAAATTCAATATGTTGTAAAATGAGAGAAAGTTGTATGTACATAGACAATATAATTTTATGTATTTGAAAGCAAGTCTAGCTAATTTATGGTAGGGATAGTAGTCAATGTAATTGAAAGGAAAACTCGTTTGCAAGTACTAATAAGCAATAAATAGAAATTAATTTAATCGACGACAAGTAAAATGAATGTACATTAATTTGTCATATGAGAAAGTATACGTATGTGAGTAAAACAATAAGGGGATAGGTAGTGATCAAATTTGAGTGAGGACATGATACATTTACTTGTATCCCTGCTTCCTCGATGCATTTTGAACACTCGTGGGTGCTTTAAGACAACTTATTAGAAGGTATGACTATAAGGTGTTTTGCAACATCCTGGAATGCAACTACATTGATTTTTCTTGTTTGGTTTTCAATGATCAATGATGAATTGGAAAATGTACCTGTGTTCACATTCGTAAACACGTTGATTGCACCTTTGGAAATTCTAGACAACATCCTCAATAGGTGTGAGTTTTTTTTGCAATTCCAGTCTTTAAGTGTAAAAGGAAATGCATCATACCAACAACTGTCTATATCCATAGAAGCAATAGTTGTCTTGATTCAAATGTATGTAGGTTCTGGCCCTAAACCGATTCCTTCATTTTTAATGTTAGATAGTTTCTTTCATATGGAAGGATGACCTTTTGAAGCACCATGTATAGATAATGAGTGGGATTGGAGGCATGTTCCTTATTTCTCAAACCATATTCACAAATCTTGAGTTTCTTCGAGATCAAGATTGATGTAAATTTGGGATGAAAAGGATGATTGCAGAGATTGTATTATCGATGGAAACCTTATGTGAGTAGCATGTCATTGCTGCCAGGAAAATAATCAATTTAAATTTCTCATATTTGGAAAACCAAGGATAATATCAAGGATCGACACTATCTTCACCCATAGCGTGGAATGATAAATTTACAAACGAATTAAGAATTAAGGTTATCTCATTATTATAATTCGTGCACTTGTTTCTTAAGGTAGGTTCAAGTACAATGAAATGATAGATATGTTTGTTTTGTTGAGTTAGACATGGATAGTATAACATACTCCTTAACAAGATTGAGTATAATGTTAAATGCATGTTTGTTTCAGTATTAAATACTATTAGTACTTGAGGCTACTTCTAAGGGTCACGTGTATTTTATTTGCGCTAATGAAGATGTGCATATTTTCTTCAATTTTGAATGCAAGGTGTCTCTTAATATACAAGAGAAAAGATTGGTGATGAATTAAGGGTTTCTTTTTATTTTGAAATGATGTTTCACAATGATTATTAGATTTTGTTCAAATTTCTTTTTTTTTATATTTTAAAAAAGTTTAAATGTATCAAAATGTTAATCTCTTTTTTGAAATGATGTCCACAATAATTATTAAATTTTGTTCAAATTTAATATCGCTTTTTATATTTTAAAAGTTATTAAATGTAAAAGTTTGTGGAAATAGCTTGAGGCCCCTCCACATTGATCTACACTCCAAGACCTTTCCAACGGTGCAAGAATCATCTCAATCGGAATCGGTATGAGGAAGTTAGGCCTTTTGAAAGTTGACCTATCCACTTAACCACCATAGTACCTTGTAGATTCAACATAGGCTCTTATTACCCACACATGTGGAGCTAGCCACATGTGGACTTTCAAGAACATTCTAGAAGGTAAAAAAACCCTAACCCTCATTGACAATTGAGGCATGTACAACACAAACTAACCCTAGACAACTATCAAGCTATTTTAAATACCATGGTATTATTGTATATTCCATAACTAAGCAATAGAAAAGGAGTGGACATTAGAGCATCCCTTATGAAGTAGGAGATTTTGTTGTAGTCGAGCATACCATAATGTCAAAAATAACTTCGTAGTGAATAACACTTTTTTTTATATTTTCACTTGACATAGTACTCACAATACAATTTAAAAAATTACTTAAAACTTGTACCTTTCTCTCATTTTACATTCATTACATGTGTTGAAGTACTCTCATATTCAAGTACAAACTTCATATAGTATATCGCAAGTGTTCCTTCTCTTATAAAAAAAGTTACTATACTTCCCAAGTAAGTTTACAACCTAATATGATACTTGTAAGTATATAGTATCATAAATACAAGTATGAGAATATAGTAAAGGACTTTCAATAACTCATTTTACATGGCAAGTGTTCCATAGTAATTATATTCATACTTCAACGTCGATTAAACTTCTGATATCACCAATTCCTGAAGTGCTTAAGTTCTCCAATTCACGTGATGTCGGTAAAATATGTTATAGCCATGAATGTGTGTCATCGAATTCATTTTGGTTTTTAGGTGGCTCACAAGACTGCCTTCAAGGGTTAAAAAAATGGCAATATGGCCAGCTACCAATTACCAGGAACATGCTTTGAATTGCGGTTCCATTCACAATGGGATCTGATGTAGGTTCTCTAAAGTTTCCCTGAATATAAAAGCTTCAAGTATATTTCTTTAGAGAGAGTCTCACTAGTTTGGATTTCTCAGGAGATTGTTGTCTAGATTTGAGTGAGTCGAGTCGTCATGAAGATATGCAAGAAACCACTTGTAAAATCGTTGTTAAAAATTACAGAGATCACCATAAAATATGAAGTAAAAAGGAATTCCTACTTATTTTCATCCATTACAGAGAAGATCAGCTCAGTAAATTCATCTGAAAAACCTTTTATATATGACAAGTTCATTTACCTATAAAGGTTAGTAAAGTGAAGCACTACTCTTCATTATTTGATCACTACTCGATTTCATTGTTTCATCAAATTATGAATCTTTAGTGTCAGTAACCCGAAATCTCTCAATTTTTTTTCTGTTGCTACCTGAAAATTCACATCTTTGTTATTTTTGGCCCACACTTTTGTAAAATCTTTGCTATTTCTTGCTGAAGCTTTCACCGGTTTAGCAGTGTAAATTTTCAAATGCGGAAGTCTTTGAATCTTCCAAAATGATTGATTTAACACTTTACAGTTCCTGGTTAAAATTTTGATCATTCCCTGCAAAATTTCTTTAATTATCTGAAAATTTAAGGTGATCAGTTCATCGGGTAGGAAGAGTAGACTTCTGACATGCTTATATTGGATTTTCAAGAGGAAAATAGTAGAGGGTTTCTGTCTTTTTTAGCTGTTAAGATCCACATTTTGCAGCTGTTTTGGATTACTTGGAAACCTTGCGTTGAAAGTGCATGACCCTGACTTTGTCGGCCAGAATCCAAAGAGATGCCACAACAGATAAGCCATATGCAATATATTTGTACAAAACCAGTTTCCCTATGTTTCATACTAAGGAAGGATATATATTTATCTCAACTACAGAAGTGCCTTGGAAAATTGAGTAGCAATAGAAATACCGTATATGTTTATGTTTATGTACATGCTTTGATACCTACCTGGTTGATAGAACCTCTTGTCTCGGAATTAAAGATTGAAAATCAAAACTAACCAGGAGTTAATCAACAAGGTTGAGCTTTGATATCTATCTTCTATGGTTGAACATGTCAGATAAAAAATTTCCTAATTCATCTTGGTTTTGCATGTATAAAACATCTTGCAGAGAGCCATAATCATGATTTTTTTTATTTGAAGGATCCATAAATGGAAATGCAATTATGGTAAAGCAAAGAAAACTCAAATGCAACGGAACACGAGATAAGTGAATTGAACTCACGAGTGCCTATTTCCACGAAGAGCCTTAAATGGAGATGCAATTCGAGTAGAGAAAAGCAAATGCTAATGTGAGGTTACACGAGATAAGTGATTGAACACGCGACTGCCGATTTCCAAACACTGTGACGAGAACCGTGCACAAGGCCATCATAATTTTTTAAAATTAGTATAATTTGCCAAAATTATTATCGCATGACCCGAAGAAACCTTCTTCGTTTTTGGCTTGCATCTTGGCATATTCAGGCTATCACGAATCGGGCGTCTTTCACTTTTCCCTTCCTGCATGAGACCATAGACACAGCAGAGAACAATCTTTATCCTTTCATCCACCATGCGCCAAATGGGAACCTGCCATTTGATTCAAGGGTATTGTCCTCACATATAACACATCCCAAAATGAGCATTTTATTTACACATGGGCCATACTTTCACATGTTGTATGAAAGTATGCAATTAAAAATGAGATTATATGGCAGGACATATAATTATTATGTCATATGGTGTTCTAGAGTATTTGTTGGTATATAGCATACTTGAAAGAGGGGGAATTGGAACGCCTAAGAGAAAGTACATTAATTTGTCACATGAGAAAGTATACATATGTGAGTAAAACAATAAAGGGATAGCTAGTGATAAAGTCTAGTGATCAAGTTTGACGCTAGAGTTATATTCGCAATCAACATTGGTATTTTCATTTGGTAGGAGTGCAGAGGGATTGAGGGTTGCAATTTGAAGTGTGAAAGGGATAGAGAATGAAGGTGTTCTTCCTTTTTTTGAAGTGAGACAAATTGTCTTCATATTTTCATAGGAAAATGATGGTGCAAATACGCATTCCTTCTAATGTTGTATTCCTTCTAATGTTGTATTTCTTCTAATGTTGTAGTGTGTGTCATTGCTATAAAGGTCAAGCGTTGATGTTCATTGTTTTAATGTCAATGGTTGACCCTGATGTTGTATTCCTTCTAATGTTGTAGTGTGTGTCATTGCTATGAAGGTGAAGCCTTGATGTTCATTGTTTTAAAGTTAATGGTTTACCTTGGCCAATCCTTGGGATTTATGGATAGCAAAGAGAGGGATTTGTTTCTTGTTACTTCGATTTATGGGTGAAATTAGTATGTGCTTTGGTTGAGATTGGTTCCATGGAGGTCCAATATAATTATCAAATGCCACGAAAACATAGAAGGAATAAATCCATGTGTGTATACAATTTACATGACCACTATGTGTGCACCATTTACTTATCCTCATTTCCCTACATGTAGCAATATTTTGTTAAATATTCCTCAACACTTTTTGATAATCCATAAGATTGTTAAAATAGACAATAAATAAAACATTTTCTTGGATTTTACTTTCACCTAGCCCTCGAAACCCTCACTTTAGTCTACTAGTCATATCACCCCAAGTGTATCGAAACGCTCACTTTACCCGTCAATCACCCTAACTACCATGAACGTTACAATGCCAAGTATAATAACCAACTTACTAATCCAAACACCAAGTAAAAATCCGAGCATGAGTCCATATAAGAATACAGGTGCACTACGAAATACGTGTGGTGAAGATAAATCAACATAAAGGAAACTCAATGCTTTCTTAGTGAACCAACGCTTGGTACAAGTACTTCTAATGTGATGATTCTTGTCCCATCTCAGTCTCCATATGAAGGAGGTGGTTTCATGTTGGAGATATTTTTTTCTGAAGAGTATCCTACAGAAGCATCAAAGGTTCATTTTTTGACAAAGACTTACCACCCAAATGTTGATAAGCTTGGCCACATATGCCTCGATATTCTCAAATACAAGTTGAGTCTAGCACTACAAATTCAAATAGTTTTATTGAGTACACAAACACTGTTGAAAACCGCTAGCCGTTATCTACAAGGCAAGGTGCAATGGAAATACAAAATCACTCATTACAATCATGCAGTGAAGAGGTTCTTACCGGCTTTGAGGACTTCCCATATTTATAAGTTGGTCTATGTCCTTGGGGAGATAACTGAGTTTGTTTAAACAGATGTCCAATACATGGAGAGATCTCATGTAGTAGATCGATGGTGGGAGATAATACTGGTAGTCCCTCCAGATGGTTGAAATTTGGACTCAGCTCTTCCTACGCGGTGATAAATTTATATCATACTGCTATATCAAATTCAATATTCATATCCATACCCCCAAAACCATTAAAATATTCAATGATAAGTTTTGAACCTACCTGGAATTTTGTATTTTATCAAGAAAAATAACAAGCATGTTGTCAAAAACTAAGGTTTTAAGCTTCATGCTAGCCGATGGAACCGGGAACAAAAGTGAGATGATTGGAATTAGCCTCCAGACGTTTTAGATTCACCAGGCTAGTCACGCATTACAACAAGCAAATGGACACCCCCAAAACAAAAAAGTCCATTAATTGCTTTGCGAAGTATTCTACATTGTGAGTGAACTAATCCACAATGAGGTTCTCAAGATTATGCATGGGACCGTGTAGGATCTTGAAAGAATCCGGCATAACGCCTTCCTCGAGCATGAAACGATCAATTTGTTTCTCCCATCCTTGGAGATACAATGTTTTAAGCAGAGCATTCTTCACAATATCTCCCTCCTCGTTCATCATAAACCTCTAGGATTAGGATATATAAGCTTCTCGACATAAATCTCTTAATTTTTAATCTGATTGATGTAGTAAACTATAATGACTATTTCACTTGAGATTGTTGAAAGGAGGAAAGCTACAGAACCAACTACTGAGTGAACGAAGGAGGATTCGTAACTCTGATTCAATGCTTCTCAAATCCACCGTTCCTGTAGTCAATATTGGAATAAACAAAATCGAGCTCCCCACCAAGCTTGAGCCGTGTCATTTTTATTCTACATAAAAAGAACAAAAATAAAAGCAAGCCAAGTCGTGAGGAGGGGCCGAGCTCCAAAGTTCAATGTAGAATAAATATGTAAGAGGTTGAGCTCCAAAGTTAAACGCCATAAATGTTAAAGGTCGAGCTCCAAACTAAACATATACTAAATATGTTAACCGACTGAAGCATGGAAACAACAATCGTGGATGGGGAAAATCAATCCGGGAGGAGCATTTACCCTTTGTAGGCCTGTCAGTGTGATTGGAGGCATTTGGGATGACACATGCACCCCCTCCATGCACCCCCTCTCAGACATTTAAACGCATCAATTAACTCCGCAAAAACAAGTATTGGAAAACACAGGTGTCAGCACTCTCAAAGCCGGCACGTATGCCGAACGCGTGGGAGGAGGTGCTCGAGTCTCCCTTGCGGTCGTTCTTGAATATCTCGCAGCTGAGGTATGTTGATGTTTATTCTCTATTTCTGTTGATCGATCAGGGCCCTTTGGTGTGTTGATTAATTTAAATGTCTTTATACAGGTACTGGAGTTGGCCGGTAACGCGGCCCTGGACAACAAAAAGACAAGAATAGTTCCCCGCCATATACAGTTGGCCGTCAGGAATGATGAGGAGTTAAGTAAGCTGCTGGGGCTATCACCATAGCCAATGGTGGCGTTATGCCCAATATTCACAACATTCTGCTTCCCAAAAAGGCCGATGCGCCTGGCGGTTCCTCCAAATATGGCAAGGGCGACGAGAAGAGCTAAGAGCCAGGGAAATTTCTCCAAGCTCTTCAGCTTTATATCCAATTTCTCCCACGTCGGCGGAGCTGCTAGACAGGGTGGAGGCTGTCGTAGATGGTCCGATCGTGGAATTGACGGAGGAGCAGGTTCACACGATTCACTGACAAATCAAACCTCAAACATGTGGCAATAATCTATACGTTATTGACAGACGACGAAATTCTGAGTAGTACCGTTCCCTTAAATAACGCCTTCGGCATGATTATTCTCAAAATAAAATTAAAAAAATGGATTTTCTTTATTTAATTTTTAAATTGTTTAATTAAAATTTATTTTATTATTGTTTTAATTAATCTTAACGTAAAAATTAATAAATTTATTTTATTATTGTTTTGATTTATCTTAACTTAAAAATTGATAAATTAAAATGGTATTTGTTTTATTTAAACGAATTTAAGTTTTTTTTGGAAATACAGATTTTATGTTGAAAAAAAACTCATTTTTATTATTTGCTGGTAATATTATGTCATTGCAAGGTTGTTGTAGCTCCGCCAAATAGGTTCAAATTTCCCTCACGAAAAGTGAGCAGTGAGCAATTGAGGAAAGATCACTGCAAGACATATCTATAGAAGAAAGACTCACCTAATATTCATTAGAATCAAATTGATTAGAATGTTGTGAGACAAATCCATGGCCATAGATACTACAATTTACCTAACTGAGCAGGAATGGTACTGGACAACGAATTACGACTAAAATCCCAACAAGATCTATAAATTGTCAAGGTTCTCGAGCATGGATGGCATGGTTCCGTTGAGATGATTTCCATCCCGCCGTAATTCAAGCTAATTAAGACAAGTCTTTGATCTCTGACGGTATTTGGCCAGAGAGGTCATTTCCAACCAAACTGAATTTATGCATTAATACTCTTAGCTTTGCGAGTTGCGACGGTATTGTCCTTGTGAACTCATTTTAGATGGTGTCGATTTCGATCGGGATGCTGCTTCTCAAATAAGGATGCTAAGATGCTCAATCTGAAGAATCTTTGGCGGAATAAATTCGGTTAAATAATTAGCTTGAATATCATTTAATTAAAGAAAAAGAGCTGAGTCACATGAGCTATTGTGTTTTTCATGGGATCATGTGATCAAGGCAAGGGTAGGTCGTGATCAGTTTAGACTATTCGTGTCTGGGACGGAAATCCAGTGCCCAAAAACCGCTTTTGCAATGCTTTATAGTTCCTGGCCCGCTGGAATCATACGTTTTCTCATGAAGGAAGCACAAGGCGATCTTGTCTGCATCGAATTTTTCCGTAGAATTGCAGGATTTTGAGTAGAATTGCATGAAATCATGGGGTGAGATTTTAAATTTTCGGAGGGTAGTAATCAACACTGACTCAACAGAGGCTACGCATCAGAAAATGGATATTGTTCGTTCGTTTTTAGGGCAGATATTTGCGATTGAATAACGCATGCTAGCGAAATAGTTAGCATTAGTTGGCTGGTGGTGCGTGGGAGAAAATGGTAGTGGAGTATCACTGATGCAATGAGAATAAGGCTGAGGAAATTGGCACAATATTTCATCATTCATTTTTTTCCTTATTGATGTCTTCTAGTAGTTCCATGGCATTTGGTGATGTTGCTTCTACGTGTAGGTGGATGACCAACACGGGAAGCAAAAAGACATGGCAGAGCCAGACAGATAGATGGATGACCAACACAGGAAGCAAAAAGACATGGCAGAGCTCGACAAATAGATTTTCACTAGTTAAGCGGGCTGAAGGTACAAACACGTGGCAAAGTTTCATTGGAGCTATAGACAAGGAATTTGTAACAGTGTCAACAAACCATTTCTCAATGAATAAACGTCTTTGATGTAAATATAAAAGTAAATAAGTATTAAATTATATATAAAATTAAATCTAAAAATAAATAAATAAGTATTAAATTATATATAAAAATTACATCTAAATATTATTAAAAATAGATTAAAACAAAAGTCAACAACAATAAACAATAGCATGTCAAAGTTGTTATGTGATAATTTTAGATTTTGTTTTTTTTGGTAAGGCTAGTACCCACAGAGTTTGAACACATGAAATAAATGACTTTATGCAAGGAGTTCTTTAACAATACCGTCCATTCTCTTTGCCGTGGGATAGAAAACTCCATACTTATTTTTGTGTGTTTAATATATATATATACCATAAATTAGAATGGACTCAGTCGTTGGACTATGAGCATATCATGTTTCACTGTCACAAATGTCATGAATATGGGCACTTACTCAGATATTACCCTCTTAACAAGCTCCCCATCCCAAGAAACCTAAAGAGAAGCAAGATTCAAAGTTATTTATACAATATAAAACATAGAAAAATAGGGAAGGAATTCAACCCATGGAACACCTACAAAAGACATGTGAACCAATAATAGTTTTCAAACCCTAAAAGTAAGGGACCCTTCTAGTGACAAGTCAAAGGAAGATATCGAGACCCCCCAAAGATCTCAAAAGAGAATCCTTGATCCAAACCTAGAAAATCCTAAACAAATCAAGAAATGGAAAATAGATGGGTTTCCCTCCTTAAGTGGAACTCAGACAATAGATGAAACCCTTACAAAGTAAATCAACATCATGGGCTCTGAAGACAATGATGACATGGATTTGGGGGACCTATATCTACAAGGAATTGTGGATGCATGTGAGAGACAAGACACTCAGTCAATCCCACAAAAAAAATCCAACTTCACAAGGACTCCATACACCAATCTGAGAACAAGGCACCGCATGAAGTTAAGAAAGATCATGTTTCTTCCACATTGGGATTCAAAACTAGCAACCAACACTCTTTGAGATGAAAACAAGTGGGGAAGAAGAAGCAATAGAAAAATATTGAAAGAGCTGGGAGAGTGGTTCATTGATTCCAAACAATGTGTCCTTATGACAAAGAAGTTCTTCTCCCCCATATCCTCTAGTTAACTATGAAGCTCATCTCATGGAACATTCAAGGTCCTTAAAGGAAAAGGTAAGAAAAGAACCTTGTCAAACAAAATCAATTCTAAAAAGCATATTATTCTTATGTGCCTGGAAACAAAATGTCGTGCTAAGATGATAAACAAAGTTGTAGATTATCGTTGGAATACTTCTTCTCCACCACTCAAACCATCTCAGTGAAATTCTACCTAATTGGTATAGTTAAAACATGCTTTGTAACAAATGTCTATGGCCCATTAATGATGGAGGACAAATCCTATATCATTCAATATCTTTAGGGACTTCATACCATCATAGGGAATACAAAATGTGTAATTCCTCCATGGGCATTATAAATTTTTGAACAATCTAATTTTATCATCTATTTGCTTAATTTTTTTTGAAATGCATAAGAGTGTCAATACAAGCTCAATGGTGGGTTTTTAGCTTTATAACTGAGGAGCATATATGCATCATGTAACCATAGCAGCATATAAACAACACATAAGCATTTTACAATGGCATCTAACAAATTTACAACATTATATAAACAATTTGAAATCACAAGAAAAATGCCTCGATATAAGATGTGATGAAGTCCAAACTGAATCAAGCTTCCTTCTTCATCTTGAGTTGCTTCTATCTTCATTTCCCAAAGCGGAACCATGGTTTTACCCTAGCCCCAGGAAGCCATCTAAATGGCCCCCTGGCCCACTGTGCCCGAGACCCCCAAAGAACTTAACAATGATGCACTAGTAGGCAATGTATCGAATCTTCCAAGAGTTCTCAAACTCTTCCTACTCTTCCAACTTCTCACACCCCAAAATATCCAAAATTCCCCTTCCTAGAAAAACTCTCACCCAAAATATCCTCCAAGAGTAAAAGAACCTCCCTCCTTCCACTCTCAAGTCTCCTATTTATATCAAAACTCCTCATCATCTTCCTCATTCATCAATAAATTCCAATAAAATAATAATCAACAATCAATAAATTCATTTTCTCCAAAAAAATAGAAATTTGATTTAAATATTTAAAATATTAATAAACATGGTTGCAAAGTTTCACTTGTCATGCTTCCATCTTAAATGCAACTATGAAAACTCTTTTCTAAAAATTTGTGCAAATCCTATCTATCAATTTATTTATATTATCCTCTCATTCATAAGTCAAATAAGATATTTTCATATACTATATTATACTATGACATATTTTATATTATATGTATATAATTATATATGTCATTCAACAATCCAATCTAATTATTTAAATCTAAAACATTTTAAACAAGTCAACAAATTCATATTTTCAACACACAAGTGATATTTTCAACAATTCATCAACCAAGTTACTAATATCTAATATAACCGCATTAATTTATTCATCGATCGACCAATCATAATAGCGTACTCACGAATTGGTGTATGCATGGACAGTGCACACGTCTTAAGCATGGGTACTAACAATCACTTTTAATGCTCCTAATATACCATTATTACATGTTTGCAAACAACATATAGAAGAACAATTAAACAATGCATCATTCATCATTCATAATAATTCATACAAAAGAAATAAAATAGAATTAGGTAAAGATAAATGATGAAATTGAGCATATATTCATGATTGTTAATAACAATCAAGAACACCATCCAATCCATCATTTCTCCCATCCATCCCATGAGTACTCCAACCCCCTAATCATCACTACTTCCATCTCCTAACCTCACCATCCTATCCTCTGTTGCAATATACTATGGCGTCAAATACATGACCTAACCACATATAGAACCCGTAAGCGGAAGTGTCGATCGACTACATCGACCAAGCTTCCCCAGTAAACATCCGCTAGTCGTCATCACACATTTAGGGGAGCGTGCGCAACACAACCCTCCCACGACTCCAGGTTTCGGGAGATAAACGGTGGGAAATGCAGCCACCCCCCTTGATAGTACTAGGGTCAACACCCTACATCAACCATATTGTGCCATCATTGTTCTAAGGGGTCCCATCATTGTACAACCACTTTGGGCAAGTCACAATTCCTATCAAAACTCACACTCACCCACAAGTCATAGAAATATTGGAATTCACAATTAAATAGCATGATATTTGATATAACATCATTATACTCATGATGTTCAAGACATCTCGTGCCCCTTGGAAATATAGGAATCCGCCTATCTCATAGTAAATCAACTTGTAAAATAGTTCATCATTAACATGAAACATATATATAGCCATACCCAACTCTTTCAAGTGTTAATCCATATCACTAAAACGACATTTACATATAATCAGGTAAGTTTTTTTTGTAAACAACTAAATTAGCATTCCACATATGGATATTCTATATTTGATTTGCATGTTCAATATGAAGTAGCATATTCATTGCCATTAATGAATTAAATAGTAAATTCCATTTACAATACACACCTCAAGGGAGTCCACATGTCCACATAACAATCATCTTAATCAGTCTATCTTCGTCAAACAGACAATAAGCAAATGCATTGCTGAGCTAATTCACATTAGAGTTTTTAATTAATGACTGCCAAAATATGGGGCATTACATACACCCACCCTTCAAGAAACTTTGTCCCAAAGTTATGGTCATTCACAATTTTAAGAAAAATCTCAATACCATATCTCTATTCCTTCCGACTAGAATACTTTAGCCATACTAGTCCCATGATCAACATGTCGATACTATATAATTTTACTTATTTTATCACAAGCGATGTGTTCTCATACTATATCTTATATACACAATTAATCTAACTTCATCAAGGTTTAGCAAGCGGATTTTATTCCCAGTTAGTTAACATACAATCATAACTTGTTGTTGTTTTCTATATGATTGTTCATAGGAAGACCTTGTGTCCCACATAACATTTCCTTAGGTTCAAGGTGTATTGTTATGATCATTTATCGATTCTTAGTTTTACTAATCTTATTTCTAATAAACACCAATTACTTTTTCATTAGTACATTTAATTATATCCAAACCTTAATAATATCTTGAATGGCGTATTACATAATGATTTGAATAGTGCCATGTCCATCGATTGAATACACATTATCAGTTAACACTTGTCGAAGGAGAATTATGACACACAAGTCTCATGTTATGCACAAAATACTTACGGTTTCAATTTTAACGCATAGATCACCTCCATCATTAATGTTATCACTTGTGGCGTAGTGGTAAGGGCGCTTGGGTTGCAAAAATAAGGCCAAGAGTTCAAAAATTGTCACCTTCATTCTTAATGTAATTACTAAATTTTCCAATAGAACATTTATGCATGCACATCATAAATCTTAACCTACTAGCTCTCTTACCTACTCACTAACTACTTCTCTAAACACAAAAGCCTATTACAATCTATGCTCATATTTCTTATCTAGTTCTCACTATAATTACACTGAAATTGACCACTATTATTCACGCCACAATTATCATTCACACGCCTTTGCTTATTTGACTAAAATTTATATTAATTTTGTTCCACAATAAGCTTATTCTCACTAACATTAATATATCACATTCTTCATATTTACATCTACATTATTATTTACGTAAGAATATCCCTATAACCTTTACCTTATTTATGGTACTTAATATTTAGCATTAATTGTTTTATATAAAACACTTACCCTAACTCTTCAACCTATTAAGAATCCCAAATTTACTTTAAAGCTTATTTATTTCGAAGGGATACCTCTATATAATATAATATTTTACCACACTACCTTGCATTCTGCTTATAATATACACTTATAATATCTGTTGTGTGGTAGTATAATTTAACCTACATATATTTTAAATTGATAAATTTAAAGATATGTTAGTGCAATTCATCATTTGAAATTTTAAATCGTAGTTCCATCGTTATTCTTAATGCATAAGTAGTGTTTGGGATGGTTTTCTAAGACATTGTAAGGTAGGTGTGGGATGTTGAATCAAAGGATTATCTTTAATGAATATAAAATTGATAAATTTAAAGATATGTTAGTGCAATTCATCATTTGAAATTTTAAATCGTAGTTCCATCGTTATTCTTAATGCGTAATTAGTGATTGGGATGGTATTTTAAGACATTGTAAGGTAGGTGTGGGATGCTGATTCAAAGGATTATCTTTAATGAATATAAAGCGCTATGGTATTGGTTGAGCCGAAGCGATCAGGATTGAACCCTAAAATCCTTTCTGAGAATTATCCATGAATGCAATGTAGAGCATCCAGATATTTTTTATATTTAAAATGTCAAATATTGTAAGGACATAATTAATTAGAGTAAATTGGATTGATAAAATGGAATGACATTTTAAACTTGATTACAATTGAAGAAAGAAACAAGAATCATAATAAAACATGGATATAATATTCCTTCTGACTAGACATGAAATACGCACGTTTATCCATAAATAACTTTCACATATTTTAACTTGGAAGTACATTGAGGTGCCTACAACATAGTCTTATTACAATTGGTTTAATATATTTACTAGACCTTGGATTACTATTTCATTAACTCTTGGTTGTCTCATTAGGTTATAGTGTTAGATATGACTAATTCAAATTCGCGAACACCCTACCATGTCCTTACACCCTTTATTACCATCCTTGATTTAGTCAATATGACCTAGATATATATGTGTGTGTATTTTACTTGTCCTATGTTGTATATAAAGTTCACATATTAAATATTAATTAGTTCATCCCACCATTAGTCACAACTATGTATTCTCATTTATATTATTACATTAAGTCCTTTACACATTTTTCTATCATATTCCTATATATTAAATTCTCCTAACTCCTTTTATATTATATATATATATATATCTTTTTTTGTGTATTTTTATAAACCTTGTTAACTTAACCACACTAGTGTTATCTCTCTCTTTTTATTTTTATTTTTATTTGCAATCATCCGTTTGTTTCATATAGAATTATTATATACTTAATAATTTTATATAATTTTATATATACATACATATAATAAATTTATTAATTCACATATTTATACTATGTTTTAACACTACTCTATACTCCTAATATTCATCACTCAACTAAGGCTCCTAATCAACCTGAACCTCACTTATGTTGGATAGTATCACATGAAAGTCATAAATACTCTTCCTGCTCCAAATCGTATATTAAGTATGCTTATCATTTTATATATATATATTTGTTATTACATGTTTTATCTAATATTATTTATTTTTCTTTTTAACATATATAAATATAGGAGTAGTCTAAGCCATCGACGATTTGGCCCGGAAGCCGGTCGCCGGAGCCGGCTCCTGGCCAAATCGTCTTTCTGATCGGCAACCCACCGTGATCAATATCGGTAGCCTTTTCGTGGGCCCGTTCGCCGGAGATTCGGTTTCCAAACGCGTATCTTCGGACAGCTTAGTTGGGCCCGTTCGCAACCCTGCTCCCACCCAGGCCGCCTCTGCTCGCCTTTTGCGTCTGGTCACCGTTCTTTTGCTCGGCATGGTAGCTCAACACAGAAGCGTGGCTCCCCATTGATCGCCAACAACGCCTCTGCTCACCCTTTGCATCTGGTCTCCGTTCTACAGGTAAAAGCTTCTCGATCTACAGGGGAGGCGCCTCTGTTTGATGATTTAAATGAAAATCATTCTGCAAACAAATATAGTTTGTTACTCCTTTACGCAAAATAAATCCCTTTTCAACCCAAATCTAGAGATTATACACACGAATTTCCTAACCCTCCCATTTGCTGTAGCAATATAACGATCTGGCAGATTTGATTGCTAGAATCGTTCTGTCTAAATTTATCTGAGATAGGAACCAGTAAACGCATTCGATTTCTCCCTTAGATCACAGGAAACACTTACAATCTCATTAAACTATTAAATGGAATGCTGCGAGGCCATTCTTGTATGGGTATAATCATCCAACAATCTCAACAATCGCTTCTTTGTTTTTACACACTTTAACTTGAGAAGGAAAACGTAGTAAGAGCTTGTAGCTC
Source organism: Larix kaempferi (assembly GCA_027924585.1). NCBI lineage: Eukaryota > Viridiplantae > Streptophyta > Pinopsida > Pinales > Pinaceae > Larix > Larix kaempferi. The sequence continues at coordinate 5,796,132 of BSBM01000391.1, forward strand.
TCAACGTGTTCTTCAAATGAAACTTCCCTCACACTTAACGATTTCAAAGACCATTTGATATTAAAATAACACGCTACAGTTTGATTACAGAACCATAACATGAATGGCAAACTTACAGTTTATATGCAGCCAACTAAATAGACTTCGAAGAGATTGTTATTTCCTTGCCCAAATTGTATTTCCAGATTGCTCAAAGAACCCTCTTTCACGCAGGACCTATCTCATTCATCCAGACTTGAGATTACAGAGGAAAATCTGAACATATAGTCCAGTAACTCTAGTAACTAGGGATTCATGAAGTTGTATTAGCCCCCGTTTCCATGGCGTTTGAAGAGCTCTTCAAAGCAAAACTGTGTAAGCAGAAAAATTTGGTCACCATCTTGAGTTTGAAGACCTAGGGTTAAATCCACAGTTCGAACATTGGCTTGCAGAAGAAGACAAGCTCGAATGAGATCACTTGACGCCTTAAGAATTTTTTTTTATCAAATTGCATCATTATTTTTACCTGTCTCATAATTTTCCAACTAGTACCGGGGCTACAGCTTGTTTCTTAAGAAGACATGCATATCTGGGCTTCTTACTCCTGTCAATTACCATTTAGAAAATTCATTATCACTGCTTCTTTAACATATGCCTACATAATAAATATCTAAATGGGGTATTATCTGTTGTGCAGCAGATTACTATGATGTTGGCAAATTGTCATTTTATATTAGAGTTTCTTGTAGCTTCATCATGGCAGACAAGTGAAGCCATTCTCATTTTTGCAGGACTTTGTATGGCATATGCCAATTGAAGTGAGGATGCCATTTATACGAAGGTCCTGCTTTGTAATGAATGATCTGAACCATTTCCGTGATTCAAAGAGGCCTTATTTCTGGGCTTATCCTGTAGTCCAACAGATACAAAAGGACCCTTAACCCTTGAGCATATATAGAGATTGTTGTAAGTATTTTTTAACAGGATTGAGTCCATCGTATCTACTGGGTTTTCAGCATCACCATTTATGAGCATGGTATCTACTGGTTTTCAACATCACCACTTTTGTGGTTTCTTGATAACCCTTGCTAGGTGTCCTAGTTTTGTCTACCACGAGACAATCACACCCTTTCTAACGCTTAAGGCTTAACACCTAAACACTTAAACCCAAAACATAATCCCTTTCATTGCCTAACAAAATTATATCTGACAAAAAGAGAACTTTTCACAAATATAAGATGATCATGCAAATATACCAAATGCTGATTATGAACACTACTAGATGAGTAACAATCAATGCCAGTTCAATGAACCTTCATGTTATGAAGAAAAACTAACTACCCTTTGCATTGTTGAATTCCACATTCTTGCAATCAACAAGTATGTTGAAAAACCATGCAGGCAGGTCATATGTCAAATTCTTAAACGTGATTCAAGTTATATTAGACCTAGAATCCATGTTTGACACAAAAGTGGCACATTATGGCCTGCTCTCTATAAAATTGTGCCTGTAACATCATCCAAGCTAAATATTTCAATCAAGCAAATTCACACTCTTTTGTAGTAAACAACATATGCATTATCCCCATAAAATAGGAATCAGATTATATTCCAAGATCAAAGACATTCACCAAATCTTCACAACTTGAGTTATACATCTCCCATGACACGAATGTACTTATACTAGCACATTGTTACAAAAGATACATGATCATCTCCCATTTGCCTCTTACTGTCTGCCGGAAAAACTAGAACTAGCTGACTACAGATTCTGTCCATTTCGTATACAAACAAAATGCCCCTTGTGCTAGCTAACCATTCATACATATCTTTATGGTTTGCATCCTAAGTGAGTCTTCTATCACCATCAACTTACAAAACAACACAAAACATAACATTGTGAATTATATGTTCTAAAAGTCATAACTGAAGATATAGAAAACCTGAGAGCATCACAGGGACTTAGACCACATGGCTTGTGAAGAGGCATTGCTTGCATGTGGCTATAGAGATGGCTGGTGTTATTCAAATTCTTCCTTTTCTTCCTAAGTGAAGAGCAGGGGTTTCCTCTAAGTGGCATCCTCCATGATTATGTCCAGGTTTTGAATGGTCTTGTGGTTGAAATTGGACACATTGCATATAACTGCAAAGATATTGTCTCTTCTCTCCTGCGTGTTCTCTGCCAGTCTTTGAGTAGAGGCAATTGAAATTATTTGCCATTCCTCTCTAGGTTGTCAAAGTGTTGCTTCTACGTATCATGGCTTAGTTTCAACTTTCAGCTCAAAAGGAAATGTGAAATGGCATTAAGCATATGTGAAGCTCCAGATCCTCCTCAAGTTCATCTTGAAGTGTCAACATCTCAATATTTATCAACAACCAAAAGAAGGTTGTCACTGCCCAACATACTTCATTTGATAGAAAATGGAGTGTATTTTCCTTAGTTGTTTGATCCTTGCAAGTGGGCAGGGATCTCACTGTTGAATGAGTGTTATGCACACAAAGTTGAAAAAAAATGAGTATACAATCAACAGTGTACAAGTCTAATAACCAAAATTCAACTTGGTTATTGTAGGCTATTAAGATCGCCTATCTCCAAGTCTAATAATTATAGATACTTGCACGCTGAAGATGGGAATGAATTCTAACTGATGAATCTTTGGCTAAGACATATTTTTCTTTCGAAAGGGTGCTTTTCATTGATTTTGAAACACAATTAGAATATAGAAATACTGCTACACTTATGTCTATAATAGTGTTTAAAGTCTCATAGTTCTCTAGTCAAGCTAGACATCAGCCATTGTCACCTCAATGATTGTCCTCCTCACTTTAGGCCGTCTCTCCTTTGGCACATAGGGTGGATTCTCTCAGATAAAATCACTAATGTGTCCATTAATGCATTTGAAAATGATGAAATGCTACCATATGTGCAATAGTGCCTCCAAATATGTGAAGTCATCAACAAAACACACCTCCAAAAATAAAAACATTCTCCAACGTGTACAAGAAAACCATTAAATGGATTTCCTTTACCATCTATCGGTATCCTATTCATGATGCTTAAACCAAATTTCCAATACAACACTCATGACCCATACCAAACTCCGAAAGTTCCCATCTCCTGGTACAAGGCTGTTGAAAAGAATGCCTCCAAACAATACATTGTCAGGTAGTAACAAGCATGTTACAGATTTGTATTATAGTTAGTGTGGTTGAAGCTTTCGGAATCACCAACGAGTGTTCTTAGAAGGATTTGGAAGGCCTGGCAAGTAGTGCCTAAACAAAGAGATTGAATCATTGTTAGATGCCGAAGTGAGTGTGATTTCCTGCAAAATTAACATGGACCTTTCCCTTGGATGAAGACATGTTGATTTAACCCCTTTTTCACAAGGAAAAGGTTGACCAAGAAAGGTTTCACCCAAGGGGAGATATGCAGGACAAAGACTAGGGTCTCTTGTTGTCTTATAGTAAATTAGGGAAAAGATTATCCACACACCAATTATTATTCAATTCCCTATACACATGATCAATCTGGAAATTTCTAAAAGAACCTGCAATATCTTTTAATCTTTGACTCCAAATCTCTGAATCTTCTAATTCATTACCAAGTGCATGCAAATGGTCTTCCAAATTATCCATTGACACCGATTTAATTGCTTTTCCCTGACTTCACCTAAATGCAAACCTATGGTTCATTTTAAGTTGAAATCAAGTGCTTCAAATTGCCTCTACCCCATGTTAACTATGGAGTGGACTGTTTAGTACCCCATGGCACAAATATAAAAGATGTTCGAGGTGGTGAAACACCACTAGACTTGGTCTAGAGTTGAGGCTTTGTGCAATAGCCAAAGGGTATTGGTGAGGACCACCCAAAGTGGTCACTCGCTGTAACAATTACTTTCATGTAGGAGATGGATATTCACATTAATGAAAAATTTGATGTAGACTCTAACCGTTATGAAAAGTGGGAGTTGTTCAATTGATAGTTGTTCTCTTTTTACATATGTTCATTAGTGCTCAATACTGCATTGGTGTATTTAATCTTTTTTTTGTTTATATAATTGTATAATATATTTTTTGTGTTTTTGTTTTGCAACAAATTGTAAATATTCAATATGGTGGAAAAATGGACACTATGTATTGAAGTGTCCTGTTATCCCAACCCAGGACAAGCAACCGTTGCTTACATTTTGTGCAATAATGCTACAAATCAAGTGTTCCAACGAAAAAAGGGATGCATTCGGAAATACTACAAAAAGTGAAGCATATTAAAAAATACCACATTTACAACCGCTTCATAGGGAAGCTAGAATCATGGCTTCCCAATTTGATTCCTTCACGATAAATCACCATGGAAATATTGATAAGATGTGCAGTCATCTACTATCTGTAGCAATGCCAACACTAGGGGGGTTGGTGAAAGATGATTTGGTATCAAGTGGACATTTTTATAGTTCTTTGATATGTATATGTTTTCTTGTTATATTTACTTTGGTGCCTCTCATGGTATGGTTCTTATGCCTATGAGAGCCTCCATTGGCATCTCTTATCTTGTAAACTTGATTTAGTTTTAGTAATGAAATAGGCATGGTGTATTTTCTAGTGAATATAGCTCCTTCATAGCCTATATGATTGATTTGCGGGAAAATAATTTTCAATGCTTGGACATGTAGAATGATATAAATTGAAACTCCTGATATTTTGACAGTATTGTTGAATTCATTTGTGTAATGCCTATCACATTTTCCATGTATCATTATATGTTATGTACTCTATTCTCATAAGCATGTTTGATATTTCTGTCTTCTTAAAGTTACATTAACTAGTACAAAAAGTAAAACCATCTGAGATAATTAGCCATTCCACAATTACAACAAATGCCATGAAATCACATCAAAGAGTCATATGGTACAATGAATATACAATTAGGTCAAGCAATGACAGTTTCCCATAATATCATAACAGAAGATTTAATCAAATTTTCCACATAGTGGCATATATAAATGAATCACACATTTTCCCTAGTCATATGCCTGTTGTTAGGCCATGATGCATATGATTCCATGAGGAAGTAACATTCATGGCACTCTGTCCAGAAAGTAAACTGAACCTAAAATCATGTTTGATTGCCATGGACACAATAGCAACCACCCTTGGTGAGATTAGTGCACTCTTATGGCTAGAGAAATATCAAATGAATGTGACCCTGACCTTGTGCTTTGCAATGCATGTTACACATCTCTGCCACACCAGATCCCCCCCAAAAAAAATTTCCTACCCTAGATATCAAATTCCTCTCGGTCTGATACAAAACTAACGTTCCTCATGTTCCCAAGAATCGTATGATGAAAACCAGAATGATTGATGGGTCGTTGACAAAAATATCCACAAGCTTGACACATGGCCTTACAATAATGTACAACATCTCGATTAAGCGTATGAAGATGCACAACATCATGGAATCTTTTAAAAGATGGAATGGCAATTCAACAATCCCTTTGCAGCCCATTTTGTTCAGAGATGTGTTCATAATAAAAGGAACCTCTTCTGCCCTGAAATGAGCATGTTTGTCACACAAGTTCAGTGAAAATTTCACAAATGCCATCCGCTTCACATTTAGTTCGACAAGAATGTTCATTACCACAGAGATGTTCCTCACTTGTCAATTCATGGAAGTGATCTTTGTAACCACAACTTCTACGACACCCCTCCATGATGCATTTTTTGGGACAATACCTTTCGTGGAAAGCATGATTTTCATGATTTCCAAACTCAATCTATATAACGCAAGGGTTTTTGCAGCTTGGAAGGGAACACTTCATCTTGCACATATGCTGTGATGAATTGCACTTATGAGGACCTTCATGTCCAATCTTCAAGCAACAATTTTGGTTGCAATTGGGTGATTTGTCAAATAAAGAACAGATCTCCACACACGTGTGATTTTTCTTTTTGCAATCATGATTCCCTTCGTGACCTGCCAAATTCTAGCATTTGTCCACTTCATTTTCTTGGTACAATTGGAGAGAACAATATGTGCACTTCTGAGCATAGACATGGCTACCCATGCAATAGTGATAAGAGGGATGGCCTTTCTCTAGAACACATCGCCAATAACAAACAAAACATTTACAACGACATACAGAGAGTCCCTGTTTCAATTCTGTAAGGACTAAAACTGCCTCCAGTTACAACTTTTGTACATCATTACTCCCAGAAAATTCTGTAGTGTTACAACAAAGCCACTTTTCAACACGATCATGTCATCTATCGGCCAACACCCCTAAAAGGTCCTGGAATTTAGAGTGCCATAAATCACCATTTTTGTCACTTCTTTCCAAGACATTTTCTAGTTTTGATCTGAGATGACACAAAATATTATCATTTGATGTAGATTCATCGAGAGTTGCAAGCTCCAAGCCAATGTCCTGCAAATCAATAAAGAGATCCCCAATTACTACTGGAGCATCACTTACCTCTTCCAGTGAGTCAAAATTCATAAGTACTTTTTTGCCACGTGGACTAGAAAGGCATCCTGCCTTAACAGCAGAAATCAAGTTCCTGCAAAGGATATCCACCTTCATGGCAACATGTTTCAAATCTACAGGGGTCCAATCCTTTGCTGCTATTTGGGCAATAACAAGCTTCAAATCTCTCAAGAGGGCACAACCACTCTCATAACTATGTCCCAACTCTTATTCTACAGTCAAAGCAATATCAGATAGGATTTCTTGATGATATTATTGTCGAGTAAAAGGAGGCAGTGCAGCAACTTCAACCATTCCTCCATACATCTTTGTCAGAAATATTTCACGAGATCTTTTACAGATTTGTAGAATTTTTAGGTGAAATTCGGCTTCTAATTCCTCTACATCAGAGACATCAACATCCTTGATAGCTATGTAGAAGAGTCCTTTGAATAGCTTTTCATCATTCTTCACTAAACTTACCCCATTTTGGAAACACTGAAAGGCAACTTCAGTCTCCTTGTCAAGATGAAAATCCTGATTAAGAAGCAAGGTATCACAGTTGGTAAGTAATCGTTGAGTAGCAAAATATTGTAAAGGAAAACATTGAAAGCCAAACCAGTAAAAATAAACACAGAAGATAGTTCTCAAAACAAACCTTCTTGTTGAATATTGTTAAATTACTCAAGGCAACATTTAGGACTGAGAGTAACATATCTTCTTGCTCTATTCTCTCAAAACTCCCTAATCCCTCGAAGTCCATCGGTAGATAGAGGAATTTTGAATCCATCTAAACTATCATCCAGACTCCATCAGTGCATATGCCCCCTGCTACATCAAGAAGAGAGCCAGATAGATGGTTTAGTAAGTATGACTTGCCACTACTTTGTTTTCCCATTAATGAGACCACCTTGATTATACTATCCCACTAATTCAAGACAGCATCACACAAACCAAAGCACAACAAAGCTGCTAGTGATATGCTATCTGCATAAGTGAGTTGTGGAGGTATCTGAAGCCCATCAGGCAAGGACTGTAGTCCATTGTTTTCAGCACGATTTATTTGGATGGGTACAAGACATATAAGTTGGCGGACCCAGTTTCCCAAAGGCCTTGTTTGATAGAGAGGGAAGAAGACATCATCCTGAGATTTGAAAAATCCTTTCCTTTAACTTTCTCTAAACTTTCAATAAGAAGTTTCAAATATTCTTCACATTTTATTTTCTCAATATTTTCTCCAAAACTATCAATTGACTTTAACAAAACATGGAAGTTGAGATCCCTGGTACTTCCTCTACAGAGTGCAGGATTAACTGCAAACTTATAAAAAATGTGATAGATGTAGTCCAATGAAGCACAAGAACTTTGAGAGTGCCAGTCCATCTTATACTTGCAATCTGTTTCTGAATTTGACTTCTGTTTTTCTAATTCTTGAAACTCCAAAACTTCTGTCGCTGAAACTATACTCAATATATTGGAAGAAATAAAGCCAGGCACAACATTGGAGTACACAACGAGGTGAATCTAACAGCCATAATAAACAACCTTGACCTGGAAATCACTGACATCATCCACCTTTATATCTAAGAAATTGTTCTTCAAGAAAGTCATGGCATCACCTAACATGTACACTTTGAGCTCAAACTCTGATGTTGGCCTTGCTTCCCTCGACAAAAGTTGAAATGCATTCCTCTTTGTGATCTGAAAACTGCACATATGTCTGAAAAACAAAGAGAAAGGAACCATTTGCTGAAATAAAAGCATTTAAAAAGTCTGATGAGAGAGTGATATGCTTATGTTTCATCAATGGCTATTGATGAAGTTCTACCACCCTGATCCTGTTTGTCTGATCGACTAACAACAATTCGGCTTTCCCTGGAATACACTGTATCCATATTATATTTCTACTTCCAGAAAACAATTCTAGCATGATTTCAACACCTGTCCAATCTACATTCCGAAATGATTGGTCGTACTTGTATATTAAATCTTGGATACCTTAGCATCATATAAAGCCAGGAATCTGGTAAATTCATCAAAAGCCACCAAATCAAAACCCCGTCTAAATATGCGAATAGGATTTCTCCCACATAGCAATGGTCCTAGCTTTGGGGACATGTACAAGTTCAACGTATTAAGTACTTTGTCATGGAAAAAAACCAACAACTGTCCAGATTTGAGAAATGCAACCTTTTTCAGGTCTTCCATCTCAGGATCACAGCAAACTAATTTAAACTGGTCCGAGCAAGAGGGGATAATGCAATGCAATGCGAGATCGTTATATTGCTACATCAAATGGGAGGGTTAAGAAATTCGTTTGTATAATCTCTATATATGGGTTGGAAAGGGATTTATTTTGTGTAAAGGAGTAACAAAATATATTTGTTTGCAGAATGATTTTCATTTAAAGCATCAAACAGAGGCACCTCCCCTGTAGATTGAGAAGCTTTTACCTGTAGAACAGAGACCAGATGCAAAGGGTGAGCAGAGGCACTGTTGGCGATCAATGGGGAGCCATGCTTCTGTGTTGAGCCACCATGCCGAGCAGAAGAACGGTGACCAGACGCAAAAGGCGAGCAGAGGCGGCCTGGGTGGGAGAAGGGTTGCCTGGCCGAGTCTATCGTGTCTTTCCGCCGAACTGGAGCCCAACTAAGCTGTCCGAAGATACGCGTTTGGAAACCGAATGTCTAGCAAATGGGCCCATGAAAAGGCTACCGATATTGATCACGAAGGGTTGCCGATCAGAAAGACAATTTGACCGGGAACCGGCTCCGGCGACCGCCTTCCGAGCCAAATCGTCGATGGCTTAGACTACTCCTATAAATATATATATAACGAACCATCGTAATATTATTTAATATTATTTATTTTCCTTTTTATGGAAATTATGACCCATTGATTGCTCAAAAGTAATTTCTTTAATTCAGGATATAGCATCTGAAGTATGTCATAATGATTCAAAATTTCTAGGGGTAAGACCAGATTCTAATGGCAGGAGCAAGCGACTTTCTCACACTATAATGGCAAAGATGATGATGTTCCAAACTCTTGTGACTCTTTTTGAAATAGAGTTTATTTGTCGTTGTATCTGGCGATGGCTCTGCCGGCCTTTCTCTTCACTAACTTGGTAAACACGGTACTCATATCGATAAGCACCATCAAAAGAAAAGAAGAGAGACATCGAAGGAAATCCATGTAGACCGGTAACCTTCAATAGACACTGGACGGCTCTCCCTAGAATCTGTAGAATGGATCTATTCAATTAGCATGTGATTATATTACAAAGTGGCAGTCTATGTCAAATATAAAAAAATTAAGACTATAATAGTAAAGTATTAAATTATATAAAAAATTAAATCTAAAAATAAATAAATAAGTATTAAATTGTATATAAAAATTACATCTAAATATTATTAAAAATAGACTAAAACAAAATTCAACAACAATAAACAATATGATGTCAAAGTTGTTATATGATAATTTTATAAAACTTTATATTTTTTTGGTAAGGCTCGTACCCACAAAGTTTGAAGAGATGAAATAAATGACTTTATACAAAGTACACTCATTTACCCTCTAGTCTCTGTGTTGTGGGCTAGAAAACTCCATACTTATTTTTGTGTGTTTAAAATATATATATATATATATATATAACATGAATTAGAATGACAGGTCAAAGGAAGATATTGAGACCCCCCAAAGACCGCAAAAGAGAATCCTTGATCCAAACTTGGAAAATCCTAAACAAATCAAGAAATGGAAAATACATGGGTTTCCCTCCTCAAGTGGAACTCATACAATAAAGTGGAACTCATACAATAGAGGAAACCCTTACAAAGTAAATCAAAATCATGGGCTCTAAAGAGAATGATGACATGGATTTGGGGGACCTATATCTGAAAGGAATTGTGGATGCATGTGAGAGACAAGACACTCAGTCAATCCCACAAACACAAATCCAACTTCACAAGGATTCCCTACACTAATCCAAGAACAAGGCACATCATGAAGTTAAGAAAGATCATGTTGCTTCCACATTGGGATTCAAAACTAGCAACCAAAAAGAACACTCCAACACTCTTTGGGATGAAAATAAGTGGGGAAGAAGAAGTAATAGGTCCTTGATGATGAAGAAGTTATTCTCCCCCATATCCTCTAGTCAACTATGAATCTCATCTCATGGAACATTCAAGGTCTTAAAGGAAAAGGTAAGAAAATAACATTGTGAAACAAAATCAAAGCTGAAAAGCATACTATTCTTATGTGCCTAGAAACAAAATGTAGTGCTAAGATGCTAAACAAAGTTGCAGATTATCGTTGGAAGGATTCAGTGTGCTTGTTGGAGATGCCAAAGGTACAGTAGGAGGAATATACATTCTTTGAAACCCCCGAGTTATAATGATGGAATACTTTTTCTCCACCACTCAAACCATCTCAGTGAAATTCCACATAATTGGTATAGTTAAAATAGGCTTTGTCACAAATGTCTATGCCTCATTAATGATGGAGGACAAATCCTATATCACTCAATATATTTAGGGAATTCATACCATCATAGGGAATAAAAAATGGGTAATGGGGGCTGACTTCAATCTTTTAGCTTCCCCACTGGAAAAGAAATGGGGAATCTGAAAATTGTATCCAACCAATGAATCCTTAAAAGAAATGATTCAAACTCTTGATATTGTGGACATAGAAACTATCACATGTTTTCCTCATGTCATCCAATTGTTTGGTAGAGTTCATGAAGCTCAAGAGTCAAAGCCTTGGAAAGATTCTGTGGATGTAGAATATCTATCATTGATGAAGAACAATACATGGCAGCGCATTGATCTTCCAACAGGGAAGCAACCTATTGGGTGCAAATGGATGTTTAAGACTAAATACAGTTCATATGGCAACATTTCCATTGAATACAAGGAAAGAGTTGTAGCAAATAACTATGCACAAAAAGAAGGAATTGATTATGAGGAAACTTTTGCTCCTACAACAAAGATAAAAACAATTAGGAAGGTCTTTGTTGTTGCTACACAATTTGGTTGGAAATTCCATCAAATGGACGTGAAAAGTGATTTTATGAATGGAAATTTACAAGAGGAAGTTTACATGACCCAACCAAAGGGTTTTGTCACACTCGATCAAGAGAAAAAGGTATGTAGACTTATCAAGTCCCTATATGGTCTCAAGCAGGCTCCCCGATCTTGGTACATAAAAATCGATGAGCATGTTTTACAACAGGGGTTTCAAAGAAGTCCATATGATCTAAACCTCTATCTCAAAAGGCAAGGGGGGGTATTGTAATTTTCATTTGTGTATGTTGATGATCTTGTCATCATAGACAGCTCTACGAAGATGATCAATGTCACAAAGAATGATCTCAAGTGTTCATTTGACATGACATATCTTGGCCTACTACATTAATGTCTTGGTTTGGAGGTATGACAAAAGGAACATTATATTTTTATGTCTCAAATGAAGTATGTTAAGACTATGCTTGAAATTGTTTGGATGATGGATTGTAAGTCTATTGCAACGCCCATGGAAACAAGACTTCAACTATCTTGTTCGATCCATCACTGCATGTAAATGCCACTTTCTATATTCAGTTGATCGAGAGTCTTATTTGTCTATCATATACAAGACCATATATTAGCTGTGTTGTCAGCTGTCTTTCACAGTTCATGCAAGAGCCAAAGCAGTGTCACTAGAAGGCAGGAAAATGAGTATTAGGGTATATTGATGGTACTTTAGAATATGGCCTTGAACAAAAAAGGAATGATGTTTTATGCTTAACATGATACATAGATGCAGATCATCGGGGCTCAATTGATGACAGGAAATCCACCTCTAGATTTGTGTTTATTTTGGGGCCTGGTCCCAGCTCATGGGGGAGAAAGAAGTAGAATCTTTTGTCCTGATCTTCCACTGAAGTAGAATATCGTGCAGAGGATGAGATGTCTGCAAAGCTATATGGATACTCTGTATACTTATAGAACTAGGAGTATCATAGGAGAAACCAATGGTCTTGTACTGCGACAATTAAGGTGTTCTTCAACTTGTTCACAATCCTGTCTTTCATGAACACACAAAGCATATCAAGGTTCAGTGCCATTTCATACGTGAACATGTTCAACAACACAACATTCATCTCAAATTCCCCCCCACTCAAGATCAATGTGCAAATATCTTCACTTAGTTGCTTACAAGTGAGAAGTTTGAAGCATTTTGAGCTTTTTTCTCTTGCTATGTTAAAACTATGATTTAACTAAGGGAGGGAATGTTAGTATAATTATTAAAATCCTAGTTTTGTTGTAAGTGTGATTGTTGATAACAACCTCACAGGTAGATATAGTAGGTTAGTTTGGATCACGTAGAAGCGGTTGGTTATGAATTATGTTTTATAGTATATACATTAAGCAGATGTTAATGTATAAAGTGGTGTTTACTTTCATCAATAGAGTGAATTATTCCACTCTATTCTTTATCATGTTATCATGTCTCACTGTACTTTTCTAAACATGTATATGCAGATTTTGTGTTACACATGTGTCATGATTACATGAGTACATCGTCATATTTCGATGGCATCAAGAGAGGACATAGTTATGAGCATCTTAGGGTTCGTAGAGACCTTGCTACTATACTACCCTTTCCTCGACTGGTTCTCATTCCTATTCAGAGTGTTATCTAGTCCAAGGACATAGATGAGCCATCATAGCTCGGAGTGGAGTCACAAGATTTTATGGTAGGAACCATGTACACTGCATTGAGCAGTGCTACAGTTTCCATGCATGAGGAGAGGTGTAGACCATACCTTGGACCTAAAGTGCCTGGGTTACCATGGGAGGATGAGTCGATTCTTCAGGTGGTTGACCATGAAACTCTAGTATCGTATGCTCTGAGTGCCTGAGATTCATACTTTGCATTGTATGAGAGATGCAGGCCGTCATTGACAGAGCATGCATATTTATGTACTTAATTTTTTTCATTATACATCATTAAATAATCATCTTTAATACATGTACATCTAAATGAATCAATTGAGTAATATTGATTTGTTATTTTTTTCTCCATGCAGAGAACCTCCTATATGGAATCGCTCAATGTCACTTTGTCGTCAGTTGAGCACCCAACCATTTCCCCCTTTGATGTCTTTGTGGTACATATGCTAGTTACCTTATGCCAACTTTCTAAGTTACATACATGTGTATAATTGCAATTTTTTTATTGCAACTTTTTTCTTGTCCCTTGCTCAAATCGTATAGGGTGGAGGCAATGGAATTGTAGAGGAGCAGGAGACGTAGTCTCCCTCGGGTTCCGACCATATGCCGCAAGTCGATGAGGTATTGTAATTTATATGTTTCAATGCAACATAGAATTCAAGTTGATGTTTAATTCATAATGCTCATTTATTATTCTTTTACTGATTACATACATGATGTCACCATGCACAGGCTCATGTACATCAAGGAGTCAATTCTACAATGATGTTCATAGAGGAGTGGGATGCCTTGACTCAACATCATCTTGGTGAGGGCCCATTGACTCAGCATCGTCCTATAGATGCCACACGGGAGGATTTTTTAAATATCACCATGGACTTGAGTTAAGTAAGTTGATACATCCACTTAATTTTTTAAAAATCTTTCATCTTATAAATTTCAAGTACTAAAATCTAACTAGTTTATAGAGTTTAAAATTTTAATTTTTGTAATTCACATATTTAGAAAACCTTTAATATCGTATGGTACCCTTGCGCCATCCACCTGGCGCAGGTGGTACTAGTGGTGGGGATGATCACACAACCCATAAGGGGCTTGGTCCACACATTTGGTGACACTTGTACATGTTGCACTACTTTTATTGTTATGTGCACATATATACTTGTACTTTTTTATGAACTTGAGGGACTATTTCGTATCATATTTTATCTTCATGGATATATGACGTCTTGTGTTTATGTCGACGATTGAAAACATGTATTTTTCTTATGTTCATGTTTATGTCGATGATTTACATTTTACAATTTTACAATTAGAAGTTACAAGTTACAATTTTACTTTTGGACATTACAATTTTATCTTATGTTCATGTTTAATGTTTATGTAATTTGTCTTATGCTCATTTGTAATTTACAATTCATGATGTCAGTTACAATTTACAATTATAATTGCAATTACTCTTTACAAAATTTCGCAATTAAAAATTACAATTATACAATTACTCTTTAAGAAATTACTAATTAGACATATACATATTACAACTTACAATCCCATTTACAATTCACATTGTCAATTACAATTTACAAGTCACAATTACGATTACAAGTTACAATCTACATTTTACAATTTCACAATACCAACTTACAATTGTACAATTTCGATTTAAGAAATTGATAATTAGATTTACAAATTACTAATTACAATTCATGATATCAGTTACAATAACAATTAGACTTACAATTTACAATTTACAATCCTCACATTGATTTTTGTGAGATGTATTTGAGCTACCACCACCAAATGATTGTATTGGAAAGATATATACTTAGGCTCAAAGTCTTTGTAATTAATATAATCGCCTTGTTTTTTCACTTTTTTAAAAAAGTGGCCCATCACAACCAGGTTTCCAATTTGGTACATGAACTCTCTGTCCTGATAGGGTCACTGTACCAGCCTACTTGTAATTTGTGTACACAACATTAAATAATATGCCATGTTCTCTTCATTGCCTGGAGGTCACTAGTAGAAAAATGGGTGATAAATGACCAGGAGACCAAAAGCGTTGGTCACCTTGTGAAATAAATGACTAAACCACCAAAAACATTGGTCACCACAGTGTTTTTAAGTGAAATATGACCAAATTTGAGGAATTTTAAGTGATTACAACTAAAAATTACTAACATAAACGACTAATTTAGTCACGAGATAAGAAATACGACAAGATATATTTTATGTACCAATATTGTAATAATAATAATAAAAGAATATTTCTTTATATATTTTCATTTTGTGAAGTGTCTTGATGCTCAACATCGACATGTTCTGAAGTGTTGGAACATGACTCCAAAGGTGAACCTATTGAAATTTTCCACAAGATCATTCCATCTGTACCATCATCTCTAGAACAGTGTGCTCTTCCCATACATAGTCAGTTTCATCATTTGCGTCGCTATTTGACTTCTTTGGCACATTCATCAAGTTATATTTCATGTGTCATCATGTCATGGTCAAGTCGAGTTGGTGGCGTGGATTTTTTTTCATTATTCATTGTCATGTCTCCATTTTGGTATCCTTGAGTTCATCTCATCTCACCGATCGTGCTCATATTTCGTTTGCGAAATTCCGAGTCTATTTGACCCTCTCGCCAATCGATCAAAGTTTCAACAAGTTAAAGTTGTTTGATCTTGATAGTGAAATCTATAAATTATATATCCTCCTGACGACTTCCCATCAGTGTCATCATAACACCTATGCTCAAAAAGTTAAAAAGTTCCCCCTTACTACCCCTGGTTACGAAAACACCAATGTCTCTTATTTTAATAACAAAAATAATCATCTCTCCCATTTAAATATTCTCTTACCATTTTTAAATTAAAAATAAATAAAATTAAAATTAAAAAATTACTAATAACAATAATCCCGTTTGCACCTTTTTACCTAAATTCAATACCCTTTATCCCTTTCCTTTTTACTTCCCATTCACATTTCCCTTTTCCCCTCATCCCTATTATAAGTAAAAATAAATAAAATAATATGTTTTCTGTATCTTAGAGTTACCCCCTCCTGTGCCTTTTTCATGGTGAAAATTTAAAACAAAATAAAAAATAACTTAACCACTTCGCATTCATATTTCCCTTTTTCCCTCGTCCCTTTTAAAATAAAAATAAAAATGTTTTCCATGTCCTATAGTTACCCCCTTTTGCGCCTTTTTCATGGTGCAATTTTAAATCAGAATAAAAAATAACCTAACCCTAGCACTCCCATCTGACATCCCCACGTGGACGAGAAAAGCAGGTGTTAGAACCATGCGGATGACCACACGAAAAAATCTAACGCAAGACGCTGGCAGACTCCAGTGGTGGCCAAAAACACGTGGCATGCCATCAAAATAGTAATGCAACCACAAGAAAATAATGCAGGATATTTTACCCTTCATCTCAATTTTGCGGCTGCTTCACAACTCATTCCTAAATTAATCCGCTTCAAGATCCAATCATTCTCCAATAGCCTCAACAGGTTTTGGCATGTCCGCCCCAACTATTTCATAGATGACAATAATAGTTTACTCAATTTCTTGCGAAGAGCTTAAGGGAACATTGTTCTTGAGAAGAGCTTGAGAGAACATGGCCTGAAGCTACCTTGGCCATTAAATCAACACCATCTTCATGTACTGTAGCTATGGTTGGCTTCATATTAGGGGAATGGCAGGTTTCAATGGAATCCTTGAGATCAAGGGTTTGAATCCAAACCTTAAAATCTTGCACTCTACATATATATCAAAGCTCTAGTATGGTAGGATTAATGTCATAAAGTTGCATAAATTAATAAAAGAATTATGAAACAAGTTATTTTGTGGGATGGAAGGGAACTAATAACACTTTATGGATTTAAATCAAGGTTTATTTGTGTTTAATAGGTGATTTTATGTCATTTTTAGGAGGTGCGTGGGAGCCAAGGAGGAAAGAAGGTCCAAGCCCATCCCTGAGCATATCTCTAGATATGCGTGGTGGCATCTATTAGGAAGGGCACACTCGTCATTTCAAAGTGACTATTGTAGCAGTCATTGTGGAAGTTGTAGAATTTAGTGGAGATGAGAAGAAAGGTAAGGCCCTTAGCTAGGAGGGCACATTCACGATTTGAAGGGAAAGGTTGTTGTCACCAGTTGAGGAAAGAGGCCTTTATCCATCATTTCCATATCTCTGTTAACCAAAGGGCCAAAGTGTTACTGTGTTCCTAACTGTATGATGCAGGTGGAGATCATTCATTACTATTGGTGTTTATAGTTTGAAAAACAAATCGAGTTTGTGAGATTAGAGAAATACAAAGTCAATTGGAGCCCTGGTTTGCATTTTGGTGGTGGTTTTGGAGGTGGTGGCTGGGATTTTGGGAATACAAGGTGAAATGGCTCAAAATGTGGGGACATTAATTTTATAAAAAGAAAAATCTTGTGGAGAAATTTAGGATGCTTCACTAGATGGTATTGTATTTACTAATAGTGAGGTCATGAATTGCTTAGGCAGTTCGTTTAAGGATTTTATTTGATGTTTGTGTGGAGGTAAGAGGCATTACGTATCTGGTATTTGACTGCAGGGAACCCAATAATTCTTCCTTCAGACTGGGGATAGAAGCGGTCTATCTTCTATTTCTTGTTCACTTCATAGCGAATGTATGCAGGGGTTGCATCTTCTTCGTCAGTAGAGATGACATTCAACAGTCATCGCTCAACAAGCAAGTCGTTGTTGTTTGTCTCATATTTTCCTGGTAAGTGACCGAAAGCCTTTCTCTCTTCACCTACGTATGCATGCATTAGCTAATTATTGACAATTTACACAACATATATGATGTTTATTTGGTATGCAGTTCTCTATGCTTAACCATTAAGCACCAAGTTGTCTCATATTACTAATGTATATGCGTGTATATATACTTCGTTATCACCTAGCTGTATTTGTGTGGTCATTATCATCCAGATCAAGTTACACAACTTGACGAGAACTTTATACTCAAAACGAGAACTCTAGCTATAAAAACTCATATTTTTGCATAAAAAGCACCAAAAAACAACTCTAAATAAAAAAGCAGTGCTACCGGTAGCACCACTTTTTTTTAATAGTTAAAAATATAGACATGGACCAAAAGAATCCTTATTGGTGTTTAGAAAACCTTAAAATCAATCCCTAAATTGAAAACTAATGCTACAGGTAGCAAACTTTTTTAAAAAATGGCATTATTATATCATTGTATCATAATTTCAAACTGGACTTTATTAAAACTGTTAGTAACCGTATATAAAAGTAACACTGAGTTAAACGCAAATTATTGAAAAAATTATTTCACCACTCTTTCCATCTAAAATAAAAGAATTTATGATATTATTCATAATAAAACCATATATTAAACCATAAAACATAGAAGTTATGATATTTGGACGCACAAGAGAGGAAACACAATATCACCCCTTTTTTGGGGGAGTAAAATTACAGCTTTCTCGAAACCATGCATGGTATCATTGCAATCGAAACCGTAAATCGACCCACAGATTGAAAAGTGGACCTCTTAGACTCACTGCCATTTTTATTAGAGATTAAAATTTTAAAAACATTGACTTTAAAGAAACATAATTAAAAAAAATAAAAAATAAAAAAAGTAAAAATGCACAATTTATTAAAAAAATTAAAAAACTAATTAAAAAAATTAAAAATAGCAATCGTACAAGAAAATTTATAAAAACACACTTTTAAAAAAGAAATCCAAAAATAATATAAAAAAAAATGAAACACAAACTTAAAAATAAAAAATACAATTTAAAAAAAAATTAACATTTAAAAAAAAATAAAAGCCATCAACCGATTTTAATCAATTTTTTTAAAACACATTCTTAAAAAAAAAAAAGTTATTTAAAAAAAAATCAAAATAAACAAAAAAAAAATTAATAAAAATTAAAAAAAAAACTTTAAAGCAAAATAAAATTAAAACTTAATAACAAAATTTAAAAATAATAAAAATTATATCAAAATTTTAAATTAAAATAAAAAAATAAAAAATTAACAAATTTTTAATTTTTAAACTAAAATTTATATTTAAAAAAAATTAAAACAAAAAACAAAAAAAAGTGCAAAACCCTACTCGCTCCCCTCTGGTCCCCCTTTCCTCCCCATCCCCTTCCACTCCCGCTTCCCTCCCCCTACCATCTCCCTCCACCTCCCTCCACCCTACTCACTCCCCCTCCCATCGCCTTTCCCCTCCATCTCCCCACCCTCGTATCCCCCACTTCACTCCCCCTCCGACCGCCCTCCCCATTCCCCCTCCCTCTCCCACCACACTCCCCCTCCTTCCTCCCCCCTTCCCTTCCCCTCTCCTCCCCTCTCCTCTCCCAGACAAATCCACTACTTTTGCTGCCCCTTTGCGGCAACACGATTATGAGAATCGCACCTGCTGGCAGGGGTCGGGGGGTGAGGAGATGGGTGGAGAGGGGAAGAGAAGAGGGAGGGAGGAGGGGGAGTGTAGTGGACAGGGGACGGGGGAATGGGGAGGGAAGTGGGCAGGGGAGGGAAGGGGGGACGGGGGTGGGCAGAGGGAGGGTGATGGGATGGGGAGGGGGAGGGAAAGGGGGAGGGGGAGGCGTGCGGGTTGTTTTTTTGTTTTCTTTTTTTTAAATTTTTGTTTTTTAAGTTTATTTTTTTTTAAATTTTGTTTTTTTTTGTTTTTTGTTTTTTGTCTTTTGTTTTTTGTTTTTTGTTTTTTGTTTTTTTCCATTTTTTCAATTTTTTTTACAAATTTAATCATAAAAATAACTTAAAGAAAATAAAATTTAAAAAAAAAACTCCATATATATATATATATATATATATTTTATTTTTATTTTTTTCCAAGGAAAAAAGCGTAATTTCATTAAGAATAATCAAATTACATATTGCAGAAAGGCTTCAAAGAGCCCTTTCCAGTGACATCTTTCCAGCTTCAAAGAAAAAAAATGGTACCAAAGCACCTCCAGAAATTAACCTAAACCTTATAAGCCCTGTGTGAGAGCAACCAAGAATGGTTCAAGTATAATGAATAACCAGCTCATTAGGAGCTGAAAGAACAAATAAGAAAGAAGCCACAGATGCAGAAAACATCAAATGGAAACCAGAAACGCAAACGGAAGGTTTGCAGAGCCACCGGCATCTGAAAACTTAAACCACTGTCACAGGTAGTCACAGTGCCACCAAGAAAGCTTCACAGCGCACCAAGAACATCCAGCGTTGCGCTGCTGCTAAAAGGAAACAGAAAGCCTGCATCTGAGTGGATCTCCAGCCCCGAATAACTGCTGCTGATGCCCCCATCGTGGATGCACTTCCTTGCAGCACCCCTCAACACAGGATGCGCCGCCACCGCCACTAATAAGCAGGAGAAGCCTGCAATGCAATGGGTCGCCACACAAAGACTCCACCACCACTCTACTCGCAGAGATCCGTCCAAATCCGATAGCAAAGTCACACACCCTTCGAGGACGAGGTTTCGAATACTGTTGCAACCGCTGCAGGAAGCATCCATTGCCATCTGCTGCAGGAAGCCGCACCTGCAGAGGCCACCACCGCGTCGAGGAAGAAGCTGCCACCACCACCAAAATTGCATCTGTGAACGGAGCTCATCGACTGTCTGTCGCCATCACCCCAAACGCCATGTACGCCCTTCCATACGGCACTCCTTTGTCAAAAAATGCAGAGGGGAAGGGGGATGGAGGCCATGGAAGGATCCATGGCCGCCAGATTCAGCTTGGTTTGACTCTCAAACCCTAATGCTCGGCTTGGCCATCCCGATATTTTGAAACCAGAGCACCCTTTCGATATATCAATCTTACAATATATATATATATATATATATATATATATATAATTTTAATTCGCTTTTAAAAATAAATATATTTTTGCATGATAAGTAGCTACTAAATGTATTTTTTTTGTAAGATTTGAAAAGATGCAATTGTAAATAAAAATATTGTTTTTTTTATGACCAAGAAGTTTCAAAATTGCATAAAAGGGGCTCAAAATTAAAAATGGTGCTACCAGTATACACACTTTCAGAAATGGAGGTAAAAACAGCTACTAAAATTGACCCCCAAAAAAACGAGAACAATGTCTTGTTCTCGTCAAGCTGTATAACTTGTTTCAGCTTTATATGTATCAACAAATTGTAATGTATCTTAACTGTACCTAAATCTTATTAATAGTAGCCAATAAGCACCAAGGTGTCTCATATGAATAGTTGTATATGCGTGGATATATACATAGTTGAATGTTTATGCTCACACATTTAACAACATATATGCATAGATTTCCATTCATGCATTACAGTCAAGATGTATAATGCTTGTTGGAGTCAACAACCTCTTAAAGACGAAAAATGGTAAACGGTTGAGTTTTCGATGAATGATTGCACAATTCAACGACTTATTGTGAGCTTATGGTTTTCTACCAATGGAGTCTCTCACGTTGACTGAGTATTCATATTGTCTTGCATGCAGAATCTCAAGATATAATATGAAATGTATATGAAAGTTATGGTACATAGTTGACTATGTTCGCGCATCTAACAACATATATGCATAGATTGCCATTAATGCATTATAGTCAAGATGTATAATGCTAGTTGGAATCAACAATTTCTTAAATACGAAAAATAGTAAACAGTTCAATTTTTGGTGAACGATTGCACACGATTCAACGACTTGTTCATATTGACTAAATATTCATATTGTCTTGCATGTACAATTTCAAGATTCTTCACCGCATTCCACTCCGCTCAATCAGAATCCAAATTATCCATAATTCTTGTCCTCTCTGGCCAACTATTCCTCCTATAAAAATGTAAATCGATCTCATTCCCTCAAACGTGGGTGGTGAATTGTGATGCCAAGCCATTGCATATGCTGTCAGATATCACTTCTTTCCTTTAATACTTTCAATGTGCTCGACTCCCCCAGAAGATGTTTTGTCATTGATTGGGTTCCTTGTGGGTGTACTCGCACTGAATAATAGCATATTCTTCATCGTGATATCTTCTTAGTTGGCCAGGATCTAGCTCCATGCCTACTGGCACACAGGTTCTGATAGTGGATTGAGAGTTTCTCACTAGCCAATTTGGGATTCTAAATATATTCAGGTCTGTATTCTAGGTTAAAAATTGATGTTGTCTCAGTATTGTTTATATATTTTATTCAAGATTACTAATTTTTCAAAATATAACACACATCCATATTTGCTGCATTGAGAGTATAAAAAATTGTCAGTGTCACTCTCAACCTTGAGGTATCAATCTCCAATGTTATTATTTTTGCACAATCCCTATATCAAAAGTTAAAATAGAGAGAGCACCTGAAAGTACAGCTATACCAATACGAATATCTACATTGCCAATATCAATGTTTTCACACCATCCCTACGACAATGAGATTGACAACTTGAAGTTGATATTAGCATATGTAAGATTTTATTTAACAGCCATGTTTAAGATGGATGTATGTTAACTTAATTAGCAATCTCTATATATTTCCACACATGGAGACTGCTCTGTAATTTTTTATGGACAAATTCTGTGTATGATTACACTGATAGGTGTTTTTTTTTTAATTCAGGGTGTACTAAAGCTATGCTTTTCCTAGATTGCATGATGATGAGACAAGTGTACTGTTCAGATTGATTTTATGGGAGTCATTAGAAATTCGAAATAAACAATTATATAAAAAATGAATATAAAAAAAACTAATAACTATGATGGATAACTGGTAACTGGTAATTTTGTTTATTCCACTAAAAAAAATTTTCATTTCCAGGAAGAAAACAAAATACAAATTCTCAATTTACTCAGTCCCAAACTGTGGCTGCTAAAACCAACACTAAAAATAAGTGACAAAACAGACATCCTCCATAGATAAATAGCCTTCCATATTGAGAAACAGTAAATGTTTGACTGTAGAAAAAACACTCCGAAGATTAAATGCAAACTGTTCTTTGTCAGGTTGCTATAAAATGGAAATCTTAAACTAGAGCTATCAATGCCTAGAAATTAAGTGACAAACCAAATATGCTCCTCAGTTCGGAGGCCTTCCATCCCCAAAAGAATACTAAAAGAATGGTTGTAGATAAACTTTTTAGGGAAAACTAAGTTGTCGCAATAGAATTTTATGAAACTAGCCACGGGCCATTAAAACTTTTCGAGACTGAGAGCCCAAGATAGTAGAGACCCCTCAAAAAGATTCATCTTTAGAAATAATATTGGGAGGCGTGTCAAACCTTTGTTTGGACAATAAGTCCCATATTTTGAAATAAATTATTACCTTACAACTGCAACTGTTTTCCATGATTTGCTCTGACCAACTGAAAATATCTAGGTGCAATTTTACTACAATGTTTTACTTACCGCCGGCGTTTTATCCAACAAAATATGACCCTTGGTTGAACATATTCCAAGGGGTCGCTTGGATTTTTGAAGGTGATTTTTCACCTTCACCTTCCTTTATGGATCAGTTTCCAACACCTACAAAACTCTTCCACCATACAAAAACAAAGAATTGAAAACTAATCATTCAACTATATGAATAATTTTTTATTATTTTAAGGTGAATGCACACATGCAAGTGATTAAGTGGATCCAACCAAAAACCAAGACTTTTATAAAGCCTACAAAGTCAACAAAAAGAAAGGTATGAAACTTGAAAGTTGCGTACTTAATTTTGGACCTACATGATGTAGTCACCCCTGTCCTCAGGGCAGTTAATAAACAACTAATAACAATGTCCAATCTCACCGCACATAGAGAAACAGTTAGAATCACATGCACCAGTTCAAGAAGGAAATAGTATGCAGTAGTAGCTCCATGTCCAATGCTCTAATAGGAAGCTCAGTCCAAAATAATGATAGTCATCTCACTCTCTAGTACGTAGCTTTTTAGAAGGTGAGAAAGGAGAGACGATACCAACGCGTAGTTAATTGTGGATGTCTTGAAATGTGCAGTTCTTATTTTAGAATTTGGGGTGGACTGGAGCTTATGTTTTTCCAAAATTGCAAGAAAATGGCAATTCATGTAACTAGCATGAAGAACAAGTAACTTATTTGTGACATTTATCTTATGATCTATCTTTAAAAATATAAATATTTTCCCAATATATTAACTCTTCTTTTAAATTTCGATCTTGACATCTCCTAAGAAATGTGTTCTATTGTCAAAATTATTTTTCTTATCACGATGGTAGGCCATTCTTCACTAAAAATAGGAATATGTTTTCTAATAACGCAAACGGTATCCGTCATGATTTGTAATTATATTCTTTCCTTGTACATATCAAAAGGAAAAGAAGATAGGAAAACATTAAACAAATTGAAAATTTTATTCCTCCTTTGCTTTATTAGTTGTTCATGCTTTGTTTTTTTTACGTTGTCAATTTGTTGAAAAGTATATTGCTTCTTTGCTTTATTAGTTGTTCATGTTTTGTTTTTCTTTTTGTTTTACATTGTGAATTTGTTTTTTCTTTTGATTTTATGGATGGAATTGATTTTCCTTTTCCCAATTGTATTTTTGTTTAACATTGTGAATTTGTTTTTTCTTTTGATTTTATGGATGGAATTGATTTTCATTTTCCCAATTGTATTGAAGACTTATAGTGAATAATATTCCCAAGTTTATTGTAGAAAGGTTTGTTATTATGTTAATTTACATGGCTATTATTATTATTATTATGCTATTTTATTGATAAATATGGTAGTTATGGAAGTGTATTTAAACCATGTTCTGGATTTTTGGTGTTGTACCTCAATAATTTTAATGTTACAAAAGTGTTGTTTGGTTTCCAAAATGTTCTTAATATTTCCCTTTTCTTCATCCCTAGGTAGGATCCTTTGTAACATTTTGTTCATATTCTACCTTTTCCATCAATTATCATGAATGTTGATATCTTCTCTTTTCATTTGTGGTTTGAAGAAGAAAGCCTATGGACTTGGCTCTTGTTGGGAGGCCAAGATAATTTATCATGTTTGAACCTCCTATATTTAGTTCACAAATTTGTTATCTTGGTTAGTGAGTGTTAAATTTATATTTGACGCCCTTGATGAAATTAAACAAATTTGGAACAGACTCGTCCTCTTTGTAGAAATTGACAGTGGAATGAAGAGTTTCCCACAAGTATTTTACATCATCTCTTTTGTTCCTTGGGAAAAATGTGACTAATCGCACTTGTGCTACAAAGAAACATGACTAGGGTCTATGGTTTCTACATGCAAGCCAAAAATCATGACCAATCTCTAATTTCGGTAAAAGAGAGGAATGGCAGTGCATACCAAAGATATACTCTTAGTTGTTTTTTTCATGGAGGATGCGTGTAAAGCACATGTTACATTCATTTATATCTCACCACCTTGACTAAACCTATAAATAATAGGCATGGTGTGAGGAGCAAGGGGATTCCAAGTGAAGGAATTGTTATGATGAAGGAATCTTGATGAACATGAGAAATCCAAGTGAAAGAATCCATATACTGGAGAAATCTTGGTTGAGAATAACCATTCTTGGCCATAGCTTCTAGTTGCTAAGAGGTTGGATCTTGTATGTAGGACATAAGCTTGCATCAGATTACTTCATTAGAGTAGGATCTAATACCAAGTCAATAGGAGGATCAATGCTAGTGGATAAGGACATGAATCAAGCTATAAAGAAGAAAGTATTGCAAGTATAATCAAGAATACCATTTATTGTACTTTATTTTTTCAATCAACATAAATCTATTTTCCTTTCCTACCACCAAAATTGTGTCATTTTCATATATTCAAATGTGCTTTTGGTTGGAGATATATAGCCTAGATAGTAGATTAGTATATTCTTTTATGCATGTTAATTTCTTGATTAACTATTTTGTAAATGAATAATGAGAAAAGTTGTAATGTCCCTAAAACTGTAAATTTTAATTTTTTTTATGTATGGCTATTGTCGTCAATTTGGTCAAATGATTAGTAAATTAACTTCAACACTGAGAGATAAATAGATGACTTAACGATGTAATGTAGATGTAAATTTTTCCTTCTGTTTATAATTATTTGCTTGGTTTATTTAATGTACATGGATTCATTTGTATTTCTGCGGAAGCGATGTTTTGGGCGGTGAGTCTAATGATCCACATTGAGTTAATGGATATATTTTTGTTTTGTTGAAAAGCCTAAAAAGTGCATACTTTAATCTCTAATGGTTTACTCTTCTGCTGTAATAATAGATCTTCATTTAATACGGGGTCCTTTATAAATCTTTAAAGAGCTTGAGGTGATGAAAGTGGTGGCAAGGCCAGGCTTACTTAGCGTTTATGCTAAGGTCTACTTCTACTTTTGTTTTTGTAGGTATTTTAAGCTAATGTTACATAACGTTGTAATATTGTATAAGAACTTGGTACAAAGTTGAAATGTGATCAAAGCTTATGTTAAGGAAATCGAACTCCAAGAGGACTGTTGCTCCACTATAGAGAGTGGCTAAACATTTTGATATTAGTGGGGTTTGGTTTGGAATTTAATGCAGCCATCGTTGTGCTATCTAGATGGAGTATGGTAAGGCTCAAGTGCCTAATTTGTTCTTTGCTGTAGTTCATTTTGTGTTTGTTGGGAGTGAGCTATGTAGGGTTTATTGATTTGATAGTAAGAGAGCAAAGCTCTCTGGTTTGCGAATGTGGCCATGAAATCCAACATTGGCCATGAGCATAGCTCAGGCCCTCGCTCCACTTAAGTGATAGGGAAGAAAGAGCATTTATCCAGAATTTTAAGGTAACCCTACTCCCTTTACACTTTAATAAGTTTTTTGGTACTTACTTTCAATTTGGGAAGTCGTGACTAATGCTCAATTGTTTTCTTTGTGACAGGGTTTGGGTCATTGGAAGTTCCAAGCTTGTCATGATGGGGTATTCGTAGCTATGATGACCATGGGTAATACTGGTCCACTGTGGCCATTTCTCCCCTCAAGTGAATTCTTAATCGAACTGGTTGTTTTGTTCACTATGTAGGAGATGGGAATGGTTTACACCTTTCAGGGTTTTAAAATGTATTTTAATGTTTCAGTTTGGGGATTTCGTGGGAAGACAAGACTTATGTCTAAACTAGTTTCATTTTTATTAATGGAACAGAGAAGGACCTAACTTGGCTCCTGTACACTTTGATTTATGGTTTTGGTGTTTGGAAAATTCTATTTATAATTAATATAAAGTCTGGTATTTGATCTCTGCCTAATTTGTGGATATATTCTAAATGAGTTTAAGCTACTGTGGGAAAACGTTGGCCTGTGTAACTTTTTAAATGAAGACATGGAATGTTTGAAGTAATCGGGACTTCAGGTTAATTGATATTTATGTTGATTCTTCATAGGGTGAATGAGTAGCATATCCCTATAGCTAACACTGCCGAGAGTATACGCTATTTATGTATTGATGTCTTTTACCTTTCAGGATATTTATGCTTAACCTAGGGTTTTTATTATTTCGTTGGGTGAATACTGCGTGCGAATCTCCTGTCTGCATTTGTAATTTAATGTGTTCTTAGTTTTTACTCTTGTCCTTTTAACTTATGTGTTTTGATCTAGAAATCAAATCTCTCTATGGAATGAATGGTCTAAGTTTTGTTAAATTCTATTGATGGACAAAGCCCTAACTGTTTGCGCATTGATTTGCTTATGTGTATGGTGATTAGAGCTTGGAATGTGATTTTTATTATAAAGAATGTGTATATGTTCAACCGAGAGCAGAGCTTCAGTGTAATTTAAATTCTAATGCATTCCCAGTTTGGGGAAAATGAAACCTTTGTGAAAGAAATCGTGTTTCACCATTTTTAGGAATGGGAATGAATTTACTATGTAATTTATTATCTCTGTGTTTTGGCTGTAAGAAAGAAAAAGGTCCTGAGTTAAAATGTTTGGGGAATGTTCTTATGTGAATTCTTATGGGCAGATCCCTAGCGTTAGAATCATAGTCATCTTTTACCTTTCTCTATGGTTTAATGTTTATTATGAGTGGATGGAAATCCATGCTGTAGCGTGGACCTTCATGTAACTCGTAAATTTTAAATGTATTGTGTAGAGAACTCGATCCCGAGTCTCAATTTTTTTTTACGAGAATGTAAGTCTGAAAATGCACCCTAAATGTAACAGCCTGTGTATGGTGACTTAAGAGAATGAATATGTGGTGGTTTCTTTTATGTGTGATGTTTTACCTATGGTTAAATTTCTTTGCTGCATTGATTTTGGTTGAAATGAGACTCTACGCAATCTCTGCTAGAGATTGGTTATTTAAATTAATATGTTAATTAAATGTTGGCACAGTAAGGGTTTGAAACTTAAAACATGAATTTAAACTTGAAATATAATTATTCTAACCCAAGGAGCCAATGCAATAGCCCTTGCTCCCAATGCCTGGAGTTTAATCAGAAAGGAGATTACAGTAATTGAATTTAAATCATAAACTTTTAGCTTGTAACATAAAAGTAATTCATACCTGAATTTGCAGCTGGGATCCCCTCCTTGCACAAGCTTGCACACCTCAAACACTAGTTAATGGAAACAATTATGTTTAGTTGACCTATAGGATGTAACCGAATGACTTTGGAACTACCACGTTCATCCCAACCATGATCCGGAACCATTCCTAGTTCTAATCGGATCCCCCTGAGCTAGGTCCAACATGCAATAGGAAACTAGTGGACCTAGGGCAGACAAGTGATGATAATCCAATATTGGAATAATTTGCTCTTTCAATTCTGTGGGATAGATTCTTTCTTGTTACCATAAAAGAATGATAAAAAGATAGATTCCCTCTGTTTGGGAATTGTCCTAGGTTTTATAGGTGAACTTTTGAAAAATAGCAGTTGAGGATATTAATTTATTTAATATTAACTTAAGTTGAGTTTCAGTTTGAATTAATATATATATAATTATGAAAAGTTTATTGAATTATAACTTCAGTTTGTCTAGAACTTTTTGAATTGTTCTCTTATAAATTTATTAAAGGAACTTGATATTATCTTTTAACATAATAAATATATTTTTGCTTATGAATAATATATTTATTTATAAGTACTATCCTTTACTTATAGTACTATATTTATTTATAAGAAGTATCTTTTACTTATAATTAGTATCTTTCATATACATATATTTATGTATATCTTTTGTACATGAGTGAGGCTTTTTATACTTAATTACTTTAATTAAATCAAGTAAGTATATAGCATTATAAGTTTTGATGCTTTATTAATTAAGGTCCACTCTTTTGACAAAGCTTTGGTCGGTTTGGATGGTCGACTAGGTTATGTAGCTCTAGGGTCCTTTTGAATGTTGGATTACCTCGTTTTCCATGACAGTTTCCTCTGTCCTTGATGAGATGAGTAATGAATCAATTAATCAAAATAAAATAAGTATTATGTCTGGTGCTATTCAGAGCCTTTCTCAACTCAACACCTTCTTAAGTAAAGTAACCCCTAGTGCTATTCATAGCTTAGGCTCAACACTTTTACATGGGTGTTACGCTAGTGCAATTCCAGAGCTCTTTTCTCAACACTAGTGCTAGGATGTATTTGTAAGATACACCTAGGGATACAATGGCCAAAGATCCGATGCTCCAGAGCTTATGCTTAACATCAAGTTTTGGAGTGCTCCAGGGCTTATGCCCAACACTCTATGTACATCGAGGCTTATTCCTAGTACATAATAAAAGTCCTCTATGTACATCAGGGCTTATGACCAGTACATAGGTCATCCATGTGCTCCAGATTCCATGCTCAACACATCATAACATTTAGTCATGCATATCAGAACTCTGCACAATATATAACAAATATCATCTTAGTATATTAGGGTTTGTACCCAAATCTCATAATAAAAAATCAACCAAATACTTTGGGGCTCTCTACTAAGTATATAACAATAAAATGCATCTGTCAGGGTCCATGCCCAAATATGTATGTCTATAACTAACATACCTCTTGTGCATCGGGGCTTACGCCCAACATATATAATAAAAGTAAAACATGTGAATTGGGGATTATGCCCAGTATACCAAAATAAATCATATGTATCAGGGCTTATGCCCAATATATAAAATCAATATAATAAAAAAAATTCGGGATATTACATCTCTCCCCGCTTAGAAAAACACCGTCCCGGTTTTCTAGGGACTAGAAATGAAGTCGTGAAATAAGGCAGGGCAAGCCTCCTTCATGGTGGTTTCATTTTCCCAAGTAGCCTCCTCCGGTCCGAAGTGCCTCCATTGTACTTTCAATTGGATGATAGTTCGTCTCGCAAGATGGACCTCCCTCTTGTACAGAATGTGGAGGGGCTCTGACATGAATTCCCCCTCAGGTTCTACTTGTAATAAGGACCAATCAATCACATGCTTAGTATCATAGACATATTTCTTTAATATAGATGCATGAAAAACATTATGAACTTTTATATGTGCTGGTAAAGCTAACTCATATGCTACTGGTCCTTTCTTGTCCAGTATATCAAAGGGTCCACAGAATCTGGGGGCTAACTTTCCGCATCACCCCAAGCTCAAAGATATTCTCTTTGCCTTCACTTTTAAGAAGACATGTCCGCCGTCTTGGTAATCCTTGTCTTTCTGTTTCTTATCCGCATAACTCTTCTGCTAGTCTTGTGCCTCTTTTAAGTTTTGTTGTACTTTAGTGACTAGTTGTTCCAAGTCCTTTAGTAAATCCAGACCCAGCATCAGTCTATCTACCAGGCTATTCCAAGTCACCAGTGTCCTACATTTTCTGCCATAGAGTACCTCGAAGGGACTCATCTTGGAAGAGGTCTGGTACCCATTGTTGTATCCAAAATATGTGAGGTGTAGATAATATTCCCATTTTGTGGGGTTGTTCATAACAAACATCCTAAGCATATCTTCAAGGATCTAGTTTACTCGTTCAGTTTGTCTGTCGGTCTACAGGTGGTAGGCGGTACTGAAATTTACCTATGTCTCCATGCCGAAGAACAAGGATCTCCAGAAGTTACAAGTGAACTTCGTGTCTCGATCTAAAATGATTGCCTTGGGTATCCCATGCAATCGGAAGATCTCTTTTAGGAAGATGTCCACAATGTGGACATTTTTGTAAGTGGACTTCACTGGTATGAAATGTGTTGCTTTAGATAACTTGTCTACTACTACAAAGATGGAATCGTTCTATTTCTTACTATTGGGTAAGCCTATGATGAAATCCATACTGATGACCTCCCATTTCCACTCCGAAATGGGTAGCGGTTGTAGTAATCCTGAAGGGTATTGGTGTTTTTCCTTGACTAGTTGGCACTCCTGGCACTTAGTGATGAATAATGCTATGTCGGATTTCAATTTAGGCCAGAAAAAGTGTTTCTTTACCGCCAATATCATCTTCTGATTGTTGAGATATTGTAACTTCAAAGAATATTATATTTGTACTTTATTATTCTGGAGATGTTTCATTCCTCCGTGAAGATCTTATTGTATATCCGGAGATGTTTATTCCTCCGTCAGATTGTGGTAACTTGGTTTATTAGACTTCCCTAGTGGGGGTTGGCCCTGTATGTGTTATGTGGGTCAAAGGGTTATTATACCACCCTAGAGGGGTCGGCCCAGTCAGTTGTAATGGGGTATTTAACCCAATGGTAAATACGAGTCTACATGATTTGTGTAAAAGAAAAGTCGGAGTAGTGTATAAATAGAGGAGGTGTATTCCTCATTTAACACACACTTCACTCACTTGAGAGTGGCGCACTTATGAGAGAGAGGTCTGCTATGGAGAAGGAGGAGCTTATGCTCAGGGTTACATCTTTTGTATTTTCTGGTCATCTATATTGAGGAAGCTTTGCTGGATTTTCTACCCCATGAGGGTTTCCCAGGATAAATCTGTGTCTCTTGTGTTTATTCTATGCTTGTTGTTTCTTCGGTGATCCTGTATATGCTATTATTGTGAAATGGAATGTAATGCTGCTATTTTATGTCTTAGCATATTAAATCTTAACATGGTATTAGAGCTAACTTGAAGGAAGGCAAGGTATGGCACTTACGACACTTGCTTCACTTGCGACAATTTGAAGGTTTGGGTTTTACATAGCAAAAAACAGTCGTCGTGGAACTTTCGCTATAAATACATTTTGGAAAAGGTTCAGGATCAAAAACCTTTACCGGTTGTAGATAACATCCCCAGGTACCTTGTATCCAAAGGGAACCCTCATATTCATTGTACTTTGTGAGTTATGATCAGTACAAGTTAGGGTTTCTGCCTCTTCCAGATCTTAGTCAAAATCAGGTGACCTAGGAAAAAAGGTCATAACTTGGGATAGGAAGCTCCAGATGAAATTTCGTAAAAAGTGACAGGTAGTACACAAAATTTAATATCTCAAGAAACGTTTTCAGAGGCCGAAGCTGAACCAGTGACACGTGGCATGCCGTACAAGTTCACTCGCCTGTTTTATCCCATAAATAGGTCACGTTGCAACACTTGGCATAACTCTCTCTCAGAAAATCCAATTGAGGTCAGACCTGTCGGGATGGAAAGATGAAAGGTCAGGCTACCACAAAAAAAAATTTTCAGACCCTGTGGAGCGAAAAGTTTGGAGTTATAGCAGAAACAATCAGGTACACATTTCTGTCCAAGCATAATTATTTTTGGAGCACCTTCATTCATGGCTTCCGGAATTTAGGGTTTCGGAGAAAGTTAGAATTTTTGGAATCGGAATCCATGGCTGAATGCTACTCAGGAAAATCGAAATTTAGAGTCCAAGATCAAATTTTTTGGTTGGGTAGAAGACCGGGCTTGATCAAACCCATGTTCGGGATTTTGATCGGAAAGATGGAAAATTAGGGCTTCAGCAAAAGTTGGAATTTTTGAAGTCTGTAACCACGGCTAGAAGATCCTCAGAAAAATAAGAGTTTAGAGCCTTGGATCAAACCTTTTGACTGGGAAGAAGGGTGGGCTTCATCAAACCCTATTTCAGGATCCTGTCCAGAAGATCCAGAAGTTTCGAAGGCAATTTTGAGGGGTCAACTTTTGGAGATTTCAAAATTGAAGTATGCTAGTTTGATCAGCTCAGCAAGACACATCCTTCCATCATTTTAGAAGTGTGAAAGTCAAAGATTGAATTTTTAAGGTTTCTCTAACAAACCCTAATCAAGCTCCATATCAAGTTTTAGGGGGAGTTGAGGCTAAGGCCTTACATAAGAAGACTACAAGTAGTCTCGACAGGTATGACTTAAGGAGATACAGGTATGTCTTGAAATGTGATTCTTGATTAAGTTCATAATATGTTTGTCCTCATATTATTCAGGTCAGTACAATCTCGATTAATGTTAGAATTGTCTTATCACCCTTGTAACAATATGAATGCATGTGAATGATAGAAGACATTCATTGTTTAGGGCTATATGATTGTACTAATGCACTGTGGTATTGTATGAGGTTGGTGTTGTCTACTAACAAGATACAGGTACATCATGAAAGACAAATCAAGTTCCATGACCATGATAACATGAAGACAAAGACTCATCCACAATCTTTGATCACATAGAAGTTCTACTTACAAGGTATGTATGAATTTGTTCTATTATGCTTAACCTATGAGATATGCAGGTTCTAGCATAGGATATCTAAATAATTGAAGAGAACAAAGAAGATATTGATTAGGTATGTTAGACATAACTAAACAGGTATACTAATCCAGGTATGTTTTCCTATTTCATGTTAGAATCTTACCTTGTGTTAGGATCCCTTATATAAGTATACCTGGTATGATTGGTTATTCTTATTCATAAAGTTAGTAATCAAGGGTTTATGCATATTATGTCTCTTATCTTGGTTGATGATTTAACTAACCAGATCAAACAAGAATATGTATGAGTAAAAGAAGACTTCCTTGAAACCTTGAATATTATCTATAATCATGACTATACATATTCAAGATTATTTAGAACTATAATGTTTTGATAACATTGAAATATACTAATGAATGTATATTTGTGTATGAGATCATGAGGATGACACTTGAGCATGCATAGTGGTACAGAATGAATAGAAGTTCAAAAGACATATAGAAGATCAAGCGGGAGGAAACCACACAAACATAAAAGATAAGTATTCAAGTTGTTATTTGAAATAGTAAATGATATTGTCTGTAATAGGTTGTATGCATATTTGTATTCCTATAATATATCATGCTGAGTGTAAACATTCATAGAGCATTGAAACAATATAATACTAATATGCATATGATTGGTAAGTTGGACAAACATTCCATTGTTGCTTGTCTATAATGGAACCTCTTTGTTGACATGCTGAGAGCTGTGCACACTCTCGATAATATGTTCTGGTAGAGATGGAAGGCATCTAGATAGCCACTGTATGCATACAGGATATGGAAAAGTGTTGTGCCAAAGTATTGGTCAAGATAGTTGCATAACTATGTAAATGATATCTGTATGCATAATAGGTTATCATGATTTCATGATTATGAAATATTACTAATCATGTACTTAATTTTGATTTGTAGGAAAGATCATGAAGAATGATGAACACCGAACAAGTGATGGATGCTCAACAAGAAGATTTACAAATCAAGCAAAATATAGAAGTCTCATGGCTAGAAGATTCTCTTAGAAAGAGGAAGAGAATCATAACAAGATGTTTGCTCCAAGTGGATAGATAAGACCATTCTCTTAATGGTGTAATTAAAGAAGAAGTGTCAATCAGGTTCTGTATGGGTACCCAGGATTGGTAGTCAATGGATGAGCTTAATGATCATCATGGGTGATGTGGATCTCAACCTTTGCTACAAGGTTGAATATGGCTTCTATACACAGATGACATGGATGCAAGAAGGAACTAACCACAGAGTTCAAATGATATTGAGGCTCATATCAGTAGACCCATCTGACGAGAGATGACACAGATAGATATGCAGAAGATCATTCAATGCAGAGTGTGAGTGAATGAGAATTGACAGCTTCTTGACAAAGCTTGGGCTTTACCAAAAGTAAAGCTGATCCTAACCTTTACCTTAAGGTTGTGGATGATGAACCTATCATACCATTATTGTATGAGGATGATCTCTTTCTAACAAGGAATGAGAAACTGAAATGAAAATGAAAGATCTCATATTGATGCATTACTTCCTAGGTCTGGAAGTATGGTAAGGCTCAGAAGGAATCTTTCTCAACCAGGGAAATTATGCCAATAAATATTAAAAGGACTTAATGTGTTGGAATGGCCACTCTCATGGATTCCAACTTGAAGTTGCTAGCGGATGACTCTTCAGAGTTAACTTTGTACAGACAAATTATTGGGTCACTGATGTATCTAATAAATACTAGGTCAGATATATGCTTTGCTGTGAATACCTTGAGTCAGTATCTAGTGGAAACTAGATGTGTTCACCTATTAGTTGCAAAGCATGTGATCAGGTACCTAAAGGATATGATAGACTTTGATCTATGCTATCTTAGAGATCATGAATTCAGATGGCTACACAGATGTTGATTGAGCAGAAAGTGTATCAGACAGGAAGAGCACATCGAGAAGATGTTATTGTCTGGGATCAACCATGATCTTGTGGTTTGGAAGGAAGCAGTCTAGTGTGGCTCTTAGCACAAGAAGAATATATGGCTGCTTGCTCTACTAAGTTATGAAGCAGTATGGCTTCAGGATTGTTTGACTTAGAGATAGACCCAACTATGATCCTATGTGACAAACAGAGTTGTATCAAGATGGCAGAGAATCTAGTATTCCAAGATATGGTGCAGAAAGGAACTAAAAGTTCGAATTTGTAACAAGTTACCAATGTACTAACCAAACTTCTACCGATCCGATGTACTAACCAAACCTCAACCTCAAGTGAACAAGTTGCCAATGTACTAACC
This sequence comes from Larix kaempferi, assembly GCA_027924585.1. Lineage (NCBI taxonomy): Eukaryota > Viridiplantae > Streptophyta > Pinopsida > Pinales > Pinaceae > Larix > Larix kaempferi. The sequence continues at coordinate 5,832,185 of BSBM01000391.1, forward strand.
AAACCTCTACCTCAAGAAAAGTTTGAGTATTTTCCGAGACAAGGTTGGTAGGACCCTCCTTGAGAGGGGGAGTGATGTGGTCACTTATGACGAGATTGCCTGCATCGACAGTGAAGTTGATGATGTGGATACCTATATTGGTGATTCCAATAGAGAGGTTGGTGGATGGTCCTTAGACAGGGTCTAAGTTGACGAGGGGATTGCATCATCCTTGAACACATGTTCTAAAAGGATCCGTAGACATATGTCTTTGAGAAAGAAGAGGGATTGCATCATCCTTGAACACATGTTCTAAATGGATCCGTAGATAGATGTCTCCGAGAATGTGGTCCCTAGTGGACGAGAGGATTGTATCATCCTTAGACTTCAGTTCTAAAGTGATCTGTAGACAGATGTCTCCAAGAATGTGGTCCCTAGTGGACGAGAGGATTGTATCATCCCTGGACTTCGGTTCTAAAGTGATCCGTAGACAGATGTCTCCGAGAATGTGGTCCCTAGTGGACGAGAGGATTGTATCATCACTGGACTTCAGTTCTAAAGTGATCCACAGACATATGTCTCCGAGAAAGAAGAGGGATTGCATCATCCTTGAACACATGTTCTAAAAGGATCCGTAGACAGATGTCTCCAAGAATGTGGTCCCTAGTGGATGAGAGGATTGTATCATCCCTGGAATTCAATTCTAAAGTGATTCATAGACAGATGTCTCCAAGAATGTGGTACCTAGTGGATGAGAGGATTGTATCATCCCTGGACTTCAGTTCTAAAGTGATTCGTAGACAGATGTATCCGAGAATGTGGTCCCTAGTGGACGAGGGGATTGTATCATCCATGGACACATGTCCTAAAAGAGATCCGTAGACATATGTCTCCGAGAAAGTGGTCCCTAGTGGACGTGATAGGATTGCATCGTCCCTGAGCATTTGGTTCAAAATGTACGTGATAGGATTGCATCATCCTTGGACTTATGTCCTAAAGTGATAGGGATTGATCATCCCGTAAGTGGATCAGGATTGCATCATCCTTGGACTTATGTCCTAAAGTAATAGGGATTGATCATCCAGTAAGTGGATCAGGATTGCATCGTCCTTGGACTTATGTCCTAAAGTGATAAGGATTAATCATCCTGTAAGTAGATTGGGATTGCATCATCCCTAGACATGGTGAGGTGTCTTAAAGTGATAAGGACTAATCATCCTGTAAGTTGATTCGGGATTGCATCGTCCCTAGACATGGTGAGGTGTCTTAAAGTGATAAGGACTAATCATCCTGTAAGTTGATTCGGGATGGCATCGTCCCTAGACATGGTGAGGTGTCTTAAAGTGATAAGGACTAATCATCCTGTAAGTTGATTCAGGATTGCATCATCCCTAGACATGGTGAGGTGTCTTAAAGTGATAAGGATTGATCATCCTCTAAGTTGATCTGGATTGCATCATCCATAGACATGAGAGATGTCTTAAACTGAGAGGGACTGATCATCCCGTAAGCGGATCAGGATTGTATCATCCTTGGACCTATGTCCTAAAGTGAGAGGGATTGATCATCCCGTAATAGGATCTTGTGTGTTGCAGGGTATGCTGCTATTGTGTATACTTGTATTGATGAGGATACTTGTATTGATGATGTGTATACTTGTATTAATGAGGATACTTGTATTGATGATATGTATACTTGTATTGATGAGGATACTTGTATTGATGATATGTATACTTGTATTGATGAGGATACTTGTATTAATGATATTTATACTTGTATTGATGATGCTGCTGATTGTGATGATCTAGATGATGATGATGTTGATCGTGATGATCTAGATGATGATGCTGCTGATCGTGATGATCTAGATGACGATGATGTTGATCGTGATGATCTAGATGACGATGCTGCTGATCGTGATGATCTAGATGACGATGATGTTGATCGTGATGATCTAGATGACGATGATGTTGATCGTGATGATCTAAATGACGATGCTGCTGATCGTGATGATCTAGATGACGATGCTGATGATCGTGTGATGACGATGCTGATGATCATGTGATGACGATGTTGATGATCGTGTGATGACGATGTTGATGATCATGTGATGACGATGCTGGTGATCGTGTGATGACGATGTTGATGATCGTGTGATGACGACGCTGATGATCGTGTGATGACGATGCTGATGATCGTGAGATGACGATGCTGATGATCGTGAGGATCTAGGTGTTGATGTTGTTGTAGATGTTCGAGTGATATAGAAGATAAAGACTCGGTACTGAAGATGTTGATGTTCCAGTATTGAAGATGTTCCAGTAACTGCTTGAGTGACTGATGATGTTGAGAAAGATTCCAATGATTTATAGATGTATCATGTATGATGTTGACGACTCCTTGCTCGTGCAGATGTTGTTATAATATCCTTCTCGTTAAGGGGGAGTGTTGAGATATTGTAACTTCAAAGAATATTATATTTGTACTTTATTATTCTGGAGATGTTTCATTCCTCCGTGAAGATCTTATTGTATATCCGGAGATGTTTATTCCTCCGTCAGATTGTGGTAACTTGGGTTATTAGACTTCCCTAGTGGGGGTCGGCCCTGTATGTGTTATGTGGGTCAAAAGGTTATTAGACCACCCTAGAGGGGTCGACCCAGTCAGTGGTAATGGGGTATTTAACCCAATGGTTAAAGACGAGCCTACATGATTTGTGTAAAAGAAAAGTCGAAGTAGTGTATAAATAGAGGAGGTGTATTCCTCATTTAACACACACTTCACTCACTTGAGAGTGGCACACTTATGAGAGAGAGGTTTGCTATGGAGAAGGAGGAGCTTATGCTAAGGGTTACATCTTTTGTATTTGCTGGTCATCTATATTGAGGAAGCTTTGCTGGGTTTTCTACCCCATGAGGGTTTTCCAGGGTAAATTTGCGTCTCTTGTGTTTATGCTGTGCTTGTTGTTTCTTCAGTGATCCTATATATGCTATTATTGTGAAATGGAATGTAATGCTGCTATTTTCTGTCTTAGCATATTAAATCTTAACACTGATATCCCATATGTCCTGAGTAGGGTTTCTGATGGAATTCTGGGAGAATATTAGGTCTAATGTCTCTGTTTTCCAGAACATAAAGTCTCTCCTTTGACCATAACAATCCTGACTTGTCTATCTTATATTCCTTTTGTTGTTGGAATAAACTATCCTCTTGAATCTTTTTGAGGATCTCGACATAGAATCAGTAATTCCTACATGTTTTTCTAATCCTGTTGTGCAAGTTTGAGTCAGTCTAACTTACTGTCACCTCATATAACATATGTTCCTGTCAACTTAAAGCATCAGTGATCTTGTTCTCCTTTCCTTTTATGTGTTTTAGCTCAAAGTGGTACTCGCTAAGGAAGGCTAACCACCTGGCTTTCCTAGCATTTAGGTCAGGTTGGTCAAATAAGTAATTCAAACTCATGTTGTCCATCTTCAATAGGAACTTCTTTCCCATAACGTAATGCCTACACATCTTTAAGGTGTGGATGATGGCAGCTAGTTCAAGATCATGCATGGGGTAGTTCTGTTCGTGTTCCTTCAACTTTCTTGACTCATAGAAGATGGCGAAGTCATTTCACATAAGGACTCCACCAAGTCCTTCTTTGCTTGCATCTGTGCAAACAACGAAGTCCCTATCGATATCCACAATTCGTAAGATAGGTGCACTAGCCAAAAGTTGTTTTAGTTTCTGGAAGCTTTCTTTGCACTTGGTTGTCCAAAGGAACTTGTTTTCCTTTCTCTGCAAGGCAGTCATAGGACAAGAAATCTGCGAGAAGTTCTCAATGAACTTCCGGTAGTATCTGTCTAAACCTAAGAATGATATTATGTCGGTCACGCAAGTGGGTGTAGGCCATTCCTCTATGAATTTAATATTTTTAGGGTCGACCACTATCCCCTTCTCAGAAATGATGTGACCTAGGTACTATATCTGTGGTTTGTATAAATCACACTTGCTAAACTTAGCGTAAAGTTGGTGTTCTCGTAACACTTGCAACACTATCCGGAGATGTTCTTTATGTTCTTCCTCACTTTTGGAGTAGATCAAAATGTCGTCAATGAAGACTACTACGAACTTGTCTAGGTATTGACTAAAGATGATGTTCATCATGCACATGAAATTTGCAGGTGCATTTGTCAATCCGAAAGGCATTACCACAAACTTGTGATGACCATATCGGGTTCGAAAGGAGGTCTTACTGATGTCTTTGTCATAGATTCTTACTTGGTAATAACCAGATCGTAGGTCGATCTTTGAAAAGATCTTCGCTCCTCCGACTTGATCAAGCAAGTCATCAATCCTAGGTAGTGGGTAACGGTTCTTGATGGTTAATTGGTTGAGTTGACAGTAATCAATGCACATCCGCATTGTCCCGTCCTTCTTATTGACAAAGAGTATCGGTGCTCCCCAAGGAGACACACTCGCTTGAATGTAACCCTTTTTGATCAACTCTTGTAACTGCAACTTGAGCTCCACCAAATCTAGTGCGCTCATCCAGTAACAAGCTTTAGAAGCTGGTACCGACCCGGGTGTCAATTGTATAGAAAAATCTAAGTCTCGTTTGGGCATTAACCCTGGTATTTCATCGAGAAATACATCCTTGAATTCTACAAGAACTGGGAAGTCCTCGATCGTTTGTTCCCTATCGTCTTATACGTTTTGAATGTTAACTACAAAGAGTTCACAACCCTTCCTTATGCATTTCTTTGCATGTAAGGCAGATATTTGTCTGACGGAAACTTTCTTAGGTATGCATTGGATCTTATTTTGATTCCCTTGGTTGTCCATGCATAGTATTGACTTGTTCAAACAATCAAGCATGGCGTGGTGTTGTTCCAACCAGTCCATGCCGATAAATACGCCATAAGAACCTAGTGGTAAGATGTTTAAATCTACCCTCGTTGGAAATCCATTCAAATATAACTCACAAGTTCTAACTAGTTCAGAGACTTTCTGTTTGGTACTAGTGGCTAGTTGTACTAGCCATGGTCTCTCGTGTTTCTCTCAGTTTAACTTACAAGTATCACTATCTTAGGGGAGACATAGCTTCGACATGCACCGAGATCGATCAAAACTGAAATAGATGTGTTCGAAACTTTACCTTCAATATCGACCATATTGGTCTGGTGATCTGCTTGTCAGCCATCAAGTGTGGCATAAATTCTTGGTGTTCTTGCCATGTCCCCTACCATTGGGTTTTCTTGTATGTTGTGTAAAACTCCATCCGTCTTGTTGGGACAATCTCTGAAATAGTGGGGCCCTTGGAACTTCTAGCAAGTAATGGTTGGTGGGGAAGATTTTGCTACTTTGTTAAAAGTTGGTCTATTGGTATGTAGTGTGGGCACATTTGGTCATGCATGAGGTCGGTTTAAATTTCCATTGGGCAGGAAACTATTGTTTTGTTTCCGGTATGGTGGTGGCCTAAGACCTGGTCTTCGGTTGTCTGAAAAAAGTTCTGAATCTATCCATGTTTCTGTTTTTGTTATCATTTCTTAGCTGTCCATGTTCATAATAGAGTCTAGCTTTGTGCAAAGTCATGTCTAAAGTTTTAGGCATGTCAAACTCAATTTTCTCTCAAAAATTGGGAGGTAGGCATCCTAAGAACTGTTGTATCTTGACTTTTCCATCTTTTATGTAGGGTACATAATGTAGTAGATCCAGAAATCTGTTGATCAAGGATTCCATAGTTAGGGAGCCCATCTTCAGTTCATGAAATTCTTTTATTTTTTTTTTCAAAGAACCGTTCTGACATGTACTTGTCTTGGAACAAATTGTTGACATCCCTCCATCTAATGTTCTTTACTTCGTTCCCTTTTGTATGCTTTAGGTCTCTCCACCATCTAGCTGCTTTTCCATTTAAGTTGCAAATGGCTAGCCATGCTTTCATCTCACTAGAATAATTGTGGAATTTAAAATACTTGTTCATTCCTAATAGCCACTCTTCAGCTTTATCCCTAGTATTTATCTCTCTATCATAAGTTGGGGATTTAATTTTTCGAAACTCTCCCTACAAACTGTCATCATTTTTCCTCCTTTTCTTGCAAGGGGAAGGTGAACCATCATCATTTGAGGACCTCTTACAGCCCTCTTCCATGAATTCAGGTATGTGTTCTTCATACTCATCCTCTTTAGGAATGATGGATATTTTTGCGTGATAGTTGTTTTCTTTGGATATGTTTGCTGAGTGGGTGGACTGTCCACAGGGTTTTGCCCTTGTTAAACTCTGAAGTAGAGCTTCATTTATTGCTTGTTGTTCTCGTCTTTCCTGCATATTGTCGTCTCTGAAACTCTACAATTCTGCTTGTAAACTCTATATCAACTTCATTAGATCTGAGTTTAATTCTACCACGATCTCTTGTTCTCGTGGTGGGGAATTCAAGTTCCCATGTCTATTGTTGTCCTCTTCTACATTCATGCTGTAGACTATTTTAAATACCTGTAATGTTCCAACAATTAGTAAGAACAAAATTCTATTAGTTTGTATATATATGAAAAGAAATTTATAAGTACATTTTGCGAAATATATGTATCTGCAGTGGATGTCTGCTGTAGTGAGCCCAAAAGGTCTCTTAGTGTTGTAGTTGGGCTTTGATGCCACTTGTAATGTCCCTAAAACTGTAAATTTAAAAACAAATTATGTATGTCTATTGTCATCAATTTGGTCAAATGATTAGTAAATTAACTTCAGCACTGAGAGATGAATAGATGACTTAACGATGTAATGTAGATGTAAAGTTTTCCTTCTGTTTATAATTCTCTGCTTGGTTTATTTATTGTACACGGATACATTTGTATTTCTGTGGAAGCGATGTTTTGGGCAGTGATTCTAATGATCCACATTGAATTAATGGATATATTTTTGTTTTGTTGAAAAGCCTAAAAAGTGCATACCTTAATCTCTAATTGTTTACTCTTCTGCTATAATAATAGATCTTCATTTAAGATAGGGTCCTTTATAAATCTTTAAAGAGCTTGAGGTGATGAAAATGGTGGCAAGGCCGGGCTTACTTAGCTTTTATGCTAAGGTCTACTTCTACTTTTGTTTTTGTAGGTATTTTAAGCTAATGCTACATAACGTTGTAATATTGTATAAGAACTTTGTACAAAGTTGAAATGTGATCAAAGCTTATGCTAAGGAAATCAAAATCCAAGAGGACTGTTGCTCCACTATAGAGAGTGGCTAAACATTTCGATATTAGTGGGGTTTGGTTTGGCATTTAATGCAGCAATCGTTGTGCTACCCAACTGGAGTATGGGAAGGTTCAAGTGCCTAGTTTGTTCTTCGTTGTAGTTCATTTCGTGTTTGATGGGAGTGAGCTCTGTAGGGTTTATTCGTTTGATAGTAAGAGAGAAAATCTCTCTGGTTTTCGAATGTGGCCATGAAAGCCAACGTTGGCCACGAGCGTAAATCAGGACTTCACTCCACTTAAGTGACAGGGAAGAAAGAGAGTGTATCCATAAGTTTAAGGTAAACCTACTCGCTTTACACTTTAGTAAGTTTTTTTGCTACTCAGTTTCGATTTGGGAAAGTTGTGACTAATCCTCACTTGTTTTCTTTGTGACAGGGTTTGTGTTGTTGGAGGTTTCGAGCTTGGCATGAATAAGGTCTTTGTATCTATGATGACCATGGGTAAGCCTGGTACATTGTGGCCATTTCTCCCCTCAAGCGAATGCTTAATCGAACTGGTTTCTTTTCTCACCATGTAGGAGATGGGAATGGTTTAAACCTTTCGGGGTTTTGGAATGTATTTTAATGTTTCAGTTTGGGGCTTTAGTGGGAAGACATGACTTATGTATAAAGCAGTTTCATTTTTGTTAATGGAACAGAGGAGGCCCTAACTTGGCTCCTATACACTTCGATTTATGGTTTTGGTGTTTGGAAAATTCTATTTATAATTAATATAAAGTTTGGTATTTGATCTCTGTCTGATTTGTGGATATACTCTAAATGATTTTAAGCTACTGTGGGAAAACATTGGCTTGTGTAACTTTTTAAATGAAGACATGGAATGTTTGAAGTAATCGAGACTTCAAGTTAATTGATATTTCTATTGACTCTTTGTAGGGTGAATAAGTAGCATAGCCCTATAGCTAACGCTGCCGGGAGTATACGTTGTTTATGTATTGATGTATTTTACCTTTTAGGATATTTATGCTTAACCTAGGGTTTTTACAATTTCATTGGGTGAAGACTGAGCATGAAGCTCCTGTCTGCATTTGTAATTTAATGTGTTCTCAGTTTTTACTCTCGTCCTTTTAACTTATGCGCTTTGATCTGGAAATCGAATCAATCTGTGGAATGAATGGTCTAAGTTTTGTTAAATTCTATTGATGGACACAGCCCTAACTGTTTGCACATTGCTTTGCTTATGCGTATGGAGATTAGAGCTTTCAATATGATTTTTATTATAAAGAATGTGTATATGTTCAACCAAGAGCAGAGCTTTGGTGTAATTTAAATTCTAATGCGTTCCCAGTTTAGGGAAAATGTGACCTCTGTGAAAGAAATCGTTTTTCAGCATTTTTAGGGCTGGGAATGAATTTACTGTGTAATTTATTATCTTTGTGTTTTGGCTGCAAGAAAGAAAAAGGTCCCGAGTTAAAATCTTTGGGGAATGTTCTTATGCAATTTTTTTATGGGAAGAGCCCTAGCGTTAGAATTGCAGTCATCTTTTACCTTTCTCTATGGTTTAATGTTTATTATGAGTGGATGGCAATCCACGTTGTAGCATGGACCTTCATGTAATTCGTAGATTTTAAATGTATTGTGTGGAGAACTCGATCTCGAGTCCTTGTTTTTATTTAGGAGAATGTAAGTCAACAAATGCACCCTAAATGTAACATCCTGTGTATGGCGACTTAAGAGAATGAATATGTGGTGGTTGCTTTTATGTGTGATGTTTTAGCTATGGTTAAATTTCTTTGCTACGTTGATATTTGTTGAAATGAGACTATACCCAATATCTTCCAGAGATTGGTTATTTAAATTAATATGTTAATTAAATGTTGGCACAGTAAGGTTTTGAAACTTAAAACATGAATTTAAACTTGAAATATAATTATTCTAACCAGGGGAGCCAATGCAATAGCCCTTGCTCCCAATGCATGGATTTTAATCAGAAACGAGATTACAGTAATTGAATTTAAATCATAAACTTTTAGCTTGTAACATAAAAGTAATTCATACTTGAATTTGCAGCTGGGATCCTCTCCTTACACAAGCCTGCATACCTCAAACACTAGTTAATGGAAACAATTATGTTTAGCTGACTTGTAGGATGTAACCAAATGACTTTGGAACTATCACGTTCCTCCCAACCATGATCCGGAACCTTTCCTGGTTCTGATCGGATCCCCCCGAGCTGGCTCCAACATGTAATAGGAAACTAGAGGACCGAGGGCAGACAACTGATGATAATCCAATCTTGGAATAATTTACTCTTTCAGTTATGTGGGACAGATTCTCTCTTGTTACCATAAAAGAATGATAAAAAGATAGATTCCCTCTCTTTGGGAATTGTCCTAGTTTTTATAGGTGAACTTTTGAAAAATTAGCAGTTGAGAATATTAATTTCTTTAATATTAACTTAACTTGATTTTCAGTTTGAATTAATATATATATAATTCTGAAACTTTTATTGATTTATAACTTTAGTTTGTCTAGAACTTTTTAACTTGTTCTCTTATAAATTTATTAAAGGAACTTGATATTATCTTGTAACATAATAATTATATTTTTGCTTATGAATAATATATTTATTTATAAGTGCTATCCTTCACTTATATTACTATCTTTATTTATAAGTAATATCTTTTACTTATAATTAGTATCTTTCATATACATTTATTTATGTGTATCTTTTGTACATGAGTGAGGCTCTTTATACTCAACCACTTTAATTAAATCAAGTAGGTATATAGCATTATAAGTTTTGATGCTTTATTAATTAAGGTCCACTCTTTTGACAAAGCTTTGGTAGGTTCGGATGGTCGACTAGGTTATGTAGCTCTAGGGCCCTTTTGCATGTTGGATTACCTCGTTTTCTGTGGTAGTTTCCTCCATCCTTGATGAGATGAGTAATGAATCAATTAATCAGAATAAAATAAGTATGATGACTGGTGCTATTGAGAGCCTTCCTCAACTCAACACCTTCTTAAGTAAAGTAACCCCTAGTGCTATTTAGAGATTAGGCTCAACACTTTTACATGGGCGTTACGCTAGAGCAATTCCAAAGCTCTTTGCTCAACACTAGTGCAAGGATGTATTTGTAAGATACACCTAGGGATACAATGGACAAAGATCCAATGCTCTAGAGCTTATGATTAACATCAAGTTTTGGAGTGCTCCAGGGCTTATGCCCAACACTCTATGTACATCGGGGCTTATGCGCAATACATAATAAAATTCCTCTATGTACATTAGGGCTTATGACCAGTACATGGGTCATCCATGTGCTCTAGAGTCCACGCTTAACACATCATAAAAGTTATTCATGCATATCAAAACTCTGCACGGTATATAAAAAATATCATCTCGGTATATTAGAGTTTGTACCCAAATCTCATAATAAAACATCAATCAAATACTTTGGGGCTCCCTACTCAGTATATAACAATAAACTGCATCTGTCAGGGTCCATGCCCAAATATGTATGTCTATAACTAATGTATGTCATGTGCATCGGGGCTTACACCCAACATATATAATAAAAGTTAAACATGTGCATTGGGGCTTATGCCCAGTATACCAAAATAAATCATATGTATCGAGGCTTATGCCCAATATATAACATCAATATAATCAGCAAAATTCGGGATATTACAAAAGTGTTGTTGGTTTTCTCTTTGTGAAGGACCATTCATGAATTTTTGGACCTAGAATGGTACCAGAGGATCTTTGCACAAAACAACTAAGGCCAAACTCCATTATTGAGGTTCCTCTCTTTTTCTCATTTTCTGTTCAATATATTTATATGCATAGTAGATCTGAAGGAAAGGTAGAATAAGTATTTATTTCAATTTGTCAGTGAGCTTGACCCACTCATCGAGGGAAGCACTTAACTTTCTAGTTCTGTGCCACTTCTATTTACAACAAAAAATGTTGACCATATTGGGGAAATATCTATAAAATATTCTCAGTTAAGGTTGTTATGCTATGTTTTTCCTTCTTAAAGGAGGTAGAATTGTGTTACTGCATTACGATTAGTTTGTGCTATTTCAAGCCAAATTTGGATTGTTTTCTTGTTGTTGGTTTAATTTATTTTACCAAAATTTTCTCTTGGTTTCACTTTCTATGTAGATAGCTGCATCCAGTCGAATTACCAAAGGAAAACAACAACCTATATTTTACACCCATCATATAGGTTAGATGTCATTCTCACCTGCATTATGCATTTGACCTTTGACCATTTGTCACCAGCCCTAGGTGCGACCTCGCTTTTTAACCGACACGGAGCCTTCACATTGTTATAGAAGTGTCTTTCTTTGGTGGTAGGGATTGTCTGACCATGGGTTACTTATATAGAGCCTTTTTATGCATTTTGCGTCCATGCCATTGTCTCTCATTAGGATCGAGAGTCTTTCGTAGTTACGCCATGACTTTGTGATAAAGACTCACACTCTACTTTGTCTTATGCTTGCCATCACCCATAAGGACTCCCCCATTGTATATCGAGTTGTGATTGCATTGCATCATCCTGCTTGCCACTTGAGCCTTGTGCTGATTCCCGCTTACTCAATCATTAGCTAGGTTCTTGAGCACTTTCCCTTTCGAGCCAAGCATAGATTTCATTTTCCTTTCACAATTTGATGACCCTTTTACCCTGAGGCAACACCCCCCCGAGTGTCCACATCTTGCACATGCTTCCTTGCATTGTTCATAGGTATGTTCCACTACTTGGGACTAGTTTTCTTTCCATTTGACACTCGTTCCCTCACCTATTGTACTATAAGAAATTTTATTCCTTTTCAAGATTTCCTAATATGAAAAAGACCAAAAAAATCAAATATTCCAAAAAGTCGGACGAGAAAATATTTACTTCATTTTGTTGGCAGTTGTTGTGTCGCGATTGAACAAAGCATTCATTCCATTCCATCGATTATGAGTCGGGGCTATAGTTGGACCTTAGGAGCTGTACTCATTTCTCATATTTTATTCCACCGACTGGTTAAGCTTCCAGTCATTATGGAGCCCTTTGTTGATGCCTCCTGGATCGCATAGTGTTATTGTCGTCTAGCACTTGAGTCCATGCTTCCTGAGTCTATCCATCTGCTTATGCTATTGTTCAAAGGAAGTTCTGAAACCAGAGTCGGCCACTCCTTAGATCTCTTGACTATTGCATGTCGGCCATCCTTATTGAGTCATTCCGTTCGTCCGAGTTCTTCCAAATATTTCAGCGTAGATGTTACCTCATGCTGGTTGATGGGGGATGCCTTACTGCCCTCCTTCCATCGAGTTTCGTTCTGTCGACTTCAACTCATTTATTCTGGAATTGAGACTTAGAGTCGGTTGAGTACCTTGAGGCTTGCAGTCATTAGTGGTAGGTTCTCTCACCATCAACGGTTTTGGGAATACATCAACGTCCCCTGATCGATGGATTCATCTTATTGTTCGAACTCAACACATCTATTCACACTTTGATGATTGTACTCTATGACTTGCTGCCCATTTTCATTATTGGTGGGTTATCTCGCGTGTTAATGGTATACATCATTGACCGGTAATCAAACGATGTCACATAAGGTTTGACTTCAACACCTTTATTCACTTGATGGGACTTGCGCCATAGATGATTTGTGTAGAAGACCCCATACATTAGTAGCATTCAATATGCTGCTCATGATCGTGACTGTACTTATGAGATATCTTTTCTCATACACCAGTAGTTTGTACCTCTAGTATTGCACCAATTGTTTCCTTTTCAACAGGAGACCATTTCTTAATGTATGGGTCATGGCTATGACCACCTATGACATGTATTCACTATGTACTACCTATCATGGCCATTGTATCATATTGTTGTATTGTACCGAGTTGTATTCAGAGATATTATTGTATGATGACGAGTGGGCTACTTTTTCCATTTGTGTCTCCATCACTCCACTTCTGACATTTATAATGTATTTTGACCATTGTAGTACCTTCTCTGACCTCACACATTAGGGGGCATCTGTTACAGCGTATTTTTCCACCTTGTGAGCATCAGCATTGATTGGCCTTCAGTATCCATTGTATTGAATCAGATCCATTATTTTCCCTTCTGGAACCAAGCTTCCCTATTTTTGTTCTTGTACACTTGTTGTTCCATTATAGCTAGCGTACACGCAGGCTGCACCTAATTAGCCCGTGTACATCGAGTTACATGGTAAAAAACAATAAAAACTCTATTTTTACTCCCAAAAAGTGTTCTTAGAGTGACCTTTGGCCCTCCATATACCCCAAAACGACTCAATTTGACCTTTCACTTACCTTTGGAAGGCTATATATTGAACTACTATGGTGTGTGGAAGAGAGGAGAAAGAGAGAGCAACATAACTCTAGTGGATTTTTTCCGCGACTTGAGTCTACACTCATTGATCCTTGTTGTTGTGAACTTCTTATGTTCACCTACCAAACTCCTTTCATAGTTTGAGTTTCCCATTGCACGGGGGATTGAAGTGGTGGAGGCACAAGTGGAGAGACCTAGTTCTTGGTCCAGATTGGTTTCCGGCAAGAGGTTGTATCATGTACTTCTTGTTATTATTAATGGAAATAATCATTTTCTCGTCCAATTGATGTTGTGAATGTTGTTTAAATTACATTGGGTTACATTTGCTTATGATATCATGGACCATGCTATTGATTATGCTAATATCTTTCACATATTATATGCACTTGCTTGTATTTTTTGTTGAGACTAAGCTGCAGGTTCAATTGTATATTGGAAAGCTCAACGGGGATCTACTTCGAACATCCGGTTGAAGGTTGGTCTTATTCTCCATATATTAGCATTTTCATTTATATAGCATTACATTGAGAATTGATTTCATTTCTGGTAGTCATCTGTCTGTTGTGGTCTGCCCCGAGCCATAGGAAGTTTTTCTCTGTAACAGATACCAAGTTTATTTAGTCATTTTTTGAATCTCAATAGGGGTGACTACATCATGTAGGTCCAAAATTAAGTACACAACTTTCAAATTTCATACCTTTATTTTTGTTGACTTTGTAGGCTTTATAAAATTCATGGTTTTTTGTTGGATCCACTTAATCACTTGCATGTGTGTATTCACATTAAAATTAAAAAAAAAAATATTCATGTAGTTGCATGATTAGTTTTCAATTCTTTGTTTCTGCATGGTGGAAGAGTTTTGTAGGTGTTGGAAACTAATCCTTAAAGGAAGGTGAAGGTGATCAATCACCTTCAAAAATCCAAGAGACCCCTTGCAATATGCAACCAAGGGTCATATTTTTGTTGTATTTATATGCACATCATCTTAATGAAATGCATTCAAGCTTATTCTAAGTCTATTGGCTTTATTTTTAGTCATTTTCGTATAATCCGGTGTCTATTGGATTTGTTTTTAGTCATTTTCGTGTATGCCTTTTTGAGGCATCTAATAGTGGTATCAGAGTGCCTGTTGTTCTCAGGCATGTGGAAGCTATGGCCCTTTGTTTACATATCACCTGAATGTTTGCGGATACGTGAATGCTACATGAAGGGATGACAATCCATCCACCTCCTTCAGTTTGCGCAGATACCTAATGGTTCCCAAGGGTTGTTACAAATGTGTTTCTTCTAGTCCTATCTCTGAGAAACTAATGATCTGGCTTCATTTTGAATGATGCAATGTTGTTCTTGGCGAAGTGTAACCCTCTGCATTGATATGCATGCTAGTGAAGAAAACAAACCCCAAGCCGCGTGAAGTGGGAATTCCAAGCAAGTTGTGCATCCACTCCGAGGGTTATAGAAGCAACTGCAAGTGCATCCAGTGAATATATGTCCTATGAAATTGTAATCTATTGGTGCAATCTGATCCACACGATTGTAAGCTATACACACTATCAATTGGCTGAAGAAGATGCTTTTATGCTGGATCTGTTGCTTAATGTAACTTTTTCAAGGTCTTGAAACATCTCCCTATGGGATCAATTTGAACCGTGGAGGTTTAAAAGCTACATGCAAATGGTGCCATGAAACCTTGAGTACAAGGACGGCATTTCTAGATCATGTGGTATTGTTGGAGATCGCGTGGTATCCGTGTGATAAATTCCCACTTCATACCTCTTATGGACATGCGTAGGCAAAATATTCTAAATGTTATTTTGACAGAGATTGGTGTAGTGCAGTACTTGTTTAAAGATTTTATCTCACAACAAATCCAAAAACATTTCTAGACATCGACAGTCGGCTACGCGTTGGTATTGTCTCTTTTTTCTCAACTTCTAAAAGGCTACATATTGGAGAGTGAGCTTCCTATCATTCTTTTGGACTGAGCTTCCTATTAGAGCATTGGACATGGAGCTACTACTACAAACTATTTCCTTCTTGAACTGGTGCATGTGATTCTAATTGTTTCTATGTGCGGTGGGTTGGACATTGTTATTAGTTGTTTATTTACTGCGTTGAGGACATCGAATTGAATTTTATTACACTTGTAATTGTTGAGAAGCAGCTGGCCTTGACATCACAACATGGCATTCAAGTCTAGATATCAGTTGAAGAGGCATGATTTTAGTATGTTTGTAATCGCATGTTTGTGATTACAAAGAGGTAAGGAATTCAATTTCTGATTTTTTAACTTGAGGATCATCACTAGAAAACATTGAATTTTATTATAAGTTCACTTGTAAATTTTGATTCAAGCTATCTTTAAATGGGTGCATGTTCAATTGAGATCGATACCCTTCATTCTTTGAGTTTGATTTTGTTTAATCTTGTCTGTAAAATGGCAGAGTTGTAGGAATCCCTTATCCATTTGAGCGAGTCCTTAATCAAATGGAAAGATTAAATGGTTTGGTAGAGTTACTGAACACTCTATTGTTTTCCTCTATTGACAACACTGTCATGATCGAAAAGGATACACTCACTGTCATTTGGCATTGTGTACAAGATTCACGAGAAACTATTGATTTTTTAGAGCTTGCATTCTAGATTCTATAAGAAGAAAAAAATTATGAACTTGTTCTTGTTCAGAACAATCCTCTTCATGATTATGTTTAGTAGCATACACTAAATGATATCACTTTAGAAGCACATAAGCAAATCAGTGGCACCCCATAAGAAGTGAAAGAAAATGAAGATGAATATATGCATATAGAGGTTCTTCTTTTTCTTTCCAAGCCCATCATCATACCATGGGAAGAGATCATCAACAAAAGCACATAACCAGTGTTGGATATGAAAAGGAAGTAATAGTTCACATTCCTTATTTATCTAAGTCCATCCAGATTCAGAGTGTTGGATTCCTCAATGAAAGTTCATCTTCATCCACATAAGTTCAGTTTTTAATGTGCCAACACTGCGATCGATTTGGCCACGTGAAAAATCATTGTTTTGATCTTCACCCTTGTAAGAATTTTTGAAAGCACACACATTATTTAAACAGCTGCTTCATTTTGAAGAAACATGCAAGAGAGAGGATTCACTATGGGTGGATCGCTTCTTAGCAATGGTCCTCAACAAACAATAATATTTATAAGTCATATAGGAGAGTTCATTCACGAGTATTGTCACATATTGCAGTTGAGACATGCTATTCTCCTCACATTGTTCCTAATATGGGGGAATTATGAATATTCATAAACAAGTGAGCAAGAACAAGCGAGTGAGGAAAAGAGATCCTACACCATATCCAAATCCTTGATCCCGCTAAGCTCAGAGTTGTATCTAGAACTAGAGCCAAAGCCACGACTATCGATTTAGTAGAATATTGCACCAGATTCTACTAAAATTTTGAAATGTTCAAAGAACCTCTAAGCCTTCGATACAAGTTCAAGATTTTGTGGTCAGTTTCAATCCACTTATTTAGTAGAATAAAAATAACTTATGATAGCCTTTCATAATTTCTAGGAACCTATAATATTTTAAGCCAAGTTCCCAAGTTTGTGGTCAGCCTTAAACCACCTTCATGGTTCATGATTTCTAGCTGTTGAGATTAAGAGTTTGTGATAAGATTCAAACCACCCACATAGTGAAATATTTCAACTTCTTCTATCCCCCTTCGGTTGGTGGTTATCCAAAACCACCACTTTAGGTAGCACTTGTACTTAGGAGGAGAAGTCATCTTCTACTAAATTCAATGGCATAGTCGGATTGTCAAGTTTGAGTTGTTTAGTCTTGTGTAGCCGGATTTGTCCATATTTCATCTTTCTTTTCTTGGACTCACATACAACCCTTTGGATTAAGGGGGATTTTGTTGGAAACTAATCCTTTAGTGGAGGTGAAGGCGAATAAACACCTTCAGAATTCAAAGAGTCTCCTTGGAATATGAAAACAGGGGTCAGAATTTGTTGTAATTATATGCACATCATGTTAATGAAATGAATTCATGCTTATTCTAATCTAGTGTCTATTGGATTTTTTTTTAGTCATTTTTCTTGTGTGCCTTTGTTAGGCACCTAATAGTAGGGTACATGTTTTTCCTTTTTTTTTTTCAATTTGCAATCAAGAAAAAGATTTCATGTAGTTATTTGTGTCTAAAAACATAAAACTGAATCAGATTTTGCTTCGTTCCACAAGAATAAAATATTGAATTGCATTTTTTATTTCAGATAGTTTATTTATTTCCCAACATTTTCCATTTCCTTTGGGTGTACACAAAGTAATTTTTTTTATTCTCAGAATCCTTGTTGTTTTCATCAAAAGAAAAAATGAAATTGCATTCAATATTTTTCCATTTCTTTACAACCGAATAGATTTTTCTTGATTGAATGGTAAATTTCATGTTTTGCATTTGAGTGTTAGAAGGAAAAATTTGTTAATTGAATGGAAAACTTACATTCTTTGATCTTTCTTTTCTAGCAAATTTTGAGTCAAGACATCACAACTATTTCACTCCTACCTTTCAACAAATAAAAACCAGTAAAAAATGAATAATGAATTTAAAATCATCTAGACTTTGTTTTGTAGAAAAGACAAGGCCACCAAAATGAAACTAGGAATTGAATAATGAGTGATAAATCCAATTGTAGAAAGGATCACTTTCCTGGAAATCTCATCTCACACATGTGTCAAACACTACAATCAAGCTAGTAAGCAAGTGGAGTAGATTTCTCCCATTCACTAGTTTGGTGGGATTGCTATATGTACAAGGGATTTGGATTAGAGTGGAAAGTCTTCCAAGTGAGACCACTTTTATCTAAAGTTTCGAGCTAATCATTTAGTACTGTATCATTCCCATATGAATAATATTGATTCACTGATATGATTGAATATTTCCATTTATATTTTTAGTAACATTGATATGACTCAATATTACAAAACAAAAATTGTTTCATTTTTACAATTTTTACATAAAAAAGTACTTAGAAATTAAATAATTGTTTCAAAAACCAAAGTACACTTTGAGGAAATACTAGATTGAGATATTACCTCAATTCTTTTCTAACATAGGGTAATCACCTATAATGACAATTTGTCCCCCCAATCAATCAAAGAAATTCTAGACAAACATACTCATAGGTATCCCACCACCTTGGTGGGCCTTGAATATGCTCCACCAATGCATCTTGGGCTCTCTTGACCCATGCCATGGAGTATATATCCTTAGGTGCATTGATCACACCCTCTCCGTAAAGAATGAAAAATAAAATAGAATCATATCCAAATTTCTTAAGTTTCCCTGTCTTGAACAATGTGAGATGATCATGCATATTGATCACAATGGATGAGCAATAATCAAATATTTTAGGATTTAAGAACTCTATAGAATAATACATATGCACTAGTGAAGCAAGGATCTCCATGGTTTAATCTGAGACTTGACTAATCATGAACAATCAAATCTTCAAGGAAAAATCTTGGACCTTTTTTATTGGCACTTGATTATTGCTCTTGTGAGTGCCCTTCTCACAATAAGAAATGATATATCCATTTCTAGCAATCATACTATGGCATTTCCCTCTTCCTTTTAGGATTATCAACGCCCTCATATGAGATAAAATTATAAGAAAACATATGTTCTCAACATCTATGTAGGATATCATGGAGAACTTGAAAGAATTTCTCATCGATGTCTTAGAACCTAGCAAGTCTCTACAATAAGTCACCCTGTTTGTAGATAAAAGAACTCTCAAAATCCTTTAGAAGTACATATTATATTAGGGGATATAACAATTGGTGCCTCTCCGCGTTAGCATCTACATCTTCACACTCCATTTCCTTCCATTAAGTCATGGTGGATAACCCTACAATAGATGATAAACAAGTTGGGGTAATTTTTATGGAAAAAGGTATTTTAATGACTTTTAGGGGGTAGCTACAATTGTTAACATATACAGTCATAGAATATTATGGTTATTGTATAGAAAAACCATGAACACGATAATTTTATCATGTATATTCTATGGAAAAATTACAGGTACACAATAGTGGTCCAAATAGAGTTTAGCATCGAGAAAAAATCAATAGAAATTAAAATTGAAACTAAAACAATGAAGAGGGGGTTATGATGAATTAGTTGGTGTGATCGGATGGAAAAAGAACTTGTCAAATATTCTTCAATCCAAGGTTGAATTTTTGGTGTAAAATATGTTTTTCCAAATTTACCAAATTACTTCAGTGAAAATGACAAAAAATATTTTTTACCTACCTTTAGTCACTTTGGACCAAATTTCATCGATACAAACTATAGAAGAGACATTTTTTCATTGTTTTGTAGAAAACAACCGTGATAATGTCATTTAAATTACTTAAATATGGTTTTCAATTGGCATGTTTGTGATGTACCCATCTGTTAGAAAAACAGGATCGCAGAGCAATAACAATAAAAATAAATGCAAATATAATCACACACACATTACAAGAGAGACACAGATATATCGTGGTTCACGCCAAGATGGGCTACGTCCACACTGAAGTTGCCAGTCCTTATTATTATTCCATCCAGCAAAGTGAAGGGATACAACCTGCAGCACAGCTGCTGCACTTCCTCTTCTCTGTCTCACAGTCTCTCTTCTTGATCTCAGAGATCTTTACAATTCATAAAACCTAAGACATCAACCCTATCCGTAACAATGTCTTTCTTTTATAAGGGAAATACAATGGGAAAATACCACGGGTTACCCAAAACCATGGGCCTGAAAACTGTTGGCGAGAACAACCCCAAAAATTTTCCTCGGGGGTGTTTCCCCCAAATCCCCTTTCTTGGGGGTGCTACCCCCGTGCCCCCCAGACCCCTTGAGGATCGAGCCGGGATCATAACCAAACTTGGGGTTCAAACATGGCTGAATCATCATCTATGAGACTGGAAGATCTGGCTCCACAACCAACACCATCCACCTCCATGACACTATTGAGATGATGGGTATTATAATTCCATTTTAACCCATTACTTTCTGCATTGATGCCACAATATTTACAATAAATTGATACATTTTATTCTATAGTGGAAGCATATTATAATAAATTGAATTTAATTGATTTCAATTCTATTCATGAATGCAAGCCATAATGCACATAAACCTAAGCATGCTAATTGAACATAATTCACTCAAGAATTCAAAAGCATGCACAATGAAAAATTCCATATAAACACACAAACATATAGCATAATTATTATCCATAGCATTCAACACATTTGACACTTATCTTTATAAATGTCTTGCAACTAGCTGCAAGTGAAGGACGTTCCTCCTATTCATAGGAACTCTATCAAAGTTGTTCTTTCTTTGATAGAGGATGCCCCTGGGAAAGCGATATAAATCCACAAGGGGTGAATTCCCACTCTTTTTACTCAATCCCACACTCACAAACTAAGAGTGTATACACTCCTTCCACAACTTTCCCCACCCTTGCACTCATCCCCCATCAACACACAAGGCATGAGACCCCCTTCTCTACTTTGTAGTCCCTCAAGATATCCCCATCACTTTCTAGTGTTCTAGCACATTCCAATTATGGAGTCTCCATGTCAGGGTACTAGGGATTCCATATGCATGCCAAGTCTCTCTCACATGGGCACAAAGCCCTTTCAAACGATTATTTTAGTGTACTTTTGTGAGAAGGTATGAAACTCATATTTTCCTCTATATAACATTCAAAGCTCATATGGAATGACAGAGTGGATTCAATTTTGAATGAATTATTGTGTGAATTATGGATTTTCTAATGAGATATATGCATGATTATGGCTTGACAAGTGGCTTCCCAAGAAGTGACTTCTTTTCCCTTCTTAATCTCTCTTAGGATAATTAATCCCATGATTACTTAAAGTAACAATTAAACTATGGTTAAATGAATTTGGGTTCAAAAGGTCAATAAAGGATAAGGACATTAGATAGGGTCATCACCCCTTATCCCTTACCTCTTTCCCCACTTATGAAATCATAGCCCCCAATCTCTTCTTCATCCTTTTGTACTTCCAGTTGTCAAGAATTTTTATATTAAAAAGTATGTACAATATTTACAATATCCACGGTCTTTTGAACCATATTATTTGAGCATATACCCTTTACATAATTACATACATATTACAAACTTGGTGTATAAAATGGGGTGTTACATTCCACTCCATCTTAATTTATGCACCGTCCTTGGTGCATAGAAAAAATACTATTTACATATACAAAATTGTACAACAAAATATTTCAAAATAACTATAGGTATGCCTCTTGCATTGCATCCTCCAATTCCCACTTTACTTCTATAGAGTTATAATGCATCCATTGGAAATTCACCTACCCTATCTCTCTTTTCTTGAGCAACATGGCCTTATTATCAATGACACATATTGGTTTCATTGGAATATCTCCTTTTGGTTCCATCTGAATCACAACCTAATCAATAATATGGCTAGGATTAGGTATATACTTTTTCAAGAACAACACATGAAATACATTATGAAATTTTATGCAAGAAGGCATTGCAAGCTCATATGAAACATGCCCTATCCTAGCCAATATTTCAAATGAACCACAATATCTTGGTGCTAGCTTAGGAAAAAAAATGAGTTTCAATGAACTCTTCTTCAGCTTGAATTCCAAATACACGTGTTCACCAACTCTAAGTTCTCTTATAACTTTGCTCATGTTTGCAAAAATCTTGTGTCTATCTTGTGTTGTATTCAATTTCTATTTGAGATTAACAATCTTCTTTTCCATCTCCTTAAGGAATTCTCACCCAATTACTATTATTTATACAGTATTGTCCCAACTGATTGGATTATTGTACTTTTTGCCACACTAGGATTCAAATGAAATCATCTTTAGAGAAACATGATACCCATTATTGTATGCAAGCTCCACAATGTACAAATAATCTTCCCATTTAGATGGTTGATCCATCACATACAATCTAATTATATCCTTAATAACTACATTCACCCTTTCAAACTGCCCATCTTTTTGTGGGTGAGATGACAATACTCAGATTCATATTTTTTCGAAATCCTCTGAATAGTCCCTTCCAAAATTTTGATGTAAACTTTGGATCTCTATTTCAGACAATGGCCTTCGGTATCCAAACAATCTAGTGATCTTCTACATATAAATATATACTATGTTAGCTACCTTTTGTGTTGACTTGATTGGTATAAAGTGAGTAGCCTTCATTAACTTGTCCACCACTACCATGATGGAATCATGTTGCTTCATTGTCCTAGGAAACTTAGTGATGAAATCATTCCTTGCCAAAAGTATTGAATTCTTACTATTGCAATTGTATTTTCGTATCTAGGGTGTCTTAAATATGGAACCTTATGGATCTTATTCATTATCAATTTTCTTCATTCAACATAAGTATGAACATAAACTCTATTTTTTTGCATAATAAGTCCATCATCTTCCAACTTGTAACCTTCATAGCTCTATTTAGAGGCGAAATTTATCTCTTGGGATAATTTTCGATCCTTTTTCCCCAAAAAAGATTCACCAATTTCCATTTTGTTCTAAAATTATTCTCCCAGCTTCCACATGATTATTTTTTTTACTCTAAACATCTCTAGAATTTCCCAAAAACTATAAAATACCTAGAAATTTGAATATTTTTAGAAAAAGATCGCCAAATATTTTAGGGTTGGAATTTTAGGAATTAGTAAGATTTTCAAAGGCTTATACACTGCAATAACATTATGGATTCTTAAAATTTTCCTTGATTTTGTTGTACATTTTAATGTTGCAATCCTGCTTTTAATTGAAGGTAATGCTCATCCGGTATGATAGCCTCAATAATTCTAGTTCTTAAATCTGATTTACACATGTTAATGGTTGTAGCATGCATTGCATGTACTCTCCTGGTCATTGCTTCAACAACCGCATTATATTTTCCCTTAATATGTTCTATCTCAAAATCAAACTCACAGAAATTCTAGCCATCTTGTCTACATGGCATTCAAAGTCTTATTTTCAAACATGTACATCAAACCATTGTGATATGTTCTTAACTCAAAATTCCTACCCATGAGATAATGTCTCCACCTATTTAATGAATGTACAATATATGTAATCTCTAAGTGGCATGTGACATAATTATTCTCACGCTCCTTCAATTTTCCGGATTCATAATAGATCACATACCCATTTTGCATAAGCAATCTACCAATTCCTTATTTGCAAGTGTCTGTGCATACCACCAAATTTTTATTTGGATTGGCAATCCTGAGAATTGCTGTACTAGTGATCAATCTCTTTAGTTGTTGGAAACTTTCTTCACACTTTAGAGTCCATTCAAATTTGACTCCTTTCTTCTACAATGATGTAATTGGATGTGCCACTTTTAAGGATCCTTCTATAAGTCTTCTATAGTATCGAATGAATCCCATAAAAGGTCTTACCTATGATACATTTATGGGTGTATGCCATCCCATGATAGCTTCAATATTCTTTGTATCTACTGATATTCATTCCTTAGATATGATGTGTCCCAAATATTGAATATGGTTTTGATGAAAAGAACATTTACTCAACTTAGCATAACGTTGATGTTCTCTTAGCACTTGTAGCACTAATATCAAGTTCTCTTCATGCTCCTCGTTTGATTTTGAATAAATAAGAATTTCATCTACGAATACAATGACATAATTATCCAAATATTGTCTAACTATGCCATTCATCAAGCACATAAAGGTAGTTGGTGTATTTGTTAACCCAAATGGCACCACTAAAAACTCACAATGAACATATTTGGTTCTAGAAGTTGTTTTGTTGATGTCTTATTCCTTTATCCTCACCTAATGATAAACTGATCTCTGCAAATTTATATTTGATAAAATCATTGCTCCTTTTAAATAATCAAACAAATAATCAATTTTGGGTAGAAGATACTTATTCATCACAATCACCTTGACGAAATTCCTGAAGTTAGTACACAATCTCAGAGTTCCAAACTTCTTATTTACAAAGAGTACTAGTGCTCCCCAAAAAGACACACATGGGAATATGCATAACATGCCTTGCACCATATTCTAATTCCATTCCTCATAAATACAAGTGAACATCATGTCATGGTAATCCAAAATAACATGATGTGTGTCCAACCAATCTATCCCAATAAAAATGTAATATGATCCAAGAAAATTTATGTTCATATCTAAAAAGTATGGAGTCGATTCATATCTAATGGACAACCCTTTACTATCTCATTGATTTTACTCTTTGATCTAGTTTCCAACTAAACCATCCATGATTTATCATGCTTATTTATCTTTAGATGAAATATTTCAACCAAATTAGGAACAATATAACTATGAATGTCTCCCAAATCAATTAAAACGGCAATAGGTTGATTGTAAATCTTACCTTCAACATCAATCATATTGAAAAAATGCTTTGCTTGTCTATTATTTAATGATACATATATTCTAGTAATGTTTCTGGCCACATCCTCCACTATACTTTCTTCTTGAATGTTTTACACAATCCTCACTATGTATCCCCTATAAGGACAATATTTGTATAGGTTATCTTGTTCACATACCCAATACTTGAGTTACCACCTTCTTCCTTTTTCCCATGATTTTGTAATCTTGGGTCAATGTTGAGTTCGATTGCTTTGTTGGTAATTTGGACTAAATTCTAATGAAATGTGGTCTAAGCCATTTCTTTATTTGATCCTTCTTACCTCTCCAAGACTTTGAAATTTTTCTTTATCTTTGTTCTGATCATACATGCATTTGGATTTAGAAATTTCTTCTTCAAGGGTCTCAAGTTCATCAGGCTGAACTCTATGTTTGTAAAATGAAGGTAATCCACTCAATAATATTTGTATATTTACCTTCTCTTCTTCGAGAAACCCAACATATTTTATCAATTCCAAAGACTTTTTTCATATTATTCCGTAGTCATATTTCCAAACTTGAGTTCAAATAACTCCTCCATCTTGTTTTCATAATAATGCTCAGATAAATAATTTTGCTAAAAATATATCTAGAACTGCTTCGATAAAATCCTCTTCTCATTGATATGCTTCACCTAGAATAGATGATCCCACCAAATAGAAGCGTTTCCCTACAAATTGTATATGAAAATTCTAGCCTCTTTATTAGAAGGATAACTATGTAATTGGAGATATTTCCTCATTCCCAATAGCTAGGATTCAACATCTTCTTCTTTCATATTCTCACCATCAAAAGTTGGTGGATTAATCTTTTGTAGCTCTTCTTGTAGTTCATGTTCCACATGTATTCTTTTATAATATCTGACTAGGGACCTTTCTGGGCTACTCCTAAGAAATTTCAGATGAGTAGGACTTCCTATATACATGAGGTGGTGCATAGTAATGTTTATGAATCATGGTATCACTCTTGGAATGCCCATATATTTCATGTGATCTCTTCTTGGATCATTCTCTATCTTCTTTGTCGTGCAATGAGGCTAATGCAACTTGCACTTACCTTTGTAACATGTTCAAACTATGCATCAATTGAGTATTACAATGATTTTGCTACTCATGATCCCACAAAATTCTTGCGTTGTTTCTCCTACATCTCTATACCTCCATCCTCAAACTTTTCATGGTTTCCGCTAGCTCTATTGGTTCAATGTTGTTTCTATCACCATTGGACTATGTCTCCTCAATTCCCATATTAATATTCTATCCCTTGGATTATTCTTTCAAGTTGTATGGAAGCTTCCCTGCTACCATTTTCCTTTAGTTTTGTTATGAACTATATATCGTGTCTAGATCTAATGAAAACCTATAACTTGTAACATGTATTTTCAATGTGTCATACACAGAATTTGTTAGACAACTTTATTTCCAAATTTTAGTAAATTGTTTCACACATATGCAAACATTTTGGAATTACTCATTTGACAATTTGTCAAATAAGGTTATAGGTCTCTCTTCTACTCAATTTCTAGAAGGACCTATAATAATTCTCTTTGATCATATTGTTCATCCTTATTCCTCTATAAATTAGCTTTACCATGAATATACCCATTCTCATTTTCGAGCTCATAATTGAATGTTACAACTCTTCAAAATTTTCAAAATTTCCCAATTTTGCACTATTATTGTACTTGCATTTAATTTCAGGGAAAAACTTCTAAGTTTTGTACAAGAAAATTTGGAAACAAAGGGTATTTTTTTATCAAGCATTGATAAATCATATGATTCTAATTACCCAGACACCTTCAAATCCCCAATCTGATGCTCCATTTATTTTCTATAAGATTATGGAATTTCCAAATTTTGTTGATGTATATGTAACTTCGAAATGTATTTCATCTATGTATTTCATATATATTTATTGTACCCTTATTAGAGATGTGTTATTCCTCTATAAGGAAATGTCATCATGTCGATTGACAAGTGTCGCAAGTGTGTGTACTTGCCGATGGGTTATTAGACCACCATGTGTGGGGTCGGCCCTGAAGTATATATTATATTGTGGATGTATCTAGATAGACAACTCAGCCCCATAGTGTAACTAGGCAAACAGGTTAAGTATAAATAGAGATCGGGAGATCTCTATTTTGATCATTCGAAAACTCACACTTCTCTTACTCAGAAAGTGGCACACTAGTGAGGAGGAGGATCATCTGCTCTAGGAGACTATCTCAAGTTTATTTTGGTTGTACTTTGGTTGATCCATTGCTCTCTCTATCTATGAGGAAGTTGTGGGGTTTTTCACCTTAGGGTTTTCCCCACGGCAACTCTGTGTCTCTTGTCTCTCATGCTTTTGATTGTTGTGATGCTTGTCATGCTTATTGTGATTGTTATGCATTGATATACTGTATATGTTATTCTCTCAGTAAAGATCCAAGAGTATTGTGAATTTATGCTCAAAATTTAACATGGTATTAGAGCTAACCTGAGAAGAAGACATTTTGCAGTGACAGAAACTTGAGTTTCTTGTTTATTGGGTTTCTCTCCACAGATTTTGGAAAATCAGTATAGTAGATTGACTCTACTCATCAAGGCGAACTATCTGTCCAATCAGAATTCAATTCTGAGCATTTTCATATTTGGCCCTAAAAATTAGGGTTTCCACAAAAATAGGAATTCATGGAATCTGAAGACATAGCTGGAAGCTCCTTGCAAAAACCGAAGTTTAGAGCTTTGGATCGAGATTTTTGGCTGGGTAGATCTCCGGGAAACTCAAACCCTAATTCAGGGCTCTCCCTCTTGAACCCGAGAGGACAAAAAGGAAAATCTGAAGGGTAAAGCTTTGCTGATCTCAAATTCTGAATACACCAGGCTGATCAGCTCATCAAGGCACATCTTTCTATCCTTTCAAAAAGTTGAAATTCACATTTTAAATTTTTAGGGTTTTTCCGACAAACCCTAATCCGGGACCAGATCCAGTTTTCAGAAATTCAAGTGGTAAGACCTAAATCTTTTCTATTTCCATTTGAAGTACTCTTTAAGATGTCTCACCACACCAAGCTTGAGGATAAGCTTGAAGGGGCTGATAACTTCCAAGCTTGGAAGTAAAGGATTGGGTTAATCCTGGAAGAGAATGAGTTGGACTCATATATAAAAGAAGACATCCCTATCCCAGAGGATGAAGAGGCTAAAGTATTGCATAAGAAGAACTTGGTCAAGGCAAAGAGAATCATTGCTGATTCTATCAAAGACCATCTCATACCCCATGTCTCTTCTCTAAAGACACCCAAGGAGATGTTTGACTCTTTGACCAAGCTATTTGAAGGGAAGAACATAAATCGGAAGATGACCCTACGGAACCAATTGAAAGGAGTAAAGTTTCAGAATGGAGAAACCATTCAATCTTATTTTTCTAGGGTCTCCCAGATTAAGGAACAACTGGAAGCAGTAGATGAAATGGTGGAGAATGGTGAAGTTGTCATGACCACTCTGAATGGCCTACCCAGGTCAATGGGTTCCTTTATTCAAGGAATTTGTGCAAGGAAGATGTTGATCTCCTTCAATAGATTACGGGAAGAACGTTCTCAAGAAGAAGCTAGACTTGTAGCTCGTGAGGAAAAGATGGGAGGTGAAGATCAAGCTCTTGCATCTCACACCAAAAGAAGCAAGCCCAAGAAGGAGATTTCTCGCTACAAGAGATCCTATCAAAAGAATAAGAAGGATCTAAGATGCTTCAGATGCAATGAGAAGTGTCACTTTGGTTCAGATTGTCCCAAGAACAAAAGGGATAATAACAACAAATCCAACAAGAAGAAGAAGGGCAGCAAAAGAAAGTTCCATGCTCATGCTTCCAAGGATGATCAACCTCCAAAGAAGAAGGCTAGGGCAGAAAGTGATGATAGTGATGATGACTCATCAAGCGAAGAAGAGTATGTTCTAATATTTGCTCTCACAGGTACTATCTCCCATGGTTGTAATGATTGGTTGATTGACAGTGGGGCTTCCAAACACATGAATGGGTTCAAGGAATCTTTTGTGAATCTATTTGAACATGAATCACCCCATCAGGTGAAACTTGGGGATGATTATCAATACCCAATCAAAGGAAGTGGTGAAGCCTCCTACAACCTAGATTCTGGAAAATCTTTGAATATGAAAGAAGTCCTATATGTACCTTGGCTCAAGAAGAACTTACTCTCCATCTTTGCATTGGATGCAACAGGTATGTGGGTTTCATTTGTTGATGGCTAAGTCGTAAAGTGGCCAAAGGGTAAAAGAATCGATGATGCAGTAGGGATTGGAGAGCAAGAGGGAGGTTTGTATAAATTGAATGGTCAACCTGAACATGCCATGATACATGAATCCATGGAGCCAAGTGAACCTTGGCATAGAAGACTTTCTCATATGCATTATAGGGCACTTCCAATTGCAAGCAAGGCTGTAGAGGGTCTTCCTGAAATCAAGACCAAACATGAAGGTGTTTGCAAAGGATGTGAAAAAGGTAAGAACATTAAGAAGGCTTTCCCAAGTAGTGAAAGCAAGGCAAAAGATATCCTGGAAATTATCCACTCAGATGTATGTGGTCCTATGTCATCCAGTTCTCTGAGTGGGAATGTTTACTATGTCTCTTTTATTGATGACTTCTCCAGGAAGACTTGGGTATACTTCTTGAAGAACAAAGATGAGGTGCTTGATAAGTTCAAGGAATTCAAAACCTTGATGGAGAATCAAACTCACAGAAAGATCAAAACATTCAGATCCGACAATGGTGGAGAATTCACCTTAGGTGACTTCAAGAAGCTTTGCAGTGATTCAGAGCTTAAGAGGGAGTTGACTGCTCCTTATAATCCTCAAGAGAATGGAATTGTAGAAACAAAGAACACAACAATCATAGAAGTAGCAAGGGCAATGCTGCATGACCAGGATCTACCTATGCATCTATGGGCAGAAGCAGCTAGAACAACTGTATATGTGCAGAATAGAACACCCCACAAGATATTGGACAATAAGACACCAGAAGAGGTCTTTTCTGGTAAGAAACCTGAAGTCAGCCATCTAAAAATATTTGGTTGTCCAGTATACACTCATGTCCCAAAGGAAAAGAGGACCAAACTAGATCATTCAGGAAAGAAGGGTATCTTTGTGGGTTACAGTGAAAGCTCAAAGGCTTACAGAATATAATTTCCAGTGTTCAAGAAGATTGATGTCATCAGGGATGTAACATTTGATGAAAAATCAGCATTCATCAAATCAAGGAAGGCACCTATAGAAGTTTATGAAGAACCTAAGGAAACTAGATTTCAAGACACTACCATGACTGAAGTAGTTACAGAAGTTGTTCGTGAGTTTGAAGATCCACAAGAACCTGTAGATCCACCCTGTGAGGATAATTCTCACAAGAGCAAACCTGCATGGGCTAGAGAGCTCATTCAAGATGCAGAAAGATTTGGCATTCTAGAAGAAGAATACACACCAAAGAAGAGAACCAGATCACATACCAGCTATGTTGCTTTGCTCTGTGACATCATGAATAAAGAACCTTCCAGTTATGAAGAAGCAGTGGAAAAGAAAGAATGGAAGGATGCCATGGTTGAGGAATACCAATCAATAATGAAGAATGATATTTGGGATGTTGTCCCAAGACCTAAAGAGAAGTCTGTTGTGACTTCCAAATGGATCTACAAAATCAAGCATGCTATAGATGGCAGTGTAGAGAAATACAAGGCAAGATTCGTAACTCGCGGCTTCTCTTAGAAAGAGGGAATAGATTACGAAGAAATTGTTTCACCTGTAGCCAGGTATACTTCCATCAGAATAGTGCTTTCCCTGG
The DNA here is from genome assembly GCA_027924585.1 of Larix kaempferi. Classification (NCBI taxonomy): domain Eukaryota; kingdom Viridiplantae; phylum Streptophyta; class Pinopsida; order Pinales; family Pinaceae; genus Larix; species Larix kaempferi. Next base: position 5,862,998 of record BSBM01000391.1, read on the forward strand.
CTGCAACATTGAAATGGAAAATACACTAGATGGATGTCAAGACTGTTTTCTTGAATGGTGTAGTTGAAGAGGAAGTATATGTGGAGTAGGCAATCGGTTTTGAAATACATGACAGGGAGTCATATGTGTGCAAATTGAAGAAAGCCTTGTATGGCTAGAAGCAAGCTCCCAGAACTTGGTATGGTAGGATGGATAATTTCCTATCTAGTTTGGGATTTACCAAGAGTAAAGCAGATTCCAACCTCTACTACAAGGTTGAGGAAGGGAATCTTGTGATTCTACTCCTGTATGTGGATGAATTTATTGTAACAGGAGATGACAGACTGATTGCAGATACTAAGAGGAAGCTTGCTGCTGAGTTCGATATGAAAGATTTGGGAAAGATGCATTATTTCCTAGGTATGGAGGTGTGGCAGAGTGCAGGTGGGATCTTCCTTGGTCAAGGAATGTAGACAGTAGATATCCTGAAGAGATTCGGGATGATGGATTGCAAGGCCATGGCCACACCTATGGCATCGAATCTGAAGCTTCTATGTGATGCTTCATCCGAGCCGGTTGATGTCACTATGTATCGTCAGATGATTGGGTCCTTGATGTACCTGACGAACACGAGACCATATATTTGCTTTGCTGTGAACACATTGAGCCAGTTCCTCATGGATCCGAGGAGTGTTCACCTGGTTGCTGTAAAACATGTTCTAAGGTACCTGAAGGGTACAGTGGATTATGGGCTCAAGTATGAAGCGAATCAAAAGTTTAACCTGCAGGGTTATGTTGATTCAGATTTGGCTAGCAGTGCTGCAGATAGGAAGAGCACATCTGGGTGTTGCTTCAGTATGGGATCAGGTGTGATCTCTTGGTTTAGCAAGAAGAAGTCCTACATAGCGCTGAGTATAGTTGAGGCATAGTATGTTGTAGCCTGTTCAGCTAGTTGTGAGGCAGTATGGCTATGGAAGCTACTGTCTGAGTTATTTGATCTTCCGTTGGATGCTGCTGGTATCTTTTGTGATAACCCAATTTGTGTGAAGCTATCCAAGAAGCCAGTGTTTCATTATAGGTCGAAACACATGGAGATCAAATATCACTATATCAGGGATATGGTGCATAGAGGAGCTGTGAAGCTCTTGTACGTTGCGACGGATGAGCAGATTGCAGATGTGCTGATGAAGCCACTAGCCAGGGTGAAGTTCGAGTACTTCAGGGAGAGGCTTGGTGTTCTTCGGATTGATGACACTTGGAGGAATAAGTGATGGACACATTTGCAGAAGCCATTCCAAGCATGTTGGAAGGAGGATCCTTCACATAGATGTGGATGTAAGCGCTGGATGATGAGCATCAGGATGATGCTCCCGTTACTGATCTGTATATGCATCAGGAGGATGCTGGATATGATCAGTTGGATCATGTATATGTATGTATGCATCATGTTGGATGCTGGATATGATCAGTTGGATCATTTATATGTATATGTATGTATGCATCATGTTGGATGATGGATATGATTGGTTGGATCATTTGTATGTATTTTGTATATGCATCATGTTGGATGCTTGGACCATGTATCTGTATATGTATCAGGTGGATATATTGTATGATCACGTAGATCATGTATGTTGATATGTATCATGTATGATCGAGTGAATCATGTATTTGTATTTGTATCAGGTGGATACATTGTATGATCAGGTGGATCATGTATGATGATATGTATCAGGTAGATACTTGGTATGCATCAGGTAGATACATGATATGATCAGGATGATCATGGATGACGAGCTTCAGGATGTTGCTCCAAATGACATGTAGCAGGATGTTGCAGTGATGATGATCATGTGTACATCAGGATGATGTATGGTGAGTATTAGGTTGATACTCTATGGCCGTGGATCAGGTTGTGCAGATGAACATATAATTTGGCCTTGGGAGATTTGCAGATAGTCTTTCGAGGTTTTGCCTATGGCATGTAATCTGGCCCTGGGATATCTGGAAAATGCTATTTCGAGGTTTTTCTCTAGGAGGACATATAATTTGGCCTTGGGATATATGCAGATAGTCTTTCGAGGTTTTGCCTATGGCATATAATCTGGCCCTGGGATATCTAGCAGATGATCTTTCGAGGTTTTGTCCTATGGCATATAATATGTCCCTGGGAGATCCGATAGGTTGGGCTGTGTGCCCATAATAAGTCCTGGGATGCTCTTGCGAGGATTTGCCATGACCACATATAATCTGTCCCTGGGAGATCCTATAGGTAGAGTTGTGTGCTCGTAACAGCCTGGGATGCTCTTGCGAGGTTTTGTGGTGACCACATATAATCTGTCCCTAGGAGATCCTATAGGTAGATCTGTGTGCTCGTAACAGCCTAGGATGCTCTTGCAAGGTTTTGTGGTGAGGACACATATAATATGGCCCTGGGAGATCCTATAGGTAGAGCCGTGTGCTCGTAACAGCCTCAGATGCTCTTTCGAGGTTTTGTGATGCACGTAATAAGTCCTGAGAATTCCATAGTATGGCTAGTGATGACGAAGACCTGCAGGTGGTGGGCCTACATCCAGTATGAAAAAGGACTGGCTCTGTAGAACTTCCTGTGATGAGTAGAGTCAGAGATTGGTTGAGATAGCAACAGCAGTGACGACAATGATGACGATGATCCCGAGAAGAAGACTTGTCTAGCAGATCTGTGTCGAGAAATACCTTCCTAGTTAAGAGGGAGTGTTGATGTATATGTAACTTTGAAATGTATTTCATATATATTTATTGTACCCTTATTAGAGATGTGTTATTCCTCTATAAGGAAATGTCGTCATGTGGATTGACAAGTGTCGCAAGTGTGTGTACTTGCCGATGGGTTATTAGACCACCATGCGTGGGGTCGTCCCTGAAATATATATTATATTGTGGATGTATCTAGATAGACAAGTCGGCCCCATAGTGTAACTAGGAAACCATGTTAAGTATAAATAGAGATCGAGAGATCTCTATTTTGATCATTCGAAAAGTCACACTTCTCTCACTCAGAAAGTGGCGCACTAGTGAGGAGGACGATCATCTGCTCTAGGAGACTATCTCAAGTGTATTTTGGTTGTACTTTGGTTGAGCCATTGCTCTCTCTATCTCTGAGGAAGTTGTGGGGTTTTTCACCTTAGGGTTTTCCCCACGGAAACTCTATGTCTCTTGTCTCTCTTGCTTTTGATGCTTGTGATGCTTGTGATGCTTATTGTGATTGTTATGCATTGATATACTATATATGTTAATCTCTCAGTAAAGATCCAAGAGTAGTGTGAATTAATGCTCAAAATTTAACATGGTATCAGAGCTAACCTGAGAAGAAGACATTTTGCAGTGACGAAAACTTGAGTTTCTTGTTTATTGGGTTTCTCTCCACAGATTTTGGAAAAGCAGTATAGTAGATTGACTCTACTCATCAAGGAGACTCTATCTGTCCAATCAGAATTCAATTCTGAGCATTTTAAGATTTGGCCCAAAAATTTAGGGTTTCCACAAAAATAAGAATTCCTGGAATCTGAAGACATAGATGGAATCTCCTTGCAAAAATCGAAGTTTAGAGCTTTGGATCGAAATTTTTGGCTGGGTAGATCTCCGGGAAACTCAAACCCTAGTTCAAGGCTCTCCCTAGTGAACCCGGGAGGACAAAAAGGCAAATCTGAAGGGTAAAGCTTTGCTGATCTCAAATTCTGAATACACCAGGATGATCAGCTCATCAAGGCACATCTTTCTATCCTTTCAGAACATTGAAATTCACATTTTGAATTTTTAGGGTTTTTTCGACAAACCCTAATCCGTGACCAGATCTAGTTTTTAGCAATTCAAGTGGTAAGACCTAAATCTTTTCTATTTCCATTTGAAGTACTCTTTAAGATATCTCACCACACCAAGCTTGAGGATAAGCTTGAAGGGGCTGATAACTTCCGAGCTTGGAATTATAGAATTGGGTTAATCCTGGAAGAGAATGAGTTGGACTCATATATGAAAGAAGACATCCCTATCCCAAAGGATGAAGAGGCTAAAGTATTGCATAAGAAGAACTTGGTCAAGGCAAAGAGAATCATTGCTGATTCTATCAAAGACCATCTCATACCCCATGTGTCTTCTCTAAAGACACCCAAGGAGATGTTTGACTCTTTGACTAGGCTATTTGAAGGGAAGAACATAAATCGGAAGATGACTCTGCGGAACCAATTGAAAGGAGTAAAGTTTCAGAATGGAGAAACCATTCAATCTTATTTTTCTAGGGTCTCCCAGATTAAGGAACAACTGGAAGCGGTAGATGAAATGGTGGATAATGGTGAAGTTATCATGACCACTCTGAATGGCCTACCCAGGTCATGGGATTCCTTTATTCAAGGAATTTGTGCAAGGAAGAAGTTGATATCCTTCAACAGATTAAGGGAAGAATGTTATCAAGAAGAAGCTATACTTGTAGCTCGTGAGGAAAATATGGGAAGTGAAGATCAAGCTCTTGCAGCTCACACCAAAAGAAGCAAGCCCAAGAAGGAGCACTCTCGCTACAAGAGATCCTATCAAAAGAATAAGAAGGATCTAACCTGCTTCACATGCAATGAGAAGAGTCACTTTGGTTCAGATTGTCCCAAGAACAAAAGGGATAATAACAACAAATCCAACAAGAAGAAGAAGGGCAGCAAAAGAAAGTTCCATGCTCATGCTGCCGAGGATGATGAACCTCCAAAGAAGAAGGCTAGGGAAGAAAGTGATGATAGTGATGATGACTCATCAAGTGAAGAAGAGTATGTTCTAATATCTGCTCTCACAGGTATTATCTCCCATGGTTGTAATGATTGGTTGATTGACAGTGAGGCTTCCAAACACATGACTGGGTTCAAGGAATCTTTTGTGAATCTATCTGAACATGAATCACCCCATCAGGTGAAACTTGGGGATGATTATCAATACCCAATCAAAGGAAGTGGTGAAGCCTCCTACAACCTAGATTCTGGAAAATCTTTGAAAATGAAAGAAGTCCTATATGTACCTAGGCTCAAGAAGAAGTTACTCTCCATCTCTGCATTGGATGCAACAGGTATGAGGGTTGCATTTGTGGAAGGTGAAGTCCTAAAGTGGCCAAAGGGTAAAAGAATCGATGATGCAGTAGGGATTGGAGAGCAAGAGGGAGGTTTGTATAAATTGAAGGGTCAACCTGAACATGCCATGATACATGAATCCATGGATCCAAGTGAACTTTGGCATAGAAGACTTGCTCATACACATTATAAAGCACTTCCAATTGCAAGCAAGGCTGTAGAGGGTCTTCCTGAAATCAAGACCAAACATGAAGGTGTTTGCAAAGGATGTGAAAAAGGTAAGAACATTAAGAAGGATTTCCCAAGCAGTGAAAGCAAGGCAAAAGATATCCTGGAAATTATCCATTCAGTTGTATGTGGTCCTATGTCATCCAGTTCTCTGAGTGGGTATGTTTACTATGTCTCTTTTATTGATGACTTCTCTAGGAAGACTTGGGTATACTTCTTGAAGAACAAAGATGAGGTGCTTGATAAGTTCAAGGAATTCAAAACCTTGATGGAGAATCAAAGTGAAGAAAAGATCAAAACATTCAGATCCGACAATGGTGGAGAATTAACCTCAGGTGACTTCAAGAAGCTTTGCAGTGATTCAGGGATTAAGAGGGAGTTGACTGCTCCTTATAATCCTCAACAGAATGGAGTTGCAGAAAGGAAGAACAGAACAATCATGGAAGCAGCAAGGGCAATGCTGCATGACCATGATCTACCTATGCATCTATGGGCAGAAGCAGCTAGAACAGCTGTATATGTGCAGAACAAAACACCCCACAAGATATTGGACAACAAGACACCAGAAGAGGTCTTTTCTGGTAAGAAACCTGAAGTCAGCCATCTCAAAATATTTGGTTGTCGAGTATACACACATGTCCCAAAGGAAAAGAGGACCAAACTAGATCCTTCAGGAAAGAAGGGTATCTTTGTGGGTTATAGTGAAAGCTCAAAGGCTTACAGAATATACTTTCCAGGGTTCAAGAAGATTGATCTCAGCAGGGATGTAACATTTGATGAAAACTCAACATTCATCAAATCAAGGAAGGCACCTATCGAAGTTTATGAAGAACCTAAGGAAACTAGATTTCAAGACACTATCATGACTGAAGTAGTTCTAGAAGTTGTTCGTGAGTTTGAAGATCCACAAGAACCTGTCGATCCACACCGTGAGGATAACTCTCACAAGAGGAAACTTGCATGGACTAGAGAGCTCATTCAAGATGCAGAAAGATTTGGCAATCCAGAAGAAGAACACAGAGCAAAGAAGAGAACCAGATCACATACCAGCTATGTTGCTTTGCTCTGTGACATCATGAATAAAGAACCTTCCAGTTATGAAGAAGCAGCGGAAAAGAAAGAATGGAAGGATGCCATGGTTGAGGAATACCAATCAATAATGAATGATGTTTTGGATGTTGTCCCAAGACCTAAAGAGAAGTCTGTTGTGACTTCCAAATGGATCTACAAAATCAAGCATGCTGTAGATGGCAGTGTAGAGAAATACAAGGCAAGATTCATAGCTCGTGGCTTGTCTCAGAAAGAGGGAATAGATTATGAAGAAACTTTTGCACCTATAGCCAGGTATACTTCCATCAGAACAATACTTGCCTTGGCTGCAACAATGAAATGGAAAATACACCAGATGGATGTCAAGACTGCTTTCTTGAATGGTGTAGTTGAAGAGGAAGTATATGTGGAGCAGGCACTCGGTTTTGAAATACATGACAGGGAGTCATATGTGTGCAAATTGAAGAAAGCCTTGTATGGCTTGAAGCAAGCTCCCAGAACTTGGTATGGTAGGATGGATAGTTTCCTATCTAGTTTGGGCTTTACCAAGAGTAAAGCGGATTCCAACCTCTACTACAAGGTTGAGGAAGTGAATCTTGTGATTCTACTCCTATATGTGGATGACTTATTTGTAACAGGAGATGATAGACTAATTGTAGATACTGAGAGGAAGCTTGCTGATGAGTTCAATATGAAAGATTTGGGAATGATGCATTATTTCCTAGGTATGGAGGTGTGGCAGAGTGTAGGTGGGATCTTCCTTAGTCAAGGAAAGTACACAGTTGATCTCCTGAAGAGATTCAGGATGATGGATTGCAAGGCCATGGCCACACCTATGGCATTGAATCTAAAGCTTCTATGTGATGCTTCATCTGAGCCGGTTGATGTCTCTATGTATCGTCAGATGATTGGGTCCTTGATGTTCCTGACGAACACGAGACCGGATATTTGCTTTGTTGTGAACACATTGAGCCAGTTCTTGATGGATTCAAGGAGTGTTCACCTGGTTGCTGTAAAGCATGTTCTAAGGTACCTGAAGGGTACTGTGGATTATGGGCTCAAGTATGAAGTGAATCAAAAGTTTAGCTTGCAAGGTTATGTTGATTTAGATTGGGCTAGCAGTGCTACAGATAGGAAGCGCACATCTGGGTGCTGCTTTAGTATGGGATCAGGTGTGATCTCTTGGTTTAGCAAGAAGCAGTCATGCGTAGCACTGAGTACAGCTGAGGCAGAGTATGTTGTAGCCTGTTCAGCTAGTTGTGAGGCAGTATGGCTATGGAAGCTACTGTCTGAGTTATTTGATCTCCCGTTGGATGCTACTGGTATCTTTTGTGATAACCAGAGTTGTGTGAAGCTATTCGAGAAGCCAGTGTTTCATGACAGGTCGAAACACATACAGATCAAATATCACTATATCAGGGATATGGTGCAGAGAGGAGCTGTGAAGCTCCTGTACATTGCAACGGACAAGTAGATTGCAGATGTGTTGACGAAGCCACTAGACAGGGTGAAGTTCGAGTACTTCAGGGAGAGGCTTGGTGTTCTTCGTATTTATGACACTTGGAGGAAGAAGTGATGGACACATTTGCAGAAGCCATTCCAAGCATGTTGGAAGGAGGATCCTTCACATGGCTATGGATGTAAGCGCTGGATGATGAGCATTAGGACGATGCTCCCATTATTGCTCTGTATATGCATTAGGAGGATGATGGATATGATCAGTTGGATAATGTATATGTATGAACGCATCATGTTGGATGCTGGATATGATCAGTTGGATCATTTATATGTATATGTATGTACGCATCATGTTGGATGCTGGATATGATCGGTTGGATCATTTGTATGTATTTTGTATATGCATCATGTTGGATGCTTAGACCATGTATCTGTATATGTATCAGGTGGATACATTGTATGATCAGGTAGATCAGGTATGTTGATACGTATCATGTATGATCAGGTGGATCATGTATTTGTATTTATATCAGGTGGATACATTGTATGATCAGGTGGATCATGTATGATGATATGTATCAGGTAGATACTTGGTATGCATCAGGTAGATACATGATATGATCAGGATGATCATGGATGACGAGCTTCAGGATGTTGCTCCAAATGATATGCAGCAGGATGTTGCAGTGATGATGATCAGGATGATCATGTGTACATCAAAATGATGTATGGTGAGTATCAGGTTGATACTCTATGGTCGTGGATCAGGTTGTGCAGATGAGCATATAATTTGGCCCTGGGAGATCTGCAGATAGTCTTTCGAGGTTTTTCCTATGGCATATAATCTGGCCCTGGGATATCTGGTAGATGCTCTTTTGAGGTTTTTTCCTATGGCATATAATATGTCCCTGGGAGATCTGATAGGTTGGGCTGTGTGCCCGTAATAAGTCCTAGGATGCTCTTGCAAGGTTTTTCCATGACCACATATAATCTGTCCCTGGGAGATCCTATAGGTAGAGATGTGTGATTGTAACAGCCTGGGATGCTCTTGCGAGGTTTTGTGGTGACCACATATAATCTGTCCCTAGGAGATCCTATAGGTAGAGCTGTGTGCTCGTAATATCCTGGGATGCTGTTGCGAGGTTTTGTGGTGAGGTCACATATAATATGGCCATGGGAGATCCTATAGGTAGAGCCGTGTGATCGTAACAGCCTGGGATGCTCTTTTGAGGTTTTGTGATGCACGTAATAAGTCCTGAGGATTCGACAGTATGGATAGTGATGATGAAGACCTGTAGGTGGTGGGCCTACATCCAGTATGAAAAAGGACTGGCTCTGTAGAACTTCCTATGATGAGTAGAGTCAGAGATTGGTTGAGATAGCAGCAGCAGTGATGATGATGATGACGATGATCCCAAGAAGAAGACTTGTCTAGCAAATCTGTGTCGAGAAATACCTTCCTAGTTAAGAGGGAGTGTTGATGTATATGTAACTTCGAGATGTATTTCATTTATGTATTTCATATATATTTATTGTACCCTTATTAGAGATGTGTTATTCCTCTATAAGGAAGTGTCGTCATGTGGATTGACAAGTGTTGCAAGTGTGTGTACTTGCTGATGGGTTATTAGACCACCATGTGTGGGGTCGGCCCTGAAATATATATTATATTGTGGATGTATCTGGATAGACAAGTCGGCCCCACAGTGTAACTGGGCAAACATGTTAAGTATAAATAGAGATCGAGAGATATCTATTTTAATCATTTGAAAAGTCACACTTCTCTCACTCAGAAAGTGGCGCACTAGTGAGGAGGAGAATCATCTGCTCTAGGAGACTATCTCAAGTGTATTTTGGTTGTACTTTGGTTGAGCCATTGCTCTCTCTATCTCTGAGGAAGTTGTGGGGTTTTTCACCTTAGGGTTTTCCCCACCGAAACTCGGTGTCTCTTGTTTCTCATGGTTTTGATTCTTGTGATGCTTATTGTGATTGCTATGCATTGATATACTGTATATGTTATTCTCTCAGTAAATATCCAAGAGTATTGTGAATTAATGCTCAAAATTTAACAAATTTTAACGTTTTAACTTTCTATAGTCTTAGAATTTCAAACAAAAACCATTATCTCATAATATGAGCATTTATGGAAAAATATCCTCTAAAACATTATTTGGCTTGATGAGTAGGTAAAATGTCAAGTTCATATATTTGTCTGGTTTTGACATCTTGGGTCACTTTTAGCTTGAAATTTTCCAAAATCACTAGAACACGAACCCAAATAGTGGATTTTGGCCTTCTTCGGCACATCTTCTCCATACACTTTGGGATTTGGAAAAAATCCACCTAGGTTATTTGTTTTCCTAGACATTTATTGCACCATTACAATTTCATCCCAGATAGGGTCCCCATCAAGTTCATGGGTACAAGCCTTCAAAAATAAACATTTCACCCTTTTTGGAAAATTGGAGAAGAATGGGACCATGCCCCTCTATATCAATCTTGTAGTCCTATTCACCACAGAAAAAATCCTAAATTTTAAACCATATCTGAGTTATTCTACACATGTTATGGCCAAAACATGTTTTTGGCTTCATACAAATTTTTTGTAACTTTTTCATACTATTGAGATTTGAATAACCCTAACTAGTCACAAGGATATGGAAAGAGATTTGAATAACTACTACCAATCCTTACACTCAAAACTGCAAGTAAATCATAATGAGGAAATTAATAAGATCACCTGGAATATCACCCAATTATTCATGGATGATCAAAACTATAGTCTCATTCATGCTCTCACCCTTGACGAAGTTGATAAAGTAGTGATATAAATGTCTACTAAAAAATCCCCAGCACCAAACGGATTTACCACAAATTTTTTCCATTTGTGATGGAAAACGATCAATTTATATGTGTGGGAGGTTGTTTAGGAATCTAGGAGAATTCCAAAGTTGCTTCCAACTCTCAATTCAACACCCTAATCCTAAAGGAGGACTAGGCCAATGATCCCAACAAATTTCATCCAATATCTCTATACATTATAAGAGTATCACCAAAGTCATTACAAATAAAATAAAGCCTCTCTTACCTACTTTAATCTATGAAGAATAGCTGGAAGGTTGACAAATTTTTGATGGGATTATCCTAGATCAAAAAACCATCCATTCACTAAAAATATACAAGAAGGCATGTACGTTGATAAAGATGGACATGTCCAAGTCTTTCAACAAAGTCAGATGGAGACACATTCAACATATGTTGATCGCTTTTGTATTCTCAAGCCATTGGAAAAATTGGATCTTTTCACCCACTTCTTTAGATTTATTTTCTTTTATGGTTGATGGTTCTCCCTCATCTAAGTTTCCCCTTCACGGGGCATTCGACAATGATATCCTATATCCCCATTCCTATTTATTCTCATGGTAGAAGGGCTACGTATAATATTAAAGGAAGTAGACTTAGAAGGAAATCTCAAAGGAGTGAGGCTCCACGGAGAATACCTAGCATATTCTCACCTATAATTTGTAGACGATACAATTCTCATGGCTGTCCCTATAGTTCAATAAACTAAAGAGTTTCAAAAAATTCTAAACACCTTCATGGAATCCTCTGGAACCTCCATCAATCATGGTAATTCACAACTCTTTTTCTTTAATGTTCAACTTCATATCTATAAGATTCTTGGATTTTAATGGAGTTTCCTTCGATCCAAATATTTAGGATTCCCTCTCATTGATTTTTCCCAAGTAAACATTTCATGGGAAGAGCTCCTCACCAATCTAGAAAGGAAATTGTCCATCTATACTTTTTGATCTCTCATCTTGGAAGGAAGACTATTTTTACTCAAATTTGTTCTACAATGTATTCCTTTGTATTTATTCTCCATTGATTCTAGTTGCTCCTAAAGGCATCGTCAAGGTAATAAAAAATGTTCAAAGGAACTTGTTTTTGGGAGGGAAAAAAGCTAAGTGAAAATGGGCCAAAGTACCTTGGGGAAATGTTTGCAAACCCAAGCTGGAAGGTGGCTTGGGCTTGAGAGACCCAAAAATTGAAAATGCATCCTTGGGAGAAAAATTGTGGTGGTGATGGATTCATAACAAAGATGCTCATTCGTTCCAAATGTGGAAGAGAAAGTATTCCCTAGGAATTATAGATAAAGATCTGATCAGACTAACTAGGGACAAAAAAATACCTCTAATATGGAACACATCTTGGAAAAATAAAGAGTTGATCCAGAGCCACTATTTCTAGGAAATAAGAGACAATTTATCAGCCTTGTTCTGGGAGAATGCTTGAAAAAAAATAGCAAATATTGATGAATCTCTAGCGGCACAAGACAAGAGACATCCTTCATGACTATAATAAAATCCAAGTCAACCAATGTTGGGAGTCTACCAATAAGAACATGAATAGAAGATCATGGTTATCTAAAGAACATTGGCCCACTCTTCCTGATAACTTCAACTGGAATGAATTCTAGGAGAAGCTTAAAAAAAAAAATTGATCAAAGTAGGAAAGCACAAGACTTAGCCGAGGTATGAAGTAGGAGGCAATTTATCCTTGAAAAAAATCCTACTCCATTTTGATAGCCTCCATCGACAACAAAAGGGGAAAACATTACATTCAAATATGGAGATAGAATGTATGGCCGAAGATCTTAGCCTTTCTATGGCTGGTGGATAGAGAGAAGAACCTCACTTGGGACAAAATTATAAGAATATGCTTTGAAGGTCCATCCAAATGCTATATTTGCAATAAAGCGGAGGATACCCAAGAACACGTTCTCAATCAATGCCAATTTTTCATTTCTTTATGGGATGAAGGAGCCATGGAATTTTGATGAATTGACAGGAAAATGGGAAGTACATGTGCCACCATTGAGCACTGGAGACTGCTTTCGTTTCATAATCCTATTTTGAATCAGGTATGGAATTTATACCTAGGTTTCCTTCTCTGGGAATCATAAAAGGAGAATAATCGAATAATCTTTAAAGATGTCTCTAATAGCAATGAACAAACATAACACATAAATAAAAATGATATCCTTGAAATCATTGAATTGGCCCAATGGTGTTTTAAGGATTGGAAGTGTAATGAGTAGAAGCACCCAATCATGCAAGCATGGGGTTTGTAATTTATAATCTATTTCACTAATCTTTTTAAAAAGGAGGTTTCAATGTCTAGTCCAAAGACCTAGAATCCCCTTCCACAAGGAATTATAAAGATAAATTTTAATGACACCTCCAAACGAAATCTAGGTCCAGTTGGATTTAGAGGTACCTTCACAAATGAGATAGATGAGATTCTATGCTTTTATGTGGGTTCTGTGGGATAGGAAAGAAACAAAGTAGTGGAGCTACATTCTCTATGTTGGGGAATCTAGATTGCCATTAGACAAAAATAATCCAAATTATTGGTAGAAGGAAATTCTCTAGTAACCATTATAATTCTCTCAAAACTATATAGTGGATCTGCTATCAACAAGATTGCTACCAACTAGATAATATAAGAGAAGCTTGAATTCCTATTTTGTTATGAACCAATATATTAAAATTATCATAAGAGATAAGAGTACACATCATGTACACAACCGTGAAAGTGGAGCAAAAATCAAATATATATATATATATATATATGAGATATAAGTTACACAATTATAACATCTTACAATAACTAAATTAACAATAACTAAATGAAATTTATATAATCATTTCACATGTCCTTAACAATAACTAAATTAAATTTATATATACATATCCAATCATTGGACATAAGGCGCCTTCATTAGGCTGGCACTATAACATATACATTTAGCCTCATATATGACCCCCTTAGGGTCATATTATATAGATTGTACCCCATATATGTCCACCCTTGGGTCATATCATAATACCCTCCTTTGAAAATCTTTGTCCTCAAAGATTTGCAGTTAGTGGCTTTACATGTGATGAAACCATGTAATAGGATTTCCTTATATTCATGCTTTCTTGTTTCCTTTGATGATGATCCATCCATACAAATTTTATTCTTTCTGTTCTCAATATTTGATAGCTGGTGCTGCATAATTTTAATTCAATGTGTTGTAATTGTGAGTTCTCAAATTTGTTGTAGTTTTTGGTCTCTGATAATATCTTGTTGAATAATAGTTTTCTAATGCCTTATTCCTTGAATATTGTTAAGTATCCCATCTTCTTCCTTCATAGTATCACTATATATATTCTTCTTTTCTTTCTTGGAAACTTTCTTGGTAATGAGGATGTTGATATGGTTTCACATCTGACGGTTTCTCTTCCTTCTACACACTCCTATCATCAATCTTCTTTTTCATAGATAATGTCATCCTTTATACCATGTACAACATCTTTGATTACTCTTTCCTTCAATATAATACCCTCATATTTGATATGTACATATTGTTAAACTTTGGTGTTGTCATTGATGTTAAGCAAAGCAAGATGAAGACCATGAAGAATTGAAGCTTGTTGAACTTTGGTGTGGTCATTAGTGTCAAACAAGATGCATTGTAATGCCAAGCAGAAAGCATGAAGACTGGAAGCCAGTTTGAAGAAGTATATAGAAAATATGTTTGCAAGTCTCGGAAGCGTGCAACACCCACCAACTGATGGTAATCCAGTACACAATACCCACCAAGTAATGGTCCCTAAGTGCACAAGTCCCACCAATACAACGAAATAGTGTGCACAAGACCTACAATGTCATGGTACCTCATTCGCGTAGGTTAAGACAAGTGACATATGCTTGATAAGATTAACCATACAAAAAGGAAGAAGGGGTGTCACCGTTTAGAGAATCCCAACTTGTGGACACATTGTTTGGACCAGTTGACTATAAATAAGAGTGAAGTTTGGGGATGAAAAGTAAGCTTGAAGATGAACATAATATAGTATTATGAATTGGAAAGCTTCGAATTATTGGGGTATCAATGGCTCATTGATCCAAAAGAATATGATACAACAGAGATCCAAGTGCACAAGGATAGAAGAGTAGTACAACAAACGATGCGCATAATCAGTTCAATATGCAAGTGCGCATAAATAGAGCAATATGTTGAATAGCGTGTAGAGTTTCTGAAGAATATGAAGCATGAGAACTAGTGTGCAATACTAAAGAAAAGTATAACGTAAGTAAAGATGATCAGAAATAATGATGAAGTACATAGAAGGAACATGCAAACAAAAGTAAAGCAACAAGCAAAAAAAGTCTGAATTTGTGTGCGAGAACTGATAGACAACAGAAAGAAGAACTTCTACTTTTATATTAGGGTGGAAGGAAGGGGCAAGGACAGGGAGTTGGTGCTTCCTTCAGGTTGGATCTTGTAAATCAGGGGGTTGATGCCTCCTTCCAGTTGGTGTTGATAAATGATGGATTTGGTGCTTCCTTTAGGTTGGAGCATGTAAATCAGGGAGTTGAAGCCTCCTTTCAGTCGGTGCTGGAGAATCTTGGAAGTTGGTGCTTCCTATGAATGTAATATTGTTATTATATAAGAAAATCACTCTATGTTCTTCTCCCGTTTGGGTTTCCACGTTAAATTTTGTGTGCACTGTGTTTGGTTTGTGTGATGATGAATGAAATTTTTTATGATCAATGCTGCTTAATATAATTATTGTTGAAATTGGTAGAACTGAAAAATTGTTTAAACTAGCCTTAATACTGATTCACCCCCCCTCTTAGTATTAATAAGAATTCCAACAATCGGTATCAGAGCGAGGTTATTCATTAATATTTTAACAACTGGAAGATAGATCTTTATGCAAATATGGAAACATAGGAAGGAATTTCTACCAATAGAGCACCTAGGTTTGATGGCTCAAACTATACGTTTTGGAGAATAAGAATGGAGGTATATCTGCAGTCTCTAGGCACTGATGTTTGGTAATTAGTTGAAAATGGCTATGATGTTCCCAGAACTGCACCAGTCAATCCAGCTGAAAAAAGGAAGTGTGAATATAATGCAAGGGATAGGAATGCATTACTATCATGCAGTGTACATCAGTAAAAGAAGTATGGGACAAACTCAAAGGCATCTATGAAGGAGATGAAAAATTCAATAAGGAAAAAATGTAGAATTATTTAGGATAGTTTGAATCCTTGAAGATGAAAGAAGAAGAAAATATTGCATCATATCTTCTTCGATTTGATGATATTGTCAATGCCATCAAAGGTCTTGGAGTTCAAATAGATGAAGAAGTAATTGTACAAGAAGTACTGAGAACCCTGCCACTGAGATTTGACTCCAAGGTGTTAGTCCTAGAAGACAAAGCTGATCTAGATAAATTAAGAAAAGACGAGCTTCATGGGATCCTTATAGTATATGAGATGAGAACTAAAAAGGAGACTCCCACTAGGAAAGAAGCAATCTTCAAAGCCACTAGGAAAACAAAATGCAGCAAGATGAGCATAACAAGGACTCATCTGATGAATCAGAAAAGGAAGAGGAAAACTTTGTGAGGAAGTTAAAGAGTGGTCATGGAAAATAAAAAGGTAAGTTCCCTTCAAATGTTTTGAATGTGGTAGAGTAGGTCATTTTTCTTCAAAATGTACTTAAAAAGAAAGTAGAGATAGTGACAATGAAAAATATTGCAATTACAAAGAAAAAAGTATGACACACCAACAGGACAAGTACGAAAATAGAAAAAAGTTCCCCAAACAAAAAAAGAGTTTGTACTCTATAGAAGACAAAAATTCATCTGAAGAATATGATTGTGATGATAATCCAAGAGAAGTTATTTTCATGGCATTTATAGAATATGAAGGCTTAGAAGAAAAGGACAATTGTTGTTGTTCTATCAAGAAAGAAACATCAGTTGAAAAGACACATGAAAGTCAATCTGAAGATGAAGAAATTGCAGAATTTGAATGGAAGGTGAACTGATTTGTGCTTTGGAAGAATTAAAGAAATCAAGAAATAAGAACAAATATCTATAGGAATAACTAATAAAATTGGAAGCGGACATAATAGAATAGTTGAAACAAAAGGAATAAAAATGTGAGAATCTAAAGGATGAATTCACATCTCTAAAAGAGGATCTACAAAAGGCTAGCATTCAGTTGGAGTTCCAACAAAAATTCATAAATTGCATTGAGACTAAAAAAATGATTGGGATTCAAATGCATTCACTTGATGAGTCATATGTAGGATATAAAGGTTAAAACTCAACAAAATCAACCTATGAAACAGAAGAAAGAAGTTTTGTTGATGTACTCAAGATTTTTATTTCAAGGAAAGATCAGAAGTTTGAAAAAAAAAAGGGAGACTGGCATTGAACAATCTGGAAGAACTTATCCTGCAAGATATCAATCTCTTTTCTTAGGAAACTTCTATTTTTGTAATAATTTTGGTCATTAGGCAGTAAACTGCAAAGCACATAAGAATGTGAATACTAGGAAGAATAACAACTATAGTAAGTCCAGTCCCTGATAGAATGAAATCAATAGATCGACTGAAACCTTGAAATAAAATTTAAATTCATTTGGCCCGTGAGATTTAGATGGTGAATGCTATAAATGTCACAACTATGGTCATGATAGTCAAAATTGAAAAAATCAATCATCATCTGCGCAATTAACCGAAACCAAAAACACTACCAGTAAAACAGATTCTACAAAACTCTGAATAGACCAACTACATCAAGAAGGATGCAACTTGGCTTTACATGTGAAAAATAAAAAGGGACAGTGGATGTTCCAAACACATGATAGGAAACAAAGACAATTTCTTGAAATATAGGGAAGAAAAATGAGGTAATGTCTATTTTGGAGAGAATGGATTTGAAAAGGAATAGTAATCCAGGGGAATAAGAGAACCAAAGTATAAAATGTCTTAATGTTAACATTTAATATGTTAAGACAGAAAATAGCAGCATTACATTTCATTTCACAATAATAGCATATATAGGATCACTGAAGAAACAACAAGCATAGCATAAACACAAGAGACACAGATTTATCCTGGGAAACCCTCATGGGGTAGAAAACCCAGTAAAGCTTCCTCAATATAGATGACCAGCAATATACAAAGATGCAAACCAAAGACATGATCTCCTCCTCCATCATAGCAGACCTCTCCTCCACAAGTGCGCCTCTCTCAAGTGAGTGAGTGTGTCAAATGAGGAATACACCTCCTCTATTTATACACTACTCCGACTTGTCTTTTACACAAGACATGTAGGCTCGTATTTAACCCTTGGGTTAAATAACCCATTACAACTGACTGGGCATACCCCTCTAGGGTGGTCTAATAACCCTTTGACCCACATAACACATACAGGGCCGACCCCCGCTAGGGAAGTCTAATAACCCAAGTTACCACATTCCGATGGAGGAATAAACATCTCCGGATATACAATAAGATATTCAAAGAGGAATGAAACATATCCAAAATAATAAAGTACAAATATAATATTCTTTGAAGTTACAATATCTCAACACTCCCCCTTAACGAGAAGGATATTATAACAGCATCTGCATGAACAAGGAGTCATCAACATCATACATGATACATCTATAAATCATTGGAAGCTTTCTCAACATCATCAGTAACTCAAGCAGTTACTGGAATATCTTCAATACTGGAACATCAACATCTTAAGTACTGAGTCTTTATCTTTTGCAGCACTCGAACAGCTATAACAACATCAACATCTAGATCCTCACGATCATCAGCATCATCATCATACGATCATCAGTATCAGGATATATCTACAGCATCTGGATCATCTCGATCTACAGCATCTGGATCATCACGATCTACAGCATCTGGATCGTCTGTATTAGTATCCACACCAATACATTTATCATCAAAACATGTATTCTTACTAATACATATATCATCAAAAGCATGTATTCTCACTAATACATCTATCATCAAAAGCATGTATTCTCACTAATACATCTATCATCAAAAGCATGTATTCTCACTAATACATCTATCATTAATACATAGCAGCATACCCTGCAACACACACAATCATATTATAGGATGATCAATCCCTCTCTCTTTAGGACATAGGTCCATGGATGATACAATCCAGATCAAGTTCCAGGATGATCAGTCCTTATCACTTTAAGACAAGTCTCATGTTTAGGGACGATGCAATCCCGATCAAGTTCCAGGATGATCAGTCCTTATCACTTTAAGACAAGTCTCATGTCTAGGGACGACGCAATCCCGATCCAGTTCCACGATGATCAGTCCTTATCAATTTAAGACAAGTCTCATGTCTAGGGATGATGCAATCCCATCCATACATTTAGGACCATGTCCAAGGATGACTTAATCCTCAACCGTACATTTAGGACCACGTCCAAGGATGACTTAATCCTCAACCGTACATTTAGGACCACGTCCAAGGATGACTTAATCCTCAACCGTACATTTAGGACCACGTCCAAGGATGACTTAATCCTCAACCGTTCATTTAGGACCACGTCCAAGGATGACTTAATCCTCAACCGTACATTTAGGACCACACCCAAGGATGACTTAATCCTCAACCGTACATTTAGGACCACGTCCAAGGATGACTTAATCCTCAACCGTACATTTAGGACCACGTCTAAGGATGAATTAATCCTCAACCGTAAATTTAGGACCATGTCCAAGGATGACTTAATCCTCAACCGTACATTTAGGACCACGTCCAAGGATGACTTAATCCTCAACCGTACATTTAGGACCACATCTAAGGATGACTTAATCCTCAATCGTACATTTAGGACCATGTCCAAGGATGACTTAATCCTCACCGTACATTTAGGACTATGTCCAAGGATGACTTAATCCTCACCGTGCATTTAGGACCATGTCCAAGGATGACTTAATCCTCACCGTGTCAACCAAGGACTTCATTCTCGAAGACATACGTCTACGACTCTCTTTAGGACTGAAGTCCAAGGATGATCCAATCCCCTCATGTCCACCAAGGACCTCATTCTCGAAGACATACGTCTACGGATCTCTTTAGGACTGAAGTCCAGGGATGATCCAATCCCCTCATGTCCACCAAGGACTTCATTCTCGAAGACATACTTCTACAGCTCTCTTTAGGACTGAAGTCCAGGGATGATCCAATCCCCTCATGTCCACCAAGGACTTCATTCTCGAAGACATACGTCTATGGCTCTCTTTAGGACTGAAGTCCAGGGATGATCCAATCCCCTCATGTCCACCAAGGACTTCATTCTCGAAGACATACGTCTACGGCTCTCTTTAGGACTGAAGTCCAGGGATGATATAATCCACATGTCCACCAAGGACTTCATTATTGAAGACATACGTCTACGGACCATCCATCAACCTCTCTGTTGGCATTACCAATATAGGTATCCACATCATCAACCTTACTGTCGATGCAGGGAATCTCATCATAAGTGATCACATCACTCCCCCTTTCGAGGAGGGTCCTTCTGAACTATATTAAGTTTGTCTCGAAAAACGTTACTTGAGGTAACGGTTTGGTTAGTACATTGGATCGGTAGAGGTCTGGTTAGTACATTGGTAACTTGTTACAAATTCAAACTTTAATTCCTTTCTGCACCATATCTTGTATATAGAAATGTCAGATCTCTATGTGCTTTTGACTTATCATGGAACACTGGACTCTTTTCCACTTTGGTACGACTCTGTTTGTCACATAGGATCACAGTTGGGTCCATTTTTATGTCAAACAATTCTGAAGCTATACTGCTTCACAACTAGCAGAGCAAGCAGCCATATATTCCACTTGTGCTGAGAGCCACACTAGACTGCTTCCTGCTAAGCCACAAGATCATGGTTGATCCCAGACAATAACATCTTCTCGATGTGCTCTTCCTATCCGATACACTTTCTGCTCAATCAACATCTGTGTAGCCATCTGAAGTCATGATCTCCAAGATAACATAGATCAAAGTCTATTGTATCCTTTAGGTACCTCATCACATGCTTTGCAACTAACAGGTGAACACATCTAGTTTCCACTAGATACTGACTCAAGGTGTTCACAGCAAATCATATATGTGACCTAGTATTTGTCAGACACATCAATGACTCAATATTTTGTCTGTACAGAGTTATATCCACTAACTCTGATGAGTCATCTGCTAAAGCATACTTTCCCTGGTTGAGAAATATTCCTTCTGAGCCTTGCCATACTTCCAGACCTAGGAAGTAATACATTAATCTGAGATCTTTCATTTTCTTATATGCAGCCATCTATCTGTGCCATCTCTCGTTAGATGGGTCTACTGATATGAACCTCAACATCATTCGAACTCTGAGGTGAGTTCCTTCTTGTATCCATGTCATCTGTGCATAGAAGCCATATTCAACCTTGTAGCAAAGGTTGAGATCCACATCACCCATGATGATCATTAAGCTCATCAATTGATTATCGATCCTGGGTACCCATACAGAACCTGATTCACACTTCTTCTTTAATTACACCATTAAGAGAATGGTCTTACCTATCCACTTGGAGCAAAAATCTTGTTATGATTCTCTTCCTCTTTCTAAGAGAATCTTCTAGCCATGAGCCTTCTATATTTTGTTTGATTTGTAAATCTTCTTGTTGAACATCCATCACTTGTTCAGTGTTCATCATTCTTCATGATCTTTTCTACAAAACAAAATTAAGTACATGATTAGTAATACTTCATAATCATGAAATCATGTTGACATGATAACCTATTATGCATACAGATATCATTTACATAGTTATGCAACTATCTTGACCAATAATTTGGCACAACACTTTCCCATATCCTGTATGCATATAGTGGCTATCTAGATGCCTTCCATCTCTACCAGAACATACTATCGAGAGTGCGCACAGCTCTCAGCATGTCAGCAAAGAGGTTTCATTCTAGACAAGCAACAATGGAATGTTTGTCCAACTTACCAATCATATGCATATTAGTAGTATACTATTCAATGCTCTATGAATGTTTTCACTCAGCATGATATATTCTAGGAATACAAATATGCATACAAGAAATATCATTTACTATTTCAAATAACAACTCAAATACTTATCTTTTATGTTTGTGTGGTTGCCTCCCGCTTGATCTTCTATATGTCTTTTGAACTTCTATTCATTCTGTACCACTGTGCATGCTCAAGTGTGCACTAGTGTCATCCTCATGATCTCATACACAAACATTCATTCATTAGTATATTCTCAAAACATTCTAATTCTAAATAATCTTGAATATGTATAGTCATGATCATTAGTATTCAGGGTTTCAAGGAAGTCTTCTTTTACTCATGCATATTCTTGTTTGATCATAGTACTCTTCTGGTTAATTAAATCATGCATAAACCCTTGATTACTAACTTTATGAATAAGCATAACCAATCATAAGTATACTTATATAAGGGATCCTAACACAAGTTAAGATTCTAACTTGACATAAGAAAACATACCTGGATTAGTATACCTGCTTAGTTATGTACAACATACCTAAACAATCTCTTCAATGATTTAGAGATCCTGACCTAGAACCTGCATGTCTCATAGGTTAAGCATAATATAACAAGGTCATACATACCTCATAAGTAGAAAAAAGATTATGGATGAGTCTTTGTCTTCATGTTGTCATGGTCATGGAACTTGATTTGGCTTTTGTGATGTACCTGTATCTTGTTAGCATACAACATCAACCTCACACAACACCATAATGCATTAGTACAATCATATAGCCCTAATCAATGAATGTCCTCGATCATTCACATACATTCATACTGTTACTAGGGTGATAAGACAATTCTAACATTAATCAATATTGTACTAATAAATAATATGAAGACAAACACATCATGAACTTAATCAAGAATCAGATTTCAAGACATACCTAAACCTCCTTAAGTCATACCTGTCGAGACTTCTTGTAGTCTTCTTATGTAAGGCCTTAGCCTCAACTCCCCATGAAACTTGATCTGGAGCTTGATTAGGGTTTGCTAGAGAAACCCTAAAAATTAAATCTTTGACTTTCACACTTCTGAATGGATGGAAGGATGTGTCTTTCTAGCATACTTCAATTTTGAAATCTCCAAAATTTGACCCCTCAAAATTGCCTTCAAAACTTCTGGATCTTCTGGACAGGAACCCGAACTAGGGTTTGATGAAGCCCACCCTTCTGTCCAATCAAAAGGTTCGATCCAAGGCTCTAAACTCTTACTTTTTTGAGGAGCTTCCAGCCGTGGTTACAGACTTAAAAAATTCCAACTTTTGCTAAAGCCCTAATTTTCCATCTTTCCGATCAAAATCCCGAACAAGGGTTTGATCAAGCCCGGTCTTCTACCTAACCAAAAAATTCGATCTTGGTCTCTAAATTTTGATTTTCCTGAGTAGCATTCAGCCGTGGATTCTGATTCCAAAAATTCTAACTTTCTTCGAAACCCTAAATTCCGGAAGCCATGAATGAAGGTGCTCAAAAAATAATTATGTTTTGATAGAAATATGTACCTGATTGTTTCTGTTGTAACTCTGAAATTTTCACTCCACAGGGTCTGAAAACATTTTTTTACAGTATCCTGACCTGTCATCTTTCCATCCTGATAGGTCTGACCTCAATTGGATTTTCTGAGAGAGAGTTATTCCAAGTGTCGCAACGTGACCTGTTTATGGGATAAAACAGGAGAGCGAACTTGTACGGAGTGCCACGTGTCACTTTTTGAACTTCGGACTCTGAACAATTTTCCTGAGATAGCTCTCCCTGTTATCTTTCCATCCTGATAGGTCTGACCTCAATTGGATTCTCTGAGAGAGAGTTATGCCAAGTGTCGCAACGTGACCTGTTTATGGGATAAAATAGGAGAGTGAACTTGTACGGTATGCCACGTGTCACTGGTTCACCTTCAGCCTCTGAAAACGTTTCTTGCGATAGTAAAATCTGTGTAATACCTTTCAACTTTTACGAAATTTCATTTGGAGCTTCCTAGCCCAAGTTATGACCTTTTTTCCTAGGTCACCTGATTTTGACTGAGATCTGGAAGAGGCAGAAACCCTAACTTGTACTGATCATAACTCACAAAGTACAACTAATCTGAGGGTGCCCTTTGGACACAAGGTACCTGGGGATGTTATCTTCGACCTGTAAACTTTTCAGATCCTGAAACCTCTCATAAATGGATTTATAGCGAAAGTTCCACGATGACTGGTTTTTTCTATGTAAAACCCTAACCTTGAATTTGTCATAAGTAAAGCAAGTGTCGTAAGTGCCATACCTTTCCTTCCTTTAGGTTAGCTCTGATACCATGTTAACATTTAATATGCTAAGACAGAAAATAGCATCATTACATTTCATTTCACAATAATAGCATATATAGGATCACTGAAGAAACAACAAGCATAGCATAAACACAAGAGACACAAATTTATCCTGGGAAACCCTCATGGGGTAGAAAACCCAGTAAAGCTTCTTCAATATAGATGACCAGCAATATACAAAGATGCAAACAAAAGACATGATCTCCCCCTCCATCATAGCAGACCTCTCCTCCACAAGTGTGCCTCTCTCAAGTGAGTGAGTGTGTCAAATGAGGAATACACCTCCTCTATTTATACACTACTCCGACTTGTCTTTTACACAAGACATGTAGGCTCGTATTTAACCCTTGGGTTAAATACCCCATTACAACTGACTGGGCCGACCCCTCTAGGGTGGTCTAATAACCCTTTGACCCACATAACACATACAGGGCCAACCCCCACTAGGGAATTCTAATAACCCAAGTTACCACATTCCGATGGAGGAATAAACATCTCCGGATATACAATAAGATCTTCAAAGAGGAATGAAACATCTCCAGAATAATAAAGTGTAAATATAATATTCTTTGAAGTTACAATATCTCAACACTTACTTGTTGAAAACACGAGGCACAATCTTCTCAGTGTAAGCCAAATGTGTGATGAAGGACATACTCTTAATTTTGTAGCTAGAGTCTGTTGTGTGCAAGTTCTGTGGCTGAAACAAACCTTAAAGGATGTACAAGTGGAACTTGATCATCCTATATCAATTTTATGTCACAACACAAGCGTGATGATCTTGTTATTGTTGGAATCGATTTAATACTAAGAGGGGGGGTGAATAAGTATTAGCACAGTTATTAGCAAATTTTACCTTCTTTAAAAAGATTAGTCCTTACTTAATATTTATCTTCTGTTATGCATCAATAAATAAACATTCACACATATAAGCACCACATCATCAACACATAAGACACATGAATTTTACGTGGAAACCCAAATGGGATAAAACCACAGAATGCTTCTTTATAGTGATAAATAATACATTCAAGGAAACCACATAATCAACACATTAGACACAAGATTTTTACGTGGAAACCCAAATGGGAGAAAACCACAGAATGCTTCATGTGTTTACTATCACCAACTGGAAGGAGACACCGAACGCCTATGTTTTCTCTAGCACCAACTAGAATAAGGAACTGACCCCCTATCGCTTTGTTTTACAGGAACCAACCTGAAGAAAGCTTCAACTCTCTGTCTCCTTTCCCCATCCGACCACCCTGATGTCCAATATATTTTACTTTCCTTCCAAACTTCAACTCCACACACTTATTCAGGTCTTCTGATGATGATTCTATTGTTCCCTACCTTTGTATGCAAACTGTACTCTATCACTACGTTGCATACATCACTTTACTTCTCATTCCTCTCAAATCACACTTCTTTTGATGAATCGCTTCTTGTATTGTGTGCTCTGCTGAATCTGCAGTATGCGCTTCTGATTTTGTGTTCTCTTCTACGTGACTGCAAAGATCAACTGATACTGTGCTTTCAATTGATATTTTGCTAGTCAAAGTGAAGCACCAGTAACAGATGGAACTGTGCACATTCTGATATGTCTATTCTAATAAAGTGATGCAATTACTCAGATAATATGTGATGCCCTATGCATCAATTAGTTGTTTCCTTCAGTTTAACACACTTGTCTCAGATCATCTGCATCATGATGCGCCTGCCAATTTCTGTTGCTGTGATGTTGTTTCACATCAGATGGAATCTTCAACTTCACACACTTTCACTTCTGTTCTTCTACATCAGATAGACATCTACGCAATATTTGATAAACATCGGTTATGTCTCTGCGCTTCTGTCTTTACAATATCTGTGACTATACATGTGGATTTCAATACTGTCCTTTGAGATATCCAGCACTTGTGCATTCTTTAGTGTTTCTTCCTTTCGGTGTTTGCGCAATTGTCACAGATTTACAGCATCATTCTGCGCACCATCAAAACTTCATATGTTGCATATGCGCATTCGACTATTTTCTAGATCATATGTTCTTTCCATGAGCCCCTTAATGCACCGAAAACAAAATGAAACTTTCACGCAAAAACACTTTTTTTCTTACTTCCAAGCTTACTTCAAATATTCAACTTGCATATCTATTTATACATCTTCTGCATGAATTGTATGTTCACAAGTTGGTCGTGGAATCCCTTCTTCCATACTTCACGGATTTTGCATATGCCACACGTCATCATCTGTGCTATTGATGTGTCATCTTAGATGTATCAAATTCTCTCAAGGTCTACAACTCACTAGAACTTTACACCTTCATTAAAATATTGATGTACCATTTCCTTATGGTGTGTGCGCAATATTCTACTTCATCGTGGTGTGTCCTTGAATTGTGATGAAGCAACCTTTGTTTGTAATGCACCCTTGTGATATCAATACTTTGTGTAATCTGCACATTCTCTAGCTTCTGCTTAGTGGGATTATGACCTCTACCTTGTCATCGCTTGTGGGACTGGTGCACTTGCTGTTTGTCGGTTGTGGAATTTGCGCATAATTTAACTTCGACCATTGTACATGTTAACACTTATTATGGTTTCCAGCATGGAATGGGAAGGAAATCTCCCAATCAAATCCCCGAGGTCACCCATTGGCCGGTTGCATCAAAGAAAGAATCAGTAAACCCAAATTTGGCTAAGTGTCAAACAAATCCAAGCCAAATGACTGAGCCGCAATGAGAAAATGGGAAAATACAAGGCAAGAGGGCCTTTCAATAGGAAACACTAGCAGTAGGAGATTCTTCTGCAACCAAAGAAGATTGGACGGCTAAGATCAAGGAGCAGATCAAATCAACAGTTGAAATGTGTTCCACAAGCCTGTTTCCAAGTTCTGCATCTGCATTGCGGATTGCGGGAAACCATTTCCCAAATAGCACAAAAGACAAGTTTCCACATTCTGCAATCCGCATTGCGGATTGCGGATTGTGGAAGAGAAATCTTCCAGGGGGAAAAAAATATAGTTTTCTGCATCCCATATTGTGGATTGTGGATTGCGAAAGAGCAATATTCCAGGGGGCGAAAAATATAGTTTTCTGCATCCCACATTGTGAAATGCGGATTGCGGAAAGGTCATTTTTAGAAGCACAAAAAAGTAAGTTTCTGCATCCCGCATTCCGCATTTGCGGATTGCGGATTGCGGAAAGATAGTTCTCTAGAAAATCACGAGGCCGAAAGACCAATCCTTGCACGCCACATGGCTAATTGTGTGTTGCGAAAAGGTCATTCCAGAAAGGAACATTCCGGGAGGGTCTGTTGCAGAAGGGAAATTACGGAGGCATAGTTGTGGAAAGAAAATTGTGGATCAAGAAAGTTTTGCAAAGCCAATTACAGTAGCGGGAAATGGAGATTTTCACAGAGAAATGGAGCATTGGAGAGTGACGAAGGGGGAATGTTTCAGTTATCTGTCTCATTCAATCTAAAATGGGCTAATTCATAGGATGAATAAGTGGTTTCCATGGCCCAATGGTGCACTATCAACACATATGGTTCTTCTCCTCCGCGCATAACAGAATCATAGGTTGTTGATTCGAGCGGCTCAACTCGAATGACCTCATCATTACCAGTGTAAGTTGTTTTGAATCGGTTAGGATATTTTTTTTTTTGTAAGACTATAAAGGCAAAATCCAAACTAGACCCAAAGGTTGGACATTTTTGTTTTAGAGAAATTACTTCTCTGCGCTTGTATTAGACTTGGCCTCTTAATTCAATGAGCAGACCCAATTTTGGAGCTTGAGATTCTTGTGAATGTCTGTTATTTCTTGTGTATGTGTTCTTTCTTTGTATTCCCATTTATTTTTTACTTATGCAGTACCTAAAGATCAATATTACATGGTCTGGAATACCCACATGCTCCAGATGCATATGACTAGGTATTCCACCCTTTTCCTCTTGAAGTTGCAGGCTAGAATTCATTCTTAAATGCTCTAGCCTTGTAGCCAAACTTGTCTCCTTCCTCTACCTTCATTTTCTAATTACTTTGACATGAAAGAACCATGTCTACCTTTCCTCCTGCTTCTATAATCGTAGCCCAAAACTGCCATCGATGACAGTAACCCACCGAAGTTGAATCCATGCCCAACTGTCCTCCCGTTCTGAACTCCAACCAACCCAAAAACCCTTTTAATTAATTGTTTGAAGGTCTAGCCACCACTTTGACCAATATCCCAACCCATTTTTAAGTTGCATCCCGTTGCTGGAATCCCTAAAGGGAGATCCCTCCCTATGGTTGGAAAGGCTAGTTTCCATCCACTAGAGATTGGTTTGCAACAGTTACCTCATGGTCTTTCTTGCCACAACCCAGGAAAATATTGGGTGATAACATTTCTGCCGACTCCACTAGGGAGAATCTCTAGTTTTCATGGTATAAAATTAGACCTCTGAGGGCAAATAGAGAGTATGAGATTCCAAGTTTGTATTAGTTTCCCTGGCAACTCCACCTTTCAAATAGGTGTTTCCACTTGAGATCGATCGTACTTTAAAATTTGTATCAGATCAGAGTTGGTTACTAATGGTGAACAATAGTAATACACTAAGAGGGTCTTGTGTCATTCACCTGACGGCTCTACTATTGGCATAATCCAGAATTCAAGGCATCACAGGATACCCCACTGTTTGAAGATGAATCCCAAGGAAGCTTACAAATATAGAAGGTATGATCCTATGAATCTTTCACACATTCCAGGTTTTCCAAACCGTATACCTTGTATAGATTGGCAAACATATTTTCCCAAATTTAAAGATGAGGAAGGGGAGGATCCATCTATGCATTTAATTAAGTTCCATATGCATATATATAAGTTGAGGGTGAAAGTCCATGAAGATTCCCTTATGAAAATGTTCATGGCTACTTTGGAAGGGAGAGCAAGAACCTGGTATGAAGGGTTACCAGCTGCTAGTTTGTATTCCCTGGAAGACTTTCATTCAGCATTCTATGCAAATTATAAAGAAAGTTACCCATCTTTATCACTGTTTGATAGCTGCTGTAAAGTAGATTTTGAAAATTTTATGCAACGCTTAAGAAACTATAATGGCGATGAAGAATTAATGGATGAAGAGATCGAGCAATTTTGTGAAGATTACTTTCAACATTAGGAAGAGATACCTGGTGATAGTTTCCTTGATATTCAGCAAGATCTTCAACCGACAATGCTTTCCCCTTTGGTGGTAGACAAAGAATATCAAGACCTTAGTATTCAAATTCCTAGTCTTGAGAATGACGAGAAAGTTTAGCAGCCTTGAGAAGTTTCAAAGGATGCAGGAGAATTCATTCAAAGTTCAGAAATTCTTAAGGATCATCCATGTGAAAAGTTGAATGAATCAGATAAAGGGTTTAATGTTTAAACTCATATTCCTTTCCTTGAGTTTATTGAATATTCTCAGACTTTAGGTGATCAAGAGAAAAATATAGATGGTCAACCAGTGTTTCCTACAGTTATTCTTCTTCCTGAATCCACCATTGAAAAAGAGCAGATTATGTATGATGTCTGTGATGATGAAGGATTTTCTTTCCCTGATCCTTTTGAGAATCATAGTGGTATCCTTGTTGAACCGCGTGAAGGATCACTTTTTGATATTCCTGCTAAACTGCATAAGGAACTAAGCATAAATATTTTGATCAATAAGGATGATAGTTCACAAGTTCAACACAATGATAATCTAGAGTTGTAGTAAAATAGTGAAAGGGAGATCCCTCATGTTCAAGAAATGGGTGTTCCAGTTGATGTGTTTCAATGATTTACAGAGTTTTTTTCCTGCTGCAAATGTTGGAGAGGATGGGCCGATGGATTTTATTTCTTTGGAGTATGATCACAATTTCCCAATTCCTTTTTCTGATCTTCAACACGAGGTAATGGTTCATGGTTTTGCAGATCCTTTTGCATGTATATTGCAATCATCAAGGAAAGAGAATTTTGAAAAACTCATGAACACGAGAATAAGTCTTAGCTGGTGGGTTGAATGGTTGCATTTGCAATTTACCTTTATTGTTGAAGGAGACACTTTACGCTTTTGTTTCCCTTCATTTGAGTTGTCAAAGTTTTGATTTCTTTTTCCAATTTGAGGCCTTAAATGCATGCTTCAGTTAAGTGTCTAGTTGTTGGGTTGGTTACATTGGCACTTTAGCATCACTTGATTCCAGATGCCCTCCACCAAGTTAGGGTAGGTAGATATGGAGAATAAGCTTAGCAGCCTGAGCATCTTTCTCAGCAGTACATGTCTCCAGTTTTTGAAAATTTAGTTTGTATATATGTCATAAATGTTTTGAAGTCAGTTCCATTTTAAGTGGTGTAGAATGGCTTTAGTTTCAGTTTGCAGTTTGGGTTCCTATATGGCCGCCAAGTTTTCATAGTTGGGAACATGTTACAGATGGAGGATTTGGAATGATTAAAGGGACTAGGTCACTAGTCTACATGTTCCTGCTACCTCGTAGGTAGGATAGCATCCCTAGTTGGAGCCATTGTTAACACTTATTATGGTTTCCACCATGGAATTGGAAGGAAAACTCCCACTCAAACCCCCGAGGTCATCATTGGCCGGTTGCATCAAATAAA
Organism: Larix kaempferi; assembly: GCA_027924585.1. NCBI lineage: Eukaryota > Viridiplantae > Streptophyta > Pinopsida > Pinales > Pinaceae > Larix > Larix kaempferi. Next base: position 5,893,672 of record BSBM01000391.1, read on the forward strand.
GAATCAAAAAATCCAAATTTGGCTAAGTGTCAAACAAATCCAATCCAAATGACCGAGCCGCAGTGAGAAAATGGGAAAATACAAGGCAGGAGGGCCCTTCAGCAGGAAAAAATAGTAGTAGGAGCTTCTTTTGCAACCAAAGAAGATTGGATGGCTAAGATCAAGGAGCAAATTAGATCAATGGTCAAAAATGCATTCCGCAAGCCTATTTCCAAGTTCCGCATCCACATTGTGGATTGTGGATTGTGGGAAACCATATCCCAAAGAGAGCAAAAGAAAAGTTTATGCATTTTGTAATCCGCATTATGGATTGCGGATTGTAGACGAGCAATATTCCAGGGGGCGAAAAATATAGTTTTCGCATCCCACATTGCGGATTGCGGAAAGGTCATTTTCAGAAGCACAAAAAGTAAGTTTCCGCATCCCGCATTCCGCATTGCAGATTCCAAATTGCGGAAAGATAGTTCTCAAGAAAATCACGAGGAAGAAAGACCATTCCCTACACACCACGTGGCTAATTGTGGGTTGTGGAACGGTCATTGTGGAAAGGACCATTGCAGAAGGGAAATTGTGGAGGCGCAGTTGCGGAAATAAAATTGTGGACCGAGAAATTTTTATAGAGCCAGTTACAGTCGTGGGAAATGGATATTTTCATAGAGAAATGGAGTATTGGAGAGCGACAAAGGGGGCTTGTTTCAGTTATCTGTCTCATTCAATCTAAAAAGGCCTGATTCACAGGATGAATAAGTGGTTTCCATGGCCCAATGGTGCGCTGTTAGCACAGATGGTTATTCTCCTTCGCGCATAACAGAATAAGAGGTTATTGATTCGGGCGGCTTAGCTCGAATGACCTCATCATTACCAGTGCAAGTTGTTTTGAATCAGTTAGGATATTTTGCTGTTTGTAAGCCTATAAAGGCAAGGTCCAAAGTAGACCAAAAGGTTGGATGTTTTTGTTTCAGAGAGATTACTACTATGTGCTTGTATTAGACTCGGCCTCTTAATTCAATGAGAAGGCCCGATTTTGGAGCTTGAGATTCCTGTGATGTATGTTATTTCTTGTGTATGTGTTCTTGCTTTGTATTCCCATTAATTGTTTACTTCTGCAGTACCTAAAGATCAATATTACATGGTCTGGAATTCATGCCTACATGCTCTAGATGCATATGACTAGGTATTCCACCCTTTTCCTCTTGAAGTTGTAGGTTATAATTCATTCTTAAATGCTCTAGACTTGTAGTCAAACTTGTCTCCTTCCTCTACCTTCATCTGCTGATTACTTTGACGTGAAAGAACCATGTCTACCTTGCCTCCTACTCCTACAATCGCAGCCCAAACCTGCCATCGATGACAATAACCCACCGAAGTTGACTCCATGCCTAACTGTCCTTCTGTTCTTAACTTCAACCAACCCAAAAACCCTTTTAATTCATTCTTTGAAGGTCTAGCCACCACTTTGACCGATATCCCAACCCATTTTTAAGCAGCATCCCATTGCTAGAATCCTCAAAGGGAGATCCCTCCCTGTGGTTGGAAAGGCTAGTTTCCATCCACTAGAGATTGGTTTGCAATAGTTACCCGATGGTATTTCCTACCACAACCCAGGAAAATTTTGGGTGATAATAGTACCATTATATGAGTTCATGCACGTTCCACTTACTGAAATCATTGGCTATGCTTGTGCAATTTTAGGATTGTCCAACCATCTATTGTTCCTTTCTTCCTACGCACTCCCGAAAATCAACTAATCAATGCTTAGGCTTGCTTGCTTACTTGTCCCATTTTTTCAATCAAATTCTTGGAAGTTTGAGCACTTGTACCATTTTCCAACCAATTACTACAATTTGATGTCATGAGAGAGTATGACTTGGTGGACCTGATTTCTGCGCAAGGACCACATGATGTAGGATTCATTACTTGTGTTTCTTCCTGGATTGGATCTTCATGAAGTATCTTCTTGATCTGCATGATGTATCATCTTGACATGCCAGATGTATCCTTGATGCAATGTTAGATATACTCCAAATTTGCATACATAATTGTCACCTTCACCATTTGCGCATATAATTATGGTGTTCATGCTTTCTTCATCATGCGCCTGGACTACCTCAAAGTGGTGTCTTCATACTTTTGTTGGAATGCTGCATCCACTTTGACTTATGCTGATCTCAATGAATCACACTGAATCAGTTGACATTCTCTTTGACATTAACACTAGACATATTCTTTAGTTGACATCAATGAAAACCAATACTCAATAATCTCCCACTTTGGCATTGATGTCAACACCTTATGAAGTTGTGACTAATCTTATTGAGTTGTATGCTTCATCTATGTTTGGTCGCAGTGCTCCACTTGTGTATGTGATCCCCCTGAGTTCTTTCATATTTTGTATAATGTGCTCTTTTTCAATACTTCTATCATCTCTGCTCAACTTCATGCATCTCTCCCCCTTTTACATCAAATATGGCAAAGAGGTCCATTACGCAATGTAAATTATTTTGTTTATGTTTTGCACCTGAACTCTTCCTGGGATAACTCCCCCTGTCTTCATACTTCATTTTCTTTTATGATCCTGTATGATAGATTTAATCTTTTGAATATTTTTTGTTATAGCTGCAACCTTTTCTTTTAACTCTTCTTATTTTCCCACAATAGTGATTTCTTCCTTTTCATAGTGAACTGATTTTTTTGTTTCACAACAATCATCGATTTCCTCCTTAATTTCAAGTTGCAAAATAGAACAAGATTTTGTAATACTGAAGGAATCCTCTTGTAAAGGTCCAAGTCTTTCAATAAGCTTTATTTGTTCTTCATGCAACTTGTTCACTTCCTGTTGCAACTTATTGCAATCTCCCATTTTAATTGTTAATTATGTTGTTGGAAGACTTGTCAAATTCGTGAGAATTTTCTACTCTTGGTCTTGTGTCATTTGTAGCTTCTCATTCACTTCTTTCAGTTGTTCCTTCTCAACTAGATTTGTCCATATTTGAACACTTTCTTCATGTAGTTTTGTTCATCTTTCTCCCATATTTTCGAGATCCTCTATTGCAGTTCTTATTCTTTCTGATTCCTTTTCCATTTCTGGAGGTTCTTCTAATGCTTTATTTTTTACTTTGTTTTGTAGTTCATGAATGGATTCTCCTATTACTTGTAGCTTTCTTTCCGAGGAGATGTATTCATTCTTGTGAATTTCTGGAAGTATGTTGTATAATTCCTCCACTTCCTTTTGTAAACTACTAGAATCCTGCTATGCTTTTTCCAGTTTGTGCTTTAGCAGACTACCCTGTGTCACTGCTTCCTTTGCTTTCTTTTCTAATTGTTCTGTCTTCTATCCAATCAGCTCCATTTCAATCCTCAACTGTACACAGTCTTCTTGTACGGCCTTCTTCTCTTTTTGACATGCATTCAATTCATCCACATATGTTTCATGTCTTCTTTTGATTTCTTATGCAACAGACATATGTAGTTCATGTAATTCATTTGAGGTTAGCTCTAACAAAGTTAATTCTACATGACTTACCTCTTTCTACATTTGAGTAGAAAGTGTCATTGCTATAGATTAGATCCTCACCTTTTGGTGTAACTCCACCTTTGTTAGTGACTTGGTGGAAAGAGATGTTAGACTCGTTTGAGTTGACTCATCCATTCTCTGTTCTTTCCAACTTTTCTTTACCAGTTGCTTTAATATTCATGATTGTTCATCAATTTTCCTCAGTGCTTCTTTTGGTCATGTAGAAATATTTTTAATCTCATCCTTTGTGTTGATGTTTTTGATTTCCTCTTTTATTGCATTCCTAATTTATGTGTTGATTTTCTCAAGTTCTTCTTATGTCAGTGGTTGTTCCGAGTCAGGTTCAAATATCTTTGTTTTCTTCTTTAAGGATCCTCCACCTTGATCCATTTCAGTTCCCTTCTTTTTCTACTGCACCAAATCGGTAGATACTTCTCGAATATTTGTCTCTTTTTTTATTTTAGTTGGTTTTTTTTGTTTCTCCTCTTCTTCCCGTTCACTTAGTGGAACCCTCCATTCTGCATCCCAATCTTGAATAATTTTTGCAATGTCTTCTTCAGAGAAAATGAATCTAGTGGGACACCATCATTTGCTTGAGTCCCTTTTTGCTTGTACATAGGTGTGATGCATTCCAATATTGAGATGCATGATTCCTTTGTAGGTTTCAACAATATGAAGAGAAATCTGTGGATAATTTTTTAGGAGAAACCTGATTTCATTGCAGTACAAGACGAAATTGATGTTGTTTTCTTTTTTCCTTTCCTTATCTTCAGAGACCCACATGTTTGCAAACCTTGTAGCTTGAAAGGTTTTTCTATTCCTATTGAAGAATTGACTTCCCTTGGGTTCCTTCCAACCATTGACAGAAACACAAATTAACAACTAGGTATAGTGAAAGGGATTACCCTTTTCTTGAGCTTCCAAACAATCTTCAAGAAATTTATTCAATAGGAAGGTTGACCAATTCTTCTGGATGCCTTTGACACATTTGCATGTTGCTACAATTATTGCTGCTGAAACTTGATCATGATGACTCTTTAGAAACAAGTTGCATGACAATAGCTGTGCAGTAAACCTTACATCCTCATCCTTTATCTTTGCAACTGAGAATCCTCTACTTGCTCGCGGGGTTCCATATTCTTCAGCTATCTTCTCATGCAAATCCTTTTCTTGGATTCTTCTCATTAGATGACTTACATCCTCTCTAGCTGAGGGTAATCCTGTAATTTCTTCTATAACCTTAGGATTGATTGGAATAGGTTTTTCTATCCATAAGAAACCATCATGTACCTGTGATAGCAGCATCTTGGAACACATCTTTACGTATGAAGATATTCCAAAATGAGGTATCTTAAGTATATTTAGTACACCAGTTTTTGAAAGTCCATATGCCCATTCTTTGAGAACCATCATAGTCAGAATACTAGGATATGAACTTTCCTTCTTATCCATATACTTATCCATGACTAACCCAAGAAATTTGTATTCATTAGTAACATCATCATTTGCAAATGTAAGCTTATGCAGTAAGACATGCATATTACCTTTAACAAGAACACCTTCAGATCTCATTCGATCCTACAAATGGGTGTCTTCTACTTCTGGCAAAGTCACATTTGGTGCATCAGGTTTACGAACTGAGATATAATCACGTTTGGATTTTTCAGTCTTCTCAGTCTTTTGGATTCCTCACGAATGGGTTCTTGGTTCTGCATTTGCTTCTGGGTGCCATGATATTCAATGATTGTTTAAACAATTACTATTAGATCAATAACCTTTGTTCTCAATAGATATAGTGGTTTAGAATGAGCTTTTTATCAATTTATAATCACCCTCATTAATGATCTTCATTCCTTGCGAACTTGTCAGAATTAGGTTTATTTTGAAAAATGAAAAGCATCATTTTGACTTGATATTTTGTTCAAATTCATTTAACCACTTCTATTATTAATTTTGTTCATGCCACTGCTCCACTAACTCATTAATGTTTCTCCCCATTGTCTCAGTTTACGATGTTGCATGCTTTCCTTACTGCGATGGGTCCTACTAACGATGAGTCAGTTTTGTGTTGATATGGATACAGTTGTGTCTCCCAAGTCCTTTCTTTTTGGTGTAGAATCATCTTTATTTATCCAGACCCTTTGACAATACTGATTTTTTCTTTGAATTTCATTGATATTGCCTTCAATTTTTGATTCAGACACTTTGTCAGTCTTCTTTATCCATCATTTCATAGTCTCCCCTTACTTTTCACAGTCCAATGCCTTGTGACCAATTTTGTTGCACTTATAACATACCACATTGTTGCAATATTTTCCAATATGTCAAGTCATTGTGCATTTACAACATTGAGCAGGTTTGTGTAGATTCATTCCTTCTGTTTGCGTAGTATACATGTTCATCCTTATTAATTGCACACATTCCTCCACAGTATTTTCATATTTTTCTTCGAATCCTATGCCATTTTTAATGTGAGAGGATCTTTGCTTGATGAGAATCTCATTTAGTACCTCAATGCTTTTAGGAAAGATTTATGTTATGATGACTTGGTCTTGTAACCCTTTTTGTTCCTCCTCCCTTTCCTGTAATGAGATTCGTTACTCATCAAGAAATTTCTCAAATTCAGAATTCTTTTCTTTGAGAGAGATAACCTCCAGTTGACTTTCTTGGAGATGTTCTTGATTATCATGTTTTTCTGAAGCTGATATTTTAGTGACATAACTTCTTTAATATTTTATTCCTTTTCTTCGGAAACCCTTCCCAACTTTTATTTTATGAGGGTGATATAATTTTCAATCTTATTATTATTTGCGCATAACTTCTTCAGCTTGGTTTCCAAGGTTTTGTTTCTTGATCTTACATTTTGGCTGGTCACATTAACTTCTTGTAGCTGGTCGGTGAGAACTATTACCAATTTCTTGGCTGCTGATTCTTTCTTCTTCAGGAGATTTAATGTCTTGGTTGCTATCTTCTTGACTTCTACTATCATTTTTCTTTGTGTTCGGATAATATCACTTGCTTCTGTGACAGAGAGATTTTCTAAACAACTGTCTTCCTGTAACCATGGTGCTTCGCTTAGAGAACCTTCCTTTCTCATAATTGTGTGCCGATCTATATTTCAGATGTTAATCTGTTATTGAAGAAACCCACTCTAATACCATTTGTTGGAATCGATTTAATACTGAAGGGGGAGGTGAATCGGTATTAGCGCAGTTATTAGCATATTTTACCTTCTTTAAATAGTTTAGTCCTTACTTAATATTTATCTTCTATTATGCATCAGTAAATAAACATTCACACATATAAGCACCACATCATCAACACATAAGACATAGGATTTTTACATGGAAACCCAAATGGGAGAAAACCACAGAATGCTTCTTTATAGTGAGAAAGAATACATTCAAGGAAGCACCAAATTCCTGTGTTTACCAGCACCAACTAGAAGGAGCCACCAAGCCCTTGTGTTTTCTCCAACACAACTAGAAGGAGACACTGACACCCCATCGATTTTTTTTATAGGCACCAACCTAAAGGAAGCTGTGACTCTTTGTCTCCTTGTAGTTTTATAGGCACCAACCTGAAGGAAGCTTCAACTCTCTATCTCCTTGCCCCGCCCGACCACCCTAAATTATGTCCAATATATTTTAATGTCTTGCCAAACTTCAACTCTACGCACTTGTTTAGGTCTTCTATTGATGATTATGTTGTGTGCTACCTTTGTATGCAGACTTTACTCTGTCACTGCGCTACATACATCACTTGAATTCTCATTCCTCTCAAATCACACATGTTGATGAATTGATTATTGCATTGTGTGCTCTGATGAATCTGCAGTTTGTGCTTCTGATTTTGTGTTCTCTTCTATGTGACTGCCAAGATAAACTGATATTGTTCTTTCAATTGATAGTTAAAGTGAAGCACTAGTAACAGATGGATCTACTCACATTCTGTTATGATAAACTGATGCAGTTACTCAGATAATATTCCATGTCCTGTGCATCAAATAGTTGGTCCATTTAGTTTAACGCTCTTGTCTCAGATCATATGCATCATGATGCTCCTGTCGAGTTCTGTTGGTGTGCTGTTGTTTCACATTAGATGGAATCTTCAACTTCGCACACTCTCACCTCTATTCTTATACATGAGCTAGACATCTACTCAATATATGATAAACATCGGTTCTGTCTCTATGCTTCTTTCTTTACAATATCTATGACTATCAACATGTTTATTTCAATACTGTCCTTTGAGATTTCCAACACTTGTGCATTCTTCAGTGTCTCTTCCTTTCGGTGTTTGCGCATTTGTCGCAAATTTACAACATCATTATGTGCATCATCAAAAATTCATTTTGTTACATGTGCGCATTCAACTCTTTGCTAGATCATATTTTCTATCCACGAGCCCCTTAATGCCCTGAAAATAAAATGAAACTTTGATGCAAAAACACTTGTGTTCTTACATCCAAAATTAATTCAAATATTCATCTTGCATCTCTATTTATACATGTCCTACACAGATTGTATGTTCGCAAGTTGGTCGTAGCATCCCTTCTTCCATACTTCACGGATTGTACATATGCCACATGGCATCATTTGCACTATTTATGCGTCATCTCAGATGTATCAAACACCCTAAAGGTCCACAAATCAATGGAACTTTACACCTTCATTGCTCTCTTGATGTACCATTTTCTTATGGTGTGGATGTAATCTTCTACTTCGTCTTGGTGTGTCTATGACTTGCATTGTAACAAACCCTGTTGGTAATGCGCCCTTGTTATATCAACACTTTGCATAATCTACGCATTCTCTAGCTTCTGCTTAGTGGGATTATGACCTCTTCATTGTCATCACTTGTGGGACTGGCACACCTACTGTTTTTCGGTTGTGGAATTTGTGCATATATTAACTTCGACCATTGTACCATTCTAGAATTTCATGCGCGTTCCACTTAAGGAAAGCATTGGCTATGCTTGTGCACTTTCAAAAATTTTCGACCATCTGTTGTTACTTTCTTCTTGTGCACTCCCAACCATCAACCAAGCAATGCTTAGGCTTGCTTCCTTACTTGTCCCATTTGTTCAATCAAATTCTTGGTAGTTTGATCACTTGTACCATTATCCAACCAATTTCTTCAATTTGTTGTCATGAGAGAGTATGACTTGGTGGACTTGATTTCTGTGCAAGGACCATATGATGTAGGATTCATTACTTGTGTTTTTTCATAGACTGGATCTTCATGAAGTATCTTCTTGATCTGCATGATGTATCATATTGACCTTCCAAATGTATCCTTGATGCACTGTTATATATACTCAAAAATTGCATACATAACTGTCACCTTCACCATTTGCGCATATACTTCTGGTGTTCATGCTTTCTTCATCATGTGCATGGGCTACCTCAAAGTGGCTTCTGTATACTTATACTGGAATGCTGCATCCACTTTGACTTAGGATGATCTCAATGACTCACACTGAATCAGTTGACATTCTCTTTGACATTGGATGACTTTCAAACACTTGACATATTCTTTAGTTGACATCAATGGCAACCAATTCTCAACAGTTATGCACTCCAAAACTACGCATATTCCTATCAAATACAATTTTGTGAGAGAACATGTTATTGAAAATATTTTCATGCTGGAATTTGTAGACACCAAAGAATATATTGCAAACATATTTACAAAGCCGCTCCCAAGAGACACTTTCAAAGATATCAGACATAAACTAGGATTCATTCTCAATCATGACGGAAGTCTCGGAAAGAAGGCATCAAGGCAGAGAGAGAACTGTATTGCGACATGAAGATGAATAAATAAGCATGAAAACATAAGGTGTGATACTTAAGCAAAAGATAATTGAATATAGGAACAATAGGATAAAGTCACGAGGAGAACCTAAAAATATGTAGGAATATAGGATAACAATACATAGTGATAATATAGGTATTCAAAATATCCCTTTTTCATTGATTTCAAAGGGGGAGAATGAGAAATTATAAGGAGAATGCTAAGAAGAAATGATAAGGATAGATGGTAAGGAGAAATTATAATAAGAAATGATCATATGGCATGAAGACAGGGAAAACATGTTGCACAGAAAAGCTGAGCCTCATACTCAGGGGGAGCCTCATATTTTGGGGGAGGTCATTTTTTAATTGGTGTTGACATCAGTTTTTAATTGGTATTGACATGAATACCATTAAGACTTGAAGCTTGTTGAACCGTTTGGTGTAGTAATTAGTGTCAAACAAGAAGAATTGTAATGGCAAGAACAATTCATGAAGACATGAATCCAGTTTGAAGAAGTATATAGAAAATATGTGTGCAAGTTTTGGAAGTGTGAAAGACCTACCAAGTGATGGTACTCTAGTATGCAATACCCACCAAGTGATGGTCTTCAACTACACAAGTCCCACCAAGCCAATGAACTAGTGTTCACAATAGCCCCAACGTCATGGTACCTCATTCACGTAGTTTAAGACAAGTGGCAGATGCTTGATAAGCTTAACCATAAAGAAAGAAAAAAGGGTTATTACTGTTTAGAGAATCCCAACTTGTGGACACATTGTTTGAACAAGTTGAGTATAAATAAGAGTGAATTTTGTGGATGAAAAGTAAGCTTGAATATGAACATGAGATAGTATGGCTTAATTGGAAAGCATTGAATTATTGGGGTATCAATGGCTCGTTGATCTAAAAGAATATGATACAACAGAGAGCCAAGTGTGCAAGGATAGAAGAGAAGTACAACAGATGATACATTGAATTAGTTGAATATGCAAGTGTGTAGAAACATAGTAGTATGTTGAATAGTGGATAGATGAGTCTGGTTAATCCAAGGAATATTAGAATCTGAAGGAGATGAAGTATTATTTCGAGTAAATTTCAATTGATCAATTGTAACAATTCTTCCTTCATGAGGAAATAATAAAAATCGAAATACAGAAGATGTAAATTTCAATTGATCTATTGTAACAATTCTTCCTTCATGAGGAAATAATAAAACTCAAAATACAAAATATGGGATAGATTGCATAACATATGGCCAAATCCTCCCTAACAAAAAATTGTACTCAAGGGGAGCATCTACGAATTCAACTTCTACTGAAACTCTTTTCCCTTTTAACTTGATGTCAAAAGCAAGGAGAATTAATCCATGAGATATAAAATATCTTCCTTTAAACACAGTGAGTAAAATTGTGGAAGGGACCAACTCTGGGGATCCCAAATCTCTTGAACACAAAATAGCCATGACACATGTGGATGCACCTTTGTCGACAACAATTCATCCAATATTTTTGGAACCATGGACTATGTTAATATGAAAGGAAACATGGTTAGGTAACTAAGGTTTAATATCCATCATATCAAATTTCACGACTAGATTATTCATGGAGTCAGTGTTTCCTATATCAACCAAGAGTGCATTATATTTCAATTGGAAACTTTGTATCACTTGCATAGCATACATCGAACAAGGTGTTTGAGCCAAGTCTTCAACAATGGAATAGTTGGTAGCTTCCCTAGCATTAGGATTGTGCGTAGCTCTTTTGTAGACACCTTTTGGTATCTTTTGAATAAGGTCTGTAGGTTTCTCTATATGAAGAGGGGTCTGCAGGTCAACATTCTCTTTCTCCTTTAGCGGTGGTTCATGACATCGTTTTTTATCTTGTTTACAATAAAGTGCTTGAAATCACCATGTGAATGTAGGATTGATCAGATGATGAGGAATTTTGTGTACCTCCATCTAAACTAGAGTTACCAGAAGCTATATGTTGTCCTTTAGTAAAAGGATCCTTTAATACAGCATGTTGTTTTTTTTGCAAGAGCTTGTGTGCTTGATCAATCAATTGGGCATTGGTGTGTGAGTTGATCTCCTTTGCAAAGTTTTCAGGGGAATTTAAACTTCCTACGTTCTCTCTTACCCTCTTCAACATTATTATTGGTTTGGGGTTTGTTTTGATTTCCCTCCCCTTTCTTACCCTTATTATTGTTTTTCTTTATGCCAAGTTACTTAGGACCTTTTGGATTGGAATGCAAATTGTGTACAATAGAAGTTTGAGAAGGGGAGGTAGAAACTGAAGCTACGATCACTGTAGAGATTTTAAAATATAAATATTTTATTTTTTTTGCAAGTGCTGCTACAGTAGGATTATCAATGGAACCAACAATTCCATCAGCATGTGGTCCAGGTTTTTCGTTTAGCTGAATATGTATTTGGATGTGGTGCGTAAGGAATAATGTCATACAAAATCCTAGATTCAAAATAGATTAAATCTAATTATAGGGATTTAAAAATGGCTTCCTCTTCATTAGTAACTCTTGAAGTAGATACATCTTTCAAAATGTAAGGTAGAAGTGATTTTAGAAACCATTCTAATAAAAATTTAGGAGGTATGTTAGCTTTTATCATTCTCTTCCTTCTTTGCCACTCTTGGATGTGATCTGAAATATGAGGGGCTTTGTATTTCCTTATAGTATATAGTAGATCTGTACCAGCATCATACTGAACATGAAGTTGGAAATTATTGAGAAAATTGTTGCGAAATCATGAAATGATGGTAAGCAGATGATTGCAGTTCAATATACCATTTATTGGCCACCCTTACAAGGGTTCTTTGAAACAACCTTAATCTTATCGAATCATCATTCAACAAATTCTAAGAGTGCCACAAATGGAAATTTTTGACATGATCTCCTAGATACTCACCATTTTTTCCTTCGAATTTTGAGATATCCCAGGGAAACTTAGTAGGGACAGGAGGCCAAGCAATATTATGACACAGTGGGTCATTCATGAGTTTTGAAAAGTTTGGAAGGTTCAGAGTTGCTAAAAAAGGAATTCTAGGTTGGCTCTCAAATGAATCTGTAGGTGACCCCATATAGGACAATTTCCACTTCCTATATTTCCAAAACATTACGAGGGTAATACCTCCATACATTCCTTGCGAAGAGTATATCCCTTGTAAGGGATTTGTTTGATTTTGAAAGGGTTCCCCCCATACATACCTTGTGAAGGGTATACTCCTTACAAGGGTTTTTATTCTTTTTGGAATGGGTTTCCCCCAGTCGACAAGGATTGGGAAAAATTAAAATTTTTCCATTGACTACCAAAAGGTTGGGCAGAAATAGTCCTTACCGACATACTAGAAAATGGAAAAGAATTTCTTTCTGTACCAGTATTAACACATAAAGGATTTGCATCAAAAGGTTGAAAAAATTAATGGTTTGAGGATTCCGTCCCCCAAAAGGGTTGAATCTAGTTGTAGAGCCAAAAGGAGGTCCACGTCATAAAGAGGGAACTGAAAAATGGAATATGAGCAGCTCCCCAAGAATAATCTTGGAAGGGCATAGATGACATTCCTATTCCCATACTAGAAACAAAAAACATGGGGAAAGATGTAGGTTGAGTTTGGGGAATACTAACACTTGTCATCCCAAATGAAAAACTAGATAATTGAAAAGGAGTAGTCGTTGTATTAAGTGTTGATTGAACAACAATGGATAATGGTGTTGCTAAAGTATTAACAACTGTATTAACAGTTGAAATCATATTCAAAGTACTACTCTAGTTCAAACTAGGGGTCTGGGTAGACACAATAGGAGGAGAAAACCCCCCTAGAATAGCCAAAGTGGGAGTATGAGGTTCTCCACTTCCCAAAACTTATCTAGTGTTATCCATTGGAAATCCTCCTAAGTTATTAAAAGAATTTGAATCAAAATTTGGTGTAACTAAAACAACTACTAGGAGAGGATCGTTAAGATCCACTAAAGGTGAATTATAAGGTCTAAGGAAACCTTCAATTTCAAGAACTTCAACCCAAACTTGTTATTTTGATGAAGTGTTTCTTTCCATAGGTAAAATTATTTCATAAGAACCCACTAGTGAAAATGAACTAAATGTATTCAATCGGCACCTTCAGTTAGGAGGTGGGGGATCCACTCATAAAGGTGATAGATTTTGTAATCGTCTGGAACGATGAATCAGAGGATATGCCACACTGAAAGAGAAAAAAATACTAAGGTCCAACTAAAATAAAAAGAGCAAACAACACACCTCTAAAAAATTTCCTAAGGAAATCAACAAAGTAAATATATAATCCTCCCAAAGTTTCAGTGTGGGTTGATTAAGTCCCAAAACAAAAACAACGAATGCTAAAAGAAATTACCACTGTAGGGTGTGTTTCCCTTCTTGGTGCAACTGTCTTTATAGATCATATTCACTCTCTATAAAAATCACCCTCCAAGGGTACTAATGCTCCACACTCAAGGTCCACCCAAGGTGTTTGCAAAAAATCATTTTCCAACACATGTGCATGAATCCAAGGACAAGATAATAAGGTTACCAATATGTAATCTGCATTCAAGGAAACAATCACAGATCGGAGTCGTACATATGGGTATGGTAAGTAATCCTGAAACTCTACAATAGCACCTTGTGCTAATGAAATTTCCCATACATGTAAAACTCCTAGTAGATGCTTGATTAGGAATTAGAGGGATCTCTTTGCAACCTAATCTCACAAGACCTTATTCTTAACTCCTGTTTGAGAGGATCTTCCCAGACACAATTCTTACAATACTGGATTTCACATAATGAATGGCCACTATGTTTAAAAATTTAATTTGCTTTGGATAGTTTATAACAATCCTATCCCAAAGCACTAGCGTAAACTATTTGGTGAAAGCCTCTAGAAAAGAAAAAGTGTATAATAAATTTTAATTTAAGCGTTCTTTTTAAGTGGTTGTAATTACTCAAGGGTAATGGAAGGTGAAACGTGTGGCATTTAATGACTCAACATGGAAAGAAAATTCATTTAAGATTAAAAACTTTTAACACTTACAAAAGTAAAAAGAATCTTCTATGAATGTTATGCAAATCACTCCCTTTTCAAATAAGCAAATTCAAAATATGCAACTTGTTTTTCTTTTCTTTTCTTTTGAAATGAAAATTGACAATATATTACAAAAGCAAATCTTTTCTTTTCATTTTTATTGAAACAAGAAATCAAAGCAAACTAGGAATGCAACCTAACTTTTCTTTTTTCTGTTATACTTTTTTCAAGAAGGAGAAGAAACTATAACATGAAGTGCAGAATTTTACTTTTCTTTTCTTTGAATGAAACTAAAAATGCAATCCCTAAACTTATTTCCTAGTGTAAAAAGAAAGCCAAACAAAAGAAATCTTTATAAATAGAACGTTTTTTTGTTTCAAGTTTTCTTTTAATGATAAAAATAGGAAAATAGAAACAAACAAAAATATTTTATACAATCAGAATACTTGAAAATTTTAGAAGAAGCAATCTAACACACAAATTTGAAGACAATCCTATTTTCAAAAGACTTCTAAAAGGAGTGTTACTTTCTGAAATTAGACAGTCAACTTGACCCAAACTAGAACCCACAACCTCAAATTCCCAAAAGGAAACCGAAAGAGAAGAGAAAAACGGATGTACGGGGCAAGTCGCATACACACAAATGTCTAGTGGATAGCTCGCATACTTGGGAAAAAGCAATTTTTTTAAGGAAAAATAGTCTGTACATGCCCCAAAACGTGACTGTTTGTATAGTAGGTTACATACCTTCACAATGAATCAAAGAAAGCAACAATAATCAATAAATCAAAGAAAGCAACAATAATCAATAAAAAACATATAGATTTCAAAGAGAAAACTGAGAAACCTTAGGAATCCCAAAAACAAGACTTCCCCAACAGAGTCGACGATTCTATAGAGGGTTTTAATTACCCTAATGACTCTTTGGAATCATTCACCATAGATCATATACCCTAAAATATAACACTCAACAATCATACATAAAATAAGTTTTTAATATTTAAGGGCATACTTATTTATAAAAGAAAGGAGGCAAGTACATGAAAATAACCAACCTGAAATCCAACGTTTTATGAAGATATCCTCACTGACATCTTTAACCTTTGTTTTTATCTTCAAGATTCAACCTAAAACACAACAAGATTATAAAGAACAAGTAGTTACTTCTGCAAAAGATATCTAAAAAACTTGCTATAAATTGCAAATAACCAAATTACAAGAAGATACAACTTGCATACAAAATATTGAAATTGGACAAGAAAGAGTGTTATTTTATATTAATAAACAATATAAATACAAATAGGAATTTTTCATCATATTTACGAAGCAAGCACCATTCTAAAAATAGCTTTTTGGGGTCCTCCATCAAAAGTCCTTCATTCACCAACCCCTAATTCACTTGTGAAAGCTATTCCCAAAGAATATCTGGTTATTGGCACAATAAGGGATTCCAATAGAGGCTGAGAAGCAATCTCTCAGATAAGGGAATGGAATTTGTAGACAAAGGAACAACGGTTTCAATCTTAGCTTGATCTTAGTAGCATAAGGGTATTCTCTTTGATCTTTCCATCCTATTTCTTCCTCCTCCTTTAATTATTTTATATTATAAATGAATAGTTAGGGAAGTTATTGAGAGGTTATTTTATGGGAATATAAGTTAAGGAATGGAAAAACCATGAGTTTCCTGAAAAATCATTTAATTTTCACTTTTTAAATATTTTGTACCCTTAAACAGGAAAGTATGCGAGGTGGACACTGAGAGGTCGCATGGAAACGGGATGTCCATGGTTAGGTCACATACCTCTTTAAAAAATTGGTTTTTTAAGATCTTTTCCAATATAATATGTTATATAAGGGACTAGGTATGTCTGCAAAGAGGGAAAAGGATCATATCAACCATCTTAGTGCTTATTGGAACAATGTGGCAAAAGGCACTATAACACATACTAAAGAAACACACTTTAATTAAAGACACATCATACCAAGTTGATCTTAACTAACTCCCAAGTGTCTAAATATCCTAACATCCCCCCTTAAGAACAACTTGGGATATGATTGAAGGATTTACAAAGGTGAAAAAATAGGAGAAGGAAGGTGGAATTAGATCCTGTCTACCTTTAATGATAAATTCTTGAATTCCTAACATAGATCAAAGTTTTTAAAAATTCACTTCTATAAGATATTTTGTGAATATGTTTGCAACTTAATCATCTATAGGGAAAATTATCATTTCAAGCACATGATGGGATTGAGAAAGAAAATTTTATTCTTTGGTTTGCAGGACTTGGAGGCCAAAAAAATAATGCAAATGCCATAAGTCTGTTATTTCAAATTTATTTATTAAGTATCGATTTCATTGCAAAATTTAAAAGGTTATGGTCCCTATCAACAAGAATAAGGTCATCAACATAAAGAACAAGGATAATGAGATGCTTTCCTACTTTCTTAGTATCTAATACATGAGGGTGATAATAGCATCTAAAAAAACCAATGTCAAGGAGAAAGCTATCACTTTTGGCATACCAAGCACAAGGAGCTTGCTTAAGGCCATAGAGAGATTTATTAAGGTGTCAAATAAGGCTAGAGTCATTCTAAACATAGCTAGGAATTTGTTCCAAATATATATATTCTTACAAATATCCATGGAAGAAGGGGGATTTGACATCCATTTGATGGGCCTCCCATTTATGTGAAGAAGCAAGGGAAATATTAAGGAGGATGGTATTAATTTTGATGATGGGGGAAAAGGTTTCATTGTAGTTAGTTCCTTTAACTTGGGAAAATCATTTGGAAGATAACATTTCCTTAAATATTTCAACACTTCCATCAGATGCATATTTATCTCTGTAGACTCATTTACAACTGACAAGTTTCCATCCTTTTAGAAGAGATACAATATCCCAAGTATCATTTTCTATCAAGGAATGATATTATTTATTCATAACTGCATCCCAATTTGGATGGCTAGAAGGTTCTACAATTTTTTATGGACCGTGATGTTAAATGTACAACATCAAGAGACACTATCCAAACCAATCTTGTGCAACCAAGATTGATCCTCCCGTATAGAGGTGAAAACTTTGATTTCCTTTTGTGTAAAAGTTATTCCTCCCGTATAGAGGTAATTGATCAAAGTAATGATGTTGTAAAGTCTTGTTGGACAAGGCTCCGGACTTGTGTGTTAAGTCATGATTCTCATGTGAACCTTTTGTATAAAGGTATCCATGGGACGTGCATCCTGTATAGAGGTGTACCTTCTGTATAAATGTCATGCTTTACTTGTTAAAATCATTTAATGTTGTGTGATGTATTATTAACCATGATCACTATATTTCTATTAAGTCTCCTTTAGATATTGATCACCTCTAAAGTGAATTACTTCAACATATGATCATTTGGTCCAGAATAATATACTATGATCACAACATCCGATAATTCTTATTAGTATAATGTAGTGGATGGATAATTAAAATTAGCACATATTGACCATGAAGTAAAAGATAAAGAAATAAATATAAATGCACAGAGAAAAAGAGAATTCAAATTTGATCAGGATATGACTAAGTGAACTCGAATAGTCAAGCTTCAGTTAAAGCCACAATGTATGCCTCAGTTAACTAAAGAACTCACAGTGGTCACTACAAGTAAATCAATAAGCATGGTTTCAGTTAATAATAGTTAACTAAGTGTTAAATAAGAAGGACTAGTTAACTAAAGTGTTTTCACTTTCGCTAAACTAAAAGACGACACTTCAATAAATCAAGGAGAACTCGAATTGATCACTACCGTGATGTTATCAAGAAAGAATCAGTTAAAGAGAGTTAACTAAGTGACAAAAAATAACATATAGTTAACTAAGTGTTCTTGCATGATGACACTTATGTTAAACTAAAATATGACACTTGAGTTGTGACACTTGCATGCTAACACTTAAGTTATCCACCTAACTAAGTGGGAAAGATTTCAATTAACTAGCGAGTTCATCCTAAGAGACAGTTTGGTGAGATAAAGCACTACATGAGAAGTGGGGAGCACTTCTTCATGCAATATTGATACATATAGTCTGAGGGCAAGTTCATCCCGAAGTTAGAAGAAGTCGATGCATGAGAAGAATGTATAAATATGTTATACAATATTGATGAATTCAATGTGAAGCAAATTCTCTTCTCCATTGAAGGAAAGGTGCTTCTCTTTGTGCGGGTTATTGTGCTTGCTTGTTATTAATGTGCTGGGAACTTTGGAAAACACATCCGATTGATCTCTCTTCTCTATTGCTTTCGTATATTCACCAAGAGTGTTTTAGTGATCTATTATCTTCCAAAAGCAATATCCTATGTTTGTAAAATAAATCATTCTCTTTTATCCATTATATTATACTAAGAAGAATTGATGGGTTTTTTGTTCTCAAAGTTTTGAGGATTTTCCCAAGGTATATCTTGTGTTATGGATGTATGAATTTCATGTGATTGAAATTTCTCATTGTTTCAAGTTTCTGCATCCTAAAGAAATGAAGATCAAAGCTCAACCAAATATTAACATGGTATCAGAGCTCAGGACGTGAAAGAGATTAATTTTTCATGCCATCTATATCCTATGTATATATGGAGAAGTTGAGCAAAGCATTTGAAGAATATGGGATCAATATCTATACGACCAGAAGACTGTCTTGAGGGCACATCAAACTTCAACACTTGGAAGGATAGGATTCTCAACATCCTAGAGGAATATGACTTGGATAGCTACATATCCACTATGGTGGAGGATCCTACATCTAATGCATGGTGCATCAACTTCAAGAAGAATCAAGCTAAGGACAAATAGATCATCTATGATTCGGTAAAAGATAACGTGATTCCTATGATCACATCGCTAAAGATCACAAAAGAATGTTATGATACCTTGACCAATATATATGAGAATAAGTCCCCAAATCAAAAAGAGGCATTGAAGAACAAGTTATGAAACCTCAAGGTGGAGAAGGACAAGATAGTGGCCTCCTTCTTCATTAAGATCTCTCAGGTAAGAGATCATCTTGTTAACATTGGAGTTGTGTGGATGAAGATGATCTCATCCAAACCATCGTTGATGGTCTGCCATATTCATGGGAGACATTCTTAGATAATATGAATGGCCAATAAGTAAAACCTAGGTTTGAAATATTGTGGCATGACTATATCCAATGTGAAAGTATTGTTCACACCAAGATCTACTTAGGCAATTACAAACTCTCACAAATTTCCTTGCTAAAACTAGTCATTAAACACATAAAACAGTAATGAATATGATGCAAATAGTATAACTCTATTGAATAAGTCTACATAAGAAAAAATTAGGCAATGTAATGGCTGTCCAAATATATAATGACATCATATATTTTAAATCCAAAGAAGGCATTCAAAATCCTCACAAAAACATGCTTACTAAAAAGATGAAAAACTCCCCTAGGTGCAAAAGTGCTTTCCAAATCACCTCTAAGGTTCACAAATTGGTAAAATCAGAGTTGGATGTTGATGTATGATGGAATATCATCCTAAGCATAGATTTTAGAAAGGGGAAACATCATAGAGGGCGAGTTGGCCAAAAAACCGCTAAAGCGAAGCCAACTAGCTTTTACTTTTTCACCAAAAACAATAAAAAGAAGGATAGCGCCCTTGTAATCCAGGAATGGAATAAAATATCACAGAATCTTAGGAAATATTATCCAGGATATCCAGAAGTACATTCTAGTGACTCAGGATGGCTTGTGGTCCATACAAAGACAAAATAATGGCCAACTACCTTGTCAACACCTAGGAATTAATAAAAAATGACTAATAATCTATCTCCTAAGAATGGAATGCTTATGAATGGGTTTTTAATATTATAACACCCCCCCCTTAAGCCTGAATTTATGTGTAAAATCATAAATATATAGGGCCCAACAACTTGGCATGGTCACCCTTTTTACATACTTCCTTGTCCACAAAACAAAGAAAGAAGGAAAACCTCATGGGAAAAACCTCCCCTTAAACATGGACATGAAAAAAATTGAAGAATTGATGATCAATCCTTCACTCCACCACATGTTCACCCATCCCAAGCAGTGATATAATATGGATGAAATTATTCTATGAAAAATCTTTAGTGAAGATGTCTGCAATTTGCTCAGATGATGGGAAAAACTATAGATCAATGATGTGATCATGCACTAGATTCCTGATGTAGTGCATATTAATATCAATATGCTTGGCTATTTTCCTCTGTACTGGATCACATGAGATTATTATAGCAATTTCATTATCACAAACGATGACTGTGGGAGTGCTAAAGAGAATCCCAAACTCAGAAAGTATACCCTGCAACCACACACTCTGAGTTGCAACATTCATTGCTCCTTTGTATTCGGCCTCTGCTAAAGAGAGTGAAATTTCACTTTGTTTCTTACTTGACTAGAAAATAGGTCCTCCTCCAAGCATGAAACAAATCTAGAAGTGGAATTCTGATCTAGGCTATCACCAACCCAATATGAATCAGTAAAAACAAGAAGATCTAGGCTAGAATTTGCAATATAGTGAATCCCATAAGACTTGGTTCCTTGCACATAATGCAAGATTATCTTTGCATCACTACAATGAAGCTCATGTGGCTTCTCCATGTATCCTGCAGCCACACTTACAACATAATCAATATCAGTTCGAGTATGATTCAAGTACAAAAATCTGCAAATTAGATTCCTATACAAGGTGCTGTTCACCAACGGTGTAGAATCTGCTTCTTCAAGTCTCACTCCTAGAAGGAATGGAGTCTTTGTAGGCTTGAATTCAGCCATATTGAACTTATTTAGTAGTTCTGAAGAATAATTTGGTCGATATACTTTAATTCCATACTTGTATTATGAAATCTCAAGCCCCAAAAATTGTTTAAGTATTCTCAAGTAAGTCATGGAAAAATCTTGATGCAAGGAGGTCTTATGATCCAGATCACAGTTGGCATGTATTGTCGAATGCCAACATCCATTGTGACCAGTCATCTTCGTCGACACAACTCCGGTGAGTTTCGACTTCGACACACTCTGCGACTTCAACACAACTTTGGCAAGTTGTCGAACTGCGACATGACTTCGACACGTTCAACGACCTCACAGTTTTGCGATGTCGACATACAATGTCAACCTATGAATTATGCAACACCATATTGTGACTTACGACTGTCGAACTCCAACAGACTGTCTCTCTGTCTTCCAGTCGACTGTAATGGTTGAATTGTCGAATCGTTATAACTTATTTTGTAACTGAACGTAATGGGAAGGCACCCAAGCATCTCAGCACTCTCTATATAAGCATGTAAACTATTGTAACATACATCTTATCAGTTCGTATATTTACATCCAGTAATAGAGAAACCAGTTCACATTCCTGCATATTTGTCTGTGTGTATTTGTGTTTATTTGCGTAGTGTAATTTCTACTTGCTTATTCTATTTCTTGTGATTATGTCCTAACAGATCCAACTAATTTAGTTGAACTGATGTCCCCCTTGGCTTCCTGGCCCCGAGTGGATCATTAGTATCATAGAATAATCAAAGTTCATTCAGATCTTAGTTAGAGCACATAAGCTTTGTTCGTGCTTAATTTTTGTGTAGACACTTCCAGTGAACTTAACTCACTTATGTCGGTTCAAACTCCCTCACAGACTCAACACTCGAAGAAGACACTACCTCAATAGATGGCAGAAGAAACAGGTGAAAGACATGCAATCAATGCGACACAGCAGCTCATAGAGGAAGCGCTGGATCGACAATGAACAGAGATGTTCTCCCAATTCAACAAGATTCTCATGCGATTTGCTTCGACTTCAGGAGCATTTCCGATGAGAACTAACTCTGACAAAATCAGCCCCTTCAAAGTGCAAATGAATTTGGACATACCGAATCTAGAAGGAAAGATTGACGCGGAATCCGTCGATAATTGGGTTCAACAATTGGAGTCCTATTACTCTATGAATCAACCCTTAGAAGCCGACAAGATCACCATTGCATCCTTAAAGATGTCAACATCTGTGCACTACTGGTTGGAGAATATTTCGACAAAGATGGAGAAAAGCAAAGACCCTATCGACAAATGGGATAAATTCGTCGAACACATGAAAAGGAGTTTTACCCACCGAAGTACCTTGAGCAGCAGTATAAGAAGTGGCAACAACTAAGGCAATGGAAAGACCAGTGCGTGCAAAGCTACAATGACGAGTTCTATCGACTCATGGCTAGACTTGGCGTCCAGGAAGAAGAAAAATTGCTTGTTTTGAAGTACATTAGCAGATTATCCCAGTACATTTAGTAGGAGATGGAGTTTCTGACTGTCAACACGCTTGTGGATGCATTCCAATATGCCAGCAAACTTGAAACCAAGCAGAAGGGAAAAGCGCGCTTCGCGACAAAGCCGACATCAGGACGACCACCCGACAAGAAGGCACTAGCCGACTTTGAAAAGTCAAAATATTCTCAGCCGACTCCACCAAAACTAGATCATGGAAAGAATCCTTTTCATAAAAGGGAACGTCGCAAGCAATCGACCGGAAAATGGTGCAACTACCACCACTCGTCTTGGCATGATACGTCTAAATGCAAAGCTTGGAAGACCTTTTTGTAAAAAGTGTCAACATCCAACGCGTTCGACAAGACTGTGGTAGAATCCGATCCAAAAGCAATGACTCTTTTGACATTGAAAACTCTAGCATCCTTGACCATCGTCGACGAGGAGGAACTAGAGCGCATGTTCCATACACAGATATCGGTTCAAAACAAACCATTCCATCTGATTGTGGACAACGGGAGCCAGAAGAATTTTGTTTCTGAATAATTTGTAAAGAAAATAGGTCTTGTGACCACTCCACATCCTCATCCTTATCACATCGGTTGGATGAAGGATGGAAAAGAGCTAAGGATCACCTGACAATGCAAGCTCGCATACTTCATAAAGTTTTTTGAAGATGAAGTACTCTGCGATGTGGCACCTCTCTCCGTAATCGACGCCCTATTCACAAAAGCTTACCTACGGGATTGCCATGGAAGTTACCAGTCATGACCGTAGAAGGTAATTGTCAAAATCAGAGATCAGCAATGCAACATCAGAATGATGACCTACACCAACGGTTGCCTTGGTATCTACGAAACAGACAAAGAAGCTCATCAACCATGCTCAGAAGTTCACATTGATTATGATAAAGCTTCAACATTCTAGGAAGACTGCAACAACCGGTGGATTCATCGACCAATGCATCTCCCAATAGAAACAGCAGATCGACAATATTCTTGATGAGTACTAGAACCTATTTCAAGTTCCCGACAGAGTACCTCTACATTGTTAGGTAAAACACTCTATTGAACTTTCTCCTAGTTCTTCTTTTCCTAACACATCTGTCTACAAAAGATCCATTCTTGAAAATGAAGAGATTGGTAGACAAATCCAAGAATTGATCTACAAAGGTCATATTCGACCAAACTCCTCCCCTTGTGGAAGTCCAGTCGTCCTTGTTCCGAATATAGGCGGGACTTGGCGCATGTGCATCGACTATAGGGAACTCAACAAAATATCAGTGAATAATTGGTACCCTCTTGATCTGGATTTATGTGGGAACGAAACAAAAGATAGCATATACAGAATCATACACAGAGATGTATTGCAAATAACACAATGATACAGTAAACACATATTCTATTAAATAGCGGAAATAGAACAGACTGTAAAATACAATAGCTGGAATGGTGGTAGCTATCTCCGAGAAGAGATGTGGCCGCTATGCTCATTCGTGCCAAGATGAATACAAAGAGAGGCCGAAAGGGCCTATTTATCATAAGCATGAGGGGAAGAATCCCAAACATCCAAAAACCTAACCCTAGAAGATGAACCGTCATAAAGTTTGCGGCCCCAAGGCTGTTAGTTGAACAGTCAACTTCCCGGGGTCATAACTTTTGCATACGATCTCCGTTTAGGGCGCTCGGTAGCCCGTTGGCAACCATTTGGTCCCCCAAATCGCCAAAAAATGTCGTTTAGGGCCTCAAAATGGATCCGGAAGTTCAGGACCCGAAAAATTGCTAAAAATAGTAATTTACCAAAATTGCCAAAAGACTGTTTTGAGACAGTTGGAAGAGGTGGGCCGCCACCGATATCCACCTGGATCAATCCTCCCTCCTTAGGAAGCAATGGTCTCCATTGCGTTAAATCCCTTATCATATGTCGAGCTGTATGTCGAGTTGAGCTCTTGGTGCGACATTTGCTGAAGTGGAAAGGTTGCCTTACTTTGACATCTTCAGAGGGCTGTACTTGTTGTTGTTGGCTGCGCTGGAGCTGTTCAACAGTTTTGGTTGTTGTAGTATTTTGCATTGGTGTTGATGGTTTCTTTTTGGGGGAGCACCTTGAATGCGTCGCCTTGCACTGCAAAGGAACTCGAATAGGTGATGCTGCACTGAACTTCTGTTTTTCTTGTTTCTGCTGAGTAGAAGGATAATCTGCAGAGGTTGTGGATGTCTCCACGATCTGATGTTCACCTTTAGTGGCAATTGCGAATAGGGAAAATTTCCCAGTGTGGGAGATTATCTTCCTTCCCTGCTCGTTTGGGGTAGGTGCAACTGTCTCTGGTATCCGATAGAGTTGTCCTCCCAAAGTGACAATGACACTGCGAGGTCGTGATTCATATACAGCATGACGCTTCCACATATATGGTTGTCCTAAAAGAACATCACATACTTCAAGTGGGGCCACATCACATAATACCTCATCTTTGAAGGGCTTGATGCCATATGGTAGGTGACATTGGTGACTGACACGGATCCTTCGTCCTTGGCTTAGCCATCCAATGGTGTATGGTTGTGGGTGCAGCGTTATTGGTAGCTCCAATCTCTTGATGACTTCTTCTGAGATCAGGTTCTTCTGGCTGTCGCTGTCCACAACAAAGTGTAGGGGAATTCCCTTCACCCACATCTATGAGTGGAAAAGGCGCTCCTCTGCCTCCGACTCTTCAGGTTCCTCTGGATGAATCTGTGTCGTGGCAACAACGGAACTGGGTTCTGCATCAATGATCTGCTTCCCTTTCCGCGCGGCTGTGAAATTAGGTTCCGAGTTAGAATCGCAACTGGGATCTGATTCTGAAGCTTTGATCTCAGCCACCAATGACTGTTTTGAGCGACAATCATCAGTGTTGTGCCAGGGGATTTTGTGGAACTCGCACCACTTCCCGGTGTCCTTCTTTGTCTTTTCTTTACCCTTCTTCGCCTGTGGTTGGGACTGGTTGTCCTTTTCCTGCCCCGTGTTCTGCGAGCCAGAGTTTCCCTTGCCCTGCTTCTGCGCAGGTCCGAAGTCACGCTTGTTCTTTTGCTGAAATTTCTGCTCAATTTTGACAGCATATCGATAGGTTGATCCGAGTGAAGAGATTTCCAGGAAATCCATCTCTGTCCGGATGTACCGGTGTAGGCCACTACGATATTTCAGTACTAGGTGTCGCTCGGAGTCCTTGATACCTAGCTTTGTGCGCAAGGTATGAAATTTGTTGGTGTACTCCGACACCGTTTGGTCCCTCTCTTGATGCAGAATGGTCCATTTTGTGTACTGGTCATCATAGTTTCCAACAGGGTAATATTGTTCCTTGACAGCATCTATAAAAGAGGCCCAAGTGGGATTGGAATATTCAAACAATCCAGACTCGTCTGATGAGTTTTGCTCACAATAAGTTTCCCACCAATTTTTGACATGGGGGACGGCCTTAAGGAGCGCAAAGATGATCTTTTCCCTGTCGGAAAATTGGTGGACAGAGAAATACCCTTCTAGTAGATTCAACCATTTATCTAGGGCATCGGCATCGATTTGGCCTTCAAATAAAGGGATATCAAAATTAACTTGTACCTTGAAGGGAGTCGTATCTCCGAAATGGCTGCTCGTTGAGGGTGCATTTGCCGCTGCTGGCATGCGTTGAAGGATTTGGGCGAAATTATCCATCATCTCGTTCCTTTGTCGCGCGAGGGCTTCCTCGAGCAACAACTTGATAGGATCTACTGCTCCGTCGTCTCTCTTTTCTTCCGCCATGGGAGGCCGTTTGGGGCGGCGAGAGTGGTCTTCCCAAAGTGAAACTAGTTCGAGACCCAACTCTCTGTATCCTGACCTCGTCGGGGACATGCACCGAGAAACAATCAAAGAGCAGACCGCTCTGATACCACTGATCCGGATTTATGTGGGAACGAAACAAAAGATAGCATATACAGAATCATACACAGAGATGTATTGCAAATAACACAGTGATACAGTAAACACATATTCTATTAAATAGCGGAAATAGAACAGACTGTAAAATACAATAGCTGGAATGGTGGTAGCTATCTCCGAGAAGAGATGTGGCCGCTATGCTCATTCGTGCCAAGATGAATACAAAGAGAGGCCGAAAGGGCCTATTTATCATAAGCATGAGGGAAAGAATCCCAAACATCCAAAAACCTAACCCTAGAAGATGAACCGTCATAAAGTTTGCGGCCCCAAGGCTGTTAGTTGAACAGTCAACTTCCCGGGGTCATAACTTTTGCATACGATCTCCGTTTAGGGCGCTCGGTAGCCCGTCGGAAAGGTCTAACCGAGATTTACAACTTTCAACTGGGCCCAAATGTATGCCGTTGGCAGCCATTTGGTCCCCCAAATCGCCAAAAAATGTCATTTAGGGCCTCAAAATGGCTCCGGAAGTTCAGGACCCCGAAAAATTGCTAAAAATAGTAATTTACCAAAATTGCCAAAAGACTGTTTTGAGACAGTTGGAAGAGGTGGGCCGCCACCGATATCCACCTGGATCACCTCTGCTGTGGATAAACGAGCTCATCGACTATCTGAAAGGTGCTAAATTCTTTACTAAGCTCGACCTCAAGTCGGTATATCATCATATTCCAATCGAGCCCTCGGATGTATGGAAAAATGCTTTCAAGACCAAGGAAGGACTGTTTGAATGGTTAGTCATGCCTTTTGGCTTAACCAATGCACCTGAAACCTTCATGCGATACATGGATAACATTCTTTGACCTTTCATCGGCAAATGGGTCATTGTCTATCTTGAAAACATATATATTTTTCAGTTGATCATGGGAAGAACATGTCAAACAACTTCAGCAAGTCCTCGACACTCTCCAACAACATCGACTCTACTTGAACATGGACAAGTGTTCCTTTGCGATGAACAACATCAATTATTTGGGCTTTGTTATTGACTCTGCATGCATTCACATCGACCTAGAAAAAGTACAAATTCTCAAAGATTGGGCCATTTCTCACAACATTTAAGAACTAAGAAGTTTTATTGTTTTGGTGAATTTCTATTGACGATTCATACTCGGTTTTAGTCACATAGCTTGTCCCTTGAATCAGTTGATGAAAGGAAGTGGGAAAAATGTCTTTAAATGGACACTCACACAACAAGCAGCTTTTGAACAGCTCAAACACAAGCTTTGCACTACACCAGTACTTGTGTTACCCGATTTGCATCAGCCCTTTGATATTGAGACAGACGCATCAGACTATGCCTTGGACGCAGTGATCGCTCAGTATGGTCACCTAGTCGTTTTTCATTCCAAAACTTTTAACAACATTGTTAGAAGGTATTCAACATATGAAAAAGACTGTATGCCATTATGCAAGCTCTCAAGCAATGGAGGCATTACATCCTTGGCAAGGAAACAACCATTCTCACTAACCACAAGCCTCTTCAGTTTGCTCTGACCCAATCAAAACTTCAAATAACTAGACAGCTTAAGTGGATTAATTACCTGCAACAATTCCAGTTTGTAATTAACTATTAGAAAGGTAAAGCTAATGTCACTGCCGATTTTCTAAGCAGACCTCCCATTACTCTCATTTTCATAGTGATGAGTATGTAGGGATATGACATGACTTCAGGAAGACATTGAATTTTCACTAGTCTACCGACAGCTTCAGACTGACAATTCGTCAACCACCGACTATTTCCTGAAAGATACCTTGCTATACAAGCTCAGACAGATTTTTGTTATGACCGAGGAGCATCGACAACAGCTCATTTGGGACACGCACTACAACAAGACTACATGACACTTTGGAGTAGCAAAGACACTTGCTATTCTGCATAAGTATTTCCTTTGTCCTTCACTTAAAACTAATGTCAACAAGTATATTCGATCATGCATGGTTTGTGCCATTTCTAAACCACCTAATCGACGACAGGGATTGTATACACCTTTGCGAGTTCCTAGTTGACCATGGGAATCTATTTTTATGGACTACTTGATAGGATATCCTACTACCAAATATCAGCATGACGCGATCTCAGTAGTATTCGACAAAATTTCTAAGATGGCCATTTTCATACCATGTAAGAAGACAACAACAGCCCAACAAACAGCTCAACTCTTCTTCACACATGTTTGGAAACACTTTGTTTTACCAACAACCGTCATTTCCGACCGAGATGCCAGATTCATCAGCATCTTTTGGAAGACCCTTTGGAAACAGCTAGACACACGACTCTCATTGTCAACAGCTTTCCATCCTCAGACTGATGGATAGATGGAAGTTATGAATCGCTTGGTCGTACAATTGCTTCGAATGTACAACCACAAGCATCGACGAAAATGGGATGAAATTCTACCATACATACAACACAGCTACAATCGTGCTCAACACATCTCTATAGGCAAGAGTCCATTTGAAATATGTTATGGATTTCAACCCTCAACACCTATCGACTTGATCATCTTCTCGACATAGCCGAACTCCGACACCGACCATAGCCAGCGAGAAGTTGGCAAAACTGTCAATTTTCATGAACAGATTTGTGACATCCAACGACAAGCCTAGGATTTGTTGAACAGAGAAAACATGAAAGCTAAGGCCTGACACGATACGCATCGTATCCCTCATTCATTCCAAATTGGGGATAAGGTATGGTTACATCTTAAGAAGGAGCGCTTCATTGGCCCATTCAAGAAGCTCAAACCTTTGCGATATGGTCCATACAGTATTCTTCAACAGATTGGAGAAAACGCTTTCCAGCTTGACATTCATGTGTGCCTTGGTCTACATCCAGTCTTCAATGTGGATCTAATTCGACCATACCATGCATCACTATTGGAACATAATGACTTGCACATAGCATAAGCCGAAGAAATCCATCCAAATGTTAAGGATCCTCTTCCTTGTGATGCCATTGTGGGACGACGAGTACGCCATACAAGGACGAACATAATTCCCTTGTTTCAGGTTGCTAAGGTAGGCCAAATCCTACCACAAGGAAAGTGGTACTCTGCTACAGAATTGACCGACAAGTTTCCTCACCTTCACGAGAAAACAATGGAGACCATTGTTTCTTAAGGAAGGAGGTTTGATCCAGATTGCGGTTGACATGTATTATCTAATGTCGACATCCATCGTGACCAGTCATCGACATAATTTCGGCGAGTTTCAACTTCGACACGGTTTCAACACGCTCTGCGACTTTGACACAACTTTGGCAAGTTGTCGAAATGCGACATGACTTCGACACGTTCATCAACCTCACAGTTTCGCGATTTTGACATACAACATCGAACTACAACTTGCACTGTTAAATTTTGAGCATTAATTCACAATACTCTAGGATCTTTACTGAGAGAATAACATGTAGAGTATATCAATGCATATCAATCATAACAAGCATGTCAATCATCACAAGAAGCAAAAGCATGAGAGACAAGAGACATAGAGTTTCCGTGGGGAAAACCCTAAGGTGAAAAACCCCACAACTTCCTTAGAGATAGAGAGATCAATGGCTCAACCAAAGTACAACCAAAATACATAGAGATAGTCTCCTAGTACCAGATGATCCTTGTCCTCACTAGTGCACCACTTTTTGAGTGAAGGAAGAATGAGTTTCCCAATTATCCAAATAGAGATCTCCCGATCTCTATTTATACTTGTCCTATTTTCCCAATAACCTTATGGGGCCGACTTGTCTAGTTGGGTACATCAACCATATAATATATAAATCACTGCTGACCCCACACATGGTGGTCTAATAACCCATCGGCAAGTTAACATACTTGCAACACTTTTCAATACACATGACGACACTTCCGTATAGAGGAATGACACATCTCTATAGGAGTACAATAATATATAAATGAAATACATGAATGAAATACATTCCAAAGTTACATATACATAAAAACTCCCTCTTAACTAGGAAGGTATTTCTCAACACAGATCAGCTAGCACAAGTCTTCTTCTCTGGATCATCGTCATCGATGCATCGTCCTCGAATCATCGTCATCATCGCAGCTGCTGCTATCTCAATCAATCTTTGGATATACTCGTCATAGAAAGTTCTATAGAGCCAGTCCTTTTTCATACTGGATGTAGGCCCACCACCTGCAGGTCTTCATCATCACTGGCCATACTGTGGAATTCTCAGGACTTATTACGTGATTCAACAAAACCTCGAAAGAGCATCCCATGACTGATTACAAGCATACATCTCAACCTATTGAATCTCCCAGGACCTTTTAGATGCTACTGCACAACTTTTCCATGGCCACAGAGTATCACGAAGCACAATCCAGATGCACACACATCACTTACACTCACCGGCATGGGAGGACCAACCTACCACCATCCGTGAAAGGCTCATAGCACTTACATCAACGACCATGGGAGAACACATCTGCCACCATGTCAGAAAGGCTCTGCACTTACATCAACACACATGGGAGGACACATCTACCACCATGTCGGAAAGGCTCTGCACTTACATCAATGCACATGGGAGAACACATCTACCACCATGTCAGAAAGGCTCTGTGCATCTGTGTCTTTGGAACTCATCACACATAATCCAAATGATTCTGTAATGTATCCACCTGATACATATGATCATCCTGATCATCATCATAACATCATCCTAATGCATATCATCTAGAGTATCGTCCTGATACTCATCACTGCATCGTCCTGATGCATATCTGGAGCAACATCCTAAAGCTCGTCATCCATGATCATCCTGATCATACAGTGCATCTACCTGATGCATACCAAGTATCTACCAGATACATATCATCATACATGATCCACCTGATCATATAATGTATCCTCCTGATACATACATAGATACATGATCCACACAATGTATCCACCTGATATATATATCAACACACATGATCTACTTGATCATACACAGTATCCACCTGATACATATGCAGATACATGGTCCAAGCATCCAACATGATGCATATACAAATACATATAAATGATCCAACTGATCATATCCAGCATCATCCTGATGCATATACAGAGCAGTAACTGGAGCATCATCCTGATGCTCATCATCCAACACCTACATCCATAGCCATGTGAAGGATCCTCCTTCCATAATGCTTGGAATGGCTTCTGCAAATGTGTCCATCACTTCTTCCTCGAAGTGTCACCAATCTGAAGAACACCAAGCCTCTCTCTGAAGTACTCAAACTTCACTCTAGCTAGTGGTTTTGTCAGTACATCTGCAATCTGCTCGTCCATCGCAACATACCGGAGCTTCACTACTCCTCTTTGCACCATATCCCTGATATAGTGATATTTGATCTCTATGTGTTTTGACCTGTCATGAAACACTGGGTTCTCAGACAACTTCACACAACTCTGGTTATCACAGAAGATACCAGCAGTATCCAACGAGAGATCAAATAACTTAGACAGTAGCTTCTGAAGCCATACTAACTCACAACTAGCCGAACAGGCTACAACATACTCTACCTCGGCTGTACTCAGTGCTAGGGAGGACTACTTCCTACTAAACCAAGAGATCACACCTGATCCCATACTGAAGCAGCACCCAGATGTGCTCTTCCTATCTGCAGCACTACCTGCCCAATCTGAATCAACATAACCCTGCAGGTTAAACTTTTAATTTGCTTCATACTTGAGCCCATAATCAATTGTACCCTTCAGGTACCTCAGAATATGCTTTACAGCAACCCGATGAACACTCCTCAGATCCGTCAGGAACTGCCTCAATGTGTTCACCGCAAAGCAAATATCTGGTCTCGTGTTCGTCAGGTACATCAAGGACCCAATCATCTGACGATACATAGAGACATCAATTGGCTCAGATGAAGCATCACATAGAAGCTTCAATTTCGATGCCATAGGTGTGGCCATGGCCTTGCAATCCATCATCCCAAACCTCTTCAGGATATCTACTCCATACTTCCCTTGTCTAAGGAAGATCCCATCTGCACTCTGCCACACCTCCATACCTAGGAAATAATGCATCATCCCTAAGTCCTTCATATCAAACTCGGCAGCAAGCTTGCTCTTTGTATCGGCAATCAATCTGTCATCTCCAATTGCAAACAGGTCATCTACGTATAGAAGTAGTATCACAGGATTTCCTTCCTCAACCTTGTAGTAAAGGTTGGAATCCACTTTACTCTTGGTAAAGCCCAAACTAGATAGGAAACTGTCCATCCTACCATACCAAGTTCTGGGAGCTTGCTTCAATCCATGCAAGGCTTTCCTTAATCTGCACACATATGACTCTCTGTCATGTGTTTCAAAACCGAGTGGCTGCTCCACATATACTTCCTCTTCAACTACACCATTCAAGAAGGCAATCTTGACATCCATTCGGTGTATCTTCCATTTCATTACTGCAACCAGGGCAAGTACTGTTCTGATGGAAGTGTACCTGGATACAGGAGCAAAAGTTCCTTCATAATCTATTCCCTCTTTCTGAGAGAAGCCACGAGCTACGAATCTTGCCCTGTATTTTTCTATGCTTCCAT
The DNA here is from genome assembly GCA_027924585.1 of Larix kaempferi. Taxonomy (NCBI): domain Eukaryota; kingdom Viridiplantae; phylum Streptophyta; class Pinopsida; order Pinales; family Pinaceae; genus Larix; species Larix kaempferi. The sequence continues at coordinate 5,926,825 of BSBM01000391.1, forward strand.
CTGCAGCGTGCTTGATTTTGTAGATCCATTTGGAAGTCACAACAGACTTCCCTTCAGGTCTTGGGACAACATCCCAAACATCATTCTTCATTATTGATTGGTATTCCTCGACCATGGCATCCTTCCATTCTTTCTTTTCCGCTGCTTCTTCATAATTTGAAGGTTCTTTGTTCATGATATCACAGAGTAAAGCAACATAGCTGGTATGAGATCTAGTTCTCTTCTTTGCTCTGTGTTCTTCTTCTGGAATGCCAAATATTTCTGCATCTTGAATGAGCTCTCTAGCCCATGTAGGTTTCCTCTTGTGAGAGTTGTCCTCACGTGGTAGATCTACAGGTTGTTGCGGATCTTCAATTTCACGATCAACATCTGGAATTGCTTCAATCATGGTAGTGTCTTGAAATCTAATTTCCTTAGGTTCTTCATAAACTTCAACAGGTGTCTTCCTTGATTTGATGAATGTTGAGTTTTCGTCAAATATTTCATCGCTGCTGACATCAATCTTCTTGAACCCTGGAAAGTATATTCTGTAATCCTTCGAGCTTTCACAGTAACCCACAAAGATTCCCTTCTTTCCTGAAGGGTCCAGCTTGGTCCTCTTCTCCTTTGGGACATGTGTATATACTAGACAACCAAATATTATGAGATCGCTAACTTCAGGTTTCTTACCAGAGAAGACCTCTTATGGTGTCTTGTTGTCCAATATTTTGTGGGGTGTTCTATTCTACACATATACAGTTGTCCTAGCTACTTCTGCCCATAGATGCATAAGTAGATCCTGGTCATGCAGCACTGCCCTTGCTACTTCCATGTTTGTTCTATTCTTTCTTTCTGCAACTCCATTCTGTTGTGGATTGTAAGGAGCAGTCAACTCCCTCTTAATTCCCGAATCACTGCAAAGTTTCTTGAAGTCACCTGAAGTGAATTCTCCACCATTGTCGGATTTGAAAGTCTTGATTTTCTTATTAGTTTGATTCTCCATCAAGGTTTTGAATTTCTTGAACTTATCAAACACTTCATATTTGTTCTTCAAGAAGTAAACCCAAGTCTTCCTGGAGAATTCATCAATGAAAGATACATAGTAAACATACTCACTCAGAGAACTGGATGACATCGGACCACATACATCAGAGTGGATAATTTCCAAGATACTTTTTGCCTTGCTTTCACTGCTTGGAAATGCCTTCTTTATGTTCTTTCCTTTTGCACATCCTTTGCACACACCTTCATGCTTGGTCTTGATTCCAGGAAGACCTTCTACAATCTTACTTGCAATTGGTAATGCTCTGTAGTGCATATGTGCAAGTCTTCTATTCCAAAGTTCACTTGGCTCCATGGAATCATGCACCATGGCATGTTCAGGTTGTCCCTTCAATTTATACAAACCTCCCTCTTGCTCTCAAATCACTATTGCATCATCAATAGTTTTACCCTTTGGCCACATTAGGACTTGGCCATCTACAAATGCAACCCTCATGCCTTTTGCATCCAATGCAGAGATGGAGAGTAGATTCTTCTTGAGCCTGGTACATAAAGAACTTCTTTCATCTTCAAGGATTCTCTAGAGTCTAGGTTGTAGGAGGCTTCACCACTTCCTTTGATGGGGTATTGATAGTCATCCCCAAGTTTCACTTTATGGGGTGATTCATGTTTAGATAGATTTACAAAAGATTCTTTAAACCCAGTCATGTGTTTAGAAGCCCCACTGTCAATAAGCCAATCATTACAACCATGAGAGATAGTACCTGTGAGAGCAAAGATCAGGACATATTCTTCTTCGCTTGATAAGTCATCATCGTTACTTTCTTCTCTAGCCTTCTTATTGGGTGGTTCATCATCTTCAGCAGCATGAGCATGATATCTTTTCCTGTTGCCCTTGTTCTTCTTGATGTTGTTGTTCCTTTTGTTCTAGGGACATTCTGAAGCAAAATGACCCTTCTTATTACATGTGAAGCATCTGAGATATTTCTTATCTTTATGTTGATGATAGTGTGAAGATTTCTTGGCATGAGAGTGCTCTCTCTTTGACCTTCCTTTCTTGGTGTGAACTGTGAGAGCTTGATCTTAACTTCCCATCTTTTCTTCTCGGGCCACAAGCCTTGCTTCATCTTGTGAACATTATTCCTGCAGTCTGTTGAAGGAGATCAACTTCTTTCTTGCACAAATTCCTTGAATAAAGGAATCCCATGACCTGGGTAGGCCATTTAGAGTGGTCATGACAACTTCACCATTCTCCACCATTTCATCCACTGCTTCTAGTTGTTCCTTAATCTGAGAGACCCTAGAAAAAATAAGATTGAATGGTTTCTCCATTCTGAAACTTTACTCCTTTCAATTGGTTCTGCAGGGTCATCTTCTGATTTATGTTCTTCCCTTCAAATAGCTTGGTCAGAGAATCAAACATTTCTTTGGGTGTCTTTAAAGATGACACATGTGGGATGAGATGGTCCTTGATAGAATCAACAATGATTCTCTTTGTCTTGACCAAGTTCTTCTTATGCAATATCTTAGCCTCTTCATCCTCTGGGATAGGGATGTCTTCTTTTACATATGAGTCCAACTCATTCTCTTCAAGGATTAACCCAATCCTATACTTCCAGACTCGGAAGTTATCAACCCCTTCAAGCTTATCCTCAAGCTTGGTGTGGTGAGACATCTTAAAGAGTACTTAAAATGGAAATAGAAAAGATTTAGGTCTTACCACTTAACTTGCTGAAAACTAGATTTGGTCCCCGATTAGGGTTTGTCGGAAAAAACCTAAAAATTCAAAATATGAATTTCAACTTTCTAAAAGGGTATAAAGATGTGCCTTGATGATTTGATCAGCCTGGTTTATTCAGAATTTTAGATCTGCAAAGTTAGACCCTTCAAAAATGCATTTTTGTCTTCCCGGGTTCACTAAGGAGGACCTTGAATTAGGGTTTGAGTTTCCCGAAGATCTACCCAGCCAAAAATCTTGATCCAAATCTCTAAACTTCGATTTTGGCAAGGAGCTTCCAGTTATGTCTTCAGATTCCATAAATTCCTATGTTTGTGGAAACCCTAATTTTTAGGGCCAAATATGAAAATGCTCAGAATTGAATTATGATTGGACAGAAAGATTTTCCTTGATGAGTAGAGTCAATCTACTATACTGCTTTTCCAAAATATGTGTAGAGAAACCCAATAAACAAGAAACCCTTGGTTTGCGTCACTACACAATGTCTTCTTCTCAGGTTAGCTCTGATACCATGTTAAGTTTTGAGCATTAATTCACAATACTCTAGGATCTTTAATGATATAATAACATGTACAGTATATCAATGCATATCAATCATAACAAGCATGTCAATCATCACAAGAAGCAAAATCCTGAGAGACAAGAGACACAGAGTTTCCGTGGGGAAAACCCTAAGGTGAAAAACCCCACAACTTCCTCAAAGATAGAGAGAGCAATGGCTCAACCAAAGTACAACCAAAATACACAGAGATGGTCTCCTAGTAGCAGATGATCCTTCTCCTCACTAGTGCGCCATTTTTTGAGTGAAGGAAGAATGAGTTTCTGAATGATCCAAATAGAGATCTCTCGATCTCTATTTATACTTGTCCTGTTTTCCCAATAACCTTATGGGGCCGACTTGTCTAGTTGGGTACATCAACCATATAATATATAAATCAGGGCCGACCCCACACATGGTGGTCTAATAACCCATTGGCAAGTTAACATACTTGCGACACTTGTTAATACACATGACGACAATTCCGTATAGAGGAATGACACACCTCTATAGGAGTACAATAATATATAAATGAAATACATTCCGAAGTTACATATACATCAACATGCACAACACCATCTTGTTACTTGCGACTGTCGAACTCTGATAGACTGTCTTTCTATCTTCCATCTGACTGTAATGGTTGAACTGCCAAATCGTTATGACTTCTTTTGTAACTGAACATAACGGGAAGGCACCCAAGTGTCTTAGCACTCTCTATATAAGCATGTAAGCTATTATAATATACATCTTATCAGTCCGGATCTTTACATCCAGTAATAGAGAAACTAGTTCGCATTTCTACATATTTGTCTATATGTATTTGTGTTTATCTGCATAGTGTAATTTCTGCTTGCTTATTCTATTTCTTGTGCTTCCGTCATAACAAAGCCAACTCATTCAATCGAACTATTGTCCCCCTCAGCTTCCTGGCACTGAGTGGATCATCTTCAATGAAGCTATTTGATTAATGGAGCTACCTGTGATTAGCAGGTCATCAAAATATAACACAATAATCAAAATGGAATCATCAATTAGCTTCATGTACACATTCAGATCAAACCTGCATCTATTGAAATATTGTGACAAGAGAAAGTTGCCCATCTTGCCATACCAAGCTCTAGGAGCTTGCTTAAGCCCATATAAGGACTTATTCAACCTACACAAAAGGTTAGGATCTGAAATATAGCCCTATGGATGATACATATAGATCTCCTCCTCAATATATCCATGGAGGAAAGCACTCTTGGCATCCATGTGATGCACCTCCCATCGCTTGGATGCAGAAATTGTGAGGACTAGTCTTATAGAATCCATCTTTCTAACTGATGCAGAAATCTCATTGTAGTCAAGGCCATTGACTTGGTAGAAGAAATTTTACACAAGACTTTATTTATACTTCACTATTGTACCATCAACAACAAACTTGGTCTTGAATATCCACTTACACCTTACCAGTTTTTTGCTCGGTGGAAGCTTGACTAGATCCCAAGTTTCATTCTTTTGTAGTGAACGAAACTCCTCATCCATGGATTCCTAAAATATTGGGTCATGTGAGGCTTCTTCATATGAATGAGGCTCTGAATCAACCATCAAAAAACACTTCTCAAGTAGGAAAGGATCTTTTATTGAAATTGCATTCTCAAATTGTGATCTAGTCCTCTTAGGATCCTGAGGATTCCCCACAAGTTCTCCAACTGCTTCAAGTGTCTTAGCAGCCCACTTAGGCATTGTAGGCTAAATTGGATCTGCAATAAGATGGTATTCATCATCAAATATATCAGAATAAAAAAAATCATGAGAAATTTCACTTACTCTCATAGGTGGTGGTGAAGAATATTCTCCAACTTCGATTGCTTACAAGGGCTCTTCTTCGAATTGAACACTCCTCTCAATGAATTCTATTTGAGTGGTCATGTTCAACAAATTATAACCCTTGGAGTCTTCTAAATAGCCAAAAAAGAGACATGGTTGGCTTTGGGGCTTGTTGAGGGGGTCACACGGCCTTTCCTTAGTCATCAATATTAGTTAATGATTAATGTATTTTATTATAAGAGTAGTTGGAGCGGGTGTAACCGCTCCAACCTCTTCATTGATGTATAAAATAGAAACTCAAGATGAATAATAAATGGTTGAATGCATTCGAATCATTCTCTATGTCTTGGTAATTCTGTGTATGATGCTTCTTCCTATGTGAATACAACATTGGCATCATTGTCGCCTTTGTCTGGTCTAGGTGACAACATCAGCAGATGGAGGTGGTTCGAACTTGAATGAGAGGAGGATAAACTCAAGAAACCTACAAAAAAATTAAAGGTTGCTCATGTGTTACAGAAATTATCTGCATGAATAATAGCAATCGATCATAGGGGGGATGAAGAAAAAAATTCTCTATGCTCGTGGACAATTTAAAGAAACAATGTGCTTGTGGTGATATACACCTACGAAAAATCGACCCAGTAATTAAGTAATACATCGATCAAATTCCGTTGAAAGCTCGGCCAAAATTCTTGTCTTATAAAAGCATGTATAAAAGTTGCTTTACTCATTATATTATGTTGTGTTCGATTTGCATAGTATTTTTAATTTATATAGTTGGACGATTTCTTGAATTGAATCGCCGAAGCAACTATCAAAGTTCTATGTGCTCTGCATTGATGCATGCTTGGTGGCTCAACGTTGAAGACTGCTGGGTGACCAAAGCAGATGGAGGCGGTCTGGACCTGGAAGAAGTCGTGAGATGCTTTTCCAAAAGAAGACCCAAGTAAGAAACTGTGCACGAAGACATAAAAAGAAATCCATATAAAACTATGAAATGGTCGATCTATCTGATAGAATTTACATTGCACAAGAGTTGGGTTTGTTTTCTAAATTGAACGCGACTGACCCAAGAAAATTTTGCTTTAGACCACGAGCACTTATTTATATGAATGCCATCAAATGGTTCGAACTTCCGGAGAAGATGTGTGTTGTTTTGTTGGATGAGTTCTGTGTGCAGTTTCTTGACCATGGTACCGCTTGTCCACACGTTACTTTGCGATGAGCGAGATAGTGACTTGGAGAATTCGACCACATTGCTCGACCAATTTTCTATCTGTGAAATTCAGGAGATGGTGACCATTTTCTATATTAAAAATCAATTGTTTGGAAGGCTCATCAATAGGTTTCATGTAAGCAATTGATCACTTCCTAGAGAAACATGTCCACCAGAAGATTCACCGATCCATCGACTAAGAACCGACTGCTAGTCACCATTGCTCGTCCACCAGGAAAACTCTTCGGGAAGAAAGTGCCCTATCGCGAAAATGGTCGATGTAGCACCGTGGAGATGTCTAAGTTGGTTTCCTTCCTTGGTTCGATCGCGGGATTGATGATGCATATAATCCATGACTATGTTGTTGTAGCAATGCTTTATTATCTATTGGTTTCCATCGACCATGTATTATTTGCCCAGGCTATCAAGCAAAAGTGTCTATCAACCCGCTGACTAGGAGAATCTATCGAGATATTTGTGTATGATTGGATACCAGAACTTCCATCAATATGAAGAAATGTAAAAGATAAATGACGACTCATGGTGCTGGTTGTTGGGTCAGAGGACACTCATATGGAGATTGGTTGGTAAGATGCTATTCGTCGGAGCACTTTCATATTAAATTAACTTGTGACTCTATTGAAACAAAGGATGACTGTGGCCAGACGACTCATCGACCAACATGTTTAGGGATGGAGTTGGATATCATAGGCGGTGAAAACAACTTTTGACTCACCAACTATTTAAATAGCTGACCAAAGCTTGCAAAAAAATCGACTAGTAGTCGACCAAACATATGGAAGGTTGTCCAAGGGTGTCGATTTTTAACTTCGGTAGGCTTGTTACATATTTGGTCGACCTTCGACGATTTACAAATATGGTCTATATCTAAGTTGGATGAAAATGATAAATATGTCGGTATTATTCTAGTATGACCAACTAGTATTTTTATTTTATTTTTTTGCTGATGACTCAAATAGTCATTGTAATTTTAAAGAGGTCGTGGAAATAGCATGGAGTCATAACAATTTGAAGGATATAGCCAGTCTCTATATATATTAGTCCATTGCAATGTCTTGTCGACCTAAGTCTATGCTGAAGTCGACATGTGTAAGTTGAGTCATGTCAAGTTATATCCTCCACGTATCCATTTAGCACTCCAACCTATTTTGAAGACATATTTTAAAGCATACATTCAACCATACGAAGTCGAACACGACCAATCACATGATCTTGCATAGTAAGCAGGCAGCATAATCAAGGTTGAGGGCATTTTAAATCCTCATGGCAGAAGAAGACATAGAAGGCATTCACGTAGAAGGCATCTTACAACACACAGAAACGATATTAATTATAAAGATGATGGTAAATAAAACACTGGAAATAACCAAGCCCCCCGGTGCTGAAATACAGGAACATATCTTTAGTGCGATCTCAAAAGTTTGAAGGCAATTGGTTATATGGTGTAAAAGAGAATGGAATCCCTCGTAGTTCCTGAACCAATGGAGATGAATGTCGGAAGGAAGGTGAAAGGGTGAGGCTCGATTGACCACTACCATATTCCTGACGAAGGATAAAGAAATCACAATCATGGTTTTTCCTTTTTTCTTCGGGACGAAGAAAGGCTTTGTTGGTGGGGGAGATGTTGAGGGGGCTGCAAGGCCTTTCCTTAGTCATCAATATTAGTTAATGATTAATGTATTTTATTAGAAGAGTAGTTGGAGCAGGTGTAACTTCTCCAACATCTTCATTGATGTATAAAATAGAAACTCATGATGAATAATAAATAGTTGAAAGCATTCAACTCATTCTCTCTTTCTTGATAATTCTGTGTGTGATGCTTATGCCTGTGTGAATACAATAGGGCTGCATGGCCCTCCTCTTCTCAAGTGGAATTCTAGCCCAAGCCTTGGAGCCAAAAATCCTGAAACGAGAGACATCAAGTTTGTGCCCAATCTGAGATTCAAATGGAGTGATTCCTTTCAATGATTTATGAGGCACTCTATTTTGTATGTAGATTGCATAGTTGATAGCTTCATCCCAAAGTCTTGAAGACAAATACTTAGACTCAAGCATGCATGTAGCCATCTCTTTGAGAGGTTTGTTCTTCCTCTCAGCAACACCATTCCACTGAGGTGTGTAGGAAATAGTGTGTTTCATCTAAATACCAACAAAAGCACATAATTGTTGAAAATAAGATTTGATGTACTCCCCACCATTATCAAATCTGAGGAACTTGATATATATTCCAGACTGGTTCTCAATCGAAGATTTGACAAGCTTGAAACAATTGAAAATTTTAGAATTTAATTGGAGGAAAAATACCCAACAATATCTGGAAAAGTCATCTATGAAGGTTATGATGTATTTTGCATTGTTCAAAGACACATGAGGGAATGGAACTGATATGTCACTATGAATGAGATGAATTGGTGAAAACGTTCTCTTAGACTTGGCTCTCTCAAACTTGTGCTGAGGCTGTTTTCCTAGGATACAACTTTGACAGACTCCTTTAGAAAACTTGATGTTGGGAAGACCTATGACCATATTCATCTCATGAAGTTGAGAAAGGTATTTGTAATTAAGGTGACCAAATATCCCATGCCATAATTTTCTTGAATCATTGGCATGAATGATTATAGAATAAGGTGAAGAGAAAGGAACAAAGTGGTAAAACCTTTATACTTTTGAGCTATGATCAACAGTACCTAAGGAAACAACTCGTCCTATAGAAATTTTAGAAATTTCCACATCTTTAGGTTTGAAGACAACCTTCTTGGGATACCAAGTGTGATTCATTTGATAGACTTACAAGAGGTTTGTAGCAAGTCCTAATACACACAACACATTAGTGAAAGAACCATACTCAAGATCAATACTTCCTTTACCTTTTCAAGTAGTTTCGGAGTCATCACCCAACACAATAGTTGGACCACCAAAAGAACCAAGAGAGGAGAACGAAACTATTGTGAACACCATATGCTTTGAATCTCCATAATCAATGATGAAATAGGTAGACTTGTATGTGATTTCCATCAAATCATGTACTCTCTCATTGTCTTCAGAATTGGATCCTCCTTCCTTCTTTCTTGCGCCATCTAGAAGAGGGATGTTGCATTTCTCAAGGAGTTGAGCCATTTGATCAATGGTATTCTTCATGCATGAGCTCTCAGGATGAAATCCCTAGTTGTAGAATGCACACTTAGAATTCTCTTTCTTCTTTTGAGAATTATTTTTAGAATTGAAGGAGTCTTCTTAAGATTTTTGTTTGTCTTTCTTTTGATCTGGTGACTTTTTGGGGTTGGCCTTCTTATTTCTTTTTGAATTATTTGAATATCCAACAACCAAAGCATGGTCGTTTGATGGATTCTTGATTGTTCCCATCAAGACAAACTTGTCTTTCTCCCAAGTGAGTGATTCCATGAATTCTTCTAGTGAAGGCATCTTCCAATTTCGAACACTGAGTTTTGTAGCATGGAAGATCGAAACAAAGACTGAGTAATCGGGGCCAAGATTTGAGAGGATGGACAAGATCAATTGCTAATATTTCTAATCAATTACACACTACTTAATTTAAATAACAAGAGCTTTAAACTTTGATAAAAAAAGTCTTGAAAGCCTTTAAATTGCTTGGAATTAGTGAAACTAGTTCATTCTCCAATTGGTGGCCCCTCAATTCATTAGTCTTGCCAAATAAAGTTTGGACATTGACCCAAACCTCATTAGGAGTGGTAATACCATGCAGACATAAAATAATATCCCTAGATGTGTCGAGACACAAGATACCATAAGCCTCATCTTTTATGTTATGCCACTTTGCCTTCTCAATGAGAGCAATCAGCTCAATTTCAATAGCCATAGTCACCTTGTAGAGGCCTTTACTCCTCAACAAGATCTCCATCTGTGCCTTCCAGTAAAACTAATTGAATGGAGTGAACATTATTTGTTGTGATTGATCCATGGAAGCTCTGAATGATTCCTTTGAGATGTTTGGATGTGCCCTTGAGATGCAAAATTGCGCCCTCTGGGAGACTGAAATGCTCCCTGTATCTAACTAGTTCGATCTGTTAATTTTCATCATTTAATTCAATAGATCTAGGATCTTAAATGAAAGAACAACATGTACTGCATATCAAGCATAAGAGACAAGAGACAAGAGACACAAAACATTTCACTGGGGAAAACCAAGAAGGTGAAAAACCCCGCAACTTCCTCAGAGATAGAATAAGCATCAATACAAGGATCACCATGATCAAACCCAAGAGATAGATATCTTCAGCGACATGGTCCTCCTCCACTTATGCGTGCCCTCCTCTTCTCTCACTAATGCGAAGTGAGTGAATAATAGAATATGTAAAATAAGAGAGACACACTCTCTATTTATACACTAACTTGACTTGCCTTTTAACTCTAACTAGGTTGGCCCCAACTTAACCACTTAACATAATACTAACTGGGTCGACCCTACTAGGGTGGTCTAATAACCCTTTAACCCACAAGACTCATACAGGGCCGACCTCATCAAGGTGGTCTAATAACCCATCAAGTATAAGTTACGACACTTACAATATAACGTGTGACACTTGCAAGTACAATTGACGACACTTCCAATCAGAGGAATAATGCATCTCCGTTGGGGATACAATAAAGTACAAATGTAATACATAGAAGAATATCTTCCGAAGTTACAAATACATCAACACTCCCTCTTAACTAAGAAGGTATTCTCTAGACACAAGTCATCAATACATATAGGCACAAGTATTCAATATTGGAGCTAGATCATCATCACTAGATCACGGAGCATCATCGTCATCATTGTTGCTATACTAGACATCTCAATCATTGGGCTATCTCTGAATTATTCTCGTCATAGGAAGTTCTACAGAGCCATCCCTTTTTCATGTTGGATGTAGGCCTAGCCTCCTGCAGGTCTTCATCATCTCTGGCCATCCTGTGGAATCCTTAGGACTGATTACGTGCGTCAACAAAACCTCGAAAGAGCATCCCAAGACTTTTACGAGCACACAGATCAACCTATCGGATCTCCCAGGATCGTTTACATGTAACTGCACAACCTGTCCATAGCCATGGAGTATCATCCTGGTACTCATGATCATACTGATAATGTCATCTCACCATCCAAGAAGCACATCCCAGATGCACATACACAACACTTACACCATCGACATGGGAGAACACATCTACCACCATTTGGGGAAGGCTTCAACCCTTACTTTTTCACCGTGGGAGAAGAAATCTACACCTTTGTGAAAAATGGCTTCATCCCTTACATCTTCACCATGGGAGAACACATCTACACCTTCTGAAGAATGGCTCCAACCCTTACATCTTTACCGTGGGAGAATACATCTACACCTTGTAAAGAATGGCTCTAGCCCTTACATCTTTACCGTGGGAGAACACATCTACACCTTGTAAAGAAAGGATCAGCAATTACATCACAACCTTAGGAGAACACATCTACACCTTTGTCGGAAAAGCTTCAGCAATTACATCACGACCTTGGGAGAACACATCTACACCTTTGTCGAAAAATCTCATGTGCATCTACGTCTTCGGAACTCATCACACATGATCCAACTAATCATGCCAAGCATCTAACTGATGCATATCATCACATATGATCATCCTGATGATCATCATAGCATCGTCCTGATGCATGTCATCTAGAGCATCATCCGGATACTCATCACATATCATCATCTTGATCATCATCATAGCATTGTCCTGATGCATATCATCCAAACCATCATCTTGATACTCATCGCATCTGATCATCTTGATCATCGTCATAGCATCGTCCTAATGCATATTATCTAGAGCATCATCCTAATACTCATTACATATGATCATCTTGATCATCCTGATCATCATCATAACATCATCCTGATGCTCATCATACAGTGCTTACATCCACGGCCATAGGAGGATCCTCTTGCCACCATGCTTGGAATGGCTCTAGCAAATGTGTGCCATCACTTCTTCCTCGAAGTATATTCTATCTAAAGAACACCAAGCCTCTCTCTGAAGTACTCAAACTTCACTATGGCTAGTGGTTTGGTCAACACATCTACAATCTTCTCATCTGTCGCAACATACATGAGCTTCACTGCTCCTCTCTGCACCATATCCATGATATAATGATATTTGATTTCAATATGCTTTGACCTGTCATGGAACATCGGGTTCTCTGACAACTTCACACAACTCTGGTTGTCACAATAGATACAGGTAGCATCCAACGGGAGATCAAATAACTCAGACAGTAGCTTCCTCAACCATACTTCCTCACAACTAGATGAACAAGCTGCAACATACTCTGCTTCGGCTGTACTCAGTGCTACGCAAGATTGCTTCCTTCTAAACCAAGAGATCACACCTGATCCCATACTGACGCAGCACCTAGAAGTGCTCTTCCTATCTGCAGCACTGCCTGCCCAATCTGAATCAACATAAGCCTCCGGGTTAAACTTTTGATTTGCATCATACTTGAGCCCATAATCAACCGTACCCTTTAGGTACCTTAGAATATGCTTTACAGCAACCAGGTGAACACTTTTGGGATCTGTCAGGAACTGGCTCAATGTGTTCACCGCAAAGCAAATATATGGTCTTGTGTTCGTCAGGTACATCAAGGACCCAATCATCTGATGATATACCGTGACATCAACCATATCAGATGAAGCATCACACAGAAGCTTCAGGTTCGATGCCATAGGTGTGGCCATGGCCTTGTAGTCCATCATCCTAAACAACTTCAAGATATCTACTGCATACTTCCCTTGTCCAAGGAAGATTCCATATGTCATATGCCACACCTCCATGCTTAGAAAGTAGTGCATCATCCCCAAGTCCTTCATCTCGAACTTTGCAGCAAGCTTCCTCTTTGTATCGGCAATCAATCTATCCTCACCTGTAACAAACAGGTCATCCACATACAATAGTAGTATCACTGGATTTCCTTCCTCAACCTTGTAGTAAAGGTTGGAATCCACTTTACTCTTGGTAAAGCCCAAACTGGATAGAAAGTTGTCTATCCTCCCATACCAAGTCCTAGGAGCTTGCTTCAAACCATACAAGGCTTTCTTCAATCTACACACATATGAATCCCTGTCATGTGTCTCAAAACCGAGTGGTTTCTCCACATACACTTCCTCTTTAATTACACCATTCAAGAAAGCTGTCTTGACATCCATTTGGTGTATCTTCCACTTCATCACTGCAGCCAGAGCAAGTACTGTTCTGATGGAAGTGTATCTGGCTACAGGTGAAAAATTTTCTTCATAATCTATCCCCTCTTTCTGGGAGAAGCCACGAGCTACAAGCCTTGCTTTGTATTTCTCTATGGTACCATCTGCAGCATGCTTGATCTTATAGATCCACTTGGAAGTCACAACAGACTTCCCTTACATCCCAAACATCATTCTTCATGATCGACTGGTATTCCTTGATCATGGCATTCTTCCATTACTGCATCTTGAATCGTGGGAAATTCAGATTTTTCAATATCTTCAATAGATAATTTTCTTGAACTTCGTTGCTGGAACAAATGTTGTAGTCCTTCTTTTGTAGGTGATTGTACATGATCTTTCCTACAAGTCAAATTCAATTGCATGATTAGAAACTTCTTATAGTTTTCAGAAAAAAAATCTTACACATAAGAATATATGTCATACAATCATGCAATTATCTTAGCCAATGGTTCAATACAACATTTATCCATATCCTGTATTCACACGGTAACTTTCTAGATGCCTTCCATCTCTACCAGAACATTTGTTAAGAGTGTGCAAAACTCCCAACATGTTAGCAAAGAGGTTTCATTCTAGATAAGTAGCATTGGAATGTTGTACAATACCATAGGCCACTTACCCATTACTTGCATATTAGTAGTATCGTGTTCATTAATGCAACTTTTCTAATATGCATAATACATATCCTAAATCTAGGAACAAAAGTATGTACATGACTGGACAACATCATTTAAGTAATCATATATACAAGAAATGACAATTCAAATACTTATCTTTTCTTGGTTGTAGGGTGGACTCCCTCTCAATCTTTGCTTCCTTGTAGGAACTACTGGAGAGTGCTCCGTCTTGATCTTTGCTCCCTGGATTATTTGTCTTTGAACTTATATCCATCTTGGACCACTATGAATGCTTAAGTGTGCACTAGTGTCATCATTGTATTATCCTCAAGATCTCATACATAACCATACATACATTAGTATAATCTCAATACTATCAAAACATTATGATTCTAAATAATCTTATGTATGGTCATGATCATTTCATACATAGGTAATAAGCGTTAGTATTCAAGGTTTCAGGGAAAAATTATTTTACTCATGCATATTCTTATTTGACCATAGGAATCTTCTAGTTAGTCATATCATCAATCAAAGTAAGAAACATAATATGCATAAACCCTTGATTACTTAAACTTCTAACTTCAAGAATAATCATTATCATTCATACAAAAGTATAAGATCCTAACACAAGGTAGGATTCTAACTTGATATAGGAAAAACATACCTGGTTATCATGTTTGCCAATTATGTCTAACATACCCAAACAATGTCTTCTTGTTCTCTTCAGTGAACTGTGCTAGTAACCTACATAACTTAGAAGTTAACCATTGTAGAACCAAAATATACATATCTCGTAAGTAGAGCTTCTATAATGGCTATGAATGAGTCTTTGTCTTCATGTCACCATGGCCATATGTTCTTGATATAGAACTTGATTTGTCTTTCTTGATGTACCTTTCATGTTAGCGGACAACATCAACCTCATACAACACCACAGTGCATTAGTACAATCATAAGTGTCATAACCCTAATCAATGAATGTATTCTATTATTTAAATGCATTCATACTTTTACTAGGGTGATGTGACAAGTCTAATATTAATCAAGATTGTACTAACCTCAATAATATGAAGACAAACATATCATAAACTTAATCATGAACAAATTTCAAAACATACCTGTATCTCTTCAAGTCATACCTATCGGGATTGCTTGTAGCCTTCTTATGTAAGGTCTTAGCCTCATCTCCCTCTCGAACTAGAACTTCTTCACTTATGCAGGTGTTCAATTCATCCTCTTCTAGGATTAACCCAATCCACTTTGATTTGTTGAGACTGGATCTGGAGCTAGATTAGGGTTTGTCAGAGAAACCCTAAAAATTCAAATTTTGACTGTCCAACTTCTAAATGGATGGAAAGATGTGCCTTGTTGATTTGATCAAGATGGTATACTTCACTTTTGAAATATCCAAAATTTCACCCCTCAAAATTGCCTTTGAAACTTCCGGATCTTCTAGACAGGATCCTGAACTAGGGTTTGATAAAGCCTGGTCTTCTACCCATCCAAAAGGTTCGATCTTGTGTTCTAAACTTTTATTTTTCTAAGGCGCTTCCAGTTGTGGTCACAGATTTAAAAAATTCCAACTTTTGCAGAAGCCCTAATTTTACACCTTTCCGATCAAAACCCCGAACTAGGGTTTGATCAAGCCCGACCTTCTGCACGACCAAAAAATTTGATCTTGGTCTCTAAATTTTGATTTTGATGAGTAGCATTCAGCCATGGACTCCAATTCCAAAAATTTCAACTTTCTCCGAAGCCCTAAATTCCCGTAGCGGTGACAAGCCAAGAATGAAGGTGCTTAGAATCCAAATCTATTTTGACAGAAATATGCACCTGAATGTTTCTGGTGCTTCTCTGAAATTTCAAATCCACAGGGTCTGAAACTTCATCCTGTGGTAGCCTCACATGTCATCTTTCCAACTCAATAGGTCTGACCTCAATTGGATTCCCTAAGAGAGATTTATGCCAAGTGTCGCAACGTGACCTGTTTATGGGATAAAACACAAGAGAGAACTTGTACGGAGTGCCACGTGTCACTGGTTCAACTTAGGCCTCTGAAAAGCGGACTTGTGAAAGTACAGTCCATTCCCTACCTATAACTGTTTATGAAATTTCATTTGGAGCTTCCTATCCCAAGTTGTGACCTTTTTTCCTAGGTCACCTTTTTATGACTGAGATCTAGAAGAGGCTGAAACCCTAGATTATACTGATCATAAAACACAAAGTACAACAAACTAGATGTTTTTCTTTGGACACAAGGTAAATGGGGATGTTAACTACGCCCTGTAAAAGTTTTAGATCCTGAACCTTCACCAAAATGGATTTATAGCGAAAGTTCTATGATGACTTTTAATTTTCTATATCAAGCCCTAGCTTCCAATTTGTCTCAAGTGCAACAAGTCTCATAAATGCCATATCATGCCTTCCTTAAGGCTAGCTCTGATACCATAATAGTTTTTCATCATTTAATTCAGTAGATCTAGGATCTTAACTAAAAGAACAACATGTACAGCATATCAAGCATAAGAGACAAGAGACAAGAGACACAAAACATTTCGCCGGGGAAAACCAAGAAGGTGAAAAACCCCGCAACTTCCTCAAAGATAGAATAAGCACCAATAAAAGGATCACCATGATCAAACCCAAGAGATAGATATCTTCAGCAACATGCTCATCCTCCACTTGTGCGCACCCTCCTCTTCTCTCACTAATGTGAAGTGAGTGAATAATAGAATGTGTAAAATGAGAGAGACACACTCTCTATTTATACACTAACTTGACTTGCCTTTTAACTCTAACTAGGTCGGCCCCAACTTAGCCACTTAACATAATACTAACTGGGCTGTCCCCACTAGGGTGGTCTAATAACCCTTTAACTCACAAGACTCATACAGGGCCAACCCCATCAAGGTGGTCTAATAACCCATCAAGTATAATTTACGACACTTACAATATAACTTGCGACACTTACAAGTGCAACTGACGACACTTCCAATCAGAGGAATAATACATCTCTGTTGGGGATACAATAAAGTAAAAATGTAATACATAGAAGAATATCTTCTGAAGTTACAAATACATCAACACAATCATGCAGGAAAAAATAAGGAGAATAGAATATATTGATAGCTCTGGTACCATGTCAAAATATTGTTCATACCAATATCTACTCAAGAAATTACACTCTCTCACAAATTGCCTTGCAAAAACTAGTCATTGAACACATAAAACAATCATGACTATGATGTAAATAGATAACTCTATTGAATATGTCTATATCAGAAAAACTTAGGCAATTTAATGTCTTTCCAAATATAAAATTACATTAGATATTTGAAATCTAAAGACGAGATTTGAAATCCAAAGAAGGCATCTGAAATCCTCAAAAAAGTAGGATTACTAAAAAGATGAAAAACACCCCTAGGTGCAAAAAGTGCTTTCCAAATCACCTCTAAGGATAATGAATTAGTAAAACCAGAGATGGATGGTTATGTATGATGGAAAATAATCCTAATTATATATTTTATAAAGGGGAAACATCATGGAGGGAAAGTTGGCCAAAAAACTGCTAAAGCCAAGTCAACTAGCTTTTACCTTTTCACCAAAATCAGTAAAAAGCAGGATAGCGCCCTTTTAATATAGGAATGGAATAAAATATCATATAATATCAAGAAATCTTATCCTGAATCTCCAGAAGTGCACTGTAGTGACTCAGGATGGCTTGTGGTCCACACAAAGACAAATAATGGACAACTACCTAATCAACACCTAGGAATTAATAAAAAATGACTAATAATCTATCTCCTAAGTATGGAATGGGTATGAATGGGTTTTTAATATTCTAACATCCAAGAGGAAGGTTGAATCCAAAGTGTTACATGGTGCCAGTACTAGCACACCTTCATATGTTTTCCCAAGGAGAGGGGTCATTTTTTTTACAAGACCATGATGGGATGTTACCAGTACTTTTTGAGAGGTGGTTATGACTGGACCCTTTGGTATTTCCATTAGGAGTACTATGGCTTAGTGGCATTGTTGAATTCCTCACTATAGGTTTTGTAGCCCCGAGGTTGTTTTTTGGGGCTCTTAGGGGTGGATCACTGGGTCACATGACCCCCTACTTTTTTTCTTCACCAGTAATAGTATTCCAGCTTTGAAAATATTGACTCCCTTTCTGGTAACCTTATGCATCCATCCTGGTTCCTTTCCAATAGAGAGCTCTCTCTCCTTGGTGCAATTTCCTTGATGACATCATAATTGGTCACCAGGCCCACAGGTCGTTTGAGGGGGGATGTTGAGGTATTTTCAACATTATTCGAGTTATATGGGGCATGGCGATCCCCCTGCTCACTCCACCTCTCATAGTCAGTTTTAGTCCTTTTTAGTAGTTTTTAGGCACTTAGGGAGGAAATACCCTAGGTAGCCTACTTTAATCCTACTATAGGCCATCTTTAGATTATTTTATATTATTCATGTTATATTTTTACATTGAAATGTATTTGTCCTTTCGGCCTGGTTATTTTGTTAAAGTGAGTTGAGAAACATATAAATAAAACTCCTCACTTCATTTGTAAATCATAACTCATGGGATAAAACACTATAATGTTTCTCTTTTACCCTAGATAAATCTTTTATAAGTGATATGCACCTCTTGGAGTAGGATCTTCTTACTCTTGTGAATGAAATTGGATGCTTATGTTTGGTTTTTCTCATTCTTGGTGGATGCTAGAATTGTTGGAAGAACACATGCTCAAGTAAGTCTAGTCCTTTTTAGCCTTTCTTGGTGAAAGGTAGGTGAATTTCTTGTTTTTTGAATGATTGAATGGTAGCCTTAGGGTTGCATTTTCTATGAATAGGGCCTTTTTCTACCTTCTATCCTCTTTGCATAGTGGAAAACGCTCCCTAAATGAGGTTTTCCCAAGTTTAGCATTGGATCTCCAATTTTTCCCTAGATTAGGTTCCTATAACAAACCCTAGGGGTTGTTATAAGAAGCCCTAATTTAGTAGGAAAGGAGAATTTAATCCAAGAGGAGGGCTGGTCACCTTGCTCTAGGGATAGGGTTTAATTCTCTCATCAATACAAACCCTAAGTTAACATCTTTACCTAATTACTCTTGCATTTTCATGTGTAATTTTGCATTTTCATGGTAGAATTACGGTTAGAATCAGGTGTGCAATTTTATGTATGAAACCCTAAAAAAAAATTGAATTTTTGGCTTCCTTGAAATTTTGGCCCTCCCTCCTACAAATTCGGCTTACCTTATTTATCCCTAAAAACCCTAGGGAGAAATTTTAGGAAGCCCTAGAAACCCCCAAAAATACGAAATCCTAAAAAAAAAACCTAAAAACTGTCCTAAAACTCTAAAAATAGTCCTACACCCTAAAAACAGTCCTAAAACCTAAAAACAATCATAACCCTAGTTCCCTTTCTTTCCTAACCCTCACAACCCTCTTATATTCCTCTCCTAGACCCTCCTCTCCTCTCCTAAACCCTCAACCCTCCTCTTTGCTACCCATACCAAGGATGGAACAACCCTCTTCCCACTGCTCCTGAAGTCTGCAATAAATTGTAGGTTGTCTCATAAGTTTGCAGCCCCCCTAAACCTATGACAAAAATCAACACAAAACAACATTAAAGACAGTCAAAGGTTGATCTTTTTTTACTGTTAGATAAGAGGTGATATAAAAGTATGTAACATACATTTATTGCATGCTATTAATGACAAATATCATACTTAATTGACTTACCTATATTGGTAAAGGGTATGGTTTTAAGTTGGAATTGATTTTATATATATTTAGTTCATTGAATCATTGTTTCGATGCACCATTTACCTTACCTATTACTTGGCCATTTACTGCTTCTATCAACTATTCACTGCTGTCAATTGTCATAAATACTGTTGGTTACAGTTGAGGTTAATAACATTCATAAGTTCATCTTCTTATTAATGGTGAATGAGTACATTGTTGAACATCTACTTAGATATCCACTGCTGTCATAAAATTGAGTATTAAAATCTTTCTTGCATGCCTTTTTTTATATTGATATAGCAGTGTATTTACCTTGTTCATTAAATTGGTTACTTGTCTACATTAAATGCTACATGAATGATCTCTTAATATTGACATTTGATGTATTGGTTTGGCATATATAAGCGTTATACTTTAGATAGTATATCTTCTTCATTCTCAAGATAATTGATTTAAGGCATTGGTCACTAATATCGTTGTATAGAAAATATAGTCTTTGTCCAAGTGTCTTGCAGAATTGTAGAAGGGATCTCCCCTTAGAGGTTACAACACTCCTAATAAGTTGGAGGTGTGGCTGAGGTGACATTGGTCCATGAGGACTTCACTAAAAGGCAATATAATATCACATTCATTCATATTGTGGTATTAAATATTCATGAAAACCTAAAAATTATATTGCTTATATATTAAGGGGAAAAGGGTTTTTTTTATTTAATGTAAAAATACAAAAATACTTTGGGGTCTTTTTATATGGGCGGGCTGACAAATATCTGCCAAAATGGAGATGGCGGGATCACGGTTGGATGAGAAATTGGTTTGAGGCAAGGCTTGGGCTTACCATTACATAGGGAAATCGCGTCTTGAGGAATGCTTGACGCCAAGGGTTTCAAGGTGAAGTGGGTTTCCATTCGATCATAGTCGAGAGATAGTGGTCATTGACATCCAATTGTTACCAATAGCACTCAACCAGTTGTTACCAATAGCCTTGGGAAGCTCTAAGCCTCCAGGGCCTGGTATAGGCCCTCGATAGGCCTTGGGGGCTTGAATACCCAACCACTCGTGCCTATTACAGGCCTTAGGAGGTTTATTCAGCCTCCTAGAGCTTGTTATAGGCTCTGGGGGCTTGGATACCTATCCCACAATAGGCTTAGTCCACGATTGGGGAACTGCAACATGCAATCTAAATGTTGTACTATGTGCATTGGCTCTAGTAACATACAAGAAGTGATCTCCTATATCTTCATTAGACCATTAGATGTTGCAAATCATAATGATATGTGGTTGAGTAATTGCATTGTGGGTGAAGTAATGTGCATCCACAATATACATTGAAAGAAGCAAGGTGCATTGTAGAATGCATGTGGGGTCATAAGAGGGGTATCATATCAATATACTAGGTAGAAATATAAAGGGGCATAAAAAATGTTAATGAAAAAATTGATACATACAATATCTAGTGAAAATAGGGGTTTTTTAAAATTGGGTAGGCATATTGGGAGGGGGTTAAAAAAAAAAGATTTTGGAAGGTATTTTCCAATATTTAGTGAAATTAGGGGTATTGTTTCATATGCCACGAACAAACGTGCTATGATAGCAGTTTATTGAGTGAATCCCCCGTGCATTGGTCACACTTTCCCTATATTTGTCTATCAGACACTAGCCCTTCTAGTTTTTTCGGCAACATTTTTGGCGCCATTGTCAGGGACATTTTAGAGATTCATGTGGTTTATCCAGATTCATTTACACGCTTGGAAAAAATGACACTTAGGTAAGAAATGAAGGTGAGTCCTCCTCTTTACAATTGAAGTATATTTATTAGGACTAACCCTGCAGGGATTATCTGTCGACTCCATTGATGATTGCTTCTTCCTGTACTCAAGGTACGTTCTTGTCTAGTACTTTGGTGAGATTTGTTCTAGTCTAACTTGATAGGTCTTTCCTCATGACTCCCACTGAAGAAAATTTAAAGAAGTACTCTACAAGAGTGAGGCAAGGAGGTAAGCTTTGTTTTGTCATTTTATAATATTTTTGTTATAGGATAACTTTGCAGGTGACTCCAATAAAGAAAATATAAAGAAGTTCAAAGCAAGCAATCTCAAGCAGAAGTTATGGGGATCCTTGATCCATTTGGCTTCTCAAGCATCCTAGGATACCCAAATAAGTTTGACAATCATCATTGTCTGGAATCTATCCCAATGTTCCACAAGGGTGAAGATATTATTACAACACATGTTACGAAGTTCAAAGAAGTTTTGGTGGCATGGGATATCATAGACGAGGACATCATTATGCAGTTGTTTGTAATGTCCTTCGAACTAGGAGGTAATCAAGATATGGATGCTTGGTATGATGGACTCCCTCCTAAGGGGATATCTTCCTTTCTTCAACTACTTGAGGCATTTTGCGATCACTGGGATCCCAATACTAAGGAAGAAATGTTAAAGATTACAAAGGATGATCATGCAAATATTGATGAACATGTCGCAAAGGAGCATGAAGCAATCCTTGGCAAGGAAGATCATGACGAAGATCAAGTCTCGTAAGGTTGTCTTGAAGAAACCATTGTTCAAGACTTGGTAAATGACATAATAGCCCTTATGAGAAAAGATGAAGGGATTCTTGAAGATGAAGATGAAGTTTCTCTAGGAAAGGAAGGTCAAGAAGCCTTAGTTCAAGAAAGTAAAGAAAGTAAAGAAATGATGACTTCTTCATATCCTCAGGTTATAGTTTCTTATGATATTTTGTCTCTCTTGGAATAAAATTATATGTTTATAGAAGACGATGATTACTGGAAGTTCCTTTGTCCACCGATGTATGATTGTTCAAGACCTTGCAGCATCATGGTGGACCCTCTCCCAAGCACACATTTGGGTGAAGAACCTTACTCGTCCATCAATAATAAGATATATCCTTCAAAGCCACAATTCAATCATTAGCTCTTAATGATTTAATGTTAATGAATAATTCTCACATTTCCAAGATCTTTTATTGACAGTGCCTTAAACTTGCAATGTTATGTGGTGCTCTTTAATTAACTCTTAGGCTCATAAAGAACTTACTTAAGAAAAATGCATGAAGAAAATATCATAAGAGACATAAACACAACATTACCAAAACTCAAGAACATTGATAACAGAGTTCACCCATGTAGGGCTACGTCTCTGGGTCCGACAATTTGTCGAACCGATTCTCTAGATCTCCCAGTTGAGGCTAAATCCATCCTTTACAAAGAGTAATGATATCTCACATTAAGAGATACACTTATCCAACATGAGGATACAAAGCATAAAAATGCCCCCCTTGCTTCCCCTCCATGAAGTATCCTAGCCTCAATGACTCCCAATGATCTTACATAACTTCAATGACTCTCTTAGTATCTCCACAAGCTCTCCAATGACCCAGTTTCACCAAATGAATGATACCTCAACAATGGCAAAGGAGGCTTATATAGCTTGAGCTCTCTTCCTTGAGCATGAAACATGTAAACCCAAAATTATCTCATAAGTTGAGCTAGTTACAACTATTTTCTCTTAATGGTAGGTTTGTTACAACTTCAATCACATACATGAACCAACATGTGGAGGTGGGTTCACCTATAGTTACAACCACCACCATATAATACATATCCAAAGTTTTTTGGAGGAGCAAATCCATTGGCATATAATAATGGCATTACATAATAAACAACCATATGTTAAATAAATACCATTTAAAATGGCATACCCCTTTCGTTGGCTTTTTGAGATGGTTAAAACCATATTATAACCAAAGCCCACTTTAGAACATTGTTGTGGGGAAAAAATGCAACTATAGTTCAGGGGAGAAACTACCAACTTACGGTGATAAAGATAGACTTACAAGCATTCTGCAAGTACAACAAATAAAAGAAGATATTAGGGTTTAGATATGTAGGCACCTTATTCAGAAGGTTGATCCTAGCTTTGCCTCCCTCGCTCTTCAATGCTTATCCAGTGTTGCAATGCCCAGACCTGCAAAACAACTTGATACCTTTCTCAAACACATTTGACTACATATATAAGACTGATATTCATAATAGAAGAAGACATCAGATTATAAACAAACTGTAATCAAATCTAAAACACATCAATAGGTCATATTTGGAAAGAGAAGAACATCTGATCTTTATTGATGAATGAAAGCAAGTACATAAAGTTATACCTTCTTTCAATCTTGGCACTTCATGAAACCTAGATTCAAGGTCTCCTGCTTCTGTTCTCCAAGGATCCCAGCCTCTAAGCAATTATACTAGGGTTTACCAAAACTGAAGCACAAGAGAAGGGGATGAGGGTCTCCATTCCTCCAGCATAACTTTGTAATTGGGCTTGATCCCCCCACATGACCCTTCTACCCTCCTTATATAGTCAATGAGGAAGAGGAAAAGAAGTTACAACCGCTCAAGAGGTTTCCCAACCAACTTAACTTACTCGAATTTCGAGATTTTGACCAAAACAGGGTGTACGCTACTCTATAGTAGACAAAGTCGCGTACACATGGCAATGGGCACTACTTCAAATGAGACAAAGTCGCGTACACACGCTACTATTTCAACAGTGGAGTCGTGCTCATATTGAAAAATGGCCAAAAACAGGCTTTTCTGCTCATTTTCAGGAGATGGTTTGGTCTAGAAAAATGTTCCTAAGGTTCATATACATCAAATGGGTCAAGAATGAGGTAATTTCAACCATTTTTAGTGTCCCAAATGACTCCTCCATCCACAAATGTCCTGTTGTGTGACTGAAACTTGATCTCAAGAAGTGTCGTCATGCGACCAAGGGAAACAAGTGTCGTCACGGACGGAGAGGTGTCATTTCAAGCTATAACAGATGCCCCCTAATGTATGAGGTCAGAGGGAGTATGGGAAACGATGGTCAAAATATATTATAAATAAAAAAGAGTTGAATCGTGGAGGAATGGAGAAACCAAGAATCATAGGCTCAAATGAAGTACCTGAAAGCAAAGGCAATGTCAGACAAACTCATTCATGGGGTAACTGTCCATGTTCAAATGGTGTAACATGACCTCCAAGAGGATACAATAATGATCCAAATACTAATGCATCTATCATGGCCACTAAAATACAAGTGTGGATCCATGAAGAACATAAGTGTAAACATAGCCACATAAATACAAGGTGGATCTATGTAAAAACTAGAGAACATAGCCATAGAGAACAAGCTGGATCTATGTCTCATCAAGAGCCAAAAATATTGTGGCTCAGTCTTGTGCAACTTGGGCGATAACATAAATGAGGTGATGCTATCGATGATCCCAAGGTCTTCATCCAAAAACAACCCAAGGTTTATCCATGCGAATAAATGAGTTGTTGTCGAACATGGGAGATATTGTTTGATTACCGGTCATTGATGTATACCGTTAACAAATGTGAGGGTGTCCACCAATAATGAAAATGGAACCCAAGGTACCTAGTACATTCAAGCAAGTGCGAATAGATGGTCTTGCCGTCGAACACTTGAAGAATCCATCGGATAGGAGACATTGATGTATTCCCATCTATCCAATAGTGAGGGAAACTGCCACTAATGACTGCAATCCCCAAGGTACTAACCGAAACTCTAAACTTCATTCAAACTTGCACCTCTCTGTCCGTGATCACCCTGAGCTACTGATCACACAACAGGACAACTTGGATGGAGGAGCATGTTGACCTTTGATGATATCTCAACTCATCCCATTTCCTGAAAATACTGGAAAACCCCAAAAAATATCATTTTGATATATGAGCGCTACTCTATTTGAAGAGACTAGCGCCCATAGGCTACTCCACTGTATAATAGTAGCACCCATATCCAAGTATACACTACTCTAGTGTAGCATAGTAGCACCCACAATTTAAAATCAATTGAGCGCTAGTTGTTAAACACTAGGGTAGCGCCCTATACGCTACTCCATTGAAGAAGAGTCGCGTACATCTTAAAAGATGATTAAAAAATAAATTAATTCATCGAGGAGGATTAGTTGATGGCAGTTTCCTAACTCCCCCAACTTCCTCCATAACTACATCTCGACCTGAACTGCTTCTTTAATCCTATAAATACCAAGAAGGTTAAAGGAGAAAGGTTAGAAATTGGAGTTAGTGAGATTGATTAATGGAAAAACTTTGAAGAAGCTTGCATTGGAGGAATTGTTGCTGAAGACATCCAAGCCAGAAGAAAGCCAGAGCCCAGAATCTAGTTGCAGGAGCTTGTTTCATTATCAGGTATACTTGTACATCATTCTACTTTTGACAAATAAAGGTTGAAGTGTTTTTCTTGTTCCAATTTGAATGTGTTATGAAATGACATTTTAATTTGGATCTGTTTTGGTCAATTGCTGAATGTTAAACATTGTTTTTGTTTCTTTCAAGCTTTATATATTGCCCAAAATGTTTTGAGAAAGGTATTGTTTTTGCAGGTTTGCTAAAGGAAAGGTGGATTTGGAAGTTGAACACGGGATCAAGTCAAGGCTAGGATCAGACTTCGATTAAAAGGTGTGTTCCCTGAATCTACAACTTCTTTCTTTTTGTAAATGTCTCTGTAATAGCATCAATACACTTACCTGTCACCCCAACCAAGCTGATAGCATTAGTTTCCTTGCTATAGGGTAGAAATGCCCGCCAACAAACATATCCCAAAGTTTGTTAATAAACATGTGAGGAATGTGTTGGCGGGTTCGTTGGCATACACAACTTGAACATACCCATTATGTTGGTAGTTCCCATGTGGTTACAAACATATGTCACATGGCATACCATACATCCGTTGGTGGTTATGAGTTGGCGGGCTTACCATATTATATCCACCTCCCAACAATATATGAAATGAGTTGATATTCCTGGAATATTCCTCCCTTAAGATATGGTTGGCATATCCCGTGGCTTATGGCATGTATTGATTTGAAACCATGGCATATTTCAACAAAGTGCATGTGATATGAATTTTTTTTAAGCCATAATTCTTTTAAAAGGGTACGTGGTGGATACCATTAGAACCTATTTTTAAATATTTAAAACTATAAACTAATTCACACCCTTTCACTTTTTACCACATGTCATGATATTACCCTTGCCACCTGTCAAATGTTGATTGGCCCAGCTGCTGCCACATCATCAACATGTGGGTTCCACCTACCACATCAACTTGCTGACTAGACTACCACGTGGCAACCTACAACCTTTCTTTTGTTGGTTCTTACAAACTTGTTGCTGAAGACATCCAAGCCAGAAGAAGGCCAGAGCCCAGAATCTAGTTGCAGGAGCCTATTTCATTATCAGGTATACTTGTACATCATTCTACTTTTGACAAATAAATGTTGAAGTGTTTTTCTTGTTCCAATTTGAATGTGTTATGAAATGACATTTTAATTTGGATCTGTTTTGGTCAATTGTTGAATGTTAAACATTGTTTTTGTTTCTTTCAAGCTTTATATATTGCCCAAAATGTTTTGAGAAAGGTATTGTTTTTGCAGGTTTGCTAAAGGAAAGGTGGATTTGGAAGTTGAACACGGGATCAAGTCAAGGCTAGGATTAGACTTCGATTAAATGGTGTGTTCCCTGAATCTACAACTTCTTTATTTTTGTAAATGTCTCTGTAATAGCATCAATACACTTACCTGTCACCCCAACCAAGTTGATAGCATTAGTTTCCTTGCTATAGGGTAGAAATGCCTTCCAACAGACTGGCGACTCCGCTGGGGAAAGCCTAACAGCTTAGGGGTATCCAAGGTCATTTCTTCAGTCTTGTTTGATGGTCTTTGTTCATTTTCTTGATTAGGATCAGTTAGTAGGCTCTGTTTGACCCTCCTTGGCTCTTACAGACCCTTCCCAGCCCTTGCAAACCCTTGTGGACCTAGGTGTGGTGGTTTTAACCCCATTTTTCCAACTTTTTCCACTTGTACGCTACTGTTTGTACCACACAGTAGCGCCCATATGCTACTTTTCCTCTGCATAGTAGCGCCCATACTGCTATGAGTGCTAGTTTCCTTCATACACAGTAGCGCTCAAAATCTGGGATTGATTTTTTGAGTTTTTGGGTTGTGGACCCAAATCTGGGGGCTGTGGCTGCATTTTTTGGGGTCCCTGAAGATCCTAGGTCTGAGTTAAACCATTGTAAGTGGTCTCCCATCCTTGTACTGATCCTACATTCATGATTTGAACCTCTTTTGATCAATTTGGGCTTGTTTGGAAAGTTTTGGGGTTTGTTGACCCAAGTTGGGGGGTTGTGGACCTGTTTAGTGTTTTGTACCCTAATTTGAGTCTGATTGAACTTGCTTGCCCCATTTCAACTAGATTTGAAACCTCTTGAGTCTTCTTGACCCAGTTTGTATCTATTGGAGTGAAATTTCTCTTTTAGGTTGGTTTCTTATCCTCCCTTATGCTTTTAGTTTTTCTTTTTTGTAGTGAAAGCTCAAGTGTTTTGGATGTTCTTCAAGACCTTGTTTGCATTGTTTATGTGCAGACCTGACTTTACCAAACCATACTTCTTTGTAGGTCATTTGCTTCGTTTGGGTCTAAAAGTAGTTTTTGTACTCTTTTCCCAATGGTTGGCATGCTTACATCAATAAGAATTTGAAAGTCATATTTGGTAGCTTTTACTGTTTCATAAAGAGAACTTGAAAGTTTCTTTGCTTTGCTTTGATAGTAGGTTAGTTTCAGTTTTTGTTTCTTACCTTTGAAAAGCATAAAGAATTTTGATTCATTTTCTGAATAGAGTACCTTGCAAGTGGCTTAAAAGATTTTAGAGTGTTTTGCATCAAAAAGAACAAGTTTTCTTTTGCATACCTAGTTGCTTGAGTAGCTGCATTCTTAGGTTTTGAGTTTATTTTTGTACATTTAGACTTTATTTTTACCTTTTTTGCATTCGAAAGATTAAAAAATTGCATTTGCACATGCATTCTAGATCAGAATTTTAAGACTTGCATTAAAAAGAAAAAGATTTGTTTGGTGGTAAATACTTCATTTTCAGTACTCTATCTCTATTATAACCACTCTCACACACCCACTACCTTTTTCAGTAATCAAGTAACCTTTAAAATGAACCCTAATAAAATGTACTAGTAACATTTTCTTTTCTAGGTTACACTACACCAACTAGTTTTGGTTAGGATCTTGGGCTTAAAACACCTTAAACCACCCAAGATCACACATTACGCAAAAATCGTAGTAAGACTATCACAGGTAAACCCATTTCACTCAAAACTTGTCTAGGATCTATGCAGTAGGTCGTTGCAAGATCAGATTGTTGGAATACTCCTCCTACTTTCTGTTCGAGCATACGCCAGGATCGGATTGCGTATTGGGGACTCTTTCGAGTTTCGGGCTTAGCTACCCTGCCCATGCTTTTTGATTCGACCAATGACTGTTCCCCCAGGAGTTTTCGGTGTTGTGGTATCCTTAGTATCTGACTCTAGGTTCATACACAGGTGACAGCAGAGGGTATATCTGCTGTACCTAGGAAAGATGTGGGAGGAAATCCCTTGCAGGTCTTTGGGAGGGCGGTTGGGTGATTCTAGCGCTTGCACCCTTAGTCATTGTATTGTGGACCCTGGGTAACTATCTTTCTTCCTTCGTTGATCTATTCTGGGCCCTCATCATCCCAGACTCTTCTCCAGAAGGCATCTATTTGCCTGGTTTGATTACCTAGGACCTTTTTTAGTGGTGTGCTCTTTGTGCTACTTGTTTTAGTTTGCCTTAGAGAACTTCTTGTTCATTTGAGTAGGAAACTATGTCTAGCATTCCGGCGAGTGCCAATCAGGGTACCCCTGTTCCGGGGGATCCTTGTGCTGTTCCATTCATTGGAAACATTGGTACTCCCTTAATGGCTGCTCCGAATCTTCCTAGATTCACTATAGGGCTACTGGTTTGGTTGTTTTCCACTCCGAATGCCTTGCATGCTCCTAACACTTCTTTTGTGAGTACCTCAAATCAAGAGCATCAGAACCCTGGGCCTTCTTTGTCAGTAACATCTTCTCCTCCTCCTTCTACCTCATGTGGCGAAAGTAGTAATACTAGTAACCAGTAGTCTAAAAGGAATAGACGGGGGAAGAATAGGAAGAAGATGCCAAAACAAGGGGGCAGCAACCCAGCCTCTGCAATTCATGCTGGGGGCAAGCACCCTGCCTCTGTAAGTCATGCAGGGGGCACCTACCCAGCCTCTGGAGGTCATGCTGGGAGAAAACTTTTAGTCACTGAAAATCACACTGAAAGTTTGTCTTCAACCACTGTTAGTCATGTTGGGGACACGTCATTGATCACTGCTAGTCATATTAATGACAAGTCACCAGTTCCTGTGAGTCATACTGGAGACACCAGATCAGCCACTGCAAGTCATGCTAGGGGATTTGACATTGTTGACAAACCAAATAAACAGAAGCTTAAGTTCCCTTGTAAGTTTTGCGAGGGAGATCACCTTACTTACTTGTGCCCTGTACTTCCAGAAGTGCAAAAAGTGTGGTCCTTAGTTCAAAAGTCTGATGCTTCTGAGCAACCTGCCTCTGTGAGTCATGCTGGGGGCAAGCTGTCAGCCAATGCTAGTCATGCTGAGAGTACTGACGTTGTAAAGGAGTCTAAACCTATAGGACGGAAACCAAAGTTCCCTTGTAAACTTTGTAAGGGAGATCACCTTACTCACCGATGCCCTGCCATTCCAGAGGCAAGAAGAGTGTGGTCCATGTCTGAAGGAACCTCTGTTCCTGAGTTGTCTATAGATTCCCTACAGTCAGATCAACCTTTGGTTGATAAAGTGGTTGAACCAATGCAATCTTTGGTCGACCCCACTCTTTCTTCGGAGAGTGAAGTGATCGAATCGATGCAATCTTCGATCGATCCCGTCAGTCCTACAAAGATTGATGCACCTACTGCTGAAGTCTTCTGCATTACCAGTTTGGATATTCCTGAAAAAGGGGGCACTTCATCTGTGCCATGTGAACCCCTACCAAGCCCTAGGATTGTTTCCTTTGATTAGAATAGTCTAGTCGAGCCTCGTCTTCCTTCTTCGACACCTTTCCAGATAAAGGTTGATATCGGGAACCATACGGTTGATCGATGCATTGTTGATGAAGGTGGTTCTGTTAGTATCTTATCCGCTTATGTTTGGAGAGATTTGGGTTTCCCTAATGTTATCCAGCTGCTAATTGGTCGTTGACCTTTGATAGAAGACCTAGTGAACCATTTGGATTCCGCCGTCAGGCACATGTTACTTTGGGTGGAAAAACAGTCTTATTTGATTTTATGGTTTTAAAGGACCCTATGGACTTTGATATGATCCTTGGGCGTGATTACATTTATGCTATGCATGCTGTGGTGTCTATGCTTTTTCGTGTGATGCATTTCCCTCATAACGAAAACATTATCACCATCGACCAGCTTGCATTCGTTGATCCTCCTTATTACCCAACTATAGACCAGTCGGATCCCTCGTCATTAGGCACTACTATGTCACATGGGAATGTTGTGGCATATTGTTCCTTGAGTTCAAATGCTACTGAGAAGAAGCCTCTGAATTCATGCTTACCTTCTCGGGACTTGGTCCCAGCTTTTGACCAAGTGACACCCCCATCTGAATGTTTAGATATGTATTCTATCTGGGATGATATACTTCCTTCCGATGAAGTTTTCCTAGAATTTATAGTACAGTCTTCTATTCACTTGGATGTTGATTCAGTCACAGTTATGTCCAGCTCCGGTTTGACCTTAAAGTTTGATCTTCTTACTGTTGAGTGTTTGAACTCTCCTATAGATCTGCAAATTGGTGTTCCTGCTGAGTTTGATTCTGCTTCTAGAATTTTCAACTCCCGTGATGATGAATTTGTTTCTGCAGATTCCATCATGTCCTTCAACTTTGATCTTCAACCTGAAGTTGATCTTGTTGATTGTAAGTCCTCGGGCTTGGGTACCATAGAGTCTTCATTTCAAAACTCTGCCTTGTTTATGCCTGTTGTTGATGATAGTGAAGTTGAAAGTATTTCTACCACAGTGACTTGTATCGGGTCTTTCCTTACATATGTTTTAGATATGATCCTGGTACTAATGTTTCTTGGAGAGAGGATTCTTAGCTGGATGTATACTTGTTCACTGGTCCTTTTCGACGCCTTGTGCGACCATGTCGGGTATATTCGGAACCTTGCATATAGGTTTAGGCTTCTCCGTTGTTATGTTGCATTTGAACCTTTTTCCATCCGAATTCGCCATAGGGTCGAACCTGTTGGATATTGGTGTGTTAGCCATCTCTTTATGCATCGTGCACCAGTCCGACAGCAGAGCCTACCTAACATGGGTCACCCTAGTCAGCACCCTTATGCCATTCTGGTGCCCATGCTGAGCTTTTCTCATAGGCTTGGGATCCTTTTTAGATTTACCATGACTTTGAGAAGAAGCCTCATATCTTTCTTCCTCATATATTTCTGGCCATCCCTGATAAGGCTACCATATTTTTGTTCAAATTGCATATGCATCTATTATGATCCCGCTTGCGCTAATGAGCCTGAATCCGGCTTCCATGCTTTTAGATCGTTGTATAAGCCTCCATCTCTGATCTCATTTCCGCTAAGACCTGTATCATTTTGCCTTCGTGATTTGACACCTTTTACCTGGAGGAGACACACCCTGATTGTACTTATCTTGCTCATGTTCCTTGCATTAGGCATAGCTTTGTTCCATGCACTTGGAGCTAGTTTTGCATGTCCCTGACACTCGTCTCCTCCCATTTCGAGCATTCTTCTACCTTTACTTCAAGCTCGTTAAAAACAGTAAGTAGGTTTCGAGCATTCTTCTACCTTTACTTTGAGCTCATTAAAAACAGTAAGTAGGTTTCGAGCATTCTTCTTTTACTTCGAGCTCGTTAAAAACAGTAAGTAGGTTACGAGCATTTCTTCCACCTTTCCTTCGAGCTCATTAAAAACAGTAAGGAGGCTATGAGCATTTCTTTCATCTTCACTTCGAGCTCATTAAAAATAGTAAGGAAGTTGTGAGCATTTTCTGTATCTCCTTTGAGCTCGTTAAAAACAGTAAGGAGGTCATGAGTTTACTTTTCCGGACTCGTTAAACCTTTACGGAAAAGATCCCTATGGAGTTCTTTTAAGCCCTTTTCAGACTCCTTAAATAGGAAAAGTTTGCCGAGCATAGTTGTCTTTTCGGGCTCGTTAAAATAACTGAACCGACATCCACTTAGGTATAGAATTACCCCTTTTCTGGGCCTTGGTGGATAATTTACGGAAAAGGTATACTCTAGGTATACTCTAGTATGCGTTAGAAGAGTTCTCCTTTCATTGTTTTATACTTTTTCGGGGGAGGAGACTAATTGTACGAAAAAGGACCTTTTGGAGTCTCTCTTTAGGGTTTCCAGACTCTCTAAACATGAAAATACCAAGCGAGCATTCACCTACTCGGGCTCGATGTGAAATCCACGAGAGGGTATGTAGAGGACTGTTTAAGTTTTTCAACTCTATAAACAAGAAAACACCGCCGAGCACATACCCATCCGGGCTCGATATAAAATCCACGGATAGGTGAAAAGAGGATTGTTTAAGTTTTTCAGACTCTATAAACAGGAAAACATCGGCAAGCATTAATCTGCTTGGGCTCGATACTAAAATCCACGAGCAAATATATGGAGTTATTGTTTAAGTTTTTCAGACTCCTTAAAATTGAAAACACCGGCGAGCAAGAACAGATCTCGGCTCGATATTAAAATCCAGAGATCAATACATATAGAGTAATCTTCTATCTCTTCTTCGAACTCTCTAAATTATGAAGAAGGTACTGAGTCTTCCTCCCATGGGCTCGTTAAATTTTTTACATGGTTGGACCTATTGAGTTTTCATTCTTTCTTGGACTCATTAAAACAACAAGAAGGGTATTCTTTTATCTAAAAAGAATAAGGAATGGAAAGACATATCATATCTTCATTGTCAAAGGCAGTTTCAGTCAAGTTCTATCCTTGAGCACAGCACCTACTCGAGTCTATCTTGTCGGTTGGGTTTAGTTTTTGGCCTCAGGGTGAACCTTTCCTCTGAGTTATTTACTCCCCCGGTTGGTTATTCTTCCAACCATATGGAGGGTCTGTTAATGTCTCTTACATTTCAGACTTATTTACCCCATTATGTCAGAAGCTACCTGAGTCACTTTTGTGTCGTGCTCACTGTTCAAGGATATACCCTGTGTCGGCCATTCTGCAATTTACCTTGACCTCATGTGTTGGCCTTCCTAGTGTCAGTCTTTATGCATATTATTCCATATCAGCTCTTACCAGTTGAGTGTTCCTCGAGTTGGATGATGGAGGATTCCTTAAGGCCTCCCTTCCAACGGACTTCTTCCCATCGACATCAACTCATTATTCTGGGATTTGAATTTTAGAGTTTCGGTTAGTACCTTGGAGATTGCAGTCACCAGTGGGAATTTTCCTCGCTGTTGAATGATGAGAATACATCAATGTCTCTTCTTCGACAGGATTCCCAAGTGTTTGACTCCAAGTCCATTTATTCACATTTGGCGAATCGTACTTGGTACCTTGGACCCCATCATCATTATCGATGGAAGTCCTCGCATTTGTTAACGGTATACATCAATGACCGGTAATCAAACGATACCCCCCATGTTTGACTATCAGCTCATCTATTCACATGGTTAGGGTTTGTACCTAGGGTTGTTGTGGGATGAAGACCTTGGGATTTTGATGACATTACCTCATTTTGTTATCACCCAAGTTGCGCAAGACTGAGCCTCACTTATATTCGGCTCTCCATGAGACATAGATCCATTTTGTTGTTATGGCTATGATCTCTCAGTTTGACATGGATCCACGCTTGTATTTCAAGTGGCCATGCTTTATATACATCTCCTTGTTATGTATCAGAGATCATGTTGTATTACACTACACATCTATAAGATGTCAAAAATATAATTGCTCACTAATCTTGATCTTTGTTGCAGGTTTCTTGTGACTTGTTTTCTGTGGTTCTGTGCTCCTCCTCTGGCTTTGGATTGTAATGTATTTCAGCCATCGTTTCCCTATGAACTCACACATTAGGGGGCATCTGTTATAGGTCAAACTTGCACCTCTCCATCCGTGATCACCCTGAGCTGCTGATCACACAACAGGACAACTTGGATGGAGGAGCATGTTGACCTTTGATGATATGTCAACTCATCCCATTTCCTGAAAATACTGGAAAACCCCAAAAAATATCATTTTGAGATATGAGCGCTACTCTATTTGAAGAGACTAGCACCCATACGCTACTCCACTGTATAATAGTAGCGCCCATATCCAAGTATACGCTACTCCAGTGTAGCATAGTAGCGCCCACAATTTAAAATCAATTGAGCGCTAGTTGTTAAACACTAGGGTAGCGCCCTATACGCTACTCCATTGAAGAAGAGTCGCGTACATCTTAAAAGATGATTAAAAAATAAATTAATTCACCGAGGAGGATTAGTTGATGGCAGTTTCCTAACTCCCCAACTTCCTCCATAACTACATCTCGACCTAAACTGCTTCTTTAATCCTATAAATACCAAGAAGGTTAAAGGAGAAAGGTTAGAAATTGGAGTTAGTGAGATTGATTAATGGAAAAACTTTGAAGAAGCTTGCATTGGAGGAATTGTTGCTGAAGACATCCAAGCCAGAAGAAAGCCAGAGCCCAGAATCTAGTTGCAGGAGCCTGTTTCATTATCAGGTATACTTGTACATCATTCTACTTTTGACAAATAAAGGTTGAAGTGTTTTTCCTGTTCCAATTTGAATGTGTTATGAAATGACATTTTAATTTGGATTTGTTTTGGTCAATTGCTGAATGTTAAACATTGTTTTTGTTTCTTTCAAGATTTATATATTGCCCAAAATGTTTTGAGAAAGGTATTGTTTTTGCAGGTTTGCTAAAGGAAAGGTGGATTTGGAAGTTGAACACGGGATCAAGTCAAGGCTAGGATCAGACTTCGATTAAAAGGTGTGTTCCCTGAATCTACAACTTCTTTCTTTTTGTAAATGTCTCTGTAATAGCATCAATACACTTACTTGTCACCCCAACCAAGTTGATAGCATTAGTTTCCTTGCTATAGGGTAGAAATGCCCACCAACAAACATATCCCAAAGTTTGTTAATAAACATGTGAGGAATGTGTTGGCGGGTTCGTTGGCATACACAACGTGAACATACCCATTATGTTGGAAGTTCCCATGTGGTTACAAACATATGTCACATGGCATACCATACATCCGTTGGTGGTTATGAGTTGGCGGGCTTACCATATTATATCCACCTCCCAACAATATATGAAATGAGTTGATATTCCTGGCATATTCCTCCCTTAAGATATGGTTGGCATATCCCGTGGCTTATGGCATGTATTGATTTGAAACCATGGCATATTTCAACAAAGTGCATGTGATATGACTTTTTTTTAAGCCATAATTCTTTTAAAAGGGTACGTGGTGGATACCATTAGAACCTATTTTTAAATATTTGAAACTATAAACTAATTCACACCCTTTCACTTTTTACCACATGTCATGATATTACCCTTGCCACCTGTCAAATGTTGATTGGCCTAGCTGCTGCCACATCATCAACATGTGGGTTCCACCTACCACATCAACTTGCTGACTAGACTACCACGTGGAAACCTACAACCTTTCTTTTGTTGGTTCTTACAAACTTCAGGATGCAATATTTTTTTCATCTGAGCTCCATTTGAAGTGCCATTTGCATTGTTGGATTGGCTGACGAGATATACGCAATGGTCATGTCCCTTTTAGCAATTGAACACTTTGAGTTTTGAGAATTCTTACATCCTCCTAGATCATTCCTCCCCACTAGGAGGCTTTTAGTCCTCCAAAAGTATTTAAACATCAGTCAAGTGAGGGCATGGCCTCCCTACTTGGTTGGAATCCACACATCTTGTCTGGAGCATGAAAAACTAGTACATCACCACAAATTGTCCACACATGATAACAAATGCAATCATTAGTACTGCTGACATCTATGCTCATTCCCACACTCCTACAATCTTATGCATTCATGGTCATGCCTTTTAACCAAAAACAACTAGCTAGCAATAGGATGACATACAATGGTGCTAAAGGAAATGAATCAACAATATTTTTCATCTTTTGAATACCTTTACCAAAGGTTTTTACCAATTCATGATGAAGGCCTGAACCACAATCTGAAAGTGAATCTGGTACTTCTTGCTCTGGTTCACATCTTCTCTAATTTTCAATGCCATCTTCCGACTTAGGAGATCGAATGAAAGAATTGACACTAGCAAATGGCATACCTTTGACACCTACAACTATAATGAGTGCCACATCCCCTGAATCGGATCCTAGATTGTGCTGTATTGTTGCAGTAATCTTCTTCTTTCCCTTGTTCTTGAACTTCTTTGGTAGCAATTATGGATGCAATGTCCAACATTATTCTTCTATATTCCCTTTCCCACAATGAGAACATGTAGGCCTCTCTTTCTTCACTGTATCTATCTTCCTCGATCGTGGCTTTGAAAATGCATCATCCATACCATACTTACCCTTCCTAGCCTCCAAATGTGTGGCTTGAACTTACACTTCATCAATGTTAGAAGGGTTAAACATCAAAGTGGTATGTGTCAAATAAGAATGTAAACCATGGATATACTTCAGAAGAGACTCTCTAGTGTACAATGGAATTCCCATTGCAAGTGCCCTCTTCTTAAATTCTTGTGTGTAAGCTTGCACATTATGCCCCTTTGTTTGCTTTAGATGCAACCATTTTATCATTGTCATTTGACGGTATGCTAAGGGATAAAACTATTGTCTTATTGCATAAACGAATTCATCCCAAGACGAAATGATTTTACAGTTATGTGCCAGATATGCTTGAGTATGGCTCTCCCACCATATTAAGGTTGAGCCACTCATGTGCAAAGAAGCCAACTGAATCTTTGTCACATCCTCTTTTATCTACTGGACCCTGCAATAGACCTCTATCTACTTGATCCAATTGTCAAGTTTCTCTGCATTCAATTCCTGTTTGACAGACAATCTACAAAGAGCGGACTCGAGGCATGATCTCCCTAGCTCAACATGAGTCTAGAACAAATAGGACAGAATATAATTAACTCTCCTAGATCTAACTAAGGATCAAGGAACTATGTGTTTATCTTATAGATCGCGAATCCTTTTCTCCTTGAATGCTGCTCCAATCTTGATGATCTTCAGATCCAAGCTGCAAAACCTGTCAAGATAACAAGACAACAAAGCAAGTGAAACGCATCTATACAATAATCGATCTATGTAAGCAGTCAAGCAGGAAAACTACGCAAGATATCATTAACATAATGAGATTTTGGTGGAAAGCAATTATATTACTGTATTGAAAAGAGAAGTACATAGGATAGAAAGATTACAACCATTGACTTGTCGTAGCAATCTTCATCCGATCAAACCAAAGCCAAAGACTCCCAAGGAAGTGCGATTCTCCCAATAGATGAGTAGGGATCTCTCCTAAGATGATTTCACTGGCATGTAGACACTATAGACTTCCTCCCCTTGGAATGAGAGTGAGCTTCACTTATATAGGAATAAGTGGATAGGGTATGGATAGGGTAGGTTGAGATATGGTAGGAAAGAGATAGGGGATCCTTCCAAGAGGTTAGGAACTGAGTGCCAACTCTCCCAAAAGGTCAGGGATAGGGATCCATGTCAGCTAGCTTCGAGAATGGGCTCGAAGGAGTTATTTTTGTCCATTAACTGACATTGTTGCAGGATGGAAGAGGACAATCTGTGACGTCACAGGTTGCATGAGGACAACCTGCGATGACCTCTCAAAACCTAGTATGAATGGGTTTATATCTCTGCTAGGTCAATAACTTAGTCAAGGAAACTTTACGGATGATTACACTAAGTCTCATGATGGTAATCTTTTAGGTGTAACAATTCCCCATCATATATAGGAAACTCAAATTTTACATCTAATTTCAACAAAGTCATTTTACGAGAATGAGAGGTTTTGGAAGAATTATCCCTAGAAGAATACCCATCTTCACTATCTACTGATGATGATGGCAAGGAAGATTCTGAAGGACCTCCTCCTTCACCTCTCACCTAAGACTTTGCAACCTCATCCCTAACATGAGTGGTGCCTTCTCTCTTTATTTTCCCTCTTTCAATGTAGAGCTCTTCTACCATTTCCTTCATCTACTTGAAATATTTGAGGAAATCATCTTCAGAGTTGTATGGTCCTATCCTTCTTGGTGAAGCCATCTTCCTCCTTTGAATGCCTCTCCTTGAGCCAATCTCAATATTATAAGCCTCAAGTTGGCCTTCTCCCTTCTTGAGATTCGATGTCATGAGCATCCA
This sequence comes from Larix kaempferi, assembly GCA_027924585.1. Classification (NCBI taxonomy): domain Eukaryota; kingdom Viridiplantae; phylum Streptophyta; class Pinopsida; order Pinales; family Pinaceae; genus Larix; species Larix kaempferi. The sequence continues at coordinate 5,966,115 of BSBM01000391.1, forward strand.
CCTATCAACCTGCTCTGATACCTAACCTGATCTGAGATATCCTTCAAGGCTACCATTCAATCATTAGCTCTTAAATATTTAATGTTAATGAAGAATTCTCACATTTCCAAGATCTTTTATTGGCAATGCCTTAAACTTGCAATGTTATGTGGTGCTCTTTAATTAACTCTTAAGCTCATAAACAACTTACTTAAGCAAAATGCATGAACAAAATATCATAAGAGACATAACAAAACATTACCAAAAATAAACAATGTTGATAATTGAGTTCACCCATATAGGGCTACGTCTCCAAGTCCGACAATTCGCCGAACCGATTCTTTAGATCTCCTAGTCGAGGCTAAATCCCTCCTTTACAAAGAGTAATGATCTCTCACATCAAGAGATAAACATATCCAACATGGGGATACAAAGCATAAGTAAGACCCCCTTGCTTCCCCTCCATGAGCTATCTAGCATCAATGGTTCCCAATGATCTTACATAACTTCAATGATTCTCTTAGGCTCTCCACAATCTCTCCAATGAACCGCTTTCAACAAATGAATGATGCCTCAACAATGGAAAAGGAGGCTTATATAGCTTGATCTCTCCTCCATGGAAATGAAACATGTGAGCCCAAACTTAACTCATAAGTTGAGCTAGCTACAACCATTTTCTCTTAATGGTAGGTTTGTTACAACTTCAATCACATACATGAACCAACATATGGAGGTGGGTTCGCTTATAGTTACAATCACCTCCATATAATACATATCCAAAGTTTGTTGTAGGAGAAAATGCGTTGAGCGAACTTACAAACAACACCGATGAAGTTTCATTGGGGGAACTTACAAACAACCAAGTAGAATATGATGCCGTAATAGGTTTATTAAGTGATTCCCTGCACTTGGGCATTCACCATCTACAAGTGCATCTTGACTCACAACTCATCGTATTAGAGTTGAATAATGTATTTCATGTCCATAATTCGCTCCTTTTCAGAAAGTTTTTTCCCGTGTGCCTTCTCATTAGACATTTTGAAACCATTAATTTCACACATATATTGATAAACTCTAATGAATTCGATGATTCTATTGTCAATGAGGTGTTGAATTGGAACTTGATACATAACCCAACTGGGTATCCCTGTATATAAAACATACATAAATATTTCTATGTGTTACACCTACGGCTACACATACATGTATATCATTATTATAAGTCCTAAATCAATCAAACATGCCCAAACAAATGAACTAGTATCAACTACTACATATACATCACATCAACATATGGGGAACATAAAACAAAGTATACATACAACGTATACATAAAAGAGAAGCATACATCATGTGCTGAAAAAAATGGTATATATATATATATCGCCAAAAAATGTGTGTCATGTACAAAAAATGGCCCTCCTGGGGCATATACAAAATATCCTTATGGAAGATACATCAAATACAATCCGCCTCCCATAGGCCCATCAAAAATAACATACAAAATGGGTCATATAGCCCTATACAAAAATCAAGCTGCCCCACTAGCTCTTAGATCTCGAGGTCCCAAAATGGCCAACAACTGCACCACCTCCCCTCATGTCGGATCTGGTCCTTGCCATGGTCTCTTTTGTGGATGAGGGGTTTCAAACCCTTGAACCTCACATTCCACGTGGTACATCACCGCTACACATTGCATAATATGCCTCCAAGATGGCCCACACTCAGCTGGAAGGTGAAACGTGAGGGCCGAATAGTCATCCTTGAGTTCTACAACACCTCAGTCCTCGACCTCAGCAGACATAGTAACGAAGCGCTAATCCAAGAACGCAAGGATAGCTTCCATCCAGTCCCTGGAAGCTTCCCCACCTATAGTAGCTCCTCTGACACCTGATCCTCCTACTCCGGTGGACCCACCCTCGGTTGTACCAACTCCTCCAATGGCCTTTCTAGGATGATTTTGATCATCCCGCAAAATCATCCTGGGAACGCCATTGGAGGAGTTGGTGCAGCCGAGGGTGGTAGGACAACTAGCAAACCAAATGATAGGAAGGATTATTAACCCAAAGTATGTTGACCCAAGAATCCAAATAATGGATGTATGCATATGAGGAAGTTTGATTCCAAATATTCTTGTTGACTTAGGAGTAGTAATAAATCTGATCACTCAGGACACCATGGTAAAACTCAATATTCAAGATATCTTAAGGCACACCACTACAGTTCTACAACTTGCAAATACCTCCATAGTTTGTCCAGATGGTATATGAGAGGACATCATGGTTACCATAGATTCATGGTAGTATCATGTTGATTTCATTGTCATCCATACTAAATATAAACTAAGTGGATACTCCCTTATACTCATGAGGCGTTGGATTGCAACAACTAACGCACATATCATTTGTAGGAAATGGTGTATGACCATTGCAAATGGGATAGAAACAAAGACATTAAACATATATCCTCCTACTAGACCTCATCTAGCAGGATGACATCATGGTTACCATAGATTCATGGTAGTATCTTTTTGATTTCATTGTCATCCATACTAAAGATAAACTAAGTGAATACTCCCTTATACTCATGAGGCATTGGATTGCAACAACTAACACACATATCAATTGTAGGCAAGAGTGTATGACCATTGCAAATGTGATATAAACAAAGACATTAAACCTATATCCTCCTGCTAGACCTCATCTATGTCCTAGGGAACCTCTTTGGAAATCTGAGAAAGATTATTTTGATCATCCTATTCATAATGTTTAGACCATAAATACTTCCTTAGCACTAAGGAAGCCATGAGAGGATACAATAATTTCCAATTTCATATAGAATATTTATGATAGTCCTATTTATTTTGGAGAACATTGTACATTTCAGTAGTTGGAAATCATAGGATTAGGGGAGCCAATGTGGAAAAATATTTTCCTTATGGAAGAAACACAGATTCCCACTAAAACAATAGAGGTTTCCCCTGACAGAACATTGAAAATCAGCAATCAATTACTTCCACAACAAGATGAAAAGTTAATCAACCTCCTTACCAAGTACCAAGCAACCTTTTCCTAGAACTATTTTGACATGAAAGGAGTCTCTCTAGACATATGTCAACATCATATAGATCAAGTAAGGTGCAAATCCCATTAGATAGCCACATAAAAGAATGAACCCATCCTTAAAAGACACTGTTAAAATGGAATTACAAAAACTTATTGATGTTGGTTTCATATACCCTATTTAATACAATGAGTGGGTATCACCATTGGTGATTGTTCCAAAGAAAAGGGGGAAATGGAGAGTTTTCATAGATTACAGAGAAATTAATAAAGCAACCAAGAAGGACCACTTTCCATTACCAATTATTGACCAAGTGCTAGACACATTGGCGGGACATAAATTTTTCTCCTTAAATGGTTTCATTGTGTATAACCAGATACAAATCCACCCAGTAAATCAAGACAATACCACATTTACTTTCCCTTGAGGAAGTTTTTCCTACCAGTTCCTCCCATTTGGACTTTGCATTTCCACTACCACATTTCAGCGGGTAGTACGAAGCATCTTTATTGATTTCATTCATGACCACATGGAGATATATATGCATGATTTCACACCATATGGAAATGACTTTGAAGAATCCCTCATGAACCTGGAGAATGTAGTGAAGAAATGCATTGAAATGAACCTTTTTCTTAATAACAAAAAATGTCAACTATTGATGGATGATGGCGTAGTTTTAGGACACTAAGTTTCTGTAAGAGGAATTACATTAGATCCTAAAAAATTTCAAGTTATAGTTAACTTACCTCCCCCATAGAAACCAATAGGTGTTAGGATCTTTATAGGATAATCCAGATACTACAAGGGATTCATACAATATTACAGTAAAATAACTACCCCTATGTTTTTATTATTGACCAAAAATGTAGAATTCCAATGGACCGATAGTTTCCAAAAAGCATTTGAACACATTAAGGAAAATATTATGCAAGAACTTGTTTTTACAGGGACCAAATTGGGAGATTCCTTTTCACTTTCATTATGATGCATCAGAAAATGAAATAGGACCATTTCTGGGGAAGGAGGATGACAAAAACACTTATGTTATTTACTACATTAGAAAGAACCTTGCAGGAACAGAACTTAGCTACACTGCCACAGAAAAAGAGTTCCTTGTTGTGGTCTAATCCATCAACAAGTTCAGGCACATCACAGGATATCAGGTATTTATCCACACTGACCACTCTACAATTAGATATCCAATGAACAAATTAAAAGTAAGTTATAGGGTAATCAAATGGCTCTTACTTTTACAAGAATTTGACATCAAAATCATAGATAATCGTGGAAAGCACTATGTTGTAGCATATTTTTTGTCCAGATTATCACATGTTTAAAATGTAGAGTTGGTAGATTATGCATTCCTTAATGAACACCTTTATTCCATTTATACACACACTCCATGATTTACTGATATAGCAAATTACTTGGCTACTGGGAGGTTTCCTCAACATTTCACCTACAAGGAGAGATGCACCATACTAAGAAAGAGTGTTACATTTTCATGGATTCAAGGATGCATTTTTAAGAAAGGGCTAGATCACATCCTAAGGATATGCATCCGAGAAGATGAGGTCGAAGACATTATTCATGCATGCCAGGATGAACCATGTGGTGGAAAATATGCAACCAAAATAACAACATATAACATATTAGAAATATGATAGTATATGAATGGCCAACATTACATAAGGATTCAACAACTTATGTTTCTAGATGTGATGATTTCCAAAGAATGGGTAAGCCAACCAAAAGAGATGAAATGCTTCTTCACTCCCAAGTAACAATAGAATATTTTGAGAAATGGGGTATATAATTCATTGGATCTATTGATTCCCCCATTGAACATGAAACATTACATACTAATATGCACTGACTATCTTACAAAATAGGTGGAAGTGAAAGCATTGAGATTGGCCAATGAACACTCGGTGGAAAAGTTCATAACTAAAGAAATATTTACAAGATTTGGATCACCTAGAGAAATTGTTAGTGATAGAGGAAGCTATTCTACATTGAATATTATAGAGGAAATTCTAAAACTCAATGAGTTCAAGAACATAAAATCAACATCTTATCATCCATAGGAAAATGGCCAAGTGTAATTTACCAAAAGAGAAATAGAAAATATCCTAACAAAGATAGTACAAATCCATAGGAGAGAATGAGAAACTACACTTCATTAAGCAGCATGGGCATACAACACCACCACATGGATTACACTTTATGAGATCATCTATGGAAAAAGAATAATGTTTCCCATTGCATTCAAACTCAATACATTAAGGATGGTAGTTGAGATTGATATGGATCTATCTACATCACAGAATGAGAGATTACTTCAACTTAACCAGTTGGATGAACTCAGACAGTAGGCCCTACATCACATAGAAATAATCCAACACTAAAGAAAATTATTATGTGACAAGTTCATAAAGACCAACGATTTCAAAGAAGGAGACTAGGCCCTGCTCTATGATTCAAGGTTTAAATATTTAAAGGAAGATTAAGAACCATATGGTTGGGGCCCTACCAGGTTGACATCATTTATGACAATGGATCTATTAGGATATAAACAATAGATGAATATCAAGTGCCAATGTTGGTCAACAGCCATAGGCGAAATCTCTACAAGAAACCTCTCACGATGACATAGTTTGCTGAAGTATTAAAGGAAGCATAATTTCATTTTATATCAGGGAAGCAATGCCCTTCCCTAACTTAGTCATCCTAGTAGTCAAAAAAAAGAAAAGCAAAAAAAAGAGAGAGAGAAAATAATAATAATAATTCTCATATGAAAACTTCACATGAGGTGTCTGAGACAGGTTAGCAAATTGAAAACCTCCCCTGTGGAGATTTTATAGCCTGTAAAAGCAATAAAATATCAGTAAAAAACCTCATATGAGGCTTCTACGACAGACCAATCATTGAAAACCTTTAACTAGCCAATTTGTAATCTGAAGAAAAAATATAAAATATAAAAAAAATGAAAAAAACTTATTAAAACAAGAAGAAAATCAAAAACATCAAATCATACTCCTTTTATTTTTACTAATGATCATGAATTATAGAAAAATCCAACTAGTATCATCAAACAAGTACTCCAAGAATTGACAATTCCAAAAAGAGAAGCATGAAATGATCCTTCAAACTCTCTACAAAATGTAGACTTTCTACAATCTGCAGACAATCTCCACAACAAACAACAAACAGTGCCATCCCAAAAGAAATAAGTAATTTAATATAAGGTAAGTCTACTCATCCAAATAAATAATTGCAAATCATTATATATATTCTACGTAATATGCATGCTTAATCATCAACTTCATGAAGACATAAAGCTACCCAAAGTTGGGGAGGGAGATGAATTAGAAATAAAAAGGTTCAAATCAGATGGTGAATGCAAGGTTGTAAAATGAAAAGTTTGCAATAATCAAATCAAGGGTTTCAAAATTCAGAATGATTGAAGGTTTTTGAAGGTAATGGAGAAATGATTGAAGGAACATTGAATTTTGTGTATAAGTAAAAGAAAATTTTGAGACTATATCGCCCACATACTTACGTAATTACAAGCATACCAATCCCATCACACATACCAATAGTCAAATCAACCAAATGAAGGGCCAAGCTTGACGATCGACTGAGATTACCGCTCGAATTGTATGGAAAAATCTATCATTATGCATAGAGGGACGGTGGAAAAAATGTTCTGCAATGATAGGACGGTGAGGTGGCTAGTGGACCTAAAGATAAATTGAAAAATAAATTAAGGAAGAGGGTATGAAAAAACCATTCAGTTATCAGGACTCACTCGCAAAGAAAAAGCAGCCTTAACATTCTGGCATTGTTGAAAAATGAGAAGGAAGTGTCTACAGTTGGAAGTGTGAACTGCACCAAGCTTGCGCAGGTAAATCTTGGTTGAGACTATAGAATTTTCATTTAAAAACTGTCTATTTCTCCTATTGTTTTGAAAGCTCCCATAGTTATACTCATGTTCAAAGAAGACTATAAAATTATGGGGGGATATGTGAAGAGAGAGCCTATAGACTACTCAAAGCTCTTCAGTAAACCCAATGCTATGGAATAGTTTCAAATATATGGGTGGGTAGATTATTTTCAGAAATTGGATCGATTTCACAAGGGAATAGGAGAAGAGTTTGCCAAGAATATGAAAAAGATAGACAACAAAACCTGTAGGATGTGTTGATGTATATGTAACTTCGGAATGTATTTCACATATATGTATATTGTATTCCTATAGAGATGGTATTATTCCTCTATAAGGAAGTGTCGTCATTTATATTGTAAGTGTCGTAACTTATACTTGATGGGTTATTAGACCACCTTGTTGGGGTCGGCCCTGTATAAGTCATGTGGGTCGAAGGGTTACTAGACCACCCTATTGGGGGTCGGCCATGTGGGTCTAAGGGTTATTAGACCACCCTATTGGGGGTCGGCCCAGTCAGCATTATGTTATGTGGTTAAGTTCGAGCCTACATGAGTTAGGTAAAAAGGCAAGTCAAGTCAAGTATAAATAGAGTGTGGGAGGCACTCTATTTACTCACTCACTTCTCACACATGCTCTCAAGGAGGAGAGGCGCACTTATGGAGGAGGAGGATTGCTGCTAGGTTATGGCTATCTCTATTGGTTGGTTGTATCATTGCTCTATCTATCTCTGAGGAAGTTATTGGGGTTTTTCACCTTTATGGTTTTCCCCAAGTAAATCTTTGTGTCTCTTGTGTGCTTGCATTATTGTCTCCATGATTGATATGCTATAGATATGTTGTACATATTGTTCTCTCAGTTAAGATCCTAGATCAGATTGAAGTAAATTCAGAAAATTTAACATGGTATCAGAGCTAGCCTGAAAGAAGGCATGATATGGCATGTATGACACTTGTTGCACTTACGATGCTAGGGCTTGATATAGCAAAAACCAGTCATCGTAGCACTTTCGCTATAAATCCGTTTTGGAGAATTTTTCGGATCTGAAATTGTTACAGGAAGAAGCTAAGATCTCCAGGTATCTTGTGTCCAAAGGAAAACCTCCAATTCGTTGTACTTTGTGATTTATGATCTGTACAATATAGGGTTTCTGCCTCTTCCAGATCTGAGTCAAAATCAGGTGACCTTGGGAAAAAGGTCATATCTTGGGCTAGGAAGCTCCAAATGAAATTTCGTAAAAAGTGACAGGTAGTACACAGTCTGTACTATTTCAGGAAACTTTTTCAGAGGCCGAAGGTGAACCAGTGACACGTGGAACGCCGTACAAGTTCGCTCTCCTGTATTATCCCATAAACAGGTCACGTTGCGACATTTGGCATAACTCTCTCTCAGAGAGTCCAATTGAGGTCAGACCTATCAGGATGGAAAGGTAACAGGCCGAGCTATCTCAGAAAACGTTTTCAGAGGCCGAAGGTAAAACAGTGACACGTGGCACTCCGTACAAGTTCGCTCTCCTGTATTTTCCCAAAACAGGACACGTTGCGACATTTGGCATAACTCTCTCTCAGAGAATCCAATTGAGGTCAGACCTGTCAGGATGGAAAGATAACAGGTCAGGCTATCGCAGGAAAATTTTTCAGACCCTGTGGATCAAAAATTTCAGAGTTACACTAGAAACAATCAGGTACATATTTCTGTCAAAACAGAATTATTTTTTGGTACCTTCATTCATGGCTTCCGGAATTTAGGGCTTTGAAGAAAGTTGGAATTTTTGTAATCGGAGACCACGGCTAGATGCTACTCATCAAAATAGAAATTTAGAGACCAAGATCAGAATTTTTGGTTGGGCAGAAGGCCGGGCTTGATTAGACCCTAGTTCGGGACTTTGATCAGAAAAGTGGAAAATTAGGGCTTCTGTAAAAATGGGAATTTTTGAAATCTGTGACCACGGCTGGAAGCTCCTCAGAAAAATAGAAGCTTAGAGCTTTGGATCAAACATTTTGATTGGGTAGAAGAGTGGGCTTCATCAAACCCCAGTTCAGGGTCACGTCTAGTGAATCTGGAAGTTTCAAAGGCAAAATTGAGGAGTGAAACTTTGCACTTTTCAAATTCTGAATATTCCAGTTTGATCAGTTCATCAAGGCGCATATTCCTATCCTTTCAGAAGTTTGAAATTCAAAGTTTGAATTTTTGGGGTTTCTCTGACAAACCCATATCCAGCTCCAGGTCCAGTTCTTTCAAATCAAGTGGATTGGGTTAATCCTAGAAGAAGATGGATTGATCATCTGCATGAGTAAAGAAGTTCCTGTTTCAGAGGGAGATGAGGCTAAGGCCTTACATAAGAAGAATACAAGCGATCTCGACAGGTATGACTCATCGAGGTATGTTTCGATATTTGTCCATGATTAATTTTATGGTATGTTTGTCTTCATGTTATTACGGTTAGTACAATTTTGATTTTAGATTTGTCGTATAACCTTAACAAAATTATGAATGCATGATAGAAGATATTCATTGGTTAGGGTGTTGACACTTATGATTGTACTAATGCATTATGGTGTTGTATGAGGTTTATGTTGTCTACTAACATGAAAGGTACATCAAGAAAGACAAATCATGTTCTGGTCCAAGAACATATGAGCATTATAACATGAGGACAAAGATTCATCCATCGTCATGGATCTCATAGAAGATCCATTTGCGAGGTATGTATAACTTGGTTTTGTAATAGTTAACCTATGAGATATACAGGTTACTAGCACAAGTCATTGAAGAAGAACAAGAAGACATCATGTGAGTATGTTAGACATAAATAGCTAGCATGCTAATCCAGGTATGTTTTTCCTATATCAAGATAGAATCCTACCTTGTGTTAGGATCTTATACTGTTGTTGATAATGATTATTCATGAAGTCATAGGTTTGAATAATCATGATTGTATGCATATTATGTTTCTTACCATAATTGATGATATGACTAACCAGAAGAATCATGATGGTATAGGTTTGAATAATCACAGGTTTTATGCATTTTATATCTCTTATCTTGATTGATGATTCAACTAATCTGAAGAGTCATATGTTTGAGTAATTACAGGTTTAGACATGTTATGTTTCTTATGACTTGACTAACCTTAAGAATCCTACATAAACCTTGAATGCTAATGCTTATTATTTCTGTTTGAAATGATCATGACTATACATGCTTGAGATTATTGTGTTTTAATAGTATACTAATGAATGTATGATTTTATATGAGATCACAAGGATAACACATTCATGATACTAATAAGCATGCATAGGTACCACGGATGAATATGAGTTCAAGAACAGGTAATTCAGGAAGCAAAGATCAAGAGGGAGCACACTCCAATTGCTCCTGCAAGAAAGCAAAGGAGCACACTCTAGTTGTTCCTGCAAGAAAGCAAAAGAGCACACTTCAGTAGTTTCTGCAAGGATGCATATATTCAGAGGGAGTTGACCATCTTTCTACATTCCACAACAAAAAGGTGTAGAAGAAGCTACTTCAGATTAGGACTCCAACAGCTCCTACAAGGAAGCAAAGACTCAGAGGGAGTCCACCCAACGAACAAAGAAAGATAAGTATTTTAATTTCTTGCATATTTGTTTGTTTAAGTAAAATTGTTCAATGATGTATATGCTCATGTTCCTAGACTTAGGATATGTATTGTGCATATTAGAATAATTGCATTGATAAACAGTATACTACTAATATACATGGGTAAGTGGCCTATGGCACTGTACAACATTCCATTGCTACTTATCTAGAATGAAACCTCTTTGCTGACATGTTGGGAGTTGTGCACACTCTTAACAATGTTCTGGTAGAGATTGGAAGGCATCTAGAAAGTTACGGAATATGGATAAATGTTGTATTAAAGCATTATAATTGCATGACTGTATGACATATTTCTTTATGTGTAAGAATTTGTTCTGAAAACTATGAGATGTTTTCTAATCATGCAATTTAACTTGTTTTGTAGAAAGATCATATGCCATCTCCTACAAAAGAAGAACTACAACATTTGTTCCAGCAACAAAGATATCTATTGAAGATATTGAAGATATTGAAGTTCCCAGGATCTGGGATGAAGAAATGAAATGCCATGATCCGTCGATCATGAAGAATGATGTTTGGAATGTAATACCAAGACATGAAGGGAAGTTTGCTATGACTTCCAAATGGAACTATCAGATCAAGCATGTTGCAGATGGCAGCATTGAGAAATATAAAAGTGATGAAATAGAAGATACACCAGATGGATTCAAGACAGCTTCCTTGAATGGTGTAGTTGAAGAAGAAGTGTATGTAGAGCAGCCACTTGGTTCTGAGACACATGATAGGAAATCATATATGTGCAGAACTTGGTATGGTGAAGATAGATTGATTGCCGACACGCAGCGGAATCTTACTACCGAGTTCGAGATGAAGAACTTGGGGATGATGCACTATTTGTTTTTGACATGGAGGTGTGGCAGAGTGCAGATAGAATCTTCCTTGGACAAGGGAAGTATGCAGTAGAGATCCTGAAGAGGTTCGGGATGATGGACTGCAAGGCCATGGCCACACCTATGACATCGAATCTGAAGCTTCTATGTGATGCTTCATCTGAGCCGGTTGATGTCTCTATGTATCGTCAGATGATTGGGTCCTTGATGTACCTGACGAACACAAGACCAGACATTTGCTTAGCTGTGAACACATTGAGCCAGTTCCTGACGGATCCGAGGAGTGTTCACCTGGTTGCTGTAAAGCATGTTCTGAGGTACCTGAAGGGTACAGTGGATTATGGGCTCAGATATGAGGCGAATCAAAAGTTTAACCTGTAGGGTTATGTTGATTCAGATTGGGCTGGCAGTGCTGCAGATAGGAAGAGCACATCTGGGTGTTGCTTCAGTATGGGATCAGGTGTGATCTCTTGGTTTAGCAGGAAACAATCCTGCGTAGCACTGAGTACAGCTGAGGCAGAGTATGTTGCAGCCTGTTCAGCTAGTTGTGAGGCAGTATGGCTACGGAAGCTACTGTCTGAGTTATTTGATCTCCCGTTGGAAGCTACTGGTATCTTCTGTGATAACCAGAGTTGTGTGAAGCTGTCCGAGAACCCAGTGTTTCATGACAGGTCGAAACACATAGAGATCAAATACCACTATATCAGGGATATGGTGCAGAAAGGAGCTGTGAAGCTCCTATATGTTGCGACGGACGAGCAGATTGCAGATGTGCTGACGAAGCCACTAGCCAGGGTGAAGTTCGAGTACTTCAGAGAGAGGCTTGGCGTTATTCAGATTGAGGACACTTCGAGGAAGAAGCGATGGACACATTTGCTGAAGCCATTCCAAGCATGTTGGAAGGAGGATCCTTCACATGGCTGTGGATGTAAGCGCTGGATGATGAACATCAGGATGATGTTCTAGTTTCTGCTGGATATGATCAGTTGGATCATTTTATGTATGTATGTACGCATCATGTTGGATGCTGGATATGATCAGTTGGATCATTTTATGTATGTATGTACGCATCATGTTGGATGCTGGATATGATCAGTTGGATCATTTTATGTATGTATGTATGCATCATGTTGGATGCTGGATATGATCAGTTGGATCATGTGTATGTATTTTATATGCATCACGTTGGATGCTTGGACCATGTATCTGTATATGTATCAGGTGGATACATTGTATGATCAGGTGGATCATGTATGGTGATATATATCATATGTCTTGTATTTGTATCAGGTGGATACATTGATGATCAGGAGGATCATGTATGATGATATGTATCAGGTAGATACTTGGCATGCAACAGGATGTTGCATTGATGATCAGGAGGATCATGTATGATGATATGTATCAGGTAGATACTTGGCATGCAGCAGGATGTTGCATTGATGATCAGGAGGATCATGTATGATGATATGTATCAGGTAGATACTTGGTATGCAGCAGGATGTTGCATTGATGATCAGGAGGATCATGTATGATGATATGTATTAGGTAGATACTTGGTATGCAACAGGATGTTGCATTGATGATCAGGATGATCGTAGATGACGAGCTTCAGGATGTTGCTCCAGATGACATGCAGCAGGATGTTGCAGTGATGATCAGGATGATCATAGATGACGAGCTTCAGGATGTTGCTCCAGATGACATGCAGCAGGATGTTGCAGTGATGATCAGGATGATCATAGATGACGAGCTTCAGGATGTTGCTCCAGATGACATGCAGCAGGACGTTGCAGTGATGATGATCAGGATGATCATGGATACATCAGGATGATGTATGGTGAGTATCAGGTTGATACTTTGTGGCCGTGGATCAGGTTGTGCAGATGAGCATGTAATTCGTTGCCCTGGGAGATTTGCAGATGGTCTTGCGAGGTTTTGCCTATGGCATGTAATTCGTTGCCCTGGGACATCTGGCAAATGCTCTTTCGAAGTTTTGCTCTGGGAGGACATGTAATTCGTTGCCCTGGGAGATCTGCAGATAGTCTTGCGAGGTTTTGCCTATGGCATGTAATTCGTTGCCCTGGGATATCTGGCAGATGCTCTTGCGAGGTTTTGTCCTATGGCATGTAATTCGTTTCCCTGGGAGATCCGATAGGTTGGGCTGTGTGCCCGTAATCAGTCCTGGGATGCTCTTGCGAGGTTTTGCCATGACCACATGTAATTCGTTGCCCTGGGAGATCCTATAGGTAGAGCTGTGTGCTCGTAACAGCCTGGGATGCTCTTGCGAGGTTTTGTGGTGAGGTCACATGTAATTCGTTGCCCTGGGAGATCCTATAGGTAGAGCTGTGTGCTCGTAACAGCCTAGGATGCTCTTGCGAGGTTTTGTGACGCACGTAAAAGTCCTGAGGATTCCACAGTATGGCCAGTGATGACTAAGACCTGCAGGTGGTGGGCCTACATCCAGTATGAAAAAGGACTGGCTCTGTAGAACTTCCTATGACGAGTAGATTCAGAGATTGATTGAGATAGCAGCAGCAGTGACGATGATGATGACTCGATGATGATTATCCAGTGACGATGATCCAGAGAAGATGACTTGTGCTAGAAGAACTGTGCTGAGAAATACCTTCCTAGTTAAGAGGGAGTGTTGATGTATATGTAACTTCGGAATGTATTTCACATATATGTATATTGTATTCCTATAGAGATGGTATTATTCCTCTATAAGGAAGTGTCGTCATTTATATTGTAAGTGTCGTAACTTATACTTGATGGGTTATTAGACCACCTTGTTGGGGTCGGCCCTGTATAAGTCATGTGGGTCGAAGGGTTACTAGACCACCCTATTGGGGGTCGGCCATGTGGGTCTAAGGGTTATTAGACCACCCTATTGGGGGTCGGCCCAGTCAGCATTATGTTATGTGGTTAAGTTCGAGCCTACATGAGTTAGGTAAAAAGGCAAGTCAAGTCAAGTATAAATAGAGTGTGGGAGGCACTCTATTTACTCACTCACTTCTCACACATGCTCTCAAGGAGGAGAGGCGCACTTATGGAGGAGGAGGATTGCTGCTAGGTTATGGCTATCTCTATTGGTTGGTTGTATCATTGCTCTATCTATCTCTGAGGAAGTTATTGGGGTTTTTCACCTTTATGGTTTTCCCCAAGTAAATCTTTGTGTCTCTTGTGTGCTTGCATTATTGTCTCCATGATTGATATGCTGTAGATATGCTGTACATGTTGTTCTCTCAGTTAAGATCCTAGATCAGATTGAAGTAAATTCAGAAAATTTAACAGGATGTTGGTAAGTGGTGTAACCATAGATTTAACTAAGTATGTCCTTAGCATGGTAACAATACTTCTCGACGGCATGATATGGGATAGGGACAACCGAGAGTTATCCTAGAAGGATAAGAAGTAGTTTTCTAGGTTTACAGAGAGATATGAAGAGGTCAAGGGTAGTGTAAAGAGAGAGTCACTCGAAGATCCTTTAGGAGAAGTAGAATTAATAATAATGAGATACCTTACCTATGAGGGTAGGTATTCATTAGTGCATGCATATCATTTCTGATTTTTAAACCTCCTCGGAAATTTTCAATGGAAAAAACCGGGTGTTAACGCCTAAATCTCGTGCACATGCGAAATTTCAGTGATTCTTGCAATAAGGCGTCATCAACATAAAGAATGTATTTCACAAAGGGAATCCTCAAAAAATCCAAAAGACAACATGAGTCCAAAAGTGACCAAGACCAGTCAAAATAAGAGGTCATGCGGCTAAACCATTGTTTACCCACACTATAGTGAATGTTATTAGTTCAATGATCGTGTGATACTTGCGTGGATTTTCCTTTGATAGCCATGATACTATAAAAACGGTGGGACCACCTACTTCCTGTGGTGCATTGAAGTCTCCATCACCTCCAATAGTCCGAATTTGGCTCTTTATACCCTTGGTGGCATTAAATGGCCCCATTGGTGTACCTTGGAACTATTTCATGGAGTGTATGAGTTCACATTTGGATCTAGTTGTTTCTTGGCCACCTCTTGGCCTATAAAAGAAATCCATTGACATGCATTTTGTACAGAGAAATAATATAAAAGTTATGTTGTTGGATTTTTGTTGGAGCTTTCTCATAGCCCACCTCTTCCTACCTTTGTAAGCATTAACAAGATCCCTTGCCACCTTCCTCCAAGGGGAAAGAGTTTCTCTCCGTTGTTGTTTCCTTCCTCAAGGAGAAAATTTTTCTTTTTTTTTAGCATAGTTTAGGCTTGTTGAAGTTGTTGTATCATGTGGGTGCTTCGCTTGACTAACCCATAGCTAATACTATTTCCTTGGCTACGATTTTCAAGGATAGAAGGGAAGATTGCTCACCCTTTTTCTATTTTTCCCTCAATAGTTCTAATGGTGACTCCACTTGTTTTTTCTTATTTCTTTTAAACTAGGTTGTTTTATGCCGAGTGGTTAATTCTGGGTGTTTTTCATTTGCAGGAGATCAGGTTTACCACCTACAATCCCATAATTTGGTCCCTTTTCAGCCACAATTAATCCTTACATAGTAGCATGGATACCATCCTCTCAGCCACGCTACCAGTGAGGAAATTCCTTTGACAGTCGTGCTACTCGCGTCATTAATTAGTTCACGACCCGCACGACATTCCTTAGTTTGACCTGCGCACCTTGTTTGTGTTCTTCCCACGCTACAACACATCTATTTTGTATTTTTTCACACTACCGCATGGCAGAGTATTGTTTTCTCGCACTACAATCATTTGGTTTGATTTTTATCTACATACAACAATATTTCAGCCCCATTGCTTCTCTCTAATGAACTTCAATTAAGTTAATTTACGACAATTACTTACTTTTTAAGTAATTATTCCACATAGACCAAGATTAGGGAGTAAAGAGTTCATATCTCTCGAAACTTACCTAGGTAACCAACTTTGACACTTTCAACAAGCCTCATTGTTGTCACTAGTATTCAAGACCTCTCTTGTTTATGATCAAATTGACATGTTTTTAACATCAAAGCCAGTGTAGAATCCACTTTTTTCACACAAGAAAGGACCTAAAGACTCTTGCCCCTAAGTATGCTCTTCACCTCACAATTCCTGTGAGCTTGGAGAATCAGAAAAGGGTGAGAAGTGTGAAATACCTCCATTGCACACTTTTCATTAGTTAGCATTTTGATTTGCAAAGCACCTTGAGTATCTTTAGAGTTAAAAGTACATCTACTTTTGCATTTACTTTGTACTCTTCTAGTTAATTTTCCAGTAATCAATTTTCTTCCATCATATGTTTTTGCACCACTAGCACACACTAAGAGACCTAAATACTTTTCTGATCCAAGTATGCTCTTCACCTCGCACTTCTTATGATCTTGGTGAATTTGAAAGGTAAGAATTGTGAAATACCTCTCTTACACTCCCTAAGTGAAATTCAAACCCATTAAAATCAACTTTATAAATTTCAAAAAACTAAAATCCTCCACAGGAGGTCACAAAATAACATTTTAGTTAAGTAGGATTGATTGGGTTAGAAATCCATTAATTCCCACCAATCTAGTTTCATTAGCAATATTTTGAAACGTAGGATTGTTGACTTATAGGGTACTTTCAAAATCCTACTATAAGCAAGTGTTCAAAGAAAACATGGATCAGAAGTGCACCATGACCAAGGAGGAGAAAGTCGAGGTATAGCTTCCCTGCTCTTCCCTACGAGTCACTTAGCTCATTGTAGGGAGACGACACTATACCGTGCAGGCCGAACCATTGATCCACACTTGATGCAAGGTATCTTAGTGGCCAAACATAGGGCATCACCAAGGAGAAATTGTGGGTGCAATTGAATCCTGAACTTAGATATTTTCATTGGGATTTGTTGCCAAGTCTTCTTGATTGGAACATTTACCCCATTTCCAGTAGAACTAGCTCTTTGTTACCTCCACTAGTCGATTGGCGTGTGGAACCCATTTTCACCATTAGTTGTACTTGTGGGAGGCCCAATTACATTTGAAAGGAATGACATTAGGTATTTTTAGGGAATTTACATTTATTTTATTTTTAAATACAAGCTCATTAACTCGTAATTAAAAAGAACCTACATGTGGGAACACTTGCACTAAA
Source organism: Larix kaempferi (assembly GCA_027924585.1). Classification (NCBI taxonomy): domain Eukaryota; kingdom Viridiplantae; phylum Streptophyta; class Pinopsida; order Pinales; family Pinaceae; genus Larix; species Larix kaempferi. The sequence continues at coordinate 5,983,701 of BSBM01000391.1, forward strand.
ACCGAATTTTGCACATATCACTCACTTATTGCACCATATTGCATCTGCTATGTTTGGCATATTTTTGCATTTGTTCAATTGTGTTTAAATTCCACCATAAATCTCATTTGACACAAAGACTTCACATTGAGGAACAAAAAAAACCCCTAAGGTAGTCCCGAAGACTGTAATGTCTTTCCCCTCTTTCAAGGGGTGTTTTTACACCATATCCTTCATTTCACGCAGACAATACTCCAGTTGGGGATGCTCCTAGGACAATTTGATATGATAATCCAGGAAAGGCCAATCCTTTCTCAAGACATTCTCTCCTCTTAGAGAATGTGATTATCATTCCACCTCCTCCACCATCATAAGAGGCACCCCTTTAGATTCTCCTCTCATTCCTTTCAATCCCTTCGATCCTTCCTCTCTTGTAGGAGGTCACTCATTGTTTTAAACACCACATTGATCTCCCCATAGTGGAAACCACACCCATCATACAATGGAAAGACCAAATCCTCCTACACTACCTTTCATGGCTATTCTAAATCTCCCTAATTTGGCCAAAATTATCAATGACCCCATTGCAAATGATCCAACATGGCCAACTATGCCAGATAAAATTCCCTCTGACATTCCTAAATTCGAGGGAAAAAAATGGGATGATCCCTCCAACCATGTCATGTCTTTCCACTTATGGTGTTCTTCTAATAGCATATTGGATGATCATGTGAGGCTTCATCGCTTCCAACGTACCCTCACTGGAACGACAACCAAATGGTATGTAAACCTATCGAGAGAGACCCATGCCACCTTTGCGAAAGTGGCCACTGCATTTCTCACTTACTTCCAGCTTTTGATTTGCCATGACCTTGGTCTCAAAATTCTCATGGAGTTTTGACAAAATAAATCCATCCACATTGCGGACCACATCCATGAGTGGCATAGATGCCACACATTATGTAAAATCAAAATACAACCACCCTTGTTGTTGGATTGGTTCATCAAATCACTTCAACCATCCATAGAAAAATATGTCATCACCTCCATGCTGCAAAGAAAGGAAGAGGCTATTATGAAATATCGGCATTTCGATCTCATATACGCACAATCCCACTACCTTTGCATTATCCTCCTTGATGCCTCTCGGCATCGGTCGTTGGATCCTACACCTGCAGGTTTGTCACATTCGTAGGATGGGATTATTGGTTCCATTTCCCACTTAGGAAAGGTTCCTCCTACCACTTCGATGCCATTTAACATGGCTTCACAATACCCATCCAAGCCACCTATGTCGGTACCCCCTCCTTCGGTATCAACCCCACCAGTTGGTCAATTATAGTATGGACCCTATAGTCCTACTTATCCAAACGTTATCCAAATGACATAGGTTCCTACACTGCAGATAGAACAGGTTGTTCCTAAGTCCACATCTTATGGAGAACAAACTATGTTTATCCCACCCCTGGGGTATAACCCTTATTATCCATTTCCATGCCTGATTGGTCAGCAAACCACACCGCACATGGGGGTGAACCTGGTTCAACCTTCCTTCACTCAACAAGCTCAATAGTTCAAGCATTTGAACACCACAAATCCCCAAAATCCTCAAACCCGGGGGAAGAAGAAAGGGAAGAACAAGCAAACTAGCAACCAAGGAAAGGGGGAAACCCCCCTCCCTAGAAAAATGAGAATCTGGATAATCAAACCGTGGGGACTGATAATCTTCCCAATAAAGGGAAGAAAATGAACCCGAGGACCAATTACTACTACTCCATTTGTGGTGAATATGGTCATTACACCCATGATTGTCCTCTTATCCCCAATTTCCAATAGTTAGTGGAAGCCGAAAAGAAGACAGTGACAAATCCCCCTCAAGCGCTGAATCCTCCCCAACCCCATATAGCTATACTATAACCACCCTTTATGAATCAATGGGTCTTCACACAATAACAAGATCCTTGCCCCTTCGATGATGGCTCTTTCCAAAATATCTATACATTCGATGCTAATCTTCAGACTTGATCCAAAGGTTATGATAGGCCTCCAACTCCACAAGTGGAATACATCCCTATCCCTTCGAGGGCCCCTCTCCAAATACCACGCCCAAGTACTGAACAAATTCCATGGATTCCCAAGGTTCCACTTTGGGAGACCCCTAATAACCACCATATAAAAGACACCTACAATTACAACATTGTGGATGACTTGGCTCAATATGCTATATCCATGTCCACGTTAGAGGTGCTACAGTCGTTCCCAACCTAGAGAAAGGCATTACTCAACACACTAGGCATCGTCGATCCTTTCAACTCGCATATTGACAAATATGAAGCATGACTACCATCGTCAGTCACATTTCAAGTCCCTATCACAGTGAAGAACATTACGATTCATTATTGTATCATCAATGAAGGCGCGCACACTTGCATCATGTCTGCTAATGTTTGCAAATGATTGGGGTCACTAAAGCTGGTCCCTTCGTCTATCACCCTTAGCACATATGATGAGAGACCATCCCAACCAAGAGGTTTATACCCAAATGTGCCCATATAACTCGGGGGAAATATAGTCATGATCAATATCGAAGTATTCGATGCTCAAATTGACTACAATATCTTATTGGGACGTAGTTATATGTACGCCATGAAGGTGGTCGCCTCCTCGATCTTTTGTATCATGATGTTTCCATTAAATGGAAAGGTCGTCACCCTTGACCAACATAACTACTATGATCCAAATGCCAAAACAAACCCTGACAACATCCTACCAACTGTCGTTGGCACTAATCAACCATATGTTGACATTTCCCTCGACATGTATAAGGAATCCAACTTGTTAGGAGTGTACTCGAGACAACCACCTGATATCCCCACATCAACTGACGGCCTAATGTGTACAATTTTCACCATCGAAAATGGAGCCGCCTCCACCTCAACACCAACATCAGTGTAACAACCCAAAATCCTTATCACTTTCAAGAGGAAATGGGGTGAATTTTTTTTGTTTTTATTTCACATACTTTCGACAATCGTACAATCATCAATTCACCTACCATAAGTGAATAACATAAAAAAATTAGGTACATATATTTACTGCAATATTGAAAATCCCTTCCAAGCACAGAGGCATGTAAACCAAGTTTCTCTTTATAATATTATAAAGCAGGTTCTAAGTAGATAATCACTTTCAACTTCGTGTACAAACTTGGGTAATAATTACCACACAAGCTTCAAACTTGGTACAACATAGAAGAGCACTCTCTCTAGACAATAAGTTAGTTCCATCACTTCGACGTTATTTTCAACAAAGATCTCTTAACAAGAGTTATCTAACATCAGAAGCATGCATATGTACCATAAATATCACAGAGGTATAAACCAAGATATACACCTATCTTTCCATATAATGACATGCAATACTTGTTCAACATTATCTCAAAATAACAAAAGATATATCACGGTACGAATACTTGTAGAGTAATGAATTAGTTCGATAATCAACCATACTTGGTAATTATAACATTAAATGCAACGGTGCACGAACATACATTCATGTGCTAGATTCCATTCTATACAAAGATCCTTATTCAATAAGTTACATACTTATTTGACCTTTAGAAAACTTGCCGACACAAGTTTACTGCATAATGGAAAACCTTTTCGAACACAAAAGGATGCAAACCAAATAATATTCAACATCATGGTGTCATAGTTTTCACTAACAGGAAATTCAACTAACCAATAGTTGTAAGTGTACTATTAATCTCACCATAGGTCAATGAAGACAAAGACATACACGTATATATCATTATGAGAACATGTCAAAGTTTTTCTCTTACACCCATTAAATACTATGTCAACCATAGATTATGTCGAAAGGTGTAATCATAACCTTATGAAGATTTAGCTAGGTTATGTTGACTATTCTCCTTTACATCATTCACAAAATGCATACAAACATGTTCTTTTTCACACGTATTCTTACATAGATCACACTCAATGCAAACTAATCTATGATAATATCTTCTTCTTAGTCCACATAATATTTTACACATTTATTCAAGTGCACAAGAAGCTTATCCATTCTTCTATTGCATCCATAGTCATAAGCTCACACATTAAACATAATTTCTAATATATGTTCTCACATCAAATACATGGAATGGTAAAACCTTAAGCATGTGTATGATACTATTCTTCCCTAGGGTTAGCATCATACTAAAATCTCTTTTTCCAAACAATCGTAGTCTCCTTCTTTTGGCCATCTACCATTCAACTTTACATATATACATGAAGAACTAACATAATAGATTTCCCTTTCACTTACATTAATTGAATACCATTAAAGATACGATTAATTGAGTCAATATAAATATATCAATGAGTATGACGAATTTACAAGCATACTATTCTTACCAATTCGGTAGGACTGAAAAAGGGTTGTTCTTCCCGTCTTGTTCTTCCTGTATTTATCATACTTACAACATTTATTAGTACAATAAAATATACTCTAAAAACTCTAGATGCCTTTTAATTAATTACGATACATCAAATTGAATTACAAGCATAAATATTTATTGAGGGGGGGTTGTTTTGGGCAATGCAATGCTCCACCCAACCGTAGGCTCTTCGACGACTTATACTTAGTCTGTCCGAAGGCCACCCCCGAGTTGGAATGGTGATCCACACAAATAGGATAGAGAGTGTTTAAGTCTCCTCATCCTATAACTAATCACACATAGCTCTAGAGGTTACTACAATACTCATGCAAATCAAAAGGTAGTGCTCCTACATAGAAACTTCTCGTGTCCTAACCTCTTACCTAGCTGTGGTGTTGTTCTCGGCGGGCCAAAGTTTGTACTCCATACTTGACCTTCTATATCCCATGGCATATGCATGTGTTTACCAAGTCCTGTTCACGACAGTCATCCCACATGTAATATAGCCAATGCATTCGACAAACCATCCAAGCATTTCGACATGCACTCAAAAGACATCATGTGATACAAGCATCAGAAAAATGTATATGAAACATTTCCCATGCATTCGACATGCAAGCTATGCGTTCGACATGCAACCAAAAGACATAAGATAATACAATTATCATGAATATGTAAATGTAACATTTATGAATCATTTGACATACCACCTATGCATTCGACATGAAATCCAATAGACATAAGATAATACAATTATCATGAATATGTAAATGTAACATTTATGAGCCATTCAACATGCCATCTATGCATTCGACATGAAATCCAATAGACATAAGATAACACAATTATCATGCAAATGTAAATGTAACATTTCTGAATCATTTGACATGAAATCGAATAGACATAAGATAATACAATTATCATGAATATGTAAATGTAACATTTCTGAATCATTCGACATGCCATCTATGCATTCGCCATGAAATCCAATAGACATAAGATAATACAATTATCATGAATATGTAAATGTAACATTTCCGAATCATTCGACATGCCATCTATGCATTCAACATGAAATCCAATAGACGTAAAATGATACAATTATCATGAATATGTAAATGTAACATTTCCGAATCATTCGACATGAAATCCAATAGACATAAGATAATACAATCATCTTTAATATGTAAATATAACATTTCCGAATCATTCAACATGCCATCTATGCATTCGACATGAAATCCAAAAGACATAAGATAATACAATCATCATGAATATGTAAATGTAACATTTCTGAATTATTCAACATGCAACCCAAGCATTCAATGTGCAACTAATGGATGTAATGTAACTCAAAATATCTTGAATATGTGTATGAAATATTTCCAATGCATTCGACATACAACTAATGGACATCATGTGATGCAAGCATTAAATATGTGTATGTAATTTGATCAATGCATACAAAAATCAATGCATTTGACAAGTACACCAATACTTTCTACATCAACCACAATTTGCGATTCCACCAGCATCAAAATATGTATATGTAAACATATTCAATCATGCATACAATGCAACAAATAATACTATCTAAATCATTCAAATTCAGAGTATCTCTCTAGTATGTAAATTCGCAGCAACCCCATTTAAATACAGAGCACAAATGTGTTTTCAAATTGCAATGGACATTACAGCATTGCCAAAACGTTTTCAATCAAATCCATTAGCCAAACAGAGATGCCAAATGTGTTTTCAAACTCAATGGACATTCCAGCTTTGCCAACATGTTTTTCAATCAAACCCATTAGCCAAACAGAGATGCCAAGGGTGTTTTCAACTCAATGGACATTGCAGTATTGCCAAAATGTTTTTCAATCAAACCCATTAGCCAAACAGAGATGCCAAGGGCATTTTCAACTCAATGGGTATTGCAGCATTTCCAAAACATTTTTCAATCAAACCCATTAGCCAAACAGAGATGCCAAGGGCGTTTTCAACTCAATGGAAATTCTAGAAATGCCCAAAACGTTTTCCAATCAAATCTATGAGCCAAACAAAGATGTAAAATCATTTTTAACTCCATGAACATTCCAGAAATTGCCCAAAACATTTTCAATCAAATCCATGAGCCAAATAGAGATGTAAAAATCATTTTTAACTCCATGCACATTCCATAAATTTCCCAAAATGTTTTCAATCAAATCTATGAGCCAATAGAGATGTAAAATCGTTTTTAACACCATGCACATTCCAGAAATTGCCCAAAACATTTTCAATCAAATCTATGAGCCAAGCAGAGATGTAAAATCATTTTTAACTCCATGCACATTCCAGAAATTGCCCAAAATGTTTTCAATCAAATCTATGAACCAAACAGAGATGTAAAATCGTTTTTAACTCCATGCACATTCCAGAAATTTCCCAAAAAGATTCAATCAAATCGATAGCTCCACGAACAGATCTCAAAACGTTTTTGATAAACCCATAGCTGCAAAACAGAGTTCAAAACGTTTTTGATAATCCCCTAGCTGCAAAATAGAGCTCAAAATGTTTTTGGTTGAACCCAATGCACAATATGCAGAGCTACAAATCGTTTTATCATATCACAATGCATAATTATAGAGATCAAAATCATTTTTAATTGGACAATGCATAAAACAGAGATAAAAATCGTTGGCAGCAAATTTAATGAAGAAAATACAAACTGTAAAAAAAATTTCAGCATTCAAAGGCATGAACAGGACAATGCGAAGCTTCCTCTTCCCTCCCCCAAGCTTTCACGCAACCATTCCCCAAAAAAACTAGTTTAACTCTCATATAAAATATATTATATACTACCCTAACCAAAAGGTAAAATCCCTCCCCGTTTGGTTAACCAAAAGTTACACTTAAAGTTATGAAAATTTAATACAAAACACTTGACCATGAACTTTGAATGCAAAGGCATAATAGATGTTTGGTTTATCACAATATGTTTTGCATTTGTAATGATATTACAACCATATTAATAAACACAAAAATATTATGTTAAACATTATACTTTAAGCTCACTTCTAAAAGATTATATCATAAAAATGACAATAATATATAGATAATATATCTATGGTAAAAGTATGCATTTATATATATATATATATATATATATATATATATATATATATACTTTCATCTAAAATGCATAACAAAGAACACATAATTATATAGTAAGGTATGCCCATATATATATTTATATATTCTCACATAATATATATATATATATATATATATATTCCAAGTAATACATATTCAAATGTATTCAATTAGAAATAATTATAAAGCTTAATTAAAAACCACCTAAAATAGATGCTCCCTTTAGGTATACTTGTGTATACATAAATACATCATAGATAAACTTAACTTAACTCAAGTTTTAAAAAAGTTAAACCAAGTCAAAGAACACCGCGACCTTAACGATATTAAAAATCTCTCTCTTGTGGTTCACCATGCCCTTTTTCCACTCTAGGTTGCATTGAGGGAACTAGTTTAGGTATTAAATAGTGTCAGAATTCAAGATAGACAAAAATTGAATAATTAAAACTTTTACCAAAGATGGGGACGGTACAAAACTCCCCCTCTTGGAAGAACACCGTCCTCAGTGTTGTGCCACTTATTGCACTATTTCACCTCTTCATCTTCCTTTCCTGCATTTCTACTGCATGCAACCACATTCTCTTTCCAATATATATTAACGACACCATCATCTTATAACAAAAACATCATGAAGACATGGTTTTTATACCTGCAATACTTATCTCCCATATCACTCTACTCCCTGTCTTGGGAAATTTTCAAATACTTTGCAATGTTGGTACCAGTTCTACCTGGTTCAAAAGTTAGTTTTAAAATATAAAACATAAAACTTCAGAGTCACATGCTCCCATGCATAATCACTTACTATTTTACTGTGCTTGTTTTTTTAACTTGCAATGCCTTGCTGACATTCCTGCATATTATTTTACAATATAAAAACATTAAGTTTTGCAATGTGCTATTAAAGTTGCTCAACTTCGGCCTAAATTGTATTCACCGAAATACAAAGATAACTAGCACCCCTAGTTCTTTCATATTATCATGTACCAACAACAGTTTCCGCACCAAGTGACCGCTTCACATCCAATGTATAAGAAAACAAACTATAAATGCATAATGTTACCAGTATACCGAGTACAATGTTAAACCAAGACATTACATGTACTTCAATCTTTTTACATTTAACAATAACACTTTATTTGAGTGACAACTCTATGACACATTCAAGTATCTCAACAATACAAAATAAATCACAGTGTTTTCATTTCAACTTAAGCTATTCATTAATTCACATATACATGAATTTAAATAAACAAATTTTTTCCGCAAAATTTTCCATTTGCATACTTGTGGTATAACCATTCCAGTCATAGTATCGTTGGAATGTATCAGCAGGTGATCTTCAAGTTTTTCCACTCAAGCCCTCTCGCTTGAATTCCAGAAAATTCTTTTTCCCCTCAAGCCCTCTTGCTTGAGTCTAGGAAAACTCTATTTCCCCTCAATCCTTCTCGCTTAAGTCCAGGAACTATTTTTCCCCACAAGCCTCCTCGCTTGAGTCTAGGAACTCTTTTTCCCCTCAAGCCTTCTTGCTTGAGTCCATGAACTCTTTTTTTCCTCAAGCCTGCTCACTTGAGTCTAGGAACTATTTTTCCCCTCAAGACTTCTCGCTTGAGTCTAGGAACTCTTTTTCCCCTCAAGCCTACTCGCTTGAGTCTAGGAAAACCTTTTTCCCCTCAAGCTTGTTTGCTTGAGTCCAGGAAAATCTTTTTCCCCTCAAGCCTGCGTGCTTGAGTCCAGGAAATTTTTTTTCCCCTCAAGCCTACTCGCTTGAGTCCAAGAAAATATTTTTCCCCTCAAGCCTGCTCGCTTGAGTCCAGGAAATTATTTTTCCCCTCAAGCCTGCTTGCTTGAGTCCAGGAAAATTCCAATCCTTCTCAGCGTGCACCAAGCACAAATTGGTACTCAACACCTTCTCGGTGTCATGCCCCTCAAGGCATGCATCACGCACATGACGATACCCAACACTCATCCAATGATCCTGATTTACAGAGTGCTCCAGGGACTTTAACATCATTAAAACCATGGAACCACCTCTAAAAACTATTCAGGGTATTGCAGTGCTCCTGCATTAAGCTAGTAGTGCTCTTACCTGAACACATCTCGTGTTCTATACCCAACTATAGGCATCCCTTTCTGGCACAAATTTGTGCTCTAGACTTGGCCTTCTCTTCTTCATTCTTCTTGCTTAGTTTTATTTTAATTTTAAGTTAGTTTTATTTTAAAATGCAGGACACCTCCCTCCCCCTCCTGCTTATCTTATTAATGTGAAGGTTCTATTATTTTTAGGGTTATCTTTCAAATTTCTCTTGATGCTCTCAAAAATTCCACTTATCAAATCACATTATATCATGTGCATGTAACAATGTCTCATAACATTGCATTAGTGAACCCTTGGTTCTCATTGTGGCTCTAATGCCACTATCGTGGACAACCGGCTTGACATCACAAGCTTTAAGTTAAGCTTACTGCATCTAAGCATCTATTAAATTTAACAACCATATAGAGGCATTCACTTAGAGTGATTTTTGTGAAGCCCTTTTGATCTAGCGATTCTCTCGCCATTGATTAACTTTGGTTCTGAACTGCCAAGCCTTTACATTTGTGCACTCAATTCCTCGCTCACAACAACCAATTATGTATATCAGTTAAAGCCTCATGGATGTCAATAGTCAATCAAAAAAACATAATCATAATAACATTTTTCATGATTCATAATTCCTTGCAACTCTAAATCTATGTTGCAGCATCAAGCATAAATGATCCTATAGGTCCTAGAGTAGGAACCTTCCCTTGGATACCATATGTAACAACCCAAAATCCTTGTCACTTTCAAGAGGAAATGGGGTGGATTTTTTTTTTTTCCTCATACTTTCGACAATTGTACAATCATCAATTCACTACCGTAAGTGAATAAAATCAACACAATTAAGTACATAGATTTACTACAATATTGAAAAGCCCTTCCAAGCATAGAGGCATCCAAACCAAGTTTCTCTTTATAATATTATAAAGCAGGTTTTATGTAGAAAATCACTTTCAACTTCGTGTACAAACTTGGGTAATAATTACCACACAAACTTCGAACTTGGTACAACATAGAAGAGCACTCCCTCTAGACAATAAGTTAGTTCCATCACTTCGATGTTATTTTCAACAAAGATCTCTTAACAAGAGTTATCTAACATCAGAAGCATGCATATGTTCCATAAGTCTCACACAGATATAAACAAAGATATACACCTATCTTTCCATATAATGACATACAATACTTATTCAACATTATATCAAATAACAAAAGATATATCACGGTGCGAATACTTGTAGAGTAATGAATCAATTTGATACTCAACCATACTCGGTAATTATAACATTAAATGAAATGGTGCACGAACATACATTCATGTGCTATATTCCATTCTATACAAATATCCTTATTCAATAAGTTACATACTTATTCGACCTTTAGAAAACTTATTGACACATCTTTACTACATAATGGAAAACCTTTTCGAACACAAAAGTATGCAAACTAAATAATATTCAACATCATGGTGTCGTATTTTTCACTCACAAGAAATTCAACTAACCATTAGTTGTAAGTGTACTATTAATCTCACCATAGGTCAATGAAGACAAAGATATACACCTATATATCATTATGAGAATGTGTCAAAGTTTTTCTCTTACACCCATTAAATACTATGTCAACCATAGATTATGTCGAAAGGTGTAATCATATCCTTATGAAGATTTAGCTAGGTTATGTTGACAATTCTCCTTTACATCATTCACAAAATGCATACAATATTGTTCTTTTTCACATGTATTCTTACATAGATCACACTCGATGCAAACTAATCTAAGATAATATCTTATTCTTAGTCCAAATAAGATTTTACACATTTATTCAAGTGCACAAGAAGCTTATACATTCTTCTATTGCATCCATAGTCATGGACTACTATATATGGGCAGATTGTTCCACAAAAATTTTCCACGTTTTTAACATTCGTGGGTTAGAAAACTGATTTTTTAACCTTTTTTTTTTGTCTAGGCGGAAAAATCGTGGCAATATCCACGAATTGTAAAGTTCCACGAAGATTCATCGATATAGGGACAAAAAATTTAGGGTTTTTTTTTGTGGAAACAGGGACGAATGTTGAGCTATATAAACTCCACTCTCACCATGATTTTCACATTTTCTTTTCTTGCGGCACATTGAGCATGGATTTTGGACTTGCGAGGTGATTGTACGAGCTTGGATATTCTGCATAGCTCTGATTTTGAACTTGCAAGGTTAGTAATGTGTAATTAACCAACCACTTGTGTAAGTCCTCTTAATCAACCAACCACTTTTGTTTCGTGAGAACTAGATCTTGCATCGTCTGATGATGTCTTTTGCAAATATGTCGACACTTGGATCCACTTCATCGGAATCAAATTGTACACTATTAGTTCATCTGGTACTATATCATTATTCAATATCTATATGTCAATGGTCTAAACATCCCAATCGTTGTGATCGACTGCATCCTAATTGCTCTCTATCCATATATTGAAATTCCTATGGATATGGTAATTAGTATTCTTATTTTTAATTTTTAATTAGTATTGTTATTTTTAATTTTTAATTCGTATTGTTATTGATAAAATTGTTATATAAAAAAAAAAATTGTTATATAAAACAAAATCAAAAACCTATGTTACAAATGTCATATATTTGATAGCCTATATTGTAACATTGTTATGTTATAACAGATGTCATATATTTGACAACCTTTAACATTGTCGACGGTTAAAAACAAAAACAATAACATATTTTGACAACCTTTAACATTGTCGATGGTTAAAAACAAAAACAATAACATATGTTATGTCCGCGGGTTTGATGTGATTTATTTTGTTCATTTTCTAACTGTGAAATGCTCTGTTGCTCTCGACGTTCGACCACACCAGCTAGTACTTGCAACCTGTTACAATTCCATTTCCTCTTGCAACTCTCACCATGCAATGAGAACGAGAGGAGTTTAAGTTGGTTTTGTGTGCTCCGACTGAACCCTCAATGGAAACTGTAAGTGGATTCTAATTTACCGGACTTGCAGTAATGGAACTCAAATTTGTCAAAAAAACAATGCTGGAGATAGAGATAGTATTGGTAGACCCTAAATGGTTTTTTTTGTTGATTGCTGAGATAGGGTTTTTCGTCCTCTGCCAACTATTGATATCTGTGTTGGAGATATGTCCAATCATGAATTGATTATGAATGCTGTGGTAAATTCGATATGGAAATGAGTATTTTTATAGGTTATGTGTGGTCATTTGTTACTCGTTATGCTTTGGTAGGGTTTCGGGTTTGATGCGATTACTTTTGGTCATTTGCTAACTGTCTCTGTCGAGCTTAACGAAAATGCTTTGTTTCTCTAGTTCGACCGCACCAACTAGTGCATGCAACCGGCTACAATTCTATTTCCTCTTGCAACTCTCACCGTGCAATTGCTATGAGGGGGTTGAAGTTGGTTTCGTGTGCTCTGGCCATTTCTGCAAATCCCCGTAGACCCTAAATTGCAACCGTAAGTGGATATTAATTCACCAGAGCTAGTATTGGTAGACCCTAAATGGTTGCTTGTGTTGGTTGCTGAGATAGGGTTTTTTGTCCTCTGCCAACTATCGATATCTGTGTTGGAGATATGTCCAATCCTGAATTGATTATGAATGTTATGGTAAATTATGCATTGGAATGTGAGTATGTGGAACCCTTTTTGATAAACTTGTTTGCAAGTAGGGAGGTAAATTTTGGGGTTGAGCTGGGAGGGTTTTGCGCAAGCATTCCCTCATAGATATTCTACCCCCTGCAACTGGCTCTTGGTCCGTGACTTCCTTCACTATGCATGTTCCTTTGGGATTTTGAAACCCTCCTCTATTGAGTCGAATTTCTGCATTTTATGGGTTCGAATTAGGTGTTGTTGATTTCATTTGTTAATTGGGTTGTTTTGGTTTTATAACTAAACCAATATACATGGAATCCTTGTTGTTGATTGATGTAAAGGCTGTAGTTCTATTTAACACATAAATAGTGATACCAAGTTCATTGATATGGTTTTTGAAAATAGTTGCAAACCAGTTTTATTTGGATATTTTCGTGCAAGTGGATTCTAGGAATATGAATTAGATATATGCTCATTATCACATTTTGAGGGTGTTTATGCCTGCAATTTAATTTTGATTTTAAGCAATTTTAAATCTCTCTGCTGGTAGCAACATTCTCCCTGGTTTGAGATTATGTGAGTTGGGAGCTTTGCTGTAATCCTAATTTTGGTTTAAGCAGTTTTGTATCTCCGCCTTTTGCCACATTCTCTTGATTTGAGCTAGTCATAGTTTGAGGCTTTTCTGTTATCCTGCAAGCATTTCTTGGGTTCTCTGCCCATGATTCGAAGGCATAGTTTAACCTTCATGGCCATGGAAGAATGATTGTCTCAATGATATTGTACCTAGCTTTTAGATTTTGGTTTCGGAATTTGAACCAAATTGCTTTCCAAGTTGTATATGAAAATTTTAATAATTTTTTAAAATAAAACACTATGTTTCTGGGTATCAATGCTCAGAATGTGAATTCTCATTTGGTCTGTTAAGCTCATCTGGATTCATACGTAGATTTTGGATATGATAGTTGTTTTAATTGGCGATATTAATGTGATTGCTTCAAACGAGTTCTTGAATTTCAACTTTTAGCCCTAAAAGTGCTCTGGATATCATTGCTTTGAACACCATCAATAGATTCCATAAGAAAACTTGAGTAAGATGTAAATTGTATTCCTTTTGATAGAAAATATGCACTTGTGTTCATTTCCTTCTAGAGATTATGACCGGAAATGTTATTAAAAACATACACACATCAGTTTCACCTGCTTGTAAATTACCTCTATGTTAGATTGTTCAGGGCACCACCTACTCTAGGTCTCTCATTAATTCACCATAGTGACTATGTGGTAATTCGCAGTCCTACCTACCCTGCTCCCTGTTCACTCTCACATCTTCATTCGCCTATTTCAAATGACCCCCCTTCATCTGCTACGACATATTGACAATGCCAAACTCTACTCAGATTATCTCCTTTTACCCTTCGGTTGTTTGCTTTCCTGGGAGACTCAGTTCATATTACTTCGTTGAAATAATACTTGATACAATGTGCATATTTATAGCACATAACAGGCCTCTTAGGCATCAATCATGGTTTGTCTTTCAAAACCATCTACACATAGTATTTAGACAATGCTCCCGCATGTACAATATTCCCCACACATTTGATTGCAACTACGAGGTACTATACACAGTTATTTGACTCTGAATCTTGATTCACCTCGGGCTTAGATCTAAGGTGTCTTAATGTGTCAATGACTAATAAGAGAATATTTGATTCAAAATGGTTACTAATAAGAGAATATTTGGCACAGAAGAATGCTGCTAATTTTTAATAAGCGGGCCTAAAACAAGCTAGCCTGGTGCAAGCGAGCCC
Source organism: Larix kaempferi (assembly GCA_027924585.1). Classification (NCBI taxonomy): domain Eukaryota; kingdom Viridiplantae; phylum Streptophyta; class Pinopsida; order Pinales; family Pinaceae; genus Larix; species Larix kaempferi. Next base: position 5,998,766 of record BSBM01000391.1, read on the forward strand.
GGGGCCCATAACCCATAAGTAAACATGGAAATCTCTACTTGGACCAATGGAAAACATCAGATCTATACTATTGATGATAATATCATGTGGTTGGATTATATGCAAGACTGGAAACCTAGGTGGGAGTTGCGACATATTGAAGTGTTAGATGCTAACTTACAGGGATTTGATGCTTTTAATATACTAGTGCCACAACTCAGAAGAATGCCTATGGGATCTAGTGTTGTACCAAAGATGATTTACAACAACTCCCTGAGAAAAGAAGCCGATGCAAGCAATTCGTTAACAAACCTATACCATGATCTTACCTTAATCTCGTCAGAGGGCTCTATACGCCACCTCGGGCTAAAACCAGACCAACAGTACTACTGTATTAACCGGATACGTTCTCTCGAAGCATGGCCACATAAAGATGCTAGTCTCCGATTTCCAAGTACTACACACACTTATGAAAAATATAGAAAATTATGGTGGAAATTCTTGAGAAAAGAAAATACAGATAGAACATATTATACCATGCTAAAGTTTGGACTTCAAATTCCTCAAATCTATGAGGACCCTGCATTCTACATCCCTGATTGGATGAGACATTGGTGGCATTCATTCGGCATCAACCTGACAGCATTATCACCAGATGCTATTTATAATATGAAACGGGTAGTTGGAGAGTCCCTCGAACAGGTCAAAGATATTTTGCAGACAAAGATTACTGAGGATCAAATCCTTGGGTACTACATTAAATACAATCAACCATGGCTTGTCAAAACCTGCATAAATGTACACATGCATCATAATAGACATGTGGTTCAGAGGTCTATTTATTCAAAGGCATGGTGCAATGAAGACAACGCCTATCGAGAAATTTTTGGTCCACTATACTCCGATGATTTGTAAATATCTCAAAAGTATTTGGCTATGAGTGGGGCCCGTCCATTCAGATTATCATGAAGATTGTAAGGAAAGTCATAAAAAATTTTAGATCTTACTATTGAAAGTCATAATAACTTTAAGATGTTTTTCGTAATGGTTAGTCATGGTTTGGTTGTTTCCAACACTTATATCTCTCGTTGATTTCACTTAAGTTAAGGCTTAAATTGTCAAGGATTTGAATGTTTGCATCAAGCACGTGTGGTGTGTAAGGGTTGTTTGAGGGTCTTACATAACATTCCCCACACATTTAATTGAAACTAACACATTGGTCCCGAATGTTGTTATTTAATTATTTATCCTAATGGTAATATCAAAGACTTATATGATTTTGACTTTCAGGTACTGAGGTGGCATCCTTCGGTTGTTTGCTTTCCTGGGATACTAGAGTGCTTCCCTTATTTGGCATATCTTTTAGTTATTTGGAGGCATAGATAAATAAATAAATAACAACATTCGGGAGGAAATCAACCTTGGTACAATCAATTTAAAGTCCTCAATAGCTGATGTTATCCAATTCTATAGCATGAAACATTGGAGGTTTACCATTGCTATGAGGTCCAAACTCCACTCAACACACCCATTATTTCTTCTCTTAGCCTTTCCATACCTCATATTTTTGCAAGTGTCTCATGTTGTAAGAAGACATGGATAGTCTTAATTTGCACTCAAAACTACCTCACATCCACAAAACTAGCCCAGAACTGCCCAGATAGTCTTAATTACTATTGTAGCTTGTCATTATAGGGCCCAGAATTGCCCAGATGTGAGGTATAAAGCATGTTCATTGCCTTCCATTGTCCACAGTTGGCATGAGATTTCTCTCAGGTTGACATCTTTCTGGTTTGGTCCTCCTACTTGGTTGATTGATACACTCATTATTGATTGAAATTTATTTTTTTTAAATAAAAAAACCAATATAGTCGGAAAATCAATATACACATACTGTTTGGAAATCGTATTTGAAAATCAAATTTATCATGGCCTTTTGAGTGCCAATTTGCATGGATTTGAAATTTGCAACATGTCTAAGGTGTAATATTTCACCTAAGTTAGCTAATTTATTTTGCGTTCTCTGTTGTAGTATTTTATAGAATTTTTGGTTAAGATGTATTGACATGAAACATTTACGAACACTGCTGCAATGTACTCCTGAGTGGACCATCTCACTGTAGTTATGGTTTGTTGAGCTGATATATTCAATTAATGTTTCTTAGTTGAGAGATTTTGCCAAACAGTTCACTAACAAACAGTTTTCATATGCATTAGCATAAAATACTAGCATGTAAATTTTAAAAATGAATGGTAGGATGCCAGAAATATGCCATTCAAAGAAAGAGGGTAGGCTCCCAATAATATGCCCAGCAATGTTGGAAGGAGAAGTAAATGGGTTAGGCATGTCCCTCTTAAGCCTCAGATTTGAGGGAAGTAAATGTGTACTTTCAAAGAAGAGAGAAAGGACTGTCCTATTTATTCTTGTTTTATGGAGTGTAGGTACCACCAAATAGGTATTTGTCTGACTCCACATGACTCTGGAGATGAATGTACTATAGACAACTAGGATACTTTTCCTGGTGCGACACAAGTTAAAAGCATTGGAAAAATAGATCTCACCTTTTTGGTGGATGACTCTTGTGTTCCTATAAAGATCCAGAAAATTGCTGGTATTTATCCATTATTTTTTTTATTTTAATCATGAAATTGAAATAGACATACGTTGAAATTATTATAAATTAATGGATTACATGTTTCTGCAGGAAACAATGTCTTCTATAGGCATTTGAATGACAAAGCCTTGGAGCTGTTTGGCCCCACCATTCGCACACGGTGGAATAGCCAAGATAGCACTAAGAGAGATGAGTTGATTGACCACATGGTCAACTTGTTCGGAAATACTTTCAACAGGGAAGTTGTTGCAAGGTTAGCCCGTGAGAATTTGAAATATACCAGGGCCCAATATAGGGAAAGATTGCAAGTTGACCTCAGGCATGAGCACCCTCCCATGGTAACTGAGAAAGAGTGGAAGGTGCTGATAAATGATGCAAAGGAGAACTTGCAAAAAAAACAAGGAAAAAAACCATGGCCTGGTAAAGCAAGGTACGACATATATCACCTTTTTACTTAAATAAGATGATTTGTTTTTTTCTTTTTTGTTTTAAGTAATATTTTTGATATCTAAGGTTTTTGAAAATTTTCATATATAGGCTACCTGACACCTCCAAAGCAACCAAGGCTAGAATGCAAAAGAACGGGCAATATAGACTGGGCCAGGGTGGCTATAGAAAACTAAAAGCAAGAATTGTAAGTATTAAATGACTAGTTCTTGGGAATATTTATTTAACAGTATCGAACAAATATTTGATTTTGATACTGGAAATTTTAAAATGTGTTATCATGCATTGCAGGGAAATACGTTCCAAACTACTGCCACCAACAAAGACCTAAATCTTGGTTTTAAAAGTGTGGTTGAACATCGGAAAAGATTGGGGCAGACTCGAATCTCCCCAATGACACGAATGTAGGTATATAACCAATAGTAGTATACAATTAAAGTCTATTCAGTACTTCTGATTATATCGCCCATAACTAAAAATTTATGTTTGTTTTTAAGCAACAATGCAACTGCAGCAGTGAATCTAACGCTACTCAACAAGTACAAGTTGATGTTGGGGTGAACATTTCCCATGATAGTGTGGAGCATGGTGTCCATTCCAGTATGTATGCTTTGGAAATAGAAAAGTATATTGGTATTAGATGTATATATTTCCTGACCTAAACTTATAAATTTTCTTCTTTCAATGGAAGACCCTGCAGCTCAGGAGCATGAAGTGCAAGGGGAAGAAACTATACCTTCAATTAACACCCCAGTTGTCACATCTACAGAGACTGGTAAAGAGAAATATTGTAATTTCAATCAAAATAATGAAATATTTATTTCAATAATAATTCAATGTCATAAATATATGCACCTCATTTCCGTTGCTGCAGTTCACACCCCTACAGAACTGCCTCAACTATACCTCTCTTACTGTTATATGATCAATATGTTTATTTGATCAACTTTTACTGAAAGAGATGAAAATTATGTTATAAGATTACTGCCCATTACATCTTGAGGACCAACTTCAGCACAGGGACCACAGAGGAGTGCTTAAGTTGATAGAGATCTAAATTATGTTAACACATGTGGCTTTTATTTTCTATAGTACAAGGTACTTATCTGTTATGTGATGCTTTCAGGATTGCATAGAGAGAAATGAGAGATATTTTTATTTGGAATCCCACGAACCTTCCTCATACTGTGATGATGAAATTTCAGGTTATATAGAATGGCTATACATTTGAGAGAGATATGACTGGTTGTACCTTCCCCACCTTGATTGAGCTATGATTGGTCTTGTGGTACCTTATCTTTCACTAGTGTTTAATGGGGTCATTTAACCTCCTTGAGTAACTTTTTTAAAACCACCTTGTTGAAGTTTTTCTCTTATAGAGTACTATGGTTGTTTGGCTACATTTGGATCAGCTTACCCTTGGTTCTAAGGGTCGTGGGTCTTCTACTACCCACACCTATGTTATGACCATCTTTTATATTTTCTTTTTTTATGACCATTGTTTATATTTGTACCGACACTTCAGATCTCATTTTTGGTTTAATGTACCTTCCCCACCTTGATTGAGATATTATTGGACTTGTGGTACCTTGTCTTTGACTTGTGGTTAATGCGGTCATTTACCCTCCTTCATTTTTTATACACCACCTTCTTGAATTTTTGGTCTTATAGAGAAGTTGACTTTGATCACCTGCGATCACTTGTGGTGTGGTGATAATCACTTCTCTTCTGTTGAGACTTGGTTGAAGTTTATAATTTTTGTAACTTTGTTTATGTTGACTTCATTGACCTAATCAACTCCAGTCATTTCTCTCTCTCTGGTTTGTACAAACCCTCTTGAAGGGTCAGTTGGTTCCTAGAGATGACTGGCCTCTCTGAGGCACACGCAGTTTTTTCTGAAAGTAATACTTCTGAGTATATTTTCAAGAATGGTTTCACACCGAGATTGGTATCTTCAACTAAATCTCTCTTTTTGTTAACTGATATATATGTTTAATTTATTACAAGTTACTAAATATTGATTTATCGTTATAGTTTGCTTATTAGTGTAACTCATTATAATCTGTTGATATGGCAGTTTTGAATTTACCAAAGACCCTATGTTAAGAACTTACTGGTTGTACATTTGGAGTTTGAAGGAGACAAAATTAATAGTCACCTACAGGGATTATTCTACACAGTTGAGTATTCACTACTTATATAATATCAAATTGTGGTCTTTTATGGACAATTTGGGCATTGTGGTCTTTTACAAATTGCAAGCTACAGAAATTATGGTGGTTACCAAAAGTTGGAGATTCTATGGCGATTGGGAAACCCAAAGTTGGAATGTGGCACACTCCAACTTTGGCACCTTCCTTTAGACAAGCCTCGTAAGATAGTATAGAAGCCTTCACACACCAAAAATCACCACATGAAACCCTAGTTGCACACCACTTTTTGTGAAGTAGCTTATACTAATTAACAAAAGGACTTCGAAACCAATAGATAATATTGGTGTTTCAAAACAAAAAACTGGCAAAAAGTTGGCATGGGTCATCAACTTGGAAAATCAGAAAAATTGAGATAAAACCAACAAAATTCATCAAGTATAAATTCAGACCTTAATAATTCAAAAAAATTGGTGAGTTAAAAAAATTGGGAAAACTCAAGAATTTGATAACGTCTCACTTGTGACAGTGATCTCCATTCTTCCTCGCTCGACACCCAATTGATTACCTAGTCTTTTCCATTGACAAGAAATTAGGATCATCTCCATTTAGGGAATATTCTAGCAGTGAGTCCCCTGAGGGGGGCTGCAAGTAATGTGCCCACTGGTAATGAACTACATCTTTGCTTCCAATTGAGGGAAGATGGTCCGTTTGAAGATAGAAGGATTCCTCTAATTGTATCATACCTTGGCTTTCAGACAGGAAATTCAATGAAATTGGGAGTCCTTGATTGAGACTAAACCATTATAGTGCAGAGATTTCATCCAGAACTGATCGTAGAATGAGATATAGATAGAAACTGTGGGAAAACACATGATGATCCTGATTTGTGTGTGATTGCATATGCAGCTAGAAAATATATAGAAGGTGGCATGAAATCAAATGAAATTCTGGGTAACAGCAAGTGCAGAGAAATTTCATGGGTCACATAAGAAGATAGAAATAGATTATGGAGAAAATCCCATCTCCATGAAGTGTTGTATGGAGTCAGAAATATTTGCATGGGAGATGTAAACATGGTTGTGCTACATGTAAAATTGTGTAATTTGTCTTTGTTTGAAGTTGTTTGGTCTTAAGTGAATACATCTTCCCATTTGAGTGCATGGTCATTGCATTGTTTGCATGTGGTGCCTATATAGTTCTATGGTATTTTTGGCAAATCCTATTACATAAAGTGCACTTGATAGTGAAAATTTATGCAACTCATCAAAATTTGCAATTGGGATCTTTATCGTCGCATCCATTTTTTTTAACACTTCCAGGTATTGTCTCTATATCAACGAACAAAAATGTAGGCTATAGAGAATGTTTCCACGCAGGTGCTGAACCTGCCACAAAATTTTGGGAATCCATGCATGGATACTGGGATGATGTTTCGTGGAACCATATAATATCTTCCACGCATGTGCTGAACCTGCCATGAAATATCATGAATGGATACATTGTGAAATTTCCCACATAATATCCAAAGAGGTGATGTAAACCTCACAATGAAAGAATTTAGGAATAATAGAAAAAGAGACAAGCAATAGATCTTAGATCCAAAGAAACTCTGATTGAGGCAGAATAATTACACATGTTACATTAAACTGAATAGTAAACAGGTAAATATACAATGTTGAGTATGAGGATTCAAATTCACTGGGAGGAATTCGAATTGGCCTTCATGCACTGAGCCATAATCAGTAGAGAGTCATCAATGCCTAACTAGGAGTCTACCTTCTCATCAGTGAAGTCATCAATGCACAAGTAATGATCAACCGGGAGTCAAATTGAGTCTAACTGAATGTGGTTGGTGTAACTGGCACATGGAAGCACTAATATAGTGAAGGAGGCTCAGTGGAGGGAACCATAGGAGTTAACTGGTGTCAGAATGGTCAATCTAGTCTCACTGGAGGTCCAACAGAGTGATAAACTCAGTAAAGAGTCAGTTAATCCTTAAATCAAGGAAATAACTGAAGATAACTCAATATAACTGAATATAGCTAGACTGGTAGGTGAAGAAGGCACCCTTGTCATGCAGTGGAGCAAAGGAGGTCGCATTAGTCACTGGGAGGCCTAGAAATGATTTGAAAGAAGCTCCGGGGGCTAGTTTGCTGAGGACTAGGTGTTGGGACTGATGACCTAGAATGCATGCAAACCCTAATTTTGCATTTATGAATGGAAATGAAAATGACTGGAAGGATAATAGGACTAGGATGGAGTATAGGAATATCCTAACATACGTGGATACTGTGACGCAGTTTCGTGGAAGATTCAGTGCGAGTGTGGATAGTGAGTCGATATAGAGACGAAATTTCATGGCAGGATGTATTTTCCATAGATATGAGAAAAGTTGTGTTGTCGACATGTGGCATCAAAGATGCAATGCTATTGCCACGACGTGGAATGTTCGTGGCTATATCCACGAATCACTTTCCATGAAAAAAAGAAACACCAATCGTTTCAACAAAGACGAAAATTCATGGCTATTACAACGAACTTTCGTGGCAAATTAGACCATATATAGTAGTGATAAAATCACACATTAAACATAATTTCTAATATATGTTCTCACATCAAAGACATGGAATGGTAAAACCTTAATCATGTGTATGATACTATTCTTCCCTAGGGCTAGCATCATACTGAAATCTCTTTTTCCAAACAATTGTAGTCTCTTTCCTTTGGACAGCCACCATTCAACTTTACATAAATACATGAAGAACTAACATAATAGATTTTCCTTTTCACTTACATTAATCGAATACCATTAAAGATACGATTAATTGAGTCGATATAAATATATCAATGAATATGACGACTTTACAAGCATACTATTCTTACCAATTCTGTAGGACTGAAAAAGGGTTTTCTTCTCGACTTCTTCTTCCTATATTTATCATACTTACAAAATTTATTAGTACAATAAAATATACTCTAAAAACTCTAAATTTCTTTTCATTAATCACGATACATCAAATTGAATTACAAGCATAAATATTTATTAAGGGGGGATTGTTTTGGGAAATGCAATGCTCCACCCAACCATAGGCTCTTCGATGGCTTATACTCAGTCAATCTGAATTCCACTTGCGAGCTGGGAATGGTGATCCACAAATAGGATAGAGAGTGTTTAAGTCTCGTCACCCTAGAACTTATCACACATAGCTCTAGAGATTACTGCAGTACTCCTGGAAATCAAAAGGTAGTGCTCCTACCTAGACACTTCTTGTGTCCTAACCTCTTACCTGGCTGTGGTGTTGTTCTTGGTGGGCCCAAGTCTATACTCCAGACTTGACCTTCTATACCCCATGGCATATGCATGTGTTTACCGAGTCCTGTTCACGATAGTCATCCCACATGTAATATAGCCAATGCATTCGACAAGTCATCCAAGCATTTCAACATGCACTCAAAAGACATCATGCGATACAAGCATCATAAACATGTATATGAAACATTTCCCATGCATTCGACATGAAGGCTATGCGTTCGACATGCAACCAAAAGGAATAAGATAATACAATTATCATGAATATGTAAATGTAACATTTCTGAATCATTCGACATACCACCTATGCATTCGACATGAAATCCAATAGACATAAGATAATACAATTATCATGAATATGTAAATGTAACATTTCTGAATCATTCGACATGCCATCTATGCATTTGACATGAAATCCAATAGACATAAGATAATAAAAATTATCATGAATATGTAAATGTAACATTTCCGAATCATTCGGCATGCCATCTATGCATTCGACATGAAATCCAATAGACATAAGATAATACAATTATCATGAATATGTAGATGTAAAATTTCCGAATCATTCGACATGAAATCCAATAGACATAAGATAATACAATTATCATGAATATGTAAATGTAACATTTATGAATCATTTGACATGCCATATATGCATTCCACATGAAATCCAATAGACATAAGATAATACAATTATCATGAATATTTAAATGTAACATTTCCGAATCATTCGACATGCCATCTATACATTCGACATGAAATCCAATAGACATAACATAATACAATTATCATGAATATGTAAATGTAACATTTTCGAATCATTCAACATACCATCTATGCATTCGACATGAAATCCAATAGACATAAGATAATACAATTATCATGAATATGTAATGTAACATTTCCGAATCATTCGACATGCCATATATGCATTCGACATGAAATCCAGTAGACATAAGATAATACAATTATCATGAATATGTAAATGTAACATTTCTGAATCATTCGACATGCAACCCAAGCATTCAACGTGCAACTAATGGATGTAATGTAACTCAAAATATCTTGAGTATGTATATGAAATATTTCCAATGCATTCGACATGCAACTAATGGACATCATGTGATGCAAGCATTAAATATGTGTATGTAATTTGATCAATGCATACAAAAATCAATACATTTGACAAGTACACCAATGCATTCTACATCAACCACAATTTGTGATTCCACCAGCATCAAAATATATATATGTAAACATATTCAATCATGCATACAATGCAGCAAATAATGCTATCTAAATCATTCAAATTTAGAGTATATCTCTAGTACGTAAATTCGCAGCAACCCCATTTAAATACAGAGCACAAATGCGTTTTCAATTGCAATGGACATTACAACATTTCCAAAATGTTTTCAATCAAATTTGTTAGCCAAATAGAGGTGCCAAATTCATTTTCAAACTCAATGGACATTCCAACTTTGCCAAAACGTTTTTCAATCAAACCCATTAGCCAAATAGAGATACCAAGGGCGTTTTCAACTCAATGGGAATCGCAGTATTACCAAAACGTTTTTCAATAAAACCCACTAGCCAAACAGGATGCCAAGGGCGTTTTCAATTCAATAGGCATTGCAGCATTGCCAAAACGTTTTTCAATCAAACCCATTAGCCAAACAGATATGCCAAGGGAATTTTCTACTCAATGGACATTCCAAAAATGCCCAAAACGTTTTCTAATCAAACCTATGAGCCAAACATAGATGTAATTGTTTTTTTAACTCCGTGCACATTCCAAGAATTTCCCAAAACGTTTTTAATCAAATCTACGAGCCAAACAGAGATGTAAAAATTGTTTTAACTCCATGCGCATTCCAGAAATTTCCCAAAACATTTTCAATCAAATCTATGAGCCAAACAAAGATGTAAAATCCTTTTTAACTCCATGCACATTCCACAAATTGCCCAAAACATTTTCAATCAAATCTATGAGCCTATGAGCCAAACAGAGATGTAAAATCATTTTTAACTCCATGCACATTCCAGAAATTGCCCAAAATGTTTTCAATCAAATCTATGAGCCAAACAAAGATGTAAAATCGTTTTTAACTCCATGCACATTCCAGAAATTTCCCAAAACGTTTCAATCAAATCTATAGCTGCACGAACAAATCTCAAAACGTTTTTGATAAACCCATAGCTGCAAAACAAAGTTCAAAACGTTTTTGATAATCCCCTAGCTGCAAAACGAAGCTCAAAACGTTTTTGGTTGAACCCAATGCACAATATGCAGATCTACAAATCTTTTTATCAGATCACAATGCATAATTACAGAGATCAAAATCGTTTTTAACTGGATAATGCATCATACAGAGATAAAAATCGTTGGAAGAAAATTTAATGAAGAAAATACCAGCTGTAAAAACATTTTCAGCATTCAAAGCCATGAACAGGACAATGCGAAGCTTCCTTTTCCCTCCTCCCAAGCTTTCACGCAACCATTCCCCCAAAACACTAGGTTAAGTCTCATATAAAATATAAAATATATTATATACTACCCTAACCAAAAGGAAAAATCCCTCCCCGTTTGGTTAAGCAAAAGTTACACTTAAAGTTATGAAAATTTAATACAAAACACTTCATCATGAACTTTGAATGCAAAGGCATAATAGATGTTTGGTTTATCAGAATATGTTTTTCACTTGTAATGATATTACAACCATATTAATAAACCCAAAAAACATTATGTTAAACATTATACTTTAAACTCACTTCTAAAAGATTATATCATAAAAATGACAATAATATATATATAATATATCTATGGTAAATTTATGCATTTATATATATATTATTTATATACTTTCATCTAAAATGCATAACAAAGAACACATATATATATATATTATATAGTAAGGTATGCCCATATATATATTTATATATTCTCACATAATATATATATATATAGATATATATATATATTTGAAGTAATACATATTCAAATGTATTCAATTGTAGGGACCCCCATTTTGGGTTCCCCAAAAAGACTTTCACAAAATTTGAAAATATAAGTGTAATTAATTTTAGAACTTCCAGTACGATTTTTCAGAGGAAGATATAGAGGCCACAGATCTAGTTCTATCTATTGCAGTACATGAATGTCAATAAATAAAACTATATACCCAGATTTATTCATTCTACCACAAGAGTTAGCAAAATAAATAAACTAAATACTTCAAATCTATTTTCGACGGTTGGTCCAGCGAATCAATGGAGTCCTCGAATTGGTTCCCGCACGATCCAATCAAATTTCTTGACGAAGTATCGAGTGACCCCTCGGTTTACCTCCCTATCGTATCGAGGTTACTCTCCTTCACCCCGAACCCCTGAGCTAATGGGGTCGTAAGAACACACAAGCTAGCCTCCCGAAAGGATCTTCCAATCCCCATTCTGGCTAATCCCAACTCCAAGGATCATAGCATAATCCGAGATCATGATGACCATCTAGCATTAGGGAGCAAGAGATGTCTTTCTCTCCTTCTCCTCCCTCATTATATAGCAAAAGCCTATGAGCCATGTGTGTGTCCATGCACATATTTAATTTAATTTAATATTTTAATTTCCAATATTCTCAAACACATGTGATATCTTAATGTCTTTAATGTGCACCTAAATCCCTAGATCAGTGGGAGTTAGGTGTAGAAGAGTTCTACTTCTCTTTTGGTTCTCATTTAGTTTACTTAACAATCTCTTAGTTAGACTTATTGCTTTCTACTTTTCTTTCTTTTCCAAATATTAAGATTGAATTAAAAGATGATTCCTTTTACTAAAAGTATAATTTATTTTAAATTTCCTCTTTATAAAATAATTTAAATGAATAATAAAATTAATTAAAGTAAAATCTTGAATAATAATAAAAGAAAAACAATTCTTTTATTAATGACCTATTTCAATTCTTTCTCAAAATAATGAAGTCAAATAAATAGAATCTTTAATAGAATGATTTAAAATAATAAAATCCATAAAAATCTTTTGAATAAATAATAATTTTTCTTAATAATAAAATTAATCAAATTTAATATTAAATAAAATCAATCTCTTCAATTCTTTTTCAAGTTAACAAAATCAATTAAAATAAATAATTCAAATTAATGAAATCAATTAAAAATAAAATCTTGAATAGAATTATTCAAATTGATACAATAGAAGAAAATGAAATAAAGTATTTCTTAAATCTTAAGTGAAATTTTCAGTTATACCATTGATTAATTTTCTTCCTCTCATTCTTGTCTAGGTACCTCTTCAACGGTCCCTTCTGACAATTTCATTTCTTCTTTCTTATGGGGAGTACTGCGTAGCGACCGGGAACCATTACCGCGATATCTCAACTACGCTCCTTGGAGACTAAGGGATGTTGAAAGATAAGGCTCTCCTTATTGTGCACCCCTCAACTCATTGTACGCAACCAAATCATTATGGCCTTGCCCGTACGACATACGCTTCCCTGGGTGAGCTGAAACAGCTTCACTCGTGCATGGATTGCTAATCCAGGGTCGACAGTCAGTCGTCGCACCCTTATGTGTTCTTTCCGTTCTTACGACCCCTAAATTTCCATTGTGGGTCAGTCAGTATATCGTCTTACCTGCCATTGCACACACTCAAGCGCACATTAGTAGCACTACACTATATAAATTATTTACATCATGCATTCTAGTATCTCAGTCAGTCGAGTATATACACTATTCTTCATTTTCATTTTAAAGCATTCTCAAAGTAAATTAAAATGGTTCGGGTTTTACTCAGCCGATTCATTTCAAAACTAGTACCTCATTATTCTAAATAGTTAAGGTATCGAGTCGGGCATTACATACACCCCCTCTTATTAAAAATTCATCCCGAAGTTAAGTATCATGTACTTCCGTGGTGAGTTTTCTTTTTCTTTCCACATTCATTTCTTCAATGTAATCACAATTGATAATAAAATTTCATTTCCTCTTTTCCACCCTCATATAAGTATAAATCACATAATTGATAATATCCCTAAATCGTACCTTTCATAGTGTAGCAATCCCCACAGAAGTTCTCCCTTGACATCGCTAATTGTAACCGGGATTGAAATCGTCTACAACAAATTCTTTCCATTCAGCTAAACTATTAAGTACATCATTTACGAAAATCCTTAAAGCACTGACACATTTCAACATAAGGGATAAAAACCTTCAATTCCAACTTCATTTTGTATGGTTACATATAACTATCATATATTTTAAACAATATCTGAATTTCAAAATGAGAATTAACCCTTCCGAATTCTATTCTTCAATACATACCTTATCCATTCCTAGACTAATCTTACATGCAACCTCTCTCTTTTCATAATCCAAGTATAATTAAATACTGGAGTGTCATTTACATAGTATAGCCAAATGTATAATCTCAGATTTTTATAAACAAAGTTATCTAAGGTTTTGTCCTCTTCCTAACTCAAGTACAGCTAAGATTCTATAATTCAATGTAAGTTTAACTTCTCTCTTTTCACAATCCAAAGCACGATTACAAACTAGTAATGCATACCTGCGAAGCCATTGCCTTGATTCCAGAGAATAAGCATTTTCAACCAATCAATAAAATTCTTGACGCAAAACCATCATAAATATATGAGCCTTGAATATCATTCAAACTTTTATACCAACAAATTTAGTGAAGAATAATTCTAACCTGTTCGAGAAGCTGGAAATACTCTTGCTGAGGATGAAGAAGTAAAAACCGCAACTCTGACTTTTCTATGTTGATCTTTATGCCTCACCAACGAACCGAAATGTAGGGTCTCTTATCATGAGCAAGTGAAAAAAAAAAATTGTACTAACATCCTTCGTATCTAGTGTAGGTCATGAACTTAGCTTGGAAGACAATTATCACCATTAGTATCCAATCTTCTTATAGAACCATAATTAGCATAACAATCATAGCTCATGATTTAGTTACTTTAATCCATAAATTCAAACAAATAATTTAATACACATATCATCTTCTCTTCCTTAGCTTACTGAAATCCATCTAACGAATCATTCAGATTTCCCATCTAGAAGATTCATAATCACCTTACGACATGGTTTTGAATTTAAATATTGGTGTTTTCCTCAGAAGTGAATCCTAGAACAAAATCAAGTAATACTTTGAAATTCCTATCTAATCCATTCCCCTGCCACAATGCCCAATGATTCTAACTTTTCATAGGTAATATACTACTTAAAGCATATTTAACTTAACCATAAGACACATCGGTGCACATGTGATTCTAATATAAGTACCATGGAGATTTTGACCATAAGAATCCTTAAAAGCAAGGTAATTCTCAACCCTATGCATATTAAATATCATATAATAATACTTACATTCCAAATCATATCAAGTGTGAATGTATCTATAGTATAAATGTAATTGTGATCTTTCAACCATAAGAACTCTTACATGTACTACAAAATCTAATCCTGTACATGTTGATAACACCTCATAAAATTTTGCATTCAAAAGTATGTAAAAATATAATGGAATTTCTAAATTCAATGAATCAAAATTCTAAGCATAAGAGAATGAAATGCAATTCCTAACTAAGTGCATATCTCCTAACATATGATAATATTTACCTTGAATCTACAATTCTCATATCTACTAGTAGATGACTTATATATATAACTCATAAGTATTTCTTACTGAACTAAGGTGAACAATTTGATTCTCCAGCCTATTGGAACCATACTATTTCTATATTATAAATATGAGAGGTGCATTTACAGGGTTCCCTTTTCTTATTGTCACAAAGTATACATACTCCAAACATTCATAAAAGAGAAACCCTCTACAATTTAACATAACTTATGTTACCTAATGCCTCTTCTTCTTTTGAAGTGAAGGTACATATTCCAAAATATAATTAGAAGGATTACTTTCTATGTAGGGCTTCTGTAGGGATTGAATTTTTATTTTTTTTTAAGCAAGGACCAAAAGATTATCCTAGACCTATCATCCTAGAGAACTCATTGTTCATTTCATAATTTCATAACTTATCGTTTAATCCTAAAACTTTAAATTCTCTCTGGGCACCTCATGCAAATATGGTGGGTACACATCTTAACCAATATCTATTATAATGATATACACATGCAGTTTATTTAAAGTGTACTTATATTAGCATTTAAGGGACCCATTAGGAGACATTGCATAAACATATGTTTCAATAGTTAAATTAATGGCATATCTAAATAATACTCCAGACGTTTTATTGAATATATACATAAATTCCAACAATAAAAGGTATTTCCAAATGAGATGTAGAGACATTAGATTCAACATATACATATATCTCAATAATGAAAAGGGCACTTCCCATCAATATTATGTTAAATATCAAACAGACATTTCCAAATCATATTTAAAATATAATATTGAATATATACATATATTTCAATATTTAAAGGAAATGGCATTTACAAATAATAATCAAGGACAATTTATGGAATATCTATACATGTTTTTAATAATAAAAGGCATCCCCATATAATATTCAAGACATTGAATTTATACATGATGTATAGATAATTAAAAAAAAAAAAAAACATTTTTGTGACTTATGGGAGACATCCCATTTACAGTGAGGGGTTGGTTTCATGTCCCTAGAGACACCCAATAATGACAATGCAAAGTATAGTCAATTAAACTGTTTAGATGTTTGACTGGAACAATGTCCAAGTTGAATCCTCAAACATACCACGTTTAGGTATTGCCTTACTAGAGAGTGGCAGTAAAAACATGTTTAAAGGTTTAAAGATCGGTTTCATCAAGTCATAGGGTGTATCTGACCTCGCAGACAACAGTCAATTTAATACACATAACAAATGAAAAGGTTTATGCTAGATAAGTAACGATCAAGCTTCCGACACTTAAACTCGGCGTCCCGTCAAAACCAAAAACTGAAGATAATGGGGCGTGAGAATAGGGATATCCCGAATCTTAACTATAGACTTTCATCTACATTCCTTAGCAGTAGAGGGACTCGATTGATGGTTGGAACCATTATTCCCAGCAAAAGGTTTCTCGGACAAATTAGAGGGGCGAAGGGGAATGCAACAACCATAAAAATTCTCAACAACGCTTCAGTTTGAATCTAGACTATGCATCAATACTTTTACCAACAACAGACAGCCTACCAAACGAATCTCAACACATTATTAATCCCACTATATTTCATATTACAAATATGGGAAACACAATTTCTTTCGAAGCACAAGATTGGAAAGAGGCAATTTCATTTCTTAATTACACATTCTAGAAACGTTACACAAAAGTCGATTTGCAGAGAATGAAAGGTAAATTCATTTCGAAATCAGGAATTCCAGAAACGTTGCCCCAACAATCGATTTGCAGATAAATAAAAGACAAATGCATTTCGAAATTACAATTATGAAAACGTTACTTTAAGAATTCGATTTGCAGAGGAAATAAAAGACGGGCATTTTGAATTTACCATTCTGAAAACGTTGAATGAGAATGGATATGCAGAGTGTAAGTAGGCGAATTCATTTGAAAGTTAAGGATTCTGGAAACATTACAGATTAAGGGAAACACGCAACAGATTTGAGGTCAAGAAATGGATTCGCAACGTTTTGAGGATCAACTGCAATTCACATCTAAACACAGAGAAGTTTGCTTTGGCGATCTGGCAATGATAATCAATAAATGGTGCAAGAATGATAGATCTGGTAATGCCAATGATCTAAGTTACGTAGAGGCTAAACGATATAGGGTCATAATTTGTTTCAGCAATCTGGAAACACCAATCAATTTATGCATTGATTACAGAGACAAAAAATACACGAAATGTAAATCTAAGATTGTTATCCATGATGGGAAAGCACAGAACTTGTTAATACTCAGATTAAAATCAAACTAAAACCTAAAATTTTAACTCACAAACATGAATTTATGAATAAATAAAATTGGAAACAGAGCCTGGATCTCATTGCTTCCCCAGAATTCGAAGGGATTTATATAATGAAACAGAGTCTAAAACAAAATATTTATAATAGTTCAGATCTAAAGCCTGTATTCCTTCGCTGGTATTCAAGAATGTATAAATGATGTTAACAGAATTACAAATTTACACAGAGATATGTAAATGAACACATAACATCTACGCAGATCTATAATGGTCATTACCACAGTCACTATTTGATCTGGAATGTTTAAAAAAAGACAACACAGAGAATTTAAATAAGACAGGATGCCATCAACGGTTATCAATTTGCAATTGAAAACACAGAGAATTAGAAGGGACCGGGTGCCATCAATGCTTTTCGATTTGCAATTAAAAACACAGAGAGTTTAAATAAGTTCAAAATAAAATCTAGAAATGCATACAAAAGGGGATCTGGAGCCACTCATTCAATTCGAGAGTCAATGCAGAGATTAAATTTACAATCGAATGTTATCATAGTTATGAATTTGAGATGAATACTGATCCGATCTGGAAACGTTCACCAGTTAGAGAGTGAAACATAGAGATTAAATTTACAAATAGAACCTGGGACATTCATACGATTTGAGAATCAATTGCAGAGAAACCACGATCCTAATACTACTCTTCAACTAAAAAACATTACTTGTAATATCTGAGTTTGCAAATCTGAGAACTAAACCTTTAAAGGAATAAGCAGAGTATCCCTGCCCCGTCGTTGAATTCGCTGAGACGCAAAGAAATTATGACAAAATTTACAAATTAAACAATAATAGAGATCCCTAAATCTAGTTTCAATTGAAGTTATGCAGGGTAATAGCAGATCGCCTCACGGCACAGATCGATATCAAAAGACAAGATTTTAAGATTTGAAACCATAATAATCATTCTAGAAATCGGGTTTCAATGGTGTATTTATGCAGGGTATTTGTGGATCGCCTCATGGCACAGATTGACTTCAATGGTGACAAGATTTAAGAGTTTAACAATAAAGGTAAACCTGAAATCGAGTTTCATAAAAATATTTCTGAAATCATGTTTCAATGTAAGGTTTATACAGAGTAATCGCGGATTGCATCATTGCACAGATCGACATCAATGGTGACAGGATTTAAGAGTTTAAACAATAATATAAACCTGAGATCGAGTTTCAACAGAAGAATTCTGAAATCGAGTTTCAACAGAAGAATTATGAAATCGAGTTTCAATGGAAGGTTTATACAGAGTATTCACAGATCGTATCTTTGCATAGATCGATCTCAATAATGACAAACTTTAGATTCGAACAACAATAACATTCTGAAGAGCATTTAAAAGAATCTTAAAATTCCATGATATAACATAGTTACAATTTATTTTTAAGAAATAAAAAAAAACATATTGAATGATCACTCCTATAGGTACAGTAAAGGAATTTAAATCCTATTCTAACACAGAGTTTAAAGATTCATAGAAAACTGGATCGATTCAATTTCTCCTTTTTTTTTTAACAATAAAACTAAGATATCAATCTCAATTACAGAAAATTCACTAATTTAAAGAGACATTGAACCTGATTCAATGGTCGAGTCGAGGTCGAGCAGATTTTTGTAGCTGCAGTTGTTTCGGCTATCCGATTCCACCCTAGATGGAGATACCGACAACCCCTGTATAATATGAGTCTGGTGCCCTCAAGGCTCGACCGACTCTGATACCAAATGTAGGGAGCCCCATTTCGGGTTCCCCAAAAAGACTTCCACGAAATTTGAAAATATAAGTATAATTAATTTCAGAACTTGCAGTACGATTTTTCAGAAGAAGATATAGAGGCCACATATCTAGTTCTATCTATTGCAGTACATGAATGCCAATAAATAAAACTATATAACCATATTTATTCATTCTACCACAAGAGTTAGCAAAATAAATAAACTAAATACTTCAAACCTGTTTTCGACGGTTGGTCCAGTGAATCGATGGAGTCCTCGAAGTGGTTCCCACACGATCCAATCAAATTTCCTAACGAAGTACCGAGTGACCCCTCGGTTGACCTCCCTACCGTATCGGGGTTACTCTCCTTCACCCCGAACCCCCGAACTAATGGGGTCGTAAGAACACACAAGATAGTCTCCCGAAAAGATCTCACAATCCTCGTTCCGGCTAATCCCAACTCCAAGGATCATAACATAATCCAAGATTATGATGACCATCCAGCATTAGGGAGCAAGAGATGTCTTTCTCTCCTTCTCCTCCCTCATTATATAGCAAAAGCTTGTGTGCCATGTGTCTGTCCATGCACATATTTAATTTAATTTAATATTTTAATTTCCAATATTCTCAAACACATGTGTCTTCTTAATGTCTTTAATGTGCACCTAAATCCCTAAATCAGTGGGAGTTAAGTGTAGAAGAGTTCGACTTCTCTTTTTGTTCTCATTTAGTTTACTTAACAATCTCTTAGTTAGACTTATTGCTTTCTACTTTTCTTTCTTTTCCTAATATTAAGATTGAATTAAAAGATGATTCCTTTTACAAAAACTATAATCTATTTTAAATTTCCTCTTTATAAAATAATTTAAATGAATAATAAAATTAATTAAAGTAAAATCTTGAATAATAATAAAAGAAAAACAATTCTTTTATTAATGACCAATTTCAATTCTTTCTCAAAATAATGAAGTCAAATAAATAGAATCTTTAATAGAATGATTTAAAATAATAAAATCCATAAAAATATTTTGAATAAATAATAATTTTTCTTAATAATAAAATTAATCAAATTTAGTATTAAATAAAATCAATCTCTTCAATTCTTTTTCAAGTTAATAAAATCAATTAAAATGAATAATTCAAATTAATGAAATCAATTAAAAATAAAATCTTGAATAGAATTATTCAAATTAATAAAATAGAACAAAATGAAATAAAGTATTTCTTAAATCTTATGTGAAATTTTCAGTTATACCATTGATTAATTTTCTTCCTCTCGTTCTTGTCTAGGTACCTCTTCGGCGGGCCCTTCTGACGGTTTCATTTCTTCCTTCTTATGGGGAGTACTGCGTAGCGATCGGGAACCGTTACCGCGATCTCTCAACTATGCTCCTTGGAGACTAAGGGATGTTGAGGGATAAGACTCTCCTTATTGCACGCCCATCAACTCATCGTACGTGACCAAATCATTATGGCCTTGCTCGTATGGCATACGCTTCCCCGGGTGAGCTGAAATAGCTTCACCCATGTGTGGATTGCTAATCCAGGGTCGATAGTCAGTCGTCGCACCCCTATGTGTTCTTTCCATTCTTACGACCCCTAAATTTCCATTGTGGGTCAGTCGGTATATCGTCTTACCTGCCACTACACACACTCAAGCGCACATTAGTAGCACTGCACTATATAAATTATTTACATCATGCATTCTAGTATCTCAGTCAGTCGAGCATATACACTATTCTTCATTTTCATTTTAAAGCATTCTCAAAGTAAATTCAAATGGTTCATGTTTTACTCAGCCGGTTCATTTCAAAACTAGTACCTCATTATTCTAAACAGTTAAGGTACCGAGGCGGGCATTACATCAATTAGAAATAATTATAAAGCTTAATTAAAAGCCACCTAAAAGAGATGCTCCCTTTAGGTATACTTGTGTATACATAAATACATCACAGATAAACTTAACTTAACTCAAGTTTTAAAAAAGTGTTGAAGCCCCGGGTGTGTAGGCTGTTGGAATGTTGTCCAAGGCTAGCAATAGAGGGTGAAAACCAAGTATGAAAGGTTTCAAAAGGCTCTACGCAAGAGCAATTCTATCCCCATCATGTTTTGTGTGGTTAACTCCCACGGATATAAAGGTCTCTACTGGCACTTATGGGATTTGATCATGAAATGATCAATCCTCCTGTGAGGGAATATTAAAGTGTCCTACCTCTAAAAATCTATATACATTAAAAGAAATCTAAACTGAGTTAGATATAATATAAAGGAAGTGTTTTGTTTGTGTGTAGGATCACTTGGTCTGAAAACTTAATAAGCAAATTCACTAGTTTGACAGAAATGTGAAAATGGATCTTTTCTTATGACTTCAAAATACAATCAGACAATAAAAATTAAATGATAGTAGTTTAAAGATTAGGCACATGCAAGATTATCCTGCAGCCGGGGTGCTAATTGAAAAATTAACATTAATTAATTAATTTCTGTTAATCATTTGCAGAAAGAAATAAATGTTTTAATTATAAATAAATTCAGTTAAAACATATGATACACAGACCATGAGTTAAGAGAATCTAAATTAGTGATGAATGTATAAATAGTGATTTCAAAATCAAACAGTGTTCATTCAATGATTAAGGTGAAGAAATCAGATATCATCAGAGAAATTTGACAGCCTAGACAAAGAAGATGCCAAAAGAAACTAACTTTGATTCATTAGGTCTACAATAAATTACAAGATCTCAAGTGAAATAGCATTTCTCCAGTCATGCTCTGGCGATTTTCTCCCCCCCAACCCCATGATACCTCTACCCTTTAAATAATAATTACAAAATAGTTACGAAGGATAGACGTCCCATAAAACAGGGATTACAAAATCAACTAATCTAAGAATAACCAAGGGCTCTTTGCCACTTGGCCCTAACTTCTAACAACTCATCAATATGTGGATATTTGGATGACTCGAGCCCCATCTCATTTTTTGCCAGCTTATGCCAGGTGCGCAGGAATATGTGGATATTTCCTTCTAAGCTGATAGGTTGCTTGATGAACTGGTCTACTTCTGCAATCTGGATGTGCTTGAGCTGCTGGATCTTCTCCTTGACTTTCTCACATCTGCTTTCAACCCTCTCAATAATTAACTTAGGTGGGAAGGCCTTCTCAATAAGGTCCATAGTAGGAAACTGCAGGCTGAGCATAATACTGTCCACAACATACCACCTTCTCCCATAGATAGCACGTGCCTCTTTTATTGTTTCATCTACCATGTCAAGGATATTCTTCCAGGCATTCAATGAAGTCTTGACTCTTCTGAATTTGAAGTTGTCCAACATGGGAATGCCATCTGGTTTTTCTTTGATGTACCTCTACCAATCGACAATGTCATCGATGGATTTAGAAGCCCGTTTCCTCTTGTCCATTTGTTGGTCAAGGATGACAAACATCTTCTCAAAAGCATTGCTATTTTCCTGAATTTCATTTAGGGAACTAAACAATTTAGCTAGGATCTTATGATGTTCTTCATTTACTTGATTAGCCAAATCTTTGAACTCTTATTGAGAAAAATTAGAGAAATAAAAGAAGGTTGCACTTGCAGTTGCATCCTCAAGCTGTTTTTCCAACACAGCTATCTTTTCAGCATTAGCGGTATTCAGAACATTTGAATCCTGCAATTTATCCTAGAGGGAATCATTCTATTCTTGCAGGTCCCTAAGTTGACTTTCATAATCATTCCTTAATCTATGAAGCTCAAATTCATGTTGTTCATTGATTTTTACCATCTGCTCTTGAAGCTTCTTCAGCTCCTCCTTTTTCATGTCAATTTATTTATTCAGTGAGGTCACTGAATCAAAGTTGGACCCTACAAAGGCTCCCATAGCCGCAGCAATATCCAATGCTTCCTGCTGGATGTCATCAGATTGTTTGGCCCAAATAACTTGATTAGGAAAAGGAGCATGCAACACACTTTGATCTCTGCTTCTCTTGTTTCCTTTCTTCACCACTACCTTAGCCACCTTACTATAAAAATAATCTCCAAGGGAGACTACAATATCCTCCTCGCAAGAATCTACCAACTCAGTAGAAGATGTAGCCACATCTCATGTTGCAACCAATGCAGCTGTCTGGGTAACAGTATAATTGGGTATTGACATGGTGATCTGAGAGGTAGTTGGAGAAGAAGGGATGATTTCAGAAACTGATGGTACAGAGGCTGGAGAAGTAGTTGAAGTGAGAAGTTTAGGAAGTGAAATAGGGGTAGTAGCAACTGATGGCGAGGAAGGAACAATTGGGCTTTGGACATCAGTGGCTCGTGGTAGTGAGGTAGATGGTGGTAGTTGCAGAGAGACAGTTGGAGACTGGATCTCTATAACTATTGGTGGTGGAGTGGCAAGTGGGACTGACAAGGTTGAGAGTGAAGGACTTATGTAGGTTAGTACATCCAATAATTGATATATGGTGGATGGTGGTGCAACCTCAGAGGATAAAGTGGAAAGAACTTCAACAGAGGAAACTGAGAGTGCAGAAGTTATTGTTTGAACAGTAGTAGTGACCTCAGGAAAATGTTCATCTGGGATAGGGTCATCCATCATTATGCTGTTAAGTAAATCTTTAATATCCTGGGAGGTTTCTGTGACTTCCTGTACAACAGGCATATCAGAAGGAAAAGAACTTGCTGGAAGCCTTTCATCTTCAATATTCAAAGTAGGAATATGAGATGTAGGAATATGAGATGTAGGAATCTGAGTCTTCTGTCTTTTAGCTAGGTGACTCACAACAATCACTTGAGTATCACTGGTTGGGTTGGCTGCAACAACCACTTTGGTATCAATTACCGAAGTCATTTGTGCTAGTTATTTTTTCAAGTTTCCAGATGTTTGAATTAAAACTTTTAGTTTCACAGCAGTCTTCAGTTTCAGAGCATCCTCCATGAGGCCTTTACCTTTTTCGTCATCTGGATAGGTTAACATGAGTGGAGCACTTGCTTTTTATGCTTCCTTTTATTCCCTGTCTTTCCTGGTTTGTTCTTCAAGTTGTAACTCCATCTTTCTATAACTCAAAACCTTAGCTTTGAGTTCCTGTTGGTATTGAAGAATGCAACTCCGTTCCTCTTTATTTTTAGCCCTAGCCAGGACTTCAAAAAAAACATTCACCCCTTGATAAATGGAATCATCAGGAATATCGTCATGGACATAATCAGTCTTCATATGTTCTTGTTTGAAGTGGGCATCAAGGAATTCCTTGGGGTCATGCATCCTTTTGGGAGAAAATCCCAATTTCAAAGAAGCAATCCTCTTCCCCAGTACTACAGCCCAAGTTGAAGCTGGAATGACCAAAGGTCAAAGGTTTAGTGGAAATTTAGGCCATACCCTCCTCTTAGGTCCAGTAAGCTTAAGAAATACCCCATCTGTTACAGTCTGGAAGGATATATCTTCAAGTAGAAGCCTTTCTAGGACTACCCTTGGCAGTAGATTCACTGTGTTGCTTCCCCAAATTCTGATATAAGAAAAAGCTTCTCCCACATACCAATCACCAAGTGTAGGGATTAGATTTTTGGCATGGGGATAAAAAGCAGGTGCATCTTCTCTAAATATTTGTTGGTAGATAGCACCAAAGAAATGGTCATAGATGTCATACAGTAAGGGAACAAAGCTGCTCTCCCACAAGATTGAACAATAAATGTGGACTGGGGGTGATGATAAAGTCCAACTCCATCCCATGGAGGGGTACTGAAATTTTGAGCAGAAGACATCAATTACATAGGCATAATAAATGAAATGTGGCTTCTTTGGTGTTTTCTGATATCGCTCAATGGTTGTCTTTAACTCTACTGACAAGATGAAATCCCAAGGGAATGATTCCTTAGTTGTAAGGATATGATGGGACACAGGTGCCCATTCAGCCTTAAACACTAAACAGTTAGGAAGACCATAATGCCTGCAAAACATGGATTCCAAAAGGGAATAGAAATCCTTGAACCACGAAACCGGATATGAATTATCGGCTCTGGGCATGAAATTTGCCGGTTTGTTCACCGAATACTTCACCATTTCATTAAAATTATACCTAGTCTTAGCTGAATCTAGGAATGCGGCATTAAGAGGTTGGATGGTTGGTTTAATGGCATATGCTCTGGTGAAAGCCTCGGGACAAAAAGTGGCCAATTGAGACCCTGTGTTGTTGTTAAAAGAGAGGTCCTTAGGGTTGGCATGGTCAATAATCCATTTAACTGCATCTGTGTAGGGGAGAATGAAATTTCTAGCAGCTATGGCATGCAGCTGTGAATTCCTATTTTTCTCATAGGCAGGCCGGTCATTTTGGATATCTAATAGGTCATCCTTATCAAATATGGCATATATTTTAGACCAGTCAATTTGGTAAGTCTCAGAAACTTTGTCACTGGTGTCGGCAAGGATGTCGAAGTTGGGTTCCTTGTCCAATAAGTATTTCTAAGCTGTTTTGGAGCGGGTGTTCAGTGACATGTTGAAAAACTGGAAATTTTTGATAAATAAATGAAACAAAATCAAAAACAATTTTGAAATAACTGAAAACAGTAAACAATCAACTGAAAATGACATAAAAACCAACCCGTGAGTGATGAAAATGACAAAAAAAAACCCTGGTAAAAACTCACTGTAAAATTTCTCGCAGCAAGTAATGCTCGAAATTGAAAAATGATAAAGGAAAATAGAAAAAACAACATATTTATCAATTTCGTCGGGTAAAATCTAGGTTGTAGGATTAAGACAGATCGACGGCTAAGATCTAATCTTGTGGGATGCGGAAGAAAAGTTGTGGGTGTTTATTTCACAAATATGTACATTCTTTCCGCAATCCGCAATCCGCAATTGTGGGTTGCTGGTCGTGGAATCACAACTCTAAATCTAAACAAACCAGAAATTTTTGCAATCCACAATCCACAATTGTGGGTTGCGGAAACGCAAACGACTCTATTTAACTTAACGACCTTTCCGCAATCCGCAATCCGCATTGTGGGTTGTAGGTTGCGGAATCGCGTGACACAAATTTATTATTCAAACACTTTCCGCAATCCGCAATTGCGGGTTACAGGTTGTGGATGCAAAAGACCACAATTATTGAAAGAACATTTCCGCATCCACAATTCACATTGCGGATTGTGGGTTGCGGAAAGAACCTGACTCTTGGGAAAAACCAATGCTTTCCGCAACTCATGAAAACACTAAAAAATGCAATAAATTTTCAAAGGAAAAATTACTAATTAAATCAAATCATGGCAGAGAGATAAAAACATGATGAGCAGGATGAAAAAAACCCCAAAATGACTTAGGAATTTAAACATTACCTTTGCATATAAAAATTTGGGGCTCCCGTGTTTTAATGAAAACATGGGATCTGTTGTACCTACAACAAAAAGATAAACCAAGTCAAAGAACACCGTGACGTTAACGACATTAAAAATCTCTCCCTTGTGGTTCACCATACCCTTTTTCCACTCTAGGTTGCATTGCGGGAACTAGTTTAGGTATTAAATAGTGTCGTCATTCAAGATAGACAAAAATTGAATAATTAAAACTTTTACCAGAGATGGGGACGTTACAATCAACACCACCATTGAGCCATGGAATTGAACAAACATTAAGTCCGTTGGTACCCCTAATATTCCAAATCCCATTCTTGTACCCTCCCACATGTGTACAAGGGACGCCAGTTATGGCTCAATTAACTCTCCCTGGGCTCACTTTGGGTATTCTAGTATGGTACCTTACATCACCCTACCCAGAAATGGATTCCAAACCAATCGCTCACTATGAGTTTGCCCCTATTTCAGTTGTTACACCTACAAGTCCCTTAACACCTTCCATTCTAATAGCCAAACCTATGACATCCATGACTAAACCACAACAAGTCATCACTAAGACCACCAATGGGGGAACCAAGCAACCAAAGTTGAAAGGACCCCTCCTCCAAAACCCTACACCTAAATTGTTAAGGTTCAATCACCCTAAAGTAGGGGGCCTCAACCAACAATAGTTAAAATCCCCAGCAATGACCAACACTTCCACCCAAAGAGTCATTCCTGCATGTGCTCTTTATGGGAAACAAGGGCATGCAACCAACCTATGCCCCACCCTACTGGAGCTCTAAAACTTGCTCAACACTCTGGTCAACATAACACATGCTCCACTGACTGTAGAAGGGGGCACATAATCATCTCCCACACATAAGTCCAATACACTGCATATAAATCACACATGTGTGATATGTTCCTAGTATGGGAATTACACACACCATTTCCCTTATCTCCCTTGATTTCAGGATGCTTTGGATACCATTTGCCTCACTTAGGTGACAATTGAGGACTCTTCCCCCTCAACCTAGGAATAAAATTCTATCAATGTGGTCACTACAAAAACAACCACACTAGTTCCACCTCCCACACAAACAACCTCACCGTCCATTCCAGTTATATATCCTACACCACTACAAGCTCCCCAACCTACCACAATACCACATAATGGATTCTCCCCCTACAGGAATTACACGCATATACTTCCTCCTAGGGCCATCACCAACACTTTGGATCAAGTAAACTCCTCGGAAGTATAAACACACTTGTGCACATGAGTACCATAACCCTGCTGGTCTTGTGGCGAGACCTCTCACTGATCGTTCCAATTCCCCATTCTGCACGGAGAATGAGAAGCTCATCTCGAACTAATGAGACTCCAAGATCAACTTACTTTCCTCAGCGCAATCCCTCCAAACTCACCTACTGAGTAATTTATCCCCCTCTACTAGATACCATTGATACCATATCATCTTTGGCTTGTTTACTAACTAGTTATAATTCATCCTCTTCCAACGAAGACTTGGATCCTCCACAACCATCGCATGTTTCCTAAACATATTTGAAAGGTGCACTATGTTTCTAGTTATTTTTTTTGCATTGTCAATACCTTGGTCACATTCTTTACTACACTTGGGTATGTGTTCCATATGTGCAAGATCATGACCAAGACAGGCATAAGAACCTTATTTTTCCATTAAAAGAACAAGACTCCATCCCTTAGCAATGATGTCTAGCATCTTACCATAGGTATAATTTCAAAACTAGCATATAGACAATGTATTCCCTCCATTTTCCAATTCATTCACTAGT
Organism: Larix kaempferi; assembly: GCA_027924585.1. Lineage (NCBI taxonomy): Eukaryota > Viridiplantae > Streptophyta > Pinopsida > Pinales > Pinaceae > Larix > Larix kaempferi. The sequence goes on from BSBM01000391.1 coordinate 6,027,114, forward strand.
ATCCCTATTGATAATCATAGGGCCCTCATCCCTAGTCTTGATGTGCCAACAACACCATCACTGGGAATAACACGTTCCCCCATGGGTGTGCACACCATTTCAAACCTAGTCATCAATTGACACCCATGATGTTGACCCCCCACAAGTCTGAGGAATCTGATATAGCTTGAAAAGATCACCCCTAGATTATCATTCTATAGTTGTGAATTTACTCCCTCGACTCTCGCAGTATACGCCATCATATTCCTCGACGCATGTTATGATAAATATTCACAAATACCACTCATACCTCCATTAGCACTTTACCTTCTGTAATATTCCTCGTATCATCACCCTCATGAAGACACCTATGGGCCCCCCACCCTCATAAGTAACCAATTCTATTCAGTTATCTGGCAGGAATACACTACATGGCATTGATTCATGTAGCACCCAACTTTGCATCTGTAAACCAGCCCCCAACTCAGCTTGGAAAGAGTCCCCCAACCCATTCAAAACCATGGGGAATGCACCCATAATCAAATTTGTCCCCTAACACACCCAAAAATATGGGGACCCCACCATTATTATTTATGTACAAATTGTTCCCCCATCACATCACATTGTGGGAACACCCTATCCTTTTGGAAGCAACCCATGGTCGCCTTTTAGCAATGTATTTGAATCACAATATCCTCAGCAGTACCTATTTTTTCAGTTACCATTACTCTTTGTATTGTGTCTCCATCAAATCCCTTTCATTTGCAGCTTTTCCCCCTCCACCTCAACCTGTCTCGTTCTAAAAGGAAAGATGTCATCCACACTACCCATGTTTACATCGATGAAAGGAAGTTATGAGTCCCACACTTATCAACTAGTATTGTGTCAGTTTTTTCCTTCCAAGAGTTAGTTACAACATGATCTTGGTTCCAAGGATAATACCCTTATCATATCATGTACTTCATCTCTCGTCCACGTCAAAACATTCTATTATGAGAGTTGCAATTGTACCTTGGGATCCCTTTCAATCAATATAAGGGATCACCTTGAACTTAGTAGGGAGAGTCATTAGTGTTCCCTAACTAAATGGTTTCCCCCATTCTCAACGTCAAAACATATATCGCATTAGGGGGAAATGTACTTTTGAAGGTAGCAGTGTTCACATTTTCAAACCATGGTAGAAGTCCATCTAGAATTGTGAAGTTCTCTCTCAGGAAGCTTCACAACCACACTGGTCCCCCACCCTCGTGGGCTTATCATGATCATCAATAGTACCACTTCTTCAGCACTCTGCAACAATTCCTGGGTTATTTAATCTAACATGTATCGAATCCAACTTCATCCATGTCCCAACAGTATAGTAGAGTTGACCCCTTGGTCCCCTCTCATTGTAATCACCTTGACAACATTACACGAGCATGGGTATGCCCACCTTGTTTGTATAAAACATTATTCTTTACTATATCTCCAATAGTTGTCACCATCAATCTTCCTCAATGGGAGGCCCCTATTTTCAACATATTCTTTGTCCTATAGAACATGAGAGAGACACAAGAAATAATGGTGCATTATCGGCTCTAGAGTACCTTCTAAACCTCATACATCAGGGGCATCTGTTAATGCTTAAATGTCATACACATCCAACATTTTGGCGATTATTGCAATAATGCGTCATCAACATAAAGAATGCAATTCATCAAAGGCATCCTCGGAAAATCCAAAAGACATCATGAGTCCAAAATTTCCCAATACCATTCAAAATAAGAGGTCGCGCAGCTGAACCATTGTTAACCCGCTCTATAGCGCATGTTATCAGTTCACTACCCGTGCGATACTCGTGTGGATTTTCCATCGATAGCCATGCTGCTGCAAAAATCACAAGACCACCTAATTTCGGCAATGCATTGAAGGCTCCATCACCTCCAACAATCTGAATTTGGCTCCTCACACACTTGGTGGCATTAAATTCCCCCCATGGTGTACCTTGGAAGTAGTTCATGGAGTGTATGAGTTCACACTTGGATCTAGTTGTTTCTTGGCCACCTCTTGGCCTATAAAAGGAAGCCATTTTCAAAGTTATTCTACTGGATTTGTGTTGGATTTTCCTCATATCCCACCTCTTGCTACCTTTGTAAGTAATCCCAAGCTCCATTGGCACTTCCTCCAAGGTGCAAGAGTTTCTCTCCTTTGTTCTACCATCCACTTAGCATATAGTTTGCACAAAAAAGGCCTCCCTAGGGGATATTTTTGGCTTCCCTTCAATCTCGCACCTCCTAGGTGTTGTATAGCTTGACCATTGGGCAATACAAAGTGGTTTTCCATACATCTTATTTTTGTTGGAATTTGCATTCTCCCCCCATTTCCTTTTTATTGTATCTTATTCAATTTTCTTTATTTCATGTGAATTCCACTAAAAATATATTGTAGGATCATTTGTAGGATAGCCACACACACATAGGGGCTCCAAGGACTGAGGCATTGCTGCATCCTACAAGGCATGTCCCCTTACCAAGTGTAGGAATGCACACTTGTGCAATATTTTTTCCACAACACTAGGAAAGAACATTATCCTTCCCGAGTTTCTATTCAAAATCCTTTCATCCATGAGTGTTAAGTACCAAATGGGAAGAACAGACTCACTCTCTCGCCATGGGATTATTAAATTGATAGTTTGTGACACCTTGAACATGGTATATTTCCCTCTGTTGTGGGAAATCTTCCTAAATATTATCCCTTCTAAGATTAAAATATTCCATAGAAGAGAAGGGCCCTCTGAAAAGAAGAACAAACCACCACATCCAAAGACACCGAAATCTAAGAAGACAACCCAGTCAACCTCAGTTTCAAGTCAAACGAGGAATGGCATCAAGGTCTTGAGGAGGACCAAAAGTTCCGTTAAGATATTGATAGCAAAAGGGAAGCAGGATGAGCCCTAGGGGAAGGAAAAATAAAAATAAGTTGCAGACACCCTTCTCCACATGGGTGAGCAAGAACACACCCCTTCCAAGAAAAGAGCCACAATCTCAAAGATCCATCAAAATACTAAAAAGAAGAAGACGATGGACAAGCAAGGTTCGAATAACCTAGTGACTTAATCGATATCAGATTCAAATATGTATGAAGGGAAACAAGTTGACAATTCCAATAATTCTGAGAAGTAGCAAGTCTCGAACTTAGAACCTTATGAGGATAAAAATAAAGAAGAGGCAAGGGATCATGAGGATATGCTTGGTACCATCACGCGTGGCATTTCCATGCCGAATAACACAATGAATGAAAATGTTGAGAATGATAAAGCAATATATGACTATCCTAAAAACCCCGGTCTCCATGAGTTGCTTCAAGAAAAGGACCAAGAGATCACCAGATTGTAGAATCAATTGAATGAAAAAGACCAGGAAATATTGAGATGGAAGAAAGTTGCATAGACTATGAAAGCATTAGAAGATATCAATACTACGAGGAATGAATAATATGAGGTGCATACTTTAGAAGAAAAACTCCAAGTACTTAAGATGCAACATTTCAAAGACTAGCATAAAATAGTAGAAGAAAATCTCATTCTTAAGCAAGATTTACAACATTGTGAGGCCAAGATGAAAGATGAGATAAAGGAAACAACTAAGGAAAAGGAGAGATTAAAGAATGTTTTAAAATAATACAATATATTTTTCATTGCAAGCCACCATCAAGGTTACACTCAGTCTTTTTAAAATAAAGGTGGATGTGGTTTCAACTCAAAAGAATAAAAAACAAATCTGAATGCTTGGACACTCCAAAGGACTTCATGGACACCTTTCAAGTGATAGGGGAGATGGCCAAATACCAACTAAGTGAGTTTTATCTACATAACTATATTCTATTGCATCCTTATAGATGGTAACCTAACCCTTACATATGAGATGTACATCTCAGATGCCTCTACACATGGCTCACCAACGAGGATAGAAGAGCTGTAGAGATGAGGAGATATTATGAAACATAAAAATATTGCCAATCATGGTTCAGGGAAGAAGCTCCTTCTCCTGATTTAGTTATCACATCTCATGAGTCATCGGTTTCTTATCTAGGAAACATAAATGATACCAATTTTAAAATAGAGGTAGGTGGAAACCATATTCCATTTCAAGGAGGAGGTATCAGGGGAAAACAAGGATAGGATCAAAAAGAAAATTGCTACCATGTGGATAGATATTACCCCCAGGTTTCAAAAGTTAGAAATACACTCCCCTTCCAATCTTAAAAGGGAAATGTTCAGGGTTGCAATATATGTTGACAATTTGGAAAATTTGGGCTACAATGCATTAGTCTTAAATTCATTCCTCCACTCCTCCTTCTTAATACCAATCAAAATTGGAGTGAGGATGAAGAGAAGGCCAAGTGGGAACAAATCAGAGAGGATAAATGATTCTAAAAAGGGGGGGCAGTGACAAGTTGTTTTGCTTACAACATTAGACCAATAGAGGAGATCGAACCTATAGATTAATCAAGAGCCATACTAGCTTGATTGCACAAGGACGTGCAATAGGGTAGTTGGGGAAGATGATGCCTCCCAATTTTGGGTATGGAAATCACCTACTTATCCCATTTCTAAAAGCATTTGGAGATTAAAATATTAGTAAGAACCTTGGAGGAAGTGTCAAGGAATGCATTGTCAAAGTTATGCTACTAGATTTGTGTTGGAACTTTGTCACATACCCCAATTTTGTAAAAATTATGTAAATTGTTTTATTATATTCCTGAGACATTATGTTAAATTTAATGCTAAGTAGGGATTGATGACTCAGCAGAGTCAACAGAAATGGAGTGTAATTCAGAATATTTTATTATTAATAAATAAATTGTGGAGACAACAGCATGGGAGAGCTGTTAAAAAGAGGTTATTGGTCAAACTGGTGGATGGAACTAGGTGGAAAGGAAAAAGACAAGTGGCAGCATCCTCAAACACTTCCTAAGTTGCAGGTGGCAACTTCCCTATATTTGGGGTCCTGATTCCCCAAGAAAGTGGAATCAGAGCAGGTGGCTCATTAAATGATAGTTAACCCAACAAAGACCTAGGCAATCTTTTAAAAAGAACTAAATGAAGAGAGCTGAGGCTGCTCAGATATTTTCCGGAGAGAATTCATTCAGGTGAATGTTATTCAGGAAATCCATTGAGGAAGAGGGAAATACAGTAAAGAAGTTGTTTTAGGAGGATTGCTGCAGTAACTTGATTTCATTACAGCTTTTTGGGCTGAGAGAACTGACTGATAGTTCTGAGTTAATACTGAGTTTGAAGACTAGTATCTGACTTTGCTACACCTAGGTCCAGCCAAGGAAACTAGAGCAAGCTCGGGGGTCCTGAGAAGTCGCTATCTGAGTGCTCTCCAGGAGTTGGTAGGGAGGAACGGCCTCCCATTGCTGTTGTTGTCCACAGCTTAAACAGGTTCTGTCACTTATTTCTTTATATTTACTGAGTATGAATGGACGTATGTTATGTTTATTTTATATGTCTGAGGAGTTAGTTAGTTTAGTAAAGTTAGTATCTCAGAATATCAGTAGTTAAATCTGTTAAGAGTTACTGTGTTTTTCCACATCTGGGATTACCAGACCGTACTCCAGCACAGTACCTCGATATTGTGAAGTAATATCCTTCTGAACCGAGTTTCCTATTTAGTTACTTTCAGTAACTACAAGTATTTCAGGAATTTATAAGTTATTTTCTTATAGTTTTAAAAACTACTTCTTAGTACTGTATCTTTGTTCCTGTAAATACTAGCTGCATTAAAGAAAAGATAGACTAAGTATTTCTGCTGTTTAAGTCTTATAATAGTTATTTTCTAGTTTAAAAGAATCTAACCTCTTAATGTTGAAAAGACAATATTGACAGTAGGATTTAATCACTTATTGGTTGATTTTACAATTAAATCCTAATGGTGTTAGCCCGTGTTTTGGTTAAGAATGCAATTATTTAATTACTGAATTTCGTTTTATTTCAGCTAAGCTTAAACAAATTTGAAAACTGTTATTCTATTTTCAAATATGGTAAATGTATGTTATCACATATACAGGAATTTATATAGATATGTATATGAGAATAAACTTTAATATTGAATGAGTATTATGTAAAAATACTCAGGCATTATAACTAAATAAATAAACTAAACCAAACATTGGATAGCAACATTAAAAATAATCATAGGAAACCTTAGTAAGAAGTAATATCATTATTGTATTACTAATAATGTATTTATAATGCATACATTATAATAGTAACACTTTAAGTAATAATTTATTATTGCAATTATAAACCTAGTTTATTTATAATTGATGAATAAATAAGTAAGGATTATGTACAAAATATTTATACTCTGTGTAATACAAATTAAATACACAATCCTAGAAGGCAATAGTAAAATATAACAAGATAAATTACAATATTTATATCATGACCAAGAACAATGCAGGAGAATTGTATTCACAGCTAGGATATTTGTAAAAGGGCACAAACCCTATATATAATTTAAGAAGTTATTACATAACAAATAAATCAAGGTATATAACCCTAACAGCAATTTATTAAAAAGGATTTACCAATAGTTAAATAACCCAGTTATTATTTTAAAACAAAAGAAATAACAGAACAGTAATTAGCTCAATCATCGAGCTTAACCATTATGGTTAATATCATTCATTTAACTCTCAAATACCAACAGAGTTATAATTTTAATGACAGATTAAGCAACTGAACTTAATCTCAACTGTAAAATTAGGGTTGAACCCTATCAGTCCAGTTTGTACAAGTAAAATAAATACTAAGAGTTAAGACAATGTTTTCACCTATGGCCGCATCATAAGTTCACAGTATAAGTGGTTATAAACTCATATTTTACTTATTCCTGTACAAAGCATAGAATTAAAAATGCATGCGATAAACAAGCCCAAAGATAAAGGAAAGCTTTATAATAAGTCATATTACAAAACTCTGGGTGAAAACCCTGAACAATTTAAGAGTACAGTAAAGGAAACCAGATATAGAGGCTGTAACCTCATCTACAGGCAGGCTTACAGCCATTGTTTTTTTTTACATATACAGTATTTATTTTACAGAAAATCTTAAATACAAAAGAAAGGCGAATAATTACAACATTGACCGAAGCCGTAACATCCTTATACAACACAGGGTTAAACCTGTTAAGAATTCATTTTAACATGCAGTTAAAAGACTGAACAAAGCTGAGGTAATCACAGAGTCGCAACACTTAAAGTAAAAACCTTAACTGTCCTAACAAACCAGCAAGGAGGGAACGCCATGGTGAAAACCAGGCTTACCACGTAAATCCAACCACCGAATCTTGTGCCATCCACGCCTTAAAGAGGAGCCAAAGCCTGCAGCGAAAGAACAGTTTTAGTTAAAACTTTATTTTTTTTTATGGTTAAACTATTTCTTGAACTGGAAAGAGGAAGGAATAACCTGTAACTTACCGGCGAGTTTGAAAGAAGTGCAGTCACCCTAAACAGCCTGATAACTACGAGCAGAGGAAGCATAAACCCTTCCCTTGTCACCGAGAAGAACGAGCTGGCAGAAGCAAAGGATATCTTCCACAATGGAAGCATTGACAGTATCAAGTCGAAAGATACACTCACGCCGTGACAGGGTCAGCAATGGTGTCGAAGGGAAAGACCCTAGGTTTTTCAACAACCATATGGCTGCCAACAGCAAAATACTGACTCCCACACGATGCAGTAGACGAGCACGAAGGACTGAAGCAGCATAGAAACTGCTATCAAACAGTGCAACAGCAAAAATTGGACTAGGAGGGTTCACAGAGCGACCAAGCCTGAAGGCGAGGAAGAAATGGCAAATTAGGGTTGAGTCAATGACTTTATAACACCAATGCATGGCTCTGGAATGTCCACGTCGCGTTTTAATATATTTCATGCAAGTGGGTCGAAGTTCTAATGTCCTATGACAAGATTCCCATTGATTGTTTTTCCAAACAAAATCATAGCATGGATATCCCTTATGGTCGCGATACCATAGTTTCACCTGCCATACATTTCACAACCAAAATGTTAGAACAATGCTTTTAAACCTTGCATAGTAAATATTAAAACTTTGCCGCATAATTATTAAAACCATGCAATATAAATATCGTTCAAGATTAAGTCTTGAAGTATTTTAGACATAGAGGATTTGATTTTAATTATAAAAGTTATAAGGATATGGGTATAATGATAGGTTATAAGTTGTTCATAAAACTTACCACTATATTGCCATTTACCCTAGTCTCAAGTGAAAAACAAGAGATATATCATTTCTTTTAACTCTATAGGATAATGGAGTGATGTTAGGTATAGTTGTTTACAATTCTACTGCTATAATGCCATAGCTTTGCACAGATGGTAAAAGACTTGTCATTCTTTCTTTATGTGACTTTAACTTGTAGAATTCAAGCTATATAACCCACAAATTTGGAGTAAGGTTACTCTAGTCCATTCTTACTTGTTGTTACCAATATAATAACAATCTCTTAATAGTCTTAGATTCCTTGTGATAACAAGTAGACTTTTGTTATCCTTCATGTTCAAAGGAGTACAAGGATTGTGTAAGTGAAGTGTATGTTAGGCAGTTTATGTAAATTATTATAACCATTCTTGTTGGTATTATAGTCTGAAAAATCATAAACGAGTTTAATCATGATAATTTAGGACTAATTCTAAAGGTGCTTATAGATTTTATTCAATTGTCAATCATGGAAATAGAAGTAGTTTTTCAATCAATGCAAACCCTTAAAATGTTAAGAGGAGACATGTATCAGACAGTAAACCTTGTAATTGCTGGAAATAAGAAAAGTATATACATATCGATATTATTAACTCCAGATCCTTTACAATTGAAGTTGTAAATCAAAACATATTCTAAATTTAAACTTGGCATGATGCAGTAACAACGGGTGAGTAAAAATTGGTCTGAATATGGTAACCCAGTTATATTTTACTGTGCTAGATAAGAAATATTATTTTATTTCTATATTTGCATGACAGTAATCTCATCAATGGACCAATACTCCATAGGGATACTTAATTCTTTTATTATAAAGGAAAATAGCTATCTTATTCTCTAGTAATTTCCAACTTTCTATCAGTAAGATCTTAAGGATATTATAGGAAGAGTTCTACCTTTAAAAGCTTGATAAACCTAGCTAGCATGCTTATACTTTTACTGAATGATTTGGTACAACAATTTGTTATCTAATACTTTAAAGATTTGTTAGCAGCGACCCGGACATTACCTGTATATCTGTAAGAGAAAGAAAAATTGCTGCATTAGCTCAGAAGCTAAGTAAGCCCCGTTTGTCATGGAAATTCCCCCTTGTGGTTGCAAATAGAAAACAATCAGTAACTGACAAGAAACTCATCTTTAAATTTAAGTATAATAAAAGATCTTTTAGTTACAATTCTGGTAACATAAACTAATCAAACAGTTAATGACTGCATTTAATAAGATTATATGTTATTTTTAAATTTTTAAATTTTTCAGAATTTTTGGGGTTTTGACATGTGGTATCAGAGCATGGTTCAAATACTAGGCCTTGATGTGGCCCAACTAGTTTCCGCAGAACAGTAAAAAAATAATGTACTAACTTGTATTTTGTTTCATGTAAAAAAAAGCAGAAAATTTTCTTTTTTATGAATCTAATAGGCAGGTATGGAGAAGCTAGGAGAATATGCTAAGGAGGAATCTACAAATACTGAGACAAGACAGATGTCTAGAGAACCCGTGATAGAGGAGGTAACTGCTCACTCCTCAGAGCTGATGCAGACTATAAAGAGTTTAAAGACTGAAATAGAATCAGTCAAGAAGGATAATGAAAGGATTCTGAAAACTCAAGAGGAGTTAAATCAAATTTTGTTGGAAAAATTTCAGATTGAAGGGAGAAGCAAAAGATCTGAATCTGAAGAAGCTAGCCATCAAAAAGGGTCTAAAAAGATGAAACTAGCTAAATCGGATAGCAGTTCATCATCTGAAGGAAGTAAGGAACAACAAAGCTATTACACTACTAGTGACAGTAGTGAGGCTGAGTTGTATAAAAGAAAGAAAAAGTATAGGCCTTATGAAGAGATTTCTGGGGAGTTCAAGAAAATAAAACCCCCAACTTTCAATGGAGAAACTGAAAAAGGAGAAGAGGTAGAATCCTGGTTATCCGGGATGAGAAAATATTTTCAGATATACAACTATTCAAATCAGTTGAAGGTGAGAATGGCCATCTATAACCTTTCTGGAAAGGCAGATATATGGTGGCAAGATTTGAAAAGGGTCAAGAGGATCAAAGAAAAAGAGGTCAATTGGAATACCTTTAAAAGGTACTTCAAAAAGAAATTTCTATCTGAACAATACTATGAAGAAAGGGCCAAGGAATTTTATGAGTTAAAGCTAGGATCTATGACTATGAAGGACTTAAACAGTAAGTTCTTAAGTCTGTTAAGATATGTGCCGTATTTAGTTGATGAGAAACCTAAAGTACAGCGGTTTCTTAGCTGCCTGCCATATCATATAAAGGACATAATCGAATATGATAACCCCAAAACTCTGGAAGAAGCCATGCGAAAGGCTAATTTCTGTTTTGAACAGAACAAAAAGAAAGAAGGAATAGCCAACTGGAAGGCTAAAAAGAACAGTAATCAGCCTGAGTTCAAGAAAAAAGAGTTTGTACCCCAGAAAAATTTCAGGAATAACAAGAACAGAAACCATTCTAATGGTAAGAACTTCTAGGGAAGCAAAAATGGTGCTTCTAATAATTCCAATAACTTCAAGGGAAGCAAGGAGGCTTCTAACAATCATGGAAATTTCACTAAGAATTTCGAACGGAAGGAGCCTGTTAAGTGCTGGGAGTGCAATGGCCCACACTATGCTTCAGTTTGCCCAAATCGGAAGAAACCAAACAACAATATTCATACTATACAAGATGAAATGACTGTTGGAGACTTTGCAAGGACTATGCCCCAAAGCAATGTAGCGTTGGAGAACCACCAAGCTAATTATCAAACTTCCATGGTGGAAGTAGAAGGTATGGTTAACAAAACCACTGTAACTATTTTAATAGATCCAGGTGCTAGCCTTAGTTATATTTCAACGTAGATAGTAGAAAAGTGTAATCTGACTGTTGAAAGGTTTGATAACTCTTGGTTAGTACAACTAGCCACTGGGGCAAAAAGGAAGGTGATCTGTTATGTTAAGGAATGTGCTCTAGATATGAATGATTTTAAAACTACTGTTAAATTAAATGTTTTGCCACTTGGCTCGTATGACATAATTACTGGTATGGACTAGTTAGAACAGCATAAGGTAGTTTTAAACTGTTTTGATAAAACCTTTACGTGTGTGAATAATAATGAATAACCTATAACGATTAAGGGTATTCCTAGGAAAACTGTAATCAAGCAGATTTCTATCTTACAACTTAAAAGAGCAGTCAGGAAAGGGTGCAAATCCTATGCTGTAACTATTACAGATGAGGCAATTAAGTCTAAAATAAATAAAATAAAAATAGAGGATATTCCTGTGTTAAACGAATTTACTGATGTTTTTCCGGAGGAAATTCCAGGATTACCTCCCAGGAGGGAACTGGATTTCACAATTGAGCTGGTACCAGGTGCTGTACCCAACTCGAAGGCTCCGTATCGTATGAATATTCTGGAGCTTAATGAATTAAAATCACAGTTAAAGGAATTAATAGATAAGAAATACATTCGACCTAGTGTGTCCCCTTGGGGAGCACTAGTAATCTTTGTTAAAAAGAAGGACGGAACTATGCGACTTTGCATAGATTACCGTCAACTAAATAAAATGACAATTAAAAACAGATATCCATTGCCCCGCATAGATGATCTGTTTGATCAGCTACGTGGAGCTACGGTGTTCTCTAAGATAGACCTGAGATCAGGCTATCATCAGGTGAGAATTAAAGAAGAGGACATATTCAAGACAACTTTCAGAACAAGGTATGGACATTACGAATTTTTCGTAATGCCATTTGGGCTTACTAATGCCCCAGCCGTCTTTATGTGTCTAATGAATAACATAATGCATAAATACTTGGATAAATTTGTTGTCGTATTCATCGATGACATCTTAATTTATTCTAAAAATGAAGAGGAACATAAGGAACATTTATGGATAGTCTTACAAGAACTGCGAGAGCAACAGCTCTTTGCGAAGCTCAGTAAGTGTGATTTCTTCAGGGATGAAATCCAGTACTTAGGTCACGTGGTGACTAAGGAAGGGATTTCAGTTGATCCTGAAAAGATCCGCGCAATCGAAGATTGGCCAGTACCAAAAGATGTAACAGATGTTAGGTCCTTCATGGGAATTACCGGTTATTACCGGAGATTCATAGAAGGCTTTTCAAAAATAGCCAACCCAATCACTTCCTTGCAAAAGAAAGGCAAGAAATTTGATTGGAACTTAAAATGTGAAGAAATCTTTAAGAAATTAAAAACTTTATTAACAACTGCGTCTATTCTAATAATAGCGGATCCTAATAAGGATTTCGTGGTTTGCACTGATGCTTGTAATGACGGTCTAGGCGGAGTGTTGACTCAGGATGGGCATGTCATTGCCTATGAGTCCAGGAAGCTAAAGATTCATGAAAAGAATTATGCCACTTATGATTTAGAACTAGCTGCTATTATTCATGCCTTAAAAATGTGGCGACACCACTTAATAGGCAGAAAGTTTACTTTAATGACTGATAATAAGGGTCTAAAATACCTTTTAGATCAGCCTAACTTAAATGGAAGGCAAGCAAGATGGTTAGCCTTCTTAAGTGAATACGATTTCGAAATTCAGCACATAAAAGGAAAGGAAAATAAGGTGGCCGATGCTTTGAGCAGAAATGCAAAGCTGAATTTTACAACAGCTATCAGTACTTATGTTTCTGATTTAAATGAACAGTTGACTGAAGGGATAAAATTGGATGAATTTTATCAAAAATTACAAGCTACAGCTAAAGAAGAACCTATAGAAAGTTTAATAAAGGGTTATAGTCTAAATAAAGATGGATTTTTATTGTTTAAGGACAGACTGTATGTGCCTAATGTATCTAAGGTTAAATTGCTGATTCTGGATGAAGTTCATAAAACCCCTTACTCAGGGCATCCAGGCTACCAGAAGACTGTCACCATGTTGAGAAAAGATTATTTCTATCCTAATATGAAATCTGAAGTAGCTGAGTATATAACTAGATGTCTGGACTGTCAACAAGTGAAAACAGAACATCAACATCCAGCTGGGTTACTGCAACCTTTTCCTATTCCTAGTTGGAAGTGGGAAATAATCAGCTTAGATTTCATTACTGGATTACCCAGAAATCAAAATCAGAATGATTCAATTATGGTGGTAGTAGATAAGTTAAGTAAAGCAACACATTTTATTCCTGTTAAAACCACTTACAAGGCTGCAAACATAGCTGACATATTTCTAAAGCAAATTTTTTGGCTACATGGTGTACCGAAGGTTATTATTTCAGATAGGGATCCTAAATTCATAGGGAATTTCTGGAAATCCTTGTTTAAGGGATTAAACACAACACTGAATTTCAGCACTTCTTTCCATCCTCAGACGGACGGACATACTGAAAGAGTTAATCAGGTGTTGGAAGATCTGTTAAGAATGTATGTTAAGGATCAACCAGGTAAGTGGGAGGATTACTTGCATTTAGAATAATTTGCATACAATAATAACTATCAATCATCAGCTAAGTTCAGTCCTTTTGAAATTCTGTATGGGTGTAAATGTAACACTCCTATCTCCTGGAATAATCCAGTAGATAGATTAGTGTTAGGACCTGAATTATTAAAAGAAATGGAACAGATTGTGAAACAAGTGCAGGAGAATTTGAAGATTGCCCAGGATCGGCAAAAGAGCCAAGCAGATTTGAAAAGAACTCCTAAAGAGTTCCAGGTGGGTGAGCATGTGTTCATAAAGGTAAGACCAAAGAAGAGCTCCCTAAGATTGGGGAGTTGTGCAAAATTAGCACCACGTTACTGTGGTCCGTTTGAAATTTTATCTAGAATTGGTCAAGTTGCATATCAGCTAGCGTTACCACCTAATTAAAAAGTGCACAATGTTTTTCATATTTCTGTTCTGAAAAAGTATGTTCATGATGCTACTCATGTGATTGATTGGAAGGTTGTACAGGTAGAACCAGAAGGGGAAGTTCTGGTGGAACCAGACTGTATCCTCGGGAGGAGGGAAATTACTCTGCGGAACCACACAATTGGACAGCTAAAGGTGCAAAAGAAGCACCTTAGTCCTGAAGAAGCTACTTGCGAACTAGAAAGTAAGATGCGGGAACCATACCCAAATCTGTTCCAGAAGGTTGCAGAGGATGAGGAATAAGTAACATCGAGGACGATGTTACATTTTAAGGGGGTTTGTATGTCACATACCCCAATTTTGTAAAAATTATGTAAATTGTTTTATTATATTCCTGAGACATTATGTTAAATTTAATGCTAAGTAGGGATTGATGACTCAGCAGAGTCAATAGCAATGGAATGTAATTCAGAATATTTTATTATTAATAAATAAATTGTGGAGACAACAGCATTGGAGAGCTGTTAAAAAGAGGTTACTAGTCAAACTGGTGGATAGAACTAGGTGGAAAGGCAAAAGACAAGTGGCAGCATCCTCAAACACTTCCTAAGTTGCAGGTGGCAACTTCCCTATATTTGGTGTCATGATTCCCCAAGAAAGTGGAATCAGAGCAGGTGGCTCATTAAATGACAGTTAACCCAACAAAGGCCTAGGCAATCTTTTAAAAAGAACTCAATGAAGAGAGCTGAGGCTGCTAAGATATTTTCCGGAGAGAATTCATTTAGGTGAATGTTATTCAGGAAATCCATTGAGGAAGAGGGAAATATAGTAAGGAAGTTGTTTTAGGAGGATTGCTGCAATAACTTGATTTCATTACAGCTTTTTGGGCTGAGAGAACTGACTGATAGTTCTGAGTTAATATTGAGTTTGAAGACTAGTATCTGACTTTGCTGCACCTAGTTCTAGCCAGGGAGACCAGAGCAAGCTCGGGGGTCCTGAGAAGTCACTCTCTGAGCGCTCTCCAGGAGTTGGTAGGGAGGAACGGCCTCGCATTGCTGTTGTTGTCCACAACTTAAACAGGTTCTGTCACTTATTTCTTTATGTTTACTGAGTATGAATGGACGTATGTTATGTTTATTTTATATGTCTGAGGAGTTAGTTAGTTTAGTAAAGTTAGTATCTCAGAATATTAGTAGTTAAATCTGTTAAGAGTTACTGTGTTTTTCCACATCTGGGATCACCAGACAGTACTCCAGCACAATACCTCGGTATTGTGAAGTAATATCCTTCTGAACCGAGTTTCCTATTTAGTTACTTTCAGTAACTACAAGTATTTCAGGAATTTATAAGTTATTTTCTTATAGTTTTAAAAACTACTTCCTAGTACTGTATCATTGTTCCTGTAAATAATAGCTGCATTAAAGAAAAGATAGACTAAGTATTTCTACTGTTTAAGTCTTATAATGGTTATTTTCCAGTTTAAAAGAATCTAACCTCTTAATGTTGAAAAGACAATACTGACAGTAGGATTCAATCACTTATTGGTTGATTTTACAATTAAATCCTAATGGTGTTAGCCTGTTTTTGGTTAAGAATGCAATTATTTAATTACTGAATTTCCTTTTATTTCAGCTAAGCTTAAACAGATTTGAAAACTATTATTCTATTTTCAAATATGGTAAATGTATGTTATCACATATACAGGAATTTATATAGATATGTATATGAGAATAAACTTTAATATTGAATGAGTATTATGTAAAAATACTCAGGCATTATAACTAAATAAATAAACTAAACCAAACATTGGATAGCAACATTAAAAATAATCATAGGAAACCTTAGTAAGAAGTAATATCATTATTGTATTACTAATAATATATCTATAATACATACATTATAATAGTAACACTTTAAGTAATAATTTATTATTGCAATTATAAACCTAGTTTATTTATACTTGATGAATAAATAAGTAAGGATTATGTACAAAATATTTATACTCTGTGTATTACAAATTAAATACACAATCCTAGAAGGCAATAGTAAAATATAACAAGATAAATTATAGTATTTATATCATGACCAAGAACCATGCAGGAGAATTGTATTCACGGCTAGGATATTTGTAAAAGGGTACAAACCCTATATATAATTTAAGAAGTTATTACATAACAAATAAATCAAGGTATATAACCTTAACAACAATTTATTAAAAAGGATTTACCAATAGTTAAATAACCCAGTTATTATTTTAAAACAAAAGAAATAACACAACATTAATTAGCTCAATCATTGAGCTTAACCATTATGGTTAATATCATTCATTTAACTCTCAAATACCAACAGAGTTATAATTTTAATGACAGATTAAGCAACTGAACTTAATCTCAACTGTAAAATTAGGGTTGAACCCTATCAGTCCAGTTTGTACAAGTAAAATAAATACTAAGAGTTAAGACAATGTTTTCACCTATGGCCGCATCATAAGTTCACAGTATAAGTGGTTATAAACTCATATTTTACTTATTCCTATACAAAGCATAGAATTAAAAATGCATGCGATAAACAAGCCCAAAGATACATGAAAGCTTTATAATAAGTCATATTACAAAACTCTGGGTGAAAACTCTGAACAATTTAAGAGTACAGTAAAGGAAACAAGATATAGAGGCCGTAACCTCATCTACAGGCAGGCTTACAGCCATTGTTTTTTTTATATATATAGTATTTCTTTTACAGAAAATCTTAAATACAAAAGAAAGGCGAATAATTACAACATTGACCGAAGCCGTAACATCCTTATACAACACAGGGTTAAACCTGTTAAGAATTCATTTTAACATGCAGTTAAAACACTGAACAGAGCTGAGGTAATCACAGAGTCGCAACACTTAAATTCAAAATCTTAACCGTCCTAACAAACTAGCAAGGAAGGAATGCCATGGTGAAAACCAGGCTTACCAGGTAAAGCCAACCACCGAATCTTGTGCCATCCACGCCTTAAAGAGGAGCCAAATCCTGCAGCAAAAGAACAGTTTTAGTTAAAACTTTATTTTTTTTATGGATAAACTATTTCTTGAACTGGAAAGACGAAGGAATAACCTGTAACTTACCGGCGAGTTTGAAAGAAGTGCAGTCACCGTAAATAGCCTGATAACTACGAGCAGAGGAAGCGTAAACCCTTCCCTTGTCACCGAGAAGAACGAGCTGGCAGAAGCAAAGGATATCTTCCACAATGGAAGCATTGACAGTATCAAGTCGAAAGATACACTCACGCCGTGACAGGGTCAGCAATGGTGTCGAAGGGAAAAACCCTAGGTTTTTCAACAACCATATGGCCTCCAACAGCAAAATACTGACTCCCACACGATGCAGTAGACGAGCACGAAGGACTGAAGCAGCATAGAAACTACTATCAAACAGTGAAACAGCAAAAATTGGACCAGGAGGGTTCACACAGCGACCAAGCCTGAAGGCGAGGGAGAAATGGCAAATTAGGGTTGAGTCAACAACTTTATAACACCAATGCATGGCTCTGGAATGTCAATGTCGCATTTTAATATATTTCATGCAAGTGGGTCGAAGTTCTAATGTCCTACGACAAGATTCCCATTGATTGTTTTTCGAAACAAAATCATAGCATGGACATCCCTTATGGTCGCGATACCATAGTTTCACCTGCCATACATTTCACAACCAAAATGTTAGAACAATGCTTTTAAACCTTGCATAGTAAATATTAAAACTTTGCCGCATAATTATTAAAACCATGCAATATAAATATCGTTCAAGATTAAGTCTTGAAGTATTTTAGACATAGAGGATTTGATTTTAATTATAAAAGTTATAAAGATATGGGTATAATGATAAGTTATAAGTTGTTCATAAAACTTACCACTATATTGCCATTTACCCTAGTCTCAAGTGAAAAACAAGAGATATATCATTTCTTTTAAGTCTATAGGATAATGGAGTGATGTTAGGTATAGTTGTTTACAATTCTACTACTATAATGCCATAGCTTTGCACAGATGGTAAAAGACTTGTCATTCTTTCTTTATGTGACTTTAACTTGTAGAATTCAAGCTATATAACCCACAAATTTGGAGTAAGGTTACTCTAGTCCATTCTTACTTGTTGTTACCAATATAATAACAATCTCTTAATAGTCTTAGATTCCTTGTGATAACAAGTAGACTTTTGTTATCCTTCATGTTCAAAGGAGTACAAGGATTGTGTAAGTGAAGTGTATGTTAGGCAGTTTATGTAAATTATTATAACCATTCTTGTTGGTAGTATAGTCTGGAAAATCATAAACGAGTTTAATCATGATAATTTAGGACTAATTCTAAAGGTGCTTATAGATTTTATTCAATTGTCAATCATGGAAATAGAAGTAGTTTTCCAATCAAAGCAAACCCTTAAAATGTTAAGAGGAGACATGTATCAGACAGTAAACCTTGTAATTGCTGGAAATAAGAAAAGTATATACATATCGATATTATTAACTCCAGATCCTTTACAATTGAAGTTGTAAATCAAAACATATTCTAAATTTAAACTTGGCATGATGCAATAACAACGGATGAGTAAAAATTGGTCTTAATATGGTAACCCAGTTATATTTTACTGTGCTAGATAAGAAATATTATTTTATTTCTATATTTGCATTACAGTAATCTCATAAATGGACCAATACTCCATAGGGATACTTAATTATTTTATTATAAAGGAAAATAGCTATCTTATTCTCTAGTAATTTCCAACTTTCTATCAGTAAGATCTTAAGGAGATTATAGGAAGAGTTCTACCTTTAAAATCTTGATAAACCTGGCTAGCATGCTTATACTTTTACTGAATGATTTGGTATAGCAATTTATTATCTAATACTTTAAAGATTTGTTAGCAGCGACCCAAACATTACCTGTATATCTGTAAGAGAAAGAAAAACTGTTGCATTAGCTCGGAAGCTAAGTAAGCCCTGTCTGTCATGGCAATTCCCCCTTGTGGTTGCAAACAGAAAACAATCAGTAACTGACAAGAAACTCATCTTTAAATATAAGTATAATAAAAGATCATTCAGTTACAATTCTGGTAACATAAACTAATCAAACAGTTAATGACTGCATTTCATAAGATTATATGTTATTTTAAAAATTTTAAATTTTTTGGAATTTTTGGGGTTTTGGAAAACTTCCTGATATCCCACCTCTTGCTGCCTTTGTAAGCATTCCCAACCTCCCTTGACACTTCCTCGAAGGTGCAAGAGTTTCACTCCATTGTTCTACCATCCACTTAGCATACAGTTTGGACAAAAAATGTCTCCCTAGGGGATATTGTTGGCTTCACTTCAATCCCGCACCTCCTAGGTGTTGTATAGATTGACCATTGGGAAATACAAAGTGGTTTTGCATACATTTGATTGTTGTTGGAGTTTTCATTCTCCCCCAGTTTCCTTTTTATTGTGTTTTGTTCAATTTTATTTATTTCATGTGAATTCCACTAACAATATATTGCAAGATCATTTGGAGGACAACCACACACACATAGGGACTCTAAGGACTGAGGCCTTGCTGCATCCTACAAGGCTTATCCCCTTACCAAGTGGAAGAATGCACACTTGTGCAATATTTTTTCCACAATGCCGAGAAATAACATTATCCTTCCATGGTTTTTGTTCAAAATCCTTTCATCCATGAGTGTTAAGTACCAACTAGGAAAACCAGACTCACTCTCTCACCATGGGATCATTAAATGGATATTTTGTGACACCTTGAACATCATATATTTCCCTCTCTTGTGGGAAACCTTCCTAAATATTATCCAATATAATATTGAATTATTCCATAGAAGAGAAGGACCCTCTGAAAAAAAGAACAAACCACCACATCTAGAGACACCAAAATCCAAGAAGACAACCTAGCCAGCCTCAGTTTCAAGTGAAAAGAGGAATGACATCAAGGTATCGAGGAGGATGAAAAATTCCATTAAGAGATTGATAGCACAAGGTAAACATGATGAGCCCTAGGGGAAGGAAAAATAAAAATAAGTTGCAGACACCCTTCTCCAAATGGGTGAGCAAGAACGCACTCCTTCCAAGAAAAGAGCCACAATATCAAAGAGCCATCAAAATAATAAAAAGAAGAAGACGTTGGACACACAATGTTCGACTAACTTGGCGACTTAATCCATATCATATTCAGATATGTCTGAAGGGAAACCAGTTGACAATTCCAATAATTCTGAGAAGCAGCAAGTCTCAAAGTTAGAACCTTCTGAGGATAAAAATAAATAAGAGACAAGGGATCAGTAGGATATGATTGGTACCATGATGCATGGAATTCCCATGCCGAATAACACAATGAATGAAAATGTTGAGAATGATAAAGTAATATATGAATATGCTCAATACCTCAGTCTCCATGAGTTGCTTCAAGAAACGGACCAATAGATCACCAGATTGCAGAATCAATTGAAAGAAAAAGACCAAGAAAGCTTGAGATGGAAGAAACTAGCACTGACTATGAAAGCATTAGAAGATGTCAATACTAGGAATGAAGAATATGAGGTGCATAATTTAGAATAAAAACTCCAATTAGTACATAAGATGCAACATTTCAAAGACTAGCATAAAATAGTAGAATAAAATCTCATCCTTAATCAAGATTTGCAGCATCGTGAGGCTGAGTTGAAAGATGAGATAAAGGAAACAACTAAAGAAAAGGAGAGATTAAATAATGTTTTAAAATCATACAAGAGATTGTTCACTGCAAGATACCATCAAGGTTATACTCAGTCTTTTTAAAAGAAAGGTGGATGTGGTTTCAACTCGAAAGAATAAAAAAAAAATATGAATGCTTGGACACTCCAAAGGACTTCATGGACACCTATCAAGCAATAGGGGGGAGGGCCAAATACCAACTATGTGAGTTTTATCTACATAACTATATTATACCACATCTTTATAGATGGTAACCTAACCCTTAGATAGGAGATGTACATCTCATATGCCTCTACTCATGGTAACCAATGAGATAGAAGAGATGCATAGATGAGGAGATATTATGAAACATAAAAATATCGCCAATTATGGTTTAGGGTAGAAGCTCCTGCTCTTTATTTAGTTATCACATCTCATGAGTCATCAGTTTCTTATCTAGGAAACATAAATGATACCAATTTTAAAATAGAGGAAGGTGGAGACCATAGCCCATTTCAAGGAGAAGGTATCAAGGGAAAAAAAGATAGGATAAAAAAGCAAATTGTTGCCCAATGGAGAGATATTACCCCTAGGTTTCAAAAGTTAGAAATACACTCCCCTTCCAATGTTGAAAGGGAATTGTTCAAGGATGCAATATATGTTGACAATTCGGAAAAAAATGGGTTACAATGGATTAGTCTTAAATTCATTCCTCCACTCCTTCTTAATACCAATCAAAATTGGAGTGAGAATGAAGAGAAGGCCAAGTGGGAACATATCAAAGAGGATAAAGGATTCTACAAAAAGGGGGTAGTGACAAGTTATTTTGATTACAACGTTAGACCAATAGAGGAGATGGCATCTATAGATGAATCAGGAGCCATAATAGCTTGATTGCACAAGGACGCACAATAGGGTAGTTTGAGGGAGATGATGTCTCCCAATTTTGGGTATGGAAATCACCTACTTCTCCCATTTCTAAAATAATTTAGAGATTAAAAGCTGAGTAAAACAAAACAAGTTGATGATTATTTATGTGTCTTAGTTAGATTTATAAGTGATTTCAATTATTTGTCTAAGTTGTTGAATCCTTCCTTTTATTTAGCTTTATTACTCGCGAATTGCTAATGAAGTGGCCAGCTACAATCGGATTTGGCACTACAGGACTAACTCATACTTTCTTCCAAGGCAAAGCATGAAGATCATCGTATATTCCCTGTTAAGTTTAAACCAAATAGACTAGCAAGATCACTGAAAGAAGCATAATCACAAGATAGACACAGTATTTACCCTGGGAAACCCTCATGGGGTAGAAAACCCAGCAAAGCTTTCCTCAATAAGATGATCAACCAAAATACAAGATGTGCTCCCTCCTTCTTCTCCTCCTTAGCAGATCTCCCAGACAAGTGCACTACTTTTCTCAAGTGAGCGAGTGTGTCTAATGAGGAGTTCACCTCCTCTATTTATACTAACTCCTGACCACCAAAAATACCTAATGGGGCCGAACTCTGCTGGAGAAGTCTAATAACCCCTAAAACATAACATGAGGGCCGACCCCCACATGGTGGGTCTAATAACCCTAGTTACCACAACTCCTCGGAGGAATAAACATCTCCGGATACATAATAGAATCACCTTGGAGGGATGGAACATCTCCGGAATAAATAATGTACAAATATAATATTCTTAGAAGTTACAATATTCAACACTCCCCCTTAACGAGAAGGATATTATAACAACATCTGCAGGAGCAAGGAGTCATTAACTACATCATACATGATACATCTATAAATCATCGGAAGATTTCTTCAATTCATCATCATTAGTAACTCAACTAGTTACTGGAACATCAACATCATCAGAGTTGATATCACTCGATCATCAGCATCGTCATCACACGATCATCAACATCGTCATCATACGATCATCAGCATCGTCATCAGCATCGTCATCATACGATCATCAGCATCGTCATCATACGATCATCGGCATCATCATCACACGATCATATTACAGGATGATCAATCCTGCTCTCTTTAGGACATAGGTCCATGGATGATGCAATCTAGATCAAGTTCCAGAATAATCAATCCTTATCACTTTAAGACAAGTCTCATGTCTAGGGACGATGCAGTCTGTGATTCATTTAAGACAAATCCATGTCTAGGGATGATGCAATCCCGACCACAGTGCCAGTCCTTTTTCATACTGGATGTGACCTAGATTAGATCTAGGATTTATCGCCATAGAGCCAATCCTTTTTCATACTGGATGTATCACATCTACACAACCAGCCCTTTTTCATGCTGGATGTATCACATCTATAGAGCCAGCCCTTTTTCATGCTGGATGTATCACATCTACAGAGCCAACCCTTTTTCATGCTGGATGTATCGCATCTACAGAGCCAGCCCTTTTTCATGCTGGATGTATCGCATCTACAGAGCCAACCCTTTTTCATGCTGGATGTATCGCATCTACAGAGCCAACCCTTTTTCATGCTGGATGTATCGCATCTACAGAGCGAGCCCTTTTTCATGCTGGATGTATCACATCTACAGAGCGAGCCCTTTTTCATGCTGGATGTATCGCATCTACAGAGCCAACCCTTTTTCATGCTGGATGTATCACATCTACAGAGCCAGCCCTTTTTCATGCTGGATGTATCACATCTACAGAGCTAGCCCTTTTTCATGCTGGATGTATCACATCTACAGAGCCAGCCCTTTTTCATGCTGGATGTAACCTGGAACAATTCTAGGATTTGTCATGTACATTTTGAACTGAGGTCCAAGGACGATCCAGTCCTATCATGTACCTTTTGAACCGAGGTCCAGAGACGATCCAGTCTTATCATGTACCTTTTGAACCGAAGTCCAGGGACGATCCAGTCCTATCATGTACCTTTTGAACCGAAGTCCAGGGACGATCCAGTCCTATCATGTACCTTTTGAACCAAAGTCCAGGGACGATCCAGTCCTATCGTGTACCTTTTGAACCGAAGTCCAGGGACGATCCAGTCCTATCATGTACCTTTTGAACCAAAGTCCAGGGACGATCCAGTCCTATCGTGTACCTTTTGAACCGAATTCCAGGGACGATCCAGTCCTATCATGCAGTTATCAGAGACCTCATGTATACGGCTCAATTCAAAGGACCATAGTCCGAAGACGATCCAATCCCCTTACCTGTTCATTCAGGATTTTGTTCTCGGAGACATCTTGTCTGCGGATCACTTTAGGACTAAATTCCATGGATGATACAATCCTCTCATCACTATGGGTACAAGTATCTTCATCCATACAAGTACAAACATGTATCAATATATCAAGGCATCATGTAACCTCATCATCAAGACATGTAAATCAAAACATGTATCCTCATAAATAGCATCGATAAATATATCATCAAAACATGTATTCTCACTAATACATCTATCATCAAAAGCATGTATTCTCACTAATACATCTATCATCAAAAGCATGTATTCTCACTGATACATCTATCATCAAAAAGTAAAAATAGAAGAGTCCTAAATCTAAATATTTCTAAGTAACTAGGTAACCTCATCTTTGATGAGACAGACTTGTCATCAGATACTATACTACTCCCCCTTTCGAGGAGGGTCCTTTTGAACTACACCAAGCTTGTCTCGGAAGTATTCAAACTTTACTCAAGACAGAGGTTTGGTCAAGATATCAACAATTTGATCCTCAGTGCTTATATATTCAAGCTTGATAGCTCCTTTCTACACCATATCTCGTATATAAAAGTATCGGATCTCAATGTGTTTTGACTTATTGTGGAACACAGGATTTTCAGTCATCTTAATGCAGCTTTGATTATCACACATAATCACAGTGGGATCCATTTCTAAGTCAAACACTCCAAATAATAGTTTTCGAAGCCATATTGCTTCACAGCTGGCAGAACAGGTAGCTATATATTCTGCTTCAGCAGTACTGAGGGCCACACTAGATTGTTTCTTGCTGAACCATGAGATCATGGCAGATCCAAGACCGTAACATCCACCTGAAGTACTTTTTCTATCTGAGACACTCCCTGCCCAGTCAGAATCTGAGTAACCATGTAATCTGAGTTCATGACCTCCGAGATAATATAGACCAAAATCTAATGTACCTTTTAGGTACCTCATTACATGCTTTGCAGCTATTAAGTGAACCTTTCTAGGTTCCACTAGATACTGACTTAGGGTATTTACAGCAAAGCATATATCAGGCCTAGTATTTGTTAAATACATCAACGACCCGATAATTTTTCTATATAGAGTTATGTCCACTAAATATGATGAATCATTAACTAATAACTTCAAGTTGGAGTCCATGGGAGTGGCCATGGATTTACACTCCAACATATCAAATCTTTTGAGAATCTCCACAGTATACTTACCTTGATTTAGAAAGATTCCTTTTGGTTCTTTCCATACTTCTAAACCTAAGAAGTAGTGCATTAATCTGAGATCTTTCATCTCGAATTCTGAAGAAAGATTCTTCTTGCTTTCAATAATTTGTTTCTCATTTCCGGTTAGAAATAGATCATCTACATATAACAACAATATAACTGGTTCATCATCCATCACTTTGAGATAAAGATTGGGGTCAGCTTTACTTTTGGTAAATCCCATGCTTGTTAGGAAATTGTCAATCCTTCCGTACCAATCCTTGGGAGCTTTCTTTAATCCATATAATGCCTTTTTCAGTTTGCATACATGGGTCCTTCCGTCCTTGACCTCAAACCCTTGTGGTTGTTCTATGTATACTTCTTCTTCAATTACACCATTCAGAAAAGCTGTCTTAACATCCATTTGGTGTAATTTCCACTTCATCATGGATGCAAGTGCCATGATAGTTCTAATTAAAGTATACCTTGCAACTGGTGCAAATGTTTCTTCATAGTCAATTCCCTCCTTCTGAGAGAATCCTCTGGCTACAAATCTTGCCTTGTATTTTTCAATGCTACCATCTGCAGCATGTTTTATCTTGAAAATCCATTTGGAAGAAACCACACTTTTATCTTTTGGTTTGGGAACTATATCCCAAACATCATTTTTCATTATTGACTGATATTCTTCTGTCATTGCTTCTACCCATTCTTTCTTCTGAGCTGCCTCTTCATAGCTGGTAGGTAGTTGATCCACAAGATCACACATCAAGGCCATATAGTTGGACACTAGCTTTGGTTTCTTTCTTTCTCTAGTGGAGCCTTCAGGAGCTCCATATCTTTCAGCCCCTTGAATAATATCTCTAGCCCATGCTAGCCTTCTTTTCTTAGATAAGTCTGTAATAGGAGGTTCTTGTGGTTCCAACATGTCATGATCCTCAGGTGAATCATCTTCAGGAATGGGTACAGCCTCTATGATTCTGGGAGATGTATCTTCTTCATAGATTTCTTCAAGTTGGCACTTTCTGGATTTCTTGAGAGCTGCTTCTTCATCAAATGTTACATCTCTACTTATTTCTATGTGATGAAAACATGGAATGTAAATTCTGAAGGCTTTGGATGATTCACAATAACCAACAAATATTCCCTTCTTACCAGAAGGGTCCAACTTGGTTCTCTTTTCTTTTGGAATGTGGATGTACACAGGACACCCAAATATTTTAAGATGACTTACCTCAGGCTTCTTTCCTGTAAACACTTCTTCTGGAGTTTTGAAATCAAGAGCACTATGAGATAATCTATTTTGCACATATACTACTGTCTTGGCTACTTTAGCCCATAGATACATGAGAAGATCTGGGTCATGTATCATAGTCTTCACAGCTTCCATGATTGTTCTATTTTTCCTTTCAGCCACCCCATTTTGTTGGGGATTATAGGGAGTAGTTAGTTCCCTTTTAATTCCAACTTCTTTACAAAAGTCTTCAAAGTCCTTTGAGGTATATTCTCCGCCATTATCTATTCTGAGAATCTTGATTCTCTTTTCTAAGAGATTTTCTATTAGAGCCTTGAACTCTTTGAATTTTCCAAAGACTTCATTCTTACCTTTTAGGAAGTATATCCAAGTTTTCCTTGAATAGTCATCAATGAATGAAAGATAGTATTCAAACCCACTTAGAGAATTAGTGGGCATTGGTCCACATACATCTGAGTGTATTAGCTCCAAAATGTTCTTAGTCTTTTTTTCACTCTTTGGAAAGGGATTCTTGACATTCTTCCCTTTCTTACATCCTTTGCATGAGCCATCATGATCAGCTTTCAAATTTGGTAATCCTATGACTACCTTGCTTACATAGGGTTTGCTTTATAGTTAATGTGAGCTAATCTTATATGCCATAGCTCACTGGGGCTAGAGATCTCATGAGCAAGGGCAACTTCTGGATGACCCTTGAGCTTATAGAGACCTTTTTCTTCTTCACCAATGACAACTGCATCTTTAATTGACTTTCCTTTGGATTACATGATTACTTGTCCATCTATGAAAACCACTCTAAAACCTTTCTTATCTAGTGCTGAGATAGAGAGTAGGTTCTTCTTTAAACCTGGTACATATAAGATGCCTTTCATCTTCAAAGGTGTTCCAGAATCTAGCTTGTAGCTAGCTTCACCAATTCCTTTGATGGGATATTGGTAGTCATCTCCTAGAGATACCTTTTGTGTAGAAGACTTTTCTTCAAGATTTGAGAAAGTCTTTCTTTGACCTATCATGTGCTTAGAAGCACCACTGTCAATGAGCCATGTATCTTCTCTAGGAGATACAGATCCAGAGAGTGCAGAGAATAGGACATATTCTTCTGGATATTCTTTCTTCACCTTATATCTTTTCTTTTTAGGCCTTACCTCTACCTCTTCTTCTTCTTCTTCTTCTTCTTCCTCTTCTTCTTCTTCACTATCATTTTCCGCCATATGTGCATGGTGTCTTTTGTGGACAAACTTCTTCTTTTGTGAAGGACAAACTCTGGAGATGTGTCCTATTTTATGACAACTGTAGCATTTGACTGTGGAAAGATCTCTTACTGGAATTGGTCCTTTTCTCTTTTTAGGTCTAGAGAAGTGTTGAGATCCTTTGTGGTCAACTTTCTTGAGATGACCCATTCTTCTTCTTTTGGTATGGGTGGCCAAAGCTTGGTCATCCTCTTTGAGAAGAGATTCTCTATTGGCTACCCTAGCTTCTTCTTGAACACAATCCTCCCATACTATATCAAACTTCAATCTCTCTTTTCTGGCACACATGGTTTGTATGAATGATTCCCAAGGTCTAGTGAGACCATTGAGAGCAGTCATCACAATTTCATCCTCATCAAGAGTATCACCAATTGCATCTAGTTGCTCCTTGATTTGTGAGACCCTTGAGAAGTAGTCTTGAATGGATTCTCCTTTGTGCATCTTGGTACTCTTCAATTGAGTCCTTAGGTTCATCTTCCTATTGATGTTCTTTCCTTCATACATTCTTCCTAGGGCATCATACATTTCCTTTGGAGTCTTCTTGGAGGCCACTTGGGGAATCAAGTGGTCTTTAATAGAATCAGCTATGATTCTCTTTTCCCCAATCAAATCCTTTCTATGCTTTTCTTTGGCTTCATCTCCTTCTGGTTCTGCAACTTCATCCTTGATATAATGAGCAAGATCATTTTCTTCAAGAATGAGACCAATTCTGTATTTCCATGCCCGGAAATTCTCTATACCTTCTAGCTTGTCCTCAAGCTTAGTGTTTGGAGCCGTCTTCTCTTGGGGGAGTCCAAGAGACAGAGAGTACTTATCTAAAAAGTTACCTTTTACTTTTCCGGATCCTGAGACGGAAATTTATCCCACTTTTGGTAGAATTAGGGTTTGACTTTTCTGGAGTTCTACCCAACCAAAAAGTTCGATCTAGGGCTCAAAATATTTGTCTTGAGAAGGACTATCCAACCATGTAATCAAATTTCAACAATACCAACTTTTTGCTGAGACCAATTTCTGGTTTATCGCACTTTTGGTAGAATTAGGGTTTGACTTTCCCGGAGTTCTACCCAACCAAAAAGTTCGATCTAGGGCTCAAAAGATTTGTCTTGAGAAGGGCTATCCACCCATGTAATGAGATTTCAATAATACCAACGTTTTGCTGAAACCCTAAACTTCACCGGAGAGAGAGAGAGAGAGAGATTCTTACCTTGTGAAAGATGTCCTATTCAGTCTAGCTCTGATACCATGTTAAGTTTAAACCAAATAGACTAGCAAGATCACTGAAAGAAGCATAATCACAAGATAGACATAGTATTTACCGTGGGAAAGCCTCATGGGGTAGAAAACCCAGCGAAGCTTTCCTCAATAAGATGATCAACCAAAATACAAGATGTGCTCCCTCCTTCTCCTCCTTAGCAGATCTCCCAGACAAGTGCACTACTTTTCTCAAGTGAGCGAGTGTGTCTAATGAGGAGTTCACCTCCTCTATTTATACTAACTCCTGACCACCAAAAATACCTAATGGGGCTGACCTCTCCTGGAGAAGTCTAATAACCCCTAAAACATAACCTTAGCGCCGACCCCCACATGGTGGGTCTAATAACCCTAGTTACCACAACTCCTCGGAGGAATAAACATCTCTGGATACATAATAGAATCACCTCGGAGGGATGGAACATCTCCGGAATAAATAATGTACAAATATAATATTCTTAGAAGTTACAATATTCAACATTCCCAAGGCTCGAGTAAAGTAATAAACTCTTAGTCAAGTTTTGAGATGAAGACCCATTTTTGTGAGGTTATCTTTCCCAATGCACAGTATGATTACAGCTAGATTATACATTACTTGACACTTATCCAATGGATCTCAACGATTATGAGAAGAACACCAATAGGAGGAATAGACCCCGAGCACCATTTGGATCAAGAAAACTGCCACAATGCGAAGACTACTCCTAAATCATCTTTGAATGATTAACTATGCATGACATGATTGTAATACCCCTAGTTTTGACTTGGAATGTATTTATCCATATTATGCAAATGATGCAAATGTGCTAGTGCGAATTCCTAGTGCGGAGCTCAAGGCCAAGGCCCAAATAGTGAATGTTTAGGCATGTATGATGTTTATATTTCATTGGGACTCTTTAATTGGCTTTTATGCTGATTTGGAATATTATGTAAATATTAGGTGCATAAATAATATAATGGTCCAAAACTGGTTGTGTAAATAGAACCAAAAGGGGCTATGATTTCACCAAGGGGAAGAGGAATGGGGTCCATGGGTGACTAAATCCTATGCTGCCATGTGTCGACCCTAGAACTCACACCTAAATTCTGTCATGTGTTGAGAATAAGCCAAATATCTCATTTTTGACCATTTTCCAATCATTAATGCATGTGTGGGGTTGGTGGGAAAAGTCACCTCATGTAGTTATTGTAGTATGGACTGACTGCACTTTTGTGACAGTTTTTTCATGACATAAGTCAGTTTGTAGCTGCCAGGAGTCCTTTCCCTAGTGCCAGAAGTTATGTCAGTTGTCTTGTCACCATTTCCTCATATCATTTGGAGTCAACCCTCATTTGTCTCATTCTCTCATACAGGTTTAGAGGTTGCAGAGATCTCCATTGTTGTCCACGAATTTACCATGTTGTTGTGAACCCGAAAATTTGAATTTGGAGACATGGTTGCAGATTTGGAAGTGGGTATTGTGGTTGTAGGTGAGCATAGAGGTTGGGCAAGCTAGGAACCCTTACCCTGAGTTTTGTTGCTTGTAGGTGCTTGGGAAGCCATATATTGAGGCTGTAAGTGGTTCTATAGAAGCCAATACCCGGTTGGACTTCTTCTATGCACACACTAGAAGCACCCAGCAAGATGGGTCGCCCAAGAGAACCGTGGATCGGTGAAGGGGATGCCTGAGCAAGAAGGGTGTTATGCGGGGCAGGTATTGTGGAAGCCAAGGCTGTGAGGGCTGTGTGCGATCCTTGTAGAGCTCTGTATGAGCATTTGGCTAAGCACATAGAGAAGAATTGTTTTTGGGCTGTGAGATAGAACCCCGTAGGTATTTCCTTCGCCCTGGTGGCCTCATAGCCCAGCTTGGGGGTGGCCTCACCAACAGAAAGAGTATATGTTGGATTGTGTGCTTATGGTTGGGTGGAAAAGCGCTCTTACACAACCAGTTGCTTAGATTTACATTGGATAAAGATAAATATTTTATGTGTTTAAATATGGAAATGTTTTATTTGATGCCTGTAATGTTTATGGTTGTAATTTCACATTAGATGTGTGTGTGGATAGATTTGAATTCCGATGTGCATGTTTTATTTACATTTCTGCACACATTGCCTTGTTGAAAAATGTATTATGAACTTGGGGCAAAATTTGAAAGCCCAGTTTTGGCCGACGTCCCCTCCCGATGGTCGGATTGGGTGAGGGGGACGTTACAACGATTCAAGTAGACTAGGAGTTAGATTATTTACGATTTCTAAATAATTATGTATTTAAAATAAATATCCCAACATTATAAGGTTCGACACCCTTAGTAACACTTTTGCATTCCACTGTGATAAGACATACTAATACATTTTTTTACCGTCTACATGTTCATTGATAAGTGATTTGATTTACATTTACCTTTAGTTTATCTACGTTCTTGTTCTTCCTTGGATCAGGGCACATCCAAGGTTAGTGCAGGAATTTATTTTTGTTAGTTTAATTTTGTCATTTATGTGAATTTAGTTTAAACAGTGTGACTGTTGCAGATTTCCTATAGTTTGTAGAAGTGCCCGTGTTTTCCAATTTGGGCATTATTTACAATTTGGTTATGCACCAGAGTTATAAAACTGTTTTATGAATGCAAGTTTGAGTTTGAATTTATTTCCATTTACATACGATCCTATGTTTCCAAGTTTAGTATATCTAAGAGATCTTTGCTTGAATGACAACTTGCATGAAGGTTTAGGCTATAAAATTATCCGTATTTGGAAGATTGTAGTAGAAGTATTGGGATGCTTTGCTAACAATTTTGACATGAATGTGAATTGTCTTAATGCTTTGTACATGACATTGATGATAAAGGATATTGGATGCTAAGTAGGAGAATTGGAACTTATTCCCTTGCAACCCCTAGAATTAATTGATTTTCCCTTTGATTTTTATGATAAGATTAGAATCTTGAATATTTTGGTTGATTAGAGTATGGTTGAATACTAATAGGTATAGTTATATATTTTTGAAGTTGCATATATTCTGTAGGACCCTCACAAGTTTGTATGGATCCGTAGGTTGATAATTAAATTAAAGGTTTAGATACAACATTCTTGTTGTTGTCTTGTACCAACGATATGCATTATTATTGTTGATTGATAAATCCCATCAACAACCTTGGATTGAAGTCAACCTTCCTTGAAAGTCAACTATGGTTTAAGTCAAATATGGTTTAAGTCAAATATGGATTGAAGTCAACCTTGGATTGAATTCAACCATGGATTGAATTCAACCTTATACTGAAGTCAACCCTTCATAAGAGACAACTATGGATTGGAGTCAACTATGGATTAAAGCCAATCATGCATTGAAGTCAACCTTGGATTGAATTCAACCTTGTATTGAAGTCAACCATGGATTGAATTCTACCTTGCTTAAAAGTCAACTATGGATTGAAATCAACTTTGATTTAAAGTAAACTATGGATTGAATTCAACCACGGTTCAAAGCCAATTAACCACTTTTAAAAATGTGGTTCTATATTGAAGTCAACCATGGTTCAAAGCCAATTAACCACTTTTAAAAATGTGATTTTGGATTGAAGTCAACCATGGTTCAAAGTTGACCTTGGATTGAATTCAACCATTGATTGAATTCAACTATGGATTGAAGTCAACCATGGAGTGAAGTCATTAATGTTAATATTATTGATGGATTGAAGTCAACAATTGGATTGAAATCAAACTTGAAGGAAACCTTGATGTGAAGTCAACCTTGGATTGAAGTCAAACTTTCTTAAAATTCAACTATGGATTGAAGTCAACCATGGATTGAAGCCAACCATGGATTGAAGTCAACCTTGCCTAAAAGTACAACTATGGATTGAAATCAACTTTACTTAAAATTCAACTATGGATTATAGTCAACCATGGTTCAGAATCAATTGACCACTTTTAAAAGTGTGGCTCTACAATGAAGTCAACCATGGTTCAATGTCAACCTTGGAATTAAGTCAACCATTGTTTGAAGTCAAATATGGATTGAATTCAACCATGGAGTGAAGTTATGAATGCTAATATTATTGATGGATTGAAGTCAACCATTGGATTGAAGTCAACCTTGGATTGAATTCAACCTTGATGTGAAGTCAACATTGGATTGAAGTCAACCTTGGATTGAAGTCAACCATGGATTGAAGTCACCCTTGGAAGGAAGTCAACCTTGGATTGAATTCAACATTGAAGTGAATGTAATATTGAAGTCAACCATGGATTGAATTCAACCTTGGATTGATGTAACCTTGGATTGAAGTCAACCATGGATTGAATTCAATCTTGGATTGAAGTCAACCTTGAATTCAACCTTGGATTGAAGTCAACCTTGAATTCAACTTTGGATTGAATTTAACCTTGCTTAAAAGTCAACTATGGATTGAATTCAACCATGGTTCAAAGTCAATCAACCACTTATAAAAATGAGGTTCTAGATTTAAGTCAACCATGGTTTAAATTCAACCTTGGATTCAAGTCAACCATGATGCATTGAAGTCATTAATGTTAATATTATTAATTAAATTCAATCTAATGTTAATATTCAATCTAATGTTAATATTATTATTAAATTCAACCTTGGATTGAAGTCAACTTTAGAATGAAGTCAACTATGGATTTTAAAGTTTAAATATGCCACTTGATATATGCCTATGGATTGAATTCAACCTTAGATTTAATTCAACCTTGGATTGAAGTCAACCTTGGATTGAAGTCAACATTGGATTAAATTCAACCTTTGATTGAATTCAACCTTGGATTGAAGTTAACTATGGATTCAAGTCAAGTGTGGATTGAAGTCAACCTAGGAGTGAATTCAACCATGGATTGAAGTCAACCAGTATTAAAGGTCAATTATGGATTGAATTCAAACTTATATTGAAGTCAACCA
Source organism: Larix kaempferi (assembly GCA_027924585.1). Lineage (NCBI taxonomy): Eukaryota > Viridiplantae > Streptophyta > Pinopsida > Pinales > Pinaceae > Larix > Larix kaempferi. The sequence continues at coordinate 6,060,930 of BSBM01000391.1, forward strand.
TAGATTGAAGTCAACCATGGTTTGAATTCAATGTTGAATTGAAATAAACCTTGCTTAAAATTCAACTATGGATTGAATTCAACCATGGATTGAAGTTAACCAAGGATTGAATTTAACCTTGGATTGAAGTAAACCATTGGATTGAAGTCGAACTTTGATTGAATTCAACCTTGCTTAAAAGTTAACCATGAATTGAAGTCAACCTTGCTTAAAAGTCAACTATGGATTGAAGTCAACCATGGTTCAAATTCAATCAACCACTTATAAAAGTGTGGTTATGGATTGAAATAACCATGGTTCTAAGTCAAACTTAAATTGAATTCAACATTGTTTAAAAGTCAACCATTGATTGAAGTCAACCTTGCTTAAAAGTCAACTATGGATTGAATTCAACCATGTTTCAAAGCTAACCAACCACTTTTATAGGTGTGGTTGTGGATTGAAGTCAGCCATGGTTCAAGCACTTACATCTGCAACTCTGGGGATATTATCTGTATTTTGGGTTTGCGAATAAGATAGGCAAACTCAAGTTTTGGCTCTGCAAATATTGAAAGAGATAAGCAAACATTCAATTGACAAGGGAACATTCTCAATCTGGGGTGACTACTGTAAATTTGGTAATGTTTTGGTGTAACTAACGTAAATGTTGTGGTAATGTTTTGGTGTAAATGTTGTGGCCAATATTCATTTGTTAAGGACACAAGTCATGCTTTTTTATGGAATCAAATAGGGAAATAAATATTTTCTAAACAGAGTTTGAATAATTTTTAATATTGTATCAATAAATAATGAAATGATGGTAATTGGATATTGCGTAATAATGTGACCAAAACAATTCAAAGTGTGTTACCCTAGCCCCCTCGCCCAGGTCGCGTGAAGAATTTTGATATTTCCATAGGTTTCTTTCTATGTCAATTATTCATTCTAGTATTTTTCCTTCCTTGGATTTCACTTGCAAGGGTTTTAGGCACAGTTTGATATAATAATATGATTTAATTATAATGCTTATAAAAGTTGTGTACACAAGACTTTATACACGGTGCTATCAATCACTATATCACTCTAATCAGGAGGCTTATTTTCTAATAAGATTAAAAACTCATTCATCACTTGTTAATCACTCTAATAAGGAGGTCTAATAAGGAGGTTTATGTGGTTGGTGATCATAAGCTTTTTTACTCAAACCAGGTTGGTTAAATGTTTGGATACTAAATAAGTTTTTAATAGCATATTAAAAAAGTAAAAATTAAAAGGTATATGGATAATTTAATGTTTAGCCTTTGTTTAAAAGCAAGCTATCTTCACAACACTAAGTGGTTGGTTGTGTTTATCAGCTTTCATGGGCCACTTTACTTGTGTTTGTGCTAGTTTTACATCGATAGGTGTTTTTATTTTAGAATTTTTGGTGGACTAGAGCCTATGCTTTTCCTAGATTGCACAAGGATGAGACAAGTGTACTGTTCATTTAGTGTAACTACCATGACCTATCTATGCTCACCACCCACAAGTTAAGTGGCTGTGACAGTAGAATTTGGGCTAGACTAGCTCCTATCCTTTTCCTAAATTGCACAAGGATGAGACAAGTGTACTATCAAGATTCATTTTATTGTAGTTGTTCCATATTTGAAATAAATAATTAAAAAAATATCAAAAATTACTAGCAACTAAGGCATGGATAACTTGTACTTGAAGCATGGTTAACTCTTAAGGACAATTTAAAATTATCAATGACAAAATACAGATTTCCGAATTGGATTTCTTTTAACAAATTTATTAAACATGATCCACAAATAGTTCCACATCTAGAGTGGCGATAAACGACTAAATACAGATTTCCAATTTGAAGTTTGTCGTGTCATCGGCATTATGCTGCATAATTTTATGCATCTGTGTACTAAGACACTACAGGTGCCATGGCCCTTTATGAACTTTTCCCTTCTTCCAACGAATTAACACTCTTGCCCTTACCCTCCTGCTTCGTACTATCAAATCCCTAACTGCTCTCTCTACTTTCTCTTTTCATATGAATCCATCGCTTTCCTTGTTTGCTTCAATCGCCACCTTAAAGTCATTTACCAGTAGAAACCTATTAATCCTCTGCTCAGCGAAAAGAGGCCAACTGATCAGCCCCATTCGATTGAAGAATAGGTGGGTGGGTTTACATTCAATGGGGATGGATTTTCTTTCATTCCATTTGTTCTTTCTTTCTTATATTGTCTTATCATTGTCCCAATATGAAGTGGTGCCCTTCCTTTTAGTGCCTCTCCCTAGCCTTTGTGCCCTTCCTTAAGAAGATAAGATAGTTTTCAACGATTTATTAGCTACCAAATTTACCAAGCATCACCAAATTCTCATAGTACCGAATATACCAAGCATCACCTACTGAATTTCAGACAAACTTTCTTTTTGGTTATGGGCCTTGGAACCATTTCTCTAGACAGTTTGAAAGTGCTCTCCTCTGGCTACCACATACTTGGAGCTACTAATTTTGGTAAGATGTTATTTTAAATTTTTTTTTTTAATTTGATAATAATCTAAAAACAAATTTTAATGAAACTAGTCTGTGTTTTTTCTTAAACATGAAATTGTTTTTGATATTTTGATATTGAATGGGGTTAACACTTGTGACTAGACAAATGTATGGAAACAAAGTTTTGTTGTGGGAGGTTCCCAATCCCACTTTTTCAATACTTCCAAATACAATTTATAGGTCTTGTTGCTAAAAGCTTTTCACTTATCTATTCACATTTTTTAAAATTATTTATTTGATATATGTTAAAACCTAATAACATTTTATTATTCTTGTAGTCTTAGTAATTGGTTGAAACAATTACTTTTAGGGCTAGTGCAAGCTAATGCTGGCCACTCATGATGCGTTAGTCGCAATGGACTTCTGGAAAAACAAAAATCTGAACGTCAAAAAGAAATATTAGAGCTACCTACACAACTTTTTGGAATATGGCACAAGAAGATCAAACGAAGAAAATCAGATTACCTTCTGGAATATATAAATGTTATTTATGGAAATTAAGTATAACTCCCAAAAAATGGGGTTATCCTAAGGTTGGTATGTTATTTTTTTAAGAAAATATAATGAATATGTTTGCATTAGCCCTTTGGTTCAGTATTCAAATGGTGGATTTTTGTTAAAAAAATTATATACAGTCGTATATAACAGGTCGTTCTAGTGCAGCATTATTTTTCCATATTTATTTATGTTAATTTTATTTATTTTTTAATTAAGGAAGTCATCCCATCCCTAAAATGATTAGGCTGAGCGTTAGCCCTCGATATCATGGTCGTAACCTAATCAATCAACAATTTTTTTTTTTTTTGATGTATGTTTTTGTGTGTACTTATGTGGGTTCTTTTCCGTTTTCAAAATAGGTGAGCCAGTAAAAAGTTATAGGAGGAAGAAATAACCTACTCTTTGTGTAAGATTAACGTTAGTGCAATTGAAATGAACTAAAAAATAGGAACAAATAATAGTTTTAATAAAAAATTACATATTCGGAATCTGCACACATAGTTCTACAAGTGTGTGCAATTTCATTAGTAGTGGAAAAGTGTAGCATACATAGAATCATGCTCGAAACATAAGAAGTTATAGAATAAGATGTATTTTTTTATATTATTATATGTATTTTGGCAACCCGAACCTAAAACCATAGCAGCCAAGTCATCCACCACATTGGTGGGAAACGAATTACCTGCCAAAAATTGAAAACTAAACTAGCGCATGCATGTGTATTTAAAAAGCGCGCACACACACAATGGCGCGTACGGGTCCAAATGCGCATATGCGCAAAATGGCGCGTGCACGTTGTTTTCATTAAAGTTTGAAATTTGTCATAGTGATTAAATAATTTTATAAATTATATATTTTTAAATAATTAATAATGTTTTAAATTGAATTAAATTAAATTTATATGATGATGAGGAGGAGGAGGAGGATGGGGATGATGATGATGATGTTGATGATGATGATGGGGATGATGATGATGAGGATGATGGGGATGATGACAATGATGTTGATGATGATGATGAGGATGATGGGGATGATGACGATGATGTTGATGACAAGAATGAGGATGATGATGCTGATGATGACGAAGATGATTATGATGATGATGATCATATTCGTCATCATCAACATCATCATATTCATCTTTGTACTCATCTCCATCATCATCCATCATCTTCATCATCATCATCTTCGTCATCATCATTATTATCAATGATGATGATGAAGAAGATGACGATGATGAAGATGCTGATGATGATGTTGACGATGATGATGACGATTGAAAATGATGATGATGATGAAGAAGAAGAAGATGATGATGATGATGATGATGATGATGATGCTAACAATGATGATGATGTTGATGATGTTGATGATGATGATGATGGGGATGAGGATGAGGAGGAATTGGGTGATAACGATGATGAAGATCATGATGATGATGATGATGATGATGAAGATGAAGATGATGGATGATGATGAAGATGATGACGATGATGATGATGTTGATGATGAAGATGATGGCCAAGATGATGATGGTGATGATGATGGTGATGGGGATGATGACGAGGAAGTGGGTGATAATGATGATGATGATGATGATGATGATGGAGATGATGATGATGACGAGGACGAGGATGATGATGATGATAATATTCGTCATCATCAGCATCATCATCTTCATCTTCATACTCATCTTCATCATCATCATCATCATCATCATCATCATCTTCGTCATCATCATCATTATCAATGATGATGATGAAGAAGATGATGATGATGTTGACGATGATGATGACGATTGAAGATGATGATGTTGACGATGATGATGACGATTGATAATAATGATGGTGACGAAGAAGATGATGATGATGATGATGGTGATGACAATGATGATGATGTTGATGATGATGAGGAACAGGGTGATGATGACGATGATGATGATGGAGATGATGATGATGATGATGATGATGATGATGATGTTAATGATGAAGACAATGACCAAGATGATGACGAAGATGATGATGGGGATGAGCATGAGGATGAGGATGAGGATGATGATGAGCAAGTGGGTGATGATGATGATGATGATGATGATGACGATGATGATGATGTTAATGATGAAGATGATGACCAATATGGTGATGATGATGATCATGGCGATGATGATGATGGGGATGAGGATGAGGATGGTGATGATGATGAGCAAGTGGGTGATGATGATGATGATCATCATATTCGTCATCATCAACATCATCATCTTGATCTTCGTACTCATCTGCATCATCATCCATCATCTTCATCATCATCATCATTGATAATGATGATGATGATGAAGATGATGATGATGATGTCATCATTGATAATGATGATGATGACGAAGATGATGATGAAGATAATGGATGATGATGAAGATGATGATGATGACGTTGATGATGATGATGACGATGATGATGGTGTTGATGATGAAGATGATGGCCAAGATGATGATGGTGATGAGATGAGGATGGGGATGATGACGAGGAAGTGGGGGATAACGATGATGATGACTATGGAGATGATGATGATGACAATGACGAGAATGATGATGATGAGGATGATGATGACAAAGATGATTATGACGATGAGGAGGAGGAGGAGGATGATGAGGATGATGATGGTGATCATATTTGTCATCATCAACATCATCATCTTCATCTTCCTACTCATCATCATCATCATCATCTTCATCATCATCATTATTATCAATGATCATGATGAAGAAGATGATGATGATGATGAAGATGATGAAGAAGATGAAGAAGATGATGGATGATGATGATGTCGATGTTGATGATGAAGATGATGACCAAGATGGTGAGGAGGAGGAGGAGGATGAGGATGATGATGAGGAAGTGGGTGATAACAATGATGATGATGGTGGTGGTGATGATGATGATGATGAGGATGATGATGATGATGTTGACGATGATGAAGATGATTATGATGATGATGAGGAGGAGGAGGAGGAGGCTCCTTGTAGAGGGATAGTGTCATGGATTCTATGTGTTATTGATGAAGCGTGAGGTCTAGAATTTTCAATTAAGGCCCAGATGGAATTCAATTGAGCTAAATATGTTTCAATAAGATCTCGAGGAACCAGTTTTCATTCTTCGATGATGTTCAATGCTTTTCAACATATCCACGGTCTGGCATGGTAGGCTGAGGATGAATTCATGGCATTTGATCTTTAAAAAATATGTGTTTTGTCAAAATGAAATTCAAATTGCCTCTTTGATGAATCCTCCTCTATAAGACTTCATTTATTGCATGAATGTCACAGACTCATGGAAACTCTAAAAAACACTCAATGGCATGCAACTATAACCACAAACCAAGCAGAGGTTGATTTTATGCATTGATATAGAGAGGTGGCAGTAGGCACATAATATGGAGAAACAATGAGTTAGAAAAAACATTTGGACCCAAGTACCACAATGCTTATTAATAAAATTTTAAAAAACAATTTTTGGCTCAGGAATTGTGGTTTATCACCACGTTTCTCTTCGACACTCACCATCAAAATACGTATAAAATAACACGTCTTTACATCCTCTTCCATTTAAATCCTCATCGCATAGTAATAAATAAGGATTATTATGCATGCGCATAGACAATGTCAATCCTCACCTTACAATGTCAATTGGGTCAAGGCGCATAGACAACCATAAATTATCAAATGTGTCAAAGAGTAAGCCCTTCCAATGAAAATGAAGACCAACCCTTCAAACTTCATCACCGAGTCCAATTTATGCAAATATTTTCGAAGTGGGGGAAGGTTTGGCATTAAATGGTGTAAACGTTGGGGAATAAATGGTTTAAATGTTATACAAGGGCTCGTGCACGGGTTTGGGCGTGTGCGCTCTCCTCACGTGTATGCGCGAAAAACACATGTGCACGCATTTTAACATGCGTGCGCGGCCCTATTACTAGTTTTAAAAAAATAGAGTTATATGTTTCCTGGGAATTCTACCAAAAACACGGGTTTCACTTCTTTCATGGGTTTCAAGATCTCACAGGTTTCTCATTGGCTCACACTCATTAATATTTTGGACACTCTTTGATCTATTGGACACAAAATCACCCTTGGAATCTATCAAACATCTTCAGTGGTCTTGGAATCTATTGGATTCATTCAAGCTACTAGTTTCCATTGCAAGTGGAGATCATTTCTATAGAGGTATGGTGAATTGTAAATGAGTCTTTTCATTCACAAGATTTGAGATGAGCCCATGCCTTTTTGTTTTTGTCATATTCCCACAACAATATCCATGCATAGACAACAATGAATTTGACAAGAATATTTCCCAAGTTCACATCTAAAAAAACTCATATGAGCACTAGACAAGATGAAGTATGCAACCTCCTCATTGTGTAATTAGTTCCCAAGTTAATTTTGTTCTTTTCACCTCATATTATGCTAGCAAAAAAAACCACACACTCACTAAACATAACTAAAAATATCACTTCGACTCATCCACAAAACCTCAACTCTCTCATCTCTTATTCAATACCATTGTATGGAATGAGGATATCTGTAAGTATATGCACCTTTCCTTTCTCTATGAATCCAAATATGATCATATTCATCCATATTTACCATCCTTACAATATCCCCTCACCTTTAATAATGATTTTTTTTCCAAAAACCAAGACTTTCCCACTTCATGCTCTATTCAACATGATGATTGTTGGTATAGTCTCTAGTTCCCCACTCTCCAACACCTCCCCACCCTAGATATTGCACATTGAAAGGTCAAATTATATTCCCCCTAATCACCCTTCCCAAGACCATGATCCTTGTTAGAAACCTTTGCATCCTCCTTAAGGTTTTGCACAAAACAAGGTATACATTCAGTCTATTGTGATGCATTGTTGAATTCAACCATGGGTATTTTAAACTCAAAATCACATTGTATCATCTCAAGGTTTATAGATCTAAGGAAATAGTTTGTTGTTGTTTTTTCAACTCCTTAATGTGTTATATAACCTAGTAATTTACAATGGTAAAGGTGTTAGGAACCTATGTCAACCCTTCTCTTTACTATGTTAGTATATTGTTGTTGGACGCATATGCTTTGTAAGTCGTCCCGTAGTATTTGTTGATCCGTAGTTTATATTAGCCCATAGTATTGACCCATAGTATTGGACGCATATGCTTTGTAAGTCGTCCCGTAGCATTATATGTCCCATGGTTTTGACTCATAGTATTGGGCATAGACTTAGTATATAAGTGTGTGTTGAGGTCATTGAAGGCACCGTGAAGTTAATTGTATTGAGCTTGTTCAAAGGAGGTTTCCCCCTCGAAGTGGCCCGTGATCAATATAAAAGTGATTTCGAGTTTTATTATTTCTGATATCTTGTGTATTTGCATTAATTAATTATTGCAGGTTCTTCACATCTGGTATCAGAGCACTTTCTTGGGCTCGTTGGGTGGAATTTCTGCCAAAAAAAAATTTCGCATCTATTGCAGCTTCGGATTTGGAAATAATCCATATCTGCTTAACTGTGGGAAGTACTTGGGCATAAGCCCTAAAACTCATTATGAGGAGTACCATAGGAACCCCGAAGTAGCTGGCCCATTGAGAGGACCTGCCAGCGAAAAGGGCAATGACCCCTACCTGATTGACTAGTTCCCACTGGTGAGGTAAACCAAGAGTTGTCGTTTGTGGCAAAGCAGTTATCAGTTTTACCTGAGCCGTGGAGTGAGGGGTACTGCCCTAATACACAAGCCGTCAGACAACATTGGTGGCTGAGTGAAACACCTGAACTGTTAGGAAGCCGTACATACCTGGGGTCCATATCTATTTTCAGTTGAACTGTTGCCGATCACTTTTGCTCCAGATCCAGCTATTTCAGATCTATTCTGAAAGTCATTCTAGATCTAGTCTCCGTTTCAGATCTAGCTGTTTTCGATCCCTTCCACACCTTTGTAGATCCATCGGTTGCGGATCCCTTCCACACCGCTGTTGCTGATCCATTTCTGAAAGAAAAAAAAGAAAAAAAAAGTTATAAAATTCAGTTTTTTCTCCATTTCTCCCTTGTTTTCACTCTGTTTCCCTTGAAATTGGAACCCCTACCATACCATTCTGCATCTTTCATTCCTAAGGACCCTATCCCCAATTCCCCTTCCCAAAGCCCGAAATCTCACATTTGTCTATTTTTAGGGTTTGCCATAACTTCCTCAGATTTCACCCAATCACCTTCAAATTTTACCACAAAGTTCCTTTCTGAATTCTGCTTCTTTGTCCCTCTTTGCCAAATTTTCTCATTCTATCACCACGCTTTTGAAATCTCCCTTTTTGCTTTCTTGTCCTTTCGACAGTGTCCAAAATCTAGTCAAACCCCAATTACCCATCAGATTGTTTCCCCAATCCAAATTTCCCTTTACCAAATCAGCTTCTGTTTGTGTTTTTCTACCCATTCCACCAAAAAAAAAAAAAAAAAATGGTTATAGTTGTCACCCGTGCAGGAGCACACACCATGGAGGAAGCACTTGCAGCCATCCAAACCAAACTCCAAGATCTGGATGAAAAATTTCTCAGCCTCCATCTTCAGCATTCAGCCATGAATAATACCAGACAGCCAAAATCTTTTGCAGCCATCAGGTCCTCTTCTTCCAGCAATTTTCGTGGGCCGAAGCTTGATTTTCCTCGCTTCAATGGTATTGATTCGACTCGATGGATATATCGAGCAGAACAATATTTCAGTTTGCATAATACTTATGATGCCCATAAAGTTCCACTTGCAGCCTTTCGTTTGGAACAGGAATCCCTTCAATGGTACCGTTGGTACATCAAATCTCATCCTGAGCCAAACTGGACAGATTTTTGCCAACTCATTTTGCCACGATTTGGTCCTAGTACTTTTGATGATTTCACAGGAGTGCTCACTAAACTTCACCAAATTGGCACAGTGAGAGAGTATCAGACAAAATTTGAGAAATTGGCCAATCACACAGAAGGATTGTCTGATGAATTCTACAGGAGTTGTTTTATCAGTGGTCTCAAAGATGAAATCCGCTCAGAGGTCAAAATGTTTTGTCCCAACACAATGATGGAAGTCCTAGGGTTGGCTAAGCTGGCCGAGGACAAGATCGCAGCTCAACAACGCTCCAAACCCACCTTTATTCCCTTCAGAAATATGGGCTCCCAACGACGTCCCATCACGCCTGCTCCTCAACCAACTCTTATCAAGCATTTGTCGGAAATAGAAATGCAGGCATGCCGAGAAAAAGGGATTTGCTATAATTGTGATGAGAAATTCACTCGGGGACATAGATGTGTTCAACAAAAGCTCTATCTCTTGGATGTGGATTCTCCGCCTGCCTTAGAACTTGGTGAAGAAGCTACAGATATAGTAGATGATCAGGTCGACATTCAACACCCGCCTGTTGACACCCCATCTCAGGATGACCCACTCGAGATCTCTCTCCATGCTGTAACCGGTGTCACCACCCCACAAACCATGCGGGTCAGGGGATACTTCAACAAGATCCCTCTTACCATACTCATTGATTCTGGTAGCACTCATAACTTCATTGACCCTCGGATTGCCAAACAGGCTGATTTTTTTGTCCATCCTTGCTCTAACTTTGAATTCATGGTTGCCAATGGGGGCACCTTACCTTGCAAGGGGAAGTGTCACAATGTGCGTATCTCTATGGAAGATTATAACCTATGCTTTGACATGTTTTCCTTGTCCTTAGGCGGATGTGATGTGGTTTTGGGCGTTCAATGGTTACGCACACTTGGCCCCATCTTATGGGATTTTGCTGAACTTTGGATGTAGTTTAAAGTCAATGGGGCACAACACAAATTTATGGGCTTACAACCAGGGTCTCTCTGCATCATCAGTTCACATCGCTTGGAAAAAATCCTTAAGAAGAATTCACATGGTGTCATTGCTCAGCTCAATTCCATTCAGATGCACCCATCAACAGTCTCCACTACTTCCTTGGATAGATATGCAAGTATCTTTGCTGAACTAATGCACTTGCTGCCTTCAAGAGACCTTTCCTGTAAGATTTTAGCCACATCTATCTCTCAGCAGGAAATGATGGCTATTTTGAATGCAGTACAGAAGTGGCATCCATACCTATTAGGGAATTATTTCTGCATCAAGACTGATCTCCAGAGTATGGAAAATTTTCTAGAACAATGGGTCTCCTCCCCAACACACCTGAAATGGGTTATCCAACTCATGGGTTATCCTTATGTGATCACTTACAAGAAGGATAAGGACAATATGGTGGAAGATGCTCCTTCTCGCACAATTGATGACCTAGTTTCTCTTACAGCTTTTTCTCTGCTTGTTCCAAATTGGTTGCAATATGTTCAACAGGGCTATCTCTTCTATGAACTCCATGCTTCTTCATCAACAGGGCACTCTGGGTTCTGCAAAATGTATGACTGAGAACAATGTAACTTCTTTTGGCAGGGACTAAAAATGACAATTCAACGGATGGTGGTTGACGATGATACTTTCCAAGTCAGCAAGGGTGAAACGACACTCCTTTCGGGATTGCTCAAACCCTTGCCCAGCCCTACACAGCTTTGGCCAACTATTTCTATGGATTTCCTAGCAGCGCTCTGGTGGTACACTACCACATCTCAAAGGACACCATATGAATCAGTCTATGGAAAAACACCGCCAGTTCTTCTTCCATACACCCTTAGCAGCTCCCCAGTTCAGGAAATTGACTCGGTTCTTCGAAACCGCGATCAGATTCTTCTCATTCTGTAGGACAATCTTCACATGGCCAGAATTCACCTGAAACAACAAGCCGATCAGCACCGTTCTGAGTGCATTTTCCACGCAACTGACAGGGTTCTTCTTCATCTACAGCCTTCCAAGCAATCCTCCTTGACACTCGAAAGGCATCAGTGGCCCGAAATGCAAACCGAGGATGCTATTGGGGAACCACTCCTTCAGATTCTGCAGCAATTTCTCCAACCAAAGCTTTGAGGACAAAGCTTTTTCTAAGGTAGAGGGGATGTTATGAACCTATGTCAACCCTTCTCTTTACTATGTTAGTATATTGTTGTTGGACGCATATGCTTTGTAAGTCGTCCCGTAGTATTTGTTGATCCGTAGTTTATATTAGCCCATAGTATTGACCCATAGTATTGGACGCATATGCTTTGTAAGTCGTCCTGTAGTATTATATGTCCCATGGTTTTGACTCATAGTATTGGGCATAGACTTAGTATATAAGTGTGTGTTGAGGTCATTGAAGGCACCGTGAAGTTAATTGTATTGAGCTTGCTCAAAGGAGGTTGCCCCCTCGAAGTGGCCCGTGATCAATATAAAAGTGATTCTGAGTTCTATTATTTCTGATATCTTGTGTATTTGCATTAATTAATTATTGCAGGTTCTTCACAAAAGGACATTGCCTCAAATGGAAGGATATACCATTCCACTAGGAAGACAAAGCAATCAAACTATGTGCAAAATTTAGAATTGATAACATTAAGGGCGAAAGAAAAAAATGCAACTAATTAAGGTTACCTTATTTGATGTAGAAAAACTATCAAACTATTCCCAAGGCATCTCTAGCCATCTCTATTGTAGGGTGTTACTACCATAATTTTTATGAATTCATGGCCAGGCAAGACACTAGTTTCGCCTCTCTACACTTGACCAAACATCATCTATATTGATTGGAATTGTAAGGGATAATGATGTTTATTTGAACACAAATAAACCAACATAGTCTGTAGTTGTATATGTTAATTTGTAAAGTGGTAAGCTATGTTGGAATGTGTCAGGTTCAATGTATAATGGCACTAATATCTTGTTTGTTATTTCTTTTGCAGGGGTAGGCCTGATAGTTTTGTTAAAGAGACTTTTGGAGATGGGAAACCCACGAAACGAAAAAAAATAATAATATATATATATATATAGAAGGAATATGCCCATTGAAAAGGTCAATGACTTAAGAGAAAAGGCTAGGTTGGGAATGGAAAGATTGAGACATGGTCCTATCATTGCCCCGGATCATGCCACTGATCCTAACATAGTTGTTGACACAACAACCTCTTGTTCAGAACCACGGGTAAAGTGGTTGCGTCCAACGGATCCAACTCAAATTCCAACATCAACACAATCTCCAACCAACAATCCATCAATGAGTCATTCTGAAGTTCCTCACGACACAAGAATTTTGGGAGATGCTGCATGTGTAGAGATGGACATACAAGCCTTGCTTAATTTGTGATCTCCCCAAGAAGACCACAACCCTGTCGACCACACTCCCATTATGGCCCAATCTATGAACCAAGCACCACAAAAAACAAGCTCGGGTATTCATGTATCATGTCCACCCTCCCTACCTCGATTGTTAAGTGCAAGAAGAAGAACTCCTAGACGTATTCATGTGGATGAGAGTTCTATGTCAGGGCTTGAAGGAAAGTTGCCAAAACGCACTATCAAATGGCAATGCAACAAAATTGTCAAAGAATATTTTGAATCCAAAGGTGATGCAGGTAAATGTCAATTTTTGCTATGTTTGTTAAAGTAACGTTCTTTAGCTGTTGTTAGGAGAATTTTGGGCATAAAGATGGTTAAAAGTTCAGAGGCCAGCAGTCATATTGTTAGAAATCTCCAATCTACATTTAATGTGATTGGGAAGAAGTCTCGTACAAAAGATATTTGTGTGGTTCGTCGTGTTTTAGCGGAATCAAATGTAAGCAAGTCCACACGGCAACATCACCTACTATCACACACTTCTCACATACTCAAATTAAATAGAAAAACTATTAAAAAGTACTCTGTTATAAGAGAAAATCTTGACACTCCAGGTGGAAACGATTGTCGGGCTTTTGTTGGTAGGTTGCCTCGTGCAGATAGGAAGCTAGTTGATGTTGTTAAAGAGTTAGTACAAAATTTTTGGCATGATCATACTAGACCTTCATCAAACCAAAGAGATGTGCTAAAACTGAGAAAAGGTTCTACTAAACGTGAGCCCCATGTTAAACACTTCCTTGACACCACACAGACTGAACTCTATGAGAGATTCAAGAACGAACACACACAATTCAACCTGGGCCAAAGGTCCTTTGAGAAATGCAAACCATGGTACATTCGCATATGCATTGATCGGAACACTTGTTGTTGTAGATACCACATAGAATATGAATATTATTATGACACATATAAACATATATTTTTTTATTTGCATAGTAACATTGTGCAGGGCTGCAATGAATCCATACTACCACCGAATGCATCAAGAGACTTTATCCACAACATCATGTGTCCAAGGCCCGAAGGAAAAAAGTATTATGAAAAATCCTGTCTATATGGGACATGTTCTATGTGTAGTGGGTTTTCTCTTTTGAATCGTTGCATTCATGAAAGCAATGGCACAGAATTTGGCATGATGGGTGTGGAGATGCAGAGCTTCAAGTAGGTGACCTATCAATTAGACAGTGTCAGAGAAAGTAAAAAGATTGCATTGGTAAAGTCATAGGTACAAATGAATATTGCATATTTTTCATATTACACGTTCAATTTATGGCATATACATTTTTCCAAAGGCCACATTGTAATATTTCCCTTGTTTCCATGGTAATAGGTACCGGTATGTGACTTCTTGATGGAATTCTACGAGAAAACCGAGCAGTATGTTCAACATGTGCATGTAGTGCGATGGCAAGATGAGTAGTACAAAAAATGCAAGGACACGTTTCCCATTGGAACCATAGTGTCAATTGTGGATTTTGCAGAAAATTACACCCTTCGGCCACAAAATGAAATCCAGAGTCAATACTACCATTCAGACCAAATTAGCATCATGCACTAGTAGATTTGAACCCAAAATCCAACGAGCAAATCCAATGACCTCCGATGAAATGGACTGTGTCGTCGGATTTTTCTTTGAAAATTACTTTTTTTTGTTTTTTTTTAATAAATTTTGAGAGGTTCCCGTCGGATATCCGACGTACTTTTGAATATCCGACGAGGCTGGCTGGATATCCGACGGCTCTGCTAATATCTGATGCCTATTCGGGTATCCGACGGTTTGGATGTCGGATAACCGATGTCATTTTGAACCCGAAGAGGTCGGATATCCGACGGATTTTTTCCCAATGGTCACTAGATTAGTGTCGTCAGAGATCCGACGTAGCTTTGAATTTTTGACTTTTTCAATTTATAAATATGAAACCATTCCGACATGTTTTCCATACCAGCGACGGTTTGCGGATGTTTTTTTTGATCGGCGGACTGTTTTTCGTTGTTTTTGTTATTCAAGTGAGCAAAGTACTCTGGTGCTTCATTTTCTAAGATCAATAATCTTCATTTAAGCTCTTTATGAGAAGATGTCAACTACGAATATTCCTGATCTAGATGAACAAAATTGACAATTGCTTGCTAGATTGTGGGAAGGAGTTGAAAGAAGGGGTGACGGTAAATGCTATTGTCCATGTAATCAATGCAGAGGCTTTAAGAGGAGAATAATTTTGATCACAACACCCACAAAACATTGTAGGGAGCATGGGCACGCCGAGGGGGGACATGAATACCATCCATTTGTAATTTTGTATTATATATGTTTTTATTTTGATTGCTTTTGTAAATTTATGTATTATTATAATATTTCTTATTTTTTACCAACAGTACAATTGGTCGTTGTTCTTTTCATCCCAACAGTACAAAATTTGTTAAATTTTTAATGTATCACATAAATTTTTACATTTTGTGTTTGAAATTTTTACATTTTGCGTTTGAATTTCTTATATTAACTTTTATCTATTGATTGTTTCATGTAATTATAAAGGAAAGGCATCCTACGGCATATCGTCTGGATCAGCAAGTGCTTCCAGAACAAGTACATGAGGAACATGGAGCTATGAATATTAATGGAGAACAAGTTAATGATCACATTGAAGAAGATGGTCATACTGATAACATAGTTGAAGATGATGTTACAAATACTTTGATCCATGATTCATTTAATGTTGGAATGGATGATGATGATGATCATGAAAATGATGAACATTTTGATCATATTCATGATATACCTCTTCTTGACAAGGCATATGAACCCCTTTATGATGGCTCCAAGACAAATCTTCTCTCTGCTATATTGTTGGTAATGAACTTGAAGGTTATGAATGGTCTTTCAAACATATCAGTTACACGGATGTTAAGGTATGTAATATATTCCATCACAAAATATATATGATTGTCATATATTTTATTATTAATTCATATATAAGTCAAATTACTACGGATGAAATTTGTTTCATTAATATTATTTCTATATTATATTAACTAGATTTTTATTTTAATTTGTTGTAGCATGATAGGTGAATATTTGTTACCACCTTGAAATATTTTACCTCGCACATATCGATATTTATCTACCATCATGAAAGAAATTGGAATGTAGTATGAAGCAATTCATGCATGCCCCGATGATCATGTTCTTTATTACAACCAGCATGAGTTTGCAACAGAATGTCCTGAATGTCATATCAGTAGATATCGCATAGATAAAGTAACTAAAAAGGTGCCTCGCAAAGTTCTAGGTTATATTCCCATTATTCCCCGTTTGCAACGACTGTTCAGGTGCAAAAACATAGCGCAGTTTATGGATTACCATGCATAGAACAGAACTCAAGATGACATTATTCGGATGCCTACAGATGGGTCTGCATTTAGAGATATGGAGGAGAAATGGCCTTACTTTAAAGACGAACCTCATAATCTTAGGATTTCTTTAGCAGCAGATGGTGTCAATCCTTTTGCAGAGATGAGATCTGTTTACTCGGTGTGGCCTATTTTTGTTATCAACAACAACATTCCTCCATGGTTGACAATAAAGAGGGAGCACATAATGTTTTCGATGATTATTTCAGGTACGAACACTGTAGTTTTTTTTATTGAAGTAGTATATTCTCATTTGTCGTTTTTTGTCTCATAATGTTATATATATATTTAAAGTTTTTCTATTGTGAAATATGGTTTATATATCTAAACGGTATGTCTCATAATCGGAATATTTATTTTATATTTTCAAATCAATCAGGTAAGTACCAAGTCAAAGATATGAATGTATATATCGAACCTCTTATTGACGAGCTACTGAAGTTATGGAATGGCATCACTATGTATGACTTATCTAGACCAATACGACAAAGGCAATTCCAATTCCATGCAATGCTTGTATGAACCATACATGATGCCCTAGGGTTAACCCATTTCTGTGGTATGTAATTATAAGTTCCACTTTAGTTGCATTTAATTTTACGAACTACTAGTTAATATAATACGCATGCATGTTTTTCTAAATAATCTAGTCATTTTTTATATAATTATAATAGACATTAATATTGATATTCCATCTTTTTATTTAGGTCCTCAGACAAAGGGAAAATTTGCATGTCCAGTTTGTGGTCCTAAGATCAAATCTCATCATTCAAAAAGCTTAGGAAAGGAGGTGTTTGATGAGTATAGGCACTTCCTCTCCAAGAATCACAGGTATCGAACTATCGAAAAACATATTTTCAATGGCAAGCAAGAGACTGCATTAAAACCAAAGAGAATGGCACCTCAGCTATGGAAGTTGCAATATAATAGAAATCGTCAAGGTACGTATAATCAATCATTGTATAGGATCATATTGTATTTTATTATATTGTGTGTTGTTTAGTGTAATTGACATTGTTAATATTTAATTTCATCATTGTCATTCATGTGATCATCATGAAGGCATTAATGGGCTTCCACAAGGAATGAAAAGTTATCCTAGACAATTTAGTAGGTTTCCCTATTATGAGCACCTACAAATTGCTCATCTATTTGATACAATGCATATCGGAAAGAATGTGACTGAAACATTATGGCGAATATTGGATAGAAGGAGTGACAAAGAAAAAATTGTCAAAATTTTCAAAGACATTCAAGATAACAACCATGCAATGAAAGACGTCATTCAATTTCATATCAATGGAGAGCAAATTAATATAAACTCACTTCCATGGATGTTAACGGACCAGCAAAGTAATGTTGTAAAAGAAGTCATTCGAAAAATTAAATTTCCCACCGGATTTTGTGTGAACATGAAGAAAATCATAACAAAGAAATGTGATTTCGCGGTGGTGAAAATGCACGATTGGCATGTCTTCATGAAGGTAATAATTAATATGGTATGCATTTAATAATTTTTTTTTTTCTTTTTCTAGTACTCTTTTTCGATATACTGAAACTATTTGTATATTATTGTTACAGTATGTTCTACCTCTCTCTATCCCAGACAACTTTGACAACAATGTCAAGCAAATAATATATAGTCTCGGGAAATACATGAGGTAAGTGGTGATTTTTCCATGTGCTTACTGTTTGTTTAATTCAAAATAGAACTTATTCTTAATTTGATTTTCATTCTCTACTTCATGTTACGTAATATAATGACTTTTTACTTTAATCTCTTGATTGGCCGGTTGTCATGTCACTTGTAGATGGTTGTCATCTAAAGAATTCCATAAAGAAGACATAAAGTATTGGAGGAGAGAAATTCCTCGTCTCCTGTGTGAAATGCAGAAGCATCAACCTTCAGCATTTTTCAATGCATAGGAACACTACCTCATACACCAAGTTGAGGAGACTAAACTGTGTGGACCTGCGCACTCAAGGTCCATTTGTATGCTTGAGAGGCACTTGAAATTTATGAAGGGTTTGGTCAGACAATGAGCATATGCTGAGGGTTCTATGATGGAGGGATATATGGTGTACCAAAACATGTTGTACATTAGTGAATATCTTCCTATATTGGTGTCAAAGCTCAATTTACGTCGCATTTGTGATCCAGACTCCAAAAATGATTTCGAAGGGGAGTACCCGAAGGGGAAAGGTAGATCGAGGAAGGTGAAAGGTAATATAACAAATTTCACTGGTGATTTTTATGTTTATATATCATACATATATATTCTATTTTTTATTTAGTATTTTGCATCATTTTATATTGTAATTATATACTTTTTTAAGTGACTAATATACATTTTCATTGAATTTTAATTTTATTGTCATAAAACAGTTGGTCGAGAGTGGGATACGATTCATTTATACATCGCAAACAATCTTGACTGGATGAAGGTATGGATCGAAAAATGTGAACAATCTGGTCATGGAATATCATGGGAAGGTGTGGCTTCATTGGTTAAAGCTGCACATCGCAATGGAGACACCAATGTAACACAAAGGGAAATTGATTTAGCAAGAGGTTTAAAAGATAAGTAGGTAAGCACGCTGGTTATTTTCCTTTTATGGAATTATAATAAACATGCACTACTTTATCATAAATATGGTGTGATCATTATGTAATATTTTCCTTTATGGTCTGTTGTACTAGGTAAAACACCATAAGGCTATGTGGTGCAATGGATGTAGATATCGCATCAAAAAGTTGGATGAAACAAAGAAAACATCTGATTGTGGGATATCTGCAGTCTTTGAGGTGACCAATGTTTCTTCTAGAAGTGACAAACATCCAAAACTATCTGAAAATCGATACTATGGGTATCTGGAAGACATTCTTCAGTGTGATTTTAACTCCTTCAAGGCATTTATGTTCATTGTCAAATGGTATAGGTGTAGATTGAATCAACGTGATCCCGATAGAACAATTATTAAACATGATAATGGTTTTACCATGGTAAATACAAGGTTGTTTGAGCCAGGAACGGAGCCCTATGTTCTTCCAACCCAATGTGAATAGGTATTTTACTCTGAGGTTCCAGGTAGAGCGGGTTGGTCATTTGCTGTGAGACATGATCCAAGGGGAAGGCCGGTAAAGTATAACATAGATGAAGGTAATGAAGACGTTCTCAAAGAAGAAGACGCCGCAAAAGATGATCATGATCAACATGAGTTAGATGATCATGGTCCAGAAGAAGATGTCAAAGAACTTATTGAATCAGATGATGTACTATCAGACAATGTCCATGAAGATGATATCGACGATGACATGTTGATCGTAACTGACATTGACGATGAGGATGATATGGCCAATCCTTACAATGTTGAATCTGGATCATCGGATGATAGTACAGACGATGACCCAGATGAAGAAGATGATGAAGACCATTGAAGTCTACGAGGTATGTAGTAATAATAAATTAATTGTTTCGTAGTGAGTTTCCATTTTCCTATATGATATAATTAGAAACATTGCTTGTTTTAGAGTATGTCAAAAAACACATTTAAAGTTTCTAGTGTACATAGATATTTTTGTCGGGTTATGGGGAATTGAGAGTGATGTGAAGGGGGGGAGGGGCCATAAGAGCTTCCACCTTCATGTGGTTGGCCCTGTTTAGTAGAGAATATTAAATTATTCTTAAAACAAAGAGAAGCTTAGTAAGGAAATGCACAATTATCAAGACTCAAACATCATCATCATCATCGTCATCATCGTCATCGTCATCGTGATCATCTTCACCATCATCATCATCGTCTTCATCATCATCATCATCATCATCTTCATCATCGTCTTCATCATCATCGTCTTCATCATCATCGTCTTCATCATCTTCATCATCATCGTCATCATCATCGTCATCATCGATCATCTTCATCATCATCATCGTCATCATCGATCGTCATCATCATCATCATCGTTGTCATCATCATCGTCATCATCGATCGTCTTCATCATCATCGTCATCATCATCGATCGTCTTCATCATCATCGATCGTCTTCATCATCATCATCCTCTTCATCATCGTCATCATCTTCATCATCTTCATCATCGTCATCATCATCATCATGATCTTCATCATTCTCATCATCATCAGTAGCAGCAGCATCATGTTTATCGTCGTCATCACAGCCACCATCATCATCATCATCATTGTGATTAGCATCATCGTCATCATCCTCGCCATCATCATCATCATCTTCTTCTTCTTCATCATCATCAACAATATCTTCATCATCATCATCGCCATCATCGATCGTCTTCATCGTCATCATCGTCATCATCGATCGTCATCATCATCATCATCGTCATCATCATCATCGTCATCATCGATCATCTTCATCATCATCGTCATCATCATCGATCGTCTTCATCATCATCGATCGTCTTCATCATCATCGTCATCTTCATCCTCGTCATCATCATCATGATGATCTTCATCATTCTCATCATCATCATCATCATCAGCATCATGTTTATCGTAGTCATCACGGCCACCATCATCATCATCATCATTGTGATCAGCATCATCGTCATCATCCTCACCATCATCATCATCATCATCATCTTCCTCATCATCATCAGCAATATCTTCATCATCAGTATCGTCTTCATCGTCATCATAGTCATCATCGATCGTCATCATCATCATTGTCGTCGTCATCATCATGATCGTCATCATCAATCATCTTCATCATCATCCTCATCATCTTCGATCATCTTCATCATCATCGATCGTCTTCATCATCATCGTCATCTTCATCATCGTCATCATCATCATGATGATGATCTTCATCATTCTCATCATCATCATCATCAACAGTATCATGTTTATCGTCGTCGTCACGGCCACCATCATCATCATCATCATTGTGATCAGCATCATCGTCATCATCCTCACCATCATCATCATCATCATCTTCCTCATCATCATCAGCAATATCTTCATCATCATCGTCATCATCATCGATCGTCTTCATCGTCATCATCGATCGTCATCATCATCATCATCGTCGTCATCATCATCGTCTTCATCATCACCGTCATCATCATCATCATCATCGATCATCTTCATCATCATCGTCATCTTCATCATCGTCATCATCATCATGATCTTCATCATGATCATCATCGTTATATGATTACCTAGAAAAACCAACGGTGTTTGTCGTCGGTGATTTAGCAATCTCATCGGATTCTTTTGAAGTCAGAAGTTTGATATTAGACGCATGCATTGACGGTGTGGGAGGGTTTCAAGACTCGAATGAATGATGCTCACCATTGCAGCATCAGAAACCATACCTATAAATTAAATAATGTGATGCATGGGGCCAACATTGAAATTTTTTAAATATGTGTTGGCTTGGACTGAAATTTGGCATGGTTAGACTATATGCATGCATTTATGGTGTGGGAGGGTTTCTAGACTCAAAAATGACTGACACCAACCATTAATGGAGCATTAAAAACCATGTAATGATACTCAACAAGGAGTAATTTGATCATCATGGTTTCACTCTGAAATAACTTATTCTTTCGTGGACTCGCTAGTACCATTGCCTATGGACCTTCACAAGGAAATCCTCTTAGGTCATTGATTGTGTTGGGATAAATCATCACTAACTTGTTTGATGGACCTAATGGTCCCATGATAAACACTCATAACATGTAAACTATAGAGGACATACAAAAAATGGTTGATTCTCTCACCCAATTAGTTAGCAAAATGGAAACCAAGAATCACTTCTCATTTTTCGACCCTTCGAATAGTATGACGCCTCATTTTTCTGAAGTAATTATAAACAAGTTTGGCAGGTCAGATCCGATTGGTTGGTTCTATCGATCAAATGAAGCACTAACTTTCCCTTAATGTAATATTTTATTACCTAATGAAATTCATTATAGGAGTCATCAAAGCTCATTTGTTTTTTCATAAAAAATAATTGATTATTTTTTAAGCAATTCCTTATAATTAGTGGTCTTAAAGAGGAAATTAAATTCCACTTAGAGGTGAATCACCCTACTACTTGGTTGGAGGACAATAATATTTATTGTCATTCCTGTGTTGTATCCTATGCCCAGTCCAAAATCCCCAACTTTATTTCATTTCCTTTCCCCAACTATGGTGGCTCTTCAATAACCTCTTCCACCTTTCAAGGTCCATAAGTTGGCATAGGACAAAATGGAGGAACATCAACTTAAGGCTCTATGCTACAATTGTAATGAAAGATATTCTCTTGAGCATAGATGTAAGGAACATCAATTATTTGTGGACATATTTGAGGACATTTATGATAATGAACTTGATAGAAGAACTCAAAAGGAATCTCCTCCCATCATTGAGGAAGTTTTTCTTCCTAACCCTGTGAAGAACCCTATATCTCCCTTAATTATTTGACTAGTATTTATTTCTCCTCATTAATGTTCAAATGGGTGATTACTCCCGGAAAACTAACATGTTTTCCATTGAAACGGGTGGGCGTGATATTGTTATCGGTGTGAATGGATAATAAGATTATGTCATATCACCATGGATTTATTGGAATTACAAATGAGAGAGCATGATCATAGCATCTCATTGCTTCATTGACGTATCCTCCCATCCAATGTGTGATCATATTGTCATACTTTTGAACAAAATAATATATGAAATTAAAAATATTGTATCGTTGCTTTTAAGCCCCTTATATATAACAATTAAAAAAAAACATTATATACAACAACAAAAAACCAATTACAATTAAAAAATGAATATATAATAAATAGAATTTAAACATTAATTAAAAAAATTACAACATAAATATATAACAATGGTTTTTTAATTTGTTATTAATTAAATATATATATAACATTATATATAAAAATTAAATTTTAATTGTTATATATAATGTTATATATATTTAATTAAAAACAAATTAAAAAAACCAAAACACAAACATTACATAACATATATGTTGAACAAATATAAAAGTTGGCGGCCATATGCATTTCACAAACTTGCGATTTGGATTTGGAGTGACCTCGACTCACCTCGATTTGGAGTGACCCTCAATTTGGAGCTTCGCCTCTACGATTTGGACATGTGCCTCTGCGATTTGGACCTGCTATCAATTTGGGTTGGACTGTTCGATTGTGGCCGGAGAGGCGGTTTTTGATTTTGGCAGGGGAGAGGGAGTGTCCCAACGACCAAGTAGTGGGAGTGACCCAACGAGCAAGCATTGGGAGAGGCGGCTTGGAGTCCAAGAAAATAAACTATAAGAGCTGGAAATGCCTCCCACGTCTGTGAGTACCAAGCCCTAAATTGTTTCGATTTAACAAATTTATAAATTTGGTAGCATATCACTGTGGTTTCATTGCTAATTCGATCTTCTAAGAGGGTTTCATTGCTAATTCAATCTACATTGGGGTATTTTTATCTTATTGCATCTACTGTTTTTTTTAGTTTGATGGGTGAATGGGGGGGGCGGGGGATATTACTAATGACCCTGATAAAGCAGAGTTACCAAGCTCTCACTGTGACTGAGTACTTGTATTCACACAGGCTCGAGTTAAGGTTTCCATTATTGCATTAAAGCACCAATCCGAGCTAACAACAAATAATCACAATATCAAGAAGCACATCCTTGCTATCATTTCCAAACTCTTTCGTTAATGCTACCAACCATCGATTCTCTTTAGTATCATCATCTAGAAAGACAAAAAATTGTACCACAAACAAGCACCAAAATACTTTCCTATTCAGTCCATCTTTTGCAGCTAATAAATTAGTCCCTGCAACATGATCAAAGACATTCAATGTATTCTTGAGATGTTCCTTCACATGAGCACAAAATACCCTTGCAAGGGCAACTGAGTGTTGTTGTGTGAATTCTTTGCAAACTGCAATCATGTGCACAGCTACAGACATCCCTTTTGAAGATAGGGGAATACTTGGAAGAGTCAAGAAACTCATAAGGGCTTCAATGCCATTTTACTCAACAAATATTCTACAAGTTTCAGGATTTTCCATTTCCAGATGCACAAACACCATGGCATATGAAATGATTAATTTTAGAAAGCGTTCATTACTCATATTTTCAAGAGACAATCCACTAGTTCCAACCCCATCATTATGCTTATCTTCAGAATCAGTATCCATAGGAACAAGACTATCCAAATTGTCTTTGGCCTCTACTCTGAGCCTATGGGCCTTGCTAGGGCATACGTTGTTGATCCCTGGTGGCTATCAACTATTGCAGAAAGGGTTTATTGAAAAATATATCTTATTATAAGGAAGGTCTAAACCAGCATTGTTGATGCTAGTTGTTAGTTTTGTTTAACTTGTTCATTACTTTATTAATGTTGTTTTATTTATTGTCCTTGTCTACTTCAACTTTAACACAGGGACCTTTTGGAGTGTTAAAGTTGAAAGAGATGAAAATTATGTTTAAATTTATATTACCTTGTCACAACTGTACTATTTTGTTTCTACCATTGATTTAGGAATTTATTTATGCATTAAAGTATAAATATTTTAATTTTCTGCTCCAAACCCTAACCTAACACAGTTTTCAACTCATGTAACAAGCTGTAGCCTCTCCTGAGCAAACCTTAGTCCCAAAACAGTCCCGAAGTAGTAATTTTTGTAAACTAAAATCACCATACTTTGAACTTTCCTCAAGTCTCGGCATGGAAGCAGCCTCCATCTCCGATTTTGAAATGAATGCCTCAGCCTCCACCAAATTAAATGAATGCCACAAAAATTTGTTGTGAATTGGAGGGATGTTAAGTTAACCAACCAAACCGTGAATGCAAAAAGCAATACTTAAGGCCACCCACATTGTATTTTTGAAGGTTTCCTGTGTTATTAGTGAAGTAGCAGTGAATCCAGATATGACTTGGAGTTTTTTTCATGGGGCCTGTCAAGGCTCCATAGAGTAGTGCAAGATCAGGTTTTCTCTATATATCTCTGATAGCCATTTCTTCATAGATAAATCCTACTTGGGGGCTAGGAAAAACAATATGGGTGAGTTCAATTTGCTCTTCTATCTTTTGAAATTTGTTGCAGAATTGGGTCTCACCCAGATTCAAGTCATACAATCTGCGTGTTAAATAACTCAGCAACAAAGTAAAGATCAATTTGGTATGGATTTCAACCAAATCATCATCCTCTTTAAATTGCCCTGTCTCTATAAATTAGATTGCCCTGATATGCGAAGGATTAGGTTGATAAATTTACTACGACTAAAAATTGCCCTGTCTATAAATTGACATATCCTTCCATGTAGATTATAAAAATTGCAAATAGGTCAAGTTCTCCTTACATGGTTTGGATAAAATTGAAAGCTTCAATTTTCATACAATTAGAAAAGTTTGGGCAGTGTAGAATGTCAGGAATGAGAATGTATCAATCATTGCCACCATATGAGTTTTGAAAGTAAGATTAATTGGCCCCATCCCATTATGAAGTAGAACCATGTGAGATAGATCCTATAAGACCATTAGCATCATGATATAAGCAAAATCGAAGTTCCGTTTTCCGTCGAGGATGCTTGAAGATGATAATTTCCAGAAAGTGGCCTCGGGGTACAAAGTAATGAAACATTTGACGGATTGGAAACGTATATATATAAAAGGAACAGAATTATATAGGCCTAAAATTGCAGTTGGTGCCATTGCAGTCAAATTTAAATCAATTTGTAAGCCACCTCGACGGAAAACGGAACTTCAATTTTGCTTACCCATTTTTGTTGTTCTGGTTTAGGAAGTATTTCAGGCTATTATGGTTTGTTTTAAAGTCTTCATCTTCTTAAAATTGGCTTTCATTGTATCATTGATCAGGGTTAGTAAATTCATAAAAGGTAAGCATGCATCATCATACTTCAGACTTCAATCAAACCATCATGACTTAGATTTTGGCAATTTTAGTCTTCGGCTAGGGTAGTACTGTAGTAGCTTTAACACTTAGAATATAGTAGCTTGGGGGAATTCATGTCAAGGTACTTAATGCAAGTTAAAGGGGAAATGATTAGTATTGCTCATGATGTAAAAGTAAAGGATGTATTGCTCATGATTAGGATACTCTTGTATTTATAGTCATAAAAAAACAAGTTGTGGTATAGCTTCCCCAGTTGTGGTTACTGTTTTTTTATTAAGCTCATGAAGATTTATATGCAGTTTATTGTTTCTACTATCCCTATGTTTTTGTGAAGAATGATTGAAGAATGTTATAAGTGTTCCTAGAGAATTATGAACATGGATATGTACAATTCCTTATATTTATTATC
Source organism: Larix kaempferi (assembly GCA_027924585.1). Classification (NCBI taxonomy): domain Eukaryota; kingdom Viridiplantae; phylum Streptophyta; class Pinopsida; order Pinales; family Pinaceae; genus Larix; species Larix kaempferi. The sequence goes on from BSBM01000391.1 coordinate 6,087,962, forward strand.
ACTTTGTTTTATGTGATGAATTCATTTGCATGACTTGAGTATATATGAAGCTGTCCTTGAGGTCCCATGAATGAACTTGAACACTTGTTGCATTCATTTATTTTGAAAGAGTAGTTATAGTTTGAAAGAACTCTCTCCTTACATTAGCTAGCATTCATTGAAAGGAAAGGCTTATTTTATTCATATGCATTTGCATGGTTTGAGTCAGTCATCACACCACGAGTTTCACTTCCATCACCCGATTGAGTAATACAACCACTAAAATTTACACCCCCTAACTAAACACACCATAACCTCACTTGAGTAAATCAAAAGAATTTGGTAGTTAGGTAGGACAACGGGGACAGGCATCCAAATAATTCCCCCTTGTCTTTATCATCTGAGACATAGTTGTTGTCCTCTAGGGAACCAAAATCCTCTAGTATTTGTTGACACAGTCATACACCAGTTTGTGGAGGGGCCTCCTGTTGTTTCAGGGGTTAAACCGCCGCGAGATCGAGAACCGGACGGACTATGTGGAATGCCGCACTCCACTTAGCCCTAACGCAACATCGATCATTGTCTTCCTTGTATTCTCCGGCCACCATACTGGTGATACAAGGGTGATAAGGCAGAAGTGCCGAAAACCTTTTCCGACGTGTCATGAACGAGGTAGCTTAATGACTTTTCTATTAGGGCTCTTTTACCTAGGATCCCTTTCGGTAGAGGGATATCCTTCAAATTCGGTCTCTCACTTCGTATTGTTCGACTTGGATTTCATCACCTTGTGAAGGATACGATTTGTCGAGGTCTCTAGCTCCCAGTTAGGAAGTTTGCTTGCATTTTCATCTTTTTAGAGGGTCTTTTTCCTTTTAGTGCTACTTGTTGGCATTCTGGCCAGTTTTGTTTCAACTCGCTTACTATGACATCGGTCCCAATATAGTTTTTTGAGCTTGTTTTTTTGGCCTACGAGCCTTGTCTTTTCATAGCTCCCCTTCTGCATGCTCGGTTGCTTTAGGGTTTTTGAGTTCATACACGGTAGTTACCAATACTTATTTGATTATGTGTGATGTCCTCTTCTCCTAGGTCTTCGAGATGGTTGAGTTACATGGTCTTCTGAAGGGACTGAACACCCCTTCATGGAGCCACTAACGCTTGACCGTAGGAGTAGTCTAGAGGACCACGTGATCACAGCACCCGTGTGGACTTTTCCATTTACTGTGATGATGTTCTTTCAAGTTATATGGAACAATGGTACATTTGAGAGAGAGATGAACGGTTGTACCCCACCTTGGTCGATTGTCTTATGGTACTTTCATTTTGTCGATAATATTTTTGTGGTACCTTGCCTTTTACCTTTTGGGTGTTTTACTGATATTGGGATATCATGTGATTTGTCCCACCTTTTATGTTTTAGGTCTTGTGGGTACTATGGCAGTTTGTCCACATTTGAGGTACACCCACTTTCTCCAAATTGTTATGTGTCTTTATACCCACTTCGTACCACCCTCCTAACCTTAGTTTGGAAGATTGCATGTTATCATACCTTTTGGTGGTACTATTTGAGTTTCAAGAGGTAGTTACAAGGAGCTATTGCATATATGAGGTAGTTACAAGGAGATATTGCGTATATGAGGTAGTTATAAGGAGATATTGCATATATTGATTTGGGCCGCCTTTTATGTTTTTGGTCTTGTGGTTATAACTATGGTAGTTTGTCCACATTTGTGGTACCTTGCCTTTTACCTTTTGGGTGTTTTACTGATATTGGGATATCATGTGATTTGTACCACCTTTTATGTTTTAGGTCTTGTGGGTACTATGGTAGTTTGTCCACATTTGAGGTACACCCACTTTCTCCAAATTGTTATGTGTCTTTATACCCACTTTGTACCACCCTCCTGACCTTAGTTTGGAAGATTGAATGCTATCATACCTTTTGGTGGTACTATTTGAGTTTCAAGAGGTAGTTACAAGGAGCTATTGCATATATGAGGTAGTTACAAGGAGATATTGCATATATTGATTTGGATCACCTTTTATGTTTTTGGTCTTGTCGTTATAACTATGGTAGTTTGTCCACGTTTGAGGTAGTGTACACCCTCTTAGTCCCAAGGGTTGTGAGTCTTTATACTCATTCTTTTTTTTTACTTGTACCTTACTGGTTGGTCTTTGTACTGAGCCTTTTTACTGTCACTGAATTTCTTTGATTGACCGTACCATAGCCCAGTCATCTCTCTCTCTCTAGTTTGTACTAGCCCTATCATAGGGTCACTTGGTTCCTAGAGTTGACTGGCCTCTAAGAGGCACAACCATTTCTGAAAGTAACTCTTCTGAGTATATTACAGGAAACATCTAGACTAAGGTAATCAAATATGTGGTACATAGTTTTCATTAAGTAGCCAGGACTTGTAGCATTAGAGGATATCCTATAACGTGTATGTGTAGTGTTTCATGTGTGCTACATGTGTGTTACATGTGTGATGTAGCGTTAAATCAAATAGTAAAAAACAACTCATAAATATTGCATGAATTTCTACTCTTAAGAAAGATAAATTGGTCGTCTTCTGATCATCACTTGAATGCCTACATGTTGACAAAGGAAATGAGCATCAAGTAAAATTATAAAAGGCGATACACGTCAACTTTCAAGAGGCGCTATGCCTTACGTTCAAATCTAAACTTTTTTCCAATGGTGCAGGTAGAACCAAACAGGTATTTTTCTGATCTGTCTTCCTTGAGCAAGGGGAGTTTAGGAAGGCTAGAGGAAAGTGAGACATCCAATAGGTCTAGAAGAATTGTATCAACTAGATGTCAAAAAACCAAAAGAATATTCCATAGACGCAATGAATTTTTTCACGGTAAAGGGGGGGCATGTTCCTATGGTGATGAGACAAAAGATGACAAAGAGGTGCCCCTGAGGTACAGACATTTAGTGAAACAATGGGTACCGAAGGATCTTCCTCCACCGAAAACTGATTTTTGTGTGAATGAGAGGAGATATCGAATTGCACCATCGTCGATACATGGTTTCGGGTTGTTTTCCATGGATTGCATCTTGGTTAGTGACGGGACATGTACAAAATTGATGGAGTATGTTGGACCCATATACAACTACAATGATTGGATGCGCCTTGTCCGATATACAAAATGTATGCGTAGCTATGGATTGTGAACAAACTATTTACAATTGAAAGACAAAAATCAAAATAAAGGAGGAACGTTGTACATGGACGGAAGGCCAAAGGCCACAGGGAATATTGCGGGGTTTATAAACAGTACACAACCAGGGTCTACAATTAAGCAACCAAACTGCGAATTTGAGGGGCGTGAAGGAAACTGTGTTTTTGTAGTTGCTATTAAAACAATATCTACAGGGGACGAGTTGCTTATTAATTACCCTGTCAACCGAGTAGATACAAACAAGGTTACTATATAACATTTTACCCAACCTTTTAGTAATAAATTAAACATCATAAGGATTTTTTGTTAGTTTATTTCGTTTAAATTTCCCATCTTTACTTCATAGGCCAATGATCAGGATAAATCCCTGCCAACAAACAGTCGAAGGATAACTTCTTCCTCGACGGAGCAGGTATACATCTTTCTAATAGTACAAATATAATAAGAGAAAAGAGTTTTTATTTTCTTTGTTTTTCCATTATTAATAACTTGGTTTGTTTTATATAATGAAATTTATATTTGATGTAGAATGTTGATCGGGAAATAAACCCATCAAATGTTGATCAGACGACAACACCCTCAGGGCAACAGGTAGACCTGATTTGAATTGTACAATTAAAATATATCAAAATGTTTTAGCATTATATTAATGTTTCAATGAATATTTTGGTTTCGTTTACGTAATTTTCTAGTCTATGTTTTTGATGCAGGCCGGTTCCATAAGTTCGGCCACACCAGGATCTGCGCAACGGGTATACATCTTTGTAATATTAAAAATATAATATGAATAATAATTTTTTTGATGTGTTTTCTCATGAATACTTTTGGAATCGTTTAGGTGACTTTCACTATGTATTTTTACTAAGGTGTTGTTAGGGGAAGCTCCCAGATATTAGCAGATCTGGGCAAGTCGCCTATGACCATTGATCCAATGAGTGGATCACGATCCTCGAGGTCATAGGTATAATTCATTTCAATTGTACCAATATAATACGTAGCATAATGTTAATTTTGTTATGTATTTTTCGTGTGATATACTGGTTTCATTATGATAATGTAAACTGTGTTGTAATTTTACGAATCTATCATGATAGATGTGTTATATACGTTAATATAAAATTTGGAATCTATAAGTAGAGAACTCAGTAGTGCTTTATATATGTTTGTTGCAGCCCACTAGTGAATCTCAGTATGAATCAGCATCGCAAGATTTTCCGTTAGACCCTGAAGTGGCAGAGGTGCTTCACGATTGCGAAAAAATTGGTGAAGCCGCACACCCGCTAAAGATGGCAGATAAATTGTTGAATAGATATACTGCGGAAATCCTTTCTCTAGTAATCCAGGTTCCACAGACAAGCGCAATTAAAGAAAGGATTGCATTGTTGGAACATAAATCTAATAACTTGCGAGTAAGTTGCGGAATCTTGAATCATAGAATAATTTGTTTAAATCTTTATAATGTTCTCTTTTATATGATAGTATTGAATGTATAAGACGTGGTGTGTATTTACAAAATTATAAGGGACCGCACAATATTGGTCAAGGTGGTGTTGGCCCCAGCGAGGCTTGTGGAGAGACTTCACCTCACGACCAAATGACTCCACGTAGTTCGAATCCTTCGCCATTGTTGTCGACCGAACAGTCCCCCCGCTGTGAGCCCAACATCCGCTACTGACCAACACACAACAGATCCTCCACAAGAAGGGGTCGACACCGAGTCCCCTATCAATTTTGATGTCGAACAAGCTACATTTCCAGGATCTTCCCATGCCAAAAGCACGGGAACACTAGAGACAACATTTTTGGTGGACGAAGATCTCGTCCCAATAAAGATACCGACGATCCCAAGTAATTAATCATAGTTGATCAGGTTAATTAGTGTTTATAATTTCATTGTAATATACCAATAAAACATTTTTTATCAACTAATTATGATCATGACATGATCGTTGTGCAGGAAACAATGTTTTCTATAAACATATGAATGACTTTTGCTTGGAGATCTTCGGGCCAACCATCCGATCAAGGTGGGATAGAAAACCGAAACATTTAAAAGATGAACTCACTAATCGGTTAGTTGGCCTGTTCGGGGAGAAAACCTTCAGTCATGCCAATGTCTTGAAAAAGGCTTGTCAACATGTGAAGGTTTTCTGAAACCAATATAGGACACACCTCGAAAGAAACCATAGGTATGAGCGCCCACCAATGATTCTAGCAATGGATTGGAGAGCTCTAGTGGAAGATGGAAAGGAGAAGGCTCTGAGAAGAGAAGGAAAGCTAACACCAGGCATAGGGAGGTATGCAATACTTTCCGCAATGTAATTGTGTAATGTCCCCATTCAAATAAGTGCATAGCAAGACAATCCCATCAATCCTACTAGTTTCCTAGGTTGGATGGGCACATGTGGGGTGGTAATAAGGAAGCTAATAAATGATATTTAGACATTAGAGGGGTTCAAGCATTTAATAAATATGGTGAATAAATAAATTCAAGATAAATTCTAAGTGGCAAGTGGTTTTGGAGACATATGGAGGTGGTGGGACCCACACTAGCTTGATTTTTCATAATACATGGTATCTCTCTTTTGCAAATTTGAATTAATGGGAATGTGAACACTCTTGGGTGAGTTGGTAAGTCATATCACATGTCATTGAGCATCTTATGTCGAATTGGGAAGGATTGGTAACATCCATGGAAGATAAAGAGTCAAAGTAGAAGTTTGTGGACACTTGGGCTAGATTCCCTAGCCCCTATGACACCAATGATGGAGCATCTATGAAAACTATGACAAATTTCAGACCTAACCTCTGACATCTGACCACTTTGACATGTCAGCACCAAAAATAGGCTCAAGGAAGGTGAATTTGGGAGTCGGAGAAGCCAAAGAGACTCAAATTCGAATTTGGGAGAAGATGGAAAGTTGGAACTAGGAGACAAGTGGCAAATGTGGAATATTTCCTAAATGGAAATCTATTGAGAGGATTTCGACCCTTAGAAGGCTAATGTTGGTTATAAAATGTAGAAATGAAGAATGAGAATGGCTTTTCATTATTTGAGAAAAATTGCATTTGTGAAGAGAGAGCTAGTGGATGACTAGTTTCTTGCCTTAGCTAATTTCGAGGGTGAAAGATTCCCATCCAAGTTGGTGTTTGGAGAGGCCACTCAGGTCTTTCATGGTGCTTTAATGGAGTTTGTATTTTCAGGTAGAAGCTACAGAAAGTTTCATGGTTTGGTTTAGTGCAGCACTTTCTCTCCACCGTTTCCAGTTTTGAAGGCATATTCATGCTCCTTGAGGGAGGGCGTTTTTTGTGAGCACTTGTTCTTCTTGAGAGATATTCTCATTATATATTTCTGATTGTAATAGATTCATATCCTCTGTTATTAATATTCAGAAAGTCTCAGGTCGAAATACCCACTGGTTGTATGCAAACTATTGATTAATGAGCAAACAATGTCCATTTCCCCAATGCATTGATGTATGACACTATAATGTTGATTATTTTGAATGGATGGATGATTATCTGATATATTTGTGATCAATATACTTCCATGGATGTCTTATACAAGTTTCATGTACTGTACTTGAGCATTTGAAGCATTTTTACTCATTTTAGTTGTATTGGGAGGTGAAATAGTGCCATTTCCCCAAGGGTCGAATTGGGGGTTTTTGCTGTTGAATGTGAGAGAGTTAGAACAGTAGTAAAAATCAATTAATGGTGCATAGGAGACCTTAATCACATACTTAACACATTTATATAACTCTTTTCATAAATTCGTGGGAGTTTGGAGGCATTTGGAAGGCCATTTCCAGTGTTACCCAGGGGGGATTTGATGCACAAATTACTAGTCAAAATTACCTATATTGATCAGAATACAAATCAAGTTTGCAGAAGTATTTGGAGGGCCATAAAACATCAATGAACCTGATATTAAAGTCTAAATACCATTCATACACTCCTACAGAATATTTGGGAGCATTTGGGTTGATTTGGAGGTCAAAACAGTTAAACTAGTCAAAGGTCAAAATTGGGGAAAAAGTGAAAAAATTGGCATTTTAATAGAATTTTGAAAAAGGGTCATTACAAATTGTAAACCTTATTATCCTTGATTTCTATATCAAACTTGGAACATCTAACGTATTTCAACACTTGCATAGGCTACCAAACACATCAAAGGCCACAAAGACAAGACTAGAAAAAGTAGGTCAGCACAAGCTTGGCCCTGGTGGTTATTCGAATTTGGCGGCAAGGTTTGTAAGTTTCGAGAAACCAAAAATGAATACAAATAATAAATTGAAAATTATTTTTCATTTTATTGCACCATAAAATGTTAATTAACGACGATAAGCAAATATGCAGGCCGATCGATTCAATGAAGTACCCACAGAGGAAGACATGAAGCTTAGCTTCCAGGAAGGCTTTGGAGCTATTGGTGAACGTAGAAGAAGCTTATCTGGGCAGACATAGTCTTATGGTACCAATCCATCCGGTGCACAGGTATATAGAATCTATATAGTTTAATGAAGATTTGTCGTTTGTGGAATATTTTCGTTCCAAATACTTGATGTAAAATATTGACTATGTTTTTAACAGGAAAGTAATGATCCCATTAGTGTTGAGGAGGGACAACAACAAATCGATGATCAAGGTTCAAATCCCGGTAATGAATTTATTCATATGCTACAATTTTATGTATAGCATTGCAAATGGTGACCATTAATTGTAGTTCACCATATTTCAACTGCATAGCGTGTAGAGGGTGAAACTGTACAGGTTGAGACTGGACAAGAACATCAACAACATGATTTGGTCACACCTGGTAAAAAAACACCTTCGTAATGAATTTTTTTAAATCAAAAACTTGTCATTACAATAGAAAAATATAACGATGTAACATTTTCACATCGTTGCAGCAAATCCGAACCCCTTGCCGCAAAATCCAGGTCTAGAACAACAATCAGCTAAGATATTGCAAACATCACCAAAAGCACCTGCTAAAGAACCAAGAATTGGAAGAAAAAGTCGAGATGATGTAGATGGTCCTCTCATAGATTATATACCATTGAAGAGAAGAAAAACTTATAAAAAGAAGGACGAGAAAAACAGCGTCTAAATATTTTTGATAACAATATATCGTCCACTTTTTTTGGTCTAATGAATGAATGAATGGTTTAATGAATGTTCTAATGTTTTAATGATTTAGTGTAGTAAACTGTTACCTTCATTGAATTTCAAATTTTATTGAATGAATGTGTTGACTGAATGATTAATGAATGGTGTATTAAATGTTATCTTTTATTGAATGAATGTGTTGATCGAATGAAACGATGGTTTAGTGAATGTTAGCATTTATTGAATGAATAATGGATGAAATTTCATGATGAAATATGGATGAATTTGCACATATTTGTTTTTTTCAAGTACATGCATTGGGTATGGGGAATTGAAAATGATCTGAGGGGGGGGGCATAAGAGCTTCCACCTTCACATGGTTGGCCCTATTCAGTAGAGAATATGAAATTATTCTCGAAACATAGAGGAGCTCAATGAATGGCTACGATGCTGGCTTTCTACGACCCACTCGCGTGTTGTCTAAATTTTGACAATTTCTTGGAGCTTGTTGTGATTTTTGGTTGCTCCTCATAACCAATTTCCAGTTTCCACAACATCAAAGGTTGAGTAAATGATGCACTGGAATCAATATCCTTAACCTTCTCTTTAATTTCCTTGGAATCAATATCCTTAATGTCACATTAAACCCTTCCAAATTGGTATATTTACCATTCAAGGCTGGCTTCTTCTGAAGCATGATATTTGCAACTAAGCTAGCATACACTGACAACAATTAGAGACATGCTGCTTGTTGTGAATGTTCATCTTTTTTTTAGGAATGAAACTTGACCATAATGGCTCCTCCTACACTAGGGAATTAAAGTCAACAGCAAATTAAAGAAAACATATAGTTTGCATCGAAAAAATAACAGGGTACGAACTGAACTAAGGAGATCCGAACCTGCGACCTATGTCTAGTCCCAAGGCTACCACCTTCAAGCTTGAAGTGTAGCTGGAAAGGGTGACCACCTTCAAGCTCGATTCATTCTACATGCATTTCATAATGGGAGATGGCTGGCTACCACATTCAACCTTGATTCATTGTGTATGCATTTCACTATGCAATCGTCTCAGATTCTCGTTGTGTTTTCCCTCTATTAGTTTATCAATTCGGTATGACCCACGCCCGTCGTCCAAGGAGTGTTTCCGCGGTCTTGAGTTCCAGCCTGACAATGGTGATGATTCATTCTATATTTACGTTTCCCTTAAGCCGCAATATGGCAAACTCATAGTTTACTATCAAGATTTCTTTGACCGTCAGCTTTGTCAGACAAACCTTAATAGTGAATGATGAGTTTGTCATTTGTAGTCAAAGGGAAATGTAATACCATGAATCGTCAACCATTGCCAGGCTGAAACTGAAGACCATGGAAACTCATTGGACGGTGGAAATTCATTGAATGGTTTAATGAATTTTCTAATGTTTTAATGATTCAGTGTAGTAAACTGTTACCTTTATTGAATTTCAGCTTTTATTGAATGAATGTGTTGACTAAATGATTAATGAATGGTTTATTGAATGTTATCTTTTATTGAATGAATGTGTGTATCGACATAAACAATGGTTTAGTGAATGTTAGCATTTATTGAATGAATAATGGATGAAAGTTCATGATAAAATATGGATGAATTTGCACATATTTGTTTTTTTTGAGTGCATGCATTGGGTATGGGGAATTGAGAGTGATGTGAGGGGGGGGGAGGGGCCATAAGAGCTTCCACCTTCATGTGGTTGGCCCTGTTCAATAGAGAATATGAAATTATTCTTGAAACAGAGAGGAGCTCAATGAATGGCTACGATGCTAGCTTTCTACAACCCACACGCGTGTTGTTTAAATTTTGACAATTTCTTGGAGCTTCTTGTGATTTTTTGTTGCTCCTCATAACCAATTTCGAGTTTCCATAACTTCAAAGGTTGAGTAAATGATGCACTGGAATCAATATCCTTGACCTTCTCTTTAATTTCGTTGGAATCAATATCTAGCTTAACATCAAATAAATATAAGTGAACAAAAGAAAATGCAAGAAAAAGATTAAACTTGCAAAATATAACACTTGTATTAATAAATTCAAAAAGAGAGAGTAATTTCCATGGGCCTCTTGGAGAGGATGAGCTCCTTTGAGCAAAGCTTCAATACAATACCAATCTTTGACAAAACAATATACATCCTTCTAGTGCTATAAATAGTTTCTTAATAACTACCAAAACCCTAACTACATGCAATCTCAAAATTAATGACTACCAACCACCTACTGGTTCTTATTTAATAAAAATGAGTCTTTTACATTAAGTAACTACCCATTAACTATCTAATGAGCCTTATTCAAAGAATATGATCTCATACATGAATATACAAACTCCTCGGTATACCAAATTAGAGAAGTTAGGTAAGAGTACCTTGACACAATGGAAGCACACTACCATATCTTTGTGACAAATATGCCACAATGTTACATAACTTCCCAGTCCTTTTATTCTGCTACATGGAAAGCCTGTAGTCCATAAAGTAAGTTCCATAGACACTAGCACTTGAGACTTAGAGTACAGTCTTTTGTGCCACCTTAATAGGCACCCACTAGCCTGTAGGTCCACTTGAATAATGATTGACTCCGCCGCTTAATACAATGACTCTAATACAATGGCTTTATTACAACGGCTCTATTCCCTTAGGCTACTCCACTGCTAATACAATGGGAAGAGAATAATGGGGTTCTCAGTTATATATATATGTAATTATTCTACATATTTCCACAATAGAAATAGAATATATTAATTTCCTGCAGTATGAAAAATTTTATTTGAAAAATGCTACTTTTTTTTTAAATGTAATGGGTAGTTGCTTAACTGACGACCTAATTCGACGAAAGTATGGTAATATCCGACGGTTTTGCAATACTACCGACGGCTCGGAATGTCAGATTCCGTTTTCTTTGTATGGTATACACGTTGCTTAACCGATGACCATATGGTAATATCCAACGGTTTTGCAATACGACCGACGGCTCGGAACATTGGATTCCATTTTTTTTGTATGGCATACACGTCGCTTAACCGACAACCTAATCCAACATTTTTATGGCAAACACGTCGCTTAACCGATGACTAAACTGACGCATAGTCGATGGCGAAAGGATGATAATCCAACTACCAGTGAAGCTAGAGGAAGTCGGTTAACCGACAAGGTATGGTAGTCGAATATCCGATGTCTTGAACTATGTCGGATTTTAGCCGATATCCCACTGACGATAAAAAAAGACTGGAATTGTCAGATAGTCGACCATAGGTTGTAGCAAATTCGACTTTTTCGCCGTCGGATTTTGGGTCAAAAAAACTTAGTGATGGTACATATTATGTATAGGCATGGGCTAGAGAGCAACAATGACAAGAGGATGATACTGAAGGAGACAAACTTTTACATAAGTGATGATAGAACCCATGATATGCATTATGTGCAACATTGTTTTCAAATTTTCTATGATCAGTTGAAGGAGAGAGATATACAAATGGATTAGCATTGGATATGGTTGGATGGTTGTGCGGGCCAGTTCAAAAATGCCCGAGTATTCCAATGAATAAGTACTTTGCATAAGACTTATAATGTGCCGCATATCTGGAACTATTTTGAGACCGGGCAAGGCAAAGGCGAGCATGATGGGGCCAGTGCATGCATCAAGACCACACTACGAAGGGAAGAGATGAGGTTTGACAAGGAACCTCATATCCGAGATGCACAGTCCACAGTTCAATGGTGCTCCACAACAATGTCAGAACGAGCAAGAGATCAACAAACATCATTCGTGGCAGGATGTGTGGCGAGAAATTTTTGGCTAGTGGTTGACATAGATCGATCGCGTTCCTATAGTTGCGGCACAGTACAAGGAACACGTGGATTTCATTCAGTTCGAAGCTCAAACAACCACTTATTTGAAATATGGACGCGAAAGATTGCATGCTTTTGCAACCCTTGCAGCAGTGGCGAATGGGATGAATGTGAATGCATGGACTTGCAGTAGACCAGCGTGCAGTTGTTGAAACAACCCATTTAGAGGAGGTCCAGTCAGCGATTTCTACAGACTACGACCATATCTCAGATCTTGTACAACCAGAACACATATACACAGTTGTTGCACCGAAAGACAATGAATGGGGCGTGGATTATTGGTTGGCATGGTGCATCCAAGGTAAGCAAACCCTCGACGGATCATTAATCGACAATGAAGGAATAGAATTTCCTACTGGCTTGATGGTGGTTAAGGGGGAATATCTTACACTAGATGGGAAGTAAAGAAAGACTAGTGGGCATGTATTCATGGATTACAGACCAGGTTCAGTGGTGTATCACTTCACAAACTTGATCGTTGGCACAAACATCCATCTTCAGAAAACGTCAAGCAAGCGCTCAACCAAGGTACGGTACTACCTGCCTCATTTAGAGAATGAGAGATTGATGGAGACAATTAGCAACAGAGAGGATCCAGATGGATTTATTGAATGAGGCCAGTCAACTTTACATAAGAGAAAGAATTGCATCAAAGTATGTTATGTTCTACATCGAGGTATGTGTAGTTTTATGTTATTTCGTTGGTACATGCATTTTTGTTCATACATACATACATACATGTCTTTGCCTATGTTTTTTATTTTTCCTATATGTATTAAACTGTTCCATGCTTCTCTTTTATGTTGAATAAAATGGTGATGTGATTTGGATCAAATTTTAGTAAATTGAGTTAGTATTTTCTTAAATATATCTATTTATGTTTGTAGCATTTGAAGATAGCGGTTTTGATAGGTTCTCAAGATTAGAATTACCTAGGTTTTAGGAAATTTTTTGAAGTACATAATCTATTACAATGGTCTTGAAAATTTAACTTGGTAGATGAAACCTTCTAGGAATCCATGTATGGATAGAAGAGTCTTCCACTTGGGGTAGGGAGTTATCATAAAGTTTCAAGGGTGGTATTTTTGAGATCTATACTTGAGAAAAGCATTGGGGAACTGTGAAATTCTTTATTGATCAAATATCTCTTTAGTTTCTCTCTCTTTAGTTTTGTGTCCACCCAAACCTTTTTCATGCTTTGGGTACCTTGAGGTATATCCCCAACCAAAAAAAATCTTATATTATGATGATTATGTTGGTTTAGGGTTTTGGTTCCTCGTGCTCTTATAACCCAAAAAACTCTTCTATCCCCAACATTTTTCATAGATTTGGTTGCCCATGCTCAATGCTCACCCAAATCTAGCTAGATTTTGGGTTTTTTCCCTTATCCAAGCATCGTGTCATCAACCTAGGGTTTCCACTAGTATATTTTAAAACATATTGATTTATGGTTGGAGATTGATGCTTTATTCCTATAGATAACCACTTAGAGGGACTTGTCATCATCATCACCAACATCATCTCTAGGCTCCTCATCAACATCTCCATCATCATCATCTTCTTCATCATCACCATCACCATCACCACCATCGTCAATGTCTTCATCATCGCCACCATCTTCATCATCATCATTAACTCTAACTCTAAACCTAATTCAATTTCCTTCTATAACTCTAGCCCCAACCCTCACCCAAACCCTAGCACTAATCCATCTTCTTCATCATCGCCATCACCATCACCATCACCATCACCATCGCCATCACCGTCACCATCACCATTGCAGAGTTGAACCCCATGTGCAAAAATTGCACACTCCCTCACTAAGCAAAACCCTAGTTTCCAAGATGGACGTACAAGATGGCACCGGGGCCATGGAACCGGAGGAGAGGGGCACCCATGGCACTATCTCGGCGTCATGAATCTAACGAATTTGACGATTCATCAATCTGAGCCACGGTCGTTATTCTATGGCTCGTTCCATCTCGCATCTAAAAGGCCTTCAGGGACACCTGCTGGATACCTGCCGGGGGCATAGAAGTCCAACCATGCAGCAAAACCAAGTTCCGTGGAGTCCTGCAGGTGTGTCTAGGCAGGTTCCGATTGGGAACGCTAACCGTAAGTGCCCGGTTGACGATTTTCCAAAGTTGACCCTAATGTGAGGGCCATCCAGATTCGCTCAAGGGGTGCATTTCTCATCCAGAGGCCCCCGGGTGTGCGTGGCCACCGGGGAAAAGTCCACAATGGCCAAGTGGACCTGTGGGAGGTAGTGGAATCCAAGTCCTCTTGTCGGTATGGGTTTTGTGGCCATGGGGCAAATCCTCCAGGTGTCCCTGAACGACCCCGGGGTGCCCGACTAGAATTCCTGTAGCACCCGAACCGTGGCTCAGTTCGTGAATATGTCAATTTCGGTGGGTCTAGGACGGTGGGTTTCAGCTAGGAGACCCCTCACAGCATCCCCCGAAGACCCAGAAGCGGTGCCAATGATCCATCTTCAGACCTAGGGTTTTGCTCAGTGATGGCCATTCCAGATTCGCTCAAGGGGTGCATTTCTCGTTCGGAGGCCCCAGGGTGTGCATGGCCACCATGGATAGGTCCATAATGGCCACATGGACCTATGGGAGGTGACATAATCTAATTCCTCTTGTCGGTCTGGGTTCCGTGGCCCCGAGGCAATTCCTCCAAGTGTCCCTAAACGACCCCGGGGTGCCCGACTAGAATGCTTGTAGCACCCTAACCGTGGATCAGTTCGCGAATATATCAATTCTGGTGGGTCCGGGACAGTGGGTTTCAGCTAGGAAACCCCCCACAGCATCCCTCGAAGACCCAAAAGCGGTGCCAACGAGCCATCTCTGGAGCTAGGGTTTTGCTCAATGATGGCCATTCCATATTCGCTCAAGGGGTGCATTTCTCGTCCGGAGGCCCCCGGGCGTGCGTGGCCACCATGGACAGGTCCACAATGGCCACGTGGAACTGTGGTAGGTGACAGAATCTAAGTCCTCTCGTCGTTCTAGGTTCCGTGGCCCCGGGGAAAATCCTTTAAGTGTCCCTAAACGGCCCGGGGGTGCTCGACTAGAATGCCCGTAGCACCCGAACCATGGCTCGTTTTGCGAATCCGTCAATTTCGGTGGGTCCGAAACGGCGAGTTTCAACTAGGGGACCCCCCACAGCATCCCCTAAAGACCCGGAAGCGGTGCCAATGAGCCATCTCTGGAGCTAGGGTTTTGCTTAGTGATGGCCATTCGAGATTCACTCAAGGGGTGCATTTCTCGTCCGGAGGCCCCCGGGCGTGCGTGGCCACCATCGACATGTCCACAATGGCCACGTGGACCTGTGGGAGGAGACGAAATCCAATTCCTCTCGTCGGTCTGGGTTCCGTGGCCCCGGGTCAATTTGCTCGATTGAGGGTTTTAAAATACCTTGATCGAGGGTTTAATAAGACCTCGATCGAGGGTTTTAACTAGACCTCGATCGAGGGCCTAAAAAATAGGCCGAGATCCCTTTTCACTAGAAAATGAAAGTTTTGTCTACCTTCCAGAGGGTTAAACCATGTCACTAATATGCACATTAATGGGTGAACTTGATACCATTGGATTCGTCAATGAATCCTCTATCCAGATACATAAAATTTACAAATTTTTATCTTCGTATGTCTTTTGTTTTTAAATTTCTACTAAAACTTGCCCTAAAAAACCTTGCCGACAACTTTGATTGACCTCAAAGATAAATCCACAACATTCAAAACACACATCCAAAAAATGTGAAAAAATACACAAGCACTAGATAAACGCGTCCTCTTCAAAAGGGTATTTTTAGTTTTGCAAATTATGTAAACAATCAAAAGATTTGGTGCACACACACATGTGTGTGCAAAATGCGACTGAAATATTCATTGGTCACTTTCAAAAAATAATAATAAATATAATTTTTCGAGAAGAATTAAAAGAACAATATGTAGGCACTAGTGCATTCTGTCTAGATCATGGTCACATATTTCATTTTTTAAAATTATTGTGCACACACAAAATCTACTTGTTAATTGCTCTTCAAATTTCTAAGTACACACGTTTCATTAAATGAAAATTCGACATGATAAATGACATTGGTATATTTCAAAAAAAATATCATTGGAAAGACAACATAATTCTCTACATTTCGTTTTTCAACCACATGTCAAAATTCATGTGGAAAATATGAGTTTCAAGGGCTTCAATTTAATACATGGGTAAAATTTCCATTTTTCACCATCATATTTGGCCAAAAAGAGTTACCCATCTTCATGGAATCACCCCAAGGTTACAATAAAAAACCGGTACCCCTTGCTAAGAATTGATGACTTGTTTGATCAAGTTGGAGGTGCTACTATTTTCTCGAAAATAGATCTAAGATATGGCTATCATGAAATCAAAATCAAGGAGGAAGATATTCATAAGACTGTTTTCCGAACTAGGAATGGGAATTATGAATTTGTGTTGATGCCATTTGGTTTGACCAATGCACCTGCCACCTTTATGTGTCTTATGAGAAATGTCTTCAGGAAATATTTGGATAAGTTTTTTTTTCTATTCATAGATGACATACTGATATACTCAAGGAATGAAAGTGAGCATGAGGAACATTTGAAGATAGTGTTGCAAATACTAAGGGAAAATCAGTTGTACGCCAAGTTGAGTAAGTGCGACTTTTATAAAGATCAAATCTAGTATTTAGGTCACATAATTTCATCCCAAGGTATCGTTCTAGACCCTGGAAAGATAAAAGGTATTATGAGTTGACCTACCCCTGAGAATGTGAGTGATATTCGTTCCTTCATGGGTCTCGCTGGATACTATCGGAGGTTTATTGAAGGATTTTCCAAAGTGGCTTATCCTATTTCCTCTCTTCGGCAAAAAGAGGTCAAGTTTTTTTGGACTTCCAAATGTGAGGAAAGCTTTGAAAAGTTGAAATAGTTACTTACTTCAGCCCTATTTTAAAAGTAGTTGATCCGTATGGTGATTTTGTCGTATGCACTGATACATGCAAAGAAGGACTGGGAGGTGTGTTGATGCAGGAAGTTTGTGTAATTGGATATGAGTCCAGAAAATTAAATACGCATGAGGTGAATTATGCAACCCACACAGGGGCTTCACTCAATAAACCGCTATCATAGCACGTTCGTTCATGGAATTTGAAACAATACCCCTAATTTCACTAAATAATGGAAAATACCTTCCAAAATCGTTTTTTTTAACCCCCTCTCAATATGCCTTCCCAATTTAAAAAACCCCCTATTTTCACTAGATATTGTATGTATCAATTTTTTCATTAACATATTTTTATACACCTTTATATTTCTACCTAGTATATATATATGATACCCCTCTTATGACCCCACATGCATTCTACAATGCACCTTGCTTCTTTCGATGTATATTTTGGATGCACGTTACTTCACCCACAATGCAATTACTCAACCACATATCATTATGATTTGCAGCATCTAATGGTCTAATCAAGAGATAGGATATCACTTCTTGTATGTCACTAGAGCCAATGCACATAGTACAACATTTAGATTGCATGTTGCTGTTAGGAACCCATATCTTTACTTTGTTAGTATGTTGTTGTTGGACGCATATTCTTTGTAAGTCGTCCCGTAGTATTTGTTGATCAATAGTTTGTGTTATTGTTGTTGGCGCATATGCTTTGTAAGTCGCTCATAGTATTGTTGATCCATAGTTTGTAACGGCCCATGGTTTCGACCCATAGTATTGGCGCCTAGAATTAGTATATAAGTGTGTGTTGAGACCTATGAAGGACGGTGAAGTTATTTGTATTGAGCTTGCTCAAAGGA
The DNA here is from genome assembly GCA_027924585.1 of Larix kaempferi. Lineage (NCBI taxonomy): Eukaryota > Viridiplantae > Streptophyta > Pinopsida > Pinales > Pinaceae > Larix > Larix kaempferi. Next base: position 6,105,947 of record BSBM01000391.1, read on the forward strand.
GGTTGCCCCCTCGAAGTGGCCTGTGATCAATACAAAAGTGATTCTGAGTTCTGTCATTTCTGCTATTTCGCGTATTCTTGTTAATTAATTGTTGCAGGTGCCTCACATCTGGTATCAGAGCACTTTCTTGGGCTCGCTGGGTGAAATTTCTGCCAAAATTTTTTTTTCGCATCTGTTACAGGTTCGGATTGGGGAATAATCCCTATCCGCTTAACTGTGGGAAGTACTTGGGCATAAGCCCTAAAACTCATTGTGAGGAGTACCACAGGAACCCCGAAGTAGCTGGCCCATTGAGAGGACCTGCCGGCGAAAAGGGCAACGACCCCTACCTGATTGACTAGTTCCCACCCGTGAGGTAAACCAAGAGCTGTCATTTGTGGCAAAGTGGTTATCAGTTTTACCTGAGCCGTGGAGTGAGGGGTACTGCCCCAATACGCAAGCCGTCAGACAGCATTGGTGGCCGAGTGAAAACCCTGAACTGTTAGGAAGTCGCACATACCTGGGGTCCATAGCTACTTTCAGCTGAACTATTGTCGATCACTGCTGTGCCGTTTCAGATTCATTTTGCAATCCGTTCCAGATCCAGCCATTCGGCGTTGTTCCAGAATCCTTCGAACCGGAGATCCCACTCTGCAAGCAGAGCCGTAGCCGCTCTAGTCTGTAAAAAAATAAAAAAAATAAAAAATAAAAACACCGAAATCTCCCTTGTTTTACCTCTGTTTTCCTTGAAAATTTCAAGGAACCCCTGTCATTCCATTCTGCATATTTCATCCCTGAGGACCCTATCCTCAATTCCCTTTCCTACAGCCCGAAATCCCACATTTGTCCATTTTTAGGGTTTGCCATAATTTCCTCATATTTCACCCAATCACCTTCAATTTTTACCACAGAGTTCCTTTCTGAATTCTGCTTCTTTGTTCCCCTCTGCCAAATTTTCTCATCCTTTCACCTCGCTGCTGAAATCCTCATTTTTGCTTCCCTATCTATCCAACAATGTCCAAAAAATGAGTCAAACCCCAATTACCCTTCTGATTTTTTCCCAAATCCAAATTTTTCTTTACTGAAGTAGTTCTTGTTTTTGTTTTCCTACCCAGTCCAAAAAAAAAAAAAAAAAAAAAAATCCCTGATTATGGTTGTCACCCATGCAGGAGCAAAATCCATGGAGGAAGCCCTTGCAGCCATCCAAGCCAAACTCCAGGATCTAGATGAAAAATTTCTTGGTCTCCATCTTGAACATTCAGCTATGAACAACAAACGGCAGTCCGAGTCTTCAGTAGACAATGGGTTCTCTTCTTCCAGCAATTTCCGTGATCCGGAGCTTGATTTTCCTCACTTCAATGGTACCGATCCAACTGGATGGATCTATCGTGCAGAACAGTATTTCAGTCTGCATAATACTTTTGATGTCAACAAAGTTCCGTTGGCATCCTTTCATTTGGAACAGGAAGCTCTTCAATGGTACTGTTGGTACATCAAGGCTCATCCAGAGCCCAACTGGCCAGACTTTTGCCAGCTCCTTTTGCAACGATTTGGTCCTAGTGCTTTTGATGAATTCACAGGAGCCCTCACTAAACTTCGCCAAACTGGAACTGTGAGAGAGTATCAAACCGAATTTGAGAACCTAGCCAACCACACCGAAGGATTGTCTGATGAATTTTACCGGAGTTGTTTTATCAATGGTCTAAAGGATGCCATCCGCTCTGAGGTCAAAATGTTCTGTCCCAACACAATCATGGAAGCACTCGGGTTGGCTAAATTGGCAGAAGACAAGATTGCAGCCCAACAACGCTCCAAGCCCCCTTTTGTTCCATTCTGAAATATGGGTTCTTAGCGACCACCTATACCGCAGGCTCCTCGACCGACTCCTATCAAGCGTTTGTCTGAAACAGAGATGCAAGCACGCAGAGAAAAGGGTCTTTGCTATAATTGTGATGAGAAATTCAATCGGGGACATAGATGTGTTCAGCAAAAGCTCTATCTCCTGGATGTGGAGTCTCCGCCTGCCTCTGAAATGGGTGACGAAGATCCAGAAACACTGGATGCCCCGGTCGACATTCAAGAACCGCCTATTGATCCTCCGTCTTAGGATGACCAGCCAGAGATATCTCTCCATGCTTTAGCGGGAATCACCACCCCCCAAACAATGCGGGTCAGGGGTTACTTCAAGAAGCTTCCTCTTACAATCCTCATTGATTCTGGTAGCACTCATAATTTCATTGACCCTCGGATCGCCAAACAAGCTGATTGTTTTATCCATCCTTGCTCCAACTTTGGAGTCATGGTTGCCAATGGGGGCACCTTACCTTGCAAAGGGAAGTGTCGAAATGTGCGTATCTCTATGGGAGATTATACCTTGCGCTCTGACATGTTTGCCTTGCCCTTAGGCGGATGTGATGTGGTTTTGGGCGCTCAATGGCTACGCACACTCGGCCCTATCTTATGGGATTTTGCCGAACTTTGGATGCAGTTTTCTCTTGATGGACACAAACACACATTGACAGGATTACAACCAGGTTCTCTCAGCATCATCAGTTCACATCGCATGGAAAAACTCCTCAAGAAGAATTCACATGGTGTCATCGCTCAGATCCATTCCATCCAGATGCAACCATCAGCGGTCTCCACTACTCCTTTGGATCTACAACAAATTCTGGATCGATATACAGGTGTCTTTGCTGAACCAGTGGGATTACCACCTTCCAGGATACAAGACCATCGTATTCAGCTCCTTCCTGGCAGTGCTCCTCCCAACATCAGGCCCTATCGCTACCCATTCCACCAAAAAACGGAGATTGAAATGCTCGTTCGGGACTTATTGAAGCAAGGTATTATTCGCCCAAGCACTAGTTCCTTTTCTTCTCCAGTTATTCTCGTCCGCAAAAAAGATGGGTCATGGCGCCTCTGCATTGACTTCCGAGCACTTAATCACCTCACCATCAAGGATAAGTTTCCAATTCCTGTTGTTGATGAACTTCTTGACGAGCTTCATGGGGCTCACTTTTTCTCCAAGTTGGATCTTCGTTCTGGGTATCATCAAATTTGGGTTCATGAGGATGATATTCCTAAAACAGCTTTCCGTACACATGATGGCCATTATGAGTTTTTGGTCATGCCCTTGGGCCTCACTAATGCTCCTTCCACATTCCAGGCCTTGATGAATAAAATATTTTGACCCTACTTGCGGAAATTCATTCTGGTATTCTTTGATGATATCCTCATCTATAGTAAAACATGGGATGAACATCTCCAGCATCTGGATCTTGTCATGCAACTTTTCTCTGACCATCATCTCCATGCCAAGCAGTCTAAATGTGTTTTTGGACAAAAGTAAGTTGAGTATCTCGGGCACATTATCTCAGCACAAGGGGTTTGCGTGGATCCTACCAAAATCGACGCCATGAACAATTGGCCACGTCCTCAGACACTCAAGAGCCTTCGTGGTTTTTTGGGGTTGACTGGCTACTACCGCAAGTTTGTCAAGGATTATGGGAAGATTGCAGCTCCATTAACTGCTCTATTGAAAAAGGATGCTTTTACATGGACACCTGCTGCTTAGTGTGCATTTGACAAACTAAAACAAGCTATGTGTACTACACCTGTGCTAGCTATGCCCGATTTTTCCAAGCCCTTCACTATTGAGAGTGATGCTTGCGGCAATGGACTTGGTTCTGTTCTCCTTCAAGATGAACACCCCATTGCATTCACCAGCAAAGCCCTTTCAGGTAAGAATTTAGCTGCCTCTACCTATGAGAAGGAAATGATGGCTATTTTGCATGCAGTACAGAAGTGGCGTCCATACCTATTAGGGAATCATTTCTGCATCAAGACTGATCACCAGAGTCTGAAATATTTCTTGGACCAGCGTGTCTCCTCCCCGGCACAACAGAAATGGGTTAGCAAACTCATGGGTTATGACTATGAGATCACTTACAAGAAGGGTAAAGACAATATTGTGGCAGATGCTCTTTATCGCACATTTGGTGCCCAAGGTTCTCTTTCAGCTATTTCTATGCCTGTTCCAAATTGGTTGCAATCTGTTCAACATGGTTATGTCAATGACTCTTCCTTATCTCAGATCATCCAATGCTTGACCAACAACCCTTCTGCTGTACCACATTACTCTTGGGATGGTGCTTCTCTGCGATACAAGAGTCATCTGGTGCTTCCCCAGAGCATAGATCTTCAACAGGCTGTCTTCTATGAACTCCATGCTTCTCCATTGGCCGGGCACTCTGGGTTCCTCAAAACATATGAACGAGCACGGCGTAACTTCTTTTGGCAGGGCATGAAAAGGACAATTCAACAGATGGTAGCCGAATGTGATACCTGCCAGCGCAATAAGGGTGAAACAACACTCGTTCCAGGATTGCTTGAACCCTTGCCCATACCTACACGGATTTGGACAGATATTTCTATGGATTTCATTGAAGGGATCCCTAAATCTGGCGGGAAGACAGTGATTCTCGTTGTGGTTGATCGCCTCTCCAAATATAGTCATTTTTGTGCTCTCAGGCATCCCTATACAGCCTCCTCAGTTGCTCAAATTTTTATGGACCAGATCTTTCGTCTTCATGGCATCCCTTCTTCCATTGTCTCGGATCGTGATGCGACTTTCACCAGTCATTTTTGGACAGAACTATTTCGCCACACTAGCACCAAACTGAAGATGAGTTCAGGGTATCACCCACAAACAGATGGTCAGACTGAAATTGTCAATAAATGCTTGGAAACTTATCTTCGTTGCTTCACCTCAGAACAACAACATCAGTGGGCAAAGTGGCTCCCTCTTGCTGAATGGTGGTACAATACCTCTTACCACACTGCCTCTAAAATGACCCCATATGAAGCAGTCTATGGTCAAGCACCTCCAGCTCTTCTTCCATACACCCCCACCAGTTCACCAGTTCAGGAAGTTGACACGGTCCTTCGCAACCGCGATCAGATTCTTCGCATTTTACGGGACAATCTTCACATGGCAAGAAATCGCATGAAGCAACAAGCGGATCAGCACTGTTCAGAGCGCACTTTTCAAGTCAGCGATATGGTTTGTCTTCGTCTCCATCCGTACAAACAATCCTCCTTGAAACTCAAAGGGCGTCGTGAGCTTGCTCCAAAGTTCTATGGGCCATATCGGATTCTTCAGAAGATTGGGTCCGTTGCTTATACATTGGAACTTCCTCCTTCTTCCCGCATTCATCCAGTCTTTCATGTCTCTTGTTTGAAGAAAGTTCTTGGCACCAACATCAGCGGCCAAACGATTTTACCCGAACTGGATAATGAAGGATCCATCCTTTTGGATCCATAGACCATCCTCAATCGGCGCACGCGTCAGCTTCGTTCTCGCTCTATCACAGAGGTCTTAATTCAGTGGCACGGCATGCAACCAGAGGATGCTACATGGGAACCACTCCTTCAGATTCAACAACAATTTCCACATCTAAAGCTTTGAGGACAAAGCTTTTTTTAAGGGGGAGGGGATGTTAGGAATCCATATCTTTACTTTGTTAGTATGTTGTTGTTGGACGCATATGCTTTGTAAGTCGTCCCGTAGTATTTGTTGATCAATAGTTTGTGTTATTTTTGTTGGCGCATATGCTTTGTAAGTCGCCCGTAGTATTGTTGATCCATAGTTTGTAACAGCCCATGGTTTCGACCCATAGTATTGGCACCTAGAATTAGTATATAAGTGTGTGTTGAGACCTATGAAGGACGGTGAAGTTATTTGTATTGAGCTTGCTCAAAGGAGGTTGCCCCCTCGAAGTGGCCTGTGATCAATACAAAAGTGATTCTGAGTTCTGTCATTTCTGCTATTTCGCGTATTCTTGTTAATTAATTGTTGCAGGTGCCTCACAGTTGCAGTTCCCCAATTGCTAACTAAGCCTGTTGTGGGCTAGGTATCTGAGCCCCCAGGGCCTGTAACAAGCTCTAGGAGGATGAATAAACCTATGTAATAGGCACGAGTGGTTGGGTATTCAAGCCCCCAAGGCCTATCGAGGGCCTATAACAGGCCCTAGAGTCTTAGAGCCTCCCAAGGCTATTGGTAACAACTAGCTGAGTGTTATTGGTAACAATTGGCTGTCAATGAACACTGTCTCTCGACTATGATCGACTAGAAACCCACTTCACCACGAAACCCCTGGCCTCAAGCATGCCTCAAGACACGATTTCCTTGCGTACTAGTAAGCTCGAGCCTTTCCTCAACCTGATTTTTCATCTGGCTGTGATCCCTCCATCTCCATTTGGAGGATATTTGTCAACCCGCCCATATAAAAAAGACCCCAAAGTATTTTTGTATTGTTACATTAAATAAATAAAAAACCTTTGCCCCTTAATATATATGCAATATATTTTTTAGGTTTTCATGAATACTTAATACCGCAATATGAATGAACATGATATTATATTTCCTTCTAGTGAAGCCCCCGTGGCAACCCATGGTTGGAGTTGGCCGTAATAATTCATGCCTTGAAGATGTGGAGACACTATCTTCTTGGAAACATATTTGTTCTTTTGGAATGCTCAACAAGCAAGGTGGTAGGCGTTCCTAAGTGAGTTTGATTTTGATATTCAACGCATTAAAGGAAAAGAAAATAAGGTAGTGGATTCTCTTAGAAGAAGAATGCACCTATTGTTGATGACTTCTATTAGTATTTTTCAGTCTGATTTGCTAACACAAATTCAAACAATAGCTGAAAAAGACCCTAAGTACATGAATTTAGTGCATAATTGTCATCCAGAAAAATCGGGACAACAACCAGAAGATTATAGTTTAACAAATGATGGATTGTTGTTATTTAAAAATAGGATATATGTACCTGACCTGCTAGAGTTAAAGAAACTTATCCTAGATGAGTTTCATAAAAGACCCTACTTAGGACATCTCGGTTATCAAAAGATGATAACAACTGTCAAGAAGAAATACTATTGGCCTATATTGAAATCAAAAATTGCTAAGTACCTAGCCAAATGCATGGAATTTCAAAGAGTGAAAGTAGAACATCGACATCCGACAGGTTTGTTTCAACCTATACCTGTACCAGAATGGAAATGGGAAACTATTTCCATGGATTCCAGTACTAGTTTGCCTAAAAACAAGAGGTGGCATGATGTTATTATGGTAGTAGTGGATAAGTTGAGCAAGGCATCTCACTTCATACCAGTCAAATCCACTTTTAAAGCAATAAATATTGCATATATCTTAATGAAAGAAGTCTTCAGACTCCATGGAATTCCCAAAATAATTATATCTGACAGGGATGCTAAGTTTACTTCACATTTTTGGAAAGAATTATTTTCAGGTTTGGGTACGAAACTAAATTTTAGTATAGCCTACCATCCCCAATCTGATGGACAAACTGAGAGGGTGAATCAGATCTTGGAAGACATGCTTCATTTGTATTTCATGGACAATCCAAAGAAGTGGGAAGAGCACCTACACTTAGCTGAATTTTCCTATAACAATGAGTATCAAGCCTTTGCTGGAATGAGCCAATTTGAAATTCTATATGGCAGAAAATGCAAAACCCCTATGACTTGGGATGATCCTGTGAAAATGATCATGTTGGGTCCTGATTTGTTACAAGAGTTAGAAAACATTGTGCAGAAAGTTAAAACAAATTTGAAAATTGCATAGGATAGACAAAAAATCTACTCATATCAGCATAGAGAACACAGGGAATTTGAAATAGGGGATCATCTATTCTTCAGAGTAAAGGCAAAGAAAATCTCTCTGAGTTTAGGCAAGGTTGCTAAGTTGGCACCAAGATATTTTGGTCCTTTCCAAATACTTGCTAGAGTAGGACCTGCTACTTATCAATTAGCTCTGCAAGCGAATTTTAAAGTACATGATGTGTTTCATGTTTCATTATTGAAGAAATATGTATATGATCCTAAGCATATTGTAAATTGACATGTGATACAGGTGGAAACAAAAGGGTATTTCCACACAAATCCTGTAGGTATACTGGACCGGAAAAAGGTGATACCTCAAAATCGCACCATCACCCAGGTAAAAGTGCAATGGGAGCACTATAAGCCCAAGGAGGATACCTCGGAATGGGAAGAGGAAATGTGAGCTGCATATCCTTTCTTGTTTGAAGGAATGCAGTATGAGGAATGAACTAATTTATTTTTGTTATTTTTGAAACTATGAACACCGAGGATGGTGTAAACTTAAGGGGAGGGGGAATGTAATAACCCAATTTTGGACTTGTGAACCCCTTTTTATTTTTTGTAAGTGTTAGAACAATATTACACCTAGGTACATGAATCATTTATCAAATGATGGTTAATTAGTGCCAAACAGTTTAATAATTGCATCCCTAAGTTGGTTAGTGGGTAAATGGTCATTTAGCTTGAACCAGTTGGCAATGTGGACAAAACTGTGCATGTACCAAGTCAAACTAGCTATTGGGGGTGCCCTCCAAGTCATTTATTGCATCCAACATGCCTAGGGTGCTCTAATACCCTGTTTTGTGGGATTCTATTTGACCAAGGGTGCACATGCTCAATATGTGGACAAACTTGCCTCTTTTGGCCATTTTTGGCCAATTATAGCTTCCTGACCTATAACCAGTCAGATTCTCCACATGTGTGAGGTCACATGGGCCTATCTAGTCATTACCAATGTTCACATGGCATGTTTGAACTAGTTTGGGATGGTTTGGGACATTTTGGGTCAACCTAGGGGGGATTGAGCTATTTCTAAGCTAGATCAGTGTGAACACTCCAAATGGATTTGAATTGTTCCTATTTGTATAAAAGGAGGTTCCTAACCTATTTTGAGGGTGGGACTATTAATAATATTCAGATATTTCACCCATTTCATGTGTTAATTTGTTCTTCATGTTACAGATTTGTGCCTAATTCCTGTAAATGTGTTGCAATATTTCACTAGTGAGGAATCCATAGTAGCTAGGTTCTGCTGTGACTAATATTTTACATGGTATCATAGCTCTTGGAGATACCATTCGAACCAGCAAGACTGTTTTAGTGGCTTACTAGAAGCAGTGGAGAAACCACAGAATTCATGAGGCCATTGCATTGAGTCCATTGGATAAATCTAGTGGCTCTTCTCAGGTGTGATGCTCTCCCGAATGCACCCACTATCAAACAAGGTTTGAATCTGTTAGCGTAGATCCCTCCTGAGTGATTTGAGAGTTGTTTGCAGGTATTGAAGATCATCATTGCCAGAAATTGCATGAACAGGAGAGAAGAATGGAGCCATCTCACCCAAATGTGCTTACTCCCTTCAACTACTTCGATTGGAAGGGAGAAATGGTGATTTTGCTGAGATCTAAGGGTCTTTACAGAATTGCGATGGGAACTGAGGTGGAGCTAAACTTAGTTGTGGAGAAATCCAAGTTTTTCAACAGAATGGATGAGGCATTTGGCCTCCTTTGTCTCAGCATTTCAAGAGACCTCTTGTTTCATGTAGAAAGTCTAGCTACTCCAAATGAAGTTTGGCTCAAGTTTGAGTCTTTGTTTGGAAAGACTGATGAGATGAGAGGCCACCAGCTTGAAAATGAGCTTGTTTCACTAAGCCCAGGGAATTTCAATTCCATCCAGGATTTCTTCACCAATTTCAAGATCTTGGTCTTGCAGATTCGACAATGTGGCATAGGCAAGAAAGAAGAACAGTTGGTGTTGTCCATTCTCTCCAAACCGGGTCTTGAATACTCAATTTTTGTGTCTTCCTTCAACTCCAAAAGGCTCACAGTTAGAAATTGGAAGATGCCATCTTTGGCTGATTTCTTGGAGATGATAACCCAAGAGAAAGACAAGTTGGTCTTGATGGGCACCATCAAGCAAAAAGACCAAGTACTTGCATCTGGAGATTCAAAAAATGGAAGAGGCAAGCAAAAACCCAAGGGGTCGAAACTACAAGAGAAGAAGAAGAAGGATGAGAGACCCAAATCCAGTGATGGGGGTTCGAATCCTATCAAAGACAAAGGAAAGAAGAAGGAGAAGAATAAGTGTAGCTATTGTCAAAGGGGCTTTCATCCAGAGAGATCATGCATGAATAAAACCATAGACATGATGACCCATCTCCTACAGAAAAATAACATTCCTCTTCCTGAAAGTTCCAAAAAGAAAGAGGGTGTTTCTGAAGACAAGGAGAGGTGTCATGCTTTGGTGGCTAGTACATCTCAATAATCTTTGTTCATCATTGATTCATGTGCCTCAAGGCACATGGCTTCTTCAAGAGATTCATTCTCTACTCTTGCTCCTTACAGTGGTCCCTCCATTCGCATGGGAGATGACTCAGAAATCCCTTCTCATGGGATTGGAAAAATCTCTATGGAGAATGGGTATTTCAGCAATGTGTTGTATGTACCTGATATTGCAGCCAACCTACTCTCTGTATATCAGATGACACACACTGGTGCAACCAAGAGTTATCTTCACTCAGAATGATGTGGAGATATCAGAAATTTCCACCGGAAAAATTGTTGCAATGGGTGCTGCAGACCATGATATGAAGATGTACAAGTTCTCACATTTTCTTGGGTTCTCTTCCTCAAATGCACTTTTTTCACATGGCAATGAGGTTAGAAATCTATGGCATGAGAGATTTGGGCATCTCAACTACATATATCTCCAAGCATTGAGCAAAGAAGAGATGGTTTAAGGGCTTCCACAAATCAGCTTTTCCAATGGCACTTGCAAAGGGTGCATTGTTGGGAAACATGCTGAGAAGAAGTATGAGAAAGGGAAGGCAAGGAGAGCTGTTGAACCTATTGGTTCAGTACATTTTGATTTGATTGGTACACTCCCCACTCCCTCCTATGGCTGCAGCAAATATGTGCTCACCTTCATCGATGACTACTCAAGGTATTGTTGGTTGTATTTTGTCAAGCAAAAATTTGAAGTTTTCCAATGTTTCAAAGTTTTCAAGAACATGGTGGAGAACTATAGTGGGAGATCCATGAAGGTCTTGAGGACTGATAATGGAAGGGAGTATGTCAATAAGGACATGCAACAACTATGTGAATAAAATGGCATCCAAATGCAACATTTTGTGCCCTACACACCTCAACAAAATGGTGTTGCAGAGCGCAAGAATAGAGCATTGAAGGAGATGGCCACTTGCATGATGGAGGCTAGGTCTTTGTCTCCAAATCTATGGGATGAAGCTATGAATTGTGCTACATATGTTCATAACAGAGCACCACATAAATCCTTGGAAGGCATGACTCCATATGAGGCTTGGATGGGCCACAAACCCAATGTGTCTCATTTCAGAATTTTTGGCTCAAAGGTTGGGCTAGAATTCCTCCAGAGAAGAGAAAGGCCTTGCAGCCCCAAATCAAGGAGTCAATCATGGTTGGGTATGTAGAGGATTCCAAGGGCTACAATCTCTTTTATCCATCCACTCTCAAAAATTTCATCGAAAGAAGTGTCAAATTCCAAGAAGAAGAACTCATGCAAGCTACAGAACAAGGTGATGGGGAATGCACATATCCTCGTCTTGATGATGATGTAAGTAGTGGTTCTTCCTCTGATATTTTTGATTCTGATATATATGAAGATGATGATGATATGGATGCTGATCATGATCCTCCCTCAAGGCCCAAGTGGGATAAGAAAACAATACAAGCTGTTGGTGAGCTTGCGAGTGATCCTCAAGATGCTAGGAAAACTAGATATCAGTTTCACAATTCTTTTGCATGCTGTGATTCTGATCTGAGTAATGCATGTTATTTGATTGTTGGGTCTAATCCTAATTCATATTCAGAGGATTCTAAAGATCCAAGATGGAAAACAGCCATGCAAGAAGAGATGAACTCCCTCCATGAGAACAAAACTTGGGATTTGGTCCCTCTTCCTCCCAAGAGGAAACTAGTGCAATGCAAATGGGTTTATAGAACCAAAGTTGGATCTGATGGCTCTGATATAAAGCATAAGGCCAGTTTGGTGGCTAAGAGTTACTCTCAAGTCCAAGGAGTGGACTATACAGAGACATTTGCACCAGTGGCAAAGATGGACTCCATAAGACTAGTTTTGGCCATTGGGGCTTTCAAGCGATGGGAGGTTCATCACATGGATGTGAAGAGTGCCTTTCTTCATGGGGAGATGAATGAGGAGATATATATGCAGCAGCCTAAGGTATTTATTTCTGATCATACACTTGTGTGCAGGTTGAACAAGTCACTCTATGGGCTCAAGCAAGCTCCTAGAGCATGGTATGCAAAAATGGACAATTTTCTGCTATCTTTGGGGTTTGAGAGGTGTAAGTCTGATCCAAATGTGTATATGCGGCATATTAGTGATCTGATATTGATCATAGTACTATATGTAGATGATATTTTGATAACAAGTAGCAGCACCAAAGATTTGGGCTAATTAAAAGCTTCATTACACAATGCATTTGCAATGACCGATCTAGGCTTGTTGAGGCAATTTCTAGGCTTGGAAATTAAGCAAACTGTGAATGGAATTTCTGTCACCCAAGCAAGGTATGCTTCAGATTTGCTGAAGAAATTTAAGATGGCTGAATGTAAACCATCAAAGTTCCCATTCCTATCTGGAGTTAAGCTAAATGAGTGGGGTTCTTCTCCACTAGTTGGCATCTCGTTGTATAGGCAGCTTGTTGGAAGCTTGCTATATCTTACTCATTCTAGAGCAGATTTGTCATATGCTGTTGGGGTTGTTTCTAGGGACATGCAAGGGCCTCATGAGGATCATTGGAGGGTATCCAAGAGGATCCTCCACTATGTTCAAGGTACTAAGCACTTTGGTATCCATTATGTTGTTGGTTCATCTCTTGAACTAGTAGGATTTACTGATTCTCATTGGGCTGGTGATTGTATTGATCGGAAATCAACTTCCGATTATGTCTTTATGCTTGCACATGCACCTATTTGCTGATCAAGCAAGAAAAAACATACTATTTCCTTATCTTCAGCTGAGGCTGAGTATAGGGGAGTAGTAAATGCAGCCACACAATGTGTTTGGTTGCAAGGTATTCTTGCAGAGTTCGGGATTGTTTTTGATTCACGCACTATTCTTTGGTGTAATAATCAAAGTACAATCAAGATTTCTACTGATCCAGTTCAGAGGAAAAGGACCAAGCACATAGAGATACACATGCATTACATTCGGGTTTGGTGCATGACCAGACCATAGCATTGCAGTATTGCCATTCCGGTGAGCAAACTGCTGATATTTTCACCAAGTGTTTTACCGAGAAGACCTTCACTTAACTTAGATCCTTGCTTGGGGTGAGTGATGTATGGTGATGATTGGTGTATTTTGATATATGCCGCATGTCCATTTTAGAGGGGAGGTTTTATGTACCATGTGGTTTTCCTCCTTACCTTGGTTACATGGACAAATAAATTTTTATGATGGTAAAGATGAATTGAGCCTAGTTGCCAAGGCCTTATTTTTTATATTTCACTAAGGCTAGCTTAAGGGGGGGTTTTAGAAAAATATTACACCTAGGTACATGAATCATTTATCAAATGATGGTTAATTAGTGCCAAACAGTTTAATAATTGCATCCCTAAGTTGGTTAGTGGGTAAATGGTCATTTAGCTTGAACCAGTTGGCAATGTGGACAAAACTGTGCATGTACCAAGTCAAACTAGCTGTTGGGGGTGCCCTCCCGGTCATTTATTGCAGCCAGCATGCCTAGGGTGCTCTAATGCCCTATTTTGTGGGATTCTATTTGACCAAGGGCACACATGCTCAATATGTGGACAAACTTGCCTCTTTTGGCCATTTTTGGCCCATTCTAGCTGCCTAACCTCTAACCAATCAGATTCTCAACATGTGTGAGGTCACATGGGCCTTTCTAGTCATTCCCAATGTTCACATGGCATGTTTGAACCAGTTTGGGATGGTTTGGGACATTTTGGGTCAACCTAGGGGGGATTGAGCTATTTCTAAGCTAGATCAGTGTGAACACTCCAAATGGATTTGAATTGTTCCTATTTGTATAAAAGGAGGTTCCTAACCTATTTTGAGGGTGGGACTGTTAATAATATTCAGATATTTCACCCATTTCATGTGTTAATTTGTTCTTCATGTTACATATTTGTGCCTAATTCCTGTAAATGTGTTGCAATATTTCACTAGTGAGGAATCCATAGTAGCTAGGTTCTGCTATGACTAATATTTTATACTAAGTATTATTTGATTATGTTTATTTCTAATGACTATGTGGACCAGCACATTAAAAGAGATGGGAGTCACAGTTCCTATGGGTCTCGAGGATAAACACAAGTAAAATAAAAATTTAAAAAATTATTGAGACACATGTAAAACCCCTAAAAAAAATAGTTTTGGGGAAATAAAAGAATTAAGAAAATAAAAAGAAGGGGAAAACACAAAAGAAACTGAAAACAAGAAAGGAGAGGGGGGAGCGATCACTCCTATAAATATAACATTCTGAACTAAAAAGGTGGGGGGGGGAACCAAATAATAGGACTGAGATAAAATAAAGAAATGAAGAAAGGTTAAGTATGGAGCACAGACTTGAACCAGAGGTGGAACAACCACAACCAGATATGGAATAGAACACGAGAAGTGTTATGGTAGGAGTACTAACAATTTATTGTAATAATTCGAACACGAGAACTGTTCTGGTATGAATACTACCAAATGTAATGCAGGAGCACTACATGGCTGAGAGAGGTTGATTCTAGGATTCAAAGGCTTAAAAGTCCCCGGGACACTCAAAGAAACTCAAGAGCACTGAGTGAGTGTGGGGGTTGTCTGCTATTATCAGATCTAATACCTAAATGGGAACAATGGCATAAAAGATAAAAAAAAAAAATACTCCAAAGCTTGTGGAACTATGTACTCATCTCGGGGGTGACTGTGAAAGCAAGGAGAGACCTTTTGGTCTACGGCTAGGTGGTTTGTGCTTGTGTACAAATAATCATTAGATACATCAGATAAGTACTGTTTCCCTTATGGTAGAATGATTACCATAATATTGATTTTATACTGATTATGGTTGCTAGTGGATTGGTTCTGGAAATTTGAGTACTGAGTAGATTTTAAATGTAGTCTATGAAATAGAAACTTTGTTGGATTAGACCTTTAATCCTGTGAAATGATTCTTTTTAGCTAGATGGCACTATTCCCTACATGCAGTATGAAACAAAGTATAGGTAAATCTGGTTTCAATAAGTATACTGTATGATTTAGAAATAAAAAGAAGTATTTATTCTTTACCTTATATTTATATATTTAGAACAACATGCATGTTTACACACATGGCGATCTTCTGGTTATTCGTAACAAAATAACAGGAAAACAGTACTTCCCACACCCTGTATGTACATTTCCACATACTTATAACTGCATGCAAAAGAAATCCAAAATATTAAGGACTACAAATTAGGTTCCAGTATTTCTAATCTAGGTTCCAGTGTCTTGAAATTCACCCAGAAAGGTCCCATTCAAATCTTTATACCCTTATCGTTTTTACATCAAAATGCTTGTTCAAATTTGATTTTCATCTATGCATGTTTTTTGCATAGGGTAAACACACCCTAACAGGGAACATACATTTACAGTTCCACAAATAAAATACTTGCAAGATGCCAAATCCCTCAGGGTCACGATATCTTACCCATGGGTTTCGTGTGGCTTACAAAGTCATTACGAGCCAGGCCAGTTTCGGTATTACATAAAAAGGAAAAATATGCATCGATATTTGTAAAACAAAACCGAACCGGAAATCTTTCGACTTGTGCATAGCATTGCATAAATTAAAACCGAAACCCCAATGCAAGCTTAGGTTTTATGCTTATCAAAGAACAAGTTTCTTTAAACGATTAACATAATGAAAAAAGAACAACATAGGGTCGCATAGAATCCATTTAGGATGTAGACACTCCAATTATTTTGGGTTAAAGACCCGAGGAATCCATGCCTCTTTTCTTAGAAGTGTAGAAGGATTTTTAAAATAAGAATTGTAACATCACCCAAAGGTATTTACAACAGATCAAGTTCACCTTGATAAAATATACCGAGCTAAATTAAAACACAGACAGTGTAGAAAAAAAAAGAGAACCCTGTTTTGTACTAAAAAAATGAAACATTCATGCATAACCTTTTAAATTCAGAGGATATATGTGCCCTTTATTCTTAAACCCTAACCTTAAACTCATAATTATTTAACAAGTCACAGTGGGGATGCAAAAACCTAGTTAAGTTTACAAAAAAGAATTAAACTAAGTCCCAAGAGCCAAAGACCCTTCCAAGCTAGGCTACCAGACTCCAATGAGTCGATTAGGGATTGGTCTACCCTTGTTACAAGGCCGAGGAAGGCAGGATTTGTTGAATATTGTAACTTCAAAGAATATTATATTTGTACTTTATTATTCCGGAGATGGTTCATTCCTCCGAGGTAACCCTATCATGTATCTGGAGATGTTTATTCCTCCAGGGGTTTGTATTAACTAGGGTTATTAGACCCACCATGTGTGGGTCGGCCCGGAAGTTATATTTTAGGGGTTATTAGACTTCTCCAGGTGAGGTCGACCCCATTAGTCTTTTAGTCAGTTGGGAGTCAAGTATAAATAGAGGAGGTGAACTCCTCATTAGATCATTCACTCACTTGTGGAAGAGTGCGCACTAGTTGAGGAGATCTGCTAAGGAGTCAAGGAGAAGGAGCACATCTTGTATTTTGGTTGATCATCTTATTGAGGAAAGCTTTGCTGGGTTTTCTACCCCATGAGGGTTTCCCAGGGTATATTGTGTGTCTATCTTGTGATTGTGTTTCTTTCAGAGATCTTGTTTGTCTATTTGGTTTAAACTTAACATGGTATCAGAGCTAGACTGAATAGGACATCTTTCACAAGGTAAGAATACCTCTTTCTCTCTCTTTGGTGAAGTTAGGGTTTTCAGCCCAAAGTTGGTATTATTGATTTTTGGTTGCATGGCTGGATAGCTCTCATCAATACCTTTCTTTTGAGCCATAGATCGAACTTTTTGGTTGGGTAGAACTTCGGGAAAGTCAAACCCTAATTCTACCAAAAGTGCGATACGTCAGATTTTGGTTTCAGAAAAAAGTTGTAATTTTTTATTTCTGATTACATGGCTGGATATCTCTTCTCAAGAGCATTCTTTTGAGCTATAGATCGAACTTTTTGGTTGGATAGAACTCCGGGAAAATCAAACCCTAATTCTACCAAAAGTGCGATAAAATTCTGTTTCAAATTCCGGAAAAGTGAAAAGTAACTTCCCAGGTAAGTCTACTCTGTCTCTTGGACTCCCCCAAGAGAAGATGGCTCCAAATACTAAGCTTGAAGACAAGCTAGAAGGCATAGAGAATTTCCGGGCATGGAAATACAGAATTGGTCTCATTCTTGAGGAGAATGATCTTGCTCATTATATCAAGGAGGAAGTTGCAGAACCAGAAGATGATGAAGCCAAAGAAAAACACAGGAAGGACCTGATTAGGGCAAAGAGAATCATAGCTGATTCCATTAAAGACCACTTGATTCCCCAAGTGTCTTCCAAGAAGACTCCAAAGGAAATGTATGATGCCCTAGGAAGAATGTATGAAGGAAAGAACATCAACAGAAAGATGAATCTAAGGACTCAGTTGAAAAGTACCAAGATGCACAAAGGAGAATCCATTCAAGACTACTTCTCAAGAGTCTCACTAATCAAAGAACAACTAGATTCCATTGGTGATACTCTTGATGAAGATGAACTTGTGATGACAGCTCTAAATGGTCTCACTAGACCTTGGGAGTCATTCATTCAAACTATGTGTGCCAGAAAAGAAAGTATGAAGTTTGATGTAGTATGGGAAGATTGTGTTCAAGAGGAGGCTAGGGTTGCCAACAAAGAAGCACTTCTCAAAGAGGATGACCAAGCTTTGGCCACCCACACCAAAAGAGGAAAGAGAGGCTACTTCAAGAAAGTGAACCACAAAAGGCCTCAACCCTCTCATAGATTCAAAAAGAAAGGGGGAGACATCTCCACAGTCCAATGCTTCAATTGTCTCAAGCTAGGACACTATGCCAGAGACTGTACCCTACCAGAGAAGAAGAAGAAAAGGTTTGTTCACAAAAGACATCATGCTCATATGGCAGAAGATGACAGTGAAGAAGAAGAAGAAGAAGAAGAAGAAGTGGAGGAAAGGCCTCAAAAGAAAAGATCTAAAGTAAAGAAAGAAGAACCAGAAGAATATGTACTATTTTCTGCTCTCTCTGGATCTGTGTCCCCTGGTGAAGGCACTTGGCTCATTGACAGTGGTGCTTCAAAGCACATGACAGGTCATAAGGAAACTCTCTCCAAGATTGAAGAGAAGTCTTCACCACAGAAGGTATCTCTAGGAGATGATTATCAATATCCCATCAAGGGAATTGGTGAAGCAAGCTACAAGCTTGATTCAGGAACACCTTTGAAGATGAAAGAAATTTTATATGTCCCAGGTTTAAAGAAGAATCTACTTTCTATCTCTGCACTAGACAAGAAAGGCTTTAGAGTAGCCTTCATAGATGGTCAAGTACTCATGTGGACCAAAGGAAAATCAATCAAAGATGCAATTGTCATTGGTGAAGAAGAAGGAGGACTTTATAAACTCAAGGGGCATCCAGAATCTGCCCTTGCTCATGAAGTTTCTAGTCCCAGTGAGCTATGGCATAGAAGACTAGCTCACATTAACTATAAAGCTTTACCATATGTGAGTAAGATGGTTATAGGTTTGCCAAACTTGAAGGTTGATCATGATGGCTCATGTAAAGGATGCAAGAAAGGGAAGAATATCAAGAATCCCTTTCCGAAAAGTGAAACAAAGACTAAGGGTTCTCTAGAGCTAATACACTCAGATGTATGTGGACCTATGCCTACCACATCTCTAAGTGGGTTTGAATACTATCTCTCTTTCATTGATGACTATTCAAGAAAAACTTGGATATACTTCCTAAAGGGTAAGAATGAAGTCTTTGGAAAATTCAAAGAGTTCAAGGCTCTAATAGAAAACCTCTCAGACAAGAAAATCAAGATTCTCAGAACAGATAATGGTGGAGAATATACTTCCAAGGAATTTGAAGAGTTCTGTAAAGAAGCTGGAATCAAAAGGGAACTAACCACTCCTTACAATCCCCAACAAAATGGGGTAGCTGAGAGGAAAAATAGAACCATCATGGAAGCTGTAAAGACTATGATACATGATCAAGACCTTCCCATGTATCTATGGGCTGAAGCAGCCAAGACAGCAGTATATGTTCAAAATAGACTATCTCATAGTGCTCTTGACTTCAAAACTCCAGAAGAAGTCTTTACAGGAAAGAAGCCTGAGGTAAGTCATCTCAAAATATTTGGGTGTCCTGTGTACATACACATTCCAAAAGAAAAGAGATCCAAATTGGATCCCTCAGGTAAGAAGGGAATATTTGTTGGTTATTGTGAAACCTCCAAAGCCTTCAGAATCTACATACCAGGTTTCCATCATATAGAAATAAGTAGAGATGTTACCTTCGATGAGGAAGCAGCCCTCAAGAAATATAGAAAGTGTCAACTTGAAGAAGTTTATGAAGAAGATACATCTCCTAGAATCTCAGAGAATGCTCACATTCCTGAAGAGGACACACCAGAGGATCATGACATGCTGGAACCACAAGAACCTCCTGTTACAGAATTGTCAAGGAAAAGAAGACCAGCATGGGCTAGAGACATTATTCAAGGAGCAGAAAGATATGGTGCTCCTGAAGGCTCCACTAGAGAAAGAAAGAAACCAAAGTTAGTATCCAACTATATGGCCCTGATGTGTGATCTAGTGGATCAACTACCTACCAGCTATGAAGAGGCAGCTCAAAAGAAAGAATGGGTAGAAGCAATGACTGAAGAATATCAGTCAATAATGAAAAATGATGTTTGGGATATAGTTCCCAAACCAAAAGACAAAAGTGTGGTTTCTTCCAAATGGATCTTTAAAATAAAACATGCTGCGGATGGAAGTATTGAAAAATACAAAGCAAGATTTGTAGCCAGAGGTTTCTCTCAGAAGGAGGGAATTGACTATGAAGAAACATTTGCACCAGTTGCTAGGTATACTTCAATTAGAACTATCATGGCTCTTGCATCCATGATGAAGTGGAAACTACATCAAATGGATGTTAAGACAGCCTTTCTGAATGGTGTAATTGAAGAAGAAGTATACATAGAGCAACCACAAGGGTTTGAGGTAAATGACGGAAGGACTCATGTATGCAAACTGAAAAAGGCATTATATGGGTTGAAACAAGCTCCCAGAGCTTGGTACGGAAGGATTGATAATTTCTTAACTAGCATGGGCTTTACCAAAAGTAAAGCTGACCCAAACCTTTATCTCAAGGTGATGGATGATGAACCAGTTATACTTTTATTATATGTAGATGATCTATTTCTAACTGGAAATGAGAAACAAATCATTGAAAGCAAGAAGAAGCTTTCTTCAGAATTCGAGATGAAAGATCTCGGATTGATGCACTACTTCTTAGGATTAGAAGTGTGGCAAGAACCAAGAGGAATCTTTCTGAATCAAGGTAAGTATACTGTGGAAATTCTGAAGAGATTTGATATGTTGGAGTGTAAACCCATGGCCACTCCCATGGACTCCAACTTAAAGATTTTGGTTAATGACTCATCAGAATTAGTGGACCTAACTTTATATAGACAGATCATTGGGTCACTAATGTACTTAACAAATACTAGACCAGATATATGCTTTGCTATAAATACCCTAAGTCAGTATCTAGTAGAACCCAGAAAGGTTCATCTAATAGCTGCAAAGCATGTAATGAGGTACTTAAAAGGTACATTAGATTTTGGTTTACTCTATGATGGAAGTCATGAACTCAAGTTGCATGGTTACTCAGACTCTGATTGGGCAGGCAGTGTCTCAGACAGAAAAAGTACTTCAGGTGGATGTTATAGCCTTGGATCTGCCATGATCTCTTGGTTCAGCAAGAAACAATCCAGTGTGGCCCTCAGTTCTGCTGAGGCAGAATACATAGCTGCTTGCTCTGCCAGCTGTGAAGCTGTATGGCTTCGGAAACTGTTATCTGGGGTGTTTGACTTAGAAATGGATCCCACTATGATTATGTGTGATAATCAAAGCTGCATCAAGATGACAGAAAATCCTGTGTTCCATGATAAGTCAAAACACATAGAGATCTGATACTTCTATATTCGAGATATGGTGCAGAAAGGAGCTATCAAGCTTGAGTACGTGAGCACTGAAGATCAAATTGCTGATATCCTTACCAAACCACTGTCTCGTGTGAAATTTGAATACTTTCGAGACAAGCTTGGTGTAGTTCAAAAGGACTCTCCTAGAAAGGGGGAGTAGCATGGTTCCTGATGACAAGCAAGTCTCATCAACAATGAGACTCCACCTAGTCACTTAGAAATAGTTAGATTTAGGACTATTTTATTTTCATTTAGTTTCACTTATACATGATTTGATGATAGATGTATTAGTGAGAATACATGCTAGATGTATACATGCTTTTTAGATGTATATATGATTTTGATGATAGATGTATTAGTGAGAATACATGCTAGATGTATACATGCTTTTGATGTTAGATGTATACATGATTTTGATGATAGCTGTATTAGTGAGAATACATGCTAGATGTATACATGCTTTTGATGTTAGATGTATACATGATTTTGATGATAGATGTATTAGTGAGAATACATGCTAGATGTATACATGCTTTTGATGTTAGATGTATACATGATTTTGATGATAGCTGTATTAGTGAGGATACATGCTAGATGTATACATGCTTTTGATGTTAGATGTATACATGATTTTGATGATAGATGTATTAGTGAGAATACATGCTAGATGTATACATGCTTTTGATGTTAGATGTATATATGATTTTGATGATAGATGTATTAGTGAGAATACATGCTAGATATATACATGCTTCTGATGTTAGATGTATATATGATTTGATGATAGATGTATTAGTGAGAATACATGCTTTTGATGACAGATGTATACATGCTTTTAGATGTATTAGTAAGAATACATGCTTTTGATATATGACGTATACATGCTGTTGATGCTAGATATTGATTATGTACTTGTATGGATGAGGATACTTGTACTTGTATTGATGAGAATACAGATTTAGGGGATTGAATCATCCCTGGACTTTCAGTCCTAAAGAGAGCCGTAGACGTGAGGTCTCCGAGAATGAAGTCCTTAGTGGACAGTTGAGGGGATTGAATCATCCCTGGACTTTCAGTCCTAAAGAGAGCCGTAGACGTGAGGTCTCCGAGAATGAAGTCCTTAGTGGACAGTTGAGGGGATTGAATCATCCCTGGACTTTCAGTCCTAAAGAGAGCCGTAGACGTGAGGTCTCCGAGAATGAAGTCCTTAGTGGACAGTTGAGGGGATTGGATCATCCCTGGACTTTCAGTCCTAAAGAGAGCCGTAGACGTGAGGTCTCCGAGAATGAAGTCCTTAGTGGACAGTTGAGGGGATTGGATCATCCCTGGACTTTCAGTCCTAAAGAGAGCCGTAGACATGAGGTCTCCGAGAATGAAGTCCTTAGCGGACAGTTGAGGGGATTGGATCATCCCTGGACTTTCAGTCCTAAAGAGAGCCATAGACTGGGTCTCCGATAATGAAATCCTGAATGAACAGGTAGGGGATTGTATCGTCCCCGGACTGAGGTCCCAGAATAGAACCGTAGAATGGGTCTCCGATAATGAAATCCTGAATGAACAGGTAGGGGATTGTATCGTCCCCGGACTGAGGTCCCAGAATAGAACCGTAGACTGGGTCTCCGATAATGAAATCCTGAATGAACAGGTAGGGGATTGTATCATCCACGGACTGAGGTCCCAGAATAGAACCGTAGACTGGGTCTCCGATAATGAAATCCTGAATGAACAGGTAGGGGATTGTATCGTCCCCGGACTGAGGTCCCAGAATAGAACCGTAGACTGGGTCTCCGATAATGAAATCCTGAATGAACAGGTAGGGGATTGTATAGTCCCCGGACTGAGGTCCCAGAATAGAACCGTAGACTGGGTCTCCGATAAATGAAGTCCTGAATGAACAGGCAGGGGATTGCATCGTCCCCGGACTGAGGTCCCAGAATTGATCCGTAGACTGAAGTCTCCGAGAACTGGAGATTGGATTGTATCATCCATGGACCTATGTCCTAAAAGGAGCAGGATTGATCATCCTAGGAATATGATCGTGTGACGACGATGCTGATGATCGTGTGACGACGATGCTGATGATCGTGTGATGACGATGCTGATGATCGTGTGATGACGATGCTGATGTTCGTGTGATGACGATGCTGATGATCGTGTGATGACGATGCTGATGATCATGTGATGACGATGCTGATGTTCATGTGATGATGATGCTGATGATCGTGTGATGACGATGCTGATGATCATGTGATGATGATGCTGACGATCATGTGACGACGATGCTGATGATCGTGTGATGACGATGCTGATGATCTTGTGACGACGATGCTGATGATCGTGTGATGACGATGCTGATGACGATGCTGATGATCGTATGATGGCGATGTTGATGATCGTATGATGACGATGCTGATGACGATGCTGATGACGATGCCGATGATCGGATTGATATCGACACTGTTCCAGTAACCGGCTGAGTTACTGATGAAGATGAATTGAAGAAAGCTTCCGATGATTTGTAGATGTATCATATATGATGACTCCTTGCTCTTGCAGATGTTGTTATAATATCCTTCTTGTTAAGGGGGAGTGTTGAATATTGTAACTTCAAAGAATATTATATTTGTACTTTATTATTCCGGAGATGGTTCATTCCTCCGAGGTAACCCTATCATGTATCTGGAGATGTTTATTCCTCCAGGGGTTTGTATTAACTAGGGTTATTAGACCCACCATGTGTGGGTCGGCCCGGAAGTTATATTTTAGGGGTTATTAGACTTCTCCAGGTGAGGTCGGCCCCATTAGTCTTTTAGTCAGTTGGGAGTCAAGTATAAATAGAGGAGGTGAACTCCTCATTAGATCATTCACTCACTTGTGGAAGAGTGCGCACTAGTTGAGGAGATCTGCTAAGGAGTCAAGGAGAAGGAGCACATCTTGTATTTTGGTTGATCATCTTATTGAGGAAAGCTTTGCTGGGTTTTCTACCCCATGAGGGTTTCCCAGGGTATATTGTGTGTCTATCTTGTGATTGTGTTTCTTTCAGAGATCTTGTTTGTCTATTTGGTTTAAACTTAATAGGATTACCCCTCATAGCTTCCTTGCAAACCCTCGAATCTGCTAAACTCGTGCCTTGAGAAGCCATACCTGCAATATTTTATAACAACATATTAGCGAATTGTCGGAGGAACAAATAAAATTAAGAATTAAAATTACAGTGGAAAAAGAATTACTTTGTAACACCATACCTTGTGCCGTAACGACCGAAAGTACCTTGAGTGTTGTGTGGCACAGAGCCAGGTCAGGAACACCTTCTTCCTAGGACCCGGATACACGTTGGGCATTGAGCAGTTGACCTGTTGCAAGGGTTATCCTGGAGGAGACTTGAACCCTGTGGGACCACACCCGAACAGTGCAGGGAAAAACCCTTATGATTTTTACTTTGCATACATCGGGTTCGAAAGGATAAAATCCCTCCATGGTTTCCCCAGAGAGGAAGTACAACCCTTTTAATGTAGACCCTGACACACAACCAACACACTTCATCTCTTCCTCATTTGATTAACCATGTAGCTGGCCCAGTTTAATTGTAGTCATGATTATAAACTACATTGATTATACCAACTATGTATTTAGTGATTGGGCAACTTGGCATTTTGCAGTTTTCCTCCAATCGCTGGGATTACTTAGGAGCACCTGCATTCAAATACATTGCATTAACACTACACTAAGCAAGCTCCATCGCGACACCCTAACATCGGTGACCATCGTGTAAATAATAATAAAAAAAAACAAGGTTAAAAAATAACACATTTATTTATATATTACAAGGTTGGTGGATCAAGATCACTCCCCATATGGGTCGTGTTAACTTAGCGACCAAACCTTGAAGGTGGAAAATATTATACTAAGCCATGGTCATACCATGAGCTATCCTCACCATTTTTCCTAAACCTATATTACTGAGCAAATTTGAAGCATGAGTGTTGAGTGTCATGTAAATTCACTTGGTAAAGATGGAGTTCACATACCAAATTTTATACATAGTGATACATTGTTAAATAAGACGGGTTCTTGTGCAAGTCATGAAAGTAGGCAGTGAAGCCAATTATAATACTTGTGTAAACGAATACAAAAAGTTGTCTAACCTTATGTTAGGCAGATAAGGATTAGACGAATGCCTAGTCAAACAAATCATAATTATGATCAGTTGACCTAAATTACTAGTGAGTAAGCTATTCAATTACTGCTCTTAAAAAAAAAGGCGTAAATAGAGTTTTTTTTTTAGTTGTGTTACAAAGTGGTATCAAAGCGAAGGTTGCTACCCTAGGACCTATAGCCTCACTTATGACAAATGTTGCAACTGTGTTTCTTTAAAAAAAAAATGTTTTTCGTTGTTGTCATTGTTTTATTACCTAACAAGTGGTTGTGTACTACACATAGATGAAAGAAATGTGCTGAAAAATTAATACGACAGAACAAGAAGGGAGAATAGTGGCGGAGACATCCAGTCAGCAGGGTGAAATGGCTAGTAAGCAAGGCATAAATATAGAAGGTGGGGAATAGTATGTAAATTTAATTTCTCAACAAGGAGCATTAACGCCTAGTGGGGTGTTAGAGACTATTAAAAACCTGATGGTCAAGCTCCAAATCATAAAGGAATACAATCTCCTTTATTTTGAGGAGCAACGTGAGATTAATGCCATCTTGCTGCAAAAATTGTCTGAAAAAGGAAATAGTCACATACCAGCACAGGAAGAATGGAAAGTAGAAAAATCAGTGACCAAAAGAAGTTCCAAGGTTAAGACTACTCATCCAAGAATTTCTGTAAGCCATAACAAAGACACCACCAGTGATGAATCACCTAGTGAATATTTTGATGAATTTGTGCCTAGAAAGAAAAAGAAGACTGGAAAAAAAAATCAATTACATGCAGAGTTAAGGAAGATCAAACCTCCCACTTTCAATGGAGAGATTAAGACAAGAGAAGAAGCTGAGCTGTGGCTTAGGGACATGGAGAAATACTTGCGGGTGTTCGATTATTCTAATCTCATGAAAGCAAGAATTACTATTTTCAATCTACAAGGGAAGGCTTCTGCATGGTGGGATGACCTCAAGCTTATGAAAGCTATTAAAGAGAAAAGGGTGAAATGGAGGGTGTTTGTGAAACCGTTTAAACAAAAGTATCTATCTGAGAGATATTATGATAAGAGAGTAAAATAATTTTATGATCTAAATATTGGACAACAAACCATGGAAGAGATGATTAGTAAATTTCTGGAATTACTGAAATATGTCCCTTATATATACAAGATGAGAAAGTAAGAGTCCAACGCATCTTAAACTGTCTACCTTTCAGTTTTAAGGACTAGATAGAATTTGATGATCTGAAGTCACTAGGGGATTCCTTCGGAAAGGCCAGGATATGTTTCAAGCAAAGTTAGAATAGGGATGAACTAACAAGAAGGTGGAGCGAGAAGAAGAAAGTGAAATCTGAATTCAGACAGAAGCGCCACAAACCCAACAACTTCAAAAATCAAATCTTGACTGCACCCTCCAACAATAGGTTTGACAGAAACAAATCACAATCGAACTTTTACCCACCAAACAAGAAGATGAATGTTGAAAGTACTAGAAAGCCCGCAGAAGCATCATCAAAACCACCAATTCAGTGTTGGGGATGTGGGGAGAATCATAGGTGGTTTGAGTGTCCCCAACGAAATGAGAAACACAAATCAGTGCATAACCTACAAGGAGCTTCTATAGTTTAGGATATAGAAAGGACTACAAGAATTTATGCTGCAATGAATAATCGGTAGGCAAATCATCAAGCCTCCATCATAGAGGTAGAAGGTATTATTTTCCGGAAAACCATATCTATATTAATTGATTCTGGTGCATGTAAATGCTATAGAGAGCCAAAACATTGCGAGTCTTGTAATCTAAGAAAAAGTAAGTTTGTGTAGCCTTGGCTGGTGCAAATGGAAATGGGGGTAAAACATAAGGTTTCTGAGGTGGTAAATGGTTGTTATTTACAGTTAAATGGATCCTATACTAGAACAGATTTGAATGTCTTACCGTTAGGATCTTATGATTTACTCATTGGTATGGATTGGATGGAAAAACATAGAGCAATCCTAGATTGTTATCAGAAATATGTTACTTTTGTGAATGATGATGGACAGGATGAAAAGATCTAAGGAATACAGCGAAGAGTAAATTTAAGGCAGATTTATGCGCTTCAAATGAAGAGAAATGCAAGGAAAGGGTGTAAATTGTATGTTGTCCACATAACATAAAAACATAATAGCAAGGTTTCTGACTTAGCAAAATAACCTGTGTTGGATGAATTTGAAGATATATTTCCTGAGGAAATTCTGGGGTTTCCACCTAAAAGACAACTTGATTTTACAATTGATTTATCCCCTAGAGCAGTTCTTATTTCTAAGGCATCTTATTGCTTGAGTACCCTCGAATTAATTGAATTAAAGATGCAATTGCAGGAATTGCTAGAAAAAGGTTACATATGTCCAAGTGTCTCCCCTTGGGGAGCACCTATGATATTTGTACGGAAGAAAGATGTCACTTTCCAGTTGTGTATTGATTATAGACAACTGAACAAGGTTACAATAAAAAACCGGTACCCCTTTCCAAGAATTGATGACTTGTTTGATAAAGTTGGAGGTTCTATTGTTTTCTCGAAAATAGATCTAAGACATGGCTATCATCAAATCAGAATCAAGGAGGAAGATATTCATAATACTGCTTTCTGAACCAGGTATGGGCATTATGAATTTGTGGTGATGCCATTTGGTTTGACCAATGCACCTGCCACCTTTATGTGTCTTATGAACAATGTTTTCAGTAAATATTTGGATAAGTTTGTTTTGGCGTTCATAGATTACATACTGATCTACTCAAGGAATGAAAGTGAGCATGAGGAACATTTGAATATAGTGTTGCAAATCCCAAGGGAAAATCAGTTGTACACAAAGTTGAGTAAGTGCGACTTTTATAAAGATCAAATTCAGTAGTTAAGTCACATAATTTCAGCCCAAGGTATCACTGTAGACCTTGAAAAGAAAAAGGCTATTATGAGTTGGCCTACCCCTCAGAATGTGAGTGATACTCGTTCCTTCATGGGTCAAGCTGGATACTATCGGAGGTTTATTGAAGGATTTTCCAAAGTGGCTTATTCTATTACCTCTCTTCAGTGAAAAGAGGTCAAGTTTGTTTGGATTGCCAAACGTTAGGAAAGTTTTGATAAGTTGAAGCAGTTGCTTACTTCAGCCCCTATTTTAAAAGTAGTTGATTCCTATGGTGATTTTGTGATATGCACCGATGTATGCAAAGAAGGACTGGGAGGTGTGTTGATTCAAGAAGGTCATGTAATTGGATATGAGTCCAGAAAATTAAAGACGAATGAGGTGAATTATGCATCACATGATTTGGAGTTGGCCACCATAATTCATGCCTTGAATATGTGGAGACACTATCTTCCTGGAAAAATATTTGTTCTCAAAACTGATAATGTTGGGCTGAAATACATTTTTATAGCCAAATTTGAATGCTTAACAAGCAAGGTGGCTGGCGTTCCTAAGTGAGTTTGATTTTGATATTCAGCACATTAAAGGAAAAGAAATAAAGTAGTGGATTCTCTTAGCAAAAGAATGCACTTGTTGTTGATGACTTCTATTAGTAGTTTTCAGTCTGATTTGATAACACAAATTCGGATAGCAGCTGAAAAAGACCCTAAGTACATGAATTTAGTGCATAATTGTCATGCAGAAAATTCGGGACAACAACTAGAAGATTATAGTTTAATAATGATGGATTGTTGCTATTTAAAAATAGGATAGATGTACCTAACCTGCTAGAGTTAAATCAACTTATCGTAGATGAGTTTCATAAAAGACCCTACTCGAGACATCCCAATTATGAAAAGATGTTAATAGCTGTCAAGAAGCCATACAATTGGCCTAGATTAAAATCTGAAATTGTTGAGTACCTAGCCAAATGCATGGAATGTTAAAGAGTGAAAGTAGAACATCGAAATCCGGTAGGTTTGTTGCAACCTATACGTGTACCGGAATGCAAATGGGAAACTATTTCCATGGATTTCTTTATTGGTTTGCCTAAAAACAATAGGAAAAATGATGCTATTATGGTAGTAGTGGATAAGTTGAGCAAGGAAACTCACTTCATACCAGTAAAATCCACTTTTAAAGCAATAAATATTGCATATATCTTCATGAAAGAAGTCTTTAGACTCCATGGAATTCCAAAAATAATTATATCTGACAGGGATGATAAGTTTACTTCACAGTATTGGAAATAATTATTTTTAGGTTTGGGTACGAAACTAAATTTTAGTACAGCCTACCATCCCCAATCTAATGGACAAGCCGAGAGGGTGAATCAGATCTTGGAAGACATGCTTTGTTTGTATGTCATGGACAATCCAAAGAAGTGGGAAGAGCACCTACACTTAGTTGAATTTTCCTATAACAATGGGTATCAAGCCTCTGCTGGAATGAGCCCATTTGAAATTCTATATGGCAGAAAATGCAAAACCCCTACGACTTGGGTTGATCCTGTGAATAGGATCATGTTGGGTCCTGATTTGTTACAAGAGTTAGAAAACATTGTGTAGAAAGTTAAAATAAATTTGAAAACTACCTGGGATAGACAAAAAAGTTATGCAGATCAACATAGAGAACACAGGGAATTTGAAGTAGGGGATCATTTATTCTTGAGAGTAAAGGCAAAGAAAAGCTCTCTGAGTTTAGGCAAGGTTTCCAAGTTGGAAACAAGATATTGTGGTCCTTTCCATATACTTGCTAGAGTAGGACCAGTTGCTTATCAATTAGCTCTTCCAACAAATTTTAAAGTACATGATGTGTTTCATGTTTTATTATTGAAGAAATATGTATATGATCCTAAGCATATTGTAAATTGGCATGTGATATAGGTGGAAACAGAAGGGGATTTCCAGACAAATCCTGTAGGTATACTAGACTGGAAAAAGGTGGTACTTCTGAATCACACCAACACCCAGGTAAAAGTGTAATGGGAGCACTATAAGACTAAGGAGGCTACCTGGGAATGGGAAGAGGAAATGTGAGCTACCTATCCTTTCCTATTTGAAGGAATGCAGGATGAGGAATGAACTAATTTATTTTTGTTATTTTTGAAACTATGAACACTGAGGACAATGTAAACTTAAGGCGAGGGGGAATGTAATACCCCAATTTTGGACATGTGAACCCCTTTTTATTTTTTCTAAGTATTATTTGATTATGTTTATTTCTGATGACTATGTGGGTCAGCACATTACAAGAGATGGGAGTCACAATTCCTATGTGTCTGGAGGATAAACACAAGTAAAATAAATATTTAACAAATGATTGAGACACATGTAAAAACCATAAAAAAAGAGTTTTGGGGAAATAAAAAAATTAAGAAAATAAAAAGAAGAGGAAAACACAAAAGAAATTGAAAACAAGAAAGGAGAGGGGGGGGGTTCAATCCTATAAATATAACATTCTTAACTAAAAAGGTGGGGAGAGAACCAAATAATAGGACTCAGATAAAAGAAAGAAATGAAGGAAGGTCAACTCTGGATCACATACTTGAACCAGAGGTGGAACAACCACATCCAGATATGGAATAGAACACGAGAAGTGTTCTGGTAGGAGTACTACCAATTTATTGTAAGAGTTCGAACACGAGAAGTGTTCTGGTAGGAGTACTACCAAATGTAATGCAATAGCACTACATGGCTGGGAGAGGTTGATTCCATAATTCAGAGGATTAAACGTCACTGGAAATCTCAAAGAAACTCAGGAGCACTAAGTGAGTGTGGGGGTTGTTTGCTGTAATAATATCTCATACCTGAATGGGAACAATGGCATAAAAATTTAAAAAAATAGTCCATACCTTGTGGAACTGTGTACTCAGCTTGGGGGTGACCGTGAAAGAAAGGAGAGACTTGTTGGTCTATGGCTGGGTGTTTTGTGCTTGTGTACAAATAATCATCAGATACATCATATACGTATTGTTTCACTTATGTTAGAATGATTATCACAATATTGATTTTATACTGATTATGGTTTTCAGTGGATTGGTTCTGCAAATTTGAGTATGGAGCAAATTTTAAATGTAGTCTATTAAACATAAACTTTGTTGTATTAGACCTTTCATCCCGTGAAATGATTCCTTTTTAGCTAGATGGAACTATTCTCTACATGCAGTATGAAACATAGTATAGGTACATATGGTTTCAATAAGTATACTGTATGATTTAGAAATAAAAGGCAGTATTTATTATTTACCTTATATTTATATATTTAGAACAACATGCATGTTTAAACACAGTTCGATCTTCTGGTTATTCATAACAAACTAACAGGAAAGCAGTACTTCCCACACCCTATATGTACATTTCCACATACTTATAACTGCATGCAAAAGAAATCCAAAACATTCGGGACTACAAATGAGGTTCGAGTATTTCTAATTTTTATTTAATGACATGTATCTGTGTCTTGAAATTCACCCAGAAAGGTCCCATTCAAATTTTATACCTTTATCTGTGTTTACATCAAAATGCTTGTTCAAATATGATTTTCATGTATGCATGTTTTTTGCATAGGCTAAACACACCCTAGTAGGGTGCATACGTTTACGGTTCCACAAATAAAAGACTTGCAAGATGCCAAATCTATCAGGGTCACGATATCTTACCCATGGGTTTTGTGTGGCTTACATAGTCATTACGACCAAGGTCAATTTTGGTAATACATAAAAAGGAAAAATATACATCGATATTTGTAAAACAAAACCGAACTGGAAATCTTTTGACCTACTCATAGCATTTCTTAAATTAAAACCGCAACCCCAATGCAAGCTTAGGTTTTATGCTTATCACAGAACAAATTTCTTTAAACGCTTAACATAACGAAAAAAGAACCACATAGGGCTGCATAGAATCCTTTTATGCTATAGACACTCCATTTTTGGGGGTTAAAGACCCGAGGAATACGTGCCTCTTTTCTTAGAAGTGTAGAAGGGTGTTTAAAAGAAAAATCATAACATCACCTGAAGGTATTTACAACATATCAAGTTCAACCTGAGGAAATCTACAGAGCTAAAGTAAAACGCAAACAATGTCAAAAAAAATGAGAACCCTATTCTGTATTAAAAAAATGAAACATGCATGCATAACCTTTTAAATTCGAAGGAGCTCTGTGCCCTTTCTTCTTAAACCCTAACCTTAAACTCATAATTATTTAACAAGTCACAGTGGGGACACAAAGACCCAGTTAAGTTTACAAAAAAGAATTAAACTAAGGTTCGGGAGCCAAAGAAGCTTCTAGGATAGGCTACCAGACTCCAACGAGTTGATTCAGGATTGGTCTACCTCTATTACAAGGCTGAAGAAGGGAGGCTTACCCCTCATAGATTCCTTGCAAACCCTTGACTCTGCTAAACTCATGCCTTGAGAAGCCATACCTGAAATGTTTTATAACAGCATATTAGCGAATTGTCAGAGGGACAAAACAATCTAAGAATTAAAATTACATTGGAAAAAGAATGACTTCGTAACGCCATACCTTGTGCCGTAACGGTCGAAATTCCCTTGAGCGTTGTGTGGCACAAATTCAGGTCAGGAACACCTTGTTCCTTAGACCTCGATACATGTTGGGTGTTGATCAGTTGACTCATCACAAGGGTTAGCCTGGAGGAGACTTGAACCCTGCGGGACCACGCCCCGACAGTGCAGGGAAAAACCCTTACGATTTTTGCTTTGCATACATCGGGTTCGAAAGGATAAAAACCCTCCATGGTTTCCCTAGAGAGGAAGTACGACCCTTTTAATGTAGACCCTGACACACAACCACCACACTTCATCTCTGCCTCGTTTGATTGACTGCATAGCTGGCTGAGTTTAATTGCAGTCATGATTATAAACTACATTGATTATACCAACTATGTATTTAGTGATTGGGCAGCTTGGCATTTCATAGTTTTCCTCCAATCACTGGGTTTGCTTAGGAGCACCTGCATTCAAATACATTGCATTAGCACTAGGCTAAGCAAGCTCCACCACGGCACCCTAACATCGATGACCATTGTGTAAATAAATTAAAAAAAAACAAGGTTAACAAGTAACACATTTATTTATATATTACAAGGTCGGTGGGTCAAGATCGCTCCCCATATGGGTCGTGTTAACATAGCGACCAAACCTTTAAGGTTGAAAATATAATACTAATCCATGGTCATACCATGAGCTATCCTCACCATTTTTCCCAAACCTCTATTACTGAGAAAATTGGAAGCATGAGTGTTGAGTGTTAAATGGAAATTCACTTGGTAAATATGGAGTTCGCATACCAAATTTTATACACAGTGATACATTGTTAAATAAGACTGGTTCTTGTGCAAGTCATGAAAGTAGGCAGTGAAGCAAGTTATAATACTTGTCTAAATGATTATAAAAATTTGTGTAACCTTACCTTAGGCAGATAAGGATTAGATGAATGCCTAGGAAAACCAATCGTAATTATTATCAGTTGACCTAAATTAATAGTGAGCAGGTTATTCAATTACTGCTCTTAAAAAAAAAAAAATTGTGCATAAATAGAGTTTATTTTTTTAGTTGTGTTACATTTAGCCATGGTTAACTATGGTCGACCATGGTTAACTATGGTCGACCATGGTTATCTATGGTTGACACTAGTTGAATATTGAGTTGACTATGGTTGACCCTAGTTAGTTAACCATGGTTGTTCACATTTGACTATAGGGAGCTCATATGGTTGTTCATGGAGAGAACTATATTTTAGTATACTATGGAATGTTGTTTATCTATATTATCCTTATTAAGTTTACATTGTAATTTTTTATAGAATATAATTGTGATAATATTAAATAATAGTCACCCATACTTTTAATTATGAAATTGCAATCTCTAGAAAGAATTTTTTTTTGTTTTTTCAATTTCCTGTCACTTAGGGCCGATAGCAATGAACCATTGGTTAAGAACCGCAACCCAGGGGCATGTAGGCCGTCAAAGTCACCTAGGGCTTGGGCCACACCAACACCAACCCTTATGATGGCTGGATTTTTGGGTGTCTCCTCCCAACTAGCTCACCCCTAAGGGGAATTGAACTTGGGTCACCCTGCTGTCGAGACCCACACCTTAACTGAATGAGCTAGCGAGAATTGAAATAAATATTAGGAGGACATGGGGGTGGGATTTGATCCACTTATGTGTCCACGGGTCACAAGATCTTTTGATACAATCTCTCACACATTCGACCACTACCTCAAGGTTCCCTCATGGCTCCAAGTTCGACCCTCATTGGAATTGAACCTTGCCCACTCGTGAAAAACTCCTCACTCTTCACCAATGGATCCAACCCCTTTGAGCCTCTAATAATAATTTAATAAAAGAGGAATATTCTTAATCGTGTATCTTAAATTGAAAAAACACATTAAATTTGATAAGTAACTTACATTTTTTACATTGAGATTGAAAATTATTCATAAACAATATATATTCGATTTAAACGTTATATCAATAAATAATACTATAACTTACATCAATAAATATATTAAAATTTTAAAATTATTATTTTACAATTATTTCAATGAATATAATGAATTTTGTAAATTTTATAATTATTATTTTACAATTAGAAGTTTTAAAATTTTAAAATTTTAATTTACAAATTTTTTAATTTTATAATTATTAATTTACAATTTATATATTATTTCAAAGCATAAAATATATTAGCAAATGAGGTTTTTGCATGAATAAATTCTCCATACATAAATTAAAATTAAGATTATATCATTTTATTAAATTTAGATATAGAATAGATTTTTTATTTAATATAATTACATAGTATTATATAAGATAAAATATTAAATTTGGTAAAGGATGCGGTGGTTCGTTGGTGGGGATAGATGGATTTCATTCCATCCACCCTGGTTCAATCTCATTGAGACATCTTCTAACTTGGATTACCAAAAAAAAAAAAAAAAAAATTTACATGTATAATAAATTTTTTTATTTTGGGATTAAATCTTTGTATGGGCAATCTTTTGTCTCATATAGGGAATAAAAAGTACTCTAGATTAATTTTGATATTTGGTTTGGACTTCTCACATGCAATGATCCCATCAATTGTGTTTAACAAAAGCTTCTATTTCGAGAAGATGAGCTAGATACACCAATCCACAAAAATTCCTTCCAGTATTTTCAAAATTGTTGGTTTGTTCAGGGGAACTCTTTCACTTGGTGTTCTCTAGTGCAACCTTTGTTGCAGCTTCAAAGCTTAGCACCTGACCTCCCTCTCCGTTAGGCCAAATTATACTATTAACGTGCATGCATGACAAGTATTAATTAATGTTAACCATACTATTACTATCAAAATTTTATTTCAGCAAAATAAAGCAAAACAAAATCATGGAAATATTGAAACCTGGGGTTGATGCTCATATCGCACTATTCCATTTTTTTGTTCGACGACGATAATACTTGGTCTGATCAGGTTGGGTTTCCAAGCATTGATATAAGAGCAAAAACACGCTACAGTTAAACAGCTGCCACAAGTCAAAACATATAAATGCAATGTCTACTTACCAGATTTTACATGTTTCCATGTATTAATATCATTGAGAAAATAAGATATTGAACATGTCATTTTAACTTGGTATTTCTTACCCCACTTGCTTTTGCAGGCACTGCACATAATTGATGATTTCCTCCAGAACAAGTACTTTCATGCCTATAAGCTGATAGCTCGCCACCTCACATAAATATCTCATTCGACCATCCATATCACCTAACTAAGCATTGATTCAAATATATATGGAAATAACATATCGACTAACCAATGTAATAATTCAATCATTAATGTAATTTGAACTTTCAATTGAACGAGACTAAGCAATCGGAGACACATCTGTTGCACGATCTTCTCCACTGTTTAAATGCGCTATAACTTGTAAGGTAAGCACTAGCACCAAATTCTCTACTGTTTAAATGCGCTATAACTTGTAAGGTAAGCACTAGCACCAAATTCTCTATTGTTTAAATGCGCTATAACTTATTAGGTAAGTACTAGCACATTTGGTAAATGAAACTAAATTCTTAAAATTTGTAATAACAGTGTTTAAGTGTTTAAATTTTTAGTATAGGAAGGATGTATTTGAATTTTCGAAAGTGCTGAATCCATTTCTGTATTCAGAATCACAATTTTTTTTCAAAAAAATAACCTCATTTGAATTAGAAACTTCAAAATTGAAATGATCAAGGAAAATAGCCACATTTCAATAAAACACTTGAAAATTGAAATAATCAGGGGTCTAGAGTTCTTCTAAATAAATATTTAAATAATAATAAAAATAATTCGCAGAACTGTTTTTTGGAAAAGGACTAAACATTTGGTGTTTAGAAGATTATTTCTAGAAAAACACAAAGCAATCGATGAGGGTTGGAATTTCATTTCAGCTTTACACTTCTCACTAAGTTTTATTAAAAAAATACTCTTTAATAATAATGTTTTTATTAAAGAATTTAATTTGCAATTAAAAGATGACAATAAACTCATTTATCCACCATGTTTTTGTTGATCGTGTGCTTTGAAAATAGAGGGTGGAAGAAAACAAGAGAGCCAAATAGACAACTCAAAAGTAACATGTGCCAGAATTATGCATATGAAATACATTAAGTGATAACCTTAATGCGAGGACACATGTAATGCAACATATAAAATTTTGCAAGGTTAACATGTTGTATTAATGGTGTAACTGAAATTGTGAAATTTTATTTTTCAATTAAAAGATATGTTTTTATTAAGGAGTTTAATTTCCAATTAAAAGATAACAATCGACCCATTTACCCATGTTTTTAGTTGATCATGTGGAATGGTGGAACAAAAAGACCTACTAACAGTGACATTGACAACTCAAAAGTAACATGTGCATGCATTATGCATCTGAAGTAGACTAAGTGATAAAGTTGGGAAACAAACAAAAGGTGGAACCTAGCATCCTTTCTAGAGGTTAATGTTAGCCACATGTAATGCAACATACCAATTTTTTCAAGGTTAACATGTTGCATCAATAGTGTAATTGAAATCGTGACATTTTATTCCAAAGGACTTGAGTTAAAAGGTGAGATAAATATAATATGCT
Source organism: Larix kaempferi (assembly GCA_027924585.1). NCBI lineage: Eukaryota > Viridiplantae > Streptophyta > Pinopsida > Pinales > Pinaceae > Larix > Larix kaempferi. The sequence goes on from BSBM01000391.1 coordinate 6,143,300, forward strand.
AAAAACTATATTTTGGGCACAAGTTGTACTAATATAGAGCCTGTGATATGATACATTTTTTCCATTAAAATTTGCAACCATGGGATTCAATTTAATTCTTAATATGTTTTTGTGGGGGAGGGTGTGGTTCCTGCTTTCTTCTTTGGGCCATTCACATTCCCTTGGCTATAAATGGATAAGAAGGAACCACTTTCAACTTCAAACTTGTTTAAAAGCTTTTTTACTCATGAGTAAAAGTAATTGTTTCAACCATTTACTAAGACTACAAGAATAATAAAATGTTATTAAGTTTTAACATTGTTAGGAACCCATGTCTTTACTTTGTTAGTATGTTGTTGTTGGACGCATATGCTTTGTAAGTCGTCCCATAGTATTTGTTGATCAATAGTTTGTGTTATTGTTGTTGGCACATATGCTTTGTAAGTCGCCCATAGTATTGTTGATCCATAGTTTGTAACGGCCCATGGTTTTGACCCATAGTATTGGCGCCTAGAATTAGTATATAAGTGTGTGTTGAGACCTATGAAGGCACGGTGAAGTTATTTGTATTGAGCTTGCTCATAGGAGGTTGCCCCCTCGAAGTGGCCTGTGATCAATATAAAAGTGATTTTGAGTTCTGTCATTTCTGCTATTTCGCATATTCCTATGAATTAATTGTTGTAAGTGCCTCACATCTAGTATCAGAGCACTTTCTTGGGCTCGCTTGGTGAAATTTCTGCCAATTTTTTTTTTCGCATCTATTGCAGGTTCGGATTTGGGAATAATCCCTATCCGATTAACTGTGGGAAGTACTTGGGCATAAGCCCTAAAAATCATTGTGAGGAGTACCACAGGAACCCCAAAGTAGCTGGCCCATTGAGAGGACCTGCCAGCGAAAAAGGCAACGACCCCTACCTGATTGACTAGTTCCCACCTGTGAGGTAACCAAGAGCTGTCGTTTGTGGCAAAGCGGTTATCAGTTTTTCCTGAGCCATGGAGTGGGGTACTGCCCCAATACGCAAGCTGTCAGACAACATTGGTGGCCGAGTGAAACCCCTGAACTGTTAGGAAGCTGCACATACCTGGGGTCCATATCTACTTTCAGCTGAACTATTGTCGATCACTGCTGCGCCATTTCAGATCCATTTTGCAAGTCGTTTCAGATCCATTTTGCAAGCCATTCCAGATTCATCCGTTTTCAATCCATTCGGCGCTGTTCCAGATCCCTTTCGAGTCGTAGCTGCTCCAGTCTGGAAAAAAAAAAATGTATAAAATTCAATTTTTTGTCCATATCTCCCTTGTTTTTACTCTGTTTCCCTTGAAATTTTCGGGGAACCCCTGTCATCCCATTCTGCATATTTCATTCCTAAGGACCCTATCCCCAATTCCCCTTTCCCAAAGCCCGAAAGACCACATTTGTCTATTTTTAGGGTTTGCCATAACTTCCTTAGATTTCACCCAATCACCTTCAAATTTTACCACAGAGTTTGTTTCTGAATTCTGCTTATTTCTCCCCCTCTACCAAATTTTCCCATTCTTTCACCCCGCTTCTGAAATACTCAATTTTGCTTCCCTATCTAGTCGCTAGTGTCCAAAACCTAGTCAAACCCCAATTACCCTTCAGATTTTTTCCCTAGTCCAGATTTTCCCTTACTGAAGTAGTTTCTGTTTTTGTTTTCCTACCCAGTCAACCGAAAAATTTATAAACACAAAAAAAAAAAATCAATCCTGGTTATGGTTGTCACGCGTGTAGGAGCAAAAACCATGGAGGAAGAACTTGCAGCCATCCAAGCCAAACTCCAGGATCTGGATGAAAAATTTCTCGGCCTCCATCTTGAACATTCAGCTATGAACAACAAACGGCAGTCCGAGTCTTCATCAGACAATGGGTTCTCCTCCTCCAGCAATTTTCATGGTCCGAAGCTTGATTTTCCTCGCTTCAATGGTACTGATCCAACTGGATGGATCTATCGTGCAGAACAATATTTCAGTCTGCATAATACTTTTGATGTCAACAAAGTTCCGCTGGCATCCTTTCACTTGGAACAGGAAGCTCTTCAATGGTACTGTTGGTACATCAAGGCTCATATAGAGCCCAAATGGCCAGACTTTTGCCAGCTCCTTTTGCAACGATTTGGTCCTAGTGCTTTTGATGACTTCATAGGATCCCTCACTAAACTTCGCCAAATTGGCACAGTGAGAGAATATCAAACCGAATTTGAGAATCTAGCCAACCACACCGAAGGATTATCTGATGAATTTTACTGGAGTTGTTTTATCAGTGGTCTAAAGGATGCCATCCGCTCTGAGATCAAAATGTTCTGTCCCAACACAATGATGGAAGCCCTAGGGTTGGCTAAGTTGGCAGAAGACAAGATTGCAGCCCAACAATGCTCCAAGCCCACTTTTGTTTCCTTCCGAAATATGGGTTCTCAGCGACCACCTATACCATAGGCTCCTCGACCGACTCCTATTAAGCGTTTGTCTGAAACAGAGATGCAAACACGCAGAGAAAAGGGGCTTTGCTATAATTGTGATGAGAAATTCACTCGGGGACATAGATGTGTTCAGCAAAAGCTCTATCTCTTGGATGTGGAGTCTCCGCCTGCCTCTGAAATTGGTGACGAAGATCCAGAAACACTGGATGCTCCAGTCAACATTCAGGAACCGCCTATTAACCCTCCATCTCAGGATGACCAGCCAGAGATATCTCTCCATGCTTTAGCTGGAATCACCACCCCCCAAACAATGCGGGTCAAGGGTTACTTCAAGAAGCTTCCTCTTACAATACTCATTAATTCTGGTAGCACTCATAATTTCATTGACCCTCGGATCGCCAAACAAGCTGATTGTTTTATCCATCCTTGCTCCAACTTTGAAGTCATGGTTGCCAATGGGGGCACCTTACCTTGCAAAGTGAAGTGTCGAAATGTGCGTATCTCTATGGGAGATTATACCTTGCGCTCTGACATGTTTGCCTTGCCCTTAGGCGGATGTGATGTGGTTTTGGGCGCTCAATGGCTTTGCACACTTGGCCCTATGGGATTTTGCTGAACTTTGGATGCAGTTTTCCCTCAATGGACAAAAACACACATTGACAGGATTACAACCAGGTTCTCTCAGCATCATCAGCTCACATCGCATGGAAAAACTCCTCAAGAAGAATTCACATGGTGTCATCGCTAAGATCCATTCCATCCAGATGCAACCATCAGCAGTCTCCACTACTCCTTTAGATCTACAACAAATTTTGGATCGATATACAGGTGTCTTTGCTGAACCAGTGGGATTACCACCTTCTAGGCCAGAAGACCATCGTATTCAGCTCCTTCCCGGCAACGTTCCTCCCAACATCAGACCCTATCGCTACCCATTTCACCAAAAAACAGAGATTGAAATGCTCGTTCGGGACTTATTGAAGCAAGGTATTATTCGCCCAAGCACTAGTTCCTTTTCTTCTCCAGTTATTCTTGTCAGAAAAAAAGATGGGTCATGGCGCCTCTACATTGACTTCCGAGCACTTAATCTCCTCACCATCAAGGATAAGTTTCCAATTCCTGTTGCTTATGAGCTTCTTGATGAGCTTCATGGGGCTCACTTTTTCTCCAAGTTGGATCTTCGTTCTAGGTATCATCAAATTCGGGTTCATGAGGATGATATTCCTAAAACAGCTTTCTACACACATGATGGCCATTATGAGTTTTTGTTCATGCCCTTTGGCCTCACTAATGCTCCTTCCACATTCCAGGCCTTAATGAATAAAATATTTCGACCCTACTTGCGGAAATTCATTCTGGTATTCTTCGATGATATCCTCATCTACAGTAAAACATGGGATGAAGATCTCCAGCATCTGGATCTTGTCATGCAACTTTTCTCTGACCATCATCTCCATGCCAAGCAGTCTAAATGTGTTTTTGGACAGAAGGAAGTTGAGTATCTCGGGCACATTATCTCAACACAAGGGGTTCACGTGGATCCTGCCAAAATCGATGCCATGAACAATTGGCCACATCCTCAGACACTCAAGAGCCTTCGTGGTTTTTTGGGGTTGACTAGCTACTACCGCAAGTTTGTCAAAGATTATGGGAAAATTGCAACTCCATTAACTGCTCTATTGAAAAAGGATGCTTTTACATGGGCGCCTGTTGCTCAGTGTGCATTTGACAAACTAAAACAAGCTATGTGTACTACACCTGTGCTAGCTATGCCCGATTTTTCCAAGCCCTTCACTATTGAGAGTGATGCTTGCGGCAATGGACTTGGTGCTGTTCTCCTTCAAGATGAACACCCCATTGCGTTCACCAGCAAAGCCCTTTCAGGTAAGAATTTAGTTGCCTCTACCTATGAGAAGGAAATGATGGCTATTTTGCATGCAGTATAGAAGTGGCGCCCATACCTATTAGGGAATCATTTCTGCATCAAGACTGATCACTAGAGTCTGAAATATTTCTTGGACCAGCGTGTCTCCTCCCCAGCACAACAGAAATGGGTTAGCAAACTCATGGGTTATGACTATGAGATCACTTACAAGAAGGGTAAAGACAATATTGTGGCAGATGCTCTTTCTCGCACATTTGATGCCCAAGGTTCTCTTTCAGCTAATTATATGCCTGTTCCAAATTGGTTGCAATATGTTCAACAGGGTTATGTCAATGACTCTTCCTTATCTCAAATCATCCAACACTTGACCAAAAACCCTTCTGCTGTACCACATTACTCTTGGGATGGTGCTTCTCTGCGATACAAGGGTCGTCTGGTGCTTCCCCAGAGCATAGATCTTCAACAGGCTGTCTTCTATGAACTCCATGCTTCTCCATCGGCAGGGCACTCTGGGTTCCTCAAAACATATGAACGAGCACGATGTAACTTCTTTTGGCAGGGCATGAAAAGGACAATTCAACAGATGGTGGCCGAATGTGATACCTGCGAACGCAATAAGGGTGAAACAACACTCCTTCCAGGATTGCTTGAACCCTTTCCCATACCTACATGGATTTGGACAGATATTTCTATGGATTTCATTGAAGGGCTCCCTAAATCTGGCGGGAAGACAGTGATTCTCATTGTGGTTGATCGCCTCTCCAAATATAGTCATTTTTGTGCTCTCAGCCATCCCTATACAGCCTCCTCTGTCGCTCAAATTTTTCTGGACCAGATCTTTCATCTTCATGGCATCCCTTCTTCCATTGTCTCAGATCATGATGCGACTTTCACCAGTCATTTTTGGACAGAACTATTTTGCCACACTGGCACCAAACTGAAGATGAGTTCAGGGTATCACCCACAAACAGATGGTCAAACTGAAATTGTCAATAAATGCTTGGAAACTTATCTTCGTTGCTTCACCTCGGAACAACAACATCAGTGGGCAAAGTGGCTCCCTCTCGCTGAATGGTGGTACAATACCTCTTACCACACTACCTCTAAAATGACCCCATATGAAGCAGTCTATGGTCAGGCACCTCCAGCTCTTCTTCCATACACCCCCACCAGTTCACCAGTTCAGGAAGTTGACACGGTCCTTCGCAACCGTGATCAGATTCTTCGCATTTTGCGGGACAATCTTCACATGGCAAGAAATCGCATGAAGCAACAAGCTGATTAGCACCGTTCGGAGTGCACTTTTCAAGTCGGCGATATGGTTTTTCTTCGTCTCCAGCCATACAAACAATCCTCCTTGAAACTCAAAGGGCGTCATAAGCTCGCTCCAAAGTTCTATGGGCCATATCGAATTCTTCAGAAGATTGGGTCCGTTGCTTATAAATTGGAACTTCCTCCTTCTTCCCGCATTCATCCAGTCTTTCATGTCTCTTGTCTGAAGAAAGTTCTTGGCACCAACATTAGCGGACAAACGATTTTACCCGAACTGGATAATGAAGGATCCATCCTTTTGGAGCCAGAGTCCATCCTCAATCAGCGCATGCATCAGCTTCACTCTCGCTCTATCACAGAGGTCTTAATTCAGTGGCACGGCATGCAACCAGAGGATGCTACATGGGAACCACTCCTTCAGATTCAACAACAATTTCCACATCTAAATCTTTGAGGACAAAGCTTTTTTTAAGGGGGAGGGGATGTCAGGAACCCATGTCTTTACTTTGTTAGTATGTTGTTGTTGGACGCATATGCTTTGTAAGTCGTCCCGTAGTATTTGTTGATCAATAGTTTGTGTTATTGTTGTTGGCGCATATGCTTTGTAAGTCGCCCGTAGTATTGTTGATCCATAGTTTGTAACGGCCCATGGTTTCGACCCATAGTATTGGCGCGTAGAATTAGTATATAAGTGTGTGTTGAGACCTATGAAGGCACGGTGAAGTTATTTGTATTGAGCTTGCTCATAGGAGGTTGCCCCCTCGAAGTGGTCTGTGATCAATATAAAAGTGATTCTGAGTTCTGTCATTTCTGCTATTTCGCATATTCGTATGAATTAATTGTTACAGGTGCCTCACAAACATATATCAAATAAATAATTTTAAAAAATGTGAATAGATAAGTGAAAAGCTTTTAGCAACAAGACCTATAAATTGTATTTGAAAGTATTGGAAAAGTGGGATTGAGAGCCTCCCACAACAAAACCTTGTTTCCATACATTTGTCTAGTCACAAGTGTTAACCCAATTCAATATCAAAATATCAAAAACAATTTCATGTTCAAGAAAAACACAGAATAGTTTCATTAAAATTTGTTTTTAGATTATTATAAAATTTATAAAAAAAAATGAAAATAACATCTTACAAGAATTAGTAGCTCCAAGTCTATGGTAGTCAAAGGAGAGCACTTTCAAATTGTCTAGAGAAATGGGTCTGAGGCCCATAACCAAAAAGAAAGCATGTTCGTTGATGCTTGGTGGGATTCCTTCATTAACATAGTTTAACACTGACTTATTCTTTTAAAATGGCACCCACCTCTCTCTTGGAGTTGCACTTTCGAATTTGAAAATGACACAAAGGCTAGAGAGAGGCACTAAAAGGAAGGGCACGACCTCATATTTGGACAATGATAAGATAATATAAGAAAGAAAGAACAAATGGAATAAAAGAAAATCCATCCTCATTGAAAGTAAACTCACCTACCTATTTTTCAATCAAATGGGAAAGTTTCAAACTCCATTATTACATATATAATAACATGTTACCTAATACACTCAAGTTATAATACTGCTAGCAAATTGTTTACCGTTTCTTTGATACAGTTTGTTAACAAATTTAACGTGCTAGCAAATTGTTTACCATACAGTTCGTTAACAAATTTAACCGTATTTTGATGAGTAAGATACCTCATGATGCCCGTCAAATTCCATCGCTGAATTTCCACGTCTCTCTTTATAAGCAATCAATGTTTGTCTTTAAGCAATCAAGCATTCTGAATCGATGATTCCATGTTTGTCTTTATAAGCAATCAATGTTTAGATACCTCTCAGAGGCAGTTCAAGCAAAAACTAAAATTTCGTACTTTTTATCCCGAAAAATAATTCTAGAACTGTTTTCTAAAACGACAAAAAGGTTAAAAACTATCAGTGATTCCACGATTTGTCTTTTATGAGATCTCTTGTCTCTATATCTATTGCCGTGTGGAGGCCGTGGTCTGAGCCGGAATAGCTCGAATTGCCTCTAATCTTGATTCAGAAGCCATGGAAACCCAAAGCCTCATGTGGTCACCTTTCCCAGCGTGGGAATAGGCCTTCTCCACTTATCGAGCTCGCGAAGTGCTTTTCACCGAAACGCAAGGACTGTCCATTAGCTTCATCACATGCCAATGGATATTGTTCCGTTGAAAGGAACTTCGCGAGCTCGGTCAAGGGTAGATGGCCTATTCCCGCACTGGGAAAGATGGCCACACGAGGCTTTGGGCTTTCCATGGCAGCTGAATCCAGATTACAGGCAATTTCGAGCAATATGGTAAGAAAGATGCAGGTTCAAACTAACGCCCCGCGTGAAGTCTTGTGGACCCTTTTCTGGTTCGTGATCATCGGCGTTGTTCTTTCTTAAGCGGGATGCCCTGCCCAAGGCTCAAAGAGCGAACATTATTCAGCTTGCTGCAACTCATTTAATGCGATGTCAACAAGTTTTGGTAGTTAAATATTAAGCAGCTTCGCCCATTAAATAGCCTGCATGCAGCAGGCTGGATAATATTCAGCCTACAAAACTCAACTCGCCCTGGGGCTTGAATCGACCTCTCTCGTGTGGTTGTTGCACAGTCCCACCAGGGAAACAAATCAATTAACTCTTACGCAAAGGATTCGAGTGTCGCACGCAAGACCGAGGACTTTTTGTTACTTCATGGGCGCCTTAGATTCTTGCTCTCTCTCTCACATCAACCGTCGATTTTCTCTCTCACTACAGTTGAATTCTACTCTAAAAATAATCTCAAATGGACTGCCGACGATCAGTTGGCCTCTTTTCGCCGAGCAGCGGATTACTTGGTTTCTACTGGTAAATGACTTTAAGGTGGCGATTGAAGCAAAGAAGGAAAGCGATGGATTCATATGAAAAGAGAAAGTAGAGAGAGCAGTTAGGGATTTGATAGGACGAGGGAGGAGGACGTACTGTGTTGGAAGAAAGCCGAAGTTCATAAAGGGCCATGGCACCTGAAGATAGCTGCAGCTGTTGTGATATTAATGATCACCATGCTTTCTAATTATTCATTTTCTTCCTCCTACTCTGGTAACTGTGAAATTAATGGCCTTCTGTTTTTCTTCTTCAACTCGTTTGTAATATCTGATTGATCGTGCTTGCAATTTTTATAATAAGATGGGCTTTATTTATGCTTATGAATTGATGAAGATGATCTGGCGTTGACGGAAGATCACGATAGGCAGCTCTTATCAGCGGAGAGAGATGAGAGGAAGGGAGAAGGGAGCTGCACCATTCAGGAGGCGGCAGGAGCAGGCGCCACCATCACCAAGAGCCAATAACAACTTTCCAGGACCTTTTCTTTGACTCAACAACAATAAGAAGGGAAAATAAGAAGACGATTATTCAAGTCAAAATAGTAAATCCAAATCTATAATAAATTTATGTTTAGCAGCTGTTTCTATGATGACAAAAGTTTGTAAATCAAGAAGTTAAATAAATAATATTAATAGCTAATTAATAAATGTGTTGATTGATCTATTTCACAGATGCTGTTGTAATGATGGAAGCCTCTACATCAAGAAGCTAAATGAATTATAAAAACAACATTATTGGATTCATCTTAATTTTGGTTAAGGAAATGATTAAATTTTATATATTGGGAAACAAACGAATAAACGAATAACAGGATTAATAGTTAGAATGACTGATGAAAGAAATTAAATTAAAATATTTATTATATAATATAAATTTGTCATAATTCTCTTGCTTTCATCACTCTTAGTAGTTTTTAGTAATTTTGAATATGTGATAGTATTCATGAAGAGGACTTACCAATTATTTGCCAAATTCTGAACTTTATGTAATGAGTCCATTTGAAATTCTATAAGGTAGAAAATGCAAAACCACTATGAATTGGGATGATCATGTGAAAATGATCATGTTGGGTCTTGATTTGTTACAAGAGTTAGAAAACATTGTGCAGAAGTTAATACAAATTTGAAAATTGCCCAAGATAGACAAAAAAGTTATGCAGATCAGCATAGAGAACACATGGCATTTGAAGTAGGGGATCATGTATTCTTGAGAGTAAAGGAAAAGAAAATCTCTCTGAGTTGGCAAGGTTTCCAAGTTGGCACCAAGATATTGTGGTCCTTTCCAGATACTTGCTAGAGTAGGACCTGTAGCTTATCAATTAGCTCTTCCATCAAATTTTAAAGTACATGATGTGTTTCATGTTTCATTATTGAAGAAATATGTATATGATCCTAAGCATATTGTAAATTGGCATGTGATACAAGCGGAAACAGAAGGGGATTTCCACACAAATCCTGTAAGTATACTGGACTGGAAAAAGGTGGTACTTCATAATCGCACCATCACCCAGGTAAAAGTGCAATGGGAGCACTATAAGCCTAAGCAGGCTACCTGAGAACGGAAAGAGGAAATGCGAGCTACCTATCCTTTCTTGTTTGAAGGAATGCGGGATGAGGAATAAACTAATATATTTTTGTGATTTTTGAAACTATGAACACCGACGACGGTGTAAACTTAAGGGGAGGGGGAATGTAATACCCCAATTTTGGACTTGTGAACCCCTTTTTTTTATTTTTTCTATGTATTATTTGATTATGTTTATTTCTGATGACTATGTGGGCCAACACATTAAAAGAGATGGGAGTCATAGTTCCTATGGGTCTCGAGGATAAACACAAGTAAAATAAATATTTAAGAAATTATTGAGACACATGTAAAACCCCTAAAAAAAAGAGTTTTGGGGAAATAAAAGAATTAAGAAAATAAAAAGAAGAGGAAAACAAAAAAGAATCTGAAAACAAGAAAGGAGAGGGGGGGGATCACTCCTATAAATATAACATTCTGAACTAAAAAGGGGGGAGAGAACCAAATAATAGGATTGAGATAAAAGAAAGAAAAAGAAGGAAGGTTAAGTATGGAGCACAGACTTGAACCAGAGGTGGAACAACCATAGCCAGATATGGAATAGAACACAAGAATTGTTCTTGTAGGAGTACTACCAAATGTAATGCAGGAGCACTGCATGGCTGGGAGAGGTTGATTCCATGATTTAGAGGCTTAAAAGTCCCTGAGACACTCAAAGAAACTCAGGAGCACTGAGTGAGTGTGGGGGTTGTCTGCTATAATCAGATCTAATACCTGAATGGGAACAATGGCATAAAAGTTAAAAAAAAATACTCCAGACCTTGTGGAACTGTGTACTCATCTCGGGGTGATTGTGAAAGCAAGGAGAGACTTCCTGGTCTATGGCTGCATGGTTTGTGCTTGTGTCCCAATAATCATCAAATACATCAGATAAGTATTGTTTCACTTATGCTAGAATGATTATCATAATATTGATTTTATACTGATTATGGTTGCCAGTGGATTGGTTCTACAAATTTGAGTACTGAACAGATTTTAAATGTAGTCTATTAAACAAAAACTTTGTTGGATTAGACCTTTAATCTTGTGAAATGATTCTTTTTAGCTAGATGGAACTATTCCCTACATGCAATATGAAACAAAGTATAGGTACATCTAGTTTCAATAAGTATACTGTATGATTTAGAAATAAAAGGGAGTATTTATTCTTTACCTTATATTTATATATTTAGAACAACATGCATGTTTATATTTATATGTTTAGAACAACATGCATGTATTTATTCGTAACAAAAGAACAGGAAAATAGTACTTCCCACACCCTGTATGTACATTTCCACATACTTATAATTGCATGCAACAAAAATAAAAAACATTCAGGACTACAAATTAGGTTCCAGTATTTCTAATTTTCATTTAATGAGATGTATCTGTGTCTTGAAATTCACCCAGAAAGGTCCCATTCAAATCTTTATACCCTTATCTATTATTTTCATCTATGCATGTTTTTCGCATAGGGTAAACACACCCTAGTAGGGTGCATACGTTTACAGTTCCACAAAAAAAGACTTGCAAGATGCCAAATCTGTTAGGGTCACGATATATTACCCATGGGTTTCGTGTGGCTTACACAGTCATTATGACCTAGGGCAGTTTCGGTATTACATAAAAAGGAAAAATATACATCGATATTTCTAAAACAAAACCGAACTGGAAATATTTCGACCTGCTCATAGCGTTGCTTAAATTAAAACCGCAACCCCAATGCAAGCTTGGGTTTTATGCTTATCACAGAACAAGTTTCTTTAAACGCTTAACATAACGAAAAAAGAGCAACATAGGGCCGCATAGAATCCATTTAGGATGTAGACACTCCAATTGTTTTGGGTTAAAGACTCGAGGAATCCGTGCCTCTTTTCTTAAAAGTGTAGAAGGGTTTTTAAAAGAAAAACCATAACATCACCCAAAGGTATTTACAAGAGATCAAGTTCAACCCAAGGAAATCTACCGAGCTAAATTAAAACAAAGACAGTGTAACAGAAATGAGAACCCTGTTTTGTATTAAAAAAACAAAACATGCATGCATAACCTTTTAAATTCGGAGGAGCTCTATGCCCTTTATTCTTAAACCCTAACCTTAAACTCATAATTATTTAACAAGTCATAGTGGGGATGGAAAGACCTAGTTAAGTTTACAAAAGAGAATTAAACTAAGGCCCAAGAGCCAAGTACCCTTCAAGGTTAGGCTACCAGACTCCAATGACTCGATTCGGGATTGGTCTACCTCTGTTACAAGGAAGAGGAAGGGAGGCTTACCCCTCATATCTTCCTTGCAAACCCTTGACTCTACTAAACTCGTGCCTTGAGAAGCCATACCTGCAACAGTTTTATAACAGCATATTAGCGAATTGTCGGAGGAACAAAACAAATTAAGAATTAAAATTTCAGTGGAAAAAGAATTACTTTGTAACGCCATAACTTGTGTCGTAATGGTCGAAAGTCCCTTGAGCGTTGTGTGGCACAAAACCAAGTTAGGAACACCTTCTTCCTAGGACCTGGATACACGTTGGGTGTTGATCAGTTGACCCGTCGCAAGGGTTAGCCTGGAGGATAGTTGAACCCTGTGCGACCACACCCGGATAGTGTAGGGCAAAACCCTTATGATTTTTACTTTGCATACATCGGGTTCGAAAGGATAAAAACCCTCCATGGTTTCCACAGAGAGGAAGTACGACCCTTTTAAGGCAGACCCTGACACACAACCACCACACTTCATCTCTACCTCGTTTGATTGACTGCGTAGCTGGTCCAGTTTAATTGAAGTCATGATTATAAACTACATTGGTTATACCAACTATGTATTTAGTGATTGGATAGCTTGGCATTTCGTAGTTTTCATCCAATTGATGAGTTTAATTAGGAGCACCTGCCTTCAAATAAATTGCATTAGCACTAGTCTAAGCAAGCTCCATTGTGGCGCCCTAACATCGGTGACCATCGTGTAAATAAATTTAAAAAACTAAGGTTAACAAATAACACATTTATTTATATATTACAAGGTTGGTGGGTCAAGATCGCTCCCCATATGGGTCGTGTTAACATAGCAACCAAACCTTGATGGTGGAAAATATAATACTAAGCCATGGTCATACCATGAGCTATCCTCACCATTTTTCCTAGACCTATATTACTGAGCAAATTTGAAACATGAGTGTTGAGTGTTATGTAAATTCATTTGGTAAATATGGAGTTCACATACCAAATTTTATACACAATGATACATTGTTAAATAAGACCAGTTCTTGTGCAAGTAAGGAAAGTAGGCAGTGAAGCGAGTTATAATACTTGTGTATATGATTACAAAAAATTGTGTAACCTTACCTTATGCATATAAGGATTAGACGAATGCCTAGGCAAACAAATCGTAATTATTATCAGTTGACCTAAATTACTAGTGAGTAGGCTATTCAATCACTGCTCTTAAAAAAAAACAAATTCTGCATAAATAGAATTTATTTTTTTAGTTGTGTTACAAAGTGGTATCAGAGCGAAGGTTGATACCCTAGGACCTATAGGTTCACTTATGACAAATGTTGCAACCGTGTTTCTTTTTAAAAAAATAATTTATTTTTTTTTTTGTTGTCATTTTTTATTACCTAACAACTGGTTGTGTACTACACATGGACGGAAGAAGTGTGCTGAAAAATGAATACGGCAGAACAAGAAGGGAGAATAGTGGGGGAGACATCCCATCAACAGGGTGAAATGGCTAGTAAGCAGGGCATACATATAGAAGGTGCGGAACTATATGTAAATTTAATTTCTCAACAAGGAGCAGTAACGCCTAGTGGGGTGTTAGAGACTATTAAAAGCATGATGGTGGAGCTCCAAAGCATAAAGGAAGACAATCTTAAAAATTTTGGGGAGCAGCGTGAGATTAATACCCTCTTGCTGCAATTTTTTTCTAAAAAAGGCAATAGTCACATACCAACACAGGCATAACGGCAAGCAGAAAAATCAGCAACCAGAAGGGGTTCCAAGGTTAAGACTACTCATCCAAGAATTTCTGTAAACCATAACAAAGACACCAGTAGTGACGAATCACCTAGTGAATATTTTGATGAATTTGTGCCTAGAAAGAAAAAGAAGACTGGACAAACAAATCAATTACATGCAGAGTTAAGGAAGATCAAACCTCCCACTTTCAATGGTGAGATTAAGACGGGAGAAGAATTTGAGTTGTGGCTTAGGGACATGGAGAAATACTTGCGGGTGTTCGATTATTCTAATCTCATGAAAGCAAGAATTTCTATTTTCAATCTGCAAGGGAAGGCTTTTGCATGGTGGGATGACCTCAATCTTATGAAAGCTATTAAGGAAAAAAGGGTGAAATGGAGGGTATTTGTGAAACTGTTTAAAAAAAGTATCTGTCTGAGAGATATTATGATAAGAGAGTAAAATAATTTTATGATCTAAAGCTTGGACGAAAAACCATGGAAGATCTAATTAGTAAATTTATGGAATTACTGAAATATGTCCCTTATATACAAGATGAGAAAGTAAGAGTCCAATGCTTCTTAAACTATCTACCTTTCAGTTTAAAGACCAGATAGAATTTGATGATCTGAAGTCACTAGAGGAGGCATTTCGAAAGGCTAGGCTATGTTTCGAGCAAAGTCAAAATAAGGCTGAAGTAACAAGAAGGTGGAGCAAGAAGAAGAAAGTGAAATATGAATTCAGATAGAAGGGCCACAAACCCAACAACTTCAAAAATCAAACCTTGACTGCACCCTCCAACAAAAGGTTTGACATAAACAAATCACAATCGAACTTTTACCCACCAAACAAGAAGATGAATGCTGAAAGTACTAGAAATCCCACAGAAGCATTATCAAAACCACCAATTTAGAGTTGGGGATGTGGGGAGAATCATAGGTGTTTTGAGTGTCCCCGACGAAATGAGAAACACAAATTAGTGCATGACTTACAAGGAGCTTCTACAGTTCAGGATATAGCAAGGACTCCAAGAATTTATGTTGCAGTGAATAATCGGCAGGAAGATCATCAAGCCTCCATCATAGAGGTATAAGGTATGATTTCGGGGAAAACCATATATGTATTAATTGATTCTGGTGCATGTAAAAGCTATATAGACCCAAAAAATTGTGAGTCTTGTAAGCTAAGCAAAAGTAATTATGTGTAGCCTTGGCTGGTGCAAATGGAAACCAGGGTAAAAAAAATCCTTTTTAGGTGGTAAATGGTTGTTCTTTGCAGTTAAATGGATCTTATACTAGAACAGATTTGAATGTCTTACCGTTAGGATCTTATGAATTACTCATTGGTATGGATTGGCTGGAAACACATAGAGCAATCCTAGATTGTTATCAGAAATAGTTACTTTTGTGAATGATGATGGACAAGATGAAAAGATCCAAGGAATACTATGAATAGTAAATTTAAGGCATATTTTTTCGCTTCAGATGAAGAGAAATGCAAGGAAAGGGTGTAAATTGTATGTTGTCCACATAACAGGAAAATAGAACAACAAGGTTTATGACTTAGCAAAATACCATGTGTTGGCTGAATTTGAAGATATATTTCCTAAGGAAATTCTAGGGTTTCCACCTAAAATAGAACTTGATTTTACAATTGATATATCCCCTGGAGCAGTTCCTATTTCTAAGGCACCTTATCGCTTGAGTACCCCTGAATTAATTGAATTAAAGACGCAATTGTAGGAATTTCTAGAAAAAGGTTACATCCGTCCAAGTGTCTCCCCTTGGGGAGCACCTGTGATCTTTGTATGGAAGAAATATGGCACTTTTCGATTGGGTATTGATTATAGACAACTGAACAATGTTACAATAAAAAACTGGTACCCCTTGCCAAGAATTGATGACTTGTTTGATCAAGTTGGAGGTGCTACTATTTTCTCGAAAACAGATCTAACATATGGCTATCATCAAATCAGAATCAAGGAGGAATATATTCATAAGTTTTCCGAACCAGGTATGGGAATTATGAATTTGCGGTGATGCCATTTGGTTTGACCAATGCACCTGCCACCTTTATGTGTCTTATGAACAATGTTTCCAGTAAATATTTGGATAAGTTTGTTTTGGTGTTCATAGATGACATACTGATCTACTCAAGGACTGAAAGTGAGCATGAGGAACATTTGAAGATAGTGTTGCAAATACTAAGGGAAAATCAGTTGTACGGAAAGTTGAGTAAGTGTGACTTTTATAAAGATCAAATTCAGTATTTAGGTCACATGATTTCATCCCAATGTATCATTCTAGACCCTGAAAAGATAAAGGGTATTATGAGTTGACCTACCCCTGAGAATGTGAGTGATATTCGTTCCTTCATGGGTCTCCCTGGATACTATCGGAGGTTTATTGAAGGATTTTCCAAAGTGGCTTATCCTATTACCTCTCTTCAACGAAAAGAGGTCAAGTTTGTTTGGACTACCAAATGTGAGTAAAGCTTTGAAAAGTTGAAACATTTGCTTACTTCAACCCCTATTTTAAAACTAGTTGATCCATATGGTGATTTTGTGGTATGCATTGATGCATGCAAAGAAGGACTAGGAGGTGTGTGGATGCAGGAAGGTTGTGTAATTGGATATGAGTCTAGAAAATTAAAGATGCATGAGGTGAATTATGCAACCCATGATTTGGAGTTGGCCGCAATAATTCATGCCTTGAATATGTGGAGACACTATCTTCTTGGAAAAATATTTGTTCTTAAAACTGATAATGTTGGGCTGATATACATTTTTGAACAGCCAAATTTGAATGCTCGACAACTAAGGTGGTTGGCGTTCTTAAGTGAGTTTGATTTTGATATTCAACACATTAAAGGAAAAGAAAATAAGGTAGTGGATTCTCTTAGAAGAAGAATGCACCTGTTGTTGATGACTTCTATTAGTATTTTTTAGTCTGATTTGCTAACACAAATTCAGACAACAGCGGAAAAAGACCCTAAGTACATGAATTTAGTGCATAATTGTCATGCATAAAACGAGACAACAACCAGAAGATTATAGTTTAACAAATGATGGATTGTTGTTATTTAAAAATAGGATATATGTACCTGACCTGCTAGAGTTAAAGAAACTTATCCTAGATGAGTTTCATAAAAGACCCTACTCGGGACATCTCGGTTATCAAAAGATGATAACAACTGTCAAGAAGCAATACTGTTGGCCTAGATTGAAATTAGAAATTGATGAGTACCTGGCCAAATGCATGGAATGTCAAAGAGTGAAAGTAGAACATAGACTTCTGACAGGTTTGTTGCAACCTATACCTATACACGAATGGAAATGGGAAACTATTTCCATGGATTTCATTACTGGTTTTCCTAAAAACAAGAGGCAACATGATGTTATTATGGTAGTAGTGGATAAGTTGAGCAAGGAATCTAACTTCATACCAGTCAAATCCACTTTTAAGGCAATAAATATCGCAGATATCTTCATGAAAGAAGTCTTCAAACTCCATGGAATTCCAAAATAATTATATCTGACAGGGATGCTAAGTTTACTTCACATTCTTGGAAAGAATTATTTTCAGGTTTGGGTACAAAACTAAATTTTAGTATAGCCTACCATCCCCAATATGATGGACAAACCAAGAGGGTGAATAAGATCTTGGAAGACATGCTTCGTTTGTATGTCATGGGCAATCCAAAGAAGTGGGAAGAACACCTACACTTAGCTGAATTTTCCTATAACAATGAGTATCAAGGCTCTGCTAGAATGAGCCAATTTGAAATTTTGTATGGCAGAAAATGAAAAACCCCTATTACTTGGGATGACCCTATGGAAAGAATCCTGTTGGGTCCTGATTTGTTACAAGAGTTAGAAAAATTGTGCAGAAAGTTAAAACAAGTTTGAAAACTGCACAAGATAGAAAAAAAAGTTACGTAGATCAACAGAGAGAAAACAGGGAATTTGAAGTAGGGGATCATGTATTCTTGAGAGCAAAGGAAAAGAAAAGCTCTCTGAGTTTAGGCAAGGTTGCTAAGTTGGCACCAAGATATTTTTGGTCCTTTCCAGATACTTGCTAGATTAGGACCTGTTGCTTATCAATTAGCTCTACCACCAAATTTTAAAGTACATGATGTGTTTCCTATTTCATTATTAAAGAAAATTATATGTATATGATCATAAGCATATTGTAAATTGGCATGTGTACAGGTGGAAACAAAAGGGGATTTCTAGACAAACCCTATAGGTATATTGGACCAGAAAAAGGTGATACTTCGGAATCGCACCATCACCCAGGTAAAAGTGCAATGGGGGCACTATAAGCCTGAGGAAGCTACCTGGGAATGGGAAGAGGAAATGAGAGTTGCCTATCCTTTCCTGTTTGAAGGAATGCAAGATGAGGAATGAACTAATTTATTTTTGTTATTTTTGAAACTATGAACACCGAGGACGGTGTAAACTTAAGGGGAGGGGGAATGTAATACCCCAATTTTGGACTTGTGAACCCCTTTTTATTTTTTATAAGTATTATCTGATTATGTTTATTTCTGATGACTATGTGGGCTAACACATTAAAAGAGATGGGAGTCACAGTTCCTATGGGTCTCAAGGATAAACACAAGTAAAATAAATATTTAAGAAATCATTGAGACACATGTAAAACCCCTAAAGAAACAGTTTTGGGGAAATAAAAGAATTAAGAAAATATAAAGAAGAGGAAAACACAAAAGAAACTGAAAACAAGAAAGGAGAGGGGGGGGATCACTCCTATAAATATAACATTCTGAACTAAAAAGCGGGGGGGGAACCAAATAATAGGACTGAGATAAGAGAAAGAAATGAAGGATAGTTAAGTATGGAGCACAGACTTGAACCAGAGGTGGAACAACCACAGCCAGATATGGAATAGAACACGAGAAGTGTTCTGGTAGGAGTGCTAACGATTTATTGTAACAATTCGAACACTAGAATTGTTCTGGTAGGAGTACTACCAAATGTAATGTAGGAGCACTGCATGGCTGGGAGAGGTTGATTCCAGGATTCAGAGGCTTAAAATTTCCCAGGACACTCAAAGAAACTTAGGAGCACTGAGTGAGTGTGGGTGTTGCTTTCTATAATCATATCTAATACCTGAATGGGAACAATGGCATACAAGATAATAAAAAAATACTCCAGACCTTGTGGAACTGTGTACTCAGCTCAGGGGTGACTGTGAAAGCAAGGAGAGACTTGTTGGTCTATGGCTGGGTGGTTTGTTCTTGTGTACAAATAATCATTAGATACATCAGATAAGTACTGTTTCACTTATGTTAGAATGATTATCATAATATTGATTTAATACTGATTATGGTTGTTAGTGGATTGGTTCTGCAAATTTGAGTACTTATCAGATTTTAAATGTAGTCTATTAAACATAAACTTTATTGGATTAGACCTTTAATCCTGTGAAATGATTCTTTTTAGCTAGATGGAACTATTCCCTACATGAAGTATGAAACAGAGTATAGGTAAATGTGGTTTCAGTAAGTATACTGTATGATTTAGAAATAAAAGGGAGTATTTATTCTTTACCTTATATTTTTATATTTAGAACAGGATGCATGTTTACACATAGGGAGATCTTCTAGTTATTTGTAACAAAAGAACATGAAAACATTACTTCCCACACCCTGTATGTACATTTCCACATGCTTATAACTGCATGCAAAAGAAATCCAAAACATTCGGGACTACAAATTAGGTTCCAGTATTTCTAATTTTTATTTAATGAGATGTATTTGTGTCTTGAAATTCACCCAAAAAGGTTCCATTCAAATCTTTATACCCTTATCCGTTTTTACATCAAAATGCTTGTTCAAATATGATTTTCATCTATGCATGTTTTTCGCATAGCGTAAACACACCCTAGCAGGTCGCAAACGTTTACGGTTCCACAAATAAAATACTTGCAAGATGCCAAATCCCTCAGGGTCACGATATCTTACCCATGGGTTTCATGTGGCTTACAAAGTCATTACGATCCAGGGCAGTTTCGGTATTACATAAAAAGGAAAAATATGCATCGATATTTGTAAAACAAAACCGAACTAGAAATATTTTGACCTACTCATAGCATTGCTTAAATTAAAACTGAAACCCCAATGCAAGCTCGGGTTTTATGCTTATCACAGAAAAAGTTTCTTTAAATGCTTAACATAACGAAAAAAGAACAACATAGGGTTGCATAGAATCCATTTAGGATGTAGACACTCCAATTGTTTTGGGTTGAAGACCCGAGGAATCTGTGCCTCTTTTCTTAGAAATGTAGAAGGGTTTTTAAAATAAAAAATCGTAACATCACCTGAAGGTATTTACAACAGATCAAGTTCAACCCGAGGAAATATACCGAGCTAAATTAAAACACAGACAGTGTAAAAGAAAAACGAGAACCCTGTTCTGTATTAAAAAAACGAAGCATGCATGCATAACCTTTTAAATTTGGAGGAGATCTGTGCCTTTATTATTAAACCCCAACCTTAAACTCATAATTACTTAACAAGTCATAGTGGGGATGCAAAGACCTAGTTAAGTTTACAAAAAAGAATTAAACTAAGGCCCGAGAGCCAAAGAACCTTCCATGCTAGGCTACCAGACTCCAATGAGTCGATTAGGGATTGGTCTACCTCTGTTACAAGGCCAAGGAAGGAAGGCTTACCCCTCACAGATTCCTTGCAAACCTTCGACTCTGCTAAGCTCGTGCCTTGAGAAGCCATACCTGCAACAGGTTTATAATAGCATATTAGTGAATTGCAGGAGGAACAAATAAAATTATGAATTAAAATTATAGTGGAAAAATAATTACTTCGTAACGCCATACCTTGTGCCGTAACGGCCGAAAGTCCCTTGAGCATTGTGTGGCACAAATCCAAGTAAGGAACACCTTCTTCATAGGACCTAGATACATGTTGGGTGTTGAGCAGTTGACCTGTTGCAAGGGTTAGCTTGGAGGAGACTTGAACCCTGCACGAACACGCCTAGACAGTGCAGGGAAAAACCCTTACGATTTTTACTTTGCATACATCGGGTTCGAAAGGATAAAAACCCTCCATGGTTTCCCCAGAGAGGAAGTACAATCCTTTTAATGTAGACCCTGACACACAGCCACCGCACTTGATCTTTGCCTCATTTGATTGACCACTTAGCTGGCCCAGTTTAATTGCAATCATGATTATAAACTACATTGGTTATACCAACTTTGTATTTAGTGATTGGGAAGCTTGGCATTTCGCAATTTTCCTCCAATCGTTGGGTTTACTTAGGAGCACCTGCATTCAAATACATTGCATTAGCACTAGGCTAAGCAAGCTCCATCGCGATGCCTTAACATCGGTGACCATTGTGTAAATAAATAAATAAAAACCAAGGTTAACAAATAACGCATTTATTTATATATTACAAGGTCGGTGGGTCAAGATCGCTCCCCATATGGGTCGTGTTAACATAGCGACCAAACCTTAAAGGTGGAAAATATAATACTAAGCCATGGTCATACCATGAGCTATCCTCGCCATTTTTCCTAAACCTCTATTACTGAGCAATTTGAAGCATGAGTGTTGAGTGTGAAATGTAAATTCACTTGGTAAAGATGGAGTTTGCATGTACCAAATTTTATACATAGTGATACATTGTTAAATAAGACCGGTTCTTGTGCAAGTCATGAAAATAGGTAGTGAAGCTAGTTATAATACTTGTGTAAACGAATACAAAAATTTGTGTAAGCTTACCTTAGGAAGATAAGGATTAGACGAATTCCCAGGAAAACAAATCATAATTATTATCAGTTGACCTAAATTACTAGTGAGTAGGCTATTCAATTACTGGTCTTAAAAAAAAAATTGTGCATAAATAGAGTTTATTTTTTTAGTTGTATTACATTTATCCATGGTTAACTATGGTTTACCATGGTTAGCTATGGTTGACACTAGTTGAATATTGAGTTGACTATGGTTGACCCTAGTTAGTTAACCATGGTTGTTCACATTTGACTATAGGGAGCTCATATGGTTTTTCATGGACAGATATATTTTAATATACTATGCAATGTTGTTTATCTATATTATCCTTATTAAGTTTACTTTGTATTCTTTTATAGAATATAATTGTGATAATATTAAATAATAGTCACCCATACTTTTAATTATGAAATTGCAATCTCTAGAAAGATTTTTTGTTCGCTTGTTCGATTGCCCGTCACTTAGAGCCGATAACAATGAACCATTGATTAAGAACTGTAACCCAGGGGCATCTAAGCCTTCAAAGTCGACTAGGGATCGCACCCGGCCTGGGCCACACCAACACCAACCGTTATGATGGCTAGATTCTTGGATGTCTCCTCCCAACTAGCTCACCCCTAAGGGGAATTGAACTCGGGTCACCCTAATGTCGAAACCCACACCTTAACTGAATGAGCTAGCAAGAATTGACATAAATGTTAGGAGGACATGGGGGTGGGCTTTGATCCACTTATGTGTCCACAAGTCATGAGATCTTTTAATACAATCTCTCTCGGTGGAATGACATGTTCGACCAATACCTCGAGGTGCCTTCATGGATCCAAGTTCGACCCTCATTGGAATTGAACCTTTCCCACTCGTGAAAAACTCCTCGTTCTTCACGGATCGAACCCGTTTGGGCCTCTAATAAGAATTTAATAAAAGAAGAATATTCTTAATTGTGTAACTTACATTTATTACATTGAGATTGAAAATTATTCATAAACCATATATATTTGACTTAAATGTTATATCAATAAATAATACTATAACTTACATCAATAAATATAATAAAATTTTATAATCTTATAATTATTATTTTACAATTACATCAAGAAATATAATGAATTTTGTAAATTCTATAATTATTTTTTGTTGCGATATTTCTGTGGTTGATGGTATCAGGTAGTCTCAGAGAATCCACAGTTTCCATCTTACAAAGTCGATGTTTCGAATCCATATTAGGATCCATCATCAGGACGTAAGTGTCGATCTTGTGGAGAGCATAAAAACTAAGATATATAGTGGAGAAGTAGATAAGATCTCATAAGATGTTGTCGGCTTTGTTTATCTAAGGAAATTAGGGTTTCGGTAAAGAGGGAGTGGGGTTAATAACTAGATAGAAGGTAATGATCAGTTTTAATTTGTTAATTTTTAATTTTAATGACATTAAATGTAAACCTAAAATAAACTATTAAATTCAAAGGAATAATATAACCTAAATTAAAATATTGGTTTAATAAATGAATATAACCCTAAATTTTAGAAAGTTATGTGGATTTTTATTAAATAGATCCTTTTATATTGGTAGTAATAATTAAAGTCTTAAAATCAAAATAAAATAATATTATCAAATAAAGCCATAATATCGATTAGGGCTATTTTGATAATTGAAAGGTTTATTTAAAATAATTTAATTAGTTTATTAAGAAATAAGAGTGTTGTTTTATTTTATTAAGGAGGTTTATTATTCACTAGAAAAGACAAGTGTATGGAAACTTTTAAGTGAATTGGTTTAAGGCTAAATTAGTTTAATCAATTTAATGATAACCTTAAAAACTATGTTTGTTAATGGGGTGTATGGTTAGGAGGTCTTTAATTAGAAGAATATATTATTAATTATGAAGAGGAGGTTAACTAGGTTATTAATTGAAATATAATATGGTATAATACGGTTAGGGTTATAGATGGTTAGGTAGATGAATGAATTGGTTGTTATCTTGATCTACGGTTGAGTAAAGGAGGAATCCAACTAGAGCTTACTTCGAATCCTCCATCCCTATTTAAATTATTAGGTAGTTTAATGATTTCTAAGGCTTCCCTAAGTTTCATTTTGAAGTAATGGTCTTCTTTTGCTATAATCTTGGCGTCTTCTAGGCAAACTTGGTGTTTAGTTTTGGCACAATGTTCTGCAAGAGCTGAGGTTCGGATACGCTCATTCCTTATGTCATCTCCATGCTCTTTTAATCTGGTATGGATGGAACATCCTGTCTCACCTATGTAACATAATTCGCATGAACAAGGTACATTATAAACCCCTTTGCATTGTCTTTGGTCAATATGGTCTTTAACGGATCTCATTTTTTGTCTAATGGTTTCTAAGGGTTTGAAAGAAGTTGTGATGTCATTTTTTCTAAGGATTCTAGAGATCTTATTTGTGACCCCATGAATGTAAGGTAAATAAGCTCTTATTTTAGGTGTTTGGGTGCTAAGGTTATTGGTCTCATTATTGCGGGTAGTATGGCTCTTATTGTGGACTTTGTTGAGACATTTATTGATATCTTTAGGTTTGTAACCTATGTTTTTGAAGACTTCTTTGAGATGGTCTTTTTCTTCGTCTATATGTTCTTCATCTGAGATCCTAGAGGCCCTAATTGCTAAAGTGTTAAGAACCCCTATCTTCTGGGATGGGTGGTGGTGAGAGTCTGGGTGGAGGTAGCTCTCAGTATGAGTCTTTTTTCTGAAGACTCTGTGTCCTAGTGTTCCATCTTCTTTTTTGGTTAGTAGGACATCGAGAAAGGGAATGCTACCATTTTCCTCTAGTTCCATTGTGAAATTTATGTTGGTGGAGAGACTGTTGAGGTGTGTAAAGAACTTCTTGAGTTTAGCTTCACCATGTGGCTATATCACATTGGTGTCGTCGACGTATCTCTTCCACATTTTTGGTTTTAATGGGTAGGAATCTAAAGCTTCTTTCTCGAACTTTTCCATGAAAAGGTTTGCCACAATAGGTGAGAGGGGGGATCCCATGGCAACTCCAGTGGTCTGTTCATAGAACTCTCCTTGGAAACTAAAAAAGGTTGATCTTAGGAAAATTTATGCTAACCTAGCTGTGTGGGGGTCGGTGGCTTCCTTAATGACTTGGATAGCTTCATCCAAAGGTATTTTTGTGAAGAGGGAGACAACATCAAAGCTTAAGATCTTATCTCTAGGTTCTAACTTTTCATTTTTAATTAGTTTTACAAATTCGCTTGAGTCTTTGATGAAAGAATCCGTGTTACCTACTAGGGGACCTAATTTCTTTGCTACATACTTAGAGAGCTCATAGGTGGGGGACCCTATGGTGTTGACTGTAGGTTGAAGGGGGACCCCTTCTTTGTGAATATTAGGGAGACTGTAGATTATCGGTGTGATCTCACCAGTTGGGATTAAGCGCTTCTTTAATCCTTCGTCCAAGTTGGAGTTTTTTATAGCTTTCTTTACTTCTCTAGTTATTTTGGAAATGGGATTTTACTTAATTTTATGTAGCTTCCACTTGTAGTGAGATGCTCTATCATTTTATCTTTGTAATCTTTTTTATCCAAAACTACTATGGCTCCTCCTTTGTCTGCTCTTAAAATGACTAAGTCCTCATTTGATTTTAGGTTTTTTAAGGCTAGTTCCTCTTCTTTCTGGATATTGCGTTTAGGGGGTTTGGCTTTCCTTAACACTAGAGCGCACTCTTGTCGAATGGTTTCTTTGTGCACTTCGTTTAAGTTCTGGATGCTATCCTCTATGTTGCAGATAATCGATTCGGTGGGAATGCTTTTGGGAGCTACAGCAAAATTCAGGCCCTTTCTAAGGATGGTGGACTTGCCTACGCTCAACGTGTGGCTGGAAAGGTTGACAACTTTCTTGCATTCAGTTGTTTCTTGTGCAGGTGCAGCGTTTGGATTTTTCTAGAGTCGTTCTAGTTTTGCGATTTTTCCTTGATGTCTATTTATTGCCTTGCGTTCATGGTTATTGACTTTAAGAGCTACGTTGGCATCAATAATCATCCACAAGTCCATTCTGATCATCCCTGCGAGTTCAAGGTGTAGGTTGAGTGCCTCTCGAAATAGGCGGTCTAGGGTGGAGCGCGTTTTCCCAATTTCTATCCTAACCAGAGTTTTGTTGAGTTTTTTAAATGCTTTGTGGTTCTAGCTACTACGCATTTTATGTTTGATAACAACGAATGTGGCAGTAAGCTTCTTGTGTCTGCAGTCTTTCAGAAAATTTAGATCTTCTACTCTCTTTCTTATCTTGATTTTTAATTTCTCCAGAAGGCGGACTTGATGGCAGATATCCCTTCTGTATAGGGATGTAATTTCTGTTGCGAGATTTATGTGGTTGATGGTATCAAGTAGTCTCAGAGAATCCACAGTTTCCATCTTAGGAAGTCGATGTTTCGAATCCATATCAGGATCCATCATCAGGACATAAGTGTCGATCCTGTGGAGAGCATAAAAACTAAGATATATAGTGGAGAAGTATATAAGATCTCATAAGATGTTGTCGGCTTTGTTTATGTGAGTAAATTAGGGTTTCAGTAAAGAGGGAGTGGGGTTAATAACTAGATAGAAGGTAATGATCAATTTTAATTTGTTAATTTTTAATTTTAATGACGTTAAATGTAAACTTAAAATAAACTATTAAATTCAAAGGAATAATATAACCTAAATTAAAATATTGGTTTAATAAATTAATATAACCCTAAATTTTAGAAAGTTATGTGGATTTTTATTAAATAGATCCTTTTATATTGGTAGTAATAATTAAAGTCTTAAAATAAAAATAAAATAATATTATCAAATAAAGCCATAATATCAATTAGGGCTATTTTGATAATTGAAAGGTTTATTTAAAATAATTTAATTAGTTTATTAAGAAATAAGAGTGTTGTTTTATTTTATTAGGGAGGTTTATTATTCACATTAAAAGACAAGTGTAGGGAAACTTTTAAGTGAATTGGTTTAAGGCTAAATTAGTTTAATAAATTTAATGATAACCTTAAAACTATGTTTGGTAATGGGGTGTATGGTTAGGAGGTCTTTAATTAGAAGAATATATTATTAATTATGAAGAGGAGGTTAACTAGATTATTAATTGAAATATAATATAGTATAATACATTTAGGGTTATATATGGTTAGGGTTATCAACTTCGTAAGATGGAAACTTTGAATTCTCGGAGTCTATAATTATTATTTTACAATTAGAAGTTTTTAAAATTTTAAATTATTAATTTACAATTTATATATTAATTCAAAGCATAAAATATATTAGCAAATGAGGTTTTTGGATGAATAATTTCTTCATACATAAATTAAGATTACATCATTTTATTAAATTTAGATATAAAATAGATTTTTTATTTAATATAATTACACGTTATTATATAAGATAAAATATTAAATTTACATGTATAACAATTTTTTTTTTAAATAGATTTTTTATTTAATATATTTGCACGAGAATGTAAAAAAAAAATTAACATATGGATGCATAGGCTAATCACTACTAACAAATGACACACCAATCCACAAAATTTCCTTCCAGCGTTTTCAATTTCAAGTATTTTCAAAATTGTTGGTTTGTTAAGGGGAACTCTTTCACTTGATGTCCTCTAGTGCAACCTTTGTTGCAGCTTCAAAGCTTAGCACCTGACCTCCCTCTCCATTAGGCCAAATTGTACTATTAACGTACATGCATGACAAATATTAATTAATGTTAACCATACAATTACTATCAAAATTTTATTTCAGCAAAACAAAGCAAAACAAAATCATGGAAATATTGAAGGGTTGATGCTCATACCACACTATTCCGTTTTTTTGTTCGATGACGATAATACACGCTATGATCAGGTTGGGTTTCCAAGCGTTGATATAAGAGCAAAAAAACGCTACAGTTAAACAGCTGCCACAAGTCAAAACATATAAATGCAATGTCTACTTACCAGATTTTACATGTTTCCATGTATTAATATAATTGAGAAAATAAGATATTGAACATGTCAGTTTAACTTGGTATTTCTTACCCTCACTTGCTTCTGCAGGCACTGCACATAATTGATGATTTCCTCCAGAACAAGTACTTTTCCTATAAGCTGATAGCTCACCACCTTCAAAGCAATCGACTTGAATCGAGGATTCCATGTTTGTCTTTATAAGCAATCAATCATTCCTTGTTTCGTCTTTATATGATTCTTTCTAGAAAGGAAAAAATACCAATATTTTATGAGATACCTCTCGGAGGTAGTTCAAGCAAAAACTAAAATTTCGTACTTTATTATGCTGAAAAATAATTCCTAGAATTGTTTTCCAAAAGGACAAAAAAGTTAAAAGCTATCAATGATTCCACGATTTATATTTTATGAGATCCCTTGTCTCTATATCTATGGCCGTGCGGAGGCAGTGGTCTGAGCCGGAATAGCTCGAATTGCCTCTAATCTTGATTCAGTTGCCATGGAAGCCCAAAGCCTCATGTGCTCACCTTTCCCAGCGTGGGAATAGGCCTTCTCCACTTATCGAGCTCACGAAGTGCCTTTCAACCAAACACAAGGATTGATCCATTGAAATGAACTTCGCGAGCTCAGTCAAGGGTAGATGGCCTATTCCCCTGGTGGGAAAGATGACCACCTGAGGCTTTGGGCTTTCCATGGCAGCTGAATCCAGATTACAGGCAATTCCTAGCGATATGGTAAGAAACATGCAGGTTAAAACTATCGCCCCCACGTTAAGTATTGTGGACCCTTTTCTGGTTCGCGATCATCAGCGTTCTTTTTTAAGCAGGGACGCCCTACCCAAGTGGCTTGAAGCGAATCGACATCGCTGGTGCGGTTGCTGCACAGTCCCACCAGGGAAACAAATCCATTAACTCTTACATGAAGGATTGAGTGTCGAACCCAAGACCGAGGACTTGTTGTTACTTCATTAGTGTCTTAGATTCTTGCTCTCTCTCTCTCACATCAACCATCGATTTTCTCTCAGTGTAGTTGGAATTCTACTCTAAAAATAGTCTCAAATGGACTACCGCTGATCAGTTGGCCTCTTTTCGCCGAGCAGAGGATTACTAGGTTTCTACTGGTAAATGACTTTAAGGTGGCGATTGAAGCAAAGAAGGAAAGAGATGGATTCATATGAAAAGATAAAGTAGAGAGAGCAGTTAGGGATTTGATAGGATGAGGCAGGAGGGTAAGGGTGAGAGTGTTATTGCGTTTGAAGAAGGCGTAAGTTCATAAAGGGAATGGTACCTGTACTTTGTGAGTACACAAATGCATAAAATTCTATAGCACATTGTGTTGGAATATTGTAATTAATGAGCTGATAGGGTATTTGATATGGGCTGGACTCATTTTGCAATGTCACGATAAGTTAGTATTTATGTAGCGGCGTTTGTATTTGCAGGCCCAAAACTTCTTAGGTAGAAATTTATTAATGAAACCCCAGGAGAAGCCAAATCAAGTTTGCGTATAAATGAAAATCACTCACAGAGATAGAGATAGAGATGTATGTGAGGGAAGAAGAGTGAAAGGAGGAGAAACTCATCCCGTGAAATGTATGAAGAGCCCAAGTTCTGTAAAATTGTGAAAGACTGAAGTAAAACTCATCTCTATGTAAGTGCGGCAAAGTTACTCTGTGTGTTTTTACAGTGGTAATATATATAAGTCTTTGGTTTTATGTATTCATTCTGAAGAATGTTGGTTTATGCATCCTGCACATCTATTTCATATTGACCTGCGTAAATGTTGTTTACATTTACGGTATGTAAATCAAATCAAGATTCCAAGTATTTCACGGTGGTGAATATCCTAGTTTAACGCGCAGTAACTTCTACATATGTTTCGGTTCTTATGTTTTAGCATGTGTTGGTCGCAGCATTGTTCTAGAGGCTTTCCAATGTAGACCCAGGTTCTTCGTAGTATGAGATACCAAGAAAAACCCCTATTCACTGGCACTTTCGGAAACAAACTGTAAGCAACCTGAGGTCTCACCCGAGGCGAAGTTGAGGGGGTGGTTGCAGAAGCAGGTTTCCATAACCTTGTGATGTGAGTGATTCAACTGATTAATGCGCAGCGCAGTGACGGATTGCGTTTAGTGACTGCGTTAAGTCTTCTACTTCACGTCAAGAATCTTAAGGAATAAAGATATTTGCACCCTCAACGCGTCCATAGGCCGCGCAGTGGGATTTATGATACTTAATCACTTCTACTCAATCTTATTCGATAATCCTTAAGCATTAATCATTACTTAGATTGATAAACATCATGACTTATGCAGATACGTGAGATACGTAGTGCTGTGTGCTTTGATACCGCGATTCAATCCTTAACCATTAAGTGTGTGGTTATCTCATCGATCCATTCATTCGAGACTTATAGGTGCTTTCTTGCTAACATTCATCCATACCTGAACTATTAACATCTTATTCCATCCCTTCCGCGGTGAATATAGATAAAAATAAACACGTATAAGATAACAGTAACTTATGCATGCACTGTAAGTAAATTAATTAACAACTAATGACAATCATGCACAACAATCACATAACACAGTGGTTTAACGTGGTTCACCCCCCCAGATGGGAAGCTATGTCCACAAGAACTATTGTTTATTTATCTTGG
This sequence comes from Larix kaempferi, assembly GCA_027924585.1. NCBI lineage: Eukaryota > Viridiplantae > Streptophyta > Pinopsida > Pinales > Pinaceae > Larix > Larix kaempferi. The sequence goes on from BSBM01000391.1 coordinate 6,173,647, forward strand.
AAATGGTATAATAGTTCTTCATCTGTGCACTCAGCTATAGATGCTCTTCTTTCTCTCTCTCTCTAAATTAGGTCTCTGCGCACTCAGCTGCAGAGCCTTTACAATGTTTTTATCTAACAGATCTCACAATATTCAATAATATCAACAAAATTGAGAGTTAACCCTTTTCCTTTACAAAATTTCCTTATTTATAGATCAAGACCCGTAGGTCATGTCTTTTACATCTTGAAGGCAGAACCCTTAGGTTTACAAAACTGTTGCGGTTTTCCCAAAATCGGACTACTGATATCTGGCAGCGGATCTTCTGTTATATGCACGCCAATAGGTTGTTTCCGCCGAGCTCTTCTTTCTCGTCTTTATATGACTGGCTCTAGTAGTCGTAGTCTTCTGTCTGTTGTGATCGGTCACCTACCTTCGATCTGCACCTACCCATTGCTTGGTAGTTATTGACGACCTTTCCCAAAAATAGGTCTTCTGTGACCTAAACAAAATAACTGCCTTCATCCATCCATACTCTGCTTAGCTGGATCTCTGATGATGTGGCACATCGCGGCGCTGTATTCCTCGCAGCACCGATCTTGCAGCTTCTTTGTCACTGTGCTGTGCGTAGCTTCGTAACATACCAGAACTTATCCCAAAATTGTTCAAACTTAACTACGCTTAGCTCCGCAGTTCTCAAAATTCTTCCTGTTCAAAAATGCCCCATCTGGGCCAGGCCCAACAGGCCCCTAACACTTACATGCAGGGTATTTTTTAAGGATTATAAAAGTATACCCAAGTATCGTATTCTAGGCGATTATATTGGATTGAAAAAAACCTATCTATAGATTGGTAGGCGAATATTAAATATCAAACCTATAATTTACTCCTAAAACTAGTGAATTTTGGCGAATATTATGATAAACAAACATATTTTATGTAAATATAGGCGATATTAGAGACTAAAAATGACCAAAAAGTGAATTTATTTTTCAAAAAAATACCCCGAAAATAGCCAATTAGCGAAATTTCGCCCCTAAAAATTTCCCTGCTTACATGTGGCTCACCCCCAAGCCACCTGGAACTCCTTGAAGGTGTTTCGCTGATTGTGGGCTGATCTTCGCAGCGAACTCCTTGAAGGTGTGAGTTAGTTTTTCTACCATGGCCTTCGTATCTTGTTCAATTTGCCCAACTGTTTCCACCATCTCAAGTGTTATCCCATGGCCGATCTGGCCTTCCACCTGCTCTTCATTCTGGTTCAGCTCCTTTAATTTTTCTTCGATCTCCTGTGAGATTGTACCGGCATCCTCTAATAATGACTGTGACTTATCGCTCATTTATGTCTCCTTCTCTCGCAAAGCTTTAACTTCCTTCTTTAGGGTGTTGATTTCTCTGTATTTTTGGAGTTTTTCCCTTGCTAGTAATGCCTTAACCTCCTCACCGATCTTTTCTAGTGCTTCTTGTTTTTCTTTCACTTCCTTCTTTACTTCGAGCAATTGTTGGTCTTCTTCAAGGGCATTAAATGCCTTCAATGTTGCTTCCAGTAGACTTTGGCACTTAGTCACTTCGATAGCAATATTCTATGCCGCGGTCTTCACTACTCCCTGTCTTAACTGTTGTTTATCTGGTGGAGTCTGTGGATTGATCTACGCTTTCAGGGCAGCAATTTCAGATTCATGGAGAATCTCCATGTCTTCCTTCTCAGTCTTTAGGCTATTTACCAAATCACCAATCTTGACAATAGTATCTGTTGGTTCTATTTGTACTTCGAATTCATCTATATTATCTACAACCGCAGTGATCATGTTCTCCAATCTCATTCGACGATCTCTTTCATCTTGTAATTGCATAGTACTCCGTGAGCTATCTTCCTCGAGTTGCCTTTGCAACTCTGCCTGTCCTTTGAGTGCTTCTATGGTTATGTCATGCATTTCTTCATTGACTTGCATCTGTAAGTAATGTAGTCCTGGAAATGGTATGCTTGCAAGATCAAGCTCCACGCACTCTACATTCTTTGTATCTAGCATTGCTTGATCTTGTAAGGAAAACCTGATAGATAGTGGCTGCAAATGGACAATACGGGACCTTGCGGGAACCATTATTTGCTGCCGCAAAGTCCCCGTGGACCCTTTTTCAGCTACTGACTCATTGTGCAAGGGTAATCTTCTGCTAACTTCATCAAATTTTTGGGATATCCCTTGTAGTGTAGTCAGGTTCTAGTTTAAGTTGTCTTGAATTGCCTTTTCCTTCTTCTCTTTGTCTGTCGAAAGTTCCTCCATTTGTTCAGTTACCCTCACAGCAATCATTAAATAATCATCTTCACGAAGCACTGTGTCTAATTGGTCTTTGTTTGCTTTCTGCTTCTTCCTTTTTTCCTTGTGCACCAAAGGACCTCCAACATCCTTTCTTTTGCTTAACTCTTTATCTTCTACTATGGGACACGAGATAGGGTTATCCTCGCCATAATCACTTTGCTTATCCACAACCTCAACTCGAAATTCAGCTGGCCATTCCTTCATGATATTCTCAATATCTTCCTCATACATATGGTAATTTCCCGGGTACCAATCAACATTCTTTTTCTATGCTTTGGCTGAAATGGAGATGCATTTCATCGCAACATAAAAATTTATAATGTGGATATATTTTCTTTTTACTTGCTTTGGTATGCGAGGTGTAAGCATGATGACCCCGCGCAACTGGTTGTAATATGTGTAAAAGACCAGCGTTGTCTCCTGCTGTCTTTCTGGATTCAAGTTCGCCCATAGATTATGAAATCGAGCACCTCTGCAGTCCGAAGTATTTGTGACCACTCCGACATAGTGCTTCGGTTCCCTTCACCCCAGGAAGCCAATCAATACGATGAGCTAGGTGAAGTGGAAGTTTCCACCATTGATTTGCATATCATTCAGTTCTTCAAGGAACTCATTGATCCGAAAACAAGATCTTTGCTACTCTATGACGTTAACATGAATTGCATAAAGGGCATGAATGAAGCTCACAAATCCATAAGAAGAGAACCAAACAGCATAGACAATACACACATAAAGACAACAAGTTGATAACGGAGTTCGTCCAGGATGGACTACGTCTCCGGGCCTGCTTCTCAATAGGAGGGCCGATCTATAATCTCAGCATAAAGGCAAAATACATGGCAATGATACAATGATACCTTGGCGACAATGGCCAGGAAGAGAACCGCTGCCCAAAACAAAACAAGACTGCTTCCAGCAACTCCGAAGCCTGAAGACAGTGCAAAACGAGTATAAACACTCGTACCTTCCTCCTGCAGAGCTACACAATCTCCCTTCTCTCCATTAGCTACAAAGTCTCTACTCCAAAGCATGAGTGGGAAATGGCAATTGAATGGGTTTATATAGGTTGGCTTTCCCTTCTTCACATGACTCTCATGGATTCCTTTGGTTGCAACTAATTTGCCTATCTTGGCCTTGGTTACAACTTCCCTAAGTTGGTTTTCATGTGGTTGGGCTTTTAAGAACATAAACCAAAATATGGTTCATGCCCACATGTCCATGGGTTTTCACATTTAGTTACTTCCCCATAATGACATTTACAAAATCCAACAATAATCCATTACATACCAAAATCCTTCTTTTAAATAGCATGTTGGTTTTTTTCAACCATAAACCAACTTGTTACAACTTCTTTACAAATATGGCATGTTTGTTTTTGGTTACAACCATGCATTAACTTCATAACAACTCAAGGAATAAAATAAATGAGTAATATGTGATTAATTTTTCCACTCACTTCAAATATTAATCATTTTACAATTTCTCATGAATAAATGCATGAATGTCCTAAAACTCATTTTAAGCACAAATGCATGCATGCTAGTCATCATGCCACTTCATCATGCCATGTCACCATGCCACATCAGCATGCCATGTCATCATGCCACATTATCATGCCATGTCAGCATGACACATTATCATGCCATGTCATCATGCCACATCAGCATGCCATGTCATCATGCCATGTAGCATGCCATGTCATCATGCCACATGTCACCTTGTGATTGGTTCGTACTGTATGGATTCCATGTGTCATCCTCTGAGTGGTGCCACATCACCATGTTTGTACAGTATAGATGCCACGTGTCACCTTGTCAGTGGTGCCACGTGGCACCTCTTTTTGCCAAATTTGCCTGTTGACCTTATAGAACAGAACGCGATAACTTTCTCATACGGAGTCCGTTTGAGGTGAAACGAACGACGTTGGAATCGTCTCGACGAGCACTTCGATCTAGTGCTAGTTTGGCTGAGATTGGAGGACTTCAAAATTTTGCCTTCTTGGATCCTCCTGGATCATTCCTCCCCACTAAGAAGCTTTTGGCCTCCAAAAGCCTTTACTAATCAACAGATAGGTGAGGGAATTGCTCCCTCACTTTCTCCTTCTCGATCCACTTGACTTTGCTTGGATGAGTGCCTCTAATGCCCACTCGAAGATAATCAACATCACCTCTGCGAGAAGTCCTTGTCCTTCTGTCCAAGATGACATCTTCCTTTAGCTCATCCATGTACTCAGGAGAAAATTCATCAACTGATGGCAATGAGACCTTCTCCCTTTCATCCATGGTCATGGGAGGCTCATAGAGTTTCAAGTTCTCCACATTCACCACTGAGTAGATCTGCATGTATGGCGGTAGCTCTAAGCGAAAAGCATTTGTCCCAATATTCTCTAAGATGGTGAAGGGACCATATCTAATGGGCTTGAGCTTCTTGCCTTCTCCTTTCCTCCTCTCCTTGCTGATGTGAAGCCACACTTGATATCCTACCCGAAACTGATGATCAACTCTATGCTTGTCATGGCGAGTCTTGTACTGGGCTTGACTCTTCTCCAACTGCTCTTGCACTGCTTGATGTACCTGTTGAACTCTCTGAATGAACCTGCGGGCTTTGTCTTCATCCTTGGAAGTGCTTGAGTCAACCTCTCTCCCATAAGTCAATTCCAATGGAGTCTTTGGAAAGTACCCAAAGCATGTCTCAAATGGCGAGCTCTGAGTGGAAGAATGCATAGCCCTGTTGTAGGCATGCTGCACATACTGGATCTGTTCATCCCATAACTTAGGATGCTTGTTGCAATAGCCTCGAAGCAAATGGACAACTGTCTTGTTGACTACCTCTGTCTGTCCATCAGTCTGTGGATGGAAAGCGGTGCTCCTCTTCAGCTTGGTGTCCATCATACACCATAACTTTGTCCAAAACTCTCCAAGGAATCAGGAGTCCCAATCCGAGATAATGGACGTAGGAAGTCCAAAGTGAACCCATACATGCTGAAAGAAAAGAGAAGCAGCCTGCTCTGCAGTGATCTGCTTTTTACATGGCATAAGAATACACATCTTTCTAAACCTATCCACGACCACATACAAGTAGTCATGACCCCTCCTAGACATAGTCAAACCCCCCACAAAATCCATGGAAATGCTTTCCCAAGGATGGGAAGGAACAGGAAGTGGTGAGTACAGCCCCAATTTTCTATTAGTGGGCTTACAAGTAGAGCACATCACACACCCCTTTACATATTTTGTTACAATGTCTTTCATGCGAGGCCAATACACAAGTCTTTGCAAATGAGCGAAAGTCTTACCTACCCCAAAATGCCCTGATACAAGAGAAGTATGAGCTTCTCGTATTACATGGACTCTTTCACTGATGGGAACACATAACTTGCCCAAATGATAGAGCAACTTTCTCTGCAAATAGTAGTCTTCCACCTGTGTGCCATTGGTTAGCTTCTCATAAATCTCCTTGAAATCATCATCAATAGCATACTGCTCAATATAACTTTCATGGGACAAAGAAGCATTTTTCAAGACAATAGATGCAACAATAGAAGGTCTAGAAAGCATATCTGCCACTTTATTACTAGTACCCTTCTTGTACTTGATAACTGCGGACAACCTGTACATGCCCACATTAGGAAGAGGGGCATCCTGCTGGAGATGAATATCATGTTGAATCTCCCTTTTGGGAGGCAAACCTGTAGGTTCCTGAAATATTTCATCATAGTTAGCCACAATATCAATCATAGCCTTCTTATGAGAAGGATCACAACCTTTGAAAGCATCGGATGCTTCGGCATCTTTTGCTCTCACAACCATGAGCATGTATCTCTTATTAGTGTTGATGAGTCTCTTCATCTGTCCTGCACTAACAAGAGTGGTGTTAGCCTTCATACTGTGAGCTCTCATAATGTACTCCACCCCATTTTTGGTGAGATGGTACTTGTTCTCATGACGAAAGAATACTGCTTGTCGATCATACAAGTATGGGCTTCCCAATATGATACCGCAGATGTCAAGAGGAACAACATCTAAGTCCGCCTCATCGATCAACTTTGAAGCAATTGCAAACCTTAACCTGCATTGCTTAGTCACCTGTAGCTTAGCATTATCACATACCCATCCAAGAGGATAAGGCTTGGGGTGAGGTTTAGTCTGTATGCCCAACTTCTTAACAACTGATTCTGAGATCAAATTTACTTGAGAACCCGGATCAAATAATGTTTCAATCTTTGTATGCTTAGACACAACTCTGATGTGAAACAACTCACTTCTTTTTTTATCATTTTCTTTAGAAACATGAGTAGAACTTGAACCAGTATGAGGAGTTTTGTTACCTTGCATTCCCACGGCTGTAATCCTGGTTTCATCACCTGAGTCGGAACCCAAATCTTGTTGCGCTGTCGCAACGGTCTTTTTCTTCTTTTTCCCTCCAAAATGCTTTGGCCTCTGTTCAGGATGCAACTTCCAACAACTTTCTTCATCATGCCCATCAGTGTCACAATGGTTGCAATGGAGCTTTCCTCCTTCCTTCTTGGCAGTAGCTGTCTTCTTGCTCTTGTCTTTTTCCTTGATCTTGTGGTTGTTGTTGTGCTTGAAAGGCTTCTTCTGATGGTCTTCTTGCAAATGATTCCCCCTGCTCTCAAGATGAGTAGCCTGAACACTTGATTCATCCACACTAGTAGGATTCAACAACAGCAAAGTATGGCGTAGATAATGATGAAGAGCACCAATGTACTTCAAAAGAGTGTCAGGATAATCTAAAGCAATATTCAATTCTAAAGCTTTCTTTCTAAATTCTTCAGTAAAAATCTGAACACTCTGACCCTTGCCTTGTCTAAAACTTTGCCAATCCATCATTGCCTTCTGAACATAACCCAACGGATAAAATTGCTTACGTAAAGCAGAAATAAAAGCAGACCACGATGAGAGAAGATTACCCATTTGTTTGCTACCTTGCTGAAGCTTGCTTTCCCACCATACAAGTGCGGTGCCTATCAGCCGAAGTGAAGCCAACTGAATCTTCACATCTTCTTCTTCGATCTGCTGGACTCGGCAATAGACCTCAATTTGCCTTATCCAATTGTTTAACTTCTCTACATTCGCTTCCCCATTGAACATGGGCAAATCAAACTTCACATCGAGCTTCAATAAGGGCTTCTTTTGAGGCTCTTTGTGAGGAACCTTGGAATGCTGAGAATGAGATGAGCAAGAAGCACTTGAACTTGTGCTTGAAGCTGAAGGTGAAGAGGGAGGCTCAGGAGGCTCTTCGCCACCTTCCCCTTGGTTAACTGAAGCGTTGCCTTCGTCCTTCACTTCTTTGTCTTCCTTCTTTACTTCACTGCCTTTTCTTTCTTTTGCCATGTGTTCTTCATAGTCTGCAAACAACTTGTCTACCTTGTCGGCCATCATATAGAAGACCTTGTGAAAGTTTGCCTCCATCTCGATGCGGGCATCATTAGCATCCATCTTCCTCCTTCGGTGTGCACGTCCGATCTCAGAATTGTAAGGCTCTAATGTACCCTCACCAGCTTGCAGTTTAGCCCTCGTGAGCATCCACACTCACAACCCAACGTCAAATACACCTGCTCTGATACCACATGATCCGAAAACAAGATCTTTGCTACTCTATGACGTTAACATGAATTGCATAAAGGGCATGAATGAAGCTCACAAATCCATAAGAAGAGAACCAAACAGCATAGACAATACACACATAAAGACAACAAGTTGATAACGGAGTTCGTCCAGGATGGACTACGTCTCCGGGCCTGCTTCTCAATAGGAGGGCCGATCTATAATCTCAGCATAAAGGCAAAATACATGGCAATGATACAATGATACCTTGGCGACAATGGCCAGGAAGAGAACCGCTGCCCAAAACACAACAAGACTGCTTCCAGCAACTCCGAAGCCTGAAGACGGTGCAAAACGAGTATAAACACTCGTACCTTCCTCCTGCAGAGCTACACAATCTCCCTTCTCTCCATTAGCTACAAAGTCTCTACTCCAAAGCATGAGTGGGAAATGGCAATTGAATGGGTTTATATAGGTTGGCTTGCCCTTCTTCACATGACTCTCATGGATTCCTTTGGTTGCAACTAATTTGCCTATCTTGGCCTTGGTTACAACTTCCCTAAGTTGGTTTTCATGTGGTTGGGCTTTTAAGAACATAAACCAAAATATGGTTCATGCCCACATGTCCATGGGTTTTCACATTTAGTTACTTCCCCATAATGACATTTACAAAATCCAACAATAATCCATTACATACCAAAATCCTTCTTTTAAATAGCATGTTGGTTTTTTTCAACCATAAACCAACTTGTTACAACTTCTTTACAAATATGGCATGTTTGTTTTTGGTTACAACCATGCATTAACTTCATAACAACTCAAGGAATAAAATAAATGAGTAATATGTGAGTAATTTTTCCACTCACTTCAAATATTAATCATTTTACAATTTCTCATGAATAAATGCATGAATGTCCTAAAACTCATTTTAAGCACAAATGCATGCATGCTAGTCATCATGCCACTTCATCATGCCATGTCACCATGCCACATCAGCATGCCATGTCATCATGCCACATCAGCATGCCATGTCATCATGCCACATCATCATGCCATGTCAGCATGACACATTATCATGCCATGTCATCATGCCACATCAGCATGCCATGTCATCATGCCACATCAGCATGCCATGTAGCATGCCATGTCATCATGCCACATGTCACCTTGTGATTGGTTCGTACTGTATGGATGCCATGTGTCATCCTCTGAGTGGTGCCACATCACCATGTTTGTACAGTATAGATGCCACGTGTCACCTTGTCAGTGGTGCCACGTGGCACCTCTTTTTGCCAAATTTGCCTGTTGACCTTATAGAACAGAACGCGATAACTTTCTCATACGGAGTCTGTTTGAGGTGAAACGAATGACGTTGGAATCGTCTCGACGAGCACTTCGATCTAGTGCTAGTTTGGCTGAGATTGGAGGACTTCAAAATTTTTCCTTCTTGGATCCTCCTGGATCACTCATTTAATAAATATTAGCACCAATTGAATTCTTGTCCTTCGGCAGCTGTAGCGCCAAGTAGTACTGCGCTTGCGTTTACTTCTAACGGTCTACACTTTCTTACTATTTTGCCCGCTAACAGCTACGTGACAAACCTTATTGCCTCATCCTTTATGTCATCCATCTAGAAGCCTTGCTTCCCTTTGATCACAGATTGTTTTTACTTCATCAATGTTGCTACCTCTTTATCCTTTGTCTTTCTGTGGAATAACTTCCTTGGGTCTTCTCCCCTTTTGCTTAATCTAGTTATACGATGGATTAAGTCAATTGTCAGGTCGATATTCTGGTCTAGCCATAAATATCCCCGGTGGATGCGATCCATAAGAGTTCGCACCACCACATTGAGCTCTGGTGATCTGTCGAAATGTGGGAGTCTTAGCAGGTTGAGCAGCCCCGACTTGGCTACTCCAGACAACCAACTCTCGGCGACCAAGGTGAGGTCGCCCTTTACATTCTTCTTCTAGCACATGTATTTATCAAGGTAGAACTATGGGAACTTTGGTTCAGTTGGATTCTCCTTCCACATTGCTAGCAGATCATAGTCCTCCCATTTGCATTCTGGAATCATTCCTAATAGATTTTTTTCCACCTCAACATGCTTCGATATTGGTGAGAGTGGTATCTCATACTTTGGACTCTGCAGCAGTCTAACGGATGGTGCATCTACTGCATGCAGCGAGATGTAGTCTGGAGTCATAGTTAAAGGTATCTCTTTATCGTCAAGGGGCTTATTTGGCCCTACCAAACTTGTCTTCCGTAGTTTTGATCTCGGCGCTACTGGATTTTTCCCTTTGTCTTGCATTGAGGGGCCATGTCTTGGTGATCTTCTTGGATTTTGTTCTGATTCTGTAACGATTTTCTTGTTTGGGGTTCTCATTAATTCGTCAATTCCTCCATGTTGGAACAACCTCACAGCCTCTTCAATCGTGAACTCTTCTTCAAATGAAAATCTCTTAGACATGTAAACACTTTCAACGGTTGTAGACAGCTTCCAAAAACTAGCTCAAACAAAAGTATTTGTAGAAAATTCTAAGTGTTTGATACGCCCGTGAGATGATATGTAGTGTTATTTATAGGCACGACGAACCCTCCTCCACGCCCTTGAATGGCTAGATATGCATTTAATGGTGGTATCCATTGGCCAAATCCGGTTGCTTCTTGTGTCTTGTCTTTCAAAATTGTGCTCAGAATGGCTATCTGTGCTTTAAATGCCCAAGCGGTCAATAGGAAACTACTGTATAACGGCTATATTCCCAACCGACATTGTAACAGCTATTTTCTGGAGCCTTGTGTCGAACTTCGCAGTAGGCAATCTTTGGTTCTGTGCAGTGATTTTGCGGTATATTATTTCTTTTCTTTCCAGTTGCTGCTTTTTGAATGTCGCAACAGCACATTGTTTTTTTTTTTTTAATGCAGTGCGCTGTATACTTCTATCTCTTCAATCCTATATACAGACTTTTCCATAGTTTCTAGTGCCCAATTCTGACTATTTTTGGCACCTAGAAACTTTTCCTTCTTTATGGTCATACCGGATGCTACGGAGCAGGACTATCGCGATAAAGCTTTAGTCTGCTTCCATTTATCAAATTGGGTAGTGTATCACCGACTAAAATAGCTAACTGGACTGCTCCACCGTTAGTAACATCTATTACAGTATATGGTCCAAGCCAATGCATTTTAAATTTTCCAGGAAACTTCATGAATTTACTATCATACAGTAGGGCTAGATCACCTACCTAAAAAGACTTATTCTTGATGTGGTGATCTTGCCATGATTTTTCTCATTCTTTCTGCACTTGCTGGTGGAATCCCGCGATGAAGTGCTCTTCTTCCATCCCAACCAAGTGTAACAGCCTTTCTTCTAGTGCTACGCGATCTTCCATCCCTGTAAATGCAGCTATTCTCAAGCTAGGTATAATGTACTCCATTGGCATTATTGCTTCTTGTCTGTAAGCTAATATGAAAGGTGTATGTCCAGTTAATTTCTTGCATGTCGTTCTGTACGCCCATAATACAGATGGAATGCGCAGGTCCCAGTCATCGCGGTTTACATTGCATATCTTGGTTAGCGCATTCTCAAGTACTTTATTAAATGCTTCAACAGTGCCATTCGCTTGTGGGTGATAAGGCATACTGTGCTGATGATGGATGTAGAACTCTTCAGTCAAAGCTTCAATAGTTCTGTTTAGAAAATAGGTGCCTTGATCACTCATCAAAAATTTTGGGCATCCAAATCATGTAAGGAAGTTGTCAAAAATAAATTGCGTGGCTGTAGCTGCGCTAGTGGGTCAATAGGTCCCACGAAATCAATTTCTCATTTATCGAATGCCTACAAGGTCAGCTGAGGGTTCAATGGAATTTCATCTCTTCTTGATGGTTTCCCTATCCTATGACAGACATCGCAGTTTTGGCAATATTCTTTGGAGTCTTTATGAACTGTGGGCCACCATAGCCCTGCGTGCAATATCTTCTACGCAGTAGTCCTTCCTGTATAATGACCTCCTGCAACTCCTGAATGCGCATCAACTAATATAAATTGCTTCTCATGTTCTAATACACATCTTCGCCACACTTCATCAGGTCCTAACTTATAGAGCTGTCCTGCGATAATGGTGAAGTTTGCGGCTCGGACTACAAGCGGTTTCTTTTGCTATGTAGTGAATTCTATAGGTGTGAACCTAGTAGTTAGAAAGTCAATGATATCCTGATAATAATCATCGGCAATCTGTATAGCAAACAATTGCGCATCAGGTAGATTGTCTTCTAGATTCGTAGGTTCCTCTCCTGACTCGATCCTTGATAGATGATCAGGTCCTAAATTTAATCTGCCTGATTTAACTACTATTTCAAAATCATACTCTTGGAAGAGTAAGAGCCATCTGCATATTCGCCCCCCTAACACTGGCTTATTGACTAGGTATTTTAATGCAGAATGGTCAGTAAACATTGGGAAGTGCGCCCCAAGCAAATAGTGTCTGAACTTCTGTAGTGCATATACCATTGCAAGTCCTTCCCTTTCAGTAGTGGTATAGTTCTTCTCAGCAGATGACAGCTTTCTGCTTGAAAATGCAATGGGATGATCAATTCCTCCTTCTCCTAGCTACGCAAGAACAATACCCAATGCTATACATGAAGCATCAACATGTACGTGAAATGGCTTTTCCCAGTCTGGAAAAACTAGGATCGGCGTAGTGACCATTTTTTCTTTCAATGTGTTGAATCCTTTCTCATAGTCCTCATTCCAATTGAACGATGCAACCTTTTTTAAAAGCTTCTCCATTGCTATAGTTATCTGTGCATAGCCCTTTATGAATTTCATATAGTATCTAGTATGCCCTAGTGTAGTGCGCAATTGTTTAACTGAATTTGGTGCAGGCAAGTTTACAATAACTGCGATCTTCGTGGGATCAACCATCAATCCTTGCTTACAGATGATATGTCCCAGCAGAATCCCATAAGGAACATAGAAAATACATTTCTTTAAATTCAATGAAATCTGATGCTGTCTACATTTTTCTAGCATCATTTTTGAGGTTTGCGGCATGGTTCTTTAGTAACCCAAAAATGGTCCAATCATGAAAGTAAGCTTCTAAAAACTTGTGGATGAATTCTTTAAATGCTATGATCACCACTCTTGAAAATATAGCTGGTGCATTCTTCAAGCCAAAAGGCATCACTATATACTAGAAGGACCCCCATTCTGTTGCAAAAGTGGTTTTGTGCGTATCGGATGGATCAATTTTTATCTGATGGTATCCAGAAAATCCATATGTAAAAGAGTATGCTTCACTCCCTCCAACATTATAAAGTACTTCATCGGTAAAAGGTGTAGGAAATGGATCATGCATAGAGGCATCATTCAACTTTCAGATATCAACACAGATCCTAATCTCACCCTTTGTTTTCTTGTCTTGGATGACCATTGGGCTTATCCATTCAGATTCTTCAACCGGCTCAATGATTCCTGCATCGAGCATCTTGTCGAGTTCTTCCTTAACTCGTTCTTTGTAGTGCGGATTCAGTCTATATGGTCTTTGCTTAATAGGTTTCGCTCCAGGTTTAAGAGGAATTCTCATCACTCCTAAGTCTCCTAGAATACCTTTCATCTCTGTGAACTTCGTTGGGAATATTTCTTGATATTCCTGTAATATAGATGCGATCTCTGCAACTGTATCATCATCCCAGTAATCTCCTATTGCTGCGAACTTTGGCTCTTCACTAGTACCGATGTTCACTTTCTTTGTTTTGACCGGTCCACTCATTTTAGGAATCTCTAATGGAGGTCCTTCTACTTCACGCATTCCTTCAAATTCAGGGATCTTTATATTGCGCGGGTCCTCATCATCGTTGTCTTCTTTATCTTCATCTTTTTCAGCCAAGTTATTGTAGCTGATGACTTGCTCTACTTGTTCTGTCCAATTTGGTTGTAGACTCGCAAGTACATTGTTTGCTTCAAAAAATTCTTCTGATGTACTGTTTTCCTCCATGGAATCTGGTGTAAATATCTTTTCCCTGATAAGCTACAGCGTGTCTTGGATAGTCGAATGGTCATCTTCAAAGCTAAAGTCCTTTTGGAAACTCGCAGTAAGGACAGACCAATCCGTTGTTCCTCTGTGCAGTTCCTCCTCTAGGTACCATTTCTTTGGAATAGGATCCTCCAACGTATGCACAAAGAGATGTACCCATTCTATCTATGGTCTTTCTTCCCATGCTTTTGCACATGCTCTAGTATGATCCTTTGTAGCTATCTGGCCATTATATTTCTCAAATGGTAGTGTGACCTTATCACCACATCTGATCTGTAGTTTGATTATGCACTTGTCCCAAGTTCTCAATGTCTTTTTATGTGTGGTCCACCATTTAGCAGGTGTTTCATGGAGTTCCATGTCTAATGCTGAGACGCGATGTTCATCTACAACTACTGCAATGCATTCTTTGATAAATGAATAGACGTTAGTTGTGCCATCATAAGTGGGGATTGGACTTACCTATTTTCCAATCCAGCGGAGTTACTTTGTAATTGTCACACATCTCCTGGTAGATACTTCATGCATTTTATGTTGCCAGTTTTCTAATCCTGCGTCAGAGTCTAAGATGCAAGAACTATCGCAATGCCAGCTGAGCATTCCATCCGCAGTAGGATGAGTATAATCCGCAGCATTTGTTGTCATTTTATAGATACGGTCAAGGTCTTGAGCTCTGTACTCTTCTTGAATAGGTTCAACATATCGCTCCCCCTATGAAGGATCCAATGGTGCGACAACCCTTATGTCATTGCCTTCAAATATCATTTTCATTGTTTTCAGATTAATCACGGTGGAGTTCATCATTGCCCAATCGATGCCCAGCAGTGCTGGATAAGGATTGCTATCATCTACAATTTCAATTACTTCAAAGTCTGCATAACTTCACACTCCATCAATGTCGACAATGGTATTGGCTAACCTTCCTAGCGGTATAAATATGCCTTGATTAGCCATTCTTAACTGTATAGGTGACCACTGTAATTTTGGTTTTCCCATCGCTTGCCATGTCTGCTTGGTCAAGACCTTTACTTCAGATCCGAGATCAAGAATGATCTCGTCCATCTCATAATCGCCTATCTATGCAGTGAACCGCATTTCCCTGCTGGTTCTTTTGGGACTTCTAATGTTATGTACTGCGCCATGTGCTATTCCTTTCTTACTGCATGATTCATACTGATTTATTAGTTTTTCAAATTCCATTAGAGTGTCTTTATTTTTTAATAACTTGATGCAGCTTTGTAGAAACTGCGCAACAAAAATAGATATATCTGGTGCAGTGCATGTCTGATTATATGCTAGTGGCATATCTTCTATTTGCAGTACTTCACTTCGCAACGGGATCCTTGGTGAAGTAGGTGGTGGTTGTTTAAACATGTCTCGCGTTTCTTTGAATATTTCCTTATTTTTATGTAAGTTCAATGGAGGTGCTTTCCCATGAGCTTTTCTAATTCCTACTATTTCTCCAGGGTTCTTCTTAGGATCACTTGTCCCAGAAGTCGAGGCTTCTGCGTTGTTGTCTTTTCCTGTATCAGCACCACTCCACGTTACTGCATTGACGCTCTGACCTTTAGGTTTATTCTCTGATGCAATCAACTGAATGTTAGGGTTCGGAGTTTCTGTTCTTCTCCTCTTCTGCATTTCTACCTCAAGCACGGGGAAATCTTCAATCACATGATCAAATTATTTACAGTAATTGCATGTGGTGCATGGATTAGAACATTCTCTTGATACATGACCTGGCTGACCACAATTATAGCATATGACCTGGCCTTGTCCTCTTCCTTGATTTTGACCAGTATTTCTTCATCTCCCACGATATCCACCACCGCGGCCTCTATATCCTCCTTGATCATAATGGGTGTTCTCTTGCTTTGGCTGATTTTCCTCTTGGATGCAGTACATTCCAGCAGCTCGCATTGCTTCCATATCTCGCTTTCTTTCAGTCATTAATTCATAAGCACGATAGTTGGACTCATCATGTCCAACTGATTTACAGAAATTACAGTATAAGTTTTTAGACGTTTTGACATATTTCTATATGAGGTAACAATCCTCAGGCTGGTGTCCTCTGGTTCTACAAATTTCACACCATGGCGTCTGGTTCTAATTCATATTCATTGGGTTTGGTGCACCACTATTAATATAATATTGAAATAAGGGGCAATGTTCTCTAGTGTGGCCCTCCCCTTTGCATCCTGTGCACCAAACTTCATGTCTTTGTTCATGTCTCTGTTCTTTTCCATTTTTCATACCTTGTAATTCTAATGTCAAGGTAGCCAACTGGTTCTGGATCTGTATCATCCCAGAACTACTTTCTCCAATTTGTGAGGCTTCCATTTTCATTGCGATCTCCAAGGCCTCAGCTTGAGATACAACCTTCTGTTGCATCAGTGGTTGTCTGATATGGGGCAACAGTGCAGCAATGAACCATTTTTGATGCTGTTGCGGAGCTATAACAAAACTCACTTGGTCCAACAATGTTTTGAATTTTTGGTCAAATTCCCATACCGATTCAGTAGGTTTCTACTTGATTTCTTTCAACTCTGTTATGCACTATGATTCTGATTTGGGCTTTTTAAACTCTGCTACAATCGCGGTCTTGATGTCTGCTAAGGTTCTTGGTTGTGCTTGAGAATACTTCATGAACCAGTGCAACGCTCTGTCTCTGAAAGTAGTTATGAGTTGCGCTCTCCTTATAGCATCATCTGTCACTTGATTAACACTCCATATAGCTTCGCATAGAAACCAGTGTTGATCAGGGTCTTCCTGACTCATTCCTTTGAATATTGGCAGTTTTATATCGTTATTTGTCATTCTCCTTTCGGATTGTGTACTGTTCTGGAACTGATTCCCTGTGACAAAAGTAGACACAGGCTGTTGGATTGTGCTAGGGACAGTATTCTGCAGAATAGTCTGAGTCATAGTGCTATGAGCACTCGCTCCTGCGGTGTTACTAGTATTACTGATCTGTGGGATAGGCTGTGTGACACTCGCAGCAGGTGGGTTCTGGAATGATTGATTATAAGGTGTAATATGCTGGATTGTGGCTGATAACTAAGTGTTCTTACTATTGAGGTCACATGGAATGTCGGTATCTATACGGTTTCTAGATTGTCTAGGATTCTTTTCGTTAGTAAGCTTATATCTCTTTCCACTTCCCAAAGTATGGTTATCTTCATCAGAATCAATGTGTGTATTCTCTACCATGACAGATTTATAATTATTGCTGCATTCTTAAAACACGTTTCTCTGCTAAAAGCATTTTAATATATAGGATGAGGTTTTTCAGGAACTTACCTCTGAATCCTTCGAAAAAGTATGCTTCCGCTTGGTTGTATGATTTCAGCGTATCTACAACAAAATCAATCACAAAACCTTCTAGTATGTTATCAACCCAAAAGTCAACTGCTCGCGACAGTGGGCTGTCGATTGCTTTGAGTTGTTCAATAAGCTTCGAACTCCACTCTGTAGGTACTCCGCCTTGGGAACAATTCTTTCTTTCTGCTAAGCGCGATATCCACTCATGTAGCTCATTTGGAAACGAAGCCCAAAAAAATTTGTGGATGTCCCTCCACAAGTATCTATTCAACCACTGTACGTCAGATAAACATGGATGTCTGTTTTCTTTCTTTGTGAAGTCTCTTTCGATCTTATCGCACCAAGCCCAGATCTCTTTCTTTTATGGATGCTAACTGTCGGACATTACTTTTCTGAATATACTATCACATCACTGGTCTTAGCGCGGAAATGGAACCATTTGTTGGTCGCAGCACGGTTCTAGAGGTTTTCCAATGTAGACCGAGGTTCTTCGTGGTACCAGATACCAACAAAAACCCCTCTTCACCGACCCTTTCGGCAACAGACTGCAAGCAGCCTAAGGTCTCACCCAAGGTGAAGTTGAGGGAGTGGTTGCAGAAGCAGGTTACCACAACCTTTTGATGCAAGTGATTCAGCTGATTAATGCATAGTGCGGTGCCGGACTGCGCAACTGCGTTTAGTGACTGCGTGAAGTCTTCTACTTCACGTCGAGAATCCTAATGAATAAATATATTTGCACCCTCAGGGCGTCCATAGGCCGAGTAGTGGGGTTTATGATACTTAATCACTTCTACTCAATCTTATTCAATAATCCTTAAGCATTCATCATTACTTAGATTGATAAACATCATGACTTATGCAGATACGTGAGATACGTAGTGCTGTGTGCTTTGATACCGCGATTCGATCCTTAACCATTAAGTGTGTGGTTATCTCATCGATCCATTCATTCGAGACTTATAGGTGCTTGCCTGCTAACATTCATCCATACTTGAACTATTAACATCTTATTCCATCCCTTCTATGGTGAATATAGATAAAAATAAACACGTATAAGATAACAGCAACTTATGCATGCACTGTAAGTAAATTAATTAACAACTAATGACAATCATGCACAACAATCACATAACACAGTGGTTTAACGTGGTTCACCCCCCCGGATGGGAATCTACGTCCACAAGAACCGTTGTTTATTTATTTTGGAAATGGTACAACGGTTCTTCATCTGCACACTCAGCTACATACGTTCTTCTTTCTCTCTCTCTCTCTAAATTAGGTCTCTGTGCACTCAACTGCAGAGCCTTTACAATGCTTTTATCTAATAGATCTCACAATATTCAATAATATCAACAAAATTGAGAGTTAACCCTTTTCCTTTACAAAATTGTCTTATTTATAGATCAAGACCCGTAGGTCATGTCTTTTACATCTTGAAGGCAGAACCCTTAGGTTTACAAAACTATCGTGGTTTTCCCAAAACGGGACTACTGATATCTGGCAATGGATCTTCTGTTATATGCACGCCAATAGGTTGTTTCTGTCGATCTCTTCTTTCTCATATTTAGATGACTGGCTCCAGTAGTCGTAGTCTTCTATCTGTTGTGACCGGTCACCTACCTCCGATCTGCACCTACCCACTGCTTGGTAGTTATTGATGACCTTTTCCAAAAATAGGTCTTTTGTGACCTAACCAAAATATCTGCCTTCATCTGTCCATGCTCTGCTTAGCTGGATCTCCTTTGATGTGGCACATTGCGGCATTGTATTCCTCGTAGCACCGATCTCACAGCTCCTTTGTAACTGTGTTGCGCACAGCTTCGCAGCATACCAGAACTTATCCCAAAATTGTTCAAACTTAACTGCGCTTAGCTCCGCAATTCTCAAAATTCTTCCTGTTCAAAAATGCCCCATCTGGGCCAAGCCCAACAGCATGAAATACATTTATGCAAAGTTTGTTCAAGATTGGGTCTCGTATTATTGCAATGCACCAAGTTCGGTGCATAAACTAAGATGGAGTGGAATGTAACACCCCATTTTATACACCAAGTTTGAAATATGTATGTAATGATGTAAATGGTAGATGCTCAAATAATATGGTCCAAGAGACCATGGATATTGTAAATATTGTACATAATTTTTAATATAAACATTCTTGACAACTGGAAGTAGAGAAGGATGAAGAAGATATGGGGGGATATGATTCCATAAGTGGGGTATGAGAAGGGGGCTAAGGGGTGATGACCCTAGCTAATGTCCTTATCCTTTATTGACCTTTTTAACCCAAATTCATTTAACCATAGTTTAAACGTTACTTTAAGTAATCATGGGATTAATTATACTAAGAGAGATTAAGAAGGGAAAAGTAGTCACTTCTGGGGAAGCCACTTTTCAAGCCATAATCAAGCATATATATTGTTAGAAACTCCATCATTCACACAATTATTCATTCATATTTGAATCCACTCTGTCATGCCATCTGAGCTTTGAATGTTATATAGAGGAAAATATGATTTGCATACCTTCTCACAAAAGTACCCTAAAAAAATGGTTTGAAAGGGCTTGGTGTCCATTTGAGAGAGACTTGGCGTGCAAATGGAATTCCTAGGCCCCTGACATGGATACTCCCTAGTTGGAATGTGCTAGAACATTAGAAAGGGATGGGGATATCTCGAGGGACTACAAAGTAGAGAAGGGGGTCTCATGCCTTGTGTGTTGATGGGCGATGAGTGCAAGGGTGGGGAAAGTTGTGGAAGGGGTGTATACACTCTTAGTTTGTGAGTGTGGGATTGAGTAAAAAGAGTGGAAATTCACCCCTTATGGATTTATATCCCTTGCCCAGGGGCATCCTCTATCAAAGAAAGAGCAAGTTTGATAGAGTTCCTATGAATAGGAGGAACGTCCTTCACTTGAAGCTAGTTGGAGGACATTTATAAAGATAAGGGTCAAATACGTTGAATGCTATGGATAATAATTATGTTATATGTTTGTGTGTTTATATGGAATTTTTCATTGTGCATGCTTTTGAATTCTTGTGTGAATTATGTTCAATTAGCATGCTTAGGTTTATGTGCATCATGGATTTCATTCATGAATAGCATTGAAATCAATTAAATTCAATTTACTATAATATGCTTCCACTATAGAATAAAATGTATCAATTTATTGTAAATATTGTGGCAACAATGCATAAAGTAATGGGTTAAAACGGAATTATAATACCCGTAATCTCAATAGTGTCATGGAGGTGGATGGGTACATCACAAACATGCCAATTGAAAACCATATCTATGCAATTTAAATGACATTATCGTGGTTGTGTTCTACAAAACAATGAAAAAATGTCTCTTCTATAGTTTGTATCAATGAAATTTGGTCCAAAATGACTAAAGGTAGGTAAAAAATATTTTTTTCGTCATTTTCACTGATGTAATTTGGTAAATTTGGAAATAAAAAATTTACCCCAAAATTTCAACCTTGGATTGAAGAATATTTGACAAGTTCTTTTGCAATTCGATCACACCAACTAATTCATCATAACCCCCTCTTAATTTTTTTGGTTTCAATTTTAATTTATGTTGATTTTTTCTCGATGCTAAACTCTATTTGGCCCACTATTGTGTACCTGTAATTTATCCATAGAATAGCCATGATAAAATGATCATGTTCATGGTTTTTTCTATACAATAACCATAATATTCTCTGACTGTATATGTTTACAATTGTATCTACCCCCTAAAAGTCAATAAAGTTCCTTTTTTTCCATAAAACTTACCCCAACTTGTTTATCATCTATTGTAGGGTTATCCGCCATGACTCAATGGAAGGAAATAGAGTGTGAAGATGTAGATGCTAATGTGATGAGGCACAAATTGTTATATCCCCTAATATACTATGTTTTGCTAAAGGATTTTGAGATTTCTTTGATCTACAAACAAGGTGACTTATTGTAGAGACTTGTTAGGTTCTAAGACCTGGATGAGAAATTCTTTCAAGTTCTCCATGAGATCCTACACAAATGTTGAGAACATATGTTTCCTTATAATTTTATCTCATATGGAGGCATTGCTAATCCTAAAAGGAAGATGGAAATGCCATAGTATGATTGCTAGAAATGGATATATAATTTCTTATTGTGAGAAGGGCACTCAGAAGAGCAATAATAAGTGCCAATAAGAAAGGTCCAAGATTTTTCCTTGAAGATTTTATTGTTCATGATTAATCATGTATCAGATTCAACCATGGAGATCTTTGCTTCACTATCACATATGTATTATTCTATAAGGTGTTTCAATCCTGAAATATTTGATTGTTGTTCAACCCTTGTGATCAATATGCATGATCATCTCACATTGTTTAGGATAGGGAAAATTAAGAAATTTGGATATGCTTCTATTTTATTTTCCATTCTTTATGGAGAGGGTGTGATCAACACACCTAGGGATATCTACTCCATGACATGGGTCGAGAGAGCCCAATATGCATTCATGGAGCAAATTCATGGTCCACTAAGGTGGTGGGATACCTATGAGTATGTTTGTCTGGAATTTCCTTGATTGATTGGGGGAACAAATTGTCATTATATTTGATTACCCTATGTTAGAACAAAATTGAGGTAATATCTCAATCTAGTATTGCCTCAAAGTGTATTTTGGTTTTTTCAAAAATGATTTAATTTGTAAGTACTTTTTTATGTAAAAATTGTAAAAATGAAACAATTTTTGTTTTAGTAATATTGAGTCATATCAATGTTACTAACAATATATTTGGAAATATTCAATCATATCAGTGAATCAATATGATGCATATGGGAATGGAATACAATACTAAATGCTTAGCTCGAAACTTTAGATAAAAGTGGTTTCACTTGGAGGACTTGCCACTCTAATCCAAATCCCTTGTACATATAGCAATCCCACCAAACTAGTGAATGGGAGAAATCTACTCCACTTGCTTACTAGTTTGATTGTAGTGTTTGACACAAGTGTGAGATGTGATTTCCAGGAAAGTGATCCTTTCTACAAATGGATTTATCACCCATTATTCAATTCCTAGTTTCATTTGGTGGCCTTTTCTTTTCTACAAAACAAAGTCTGGATGATTTTAAATTCATTATTCATTCTTTACTAGTTTTTATCTGTTGAAAGGTAGGAGTGAAATAGTTGTGATGTTTTGACTCAAAATTTGCTAGAAAAGAATGATCAAAGAATGTAAGTTTTCCATTCAATGAACAAATTTTTCCTTCTAACACTCAAATGCAAAACATGAAATTTACCATTCAATCAAGAAAAATCTATTTGGTTGTAAAGAAATGGAAAAATGTTGAATGCAATTTCATTTTTTATTTTGATAAAAACAACAAGGATTCTTAGAATAAAAAAATATTACTTTGTACACCCAAAGGAAATGGACAATGCTAGGAAATAGATAAACTATATGAAATAAAAAATGCAATTCAATATTTTCTTCCTATGAGACAAAGCAAAATTTGATTCACTTTTATGTTTTTAGACACAATAAACTACATGAAATATTTTTCTTGATTGAAAATTGGAAAAAAAAAGGAAAAAGATGTACCCTACTATTAGGTGCCTCACAAAGGAACACACAAAAAATGACTAAAAACAAATCCAATAGACACCATATTAGAATAAGCGTGAATGCATTTCATTAAGATGATGTGCATATAAATACAACAAATTCTGACCCTTGGTTTCATATTCCAAGGAGTCTCTTAGAGTTCTGAAGTTGACTATTCGCCTTCACCTCCCCTAAAGGATTAGTTTGCAACAAACCCCCCCTTAATATGAAGGGTTGTATGTGAGTCCAAGAAAAGAGAGATGAAATATGGACAAATCCGTCTACACAAGGATAAACAACTCCAACTTGACAATCTGACTATGCCATGCAATTTAGTAGAAGATGAATTCTCCTGCTAAGTACAAGTGCTCCATGAAGTGGTAGTTTTAGCTAATCAATAACGAAAGGGGGATAGCAGAAGTTGAAATATTTCACTATGTGGGTGGTTTGAAGCTTATCACAAACTCTTGATCTCAACAGCTAGAAAATCATGAACCATGAAGGTGGTTTAAGGATGACCACAAACTCAGGAACTTAGATTAAAATATTATAGGTTCCTGGAACATTCTGAATGGCTAGTAGAAGCTATTTTTCTTCTACTAAATAAGTGGATTGAAGCTGACCACAAACTCTTCAACTTGGCTCGAAGGATCAGAGGTTCTTGGAACATTCCGAAATGTTAGTAGAATCTGGTGCAATATTCTACTAAATGTATAGTCTTGGCTCTGGCTCTAGTTCTTGCAACAACTCTGAGTTTGGCGGGATCAGGGATTTGGATATGATGCAGGCTCACTTTTCCTCACTCTCTTGTTCTAGCTCGCTTGTTTATGACTATTCATCATTCCGCCATATCAAGAACAATGTGAGGAGAATAACATGTCTCAACTGCAATATGTGTCAATACTTGTGAATGAACTCTCTTGTATGATTTATAAATATTATTGGTTGTTGAGGACCATTTCCAAGTAGCGATCTACCCATAGTGAATCTTTTCTCTTGCAGGTTTCTTCAGAATGAAGCATTTGTTTAAAGAACGGGTGTGCTTTCAACAATTCTTACAAGGGTGGAGATCAAAACAATGATCTTTCATGTGGCCAGCTCGATCACAGTGTTGACACATCAAACTATGAACTTATGTGGATGAAGATGAACTTTAATTGAGGAATCCAATGCTCTGAATCTGGACAGACTTGGAGAAATAAGGAATGTGAACTATTACTTCCTTGTCATATCCAAGACCGGTTATGTGCTTGTTGTTGATGATCTCTTCCCATGGTCTGATGATGGGTTTGGAAAGAACAAGAAGAACCTCTGTATGCATATCTTCATCTTCATTTTCTTTCACTTCTTATGGGGTGCCACTGATTTGCTTATGTGCTTCTAAAGTGATATCATTCAATGTAGGCTACTAAACCGAATCATGAAGAGGATTGTTCTTAACAAGAACAAGTTCATAATTTTTTTCTTATATAGAATCTAGAATGAAAGCTCTAAAAAATCAAGAGTTTCTCATGAGTCTTGTACACAGTGCCAAATGTGAGTGAGTGTATCCTTGTCGATCATGACAGTTTTGTCGATAGAGGAAAACAATAGAGTGTTCAATAACTCTACCAAACCATTTAATCTCGCCATTTGATTAAGGACACACTCAAATGGATAAGGGATTCCTACAACTCTTCCCTTTTAATGACAAGATTCAACAAAATCAAACTCAAAGAATGAAGGGTATCGATCTCAACTGAAAATGCACCCGTTTACAAATAGCTTTACTCAAAATTTGCAGGTGAACTTATAATAAAATTCAATGTTTTCTAGTGATGATCCTCAAGTTACAAAATCATAAATTGAATTCCTTACCTCTTTGTAATCACAAACATGAGATTACAAACATACTGAAATCATGCCTCTTCAACTGCTATCTAGAATTGAATGCCCTGTTGTGATGTCAAGGAAACCTGCTTCTCAACAATTACAAGTGTAATAAAATGTAATTCGATGTCCTCAAGGCAGTAAATAAACAACTAATAACAATGTCCAATCTCACGGCACATAGAAACAGTTAGAATCATATGCACTAGTTCAAGAAGGAAATAGTATGCAGTAGTAGCTCCATGTCCAATGCTCTAATAGGAAGCTCAGTCCAAAATAATGATAGGTAGCTCACTCCCCAGTACATAGCCTTTTAGAAGGTGAGAAAGAAGAGACGATACCAACGCATAGCCAACTTTGGATGTCTAGAAATGTTTTTGGATTTGTTGTGAGATAAACTCTTTAAACAAGTATTGCACTACACCAAACTCCATCAAAATAACATTTAGAATACTTTGACTAAGCAGGTCCATAAGATGTATGAGGTGGAAATTTAGCACACAGGTACCACGCGATCTCCAACAATACCACGCGATCTAGACATGTTGTCCTTGCACTCAAGGTTTCATCCCACCATTTTCATGTAGTTTTTAAACCTCCGCAGTTCAAATTGATCCCATAGGGAGATGTTTCAAGACCTTGAAAGAGTTACATTAAGCAACAAATCGAGCATAAAAGCAGCTTCTTCAGCCAATTGACAGTGTGTATAGCTTAAAATCGTGTGGATCATTTTGCACCAATAGATTACAATTTCACAGGACATCCGTTCACTAGATGCACTTGCAGTTGCTTATATAACCCTCGGAGTAGACACACAAATCGTTTGGAATGCCCACTTCACAAGGGTTGGGATTTGTTTTCTTCACCAGTATGCATATCGATGCGGAGAGTTACACTTCTCCAAGAACAACATTGCATCATTCAAAATGAAGCCAGATCATGGGTTTCTCACAGAGAGGACTAGAAAAAAACACATTTGTAACAACTCTTGGGAAGCATTAGGTATCTGCGCAAACTGAAGGAGGTGGATGGATTTTCATCCCTTCATGTAGCATTCACGTATCTGCACACATTCAGATGATATGGAAACAAAGAGCCATAGCTTCCACATGCCTGAGAACAACAGGCACTCCTATACCACTGTTAGGTGTCTTAAAAAGGCATACACGAAAATGACTAAAAACAAATCCTATAGACACCGGATTATACGAAAATGACTAAAAATAAATCCAATAGACTTAGAATAAGCTTGACTGCATTTCATTAAGATGATGTGCATATAAATACAACAAAATATGACCCTTGGTTTCATATTCCAAGGGGTCTCTTGGATCTTTGAAGGTGATTTTTCACCTTCACCTTCCTTTAAGGATTAGTTTCCAACACCTACAAAACTCTTCCACCATGCAAAAACAAAGAATTGAAAACTAATCATGCAACTACATGAATACTTTTTTATTTTTATTTTAAGGTGAATGCACACATGCAAGTGATTAAGTGGATATAACCAAAAACCATGACTTTTATAATGCCTACAAAGTCAACAAAAAGGAAGGTATGAAACTTGAAAGTTGCGTACTTAATTTTGGACCTACATGATGTAGTCACTCCTGTTGGGATTCAAACAATGACCAAATAGACTTGGTATCACCCATTTCCCTTAGTAATGTGACCGGATGCACCTATCTAGATAGAAAGTGCAACCAAGAGAAAAAATTGTTAAAATAAATTAAACCAACAACAAGAAAACAATCCAAATTTGGCCTGAAATAGCACAAACTAATCGCAATGCACTAACACAATTCTACCTCCTTTAAGAAGGAAAAACAGAGCATAACAACCTTAACTGAGAAGATTTTATAGATATTTCCCCAATATGGTCACCATTTTTGTTGTAAATAGAAGTGGCACAAAACTAAAAATCTAAGTGCTTCCCTCGATAAGTGGGTCAAGCTAACTAACAAATTGAAATAAATACCTATTCTACCTTTCCTTCAGATCTATTTTGCATATAAATATATTGACCAGAAAATAAGAAAAAGAGAAGAGCCTCGATAATGGAGTTTGGCCTTAGTTGTTTTGTGCAAAGATCCTCTGGTACCATTCTAGCTCCAAAACTTCATGAATGTTCCTTCACAAAGAGACAACCAACAACACTTTTCTCATTATTCATTTACAAAATAGTTAACCAAGAAATTAGCATGCATAAAAAAATATCCTAATCTACTATCTAGGCTATATATCTCCAACCAAAAGCACATTTGAATATATGAAGATGACACAATTTTGGTGGTGGGAAAGGAAAATACATTTATATTGATTAAAAAAATAAAGTACAATAAATGGTATTCCTCATTATACTTGCAGTACTTTCTTCTTTATAGCTTGATTCCTCTCCTTGTCCAATAGCACCGATCCTCCTATTGACTTGGTATTAGATCCTTCTCTAATGAAGTAATCTGATGAAAGCTTATGGCCTCCATACAAGCTCCAACCTATCGGCAACTAAAAGCTATGGCCAAGAATGGTTATTCTTAACCAAGATTTTTCTTTCACTTGGATTTCTCATGTTTATCAAGATTCCTTCAGCATAACAATTCCTTCACTTGGAATCCCCTTGCTCCTCACACTATGCCTATTATTTATTGGTTTACTAAGGGTGGTGAGATATAAATGCATGTAACATGTGCTTTACACGCATCCTCCATGAAAAAAACAAGTAAAGGTATCTCTTTGGTATGCACTACCATTCCTCTCTTTTACCAAAATTAGAGATTGGTCACGATTTTTGGCTCACATTTAGAAACCATAGAACCCTAGTCGTGTTTCTTTGTAACACAAGTGCGATTAGTCACATTTTTCCCAATGAACAAAAGAGATGATGTACAAAAACTTGTGGGAAACTATTCATTCCACTGTCAATTTCTGCAAAGACGACGAGTCTATTCCAAATTTGTTTAATTCATCAAGGGTGTCAAATATAATTTTAACACTCACTAACCAAGATAACAAATTTGTGAACTAAATATAGGAGGTTCAAACATGATAAATGATCTAGACCTCCAAACAAGAGCCAATCCCATAGGATTTCTTCTTCAAACAACAAATGGAAAGAGAAGATATCGACATTCATGTTAATCGATGGAAAAGGTAGAATATGAACAAAATGATACAAAGGAACCTACCTATGGATGAAGAAAAGGGAAATATTGAGAACACTTTGGAAACCAAAAAACACTTTTGTAACATTCAAATTATTGAGGTGCAATACTAAAAATCCAAAACATGGTTTAAATACACTTCCATAGCTACCATGTCTTTCAATAAATTAGCATAATAATAACCATGTAAATCAACATAATAACAAGCCATTCTTAATGAATTTGGGAATATTCTTCACTATGAGTCTTCAATACAATTGGGAAAATGAAAATCAATTCAATCCATAAAATCAAAAGAAAAAACAAATTGACAATGTAAAACAAAAAGAAAAAAACAAAGCATGAACAACTAATAAAGCAAAGAAGGAATAAAATTTTCAATTTGTTTAATGTTTTCTTATCTTTTTTTTCCTTTTGATATGTACAGGGAAAGAATATAATTACAAATCATGATGGATACCATTTGCATTATTATAAAACATATTTTTGTTTTTAGTAAAGAATGTCCTACAATCGTGATAAGGAAAATAATTTTGACAATAGAACACACTTCATAGTACATGTCAAGATAGAAACCTAAGAGAAGAGTTAATATTTTGGGAAAATATTTATATATTTTAAAGATAGATCACAAGCTAAATGTCGCAAATAAGTTACTTGTTCTTCATGCTAGTTACATGAAGTGCCATCCTCTTGCAATCTTGGAAAAGCATAGGCTCTAGTCCACCCCAAATTCTAAAATAAAAACATGTGAAAATATGAAAAAGTGGATTCTATATCATCCTAAATATTATAATATTAAAATACCAATCCAACATAATCATAAACATTATAGTTTTCTATTTCAAATAAGTATAACTTAAACCAAGGAATAATGTCTTCTTTGAATAGAAAATAGAAGGTAGAAATCCAAACAAAGAAGCTTAGGCTATCACATTAAAAATGAATTTAAACAATAACATTTTACATCTTGAAATTCATATCTTATGTCAAACTCGGACATCAATAAACATCGGCGATGAGTAAAACATTGTAGTAAAATTGCACTTAGAAATTTTTAGTTGGTCAGAGCAAAGCATGGAAAACAATTGCGGCTATAAGGTAATAATTTATTTCAAAATATGGGACTTATTGTCCAAACAAAGGTTTGACACACCTCCCAATATTATTTCTAAAGATGAATCTTTTTGAGGGGTCTCTACTATCTTGGGCTCTCAGTCTAGAAAAGTTTTAATGGCATGTGGCTAGTTTTATAAACTTCTATTGCGACAACTTAGTTTGCCTTAAAGTTTTTCTACAACCATTCTTTTAGTATATTTTGGGGGATGGAAGGCCTCCAAACTGAGGAGGATATTTGGTTTGTCACTTAATTTCTAGGTGTTGATAGCTCTAGTTTAAGATTGCTATTTAAGATTGCAATTTCATAGCAACCAGACAAAGAACAGTTTGCATTTAATCTTTAGAGTGTTTTTTCTATAGTCAAACATTTATTGTTTCTCAAGATGGAAGGCTATTGATCTATGGAGGATCTCTATTTTGTCACTTATTTTTAGTGTTGGTTTTAGAAATCACAGTTTGCGACTAAGTAAATTGAGAATTTGTATTTTGTTTTCTTGGAAATGAAAATATTTTTTTAGTGGAATAAAAAAAAATTATGAGTTGCCAGTTATCCATCATAGCTATTAGTTATTTTTTATATTCATTTTTTATATAATTGTTTATTTCAAATTTCTAACGACTCCCATAAAACCAATCTGAACGGTACACTTGTCTCATCCTCGTGCAATCTAGGAAAAGCATAGCTTTAGTCCACCCCGAATTCTAAAAAAGAAACACCTATCAGTGTAATCATACACAGAATGTGTCCATAAAAAATTATAGATCACTCTCCATGTGTGAAAATATACATAGGTTGTTAATTAAGTTAAAATACATCCATCTTAAACCTAGACCTGTTAAATAAAATCTTACAGATGCCAATATCAACTTCAAGCTATCAATCGCATTGTCATAGGGATGGTGTGAAAGCATTGAGATTGGAAGTGTAGATATTGGTATTGGTATAGCTGTACTTTCATGTTCCAATCTCTATATTTTCACTTTTGATGTAGGGATGGTGCAAAAATCATAACATTGGAGATTGATACCTCAAGGTTGAGAGTGACACTGAAAATTTTATTACACTCTCAATGCAGCAAAGATGGATGTGTGTTATATTTTAAAAAATTAGTAATCCTGAATAACATATATATACAATACCGAGACAATATCTATTTTTAACTTGGAATACAGACCTGAATATATTTCCAATCCCAAATTGGCTGGTGAGAAACTCTCAAGACACTATCAGAACTTGTGTGCCAATAAGCATGGAGCTATCTAGAGTCTAGCCCACTAAGAAGATATCACGATGAAGAATATGAACAAAATGCTACAAAGGATCCTACCTAGGGATGAATAAAGGGGAAATATTAAGAACACTTTGGAAACCAAACAACACTTTTGTAACATTAAAATTATTGAGGTACAACACTAAAAATCCAGAACATGGTTTAAATACACTTCCATAGCTACCATGTCTATCAATAAATTAGCATAATAATAACCATGTAAATCAACATAATAACAAGCCCTTCTATAGTGAATTTGGGAATATTCTTCACTATGAGTCTTCAATACAATTGGGAAAATGAAAATCAATTCAATCCATAAAATCAAAAGAAAAAACAAATTAACAGTGTAAAACAAAAAGAAAAAAACAAAGCATGAACCACTAATAAAGCAAAGAAGCAATATACTTTTCAACGAGTTGACAATGTAAAAAAAAAAACAAAGCATGAACAACTAATAAAGCAAAGAAGAAATCAACTTTTCAATTTGTTTAATGTTTTCCTATATTTTTTTTCTTTTGATATGTACAAGGAAAGAATATAATTACAAATCATTATGGATAACATTTGCATTATTATAAAACATATTCCTCTTTTTAGTGAAGAATGGCCTACAATCGTGATAAGGAAAATAATTTTGACAATAGAACACACTTCTTAGCACATGTCAAGATAGAAACCTAAGAGAAGAGTTCATATCTTGGGAAAATATCTATATTTTTAAAGATAGATCACAAGCTAAATGTCACAAATAAGTTACTTGTTCTTCATGCTAGTTACATGAACTGCCATCCTCTTGCAATCTTGGAAAAGCATAGGCTCTAGTCCACCCTAAATTCGGGATGAGCGAACCGAGAATTAGGGTTTGAGAGTTGAACCAAGCGGAATATGGCGGCCATGGATCCTTCCATGGCCGCCATCCCCCTT
Organism: Larix kaempferi; assembly: GCA_027924585.1. Classification (NCBI taxonomy): domain Eukaryota; kingdom Viridiplantae; phylum Streptophyta; class Pinopsida; order Pinales; family Pinaceae; genus Larix; species Larix kaempferi. Next base: position 6,204,785 of record BSBM01000391.1, read on the forward strand.
CCCCTTCGCATTTTTTGACAATGGAGTGTCGTATGGAAGGGTGTACATGGCGTTTGGGGCAATGGTGACAGATAATCGATGAGCTCCATTCACAGACGTGAGTTTAGCGGGTGGCGGCAGTTTCTTCCTCGGCACGGTGGTGGCCTCTACAGGTGTGGTTTCCTGTGGCGGATGGCGGTGGATGCTTCTTGCAGTAGCTGCAACAGTCTTCCAAACCTCATCCTCGAAAGGTGTGTGGATTTGATATCGGATTTGGATGTCTCTCTGTGAGCGGAGTGGTGGTGGAGTCTTCGCGTGGCGACCCATTGCTTTGCGGGCTTCTCCTGCTTATCAGTGGCAGCGGCGGCAGATTATGTGCTGAGGGGTGTTGCAAGGAAGTGCATCCATGATGGGGGCATTGGCAGCAGTTAGTCGGGGGGTGGAGATCCACTCATATGTAGGCTTCATTGTTTCCTTTTAGCGGTGGCGGGAGGCTGGATGTTCTCGGTGTGGTGTGAACCTTTCTTGGTGGCACTGCAACTACCTATGATGGTGGTTTCAGTTTTCAGATGTCGGTGGCTCTGCAAACCTTCCGTTTGCGTTTCTGGTTTCCATTTGATTTTTTCTGGATCTGTGGATTTTTTCTTATTTGTTCTATCAGCTCCTAATGAGCTGGTCATTCATTACACTTGAACCATTCTTGGCTGCTCTGACACAGGGCTTATAAGATTTAGGTTAATTTCTAGAGGTGCTTTGGTACAATTTTTTTTCATTGAAGCTGGAAAGATGTCACTCGAAAGGGCTCTTTGAAGCCTTTCTACAATATGTAATTTGATTATTCTTAATGAAATTACGCTTTTTTCCTTGGAAAAAGAATAAAAATAAAATATATATATATTTGGAGATTTTTTCTTTAAAATTTTATTTTCATTAAGTTTTTTTATGATTAAATTTGTAAACAAAATTAAACTTAAAAAACAAAAAAAAAACAACCCTCACCCCTCCCCCACCCTCTCCATCCCCCTCCCATCACCCTCCACCTCCCTCCACCCACCACCCTTCCCCTCCCTCTGCTCACCCTCGTCCCCCCTTCCCTCCCCCGCCCAATGCCTTCCCCATTCCCCCCTCCCCTATCCACCGCACTCCCCCTCCTCCCTCCCCCTTCTCTCCCCCTCTCCTCCCATCTCCTTGCCCCTCGACCCCTGCCGGCAGGCGCAATTCTCATAATCGTGTTGCCGCAAGGGGCAACGAAAGGAGTGGATCTGTCTGGGAGAGGAGAGGGTAGGAAACAGGAAGGGAAGGGGGGAGGAAGGACATGGAGTGTGGTGAGCGAGGGAGGGGGGATGGGGAGGGTGGTGGGCGGGGGAGACGGGGGTGGGGAGAGGGAGGGGAAGGGCGATGGGAGGGGGAGCGAGTAGGGTGGAGGGAGGTGGAGGGAGATGGTAGGGGGATGGAAAAGGGGGCAAAAGGGGATGGGGAGGAAAGGGGGAGCGAAGGGGAGCTAGTAGGGTTTTGCGTTTTTGTTTTGTTTTTTGTTTTAATTTTTTTTTTAAATATAAATTTTAGTTTAAAAATTAAAAATTTGTTAATTCTTTATTTTATTTTTTTTAATTTAAAATTTTGATATAATTTTTATTTTTTTTTAATTTTGTTATTAAGTTTTAATTTTATTTTGCTTTTAATTTTTTTTTTAATTTTTATTATTTTTTTGTTTTTTTTTTTAATTTTTTTAAATAATTTTTTTTTTTAATGATGTGTTTTAAAAAAAATTGATTAAAATTGGTTGATGGGTTTTATTTTTTTTTAAATTTTATTTTTTTTTAAATTGTTTTTTTTTTTTTTAAGTTTGTGTTTCATTTTTTTTTTACAATTTTTTTTTCATATTATTTTTGGATTTATTTTTTAAAAGTGTTTTTTTATAAATTTTCTTGTACGATTGTTGTTTTTTAGTTTTTTTATTTTTTTTAATAAATTGCGCATTTTTACCTTTTTATTTTTTATTTTTTTTAATTATGTTTCTTTAAAGTCAATGTTTTTAAAATTTTAACCTCTAATAAAAATGACAGTGATTCTAGGAGGTCCACTTTTCAATCTATGGGTCGATTTAGGGTTTCGATTGCAATGATATCGTGCATGGTTTCGAGAAACCTGTAATTTACTCCCCCAAAAAATGGGTGATATTGTGTTTCCTCTCTTGTGCATCCAAATATCATAACTTCTATGTTTTATGATTTAATATATCATTTTATTATGAATAATATCATAAATTCTTTTATTTTAGATGGAAATAGTGGTGAAATAATTTTTTGAATAATTTGTGTTTAACTCAGGGCTACTTTTATATATTTTTACTAACAGTTTTAATAAATCCAATTTGAAATTATGATACAATGATATAATAATGCCATTTTCTTAAAAAGTGTGCCACCTATAGCATTAGTTTTCAATTTAGGGATTGATTTTAAGGTTTTATAAACACCAATAAGGATTGTTTTGGTCCATGTCTATATTTTTAACTATTAAAAAAAAGTGGTGCTCCTGGTAGCACCACTTTTTGATTCACAGTTGTTTTTTGGTGTTTTTTATGCAAAAATATGAGTTTTTATGGCTAGAGTTCTCATTTTGAGTATAAAGTTCTCGTCAAGTTGTGTAACTTGATCTCGATGATAACGAACACACATATATAGCTAGGTGATAATGAAGTATATATCTATAATGTTCCGTTTTCAAAATTTTAAGAAAATGCCCAATTTTCCACTTTTTCCCCAATTTCGACCTTTGACTAGTTTTGATGCCTAGGTCCCAATTTTGGTCCAAATGGTCCCAAATATTCAGGGAAGGTGTATTACTGATATTATGACTTAAATATGATGTTCAGGGATGATATATGGCCACCCAAAGACCTCTGCAAACTCTCTTAAGATTCTGATTCAAGTATGCAATTTTACTAGTAATTTGGGGTTCAAATCCCCCTGGGGTAAGTGTTGAAAAGAGCTTCCCAAATGCTTCCAAACCCACTCGAATTTCTGAAAATAGGTACGGGATGTTTCAAGGATGTTATTAAGGTCTCAAATGCATCATTCATTAATTATAAGGTTTGTTCCAACCCTCTCCCAAACAACAACAAAATCCACTAATTCGACCCTTGGGGAAATGGCACCAAATCTTCTTCAAATGCAAATAAATTGAGTATAATGGCTTCAAATGCTCAAGTACTGAATATGAAACTTGTAATACACATCAATGGCAGTCCATTCATCACAAATATATTAGAGATACATTCCTTTCTTCAAAATCATCATCATTATAATGGCATACATCAATGTAGTGGGGAAATGGACATTGTTTACTCATTAATCTTCATTTTTACATACAACCACATGGTATTTCGACCTAAGAATTTCTGAAGGTTAAGAACAGAGTATATAATTCTATTACAATCAGAAATACATCAATATAGTCTCTCTCAAGAAGCACAAGGGCTCACCAAAAATGCCCTCCCTCAAGGAGCATGAATATGCCTTCAAAACTAGAAATGGTTGAGAGATGGTGCTGCACTAAACAAAACCACAAGCTGCCCTATAGCGGATACCTGCAAATAAAAATCCATTAAATCTCCATGAAATACCTAAGTGGCCTCTCCAAACACCAACTTGGATGGGAATCTTTCACCCTCGAAATTAGCTAAGGCAAGAAACTAGTCATCCACTAGCTCTCGCTTCACAAATGCAATTTTTCTCAAATCATCAAAATCCATTCTCATAATTGATTTCTTCATATTATAACAACCATTAGCCTTCTAAGAGTCGAAATCCTCTCCATAGCTTCAAGAGATTTCCACTTAGGAAGTATTCCCCATTTGCCACTTCTCTCCTAGTTCCAACCTTCCATCTTCTCCCAAATTCGAGTTTGAGTCTATTTGGCTTCTCCAACTCCCATGAGCACCTTCCTTGAGCCTATTTTTGGGGATGGCATGTCATAATGGTCAAATTTCAGAGGTCAGGTCTGCAATTTGTCATATTTGTCATAGATGCTCCATCATTGGTGTCATGGGGGCTAGGGAATCTAGCCCAAGTGTCCAAAAACTTCCAATTTGACTCTTTATCTTCCATGGAGGTTACCAATCCATCCCAATTCGACCTATGATGCTCAATTCCATCTTTTATGACTTACGAACTCACCCAATAGTGTTCACCTTCTCATAAATTCGAATTGGCAAGAGAGAGATGCCATGTGTTCTTGAAAAATCAAGCTAGTGTGGGTCCCTCACCCTCCATATGTCTCCAAAACCACTTGCCACCTAGAATTTCTCTTGAATTTATTTATTCACCCTATTTATTAAATACTTGAACCCTTCTAATGTCTAAACATCATTTATTAGCTTCCTTATTACCATTCCACATGTGCCCATCCAACCTAGGAAACTAGTAGGATTGATGGGATTGTCTTACTATGCAATTATTTGAATGGGGACATTACAGTCCTCCACACCCAAGATTGCTTGCCCTCAAACAATATCAATTTACCATGCTGTAAACTTGTCCCTCCTCTATCATATGCCCTTCCATGAGTAATGTCTCCCAGAATCTTTCTATTCCGGTGCTTCATGCTATGGGAAGAAACTACTTGATTTGGATAGGTGTGCTGCCCTCTCACAATCCTTAGTACTCCTTTTGAATCTTGGAATTTCATTTCAGGAATTTTATAATTTAATATATGCTCTCCTATTGAATACAACCATTGCACTCCCAAAACCACATTAGTGTCATCAATATCAACCACATAAAACTATCGACAAAAGTATAGTTACCTACGGTGACTTGCAGCTGTGGAATCCATGTTTTGCACTCCATTGTGTTTTGACCGGGAATGACAACTGTGAAGCCATCAAATGGTTCAATAGGTGTCTTTCTTTTCTCCACCATCTCTGCATCAATTAAGTTATGGGTGGCTCCTCCATCTACCAAAATTGAAGTTCTTTGTCTTTGTACCATACCCTTGCATTGGATAGTATGATAGCAAGGTACTGCTGAAAGTACTGCCATTGTTACTTTGGTGGGTGATGGATGCTTCACCTCTGGTTTCCCTTCTTCTGCTGTAGTATATCCTTCTTCTTGGGTTGAATTATGTCCTTCTTCCTCCATGCCCCCTTCATATCCCTCATCACAAAATACTTCAATGAATTGGGCCTTTCCTTTAGCACATTTATGTCCAGGCACCCATGGTTGGAAGCATGAGTAACACAATTTCTTCCTTCTGAGCTCTTCCCTGCTTAGTTCCTCTTTCTTATCCTTTCCATATTAATCTTCTTTCCATGGCTTCTTATCAGGTGCATCTCTTTTCCAAGGTTTCTTTTCAATTCTGAAGTTAGGCTTGGGAGGAAATCTCATTCTAGGAAGCACATTTTGGAGATCACTAATCAAGTTCATTGCATCTTTTAATGTAGTTGGATTTTGGGCTTTGACCAAACCTTTTAAGGGTTCAACCAAACCTTCAGTGAAAAAAAATACCAATCTTCCCATAGAGACATCAGCCACCTTGACTGATAATTTTTGAAAGTCCAACATATATTTAGTAGGGGACCCAGTTTACTTCAATTGAGCTAGTTCTTTGAAAGGAAATTCTGGATCTTTTTGTTCAAATCTTTATAGTACCATGTCAGCAAATTCTCCATATGTTTTAACCTGATTATGACCCAAGGTTTTCAGCCCATGAAACCACTATTCATTGGCATCTCCTTCCAAATGAAAAATGGCCATTTTTAATGCATCCTCTTCCAACATAGGATTCAGCTGAAAATATACATCCAATTTTTGCACCCAAGTGTTAGCAGAATTTTGAGAAGAACCATCAAAAGTAGGAAGTGACATTTTTCCAATAGAACTATTTAATTCTTTGTTTTGGAATGGACTCCTATTGTCTTCCCTCCCTTTAATTTTTTGTATATCATCAATGTAGTCACTGAGTGGTACACCTATTTTACACTCTTCATTCAAATCATTCCAATCATTTACTAGTTTCTTATAATCCACCTCAATATTGGGCTCTTCTTTGGGTGTGAGAAATTTAGGTGCAGTATGCCTTTGTGTGCTTTGGAATTCATCAGGTCTATTATGTGGTCCTGTGCTTGAAAAAATATGCTCACTCCCTTTTATCTTTTCCTCTAAATGTGAACCACTATTATCTCCTATCATCCCTTTTCTTGAAAGTTGGATACCCAACAATTCGAAATTTTTCATCATTTGTTTATTCATATCTAGCATAACCATGGCAATTCCATCAAAACATGGTTTTAAGGCTTCAATAAATTCCTCATGTCTTAATTTTTCCTCCTCCTCTCTACCCATTGTTTTAGAAAAAAACTATTTTTCTGCTACTATCTCTTCTTCAACTACTGATTCAAAGGGTGGGGGTTTATTTGTTTGGATTCTTTTTAATACCATCAGGTTCCAAGACCATGCTCTAATACCACTTGTAATGTCCCTTTTTCAAAATTTTAAGAAAATGCCCAATTTTCCACTTTTTCCCCAATTTCAACCTTTGACTAGTTTTGATGCCTAGGTCCCAATTTTGGTCCAAATGGTCCCAAATATTCAGGGAAGGTGTATTATTGATATTAGGAATTAAATATGATGTTCAGGGATGATATATGGCCACCCAAAGAACTCTGCAAACTCTCTTAAGATTCTAGTTCAAGTATGCAATTTTACTAGTAATTTGGGGTTCAAATCCCTCTGGGGTAAGTGCTGAAAAGAGCTTCCCAAATGCCTCCAAACCCACTTGAATTTATGAAAATAGGTAGGGGATGTTATTAAGGTACCAAATGCATAATTCATTAATTATAAGGTCTATTCCAACCCTCTCCCAAACAATAGCAAAGAACACTAATTCGACCCTTGGGGAAATGGCACCAAATCTTCTTCAAATGCAAATAAACTAAGTATAATGGCTTCAAATGCTCAAGTAATGAATATGAAAATTGTAATACACATCAATGGAAGTCCATTAATCACAAATATATCATATAAACATTCCTTTATTCGAAATCATCATCATTATAATGGCATACATCAATGTAGTGGGGAAATGGACATTGTTTGCTCATTAATCTTCATTTTTACATACAACCACATGGTATTTCAACCTGATACTTTCTGAAGGTGAATAATAGAGTATATAATGCTATTACAATCAGAAATACATCAATATAATCTCTCCCAAGAAGCACAAGGGCTCACCAAAAATTCCCTCCCTCAAGAAGCATGAATATGCCTTCAAAACTGGAAATGGTTGAGAGATGGTGCTGCACTAAACAAAACCATGAGCTTCCCTATAGCTGATACCTACAAATAAAACTCCATTAAAGCTCCATGAAATACCTAAGTGGCCTCTCCAAACACCAACTTGGATGGGAATCTTTCACCCTCGAAATTGGCTAAGGCAAGAAACTAGTCATCCACTAGCTCCCTCTTCACAAATGCAATTTTTCTCAAATCATCAAAAGCCATTCTCATAATTGATTTATTCTTTTTATAACCAACATTATCCTTCTAAGGGTCGAAATCCTCTCCATTGCTTCAAGATATTTCCACTTAGGAAATATTCCTCATTTGCTACTTGTCTCCTAGTTCCAACCTTCCATCTTCTCCCAAATTCAAGTTTGAGTCTCTTTGGCTTCTCCAACTCCCATGAATGCCTTCCTTGAGCCTATTTTTGGGGCTTACATGTCATAATGGTCAGATGTCAGAGGTCAGGTCTGCAATTTGTCATATTTTTCATAGATGCTCCATCATTGGTGTCATAGGGGCTAAGGAATCTAGCCCAAGTGTCCACAAACTTCCAATTTGACTCTTTATCTTCCATGGAGGTTACCAATCCATCCCAATTCGACCTAAGATGCTCAATTCCATGTGTTATGACTTACCAACTCAGCCAAGAGTGTTCACCTTCTCATAAATTCGAATTGGCAAGAGAGAGATGCCATGTGTCCTTGAAAAATCAAGCTAGTGTGGGTCCCACACCCTCCATATGTCTCCAAAACCACTTGCCACCTAGAATTTCTCTTGAATTTATTTATTAACCCTATTTATTAAATACTTGAACCCTTCTAATGTCTAAAAATCATTTATTAGCTTCCTTATTACCATTCCACATGTGCCCATCCAACCTAGGAAACTAGTAGGATTGATGGGATTCTCTTACTATGCAATTATTTGAATGGGGACATTACAATATCCATGCATATACATTAGTAATATGAGACAAGTTGGTGCTTAATGGTTAAGCATAGAGATCTGTAGGCCAAATAAACATCATATATGCTATGTAAATTGTCAATAATTAGCTAATCCATGCATATGTAGGTGAAGAGAGAAAGGCCTTTGGTCACTTACCAAGAAAATATGAGACAAACAACAACAACTTGCTTGTTGAGCGATGATTGTTGAATGTCATCGCTATCGACGAAGAAGATGCAACCCCTGCATACATTGGATATGAAGTGAAAAAGAAATAGAAGATAGACCACTGCTATCCCCAGTCTGAAAGCAGAATTATTGGGTTCCCTACAGTCAAATACCAAATACGTAATGCCTCTTAACTCCACACAAACATCAAATAAAATCCTTAAACGAACTGCCTAAGCAATTCATGACCTCACTATTAGTAAATACAATACCATCTAGTGAAGCATCCTAAATTTCTCCACAAGATTTTTATTTTTATAAAATTAATGTCACCACATTTTGAGCCATTTCACCTTGTATTCCCAAAATCCCAGCCACCACCTCCAAAACCACCACCAAAATGCAAACCAGGGATCCAGTTGACTTCGTATTTCTCTAATCTCACAAACTTGATTTGTTTTTCAAACTATGAACACCAATAGTAATGAATGATCTCCACCTGCATCATACAGTTAGGAACACAGTAACACTTTGGCCCTTTGGTTAACAGAGATATAGAAATGATGGATAAAGGCCTCTTTCCTCAACTGATGACAACAACCTTTCCCTTCAAATCGTGAATGTGCCCTCCTAGATAAGGTCCTTACCTTTCTTCTCATCTCCACTAAATTCTACAACCGCCACAATGACTGCTAAAATAGTCACTTTGAAATGATGAGTGTGCCATTCCTAGCAGATGCCACTGTGCATATCTAGAGATATGCTCATGGATGGGCTTGGACCTTCTTTCCTCCTTGGCTCCCACGCACCTCCTAAAAATGACCTAATATCATCTATTAAAGACAAATAAACCCTAATTTAAATCCATAAAGTGTTATTAGTTCCCTGCCATCCCACGAAATAACTTGATTCATAATTCTTTTATTAATTTATGCAATTTTATGACATTAATCCTAACATACTAGAGCTTTGATATATATGTAGAGTGCAAGATTTTTAAGTTTTGGATACAAACCCTTGATCTCAAGGATTCCACTGAAACCTGCCATTCCCCTAATCTGAAGCCAACCATAGCTACAGTACATGAAGATGGTGCTGATCTAATGGCCAAGGTAGCTTCAGGCCATGTTCTCTCAAGATCTTCTCAAGAACAATGTTCTCTCAAGCTCTTCGCAAGAAATTGAGTAAACTATTATTGTCGTCTGTGAAATAGTTGGGGCGGAAATGTCAAAACCTGTTGAGGCTATTGGAGAATTATTGGATCTTGAAGTGAATTGATTTAGGAATGAGTTGTGAAGCAACCGCGAACTTGAGATGAAGGGTAAAATATCCTACATTATTTTCTTGTAGCTGCATTACTATTTTGATGACATGCCACGTGTTTTTGGCCACCACTGGAGTCTGCTAGCGCCTTGCGTTAGATTTTTTCCTGTGGTCAGTCGCATGGTTCTAATACCTTCTTTTCTCAGCCACATGGGGATCTCAGATGGGAGTGCTAGAGTAAGGTTATTTTTTATTTTGATTTAAAATTGCACCATCAAAAAGGCGTGGAAGGGGATAACTATAGGACATGGAAACCATATTTATTTATTTTTTTTAAATTTTTTTTTTATTTTTTATTTTAAAAGGGATGAGGGGAAAAGGGAAATATGAATACGAAGTGGTTAAGTTATTTTTTATTTTGTTTTAAATTTATGCCATGAAAAAGGCGCAGGAAGGGGTAACTATAAGATACGAAAAACATATTATTTTATTTATTTTCTATTTTTACTTTTAAAAGGGACGAGGGGAAAAGGGAAATGTGAATGGGAAGTAAAAAGGAAAGGGATAAAGGGTATTGAATTTAGGTAAAAAGGTGCAAAGGGGATTATTATTATTAGTAATTTTTTTATTTTTATTTTATTTATTTTTAATTTAAAAATGGCAAGAGAACATTCAAATGGGAGGGAGGATTATTTTTGTTATTAAAATAGGATACATTGGCGTTTTCGTAACCAGGGGTAGCAAGGGGGAACTTTTTAACTTTTTGAGCATAGGTGTTATGATGACACTGATGGGAAGCCATCAATGAAAATTTAATGGAGGACATATAATTTATAGATTTCACTATCAAGACCAAACGACTTTAACTTTCTAAAACTTTGATCGATTGGCGAGAGGGTCAAATAGACTCGGAATTTGGAAAATGAAATATGAGCACGATCGGTGAGATGAGATGAACTCAAGGATACCAAAATGGCACATGTCAATGAATAATGCAAAAAAATCCAAGCTACCAACTCGACTTGACCATGACATGATGACACATAATAAAAAAACTTGATGAATGTGCCAAAGAGGTCAAATAGCGACGCAAATGATGAAATTGACTATGTATGGGAAGAGTAGATTTCTCTAGAGATGACGGTATAGATGGAATGATCTTGTGGAAAAGTTCAATAGGTTCACCTTTGAAGTCATGTTCCGACACTTCAGAACATGTCGATGTTGAGCATCAAGACACTTCACAAAAAGCAAATATATAAAGAAATATTCTTTTATTATTATTATAACATATTATTACAATATTGGTACATATAATATATCTTGTCGTATTTCTTATCTCATGACTAAATTAGTCATTTATTTTAGTATTTTTTAGTTGCAATCACTTAAAATTCCTCAAATTTTGTCATATTTCACTTAAAAACACTATGGTGACCAATGTTTTTGATGGTTTAGTCATTTATTACACAAGGTGACCAACCTTTTTGGTCGCCTGGTCATTTATCACCCATTTTTCTACTAGTGACCTCCAGGCAATGAAGAGAACATGGCATATTATTTAATGCCGTGTACACAAATTAAAAGTAGGTTGGTACAATGACCCTATCAGGATGGAGAGTTCATGTACCAAATTGGAAACCTAGCTGTGATATGCCACTTTTTTGAAAAAGTGAAAAAACAAGGCTTATATTAATTACAAAGACTTTAAGCCTAAGTATATATATTTCCAATACAGTCATTTGGTAGTGGTAGCTCAAATACATCTCACAAAAATCAATGTGAGGATTGTAAATTGTAAATTGTAACTCTAATTGTTATTGTAAATTGTAACTGACATCATGAATTGTAATTAGTAATTTGTAAATCTAATTATCAATTTCTTAAATTGAAATTGTACAATTGTAAGTTGGTATTGTGAAATTGTAAAAGGTAGATTGTAACTTGTAAATTGTAACTGACATTGTGAATTGTAAATGGGATTGCAAGTTGTAATATGTACATGTCTAATTAGTAATTTCTTAAAGATTAATTGTACAATTGTAATTTGTAATTGTGAAATTTTGTAAAGAGTAATTGTAATTATAATTGTAAATTTTAACTGACATCGTGAATTGTAAATGACAAATGAACAAAAGACAAATTACATAAACATTAAACACGAACATAAGATAAAATTGTAACGTCTAAAAGTAAAATTGTAACTTGTAACTTCTAATTGTAAAATTGTAAATTGTACTCGACATAAACATGAGCATAAGATAAATACATGTTTTCACTCATCGACATAAACATAAGACATCATATATCCATGAAGATAAAATATGATACGAAATAGTCCCTCAAGTTCATAAAAAAGTACAAGTATATATGTGCACATAACAATAAAAGTAGTGCAACATGTACAAGTGTCATCAAATGTGTGGACCAAGCCCCTTATGGGTTGTGTGATCATCCCCACCACTAGTACCACCTGCGCCAAGTGGATGGCGCAAGGGTTCCATACGATATTAAAGGTTGTCTAAATATGTGAACTGCAAAAATTAAAATTTTAAACTCTATAAGTTAGTTAGATTCTAGTACTTGAAATTTATAAGATGAAAGATTTTTAAAAAATTAAGTGAATGGATCAACTTACTTAACTCAATTCCATGGTGATATTTAACAAATCCTCCTGTGTGGCATCTACAGGACGATGCTGAGTCAATGGGCCCTCACCAAGATGATGTTGAGTCAAGGAATCCCACTCCTCTATGAACATCATTGTATAATTGACTCCTTGATGTACATGAGCCTATGCATGATGACATCATGTATGTAATCAATAAAAGAATAATAAATGAGCATTGTAAATTAAACATCAACTTGAATTCTATGTTGCATTGAAACAGATAAATTACAATACCTCATCAACTTGTGGCATATGGTCGGAACCCGAGGGAGACTACGTCTCCTGCTCCTCTACAATTCCATTGCCTCCACCCTATACAATTTGAGCAAGGGACAAGACAAAAGTTACAATAAAAAATTGCAATTATACACATGTATGTAACTTACAAAGTTGGGATAGAGAAACTAGCATATGTACCACAAAGACATCAAAGGGGGAAATGGTTGGGTGCTCAACTGACGACAAAGTGACATTGAGCGATTCCATAAAGGCGGTCCTCTGCATGGAGAAAAAAATAACAAATCAATATTACTCAATTGATTCATTTAGATGTACATGTATTAAATATTATTATTTAATGACATATAATGAAAAAAAGTAAGTACATAAATATGAAAGCTCTGTCAATGACGGCTTTCATTTCTCATACAGTTTAAAGTATGAATCTCAGGCACTCAGAGCATACGATACTAGAGTTTCATGGTCAACCACCTGAAGAATCGACTCATCCTCCCATGGTAACTCGAGCACTTTAGGTCCAAGGTGTGGTCTGGGCCTCTCCTCATGCATGGAAACTGTAGCACTGCTCAATGCAGTGCACATGGTTCCTACCATAAAATCTTGTGACTCCACTCTGAGCTATGATGGCTCATCTATGTCCTTGGACTAGATAACACTCTAAATAGGAATGAGAACCGATCGAGGAAGGGGTGGTATAGTAGCAAGGTCTCTACAATCCCTAAGATGCTCATAACTATGTCCTCTCTTGATGCCATGGAAATATGACGACGTACTCATGTAATCATGACACATGTGTAACACAAACTCTGCATATACATGTTTAGAAAAGTACAGTGAGACATGATAACAAGATAAAGAATAGAGTGGAATAATTCACTCTATTGATGAAAGTAAACGCTACTTTATACATTAACATATGCTTAATTTAGATACTATAAAACATAATTCATAACCAACAGCTTCTACATGATCCAAACTAACCTACTATATCTACCTGTGAGGTGGTTATCAACAATCACACTTACAACAAAATTAGGATTTTAATAATTACACTAACATTCCCCCCCTTAGTTAAATCATAGTTTTAACATAGCAAGAGAGAAAAGCTAAAAATGCTTCAAACTTCTCACTTGTAAGCGACTAAGTGAATATATTTGAACATTGATCTTGAGTGGGGGGAATTTGAGATGAATGTTGTGTTGTTGAACATGTTCATGTATGAAATGGCACTGAACCTTGATATGCTTTGTGCGCTCATGAAAGACAGGATTGTGAACAAGTTAAAGAACACCTTGATTCTCACAAAACAAGACCATTGGTTTCTCCTGTGATACTCCTAGTTCTATAAGTATACGGAGTATCCATATAGCTTTGCAGACATCTCATCCTCTGCATGATATTCTAATTCAGTGGAAGATTAGAACAATAGATTCTACTTCTTCCTCCCCCATGAGTTGGGACTAGGCCCCAAAATAAACACAAATCTAGAGGTGGATTTCCTATCATCAATTGAACCCCCATGATCTGCATCTATGTATCCTGTTAAGCATAAAACATCATTCCTTTTGTATTCAAGGCCATATTCTAAAGTACCATCAATATACCTCAATACTCATTTTCATGCCTTCTAGTGACACTAATTTGGCTCTTGCATGAACTGTGAAAGATAGCTAACGACATAGATAATATATGGTCTTGTATATGAATCTATAAAGTGGTATTTAAATGCAGTGATGGATCGAAACAAGACAGTTGAAGTCTTATTTCCATGGGCGTTGCAATAGACTTACAATCGATCATCCAAAAAATTTCAAGCATAGTCTTAACATACTTCATTTGAGACATAAAAATATAATGTTCCTTTTTTCATACCTCCAAACCAAGACATTAATGTAGTAGGCCAAGATATGTCATGTCAAATGAACACTTGAGATCATTCTTTGTGACATTGATCATCTTCGTAGAGTTGTCTATGATGAAAAGATCATCAACATACACAAACGATAATTACAATCTCCACCCCCCCTTGCCTTTTGAGATAGAGGTTTAGATCATATGGACTTCTTTGAAATCCATGTTGTAAAACATGCTCATCGATTTTTATGTACCAAGATTGGGGAGCCTGCTTGAGACCATACAGGGACTTGATAAGTCTAGATACCTTTTTCTCTTGATCGAGTGTGAAAAAACCCTTTGGTTGGGTCTTGTAAACTTCCTCTTGTAGATTTCCATTCATAAAATCACTTTTTCACGTCCATTTGATGGAATTTCCAACCAAATTGTGTAGCAACAACAAAGACGTTCCTAATTTTTTTTATCTTTGTTGTAGGAGCAAAAGTCTCCTCATAATCAATTCCTTATTTGTGTGCATAGCTATTTGCTACAACTCTTTCCTTGTATTCAATGGAAATGTTGCCATATGAACTGTATTTAGTCTTAAACATCCACTTGCACCAAATAGGTTGCTTCCCTGTTGGAAGATCAATGAACTGCCATGTATTGTTCTTCATCAATGACCGATATTCTACATCCACGGAATCTTTCCAAGGCTTTGACTCTTGAGCTTCATGAACAGTAACAAAAAATTGGATGACATGAGGAAAACATGTGATAGTTTCTATGTCCACAATATCAAGAGTTTGAATAATTTCTTTTAAGGATTCATTGGTTGGATACAATTTTCATATGCCCCCTTTCTTTTCCAGTACGGAAGTTAAAACATTGAAGTCACCCCCCATTACCCACTTTTTATTCCCTACGATGGTATGAAGTCCCTAAAGATATTGAGTGATATAGGATTTGTCCTCTATCATTAATGAGCCATAGACATTTGTGACAAAGCCTATTTTAACTATACCAATTAGGTGGAATTTCACTGAGATGGTTTGAGTGGTGGAGAAGAAGTATTTCATCATTATAATTCGGGGTTTCGAAGAATGTATATTCCTCCTACTGTACCTTTGGAATCTCCAACAAGCACACTGAATCCTTCCAACGATAATCTGCAACTTTGTTTAGCATCTTAGCACTACATTTTGTTTCTAGGCACATAAGAATAGTATGCTTTTCAGCTTAGATTTTGTTTCACAGGGTTCTTTTCTTACCTTTTACTTTAAGACCTTGAATGTTCCATGAGATGAGCTTCATAGTTAACTAGAGGATAGGGGGGAGAAGAACTTCTTCGTCATCATGTCTATTACTTCTTCTTACCCACTTATTTTCATCTCAAAGAGTGTTGGAGTGTTCTTTTTGGTTGCTAGTTTTGAATCCCAATGTGGAAGCAACATGATCTTTCTTAACGTCATGATGTGCCTTGTTCTCGGATTGGTGGAGGGAATCCTTGTGAAGTTGGATCTGTGTTTGTGGGATTGAATGAGTGTCTTGTCTCTCACATGCATCCACAATTCCTTGCAAATATAGGTCCCCTAAATCCATGTCATCATTGTCTTCAAAGCCCATGATTTTGATTTACTTTGTAAGGGTTTCCTCTATTGTATGAGTTCCCCTTGAGGAGGGAAACCCATGTATTTTCCATTTCTCATTTCTTGATTTGTTTGGGATTTTCCAAGTTTGGATCAAGGATTCACTTTTGCGGTCTTTGGGAGGTCTCAATATCCTCCTTTGACTTGTCATTGGGAGGGTCCCTTACTTTTAGGGCTTGAAACCCTATTTTTCTACGTTTAATATTGTATAAATAACTTTAAATATTCCTTCTCTTTAGGTTTCTTGGGATGGGGAGCTTGTTAAGAGGGTAGCCTATCTGAGTAAGTGCCCATATTCATGACATTTGTGATAGTGAAACATGATATGCTCATAGTGCAATGACTGAGTCCATTCTAATTTATGTGAACTACAAAAATTTAAATTTTAAACTCTATAACTTAGTTAGATTTTAGTACTTCAAATTTATAAGATGAAAGATTTTTAAAAAATTAAGTGAATTGATCAACTTACTTAACTCAAATACATGGTGATATTTAACAAATCCTCTTGTGTGGCATCTACAGGACGATGCTGAGTCAATGGGCCCTCACCAAGATGATGTTGAGTCAAGGCATCCCACTCCTCTATGAGCATCATTGTAGAATTGACTCCCTGATGTACTTGAGTCTGTGCATGGTGACATCATGTATTTAATCAGTAAAAAAATAATAAATGAGCATTATAAATTAAACATCAACTTGAATTCTATGTTGCATTGAAACATATAAATTACAATACCTCATCGACTTGCGGCATATGGTCGAAACCTGAGGGAGACTACGTCTCCTGCTCCTCTACAATTTCATTGCCTCCACCCTATACAATTTGAGCAAGGGACAGGACAAAAGTTACAATAACAAAATTGCAATTATATACATGTATGTAACTTAGACAGTTGGGATAAGGAAACTAGCATATGTACCATAGAGACATCAAAGGGGGAAATGGTTGGGTGCTCAACTGATGACAAAGTGACATTGAGCGATTCCATAAAGGCGGTCCTCTGCATGGAGAAAAAACTAACAAATCAATATTACTCAATTGATTCATTTAGATGTACATGTATTAAAGATTATTATTTAATGACGTATAATGAAAAAAATTAAGTACATAAATATGCATGCTCTGTCAATGACAGCCTGCATCTCTCATATAGTTTAAAGTATGAATCTCAGGCACTCAGAGCATAGGATACTATAATTTCATGGTCAACCACCTGAAGAATCGACTCATCCTCCCATGGTAACTCGGGAACTTTAGGTCCAAGGTGTGTTCTGGACCTCTCCTCATGCATGGAAATTGTAGCATTGCTCAATGCAGTGCACATGGTTCCTACCATAAAATCTTGTGACTCCACTCTGAGCTATGATGGCTCATCTATGTCCTCGGACTAGATAACACTCTGAATAGGAATGAGAACCGGTCGAGGAAGGGGTGGTATAGTAGCAAGGTCTCTACAATCCCTAAGATGCTCATAAATACGTCCTCTCTTGATGCCATAGAAATATGGCGACGTACTCATGTAATCATGACACATGTGTAACACAAACTATGCATATACATGTTTAGAAAAGTACAGTGAGGTATGATAACAAGATAAAGAATAGAGTGGAAGAATTCACTCTATTGATGAAAGTAAACACTACTTTATACATTAACATCTACTTAATTTAGATACTATAAAACATAATTCATAACCAACCGCTTCTACGTGATCCAAACTAACCTACTATATCTACTTGTGAGGTTGTTATCAACAATTGCACTCACAACAAAACTAGGATTTTAATAATTATACTAGCATTCCCACCCTTAGTTAAATCACAATTTTAACATAGCAAGAGAGAAAAGCTCAAAATGCTTCAAACTTCTCACTTGTAAGCAACTAAGTGAATATATTTTCACATTGATCTTGAGTGGGGGGGAATTTGAGATGAATGTTGTGTTGTCGAACATGTTCACGTATGAAATGGCATTGAACCTTGATATGCTTTGTGCACTCTTGAAAGATGGGACTGTGAACAAGTTGAAGAACACCTTGATTGTCGCAAAACAAGACCATTGGTTTCTCCTGTGATACTCCTAGTTCTGTAAGTATATGGAGTATCCATATAGCTTTGCAGACATCTCATCCTCTGCACGATATTCTACTTCAGTGGAATATCAGAACAAAATATTCTACTTCTTTCTCCCCCATGAGCTGGGACTAGGCCCCAAAATACACACAAATCTAGAGGTGGATTTCCTGTCATCAATTGAACCCCCATGATCTGCATCTATGTATCCTATTAAGCAAAAAACATCATCCTTTTGTGTTCAAGGCCATATTCCAAAGTACCATCAATATACCTTAATACTCATTTTCCTGCCTTGTAGTGACACTGCTTTGGCTCTTGCATGAACCGTGAAAGATAACTGATGACATAGCTAATATATGGTCTTGTATATGATATACAAATAAGACTCTCGATCAAGTCAATATAGAAAGTGGCATTT
Organism: Larix kaempferi; assembly: GCA_027924585.1. Lineage (NCBI taxonomy): Eukaryota > Viridiplantae > Streptophyta > Pinopsida > Pinales > Pinaceae > Larix > Larix kaempferi. The sequence continues at coordinate 6,223,322 of BSBM01000391.1, forward strand.
ACATGCGGTGATGGATTGAAACAAGACAGTTGAAGCCTTGTTTCCATGGGCATTGCAATAGACTTAAAATCCATCATCCAAAAAATTTCAGGCATAGTCTTAACATACTTCATTTGAGACATAAAAATATAATGTTCCTTTTTTCATACCTCAAAACCAATACATAATGTAGTAGGCCAAGATATGTCATGTCAAATGAACACTTGAGATCATTCTTTGTGACATTGATCATCTTCATAGAGTTGTCTATGATGACAATATCATCAACATACACAAATGATAATTACAATCCCCCCCCCTTGCCTTTTGATATAGAGTTTTAGATCATATGGACTTCTTTGAAATCCATGTTGTAAAACATGCTCATCAATTTTTATGTACCAAGATCGGGGAGCCTGCTTGAGACCATACAGGTACTTGATAAGTCTAGATACCTTTTTCTCTTTATCGAGTGGGACAAAACCCTTTGGTTGTGTCATGTAAACTTCCTCTTGCAAATTTCCATTCATAAAATCACTTTTCACGTCCATTTGATGGAATTTCCAACCAAATTGTGTAGCAACAACAAAGACCATCCTAATTGTTTTATCTTTGTTGTAGCAGCAAAAGTCTCCTCATAATCAATTCCTTATTTTTGTGCATAGCCATTTGCTACAACTCTTTCCTTGTATTCAATGGAAATGCTGCCATATGAACTGTATTTAGTCTTAAACATCCACTTGCACCCAATAGGTTGCTTCCTTGTTGGAAGATCAATGAGCTACCATGTATTGTTCTTCATCAATGACCGATATTCTACATCCATGGAATCTTTCCAAGGCTTTGACTCTTGAGCTTCATGAACTGTACCAAACAATTGGATGACATGAGGAAAACATGTGATAGTTTCTATGTCCACAATATCAAGAGTTTGAATAATTTCTTTTAAGGATTCATTGGTTGGATACAATTTTCAGGTGCCCCCTTTCGTTTCCAATAGGGAAGTTAAAATATTGAAGTCACCCCCCATTACCCATTTTTTATTCCCTATGATGGTATGAAGTCCATAAAGATATTGAGTGATATAGGATTTGTCCTCCATCATTAATGAGCCATAGACATTTGTGACAAAGCCTATTTTAACTATACCAATTAGGTGGAATTTCACTGAGATGGTATGAGTGGTGGAGAAGAAGTATTCCATCATTATAACTCGAGGGTTTCAAAGAATGTATATTCCTCCTACTGTACATTTGGCATCTCCAACAAGCACACCGAATCCTTCCAACGATAATCTACAACTTTGTTTAGCATCTTAGCACTACATTTTGTTTCTAGGCACATAAGAATAGTATGCTTTTTCAGCTTTGATTTTGTTTCACAAGGTTCTTTTCTTACCTTTTCCTTTAAGACCTTGAATGTTCCATGAGATGAGCTTCATAGTTAACTAGAGGATAGGGGGGAGAATAACTTCTTCATCATCAAGTCTATTATTTCTTCTTCCCCACTTATTTTCATCTCAAAGAGTGTTGGAGTGTTCTTTTTGGTTGCTAGTTTTGAATCCCAATGTGGAAACAACATGATCTTTCTTAACTTCACGATGTGCCTTGTTCTCAAATTGGTGTAGGGAATCCTTGTGAAGTTGGATTTGTTTTTGTGGGATTGATTGAGTGTCTTGTCTCTCACATGCATCCACAATTCCTTGCAAATATAGGTCCCCCAAATCCATGTCATCGTCTTCAGAGCCCATGATTTTGATTTACTTTGTAAGGGTTTCCTCTATTGTATGAGTTCCACTTGAGGAGGGAAACCCATGTATTTTCCATTTCTTGATTTGTTTAGGATTTTCCAATTTTGGATCAAGGATTCTATTTTACGGTGTTTGGGGCGTCTCAATATCTTCCTTTGACTTGTCATTGGGAGGGTCCCTTACTTTTAGGGCCTGAAACCCTATTTTTCTACATTGTATATTGTATAAATAACTTTGAATGTTGCTTCTCTTTAGGTTTCTTGGGCTGGGGAGCTTGTTAAGAGGGTAGCCTAATTGAGTAAGTGCCCATATTCATGACATTTGTGGTAGTGAAACATGATATGCTCATAGTCCAACGACTGAGTCCATTCTAATTCATGTTATATATATATATATATATATATATTAAACACACAAAAATAAGTATGGAGTTTTCTAGCCCACAGTGCAGAGACTAGAGGGTAAATGAGTGTACTGTTAAGAAACTCCTTGCATAAGGTCATTTGTTTCATCTCTTCAAACTCTGTGGGTAGGAGCCTTACCCAAAAAATATAAAGTTTTCTAAAATTATCGTATAACAACTTTGACATGGTATTGTTTATTGTTGTTGATTTTTGTTTTAATCTATTTTTAATAATATTTAGATGTAATTTTTATATATAATTTAATACTTATTTACTTTTATATTCACGCCTAAGGCGTTAGTTCTCCAAGGGACAGTTTGAAAAACACTGTTCACTTTCGTCATCCCTCCCGCGAATCGTGTTATGCCACATGCCGTCGTGACATCATCCTCCATGTACACTGTCACCAAGCTAATCCTGTAACGCCACGTGTCGTTGTCCTCACTGTGCACGGTCCAGTGGTTACTACTTCTTGTTCTCTCAATTGGCAGGTGGCGTGATCACGTACCTATTTCGATTCCTTGGACCGACACTTACATGCTCCATTTAATTCTCTGCAGATGGATGACCCTTACCTGCTCCATTTAATTCTCTACAGAGGAGGAATGGCGGTGATCGTTTCTTCATTTGCATTCAAGGTTGGCTAGTGACCTGATTCTACCTATGTCATTTGCCTCCTATACCCAGTTGTTTTTGTTCAACAAACAACTGATTGACTATACAGTAGTGAATCTGCCCCCAGTTTGTATATCAATCACAAACTTTCAGAGATGATCTGAACTGCACACTCTACCTGAATGCATTCGACGAGCAACCCGGTTGTTTCCCAATTGCGGGCATAGATTTTATACGAAGTGTAACCCACATTCAGCAGCCTCACTCTTTCTTCTCCTATATCCAATGTTTGACGCAAAGGAGGAGAATGATTTGACCCCATTATCAGTAACCTCAACAGTTCATTTCTTCTTCTGTAATACCCCAGGGAAGACGCAAAGGAGGAGAACTCGTAGGAGCTGGTATATGTCCTCTCTGTGTAGAAAATTTAGCAGTGATTTGTCTCCATATCCATCTGTCATAAGCAGCTAGCAAGAAACAAATTACGATAAAAAACCCAAGAAGACAAATTTTAATGTCCATTATGATGATTATGTCTGTTATGTCAATGGGTGGAACAAACGAATCTGCTGAGCTCATGGCCAAATCCTCAGTGTCTTCCATAATAAATTCAGAGAGAAATTATCTGTCAAATGGCACTGTTTTGGGAGAAGGCACAAACCTCTAACCCTACCCCATAGTGCTACTTGAAATACGGACAAGTTCACATGTTACATGGTATTCGAGTCTTTAATATCTCCCACCAGGTAGCACCTCCAATGCCTCTATGAATCAAGGAATGATTTTAACATTATGAATTTCGACGAAAAGTATAGTCCGGGCCGCTCCTTGCTTTAGGGCGATGTGATTCTCAACTCTTTCATTTTGTATCCTCACTTAGGTCAGGTTAGGCTAGTGCCCAAATCGAACTGAGGAATATGAACGCATTTATAGGGAGAAGTATCCCTTCAACAAACAATTGCATGAAAAAAACTCGGAACAAGAAAGAAAATTGAAAGTCAATATTGGTCTCCTTGGACAAATTAAGAAGGTATGGCCTTTACCTTAATCCTGTAGTTGTAGCTGAAGGGTACTGGATTTAACTAGTTTTGATCTAAGATGTGAAATGGTAGAAATAATGTAGTGACTCTTTTTATCTGCAAATCATTTACAGATTTGGTTTCCATTTGTCTCATAGTTTCCAAGGCCTCATTCCTATAGGATTCTTTCAGGACACGTTAGATAAAATGTGTTGCAGCTAATTGAATTTGTAGATAAAAAAAATTGTTTGCAAGATTTAAAGTTCTGTACTCAAATGAGTACCGAAAAACATTGGCATTTTCCCTTTATTATTTCAGTTTCAAGTTCATTTGGGTCTAGCTATAACTTTCCCCTTTTCCAATACATTAAATTTTATAACATGCACTTATCTTCAACTGTCAACAGTTTTTGTTCTTCATACTTCTAGACTATCCATGTAAATTTTCTTTCACATGTAAGCTACTTGTTCCTATATTTTTTTATATATTCTAAGACAATTACAAAAATGTTCTAAAATGTGCTCCAAATTGTCTCCAATGCATGAACTTTACACTTCACTTTTGGTGTAAGAAGTGTTAAATTTTGAGCATTAATTCACAATACTCTAGGATCTTTACTGAGAGAATAACATATACAGTATATCAATGCATAACAATCACAATAAGCATGACAAGCATCACAAGAATCAAAAGCATGAGAGACAAGAGACACAGAATTTCCGTGGGGAAAACCCTAAGGTGAAAAACCCCACAACTTCCTCAGAGATAGAGAGAGCAATGGATCAACCAAAGTACAACCAAAATACACTGAGATAGTCTCCTAGTAGCAGATGATCCTCCTCCTCACTAGTGCGCCACTTTCTAAGTGAGAGGAGTGTGACTTTCTAAATGATCCAAATAGAGATCTCCTGATCTCTATTTATACTTAAGCTATTTGCCCAGTGACCTTATGGGGTCGACTTGTCTATCTAGATACATCCACAATATAATATATATTTTAGGGCCGACCCCACACATGGTGGTCTAATAACCCATCGGAAAGTACACACACTTGCGACACTTGTCAATCCACATGATGACACTTCCTTATAGAGGAATAACACATCTCTTATAAGGGTACAATAAATATATATATAAAATACATAGATGAAATACATTTCGAAGTTACATATACATCAACACTCCCTCTTAACTAGGAAGGTATTTCTCGACACAGTTCTGCTAGACAAGTCTTCTTCTCGGGATAATCGTCATTGATGGATCGTCATCATCATCGTCACTGCTGCTGCTATCTCAACCAATCTCTGACTCTACTCATCATAGGAAGTTCTACAGAGCCAGTCCTATTTCATACTGGATGTAGGCCCACCACCTGCAGGTCTTCATCATCTGTGCGAATGGTCTGATAGAGGTGGCTTCTTAGGACTAATTTTATGTGCAGATGCAATACTGAAAAGAGTATCCCAGGAACATTTATGTGCCTACGCACGACCGACAAGATCTCCCAGGACTGATTACATAAATCTCCTCCACAATACCTTTAAAGAGCATCCCAGGAACATTTATGTGCCACAGCACGACCGACAAGATCTCTAAAGAGCATCCCAGGACTTATTACGAGCACACAGCTCAACCTCTCGGATCTCTAGGACTGATTACATGTGGATAGACAAAACCTTTAAAGAGCATCCCAGGAACATTTATGTGCCACAGCACGACCGGCAAGATCTCTAAAGAGCATCCCAGGACTAATTACAAGCACACAGCTCAACTTCTCGGATCTCCAGGACTAATTACATGTCTCTGTAGTAATACCTCATCCCAGGACTGATTACGAGCACACAGCTCAACCTATCGGATATCTGAGGACCGATTACATACTACATAGCAATACTGGAAAGAGTACCCCAGGAACATTTATGTGCCGCAGCACGACCGGCAAGATCTCCCAGGACTGATTACATGCTATTTGCACAACCTGCCACATATCATCTCTGACCTCCAAGTATCAACCTGATACTCATGATCCAACGGATCATCATCGCACGAGGCATCATCCTGATGCCCATGATCATACTGATCATCATCACTTGTACCATCCTGGTACATATCATCTGGAGCAACATCCTGAAGCTCATCATCATGATCAACCTGATCATACAATGCATCCACCTGATGCACACCAAGTATCTACCTGATACATATCATCATACATGATCCATATGATCATACAGTGTATCCACCTGATACAAATACAAATACATGATACATATCCACATACATGATCTACCTGATCATACAATGTATCCACCTGATACATATACAGATACATGGTCCAAGCATCCAACATGATGCATATACAAAATACATACAAATGATCCAACTGATCATTTCCAGCATCCAACATGATGCGATATACATATAAATGATCCAACTGATCATATCCAGCATCCAACATGATGCATACATACATATACATATAAATGATCCAACTGATCATATCCAGCATCCAACATGATGCGTACATACATATATAAATGATCCAACTGATCATAGAAAGCAGAAACCAGAACATCATCCTGATGCTCATCATCCAGTGCTTACATCCACAGCCATGTGAAGGATCCTCCTTCCAACATGCTTGGAATGGCTTCTGCAAATGTGTCCATCACTTCTTCCTCGAAGTGTCATCAATCTGAAGAACACCAAGCCTCTCCCTGATGTACTCAAACTTCACCCTGGCTAGTGGCTTCGTCAGCACATCTGCAATCTGCTCGTCCGTTGCAATGTACAGGAGCTTCACAGCTCTTCTCTGCACCATATCCCTGATATAGTGATATTTGATCTCTATGTGTTTCGACCTGTCATGAAACACTGGGTTCTCGGATAGCTTCACACACTCTAGTTATCACAAAAGATACCAGTAGCATCCAACGGGAGATCAAATAACTCAGACAGTAGCTTCCGAAGCCATACTGCCTCACAACTAGCTGAACAGGCTGCAACATACTTTGCCTCAGTTGTACTCAATGCTACGCAGGATTGCTTCTTGCTAAACCAATAGATCACACCTTATCCCATACTGAAGCAGCACCCAGATGTGCTCTTCCTATCTGCAGTACTGCCAGCCCAATCTGAATCAACATAACCCTGCAGGTTAAACTTTTGATTCGCTTCATACTTGAGCCCATAATCCATTGTACCCTTCAGGTACCTAAGAACATGCTTTACAGCAACCAGGTGAACACCCCTCGGATCAGTCAGGAACTGGCTCAATGTGTTCATAGTAAAGCAAATATCTGGTCTCGTGTTTGTTAGGTACATCAAGGACACAATCATCTAACGATACATAGAGACATCAACTGGCTCAGATGAAGCATCACATAGAAGCTTCAGGTTCGATGCCATAGGTGTGGCCATGGCCTTGCAATCCATCATCCCGAATCTCTTCAAGATATCTACTATGTACTTCCCTTGACCAAGGAAGATCCCACCTGCACTCTGCCACACCTCCATACCTAGGAAATAATGCATCATTCCCAAATCTTTCATATCGAACTCAGTAGCAAGCTTCCTCTTAGTATCTGCAATCAATCTGTCATCTCCTATTACAAATAAGTCATCCACATACAGGAGTAGAATCACAGGATTCCCTTCTTCAAACTTGTAGTAAAGGTTGGAATCCGCTTTACTCTTGGTAAAGCCCAAACTAGATAGGAAACTCTCCATCCTGCCATACCAAGTTATGGGAGCTTGTTTCAAGCCATACAAGGCTTTCTTCAATCTACACACATATGACTCCCTTCCAGGTCTTGGGACTGCATCCCAAACATCTTCTTCATGATCGACGGATCATGGCATTCCAATTCTTCATCCCAGATCCTGGGAACTTCAATATCTTCAATAGATATCTTTGTTGCTGGAACAAATGTTGTAGTCCTTCTTTTGTAGGTGAAGATATACGGTCTTTCCTAGAAAACAAGTTAAATTGCATGATTAGAAACATCTCATAATTTTCAGAACAAATTCTTTACACATAAAGAAATATGTCATGCAGTCATGCAGTTATCTTAGCCAATGCTTCAATACAACATTTATCCATGTTCCACAACTTTCTAAATGCCTTCCAGTCTCTACCAAAACATTTTTAAGAGTTTGCACTACGCCCAACATGTTAGCAAAGAGGTTTCATTCTAGATAAGTAGCACTGGAATGTTTTACAGTGCCATAGGCCACTTACCCATCACATGCATATTAGTAGTATCCTGTTCATTAATGCAATCATTCTAATATGCACAATACATCTCCTAAGCATAATATTATTTAAACAAAAATAGGCAAGAAATGATAATTTAAATACTTATCTTTGTTTGTTTGTTGGGTGGACTCCCTCTGAGTCTTTGCTTCCTGGCAGGAGCTGCTGAAGTAGCTTCTTCTACACCTTTTTGTTGTGGAATGTAGGAAGATGGTCAACTCCCTCTGAAAATATGCATCCTTGCAGGAGCTGCTGGAGTGTGCTCCCTTTTGATCTTTGCTTCCTGGATTGCCTGTCCTTGAACTTATATTCATCCTTGTTGACATCAATCTTCTTGAACCCTGGAAAGTATAATATGTAAGCCTTCGAGCTTTCACTGTAACCCATAAAGATACCCTTCTTTCCTGAAGGATCTAGTTTAGTCATCTTTTCCTTTGGGACATGAGTGTATACTGGACAACCAAATATTCTGAGATGGCTGACTTCAGGTTTCTTACCAGAAAGGACCTCTTCTGGTATCTTGATGTCCAATATCTTGTGGGGTGTTATGTTCTGCACATATACAGCTGTTCTAGCTGCTTCTGCCCATAGATGCATAGGTAGATCCTGGTCATGCAACATTTCCATTGTTGCTTCCATGATTGTTCTATTCTTCCTTTCTGCAACTCCATTTTGTTGAGGATTATAAGGAGCAGTCAACTCCCTCTTAATCCCTGAATCACTGCAAATCTTCTTAAAGTCACCTGAGGTGAATTCTCCACCATTGTTGGATCTGAATGTTTTGATCTTCTTGTCAATTTGATTCTCCATCAAGGTTTTGAACTCCTTGAACTTATCAAGCACCTCATCTTTATTCTTCAAGAAGTATACCCAAGTCTTCCTAGAGAAGTCATCAATAAATGAGACATAATAAACATACCCACTCAAAGAACTGGATGACATAGGACCACATACATCTAAGTGGATGATTTCCAGGATATATTTTGCCTTGCTTTCACTGCTTGGGAAAGACTTCTTAATGTTCTTACCTTTTTCACATCCTTTGCAAACACCTTCATGTTTGGTCTTGATTTCAGGAAAACCCTCTACAACCTTGCTTGCAATTGGAAGTGCCCTATAATGCATATGAGCAAGTCTTCTATGCCAAAGTTCACTTGGCTCCATGGATTCATGTATCATGGCATGTTCAGGTTGTCCTTTTAATTTATACAAACCTCCCTCTTGCTCTCCAATCACTACTGCATCATCTATGGTCTTTCCCTTTGGCCACATTAGGACTTGGCCATCCACAAATGCAACCCTCATACCTTTTGCATCCAATGCAGAGATGGAGAGTAAGTTCTTCTTGAGCCCAGGTACATAAAGGACTTCTTTCATCTTCAAAGATTTTCCAGAATCTAGGTTGTAGGAGGCTTCACCACTTCCTTTGATTGGGTATTGATAATCATCCCCAAGTTTCACCTTATGAGGTGATTCATGTTCAGATAGGTTTACAAAAGATTCCTTAAACTAAGTCATGTGTTTGGAAGCCCCATTGTCAATCAACCAATCATTACAACCATGGGAGATAGTACTTATGAGAGCAGAAATTAGAACATACTCTTCTTCACTTGATGACTCATCATCACTTTCTTCCCTAGCCTTCTTCTTTGGAGGTTCATCATCTTCGGCAGCATGAGCATGGTACCTTCCTGTGTTACCCTTCTTCTTCTTGCTGGAGTTGTTGTGGTTGTCCCTTTTGTTCTTGGGACATTCTGAAGCAAAGTGACCCTTCTCATTACAAGTGAAACACCTTAGATCTTTCTTGTCTTTGTGAAAATGATGAGAAAATTTCTTCTTGTGATGGAATGGCTCCCTCTTGAACTTTCCCTTCTTAGTGTGAGCTGTGAGAGCTTGATCTTCATTTCCCATCTTCTCTTCTCTTGCCACAAGCCTTACTTCTTCTTGAGAACATTCCTCCCATAATCTGCTGAAGGAGATTAACTTCTTTCTCGCACAGATCCCCTGGATAAAAGAGTCCCATGACCTAGGTAGGCCATTCAAAGTAGTCATAACAATTTTACCATTCTCCACCATTTCATCTACAGCTTCAAGTTCTTCCTTGATCTGGGAGACCTTGGAGAAATAGGATTGAATGGTTTCTCCATTCAACATCTTGACCCCTTTCAATTGATTCCGCAGGGTCATCTTCCGATTTATGTTCTTTCCTTCAAATAGCTTGGTCAAGGAGTCAAACATAGCCTTGGGTGTCTTTAGAGAAGACACATGGGGTATGAGATGGTCTTTGATAGAATCAGCAATTATTCTCTTTGCCTTGACCAAGTTCTTCTTATGCAAAACATTAACCTCTTGATCCTCTGGGATAGGGATGTCTTCTTTTATATATGAGTCTAACTCATTCTCTTCCAGGATTAACCCAATCCTATACTTCCAAGCTCGGAAGTTATCAGCCCCTTCAAGCTTATCCTCAAGCCTGGTGTGGTGATACATCTTAAAGAGTACTTCAAATGGAAATAGACAAGATTTAGGTCTTACCACTTGAAATGCTGAAAACTGGATCTGGTCTCGGATTAGGGTTTGTCGGAAAAACCCTAAAATTTCAAAATGTGAATTTAAAATTTCTGAAAGGATAGAAAGATGCACCTTGATGAGCTGATCAGCCTGGTGTATTCAGAATTTGAGATCAGCAAAGCTTTACCCTTCAGATTTGCCTTTTTGTCCTCCCAGGTTCACTCGGGAGAGCCTTGAATTAGGGTTTGAGTTTCCCAGTGATCTACCAAGCCAAAAATCTTGATCCAAATCTCTAAACTTCGATGTTTGCAAGGAGCTTCCGTCTATGGCTTCAGATTTCAGAAATTCCTATTTTTGTAGAAACCCTAATTTTTAGGGCCAAATCTGAAAATGCTCAGAATTGAATTCTGATTGGATAGATAGATTCTCCTTGATGAGTAGAGTCAATCTACTATAGTGCTTTTCCAAAAACTGTGGAGAGAAACCCAACAAACAAGAAACTCAAGTTTCCATCACTGCAAAATGTCTTCTTCTCAGGTTAGCTCTGATACCATGTTAAATTTTGAGCATTAATTCACAATACTCTAGGATCTTTAATGAGAGAATAAAATATACAGTATATCAATGCATAATAATCACAATAAGCATGACAAGCATCACAAGAATCAAAAGCATGAGAGACAAGAGACATAGAGTTTCCGTGGGGAAAACCCTAAGGTGAAAAACCCCACAACTTCCTTAGAGATAGAGAGAGCAATGGCTCAACCAAAGTACAACCAAAATACACTGAGATAGTCTCCTAGTAGCAGATGATCCTCCTCCTCACTAATGTGCCACTTTCTAAGTGAGAGAAGTGTGACTTTCTAAATGATCCAAATAGAGATCTCGTGATCTCTATTTATACTTAACCTGTTTGCCCAGTGACCTTATGGGGCCGACTTGTCTATCTAGATACATCCACAATATAATATATATTTTAGGGCCGACCCCACACATGGTGGTCTAATAACCCATCGGCAAGTACACACACTTGCGACACTTGTCAATCCACATGACGACACTTTCTTATAGAGGAATAACACATCTCTTATAAGGGTACAATAAATATATATATAAAATACACAGATGAAATACATTCCGAAGTTACATATACATCAACAAGAAGTTCAACGTTTTGTAACTGAGTTTTTTAGAGTAAAAAGTTCTATCATCCCATTATAGATTCACTCTTATGACCAAGTCCAAATATTTTTCTTCAGAATGGCCAAAATCTCCTCGTGCTGAATGGGAATTTTGATCCATATTTCTCTTTTGGTCTTTGTTTCCATCACAACCTCAAACTTTAATATCTCTTACGAGCAAAGATTTTTGTGAGTATACAAACATAGATCAAGTTTTTTGTTTGCAATTTGTTTTTGTTCCCCTATCAAACTTGTCTCTTTGGCCAAAGAACATCTTAGACAAAGAAAGACCCATATTTTTGTCTACCAATGTGCACTCTTGAATTACATCAGACAAACATGTGTTTGGTTCTGTTGTTGCATCTATGTTGTTGGAGATCCTTGGCTCTAACTAATATTAACTTTTTGTGACGTTGAAATCCAACCCCAGCTTTCTGTGCTTCATAAGATTTGTTTTTTAGTTTTTTAATATGCTTTTGAGCGTACTTGAATTTGTTACCAGTGTTTGCATTTCTCATTTATCAACTTCTACGGCTTTATGTAGTTTCCTTAACATGCATTCATTTTTAATGGAGTATTTGCCATTGCCTTGAAGTTTCCTTGACCCTATTTAATGTATTTAATGTTTTTTGGGGATGTATTTTATTTGACTTTATTTAATGCTTTTTTGGATGTATTTGTTAAAATTCATAACCTTAGGTGACTATTGTCTTTATGTTCTTAACTAAACAACATTGTTATTTAATTGTAGAAATTAAAATTTTCATATAGCAACGATCATACATATAGATGGAAGATGGAAAGTAAATAGCTAGAGCATAAACACAATACACTATTAATTTCTCTTTCAAAGCAATTTTTCATTAACAAATCCAAACTTAAAAAAACCATACAAAGCTGTCAAACTAACCGCTGGAGGCTGTATGACCCCAAAAAAAACATATTTGCATAGCTATTGAGAAAATTTGCTTGTTGGAAAACAAGAAAACTTGCTTGTTGGTTTGCTGCATGTTGTATGGCCCTTTTTGTACGACTGTATTGACTGTTCTATATGCTTGTATTGTCTGTTCTATATGCTTGTATTGTCTGTATAGAATCAAGACAATCTTGCACCTTGACAGCGACTTGACAAGGAAATTACTAACCTACGAAGAGATAAAATCAAGAGGATCTTGCACCTTGACAGTTACTTGAAAAGGAAATTAGTAACCTACGAAGAGAGATGAAACATTGATTGCTCAATTGAATGCTTTGAATAATGCTGAGGATGATGCATGAATTTTGGAAATTATTGGCTCAGCTGTATTTTCTCTTCCTTATTGGTGAATTGCAAGACTTACAGACTAGTAATACATCAGGCCTAATTCAAATTTCTTATTACAATTACTTCAATTGCTCTGCTGACCTGGAATTCGATTGTGTGAAGGCATTTTTTACCAATTTAGGGATAAATTTACAAATGAGCATAGTTTTTTTTCCTTGAAGGATCTCTTGCAATTCACAAAGCCAGCTTCTAGGTATTATATGATGCGCTTACCTATTTGTGCTGTAATTGTTTTTTTTAAACTTCTATGCTATGTGCATGAGTCTTTACTACTATTGTATTTTCCAAATTTTGTAGGGTTATCCACCTATTGGTTCACAACTGGACCTTGTTGAGCAAAAACATCAATGTACGCATGATTTTTCCCTAGAAGATGAGCTTGATCAAGAAGTTGGGCTTGGTATATTTCCTTAGAATTCCTTCATTAACAGGGTGTCTTATTTCACTTGTTCCATCTTTTGTGTGAATTTTATGCCTTTGTGTTTTCACTATGCAATATTAAAGTTCCAATTTTACATCTTTGGGATGTGTAACAGTCCTACTGTTCACCTGTAGCTGGGTTTTGTCTGATTACAGTATTTTTTAGAAATATCCCTTCTATTGTTTTATATCTCTATGCTTGATGTACATTCCTCACTGCAAATCCATTTAGGTTGTTCTTTGTGAAGTTCATCATCAGATACATAAGAAGAAACCCAAGACATCTGCTCTCTTACAGTGAGTTGGCTTTACCATCTGCCCCTTGCTTTTATATATAAATATATGCTTTGAGTTCGGTAGCTTATAAATTTTGTGGATTAACTACCAAAGGGAAGCGGCCCCACTCTTATGCTTATGTATCGGTCTCCGTATTGTTTCTTACCAGCAAAGAATCAGAGATGAGCGCCCTCTCGTGTGAATCCTGCCCTTGTGATTTATTATATGGGTTGTTTCGCATCACTGTATTGTTAAAAGAACGTTGTTGGTAAAGAATGGAGTGGCCTCTCGTGAGGGTTTCCTCCACGTTATGATATCCCAATTATATATATATGTGTGTCTACAGCCGTGAGGAGCCTCACGGTGGTGTACCGTCCTCATGTTGTCCACCCTGCATATATATTGTTTCTCGTTGGTCGTTGAGTGCGGGAGGGGCACCAACCGCATTACCTTTCCTTACTCTTTAATAACTCAATTCTTGTTGCATTACCTTTTGTTATCCTTTCTATTGCATATTATATATAATATGCAAATTGACTTCAACACCTTGTTACTATAATAAAGCGAATAAGGGTAAAATGGTTTTATATGTTTGACTAAATTTATAATAATAAAAAAAACAAAGAATTTGAAAGTAAAAATAGTATGATTTATAAATGGTGAAAATCCAATATGTTTTACTAACTTTATGTTACCACCCTAAGACCTAAAAAACAAATATTTTTCATAAAAAACAAATATTTATTACATAAACTACTAGTCAAGAAGTTTTTTTTTTTTTCACATAAAATATATCTTACTATTAATACCGCGAAATAGTAAATAGGATCAATACATCAGGTCATCATACCATAAAGGCATGTGAAATAACACATATAGGCACATGAGCCCCAAATAACATCACATCATCCAGGATCCATACCAAATCCCAATCAAGAACCGGAAAAGATGCCACCATATTGCATCATAATCCCACCAACTGCATGACCAAAAGCTAACATACCTCAAGTGGCAAAGTATCAAAATGCCAAGACATAAATACATGATATATAAGTCCAATATATGGTCCAAAATAGCCAGAGGCCTGGACACAAGTATCAAATATCAAAAATAGAGCCGCATAAACCAACCAGATCAAAAATCCAACAAGAAGTTGGAGATAGAACCTATGAACCTGCACAAATATATAGCCACATATAAACATGTGAGAAAATATATCAAAATAGTCCTACAAGTCCAAACCATAAGAGTCAGCTCCAAAGCAGGTCAATCGAGCCACGAGAGAAAAGGAGGTCCTCATGCCATTCCTCCCACAAAATAATGCCAGACGGTGAATCCAAAGCCCTCTTGGAAAGGATGTCTGCCTCCATATTTATCTCGCGGAAAACATGGGCAAAGTGAATATGCTGAAAGTCACTAATGTATTTCCTGATAGCAGCCAACCATTCTGTGAGGATCAACACATTAAGAGAGGAAGAACCCAAAGCCCATGCTATTATGGAAGAAGAATCACCCATAACAACAATTGAGGAAACCTGTAAGCACCGAGCAAAGTATAAAAGAAGCCAAAGAGCACATAATTCACTGCGCGTATTCGTTCCAGAACCCAAATTTAAATGGATCCGATAGAAATCAGAGTTGTTTAGATGAAGCACCACACCCGCCCCACAAACTCCTCCCCCCCCAGCCGCAGCCCCATCAAAAAACCCACAAGGATACATTAATACCGGGGGAGCAAAACGATAACCAGTATGCTTATCAAAAGAGACAGTCCTGCCTCTCGTAAGGACTGAGCCAGAATTTTTCTCCATAAATGAAGCAATGATACGACCGCTTAACCAATGCAGGCTTATAGCTGTACCATCAAAAACAAAGCAGTTGCGTGCCTTCCAAAGCTCCCACAACATATAACAAGGGAGTTCTAACCATCGCGCAGAACGTGAGTCCCTGAGCCACTGACCTAAACTGTCCTGCAATGAGGACGAGTGCCAAATAGCAGTTATGCCAATAGAATTGACAATAAGCATCCAAAGCTCCCTTATGATTGGACACGAAGAGAAGAGATGATCAACCATCTCCAAGTGTGAACAGCATAAAGGACACCAGCCAGGACCATAGAAGCCACGATGACAGAGGTTATCCCAGGTAAGAATCTTGTTGCCCATTGCCAACCAGATAAAACATCTAATCCTCGGAGGAAGTGCAAGCTTCCAGATCATAGAGTGCCACCAAACCGCCTTCAGTTTACAGTCTGCAAATAATGAATCATAAGCAAGTTTTGAAGTGACCAATCCACGAGCAACATCCCAAGACCAAACCAACCTGTCCGGGGAATCACAGAGGTGAATGTTTGCTTGACAGAGGTGCATAGTGAAGTCCGACCATTCCTTTCCCATAGCCCCATGAATGCCAAGTTGACGAGCAGTGATCCAACCCCCATTATTGAAAGCCCCAGCATGTGACAGGTGAAAGAGCCCCCAAGCTCGTAGATGTGCAAGAAGTTTGGGCGAGAAAGTATACGTGTGTGAAGCCCCCACAACAGGGTCCAATCCAAGTCTGATATCCCGGCCATTGCCAGGAATCCAAGCGAGCCACTTTGCCACAACAAAAAAGAACCCATGAGCCCGCGTCAAATATTTGAAGTACCATTTACAGAATGCCTGCCAAACCGAAACCAGGACGCAACCAAAGCCTTTTTGAGATACTTGGCCCGAATGATACAGCTCCACATAGAGTTATTAAATAATACACGCCACAGGCTCTTTGCATGGAGCGCCATCACAAACAATTCCATATTCTTTATATTCCAACCTCCTAGAATATATGGTTTTGCCATACTTTTCCAATTAATTAAATGAAATCTGTTCTTCTCTCCCCCACCAGACCATATAAAGCAGAAGAATTTTCCCCGAAGAATGCGAATAATAGAAGACAGAATTTTACATAGGGAGAACCAGTATACTCCCATGTTCTGGAGGACAGACTTTTCCAAAGTAATCCAGCCACCCAGTGAAAGATATCTCAAGCTCCAATGACTAATGCGCGAATCGAATCGTTTAACAAGCCATAGCCAATCATTGGTCCTATATTTTGCAGGTTTGAGGAAATAGCTGAGATACTTTGAGCCTTCAGATAACTCCTTAAATTCCAAAGGAAGAATACACTTGACACTATGTTCCACATTCACCTCCAGTGAGTGTTTCAGGAAATAGGATTTCACCATACTGATGACCATACCAATTACCAAACAGAAGAAGTCAAGAATTCTCTTATACTGTAACCATTCCGCCAGAATTCCAAGCCCAAATAGCATCACATCGTCCACAAACAACGAATGGGTAACTGATACACCAGCCGAGACTTTGATTCCCACAATAGAGCCCTCATTTTTTTCTTTCTGAATAGAGAGGCTCAGCCCATCAATGATCAACAGAAACAAAAGGGGAGAAAGAGGGCATCCCTGACGAAGTCCCCTGGACGCCTTGAAGAAATCAGTCAACTGACCATTAATAAGAATTGCATAGTTGACAGACGTAACACAGGCCATAATCCACTTCATAACCTTCCATAGGAGACCAATTTGTATAAGGATCAATTTGAGAAAAGTCCAATTGACACAGTCGTGTAGTTGAAGGATGAGTGCCTCCATCTTCTTCTGATTAATACTGTGGAAAACCTCCTATGCCACACCAACCGCGTCGTGTATCTGCCGCCCCTCCAAAAAACCATATTGTTCCATAGAAATGTATGAGGACAAGATCGGTTTGATACGTTGAGCAATTATCTTAGAAATAATCTTGTATACTAAATTGCACAAAGCAATCGGACGAAAATCATCAAAACTCTCCGGATGTGTTGATTTAGGTATCAGTGCCAGATGAGTGGTATTTAATGCCCCGGAGACCAATCCCAAGGACCGTGATTCATCTACAGCATCCCTGAGATCACTCCCCATAATTTCAAAAAAATGTATGAACAGCTCCACCATCCACCCATCCAGCCCAGGAGATTTATCCTTAGCAAAATCCCAGAGAGTGTTCTGAACATCTGTGCAAGTAATAGTCTCAAAATTTTTGTCCCCCTCCACATCAGTGAAAATCCGAGGGTATTCCTTTATAAGTTTAAACTGTTCAGGCAAGGATGTAGTTAGAGGGTCAGTATAATAATCAAGAAAATGACGTGACGCCTCAGACTTCAATTCATCATCCCCTCGGATCCGTCGCCCATCATGATCATTAAGATCCCAAATGTTATTTTGTATCCTGCGGCCATCAGCATAATGATGGAAGAACTTCGTATTTAAGTCACCAGCTTTAAGCCAGATAGCCCGGCTCTTTAAATGCCAGGACTCCTCTTGATTGAGGAGTATTTTGAGTTTCCTTTCCTCCAGCAAAGTAAGGCGAGCACGATCAATTGGAGAGATCCCCACTCTCAGAGATAGATCCCGAAGATCACAAATTTCAAAATCCAGCGAATTGAGTTCAAAGGTCTGCTCGGCTTTTTTGGATCGTTCCCATTTAATAGTATAGTCTTTTAAGGACTCTAACTTGACAGCAAGCTTGTCCATTGCCGACCGCTCCCCCGAAACATCCGTATCTTCCCAAAGAGATCGGACACCCACATCAAAATCGGAATCGTTTAACCATACAGAATTGAATTTGAATGGGTATACACGGTTATTGACATCGATTTCAAATTGCATAATAATGGGGGTATGATCACTGATATGGGTTTGCATGCACCAAGATCTATAAGTATGAAACGAGCTCAATAGTGTCTCAAATATCAGATATCGGTCAAGTCGTTTGGAGATCAAATTCTCATCTAGCCGACCATTTGACCACGTTGGGGTTAATGGCCTCGGTTCCACATCAACCAGAGAGTATGTGGAAAAAAGATTTCTGAAGTAAGTCCCTAGAGGGTCCCTTCTAGCCGCGCTACACCAGATTTCTTCAGCTCCCCATGAAAAATTCAAATCTCCTGCAAGTATCAAATTGTCCAATGCCAATAAATGACCCGAACATGCCAGATTCCAGAATGCTTCCCTGTCGCTATAGGGCCCATAGCAATTTACAATGTTTAAAACTTTTTCGGATCCCCTAAATGCGCCAGTCAGTAGTATGCCCAGCGTGGCAATATAAGGATCTAGCTTAAAGACCCCCGGGTTCCATGCAGCTAGGAGACCACCAGAAAGACCAACCGCATCCACAGTAGACATACACCACCCAGGATTAACTTTATTGAAGAAAATACGAGCTTTCTCCCCACCTACCATAGTTTCTTGTAAAAAAACCAAATCGGGATTTACAATTTATAGCACTCTTTTGAGGGCCAGTTGTTTGGGCATGCCCCCCACACCCCTGATGTTTAAGGAGAGAAAAATCATTACTGACCCCTCGCTAGGGCTTTGATTCCTCTAAGAGCCCTGGTATCCGGAGAGATGGGGGTATTCGGAACGTTTTTGTCAGTACCCCCAGAGTGTTGACCTTTGAATTTTTCCTGGCACTTCTCGTTTTTAATGGAGAGAAATCAACTGCCAACCCGCCAAGCCGAGCCACCTTTGCAATACATTGGTCACCCAACGTAGTCAAAATGGCAGTTGGTGGGTTGTTATTCTTTACCACCTTATCAGGGGCCAATGTCATAGAGGTCGGGGGATCAGTCTCAGTTGTATTACAAGGATCACAATCACCAACAACCCGGTTATTTAAATAAACAGGGAGGGATGTTTTTTGGACCATTTCAGAGTATGAGGGGATGTGCAATATATGATCCTGAGAGTCGGCCGGGGGATCCGATGACATAAGCTTGTCCTTAATAGGCTCACAATCAGGCAAATAGGGGTGGGTGACGGCCGGGGGATCCGATGACAAAGGCCCTTCCTTATTAGGCTCAATAACAAGGAAAGACTCCTCACAATCCGAGGAGAGGATAACAGTAGGACTGTGTGTAAAAGCTGACACCACAGGCGAAATGGGCATGACAGACGAGGTCCCCGGGGGGGCAGTACAAATAGGAAGTGGGAAATCAGTGGTGGGAGACACATTATCAGACGAGACAGTAGGATCCTTTACAGACTCAGAAGCAGATGACAGCTTTGGATATAAACGACTCAAATAGTTACCATTGTTACCATTGTTGAGTTCCAAAGCATTTATAAATTTGATGTCCAAATCATTCAAAGAATGATACAAAAATGGGTCATTGGATTCCAACTTACCCAATATTCCGGCAGTCGAAGGTGAAAACCTGTTGGAATAACCATCAAGACCACCATTCATATCCAAGTCTTTGTCACTGCCATCATCCAAGGACCAAAAGGGATCCGCCCCCACCGGACGACCCGAAGAAAATCAATGGGTGCACTGCCACCAAAGATGACCCACTTGTTTGCAATTGGAGCACTAGAACGGTTATTTTTAGTCAAGAACTTAAAACAAATATGTTTCATAAAAAACAAATATTTACTTTTTACTACAAATATTTATTACATAAACTACAAGTTGGTCAAGAACTTAGATAATTGAAGAACCGAAAGAGTTCATTTTTCTATAAAAAGCAAATATTTATTACATAAGCTACAAGTTGGTCAAGAACTTAGATACTTGGAGGACCCAGAGCAATATTATATGTTTGCATAGAATTACATGCTTCTTTAACGAAAGACGAAGCACTGTGTTAATTTGTTAGAGCCAAACTATATATTGTTCAAAGAAAGCTTAGAGCTCTTTCTTATGTTTTTGCAAGAGTCAAATTTTATACTTAATTTATTGGGAGCAAAACTCCACGTGTGAATGGAATGGGGTACCTAGTCTTAGATGTATTTAATTTCATCATTGGCATGGTTAAAAGTTTATTAGTGTTGTGATCAAATTTATTATTTAGTAGAGTTTATGAACTTAGTGTCAGGTCATGTTAAGAAGTTATGGAGAAGTTATGGAGAAAGAGTTCTAGTGTCTCTTTGCTTTAGTGGATACATTGCCTAGCTAGGGGGTGGTCTCTTAGTTGAAAGAGTATACGCTGGACAGAGTATCGGTTGGGTGAAAAGTTGGAGTTGTACATTTAGTCGTCAAGTAAACTATTTGAGTTAAAATGTTTATCTATTTGTTGATGTTAATTATTATTTATCTATGTTTAATAAGACAATAAAAAATGGGGATAAGTCATCTATTTGTTGAGTTAAAGATGGTTAAGTTATTAATGGACTTGTGATGTTATGTTTCCTAAAATAGATAGCATATTAGTAATAGAATAAGAATTTGGAAGATTGTAATTCATGATACGAGTATAATGTTATGATTAACTTAGTAAATTTATAATATTAATCATGGTTTACTTTAATGATATTAATGAGAATTTGGAAGATTGTAATTCATGATATGAGTATAATGTTATTTATTAAATGTACCAAGTTATGATATCAGTTAAATAATGTTTTACGCACCCTTGTAGGAATGCTTTGGATTTCTAATCTTAAGGGATTTTTAACAAATGATTAACTTAGTAAATTTATAATATTAATCATAGTTTACCTTAATGATATTAATGAGAATTTGGAAGATTGTAATTCATGATATGAGTATAATGTTATTTATTAAACATACCAAGTTATGATACCATTAAAAGGATGTGGTTATTGATTATCAATTTGATTATTTATATTGTATGTTTCTTACTTGGATAAAGATAATTAATTATATAACCTTAAAAACATACTTACATGTGAGTAACTATCTTGGCTATGGAATTTTCACATTCAAGTAAATATTGAGAATCTAATGATATTTCCATGTGGCTTTAGTATTCATGATGGATTTGTAGCAAGATTGGAGAACTTATGATATTAGTGTTAAGTGGTGTGAGCATTATTGATAGTATAGTCGCTACATGTGATCAATGCCTCTATACATAAATTGTTAATACAACTCTGGCATGTTCTAAATGATTTTAGCATTAATCATTAAATGACTACTTTTATTACAAAAGGGAGACTAATGACCTTGTTATAAAAGTGTAAGTTACTTTATACAGTTATAAGACTTCAAGTCTTTCCCTTTGCTAGAATAATATCTTATTTTGTGTAACATAAATTGTTAATACAACTCTGGCATGTTCTAAATGATTTTAGCATTAATCATTAAATGACTACTTTTATTACAAAAGGGAGACTAATGACCTTGTTATAAAAGTGTAAGTTACTTTATACAGTTATAAAACTTCAAGTCTTTCCCTTTGCTAGAATAATATCTTATTTTGTGTAAGAGTTAAGAAGAAAAAACTGTTTATACCCCAATTGGTCAACTAAGGATAATGTTATTACCCTCATAACAAGTGAAGAACACTTATCCAGATAAGTGTTCTTCACTTGTTATGATATTAATGTGCATCAAGCGTGTGAAGATCTATTTATAAAAATATGTTCATTCATGTAAGATTGTAGTTGATATAAATCATCCAATTACATAAGAGTATCACTTATGTGATAGATTAAATGCTCTTAGATTTTATAAAAAACTTGAACAACCCCTTTATCTTTATATGTGTATAAGTCAGTTTTTTGTATTATTTAAAATGAAAGTATCATTTAAGGGTGTTATTATTTAGTTAGCTTCTATGAGCAATGATTGGAATATTCTTGTTTATGATATTTAATTTGTTTGTTCCTTTGTATTAGGTATTTCATCACTGTAAAGAATAGTTGAGATGTATATTTAAGTAGTTGATTGTAACTTTCATAGGGATAATAAATAGTTTTTGTAATTATGATTCAAGTAGTTACTAATTTAGATGAATGGTTTGTTTATTCTTGGTGAAAAGTATTGATTTGTTTAACAAAAATTTAATATCATTTGCTTTTAGAGTATGATAATTCTAAATCAGATTTCATGGAGAAGTAGATTTATCAACAAAATCTTACAAAACCTCCAAAAATGGATTTTCTTGCATGACCCTGCTTGGATGTAGTTTATTGTCACTTTGAATATTATCACCTCTGAAATTTTTTAATGACTATTGAAATGATGGTCACAGGATTTATCTATTGCCCTATCAAATGCTTTCTGTGTAGTAATGCATATACATGATATGACATGTAATCCATCCCAGATAGGTCTAGATTGAATCACGTACAGATCCATGTTATATCCATTCTGGAATTAGATTCATAAAGGATCCAATACATATCTAAGGATCCACCATCCTTAAAGTGGCTTAGATTCACAGTTCTACAAAAAATTTAGAGCAGAGAAAGTCCTGGTCATTTTAATGTGGTTTTCGATGTGACTTAGACACATCCTCCGTGTTTGGAAAAGTTATAAATGTCTATTGATTTAGAGTGAAATCCAAATATATCTATAGATTATGTGGAAATATATCAAGATTTTTTATGTTTCATGTTGAAGGATTTCTACAAATGTCTTGGGTTAATCTGTTGTGCTTTCATTGATGGCTTGATCAAGTTAGTCTTTGCATATATATTTTATTTTAATAAATTATAGCAATCACATTCAATACCAGTATGTCTAAGCTATCCTTCTTTGTATATACACTGAGCTTTTGGAATACAAGTCATTGCATTTAACTACTATGCACTTACATATGAAATTGGATAAATTGGGATTCCATTTTTAGAGACAAGTGCTGAGAACATCACAATATGGAGGATGCATTCATGGCTACAGGTAGTGAGATAAAAATTAGGTATGTTATTCATCATTAATAACCCTTTATCTTTTTTTGTTATGATGCATTCATGGTTGCTACAACCTATTTCCCTCAAGAGTGGTTTCATCAATGATTTACAAACAAAAAAAACAAAAAAATATTACGGAGCTAACTCGGTGGGGACATCGAGTGAGGCTGTTATATAACAATGTATAGTTACCCAAGGATTTGACCCCAATACCTTCTACCCACAACTAACATCACTCAACCACTTGAGCTAGCCCACCGCACTAATACGAGATTAATTATTACTTTCAAATGTTCAAATTAATAGAATAGAAAAAAACACTTAATTTTTTTTATCCTTAATAATTTTACTTCACATTAATATTCATTGTTTCATCACTAATTTTACTTCACATTAATATTCGTTGTTTCATCACCAATTTGCTTAATTGGATTTTGTGATTATCTAATTATACTTATTCTAACACAATAATAATATGAGTTTTGCATTTTTTTTAAAATTAAATATTTGTTTAATTGCATAAAAATAAGATAGATGGATTTTGTGATTATCTAATTATAATTATTCTAACACAATGATAACTTGATTTTTGCATTTTTTTAAAATCATATTTGTTTAATTACTTGAAAAAAATAAGATTTAATTACTTGAAAAAAATAAAAATAAGATATATGATTTGCTCAAATATTGATTTGATAGTAAAATATTTAAAAACTAAATTATATATAAATTAAAATTTAAAACAAAATTTGTTTCATTCATGTGTTTGAAATTTTGGTAGGAACTTGGAAAGAGATTTATCCATTAAATTTGATGGTCTAGACAATTTTATTCAATTTCAATGTGATGGGTGATATATTTTCAATTGTAATTAGTGGCTGGGAAGAAAATTGACCATAAGATTTAGCCACCTATTTGAATATATATTAATGTTATTTTAGGCAACATTGTAGCTTAAAATTAATTTTGATTTTTAGAGTGTGCATTTCCACAATTATGGTGTTATTTTTTAGATTAAAGCCACATGTTTAATAATTTAATCAAATCTCATCATGATTCCCTCTTTTGTTGGATAGATCTGACCTTAAGATGGAACTATGCTGGTTTTATTTTTTTAACTTTATGAGCTCGTTTTTATTATTATTTTAATTACTTTCATTTGGTTTTAATTTTTTATTTATTTGATGAGTCAACATGAATTTTTTTAATTACTTTTTAATTTTTGGTAATGTAACGTTATGTCATGTTAACATTACATGCTTAAATGCTTAGCTATTTGTACTTTGTTTGGGTCATTTCAATTTTTGGGAGTTTATTTATAATTTTCTTTGTTAGTTAACACACTCATAAAGTTTGTGTTAGTTGGTTATTGGAGTTTATCTCACACACATAAGGCAAGAAGTTTTATTGGGATCACTAGCTTCATAAAAACTTTAATTGAATCACCGTTTAGACCATTCCAAGAAAACCCTGCAAGTTCTTCTTGACATGTGTTTTACTACTATATTTTTCACTTCATTGCATCTACTTTTAATTTTTTCCCTTTCGGCGTCCCAATGACGCTTTTTATGATCAAATCTTGCTTGGCCATGTCTACCACATTTCCCAAGGCACTATCAAATCAACAAACAAGATGTATATCCATTTGAATAATGATTGGGAGATCTTCTTACAACCAAACTCCATGATTCAACATTGCCCATTAAAAAGTATTTTGCTTCTCGAGATGCAATTCAACTTCAAGTCAATCAAAGAAATCAAATCATCCATTGTAAGCTCCATTGTTGACATCATTGGTATTGCCACAAACACATTCCCTGCCTCCCCTATACATAGGAAAGATGGATTAGAAACTATAAAACAAAATCCATATGAAGGAAATGTCAGGATATAACATGGGCATCACCTTATGGGGAGAACATTACCTGGTAGAAGGAAAGGAATAAGCTACCTTACGCTCTAAAAATTCCCAACCTGTGCTTCTTATATGTTATGATTATTGTATGATTCTTATATGTTATCTAATGGATATGTAGGAGTTTGTGTTCTTTGTAATGTTGATTAATAGCTTGTGCTCATGTTTTTTGGTTAATAGGAAAAAATAAAAAAGAAGTCAGTCATGGCAGATGCTCTCTCTTAGATTTTTTAGAACCATTATACATGAAATTGGATTTACAAAGAAATTGCAAAGTCTTATAGCTAGATTTCTAAATCATTTCTTTTGTAGGAAAAATTATATAGCCAACCAATACCGAATGTCATCCAATGTCATTAAGAATGAGAAAGCAACGTGAGAAAAGAAAGAAATATACAATGGAGTTGTAAAATCAATCAGCCAAGAAAGATGACCCAACTCAATATTGACACAAATCGATCATACTCGTGAAATAAATCATGAGATCATCCAAAGTCTCTAAAAGATCATCCAAATTATCGATATCTCAACTAATGTTATGAAAAATATATGTTATTGTTGCAAAGAACAATTCAATAGTGAACAAACATGATATGCCAATCAAGAATGTGTTGTGATCCAAAGAATTGTGCCTCATGATGGACATTTGATTCTTGAGTTAAGACCTTTAGTATTCCCGTCAAAACGAGAAATGTTTAGGGACAATTACTCATATTGGTCCTTTTAAAGGTTATCGAAATTTATAGGATTGTCTTTACAGGCATAAATCTAAACAATGGATAACAATCTCAATGTTATAATGTTCCATATTTTCCACATGAGTTGCATAAATATGATAATTTTGTTACATTGTTCTTACGTTTTGCCACAAAAATGATACTTTATGAGATTGATGCATCATCATTATGTTTTTATATATTCAAACCAAAAAATAAGATGAAAGAAACTCCATATTTGTAGCAAATAAGAAACAATCATGATCCACTTCACTCTAAGAAAACTTAGCTGTCATTAACCAAAATTAGATAGCAATTTCAAGAATGTTAACAACTTCAATGTCAATTGATCACATGTCGTTGTTTCCTTGGCACTTGGGCATATAATGAAATGGTTCATGAGCTTTTTTTGGTTGATACTCTTTAAAACTAAATGCTTTATATACTTTTTTTGAGTATGTAGTTAAGAAAATGAAGGAATTTAACAAATCTCACAAATTTGGTGCTTCATTCAATATTGAAAAGGACTTGCTACAATGTTGTTGAGAAGATATTGACATCACTTGGATGTTAGCTTTCAATGGGGTTCGGATTAGATGTGCCACCATGAGTCATATAAGAGCCTACCATTATTTCTCGGTGGAATGAAAGACTTGAGATCATTATGCCTTAAGGCTATTTCCACTGTGCTGAGTAAGTATGATTCAATTGATTATGGTACACATTTATGAGATAGATTTTTACAACAATAAAACCATTAGCTGAGAAATTTATACAAGAAAGTGGGAGCAATGAAACACCTAGCTCATTGTTTACTTGTTTTTTGGAAATGAACAACCATTTAAAGCTTGCTTTATTTATCAAGAGAGATAAATTGCTTGTCCCCAATATTCTCTCAACCATGTTTGTTCAAAGTGTTTTGGAAGCCATGGTTTCAACAATTTTAAGTTTCATTGAGAATCTTCTGAATTTGGAGGACATGAAGATCAAGATAATATTTTGCTGCATGGATTTTTTTTAACTGCATCTTGATATACTCTTAAAAAGTATGCAGAATTTGCTTCATCTTCGTTGGGAGAATAAGAGGCAAAGCATTACAAAACCTGGGAAACGTGAGCTACTTTCTTTCTAAATTGTTGGGAAAATATGCAACACAATCAAAAGTAGTGAATCAATTTGTTGATTTCCTGTTACCATTCTGTGATGATTAAGAAGTAAAAAAGACTAGGCATTTCATCAAATTACTCTCTCTTTTGAAAGAGGTTATGCCATCTTTGGGTGTCAGAAGTGCTATGAAAATGCTAATTGTCTTCATTTCGTTGCTAATTTTGTCTACGTTTAATATTCGAGTGCCTATTTGTGTTATCCTGGAAGGGATTTTTAAAGTTGACCCTTCCTTCCAACATCAGTAGCTGATTTGTGCTCTTACTTAAGGTACAAGACCAGCTCTACACCATTGGAAAACTTTAGTCCATGTACCTTTTTTGGAGACTTTTTCCCAAAACACCAATTTGATTTTAGTTTCCCCTTTCAACGATTCACCCTCCAACAACAACCAACAACCTATCGACGTATTATTACACTTTTTAAGAGAATTGCTAATTTGAAATTTTTTATATTTAACATAGACTGCCACTTTGTAATATAATCACATGTTAATTGAATAGATCCATTCTAGAGATTCTATGCTCCCCGTGTCTCCACTAGGGAGAGCCGTGCAGTGTCTATTGAAGGTTACAGGTCTACATGGATTTCCTTCGTTGTCTCTCTCTTCTTTTCTTTTTCCCGTGGATTATTTATTTGTAATGTGTATGCTTGGATGGGGTTTGCCGGATTTCCTTTTCCTGGCTCTATCTTCTTTACATCATAGATCATGCATGTGTATTATTTTTATTCCTACTGTCATGATTTTTAAATTTTAGTTATTTTGATCTTTTGTGTCGGGTAGGAAATCAAAATTTAATAATTTTATTGTTGTGCTTATCGATATGAGTACCGTGTTTACCAAGTTATTGGAGAGAAAGGCCGGCAGAGGCAGAACCATCGCCAGAGCCTATAATACGTTTACAGGTACCGTTTGGATTCATCCCCTATCTGGAGAGAGCTATTCCTTCGAATATTAGCATACAAGTGTGGAGTTTTTGCTGGACAGACATCAATGGAGAGCCATGGATTTCATGTAGCAGTCTTTCCGTCCCCTGGGATGGGCCATCTGATCCCACTGGTTGAGTTTGCAAAGAGGCTAACGCTCTACCATGGCTTCTCCGTGACCTTCATTATCCCCAAATGGATGAAGGCTTCTCATCGCCAAAGCGCATATATGCAACGCGTAGTATCTTCGTCTGTGGGCATGATCCACTTCATAGAGCTCCCTGACGTCGAGATTGATGGGGATGATGCAGAAATGAATCCCCGAACTCGCCAAAGTCTGCAAATGGAGAAGACCAAAATATTATTGGAAGATGCGCTCAGATCCTCCTCGTTTCCTGTCTGCGCTTTCATCACCGATTTATTCTGCACCACCATGTTCGATGTCACATCCAAACTAGAAATACCTTCTTACATATTCTTCACTTCTTCGGCTTCTCTCCTCTGCCTCATGTTGTACCTTCCAACACTTGTCCAGAAGATTGACATCTCCTTCAAAGACGTTGACTTCGAGATCGAAGTGCCGGGCCTTCCGCCGATTCTGTGGAGAGATCTGCCCACACCCATTCAAGACAGATCTAACAGTATTGAATTTAACTGGTTCCTTCAACATTCCTCTGGACTCCATGAAGCTCAAGGAATTCTGATAAACAGCTGCGAGGATATGGAGGCTGAACAAATAAAAGCCCTCCTGGAAGGAAAGGTTCTGAGTGCTGCTGAAATGCCCTCCATTTATGCTGTGGGGCCGTTTATATCTTCGTCTCTGTTGGCTTCTGATGAAGTCGTGGAGGACAAGGAGGAGTGCCTGAAATGGCTAGACCTCCAGCCCGTCTCGTCCGTTCTCTTCGTTGCCTTCGGGAGCAAAGGCAGTCTGTCAGACGAGCAG
This sequence comes from Larix kaempferi, assembly GCA_027924585.1. NCBI lineage: Eukaryota > Viridiplantae > Streptophyta > Pinopsida > Pinales > Pinaceae > Larix > Larix kaempferi. Next base: position 6,252,412 of record BSBM01000391.1, read on the forward strand.
GTTCAGGAGCTTGCTCTGGGACTCGAAGCCAGCGGGCAGCGCTTCCTTTGGGTGTTGCGGAGTCCTCCATCAATTCAATCCACGATGGCCGAAGCAGACATAAGACATATTCTACCTGTGGGGTTCGAGAGTCGAACCAGCGACCGAGGGCTCGTTGTTTCTTCATGGGCGCCTCAGATTCCTGTTCTTTCTCATCCATCTACTGGCGGTTTCCTCTCTCACTGCGGTTGGAATTCAACTGTAGAAAGCATCTTACATGGAGTGCCGATGATCGCTTGGCCTCTTGCTGCCGAACAGAGGATGAACGCTTTGTATCTAGTGAAGGAGAAGAAAGTAGGAAGAGCAGCCAGGGAATTAATGGAAGGAGATGATGGAGCGAAAATAAAGAAGAGGATGAGAGAATTGATGGAGAGGGCCAACAATGCAATGAGGGAGGGAGGGAGTTCATACAACGACATGGCCACTGTGGCTGCTGTTTGGAAGGAAATGACGTACCTCGGTAACGCACTTGAATATATTGTATAGTAATTACAATCAGAAATAGATAAGAGGAGCTGCTACTAAGTAATTTTATAAAGCAGAAGAAACTATACATACCGCGCAGATTTCAAATGGTTTATTTATAGTGTAGAAATACAATAGATTTATTGAATATCGCGCAACTATAGTGTTGGCTGCTATGGCTGCTAGAAGACGGAGTTAGATGGCCGAATTGGTTGGACGGCTGTTAGGTGGCTGGACAGCTGCTAGGCAGGTGGATGGTTCGCTGCTGGCTGTGACTAGGCGGGTAATGGTCGGTTGCAGTCAAAATTAAGTTTTCAACACTCCGGGGGCGGCGGGCCAGGTGATGGAATTTGACGGGTGAATTGCCCGTCATGGGTCAATTTAACCGTAAACGGTTAATATTTCACGCAGGTCGTAAAAAAAATGACTTAGCCTGTAAAACAACACGTTTCAGGATTTTGGTTGTAATCGGCAATTTTGATGGGTGTCCGTCATTTGAAATTCCAACCCTAGGACTCCCCGTTAAGCTTGGCTTCCTCATAATACCAAAACTATTGTTGAATGAAGATTTTATGGGAGCATGATCTTTACCGAAATCTTTCATTTCAATTTGCTACTCTTGATGTAGATTTTCACTCCAAATCCATTCATCATCTTCAAGAAAATTAACATCTCTACTAATTATATTCCTTTTTGTGATGGTATTATACAACTTGTATGCTTTTGATTGCTCATTTTATCCCCCCAAAATACATCTTTCTCCTTTAATATCTAACTTATTATACTATTCATCGGGAACACGTGCATATGCAATGCACCCAAAGACTCTCAAATGAGAAACATTTGTTTCTTATTACTCCATGCTTCTTGTGGTGCTTTATCTTTTGCACTCTTTGTGGGGGAACGATTCAAAATTTATACTGCACAAGCTACAACTTTAGTCCAATACTCATTTGGTAGATGTTTAGCTTTCATCATGCTTCTTGCCATTTCCATGATTGTTCTATTTTTTCTTTCTACAATACCATTTTGTTGTGGTGATATAACTAGTTGTAAATTTATTTTTAATCTCATTTCCTTTACAAAAGCTCAAGAAATCATTGGACACAAATTCGCCACCCCTATCTATTCTTATAATTTTAATTTAGTGTCCACTTTTCTTCTCAACCATGACTTTAAACTGCTTAAAAATTCCAAAAGCTTTTGATTTGTGTTTCAAAAAATATACCCATGTTTTCTTGGAATAATCATCTATAAAAGTTATGAATTACAAGCTATTTCCAATAGAAGGCATATGCATTTACCCACACATATCTAAATGCACAATTTCAAGTAGAGCTCTTGCTCTATATGACTTGCCAATAGAAAATGATTCTCTATGCTACTTACCAAGAATACAACCTTTACAAACTTTGTTTGGATACTCAATCAATGACAAACAATTCACCATGTTTTTTTCTATGCAAAAAATTTAGACCACTGAAACTTAAATGACCAAATCTTAAATTCCATAACCATGACTGGTCTTTGAGGACTAGTTTGAAAGCAATATACAAATCATTTTGCAACCTTAAAGGGAACATCTTGTTTTGTGTCATTTGGACTTTTGCAATTAGCTTTCCATGTAACATACATTGTTTTCAAAATAGACTTTATATCCCTTTTGTAGTAGTTCCCAATGCTAATTAGATTGCATTTAAGATTACGGACATTATACACATTTGGGATGTGCTTCTTTTCTCCTTGCTTAGTTTTAAAGTTTATCCTACATTTACCCATGACATCTACTTTGTTATCATCTCCCAGTTTTACTTTTGACTACACCAATTCATCTATGTTTGCAAACATATCCTTGTTTCCACTCATGTCATTACTACAACCATTATCTAAAAAACATACTTCTTTTAAACTTTCTTGTGCAGTATTACAAGTAATAAACATTAAATCACTATTTCCAGAGTGATTTTCTCTTGAAAAATTTGCATTCTTCCTATTCTTATCAAACTGCTTCTTTCTACATTCAGGTGCATAATGACCAAATTTTTGACAATAATGGCATTGAATATGTGATTTGTCATACCTTTTTACTTGGCTATGAAATTCATGAGAATAACTACCACTTCTTCATCTTCTGCTTGCAAAGAAATTAGAATTTGCTCTTTCTTCATGAGAGTTGTCTAATCTTCCACCTTCATTGTGATTGCTAGTTCTTCCTCTTCCAAATCCTCTTGCACCTCTATTAATGATTCTTCCTTCTCTTGTGCATTTGCTGCTGCTAGCTTGAAGTTGCGATTTGAATGCATTTTCCATGGAGAAACTAATTGATCTATTGAGTCTTTTCTCACGTGTTTGTAAAGACCCCATAATTCCATCAATAGAAACTTGAGACAAATATTTTGATTCTTCAATAGCTACAACAATTGCATCAAACCTAATAGGAAGACTCAAAATATTTTCTTCAACTTTTCCAACATCCAAAGTATATCCATGAGACTTTATTTGATTGATGATACTCAGTGCATGAGTAAAAAAATAGTTTACTGTCTCGGAATTTGTTATTTGCAAATTTTCAAAATCTCTTCTAAGCATTTGTAATTTTACCTACTTAAATTTGATAGTACCTTGATATGAGTTTTGTAGAGTGTCCCATGCATTATTAGACCTTGTAGTTGCTACAACCCATGGGAAAATTGACTGTTCCACTGTCTGTTATATTAAAAAAAATGCCTTGGCATCCTTCTTCCTATTCTCCTTGAGAAGATCCTTTTGTGCTTGTGATAGGGCATTATATGATGCTTGATATGATGGCTGTGTAAAACCATTCTCAACCACATCCCATAATTCTTGTGAACAACTAATGTCTTCATATTAATGCACCAATATTCATAGTTTTTTCCATTAAATTGTGGAATTTGGGGTTGAGTGAGACTACTACTACTGACACCCACCATACTTCAACTAATTTACAAGAAAATATAGCAAGTCTTTGACAACACTTTGTTAACACAACTTGGCATGCACACATATTAAAGCACCATTCCAAAATGATTTTCTATGTCCCAACAACCCTTCAACTAAGAATTATGATTAAAGCATCAAACACAAGTGGACCAAAAACAACAAACTTGCACTTGCAAAACTACAAATTACTTGCAAACATTAGTTCACCATTTGCACAACAAATTACATGATTTACCTCTTGCATTCAACATCAACATTACCAAAAAAAAATACTCTTCCACAACCAAGCTTTGATGCCAATTTAAAGACAATTTATGCAAGATAAAGATTAAGTCAAGGAGCGAAAATACAATCAGAAATATATAAGATGAGCTGCTACTCAGTAATTTTATCAAGAAAAATAAATTACACATAACTCTACCTTATGCAGATCTCGGATGGTCTACTATTTATAGTGCAAAAATACAATAGATTTCATAAATATCTTGCTACTATAGTTTTGGCTACTAGACAACGAAGTTAGATGGTCGAATCAACTGGACATCTACTAGGGGGTTGGATGGTTGGTTGTTGGCAACGACTAGGAGGCTGCTGGTTAGCTGCGGTCAAGCTTATGTTTTCAACAATACCATCCTCAACTTGAGAGGTCTCGATTGGGGATAAAAAAGTGCGAGAAGGCCACATTGTTGCCTTTGGTGGGCTATATCTTTATCTATAGCTTGGTCATTGAAAAGTTTAGAAAGACATGATAGTGGTTACCATGTCCAATATTCTTCTATATCAATTTGTAAATAAGAAGTTTGAGTTTGAATATGTAAGTGTTCTAGAATTTCGATCATATAAGTATATACATCCATGCTTAAGAGATTTATCTTGTAATTCAGTAAAAACAATGTATATCGTCATTTTCATTAAAATTGAAAATTGAACAAAATTGTATATAAAGTTCCAAACCTTTTCATATCTCACCAAATTTTGTAGGATATCGAATATGGGTTTCAAATTCTAAATATTTTATTATTTAAGGTTTTATTGAAATCAACATAAAATCCATAGAAAAGCATCAACATTATATTCGTCACAGTGCACAAATGAACATATGAAGATTTTGGTTTTATTTGAAAATTGCACATACACTATTTATCTATTTATCTCTTGGTAATGCACAAACATCTACTTCAAATACAACCTAAACTACCTACATACTTGTTAAAGCATAAATAAAAACAATAATTTCATATTTCATATTCCATAGTGAACTAAGCAGTGTTCATTGTCCTTCAATTTCTTTGTAGAAGATAAAGAATGTCATAAGCTTAACACATGGTCAAAACTATAGCTACTAGGTTTTGATATCCTCAATATTAAATAGCATGCTAGTGGTAACAAAATAATGATGTCAAAACAACAAACGATACTAGCTTAAACAAGGCGATTGGAATTGTTATGTCCCTGTCGTATGTGAAACGTCATGCATAGTTGAAATATCGTTTCAAATCATGCATACTAGAAAGTTAACCACGTTTCAAATTCAAACCATATTTCAAATTGCTTAAAAAAATTCTTTTTTAATGTACTTATATTAAAATTTTATATTTTAATTTCTTAAAATGATAACATCTCTCTTCATTTCTAGCTTGCTTCGACATGCGTTATTATGGATTTAGCGGAAAGGCGGTGCAAGTCAGTCTATATAATCATATTGTTATGGAAAGTGCAGCCTAGATGCTAGACATTATTTGAAAAAAATGGATGCTAGACAAACAATATGGAGGAAGCAGAGCTTTAAGTTCCTGCTAAGTCCATGCAAGGTTGCATCATCGGTTGGAGGATATGCAAGGTCCTAGTGGAGTCTCCCCTGAGTTCAAAGCAAAGAGGAACTGCCATGGTTCTGCTATAGCATCATATTAATTTTTAAAATACATAAAAAGACAAGCATGAATGATCTTAATAATAAGTTTCCATAGCAGTAAAAGAGAAAAGTGGAACCATTTACAATAGTTTTAAAGCTAAACCTCTAAACAATATTCAAAGTTGAACCTTAGTTATTTTTACACTAGTCTTCAAAATTCTCATAAGCCAATATGTCTAGGTTTGTTTAAATGGGTTTGGGTTTGCATGGAAGGCAATGGAAATATATTTCTATGCTTAAAGTAATTATTGAAAGATATTTTTATGTTTATAATTATATTTATGGTAGTGAAAGTAAATATGGAAAGATATTTCTATGTTTACAAATATATTTATGGTAGATAAAGTAATGAAGGCATTTTCTCCACATGTTTGTAGGTGGACATGGGTAATCAATCACGATGAGCATGGAAAATTAGTAAGTAAAAGAAAGAAAGAGTAATAAATAGATCATGGAGGCATTTGTTTTGTAGGTTGTGCATATGGAATAAAAAATGGCATTGAACTCTAAAAAGAGTCAATAAGTTGGTTGCAGCATTGAAAATTATCAATTGAAATTTCAGATACCCATGATTGTAGAGCCCATGAATTTCAATTGAAATAATTGAAATTTTAGATACTCATTGACTGTTGTGCCAATGAATTTGAATAATAGAAAAATTGGGACAATATAGGTATTTTAACAAAACAATTGTATTGTAGAGATAATATGTGTTAACATGAACAACCCCAATGAGAAGTAAGATAGGATCGTGGCTTCTATGCATGTCATGCTACATGATAAATTGACATATTGCATGTTTTATCTCATGAGACATGAAACAATGTTAATGCACTGTTGCAGAGGTAATCCAGGTAGATAGAAATAACGAGTATTTGGTTGAACCATGCTGCCCACTCTTCTGTATCATTTGTGTCATAGTTTTTTGTGATGTAGAGAGTTATATTTTTGTTTTAGCAGAGCCCAAAAAATGTAAGGGATGGATCTGGATCGCATGCCCCTCACTCATAGATGGTAAGTTCATTTGGAATCTTCTTTTAATCTCTGCAATTTCTTTAACACATAAATGCAAGGGATGGATCTGGATTGTATGCTCCTCACTCACAGATGGTAAGTTCATTTGGAATCTTCTTTTAATCTTTGCAATTTTTTAACAAATTTAAAAAATCTCATTCTATAACTCTTAAAGACCCATTCCATTTTTCATTATAGTCATTAATTTTTTCATTACTATTTAATCTGTTCAAATCCAAGAATACAGAGAGATAATAACATGTAGAAGACCTACCAATCCTGTAGTTGCAGAGGATAGGAAGGCGTGAGTGGGATAATTAAGAGACTATAGAAGATAGGTGTTACACCAAAATATCATCATCATGAGTTATGTGTCCTCTATATGCCTTAATTCCTAAATTACCTGGTCTGAAAGACCAAACGAAGAGTTGATGTTTATCCCTTTAACTTTTTATTGTCACCCCGACGCGCCCTGATCTTTGGAAAGGTGTGTCAGACCCTAGGTGACGCTTTCTGCACACTATTAGAGTGCGTTGGTGATGCCTGCTACCCTTGCACAAGGTGTGTCACCCTTCAACTAGAGCAATTTTTCCATGTGCAAGGTGTGTCACTGTTGGTTAAAATGGATAAAGAGAAGCTTCGAGCGACTTCTCGAACCTTGGGTTGCATGGAGGCTTATCCCTACATATCTGGAAAGGTGTCATTCGATCCCCTTACCTAGTGGGATGATCCCTTAATATTCTCCCATAAATCCTCAACATCTCCTATCCCTTTTGTCCTATAAATATGAACCCACTCTACATTTTTAAAGGAGGAAGGATAGAGTACCTACATGCTGGTGGAATTTTTCTAGGAGATCATTTTCATCCATAAGGAGGCTAGGCTTTGATCCTTTAAGGCTAGGATTGTTGGAAGGGAGTTATGACGTCAAAGCATTGGTTGTAACACCTCTCTCTTTTCACTTTCTATTATTACATCTAATACAAATTCTTTCCATAAACTTATTGTCTTTATGATGTTTAGGATTATCTTCTTTGATTGCTGATCTAGATTGATTCATAATCATGTGCTTTCACTACTTGTCTATTTCCACATGTTTCATCTTTTTTTGCAGCTAAAGATATGAAGATCAAGAACTTGGATCAAGCAAGGAGAAAGGAACTGCATATATAAGGTAAGCCATCCCTTTACTTACTTTGAATTTCAATCAATATAGGAAAGTTATTTGTGTTATGTACTTGTTTTGTTCTAGATATGAACCATTCAGACTAGGGAGATCCGTTTGTGTCCACCCTTACCGATTGTCCATTTGGATGTTACACTTGGTTTTGTAACCCCCACTTGCACAAGTGTGCCCTCATTGGTTATTTTTAGCCTTGGTTTGTGTAACTCCTTGTGTAACCTCTCCTTTTCTATTTTCGGAAGATGCCTTGGCTTGTGTAACTCCTAACCTCACTATTTTTTATTCGTGTTCATGGATGATGTGTCCACACATGAATTTGAGTTAGATAGAGTGACTTGGAGCCACTCTCCTTGAAATTAGAATTACTTGGGTTGGATTAGAGTTAGCCTCTTGTGGTTGAGTTACCCCTCTTGGATTGACTCAATTTGGCTCACCTTGGCTTTATTTTACCCTCTTGGGTTGGAATTACCTTCTTTGGTCTATAAATCCATGGTCAATATACTTTTTGAGGGTTCATTTTGGATGGTTTTTTATGGTTGATTTATTCTTGGTTGTTCATTCCATTAATGGCAAGAGCTTGGTAATCTTGTGAGCTTGGGAAGACATGTATGTTCTGCTATGTGAATGAGCTTTGTGCGTGAAGCACTGTGATCTTTGTTGTTAGGAAAAGTGTTCTTATAGCAGGGGAGAGACTACTAATGTACTGGGGTAAAAGATAGACATACAAGGTTATGCAATTACTGTTATTAAGCAAAGAGATTAAGGTTTAAGAGAATATGTACCTTATTCAGAAGGTTGATCCAAGCTTTCTCCTCTTGTTCTTCAATGCAACTACCTGCAAAACAATCACAAACCTTCCTCAAACCAATTCAACTACAAATAAAAGATTGATATTCATAAGACAATGAAACATCAAATTGTAATCATATCTGCGACAAACATGAACAAATCTATTTGGAAAGGGAAGAATGTCCAATATTTATTAATAAATGCAGCAAGTACATGAAATTATACCTTTCTTGCATGGGCATTGGCTTAACCAGACCCTGGGATCCTGCTCCTCTCTCTTGAGTATGAATTCTGCCACCATTTCTCTACCAAAGTCAGCTCCCCTTTCACATGCCTCTCCCCTTGTATTTATGGCAAGGTTAGGAGGGAAGGTTTGAAAGGAAGTTGGCTTGGGAAGTTAAGGTAGTTTGAATAACTACCTTAACTAATCCCAATTCGTGTTTTTAATATATTTTTTCAATATTTCTAAAGATACCCACGACTATAGAATAGGACAACCAACGAGTGACTCACGGCTATCTTTCCTTGCAACTAGAGGATGCAACTTTTTAAATGATACCCATTGGTTGTCAGTGTAAACACCCACGGGTAACCCATGTTTTGAAAAGTATAAGAGTCGCAGTTATGCTCTAAAATAGGTAGAAAAAATATTTTTTTCAGGAAAGCACTGCAAGGCTCAGCTCCAAGTCATCTAAGGTCAAGTAAGCTATTCCATCCATAGTGTCCTTTTGTGTGACTGGCAAGGAAATATGGTCACAGGAGGATAAATGCTAATTTGACTGATAACAGATGCCCCCTGGTGTATGAGGTCAGAAGGAAATGATGGTCGAAATGCATTACAATCCAAGAAGAGGAGGAGAAAAGAAGCCACATGATGAGATCACAAACAATACCTAAAACATAAACAAGGTCAGCGAGCAATTATAATCTTGATATCAGGAGATGTTCAGAATGGTAGAACATGATCTCCAATACATAATAGAAAGATGTATATAGCATGGACACTGAAATACAAGCGTGGATCCATGTCCAAGATATCATAGCCATAACAACAAACTAGATCTATGTCTCATCAAAAGCCAAAAATGGGCATGGCTCAGTCTTGTGCATATTGGAAAATAAAAAAATATGATGATGCTATTATAGGCCCAAGTTCTTCATCCAAACCGCCTCAAGGTACGAATCCTAACCATGCGAATAAACGAGTTGAGTTCAAACATGGAGGACACTGTTTGATTACCAGTCGTTGATGTGGACCATTAACAAACGCGAGGGCACCCACCAATAAAAAATGGGGCCCAAGGTACCTAGTACATTCTAACAAGTGTGAATAAGGGATCCTGAAGTCGAACACCTGAAGAATCCATCAAGTAGGGGACATTGATGTATATCCACTATTCGATAGAGAGGGAAATTTCCATTGATGACTATAATCCCCAAGGTACTACCGAAAACTCTAAACTTCATTCTCAGATAAATATGATTTGAAGTCGATGGGAAGAAGTCTATTGGAAGGGAGGCCTTAATGCATCCTCCATTATCCAACATGATATATAATCAAAAGGTTGATCTGATCTATAGTAGCATTGAGTACATGATGAAACATACTGATGCCAAGGAATGGCCGACACATGAGTTCAAGGAAACTGCAGAATGGCCGACACAGGTTGTATCCTTGAACAGTGAGCACGATACAAGAGTGACTTAGGAAGCTTTGAAGACAAAGGGACCATGATATAAATCTTCAATGTAGGAGACATTAACATATTCTCCATATGATTGGAAGAGTGACCAATCGGAGGAGTAAAAAATTTGAGATCATTTTATCCTAAGGCCAAAACTAGAACCCAACTTGTTTGATAGACTCCAAAAGGTGCTATGTTCAAGGAGATAAGTGACTTGCTGCCATTATATTGAAAGTTATTTAACACTCTTCCCTTCTCTTTTCTCTTTTTGTTAAAGAATGTCCTTCTTATTGATTTTAATGAGTCCAAGAAAGCAAACTCAATAGTCATTCTTCTTTTTTGAAACAGGCTCGAAGAGGGGAGAGAAGAATGCTTGATACAAGCCCAACCATGTGTAATTTAACGATTCCATGGGAGGGAAACTCAAGATCTTCTTCATGTTTTAACGATTTTGAAGAAGAGATAGATTAATACTCGATAGTTTTACGGATCCGTGGATGTTAATATCGAGCCCATATCTGTTTGTGCTCGCCGGTGTTTTCATATTTAAGGAGTCTAAAAAACTTAAACAATAACTCCATACACCTACTCGTGGATTTTAATATCGAGCTCGAGTTGGTATGTGCTCGCCGGTGTTTTCATATTTAAAGAGTTTGAAAAACTTAAACTAGAGCTCTGTACAACCTCTCATGGATTTCACATCGAGCCCGAGTTGGTAGATGCTCGCTAGTGTTTTCATATTTCGAGAGTCTGAATATCCTAAAGAAGACTCCATACTGTAATTTTTTGTAAAGTTATCCTCCTCACCCAAAAAAGTGTAAAAGTGTACAAGAGAGGACTCTTCTAGCTAAGTATGACTAGAGTATACATGTTTCGTAAGTAATCCACAAAGGTCCAGAAAAGGGGTAAACTTATGCCTAAGTGGATATCTGTTCAAGTCCTTTAATGAGTTTGAACAAGACAAGTATGCTCGGAAATATTTTTAATTTTACGGAGTCTAACAAGAGCATGGAAAACACTCCATCGAAACAGGGAACTTAATATTAGGTAGAAATGATATTCAATGTATAAGTTCCTTGATATGTCAAATGATGGACAAACTGTAGATAGCATCAACATCCACGGATTAGCAGAAAATGATAGTTAAATATGAACAAAGGAGATTTCAAAATGACATAAGATGACAAAAAAGATCTATCATGTTGAACTAAAGTGACATGCCAAAAAGAAAACAAACCTTTGTATTAGTCTCCTTTTGCAATTGATAGTGAGAAAGAGCCTTTTAAAGCTTTACCTAATAAAAAACAACTCAAAAAGGGTCATTGGGATTAAATAAAATTAAAAAAGGAATTTGAAACTATATGAAGTGGGTAAATATTTGAAAATAATTTGTATAAATAGTGTCAAATTGAAAACATAACTCACAAAACCATTTTCATTGGATCAAAGGAGAAAAAAACCCCTTACTTCAAACACCGATAACGATTAATCCGGGACACGAAATTGACTTCTGCCACTTGCAGGTAAGCTACCTCTGCCTTTTCTATCAATTCAATTCATTCTTTCAAATTTTTAATGATGTTTTTTGGTTTTTAAGCAAGTTTAAAACCTAGGGATTAGTACCCACGAGTATGCTTATGTAAAAGTTGTAGTCACATGGAAAGTGCACTGGTTTACTATAGGTAGACTCGCGGGTACCTTTCCTCTGTTGAAGAGGTGAAGCCGCGGGTACCGCAGTTAAAATGAAAAAACCAAAAACTAATGCATGAAATAGGCATGGTTGATGCAAGATGGTTCTAAATTGGAGAGAGAGGGAGCATGAGGCCATGGACATGGATTCCATGGGAGATTCACTTACTTTAAATGCATTATAGAGGTGCGAGATCTTAAATTTTTTCCAAACAACTAGCATGCGTGCACAAACACATTTTCTCCAAATGCTCGTAGGCTACTGGGATTCCGATCATCGCATGTTTAACCTTCAGGGAGAGATGTTGGACATCACTATTGAGGAGATATATTTCATAACCGGTTTATCTCGATGAGGTGAGGTTGTCAACCTCAAAGGAACATTTAGAGGAGTGGGTGCATTGTCCATTCAAGATTATATCAACACCTACTGCGTAGCTGGCACCAAAAAAAGTGGAAGCCAAGTTCCAATTAGGAAGATTGCAAGCTTCCCACTAAAGATGATCTTGAGTACAATCAATAGGACCGGGGGAAGTGCGACGCAACATTTAGCATTGTGGAACTATATGCAGATAGGCGTAGAATGTCTATGCAATGTCATCTTTGACTAGGGTTCAGGGTTGCTAGTAAACATGAAACATCAGCTTACAGAGTGTAAGACGGGGAAGAAAAAGAAATTTGGATACAGGAGTATCTTATGTACCTTTTTCTTCGAGTCAGTCCCTACTCTTAGTCTAGGGATGGCTCTACCAGTGTTGAATCCCCATGAGCCACTGATGACTCGTTGGGGTGATATCTTCCTGCGTCAGGGTGGTGGTGAAACCAACTTGTCATATGATGACGAGGATTTCTAGGGTAGTGGAGCCACCAAGTACCGACACTAGAGCAGTTTTCATATGCAGGCATGGATTTCTGAGGTGATCCTGAGCTTATATTGCCTCCAGGATCATCCCGGGGAGAGATAGGTACCAAAGTGTTTTTGTTTTTGAAAAATTATTTTAAATTATTTTATGTTTTTTGTATATATGATTTTTATAATGAGTATGAGTGCTGAAAAAACATAACTTATGCAGATGTGGGGCCTGTGAGACCTTCTGGGCATCCCAGAGTGTTCATTCGACCAATAGAGCCGGGTGTTGCGGATGTGATGCTAAGGAGCATAGAGGGGAAGATGAGTCAGTTGACTCATGATTTTCCTACCTACAGGATAGAGTGCATGCCACTCAATATGCAAGAGAATGTAGTGGGGGTTCCCCCATCCTGGATCCGACTACTTAGGAAAGTAGCTAGGCTAGTCATCTATTATAGAGAGGCTATAGCAGAGCTAGATGAGGCTCCTCCCTCTCCGTAGGGACAGTGACGTATTATTTTTTGAGGTTTTCTATGCCCACTTTGTATATTTTGACAATGGTTGACTTAAACTCATATGTATTTTTTGGACCAGATATATATATATATATATAGTACCAATTATATACATGTTATCTTATTTTCTTTAAATGTTATTGTGTATGATACAAATACCAGTCAATAACATAATTTGCATATGCATCAGCTAATGTATTAAAATTCCTTGAAATATGTTGATATGTAATGTAATCAAAATGTCTTTCAAGCAATCTAACTCATAAAAACTGACGTATCAAAGAAGGATATCTAACCCTATACTCAACTTCAACTGAAGTACTACTAACTGTGAATCGAGTCTTACCTCCAAACATGAAATTTTTTTATGGATAGCATCTCGGAGTAATTTGATAACCACACTATAGTCAGCTACGTTGATCATCGTAGGGCCCAAACAAGCACCTCCCGAAGAAACAAGTTGGATGGAGGGTGAGTAAATAACCCAAGTCGTTGAATCCAACTGATGAGTTTGGCGACTAGCACCATTGACAAATCCTATAAAGCACTCGGTTGTCATCTGAAACCACAATCCATAAGACACATAAGATGATAAATCAAAAAATACTAACTCTACAACAATGTACAACTATAGTACAAGAAAAAGCATGTAGGCCTAAGCGTAATACTTTTTCAAGTAGAGCCCATTTCTAGGCTTAGGAAACTTATAACCATCATAATCAGTCAGCTTGTAAGATCCCTTCTTCAACACTTTAGAAACAATATAAGGTCTGAGACACATGGATTTAAACTTGCCTTCCCCCAAGGGATCCTTGTCCTGGTCATAGAGAAAAACAAGGTCTCCTTCTAAGAAAACCCTTGGTTTTACAGAATTATCATACTGATGTTTGACTCAGCTCTTATGAGCTTCGTTCGTAGTAAGTACATATCAGCGCTTCTCATCTAAATGAAGCAAACTCTTAAAAACTAAAGGAAACCTGTGGTTGAATTTAAAAATTCAACCACAGGTTTCCTTTAGTTTTTAATTGTTGAATTGTGGGCTAAAATTAACAACCGAAGCAAAATCTCTTCAAAAGCGGAAGTTCCAAGAAGAAGCTATATAGCCAACTTCAAAGATGGAATCTCGGATTCAAGCAGTATGACTGCCTCCAACACCTGAACGAGTTGAAAAAAGTGAAAAATCATAGCAATTTTAACATTGGATCGATATGCCCAAAGATCCGGATACAACATGATGTGCCAATTTGATCTACTAGCATTAACTGTGCATTGAAGAATAGTTTTCAAGGTCTTATTGACCACTTCGACTTGCCCATTCGCTTGTGGATAAAACAAGGACGAGTGTTCTTGTCAAAAACCTAGCATAGTGTATAAATCAGTCATCATGTTGTTTTGGAAATGTCTACCATGGTCAGTGACAATCTCCTTAGGGATACCAAACCTGGCAATGATTTGATTGAAAATGAAGTAAGTTGCATTTTATCCATCTCCTTTCATAGTAGGCATTTCCTTGTCCCACTTCGTAAAGTAGTTGACGACAATGATGATATGGTGATGTACTCCAGCCGAAACTGGATTACAATTCATGAAGTTAATCCCCCACTTGGTGAAGGGACCCATTGTGATAACAGGGTGAAGAGGATCTGGGTGTGCTCGCATTTTCTTTGTGAAAAACTAACATGGTTGGAAATGTTTCACAACTTCCATGCAATCTTTAAAGATGGTGGGCCAAAAACACCCAACACGCAGTATTTTCTGGGCTGTTTCCAACCCAGAAAGATGACCCCCACAGGCTCCACTATGGGAATCATTAAATACTGATTCAGCTTCCTCCAGAGTCAAAAAATGATGTAATATGGAATCTACCCCACATCTATAGAGATTGTTAGATATAATGAGGTAGTTCTTGGCATGATCCCTAAGCTTTTGCTGTTCGTCTCTAGAGAAATTCGGTGGACACTTCAAAGTCTGGAGATATATTAAAATATCTCCATACCATGGGTCAGAGTTTGAAATGAGAAAAATGTGTTCATCAGGTAATGACGAATATTCCTCATTGCTAATTACATCACTAGGGAACTCTGATATAAGCTCAACGAACACCAAATATTTATTTGACTTAGCAGATTGAAATGTTAGGTCAAATTATTTCAAAATGACAATCCACTTATTAAATTTCCCTCCGATGATATGTCGGGTTAATACATATTGAAAAGGATTGACATCCACTATAATTGTGGTGGTCCGCAACAAAATGTAATGCCGTAGTCTTTGAACGGCATAGACAACAAATAATGCCAATTTCTCGACGTGAGAATATTTAAGTTCAGGAGTTACCAATGCACGAGAGAGATAATAAATGACATGCTCTTGGAGCTTATCATCCTCCTGAACTAGGACTATACCGATTGTGGAAACGGATGCCGCGAGATATAAAACGAAATCCTTAGTATAATCAAGCAGGCTTAGCAAAGGGGCTGATAATAATGATTTTTTCAAAGCATCAAACAAAGTTTGTGCAGCCTCGTCCACGAGAAAATGGGTGTCTTGCTTGAGCAACCGCATGAATCCTTTAGTTATCTTGGAATAATTCATGATAAACCGTCGTACAAAATTAGACATCCCCTGCAAGTTTTGAAGTTGTCTGATGGTGCGAGGAGGAGGCAATTCAATAATAGCCTCAACTTTTAAGGGGTCGACCATAATGCCACGACTAGACACAATGAAACCTAGTAAGCGTCCAGACTTGATGCAAAATACACATTTGTTAGGGTTTAACCAGATCTTGTAGTATCCACATCATTCAAACACTAGCCGTAAATGATTAGGGTGATCTCATCTCTTACGAGATCGCGTAGGGAGATCATCTAGATACGGTTCGACTACATGTTTGATGTCATGGAAAGTGAAGTTCATAGCTCGCTGAAAAGTAGCTCCAGCATTCTTCAATCCAAATGGCATTTTCCTATAGGAAAAGGTACCCCAGGGACAAATAAAAGCCGTCTTGTGTTGGTATTCGGGTTTAATTTGTATTTGGTTATATACTGAAAAAAACATCCATGAAAGAGAACATTTCATGTCCTACACACGCATCAATGATTTTATCTATGAATGGTGTGGGATAATTATCTTTTGGACAGGATTTATAAAGGTCCATAAATTCCATACATATGCGTATGGTCCCTTGCTTTTTGTTGACCTGGACTGGGTTGGAAACCCATTCCATCATGTCGATAGGATAAATGAAGCCAGCCTTAAGGAGCTTTTCAACTTCAGCCTTGATGGCTGCAGCTTTCCTAGGGTTGACCGGATGAGTTTTTGTCGTACTAGTTTCGCGTTAGGATAAGTCATGATAACATGCTCAACAATAGAGGGGTTGATGCCTGGAATATCCTCGTAATACTAGGAAAAAATGTTGTGGAATTCCTTAAGCAGATTGGTATACAAAGTGATCTCCTGTGGAGAACAATTTGCTCCAATAATGTTTTTTTCACAATAGTAGGTTTGGTGGAAATATCAATCGGTATAGTCGTTGAAATGTTCTCCATGTTACCTTTAGCATAAATTGTTTATTTTGTGGAAGGAGTGACGGAAAAATCAGTATTCCCACCGGGTCTCAATGAAAACTCTCCATTCTCAATCCTGTTCAGATCTGGAAGGAAATAGGATCTGTGATGCATGTGTTCCCATGGATGATCCAGACCTACCATAGCTTCCAGGATGGCTTCGTTGGAAGGAAAAACAGTATCGAAACTGTCAAAAGAATGGGTGGAGTCAATTGACCATGCAGGTGCATAATCAACATCTGACTCTATTGAGACTTACAAAGTCGAAATATCATCTATCACAGCATTTTGTGATGCTTGGTAAGCCACTTTTGCGATATATAAGGGCACAGTTGTTTCTTCTTGAGTAGGAAGGATCCATGGATCAGTTGTTTGACTAACCGTGAAAACTTCCCGAGATGATATGTCGGTGGTACTCATTGAACTAATATAGTTTACAGGAGTAGGTAGGTCAAATGTTCCCATCAAATATGAATACATACCTACTCTTAAGATCTCATTGGGCGGATGAGCTTGATCAATCCAATGGATATTTGAACCTGACGAAGTTGTGTTGTTTTTCTGAGTGAAGGATAGTTGATCAACTGTGATGATCTTACCTTCGTGAGGGAACATAAGTACTCGGAAAATGGATGAGGGGATGGATTTCATAGAGTACGTCCAATTTCTTCCCAACAACAGATTGTAGTCGAGAGAAGCATCCACAACTTCTACCTCCACTCACACTATTTTATCAACAAGCTAAATCTCAAATGCAGGTAAGACTCCATGTGGATAGAAAGATCTTCCATCAAAAGCTGTAAGTACTGTAATGGAAGGGGCTAACTCTAGAGAACCTAGGGCTTTCGAACAGGATATGGACATTACACATGTCGACGCGCCTTCATCTACAATTGTTCGTCCAATGGTCTTTGAACCATGGACTACTTCGATATGGAAGGATACATGATAGGGAAACCGATGTTTGATATTGGACATATCAAATCTAGCAAGCATACTCGACGATTCCATCCTACCTATTGTCGCTAAAAGTGCATTTCGCTATGATGGGAATATTTACGAGACTTCTAGGGTAGACATAGCACATGGCATTTGGGATAGGTCCTCTACAACAGAGTAGTTTGGAGCATCCAATGCATTAGGGTTGTGCATTGCTCGTTTATAGACACCTTTTGGTATCTTCAGCAAAGGGTCTATTGGTCTCTCGATGTGGAGAGGAACAGATGACTCAAGAACCTCTTTATCTTTATGCTACATATCCGGGTTATAATTACCAACTCTTGTCTGCAATAGAGTGTGTGAGTTAACCATGTTGATATAAGACTGATTAGATGATGTGGCACGATGGGTGCCCCCAGTATTAGAGCTTCTAGAAGCTGGGCCTTGTCCTTGGCGAAACAGATCCTTTAAGACAACCGGTTTCTTTTCATGTGATAGCTTCTCGGCTTCCTCAATGAGAGGGCATTGGTGAGTGAGGTGGTCTCCTTTACAAAGCTTGCAAGGAAACTTTGCCTTCTTCTTATCTTTCTTTCCCTCCTCGGCATTTTTCAACATTCTTGGGTTTTTGTTGGTTCCCCTCCCATTTCTTACCCTTCTTCTTACTATTGGGTTGCCGAGAACCCTTTTGGTTTGTCTGCACACTTTGTATAGATTCTATTTGTGAAGGGGAGGATGCAACCGTAGTTGCTTCCACAGCAGATTGCTTCACTGAAAGTGCATGAACTTGTTTTGTTAAAGATTCAAGTGCGGATGATTCAGCTGAACCAACAATGCTATCGACATGCGGTCTAGGATTAGGTTTACTAAGATCTATATTAGACCTAGGTGCGTCAGGAATAATCTCGTAAAGGATCCTAGACTGAGTGTAGATCAAGTCAAGTTGTTGGATCCTTAGAATTGCTTCCTCTTCAGAAGTAACCCCAGAAGTTGAAACGTCCTTAGATATATAAGGTAGTAGTGATTTTAAATACCACTCCAAAAGAAATTCAGGGGGGGTCTCAGCTTTGATGAGTCGTTTCCGCCTCCGCCACTCTTGAATATGACCAGAAAGATGGGTGGCTTTTGAATGTGTAAATGTCAAGAGAAGGTCCGTATCGGCATCATACCAGACGAGAAGCTAGAAATGATTCAAGAAAACTGTCGCTAAATCCCAAAAATTGTTATATGATGCAGCAGGAAATTCGATATACCACTTAGCCGCAATGCTCATTAAGGTTCTTTGAAAGAGGCTCAATCGAATTGAGTCATCATCTAACGAGTTAGAGGAGCACCAGAGGTGAAAGGTCATGACATGATCTCCAGGATCTGCACTAGTTTTTCCTTCGAATTTTGGAATGTCCGAAGGAAGTTTGGTTGGGACTGGAGGTCAAGCAGGATCATGCTGCACCGGGTCATTCATTAGTTTTGAAAGGTCTAGAAAATTTAAAGTTGCCATAAAGGGAAAACGAGGTCGTGCAGATGGCGTGTGATTTGGAGGATTCTAGTAAGGGGAACCACCAGAAAAATGGCTCCTATAAGGTTGGTTGGGGATGCCCCCAACCATCGGCTATGAAGAAAAAAAATTATGAAAGTTGCTCTAGCCATAAGCTAAATGATTACCTCCTTGTGGCCCAGTCCATTGCAGTTGGGTATAAGTGCCTCCGAATGGAGGGTTAGTGTAACTGTTACTTCCCCCTCCACCAAACAGTGAAAAGGGAGTACTCCCTATAGGCACATTAGAGGTTTGTACATTAGAGGAATGTGCATTGACGCCTGTAAAGGGGTTAAAACCTGATATCGATGCAATGGAAGAGGCAGGAATTGAACCTACAAATGGTGTAGAAGGAGCAATGTGTCCTCCATGCCAAGGAAATCCTTGATTGAAAGGAGCAGAAGTAGGTTGGATTGAAATTACTGATGAAAAGCAGAAGATGTGAAGGACACCAAGGGCATTCCTAAAAAGGGAATATTAGATGGGCCAATGGTGTATCCAAAGGGAATAGATGTCATCGTAACTTGGGTACTAGAAAACCATGAAGATCCAACATTGAAAATGAAAGAGGTTTTTGGGGAAGAAGTGAACTACGACAAACTTGGTGTCGATGTGTTTAAACGTGGGGGAGATAGACCTCCCAGCATGATAGATGAAGTGGGAGTATGAGGAACTCCCAATGCATCCCCTATGTTATCCATAGCAAAGCCAAGTGTATATCTATAAACACTTAATTCAGGAAGCCCTCAAGAGACATCTCTTACTAACAGAGGGTCATTCGGTCGAGTCAGTGGAGGGTTGAAGGGTCTCGCGAACTCTTCTGTATGAATATATTCAACCTCTATGGTTTCTTGAACCGATAATGTTTGAGAGATAATATGGGGTTCTCTAGGGGGTTCAGTTGTACCAGTGAGTTCAAAAGAACCATCTGAGTCTGTTCTACCCCGCCGAGGTGGCAGTGGAGGCTCCATAGTGAATGGAGGAAGTTTTCTCAACCTTTGTGACCTACGAAGAGGTTGGTCCTCCACAACTACAAAAATATATACTAAGTGATTAACTTAGGGGCCACTAGAAACGGCAGGAAACAAACAACACACCGCTATCAAAATTTTCCTATGGTAATCAAGACCAGGAAAACATAGATGATACTCTCAAAGGAGAGTTTAGGATGATTAGGGCCCAGAACAAACCAGTAGGGTAGCGAAGGAAAGTTACCTGGGGTCCACAATACAGAGTCTTCAGGTGCAGGCGTCTGAATCACCAACTTCCCTCCCAAATACCTGCAAGGGATTTCCTCCCATGTCTGTCCTAGGTATAGTGGAAATATCCTTCCACCGTCACCTATGTAAATCCCTGTAGGTCAAAGATACTAAGGTACCACAGTTGTAGAAAGAGACGCCCTAGTGGGGTCGCTAGTTCTGTTGTTAAGAAAAGTGTTCTTATAGCAGGGGAGAGACTACCAATGTACTGGGGTAAAAGACAGACATACAAGGTTCTGCAAGTACTGTTATTAAGCAAAGATATTAAGGTTTAGTAGAATATGTACCTTATTCAGAAGGTTGATCCAAGCTTTCTCCTCTTGTTCATCAATGCAACAACCTACAAAACAATCACAAACCTTCCTCAATCCAATTCAACTACAAATAAAAGATTGATATTCATAAGACAATGAAACATCAAATTGTAATCAAATATGCAACATGCATGAACAAATCTATTTGGAAAGGGAAGAATGTCCAATCTTTATTAATAAATGCAGCAAGTAAATGAAATTATACCTATCCTGCACCGGCACCATTGTAACCAGACCTTGGCCTCCTGCTCCTCTCTCTTGAGTATGAATTCCTCCAGCATTTCTCTACCAAAGTTGGCTCCCCTTTCACATGCCTCTCCCCTTGTATCTATGGAAAGTTTAGGAGGGCGGGTTCGAAAGGAAGTTGGCTTGGGAAGTTAAGTTAGTTTGAATAACTTCCTTAACTAATCCCAATTCATTTTTTTAATATATTTTTTCAATATTTCTAAATACACCCGTGACTATATAATATGACAACCAGCGAGTGACTCGTGGCTATCTTTCCTTGTAGCTAGCAGATGCAATTTTTTAAATGATACTCATGGGTTTTCAGTGTAAACACTCGTGGATAACCCGCGTGTTGACACGTATAAGAGTTGTGGTTATGCTCTAAAATAGGAAGAAAACATATGTTTTTGAGGAAAGGACTGCAAGGCTCATCTTCAAGTCATCTAAAGTCAAGTAAACTCTTCCATCCATAGTGTCCTTTTGTGTGACCGATAGGGTAATGTGGTTATAGACGGAGAAGTGTTAATTTGACCGACAACAATCTTGTATGGTGTTTATGCTAATATTGGACAAATATGGTATAGTTCATTCATGTACACTGCCTGCCTCTATCCTAGACCAACACATAAATCCTTATGGTCAATGGTGATGTCCTAAGGGACCTAGAGGGTGAAGGGTAGTGAGGTGGAGGAGAAATTAGGTGGTGAGGAATTGAGTTTTCAATTGTCAAACAAATACTTGAGATATTCTTGAGCACACCTCTACTTATGGATCAGTGTCCTCATCTCGGGGATGGCTTGTCCAAGAAAATTTGGCTTGGCGATGCCTATGGTTGGGTGGAATGTGGTCGGGTTGATTCCTGTTGCACATTATTAAGATAAGTGGTTTATTTTATGTAAATTCATATGTTTATATTAATTTTCCATTCCTTCTATATCACCCTTTGTGGTTCATCTATTCATGGTTAAATGTATATGGTTTTATATCAATGATTGGATGTAGATCTGTTGGTTTAAATGCTTGGAAATTGGTGATTTCTCCTCTATTCGAGATATGATCTTGATGCAAAATTGAAAATATGTTCATTAATGTGATATTTTCTATAGATTACTCTGAAAGAGTATCCTCCATGGCTGATTATATCAATAGATAAATTTACAGTTGAAGTTGCTTCGTTTTCAGAACTCTAGTTGAGGAAATATTGCTTGGAAATTGGAGTTTTCTTCTTGTTTTTCGATATGATATTATTGGCATCTTGAAATATGTTATTTATGTGTTTAAATTTTGTATATTACTCTACAAATTCTCCCTTTATGGCTGATCAAATCTGTATATAAATTTGTAGTTGCAATTGCTTGGTTTTTAGAACTCTAGTCGAGGAATCTTGCTTGGAAATTGGGTTTTTCTCCTTGTTTTGAGATCTGATTTTAAGGGTAGCTTTAATTTTTTTGTAAATGTATGATTTGTTGTAGAATACTTTTCAATTTTCCCCCCCATTTATGATTAGATCTATTCTATGATTCAACAGTTGAAAATTATTGAGTTTTGATCAATAGTTGATGGATTTTTTTTCTTGGAAATTGGATTGAACTAATAGTTTCTCTTTAAATATTATTATCATATGTTTTATCATTGTATATTAAATCTAAAGTGTTCCCTTTTTTTTCCTCTATATTTCCCCATATATATGGTATGCTTTTTATTTGGCACTCATAGTTGGTTTTGTAAAGATTTGGATGGTTACCAGATGATCCGATAGTGATTTTCATAGCAATAGTAGATCTAATATTTGTATGAATTAATGGACATATAGGATATCTTTTTATTTGTAATTTTACATTATTGAATGGATGTAGGTGTTTGTTTCATATCTAACCTGATGAGAAATGCAAAAATGTTAATAAAAGTGTCATAAATTGGATTGACGGGAGTGCCATAAATTGCATAGTTTTATGGCGGAAAGATCTAGTTTGTAATTGCTTGGAAAGAATTTTGTAAATATGATTAGTTAGAATTATTGGGTTGATTATGGTTACCTTTAATTTTTTAATACTGATAAGTTCCAAGTGTATTAAATTTTGTAAATCTAGTTTCATTATCATGCTTGTATGGTGTTGCATCTACATGAGCTCTTGGAAACTTTTATAATTGTTTTTAAAGTATCGCAATTATTTTAAAGGCTATATGTTTGATTTAATTGGATTGATGGTATGTCATAATATCCTTTGGTTAACCTTAATCTGCTATGCTATACCTTTATTCATCCTTCCTTTGGGTTTACATGTGCATGTGACCTTGATTTTGGGGTTAGGAACATTACATGGTAGCCCCAATACCATGTATTCCTTAGTTAATTGCTGCAAGTAAGGGTAGTTGATATGCCCAAATCTCTCATGCGATAACTTAATAATATAATTAGATTGCATGATCAAAACTGAAGTAGGATATTTAGGAATAAACTTTGAAAAAACATACAATTTGTTTTTATGATCAACTTTTCCAAGTGCAATCTTTGAACCATCAACTGAATCTAAAATAATAACTGAGTCCTTAGTGAAGAGAACTTGCTTACCATGGCTCGAGTGTGTGATTTGGTATATGGAAAATAGATTTTCGGATAGAGAAGGAATAAGAAAAACATCTTGAAACTGCCCATCTTCTTGTAAAATATCACCTTTTCCACATACCTTGATTGGAGTATTATCACCCATGAGTACTTCTTGGACAAAGGATGGCTACAAGGATGTGAACATGTATTTGGATGAAGACATATGATTTGAAGTTCCAGAATCTAGGATCCAAGAGGTTGATTTTGAAGTTGAATTTGTTATGAGCACATGTCCCCTTGTAGGAGGAGGTTTTGGCTTGCATACTTCGTCTTCATTTTATTAAAAAAAAATATTATATCTCCAATTTTCTTCTTTGGGGGGTCCCTTTGTAGTAGGGACATAAGGGAATTCCTTCCCTTATTTTTCATAAAATATCTTGGATATTTGCTCCTTCTTTCCTTTGTATGAGGGATTATGCTTAGTGGCTTTCTGCTTGTTCTCATTTGATGCAAGTGCATGAGAATTTGAGGAACTTTGTAAGCCCATTTGGGAAATATTATCCTACTTTTGAATAAGAGAGGTTGAAAACACATTTAGAGAAGGCATGGTGAAGGATACCCCAAGTGCTAATCTAGTAGAGTGAAATGAAGAGACAAAAGTGTTGAATTCAGGACCCAATTTAGAAAGGATAGAAAGTAGTGAAATGAAGAGACAAAAGTGTTGAATTCAGGACCCAATTTAGAAAGGATAGAAAGTACCATTTGAGTGTTTTCTTTGGTGATGTTTCACATATTAAGATGAAAGAGGATAGATATGAAATTTGAAAATAAATCTTGTACATAATCAAAATCACTTGGTATTAGATTCATTAAATCTACCTCTAAAACATGACCCCTCATCTCATCTTGTGTATTGAATAATTTGGACATAGAGGTCCATATTTCATTGGGGGTATTCTTATCTTGAATATGGTAGAGTAGGTCAGGAGATACATAATAACATAGAAACCCATGTGCTTCATACATCCGATTAAGATATTTGTATTTCTCAACAAGAGATGATGGTTCCACCTCATTTCCCATGGTCATTCGGTACAACCCCTTCTTTGTTAAGAGGATCTTCACTCTTGGATTCCATTCAAAATAATTGAAGGGTGTTAGTAGCTTATCAAAAGGTAGATACATGGCTTCAAAAAAAAAAAATTGATGGCTGCAAAATTTCTTTAATGGATGCAACAAACTTGCTTCCTTGGTGGAGCCAAGGGAGCCTTCTTCAACCTGACAAAGTAGTGGTTTCAAAAACCTTTGTTTAAAAGATGCAAAGCCTGCCTTTTTTGGTGTCTGCAAAAGACTTTTTTGGTATCTGAAAAAGATTGTTTGGTGGCTGAAAAATCCTCCTTAGTGGCTACAAAATAACTTCTCAACCTGTAAAAAGACTTGATAAACAATACTAGCACACTAGCTAGTTTAGCACCCCCTCGCTCTAATACTATATGAGATTTGAGAATTCATATATCTGGATGCAAAAGATAGAAAAATATGATGATTAAATCAAGCATTAACAGTTGTGCAATAATTAACATGAACCATTACACAGTAACCTTGAAGAGAAGAAGTGACAATGATTGTATTATCAAAGTGATAAATTGATGAAAAGAGGTTACAATATATAAGAGAGCAATTTGAATTAAGTTAAGGATCAATGCAAATTTTCCATGCTATAGTAAACGAACCAAAAAAGGGTGGGAAAAGAAAGGAAGAATATAATATGGGGTATGATATTGTGGAGGACATTAACAAGACTAAGGCAAACATATCTTTATTTAAATTATGTAATCTCCCACAATAGAGAAATAAATTATTGGAATATTTTGACCCACAACCAAGTAGTACAATAGAGACCGTTGAGTCAGATACTGAGATAAACGAAACAAGTATCGGTGGTAAATCCAAATCTTAGACACTGAATTTCTTGCTAACCTTTGAAATCTTCAATCATAATGTACATAACTGCCTGGTGGATTCTGGAGCTTCATCCAATGTTATGCCACTTTCCGTCTATGAGAAAATCAATGGGCAGCCAATACCATCTCCTTCCCATATCATACAACTATATAGGTCTGTTGTTAAGGTTATAGGAGAGCTGAAAGATGTTCTTATCAAATTGTCTGCGGACCCAAGGGTATGTCAATTTATAGATATCATGGTGGTAGATATACTCGAAGCTTATGGTTTGATACTGAGTAGGGACTGGTCTAGGGAACTGAGTGGATATTTTGCAATAGATTGGTCTCACTTGTGGTTTCTGTATCAGAACAAGAAAAATAATATTAAAATACTAAGGGAACCTCACATGAATCAAAATGTGACTCAGCTAGAAGAGAAAAATGAGCCTATAAAATTTTCATCTTCGGTTTTGGGAAATTACTTCTTGGAACTCAAGCCAGGAAATTATCAAGCGGAAGAAGCCAGTCATGAATCATACACGCAGTCCGATCTCCTTCAATTCTCATGGACTGATCAAATTGATTGTAACATAGTAAACTTAGTTAATAACTTAGGAGATACCACTAGCGAAACTGATTTAGGAAATAAGTTTTGTATTTTTTACTTTGATGGTTACAAGACATAAGAGGGATTAGGAGCCGGTTGTGTTCTTATTGACCCTGGAAGAAATAAACATTTTCTCTCTTGTAGGCTAGAGTTTGAATGTACAAATAACAATGCAAAATATGAAGCTCTAGTATAAGGCCTAAAAAGAGCCATTGAGTTGAATGTAAAAAATTTGAAAGTATTTGGTGATTCCGAAATAGTTGTCAAACAAGTTAGAAACACTATTCATTGTTTATCCCCGCATCTTAAAGGATAGCAATCTGAGGTATGGAATCTAATAGCACAGTTGAATGCTTTTAACATAAATGCAATTCCCAGATTACAAAATGTTGCAGCTGATTTGTTAGCTACTTCTGCTTCTAGATTAGTTCTGACAAATAACAAGTGTTCTATTGAACTAATTTTCAGGCCATCAGTACCTGACAACATCACGAATCTGAGGGTGTTCGACGATGATGAACAAATTATTAGCTTCCTAATGAATAAAGAAGTTTTCAAAGAGTCTATAATTGATGAAGAAGAGCATCAATCATATTTATAGAACAAGGATGGAGTCAAAAGTAAATTTCATGCCAAAGGGAGTGAGAACCCTTGAATGAATGTTTGACCTGCAAAATAAATTTAGAAAACCAGCTAATGTTAAGACGAACAACTCTTCGATGAAGCATGAGCTAGTGAATTTGGGGACATAAGCTGAACTTAAATACATCAATATAGGTAAATGTTGTTCTCCTGGAGAAAGGCACAAGTTCATCAAGCTGTTTCAACAATACAAGGATGTTTTCATATGGACTTATGAAGAGTTAAAGACATATGATACACACATCATACAGCATGTGATACCCATTAAACTAGGTGTGAAACCCTTTCAGTAGTAGCTCAGAAAGATGCACCCTATGCTGGAACCCTTAATTCAAAAGGAGTTGAAAAAGCTAATGGACACTAAGATTATTTTCAAAGTTCGACATTCTAAATGGGTGGAAAATCTAGTCCCGGTAAGGAAGAAATCAAGAGAGATAAGATTGTGTGTCGATTTTTGCAACTTTAATAAAGCATCAGAGAAAGATAACTATCTGATTCCACCGATGGAACAAATTTTACAAATGGTATCAGGCTCGGAATTGTTCTCCCTATTAGACATATTTTTTGGCTATAATCAAGTATTAGTGGCCAAGCAAGATCGACTGAAAACTACATTTCGCATGAAGTGGGGGACATTCGCATATCAGAGAATGCCTTTTTGCCTAATGAATGCAGGAGACAAATTCCAAAGGGCCATGGATATTGCATTCTGAGGTTTAGTCGGCCACTGCGTGGTCATATATCTAGATGATGTAACAGTTTTCTCCAAGAAACGAGAAGACAATGTTTTTCACTTAAAACCAATTTTTGACCGTTGCAGAAAATATGGTATATCTCTAAACCCCAAGAAGAGTATTTTTGATGTTCTTGAAGGAAAAATTTTGGGCCACATCATCTCAAAAAACGGAATATTGATAGAACCAGAGAGAGTTCAGGCTATAACTCAGATTCCCATGCCCCATAATAAAAAGGCTATGCAATCATTTATGGGAACAATTAATTTTGTTCAAAGGTTTGTGCCTGATTTTGCACAAATTGTGAAACCTTTGCAACAAATGGTAAAGAAAAGTGTGTAGTTTAAATGGACCAACGTAGAGAAGATTGCATTTAAAGACATAAAGACTACCATAATCCATGCACCTTCTTTGATAAGTCCATATTTCAAAAAGGATTTTATCATATACACCTTTGCTTCAAATAATTCTCTCACAGAAGTGCTCACTCAGAAAGGAGAATCGAGAGACGAGTATCCAGTATCTTTCATGAGCACTGTGTTACAAGGGGATGAGTTGAATTACCTGACCATGGATAAAAAAGCATATGCATTGTTCAAAGAAATGAAGCAGTTCAGACCATACATTTTGAAGAACAGAACGAAAGTCATCGTACCTCATCCGGCTATCAGATCTTTATTTGTACAAAAGGAGTTAGGATAATGAAGAGGAAATTGGATAACTGCACTACAAGAATATGATTTATAATTTAAACCAACCATTATCATCAAAGGTCAAGGATTGTGTAAGTTACTCACAGAGAACCAAACTGAGGAGGATCATGATTGGGAAAACGAAGCTAAATTGAATTTAACTAAAGTATGTTCCATTTTCCCCACTCCAGAGTCTTGGTACATGTATTTGGTGCACTATCTCCAATAAGGATATTTGCCGGAACACTGGAACTCCAAGCAGAGGACAACACTTTGATTGAAATCAACACCCTACCAGATAATCAATGGAGTTCTTTTTAGAAGGAATTACGATGAAATTTTTCTTAGATGCCTTGAGAAGGAATATGCAAATAAGGTGATCAAAGAATTACATGATGGCCCCATGGGTGGACATTATTCTGGGGACACTACTGCACACAAAATCTTGAGGGTCGGATACTACTAGACCACTCTTTTCAAAGATGCTCATGCTTATGTAAGGAAGTGTGATGTTTTTCAAAGGAGTAATGGTAAATTTCCAAAGGCAGTTGGACCATTGCAACCAGTTGTTATATTAGAACCATTCAAGCAATGGGGCTTGGACATTATTGGGGAGATCAATCCGAATTCCTCACTACAACACCAGTATATTCTCACTACTACAGATTATTTTACACGGTGGATGGAAGCTATGCCTCTACGCAAAGTAAACGAAGATGTGGTCATCAATTTCCTTCAGGAAAACATCATAACCAAGTTTCGGGTTCCAATTTCCCTTGTTTTTGACAATGCATCTTATTTCTCATCTATCAAGAGAACTGCATTTGCTTATGAAAGAGGAATCAAACTACATTATTCAACAAATTATTATCCCCACGGAAATGGATTGGAAGAATCAACAAATAAAAATCTCATTCAAATTTTAAAGAAAACTATTATTGAAAGTCAAAGAAATTGGCATGTAGCTCTCCTTAACGCGTTATGGGAAGATAGGGTCACCCCGAAGAATTATTTAGGAGTTTCTCCTTTTACGTTAGTCTATGGACGGGAAGCTCTACTACCTTTGAACATATTACTCCCATCCCTGCAATTATACCAAGATTCTAGAGGATCCAGTAGCGCAACCTTATAGTCACGAATTGATACCCCGCTGAAGCTCGAGGAATCGAGGCAAAAGGCCAAGGATAGATTCAACCAACACCAGAATATTGTCAAGAGATGGTTTGACAAATGGAAGTCTGGTATGGAAAGTTTTGAGATAGGAGACTTAGTTCTAAAATGGGATCACCCACATGATGAAAAGGGAAAACACAGAAAATTTCAACATTTATGGATTGGCCCCTATCAGATTGTTGAGAATCTTGGCCCTTAAACTTACAAACTTCAATATTTGTAGGGGGGAGGAGGAAAATCTCCCTGTAAACGGCCTAGCTCTCAAACAATATTTCACTTAGGTTGCAGTAGTACCTTTTGTACATAAACAAAGGTTTTTATTTTCTCAAACTGTTCTAGTTTGTTTTCTTTTTCTGGTTGGTTTATTTTCAAGTTTCGCTTGCTTATTGTTTGATTTGTTTATTTTTGTCTTATAATAAGACCAGCTCAATATTTTGACACTTGGGAATATAGGAACCTGAATAATCTCGCATATTTTTGTTAATCATTGAAATTCAAAATCTGCTTATGGGAAAGGCATGCTTGATATAACATTATTAGTTTGAGAATTTTAATTGCTGCCCAATTTTTTGAAAGAGAAACTAGCTTCGACTGCACATTGAGTCATTATAACCTTGTAAAATAACTAAGACTCATGAGGTCTTTATTGCTATCTTGGGGCTTCATCCACTCTCACATTAATAACTGTCTTAGTTAGCCTACTATGATGGACCCAAGGAGAGGAAGCATGTCTCACATATGTATAGCATTTAAAATGATCCCATGCTACAAATCAAAATCCAAAAGAGCTTACATCAAAGAGTCAAATTCCCAGTAAATTTCATCTCGATCAAAGAAATGGTTTTGGAAAACGAAGACATCCAATCAGGAAAGTTTCCCTGGTGGTCACCTCAGCAAGATTCTTCTCCGTCCGTGAGCATGAAAAACAAATAAATGTCTTGCTCAACCAAAAGGACATTATGGATGGAAGAACCCATGTCAAGTTCTGAAGAATGAAGAAATCTATCAAGGAAGACTCGAATGAAAAAATTCGTCAAGGAAAGAAGCATCAAAGAATGCTTATAGCATGGGAATGAGGAACAACTGAATACATCTGTTTAATTTTGTTACGATCCTGTGGAGTCATGTTTTAGTGGCAATCAAAAGATGGATCTAAAATGAAATCCATATTCTAGCCTTGGGAGAGTGATCAAGAAATATGGTCTGAGTTACCATGTTCCTTGAAATAAATGACCAATATGATGCAAGAAAGTTTATTCTCTCTGTACAAAATCTGGCCTTTTAAAATCTTGGGAAAATGAATAGAGGTTTTGTAATATCTTCAGAATGAAATACCATGTAAGAATTTTTGACATTCAAGTAGGGATTGTTTAGAGATCTGTGTTCGCTAGCTAGTCGCAAATTGTTGCAGCTACAACCTAATCCCCAAAATTTTCTTGAAATTGTGGGGACCCTCCTTTATTTTTCAAATTTTATTTCTTCCTAGAAGAGTCCCACCCTCAAACTTAGATTTTTTCCTAAGAATCAAGCAAAGAAGGCCAAATTTTACTATGTAAAACTCAGCTTTTCAAGCCGAAACGGTATGATCAACTCACCTTTTAGAGCTGACACGGTCAGAGCAGAAAACCTACTTCTGGAGAAGTCCCCATTTCAGAGACACTCGTCTAGTTGAGATGATGCGTTCAAAGCGACTTGGCAAGTGCAGCCGAAATGGTTGGAGATTCGTTAAGTTCACACTGATAAGACACACTTAGAGTTTTTTTGAGCATTTGGTCAGAAGAAAACAAAGAGCGACGCCAATCGTTTCGGCGATAAAGCCTCAATCACGCCGAAACGGTTCGGTGGAATTGTCCCAGTCACACTGATGGAAGCTCAGCGAAAATAGTCGACGAAAATTGTTAAGGGGCGCAATCCATTTTCGCATCATCTCGGCCAGTTCATCCAAAAACGGTCGCCACTGAAACATAAAAGACTCACCAACAAATAGAAAAGAACGCAAGCGCCAACGCAAGATTACAAAGGCAAGCTCGAGGAGCAACTTCGTTTTTTTGGCTACACTCATAAAAGGTCACCGAAACAGTCGCAAGAGGAATATGAAGCTCGTGAAATGGAGCCGATGAAACTCATGAAGTGATGTCGAAAGCCGTCATCGGCACAATTTTCAGAACCTGCCAACGCGTTTCGCGGCAACTTAGCAAGTTGGCCGAAATGGTCGGTGGTGAAGTTTTAAAGGAAGCGATGCATAATGGTATTTTGATGCCGAAATGGGGGTTTGGTCATAAATGACCCCACCAACCCCCACTACCTTCGCATTAATGAACTCACCAACCCCACATTAATAGCTAGGTTTTTGGTTTTATTATTTATAAGGAAAAGTCATTTTTTTATTTAGCATTGCCAAAAAATGTCGTTCTCAAGGTTTTTCGCCTCCACCAATATCCAGATGCCAAAATGCCATTCAGCTTATTCTCACGACCATACCAAGACTAACAGGTAGGCCACTTCCCTACCTTAGTGGTTGTTTATTGTTGACATTTTCATTCAGTTTTTGCCATAGGTTTTGGTGTTTTTTACTATTTGCGTTTGGTAGTTAAAACCCTGTTCATTTCCAGTTGGGAATTTTTTAGTCACAAAACTTGTTTTAGATAACTGTCTCAACCCAGGGATGCCGAGTTCACCTTGTCTAGTCTTCGTTAAGCCATTTATTTCAGTTTTAATGCAAAACTTAGTGGATTGTGGTGGTCATTTTCTGCGTCTCAGACCTCTTTGGATAATTTCGGCCGGCTCGCTTTGTTACTTTTGAACCCTCAGTTAGAACACAGATGGAATCATATGCAGCATTCTCGCCACATACTTAACCCTACTTCACCTCGGGTGGAGAAGTTTCTTAAATACAAAGTTAAAAAGTCCATTTTTAGAGTGGTTTTATGCTTTTAGACATTATTGGTCTTTCCCTTTGATGCATATGGAGTTTGGTTTTACGCACACACTTTTTGGACAAGGTTGAAACTTAAACTTTTGTCAACTAACCCCGAAGTTTGTTTCAAAGGTTTTAGAATCAACCAAAATTCATAAAAAAAAACATTTAAGATGAGCATCCTTAGTTTGCTCTCATAATTATATCTGAAATTTTGACATGCCATTGTGAGTTTAAGATTAACAAGCATCAGTAGCATTCACCAAACTACATGGAAGTTACTATTCTCTCAGCTCAACCTATTGTCAGTAGTATGAAAGAAAATTTCTTTACAAACATCTATTTAAGTTACTTATACCATGTTTCTTTTTTTTCATCAGGATTTGAAAATGTCTAAAAGGGTTGCCAAAAAGAAATCTAAGGTAACCAAATCAGAATCGGATGTGGATATTATATTAGACACCAAGATAGAAACCACTTAACAAATGCTTTAATCACAAGAGTGGGGGTGGTTCCAACACTGCTACCAACACTGGCAAGGTTGCATAATTATAGAGCCAGTGAGAAGAAGCCACAAGACTACAAGTAGAGGAAGCAGAGAGGAATCTCAAAGAGGAATCAGAAAGGCTACAAAGGGAACAAGAAGAAGGACTACAAGAGGAAGAATCAAAGAGACATCAGAAGGACAAGGCCGAGAAGCAAGAAAGGGAGGCTGCTGAGGAATTAAAAAGAAAAGAAGAAGAGGATTGATTCAAGGAAGATGTGGATAAATAGGGAACCCAAAGTGAACATAGAAGTCCACAACACATGGACATAGACCCACATGAGGTGTCCAGTGTGACACTCACCAGAGGTCACCTCCCATTTAATGAGCTTGGACTCATCCCATTCACCCCATCGAAGTAACATACTGTGGCCAGATTGGACACAATCATTTTTTATTCAAAAAGAAATACCATCACAAGGAGATAAGAGAAGAGACTGAAAATGGGAACCCAGCCCGATGTCATCACTGTCCAGGAAAACACAATTATGGAGGGTACCCACGAGGACCCTAAACTCATCACATCTGTCAGCATAGCTGTTGTACAAGCAAGTGCAGATAATGTTGACAAATTGTTGAATGATGTCGAGCACAACAAAGGAAAAGTTTTGAAATTTAAAGACAACTTGGTAAAAGAGCAGAGTGAAAGCATTGCGCTAAAAAGGAAATTACAGGCCACATTGTCTGAGAGAGACATATTTTTTTCTGACTACAAAAGTCGGGATGCAAAGAAAGAAGCATTAAATGTATAGATGATGATAATGGAGGGAGAGAGGAGTGATTTTGAAGAACGGATCAGAGACCTGGAAGCACAAGAGTCAGGGGAAAACTAGAAGGCCGAAGAATTCAAAACTCAAGTGGATGAATTGTTAAGAGAAAAGTAATCTCTGGAAGAGCAGCTAGAGTTAGCAGATAATAGAAATCAATACATTGCTCCATTTTGGGAGCAAGCATGCAAGATTCAGGAACAAATATATCACTCTCGAGAAGTACTCACAGAAAAAATATAAAAAATGAAGCTATTGATGGAAAGGATGAAGGTGATAGCTGCAGAGTCACTAGAATTGAGGAAAAGGCTGTTGAAAATTGCAGATAAGGTTAAGAGCCAGATGGCCTGGATAGAAACTAATTCAGAATTCCTCGATCATTTTCCCCTGAAGACCACAGCAGACCTGACGACGGATTTGGAACTTCTGGAATTTTGCAGGAAAGCTGGTAGGAGACTAAATAATGAAATCCCTCAGACTATCCAGAAGTGTCAAGACTTTTACGAGAAAATCCATCAGGTCCATGAGAAATGTCATCTCTTTTTGGTCCCAAAAATGGATGAGCTTCCCCCAAGAGACCAATGCATAGCAGATCTGCAAAATGCATTGCAAGAAGATCTAGACCACATCAAAAAATTGGAGGTTCTTACAGAAGAATACATCCACCACTATGTGGGGCAAGCAACTATAAATGCCTATTTTCTGGAAGATAGCTGCGAGGTTGCAGTAGCAGGATTGGCGCATTGAGACACAATTTTCATATCATGAAGTGTCCTTACAAGTATTGGATCCTATCAAATTAAATATCATAGCTGAAGAAGCTAATGCGTGGGAAGAGTATATGTCTAGTTTAGTGGGGCCCACCCAAACTTAAATTGTAAATATCTTTTTGTATTTTATGATGTAAGCACTAAATGACAAAGTTTGGGAATTCCTAGGGTTAGGGTGAACGAGGAGTCACTAGAGGAAAAAATTTTTGTAAGATAAATAGAGGAGAAGAATAAGAAGTGAAGGAATTTTTCTAGCATAATAGAAGCTGGACCTTTTTGTAAGAGAACTATTTTTCTGCTAATAAGAAGGATCTGTTTGCTGGGAAAAGCATGCATAGAGATTTATGCCTAGAATGTGTGGAATGTTTAATGTGGAACTACTTCTTCTTGCATTCGTAACTCATACCGTGAGATCCTTCTAACTTTCTTGAACTAATTCAATGGTGATGAATGATTTTACTTTCTATGCAAATGTTTATGTGTAAAATGAGTAATAAATTGTTTTAATCATATCAGAGCTACCTTTGGTATTATTTCTGCTATAAATGTGAATATTGTGTTGGACAGCTATTTGTTAGACTTATATTAACATTTCCAGTATATTACTCTTAATTCAAATTTCCTCCTTGCAGGTATAGAATATTTAGTTTAAATTAGAATAGGAATAGATAATTGATAAGGAAGGAGTAGTAAGACTGGAGGTAAGAACATACGCATCGCTAGTGTGGTTTCTTCCTGTCAATTATATGGATTTAATTAGGAACTTGAATCTCATACTTAAAATTAAAATTACATAAACGGTGAACCGGGCCATAACCGGTAAAGAACTTAAACATTTACACCCATGATAGGTGGACTATTAACCGGATGGATTCCCCACACCAAACGGTGGACGATCTAATTGGGATTGCTCATTGGGGAGAATCCCTATTGTCAATGCTGAGAACTTTTGGGCATCAACACCAGCATGGGATCATTATTCTCCACTTCTAAACTGAACAGTCTCAACATTAGTTGAATCACCTCCAGTTTAGAATGTGAGCCATACAAGTCCTGCAATATTTTCAAGGATTCAAAGCATGATATTGGAGGAAGTATGTGTTGACTCACCTCTTCACTTAATATTGCAGAGATAATTTCCACTGCTTTGTTGTCTTTGGTCTCTCATATCTCTCATTATTTCACCGATGTTGGTGGATTTGGGTCAGTTTTCACAGTCGGTCTTGCTTCAATTTTAATGGTCGTTCCTTCACAAATATCCTTCCACGGGTCATTGTAAATTAAAGCGGCTTTGATATTCCTTGACCACTGAAGATAGTTGTGTTTTCCAATGAGTACTATTCCAACAATGAATTCCAATGAATGTATTTTCTACACCTTTAAACTATGTCACCTGTAAAGATAATAATGTTTGGGAAGAAGAAAAGGTGTAGGTCTAGGTCTCTGCCACCTTATTTATAGAAATTATAGTCTCTCCTTTAATCAACTATGTGCACTATTCTACAATGTAGGTCTATGTCTCCATAATGGTTTGTGGTTCTAACAAACAAGAATGATAAGCTCTACCGTGATTGTGTTCAAAGCAACAAGATACAATGGAAGCCTACTAATCTCTTGTTGCAGTCATATTATGTATTATAGACAGTACTTACAAATTCAAGTTTGAATCCATAAAGAGACATGTTTACAAATTTGAGAGACACTAATATTACACCAACTAACCTTCACAAAACAAACTTAAAATGTTTATGAAAAGATGGTCCATTCTCTCTCAAAAATAAGTTCATGTAGTAAGCATTTGAATGCTAGTTTGCACACTTCAGTAGTAGGTTGAGTCATCATGCAGGTGTAGAAGACACATAGATATTAAAAAATAACATGATTATACTGTTCTTCATGCATTAGCTTCAACATATCTTCAAAAAATTGAGAATGCACTACACAAAAGATAGGGTTTCAAACACACTTAGCTATTGTTGCAATAGTTCCTTTAGGTGGAGGTCGCAATAGTATTCACTCATCTTCAACAATAGTCTTCACTCATATTTAGAAATATTAAGGTTACTAATCTCTTCAAAGGAGAGGTCGCAGCTCTTCACGTGGAGGAATCCATCACATGTTGGATGAGAGAGTATCTGCCATTCACAGTTAATGCGTCGTTGCTTTAGCATACTCAACTAGCAAGAGGGAGATAAATCTACAATAATTTACATGATGTTACTTCACCAACAACACATCTTCCCAATGCTCTTGCCATGAGCTAGGGTTCACGGTTGTCTCATCAAACAACAATGAGCTTTCCACTATACAAGATAAATAACTCCATGATGGTAGAGTATTACAGATTCAACAAGCTCGACTATAGCTAGACGGGATCCACACTTAAAAGAAGAATAGTATGTAGTCTCAATCTTCACCAAAGACTCTTTGTGTAATGTCCCTTGTTAGGAATTTTATTAAAATGACAAATTTTCACTTGTTTTTCCATAGTTCGACTTTTGACTAGTTTTGAGCTCTAGGTCTCCAAATTGCTCCAATTTCTACCAAATATTATGAGAAGGTATATGGATGATGTTAGAACATAAATATCTGTTTCAATGATGCTTTTGGACCTTTAAAATACTTCTGCAAATTCTCTTTCAATTTGTTAGGAACCTATGTCAACCCTTCTCTTTACTATGTTAGTATATTGTTGTTGGACGCATATGCTTTGTAAGTCATCCCATAGTATTTGTTGATCTGTAGTTTATATTAGCCCATAATATTGATCCATAGTATTGGACGCATATGCTTTGTAAGTTGTCCCGTAGCATTATATGTCCCACGGTTTTGACTCATAGTATTGGGCATAGACTTAGTATATAAGTGTGTGTTGAGGTCATTGAAGGCACCGGGAAGTTAATTGTATTGAGCTTGCTCAAAGGAGGTTTCCCCCTCGAAGTGGCCCATGATCAATATAAAAGTGATTATGTTTTGTTATTTCTGATATCTCGTGTATTTGCACTAATTAATTATTGTAGGTTCATCACATCTAGTATCAGAGCACTTTCTTGGGCTCGTTGGGTGGAATTTCTGCCAAATTTTTTTTCGCATCTGTTGCAGTTTCAGATTTGGGAATAATCCCTATCCGCTTAACTGTGGGAAGTACTTGGGCATAAGCCCTAAAACTCATTGTGAGGAGTACCACAGGAACCCCAAAGTAGCTGGCCCATTGAGAGGACCTACCAGCAAAAAGGGAAATGACCCCTACCTAATTGACTAGTTCCCACCCGTGAGGTAAACCAAGAGCTGTCGTTTGTGGCAAAGCAGTTATCAGTTTTACCTGAGCTGTGGAGTGAGGGGTACTACCCCAATATGCAAGCTGTCAGATAGCATTGGTGGCCAAGTGAAAAACCTGAACTGTTAGGAAGCCGTACATACCCGGGGTCCATATCTATTTTCAGTTGAACTGTTGCCGATCACTTCCGCTCTAGATCCAGCCGTTTCAGATCTATTCTGAAATTCATTCCAGATACAGTCGTCGTTTCAGATCCAGCCGTTTTCGATCCCTTTCCGCTCCAGATCCAGCCGTTTCAGATCTATTCTGAAAGTCGTTCCAGATCCAGCCGTTTTCGATCCCTTTCCGCTCCAGATCCATCCGTTTCAGATCTATTCTGAAAGTCGTTCCAGATCCAGCCGTTTTCAATCCCTTCCGCACCGTTGCAGATCTATCTATTGCGGATCCCTTCCGCGCCACTGTTTCCGATCCATTTCTGAAAAAAAAATAAATAAATTAAAAAAAAAAAAAAAAAAATCAATTTTTTTCTCCATATCTCCCTTGTTTTCACTCTGTTTCCCTTGAAATGTTCGGGGAACCCCTGTCATCCCATTCTGCATCTTTCATTCCTGAGGACCCTATCCCCAATTCCCCTTCCCAAAGCCCGAAATCAAGTTTTTTCTCCATATCTCCCTTGTTTTCACTCTGTTTCCCTTGAAATTTTCGGGGAACCCCTGTCATCCCATTCTACATCTTTCATTCCTGAGGACCCTATCCCCAATTCCCCTTCCCAAAGCCCAAAATCCCACATTTGTCTATTTTTAGGGTTTGCCATAACTTCCTCAGATTTCACCCAATCACCTTCAAATTTTACCACAGAGTTCCTTTCTGAATTCTGCTTCTTTGTCCCTCTCTGCCAAATTTTCTCATTCTATCACCCCACTTTTGAAATCCCCCTTTTTGCTTTCTTGTCCTTTCGACAGTGTCCAAAATCTAGTCAAACCCCAATTACCCATCAGATTGTTTCCCCAATCCAAATTTCCCTTTACTAAATCAGCTTTTGTTTGTGTTTTTCTACCCATTTCACCAAAAAAAAAAAACTAGTTCTGGTTGTCACTCGTGCAGGAGCACACACCATGGAGGAAGCACTTGCAGCCATCCAAACCAAACTCCAAGATCTG
This sequence comes from Larix kaempferi, assembly GCA_027924585.1. Lineage (NCBI taxonomy): Eukaryota > Viridiplantae > Streptophyta > Pinopsida > Pinales > Pinaceae > Larix > Larix kaempferi. Next base: position 6,291,128 of record BSBM01000391.1, read on the forward strand.
GATGAAAAATTTGTCAGCCTCCATCTTCAGCATTCAGCCATGAACAATACCAGACAGCTAGAATCTTTTGCAGCCACCGGGTTCTCTTCTTCCAGCAATTTTCGTGGGCCAAAGCTTGATTTTCCTCGCTTCAATGGTACTGATTTGACTGGATGGATATATCGAGCAGAACAATATTTCAGTCTGCATAATACTTCTGATGCCCAGAAAGTTCCACTTGTATCCTTTCATTTGGAACAGGAAGCCCTTCAATGGTACCGTTGGTACATCAAAGCTCATCCCGAGCCAAACTGGACAGATTTTTTCCAACTCATTTTGCCACGATTTGGTCCTAGTGCTTTTGATGATTTCACAGGAGCACTCACTAAACTTCACCAAATTGGCATAGTGAGAGAGTATCAGACAGAATTTGAGAAATTGGCCAATCACACAGACGGATTGTCTAATGAATTCTACAGGAGTTGTTTTATCAGTGGTCTCAAGGATGAAATTCGCTCAGAGGTCAAAATGTTTTGTCCCAACACAATGATGGAAGTCCTAGGGTTGGCTAAGCTGGCCGAGGACAAGATCGTAGCTCAACAACGTTCCAAACCCACCTTTGTTCCCTTCAGAAATATGGGTTCCCAACGACCTCCCATCACGCCTTCTCCTCAACCAACTCCTATCAAGCATTTGTCTGAAATAGAAATGCAGGCACGCCGAGAAAAAGGGATTTGCTATAATTGTGATGAGAAATTCACTCGGGGACATAGATGTGTTCAACAAAAGCTCTATCTCTTGGATGTGGATTCTCCGCCTTCCTTAGAACTTGGTGAAGAAGCTACAAATATAGTAGATGATCAGGTCGACATTCAACACCCTCCTGTTGACACCCCATCTCAGGACAACCCACCCGAGATCTCTCTCCATGCTGTAACTAGCGTCACCACCCCACAAACAATGCGGGTCAGGGGATACTTCAAGAAGCTCACTCTTACCATATTCATTGATTCTGGTAGCACTAATAACTTCATTGACCCTCGGATTGCCAAACAGGATGATTGTTTTGTCCATCCTTGCTCCAACTTTGAAGTCATGGTTGCCAATGGGGGTACCTTACCTTGCAAGGGGAAGTGTCACAATGTGTGTATCTCTATGGAATATTATAACCTACACTGTGACATGTTTGCCTTGTCCTTAGGCGGATGTGATGTGGTTTTGGGCGTTCAATGGTTACGCACACTTGGCCCCATCTTATGGGATTTTGCTGAACTTTGGATGCAGTTTAAAGTCAATGGGGCACAACACAAATTTATGGGCTTACAACTAGGGTCTCTCTGCATCATTAGTTCACATCGCCTAGAAAAAATCCTTAAGAAGAATTCACATGGTGTCATCGCTCAGCTCAATTCCATTCAGATGCACCCATCAATAGTCTCCACTACTTCCTTGGATAGATATGCAGGTATATTTGCTAAACCAATGCACTTGCTGCCTTCAAGAGACCTTTCCGGTAAGAATTTAGCCACACCTACCTCTCAGCAGGAAATGATGGCTATTTTGCATGCAGTACAGAAGTGGCAGCCATACCTATTAGGGAATTATTTCTGCATGAAGACTGATCTCCAGAGTCTGGAAAATTTTCTAGAACAATGGGTCTCCTCCCCAACACACCTGAAATGGGTTATCCACCTCATGGGGTATCCCTATGTGATCACTTACAAGAAGGGTAAGGACAATATGGTGGAATATGCTCCTTCTCGCGCAATTGATGACCCAATTTCTCTTACAGATGTTTCTCTGCTTGTTCCAAATTGGCTGCAATATGTTCAACAGGGCTCTCTCTTCTATGAACTCCATGCTTCTTCATCAACAGGGCAATCTGGGTTCTGCAAAATGTATGACCGAGAACAATATAACTTCTTTTGGCAGGGACTAAAAATGAAAATTCAACAGATGGTGGCCGATGATGATACTTTCCAAGTCAACAAAGGTGAAACGACACTCCTTTCGTGGTTGCTCAAACCCTTACCCATCCCTACACAGCTTTGGCCAACTATTTCTATGTATTTCCTAGCATTGCTCTGGTGGTACAATACCACATCTCAAAGGACACCATATGAAGCAGTCTATGGAAAAACACCGCTAGTTCTTCTTCCATGCACCCTTGGCAGCTCCCCAGTTCAGAAAATTGTCTCGGTTCTTCGAAACCGCGATCAGATTCTTCTCATTCTGTAGGACAATCTTCACATGGCCAGAATTTGCCTGAAACAACAAGCCGATCAGCACCATTCTTAGTGCATTTTCCACGCAGTTGACAGGGTTCTTCTTCATCTACAGCCTTCCAAGCAATCCTCCTTGACACTCCACAGGCGTCAGTGGCTCGAAATGCAACCCGAGGATGCTACCGGGGAACCACTCCTTCAGATTCTGCAGGAACCAAAGCTTTGAGGACAAAGCTTTTTCTAAGGGAGAGGAGATGTTAGGAACCTATGTCAACCCTTCTCTTTACTATGTTAGTATATTGTTGTTGGACGCATATGCTTTGTAAGTCGTCTCGTAGTATTTGTTGATTCGTAGTTTATATTAGCCCATAGTATTGACCCATAGTATTGGACGCATATGCTTTGTAAGTTGTCCCGTAGCATTATATGTCCCATGGTTTTGACTCATAGTATTGGGCATAGACTTAGTATATAAGTGTGTGTTGAGGTCATTGAAGGCAACGGGAAGTTAATTGTATTGAGCTTGCTCAAAGGAGGTTGCCCCCTCGAAGTGTCCCGTGATCAATATAAAAGTGATTCTGTTCTGTTATTTCTGATATCTCGTGTATTTGTACTAATTAATTATTGCAGGTTCATCACACAATTCTGGCCAATGTAGGGAACTTTACTTGTAATTTCCCTTTGACTAGTATTGGTCTCTAGATCTCAAATTGACTCCAAATGCATTCAAATATTCAAGGAAGGTGTATGACTAATATTAGGAATTGAATATGACGTTCAAGTATGAGATATGGCCACCAAAATACCTCTACAAACTCTCTTAATATTCTGGACAAAGTATGCAATTTTACTAGTAATTTGGGGTTCAAATACCCCTGGGGTAAGTACTGAAAATGGATTCCCAAATGCCTCCAAACCCACTCCAATTTATGAACATAGGTAGGGGAAGTCTCAATTATTTTACTAAGGTACCAAATGAACCATTCATTAGTTATTAAGTCTGTTCCAAACCTCTCTCAAACAACAGCAAAAATCACTAGTTCGACCCTTGGGGAAATGGCACCAAATCGTCTCCAAATGTAAATAAACTGAGTAAAATGACTTCAAATGCTAAATGAACATGAAACTTGTATAATACATCAATAAAATTCCATTCATCAATAAACCATCATTATTTTACTTATCCATTTGAATCCATCAACATGACATTGGTTCACAACAAGGTAGTGGGGAAATGGCACTGTTCTTTCATTAAAAATGAGATTTATAAATTTCTACTTGGAATTTCGACCTGAAACTTTCTGGAGATGAAGAAAAGAGTATTTAATTCATATTAAAAAATAAATGGGGCATTATAATCTCCCCCAAAGACTAAAATAGCTCACCAAAAACGTCCTCCCTCAAGGAGCAAGAATATGCCTCCAAAACTGGAAATGGTTGAGAGAATGTGATGCATTAGAAGAAACCATGATCTGCCTTGTAGCTTACACCTGCAACAAATGACTCCATTAAATCTCCAAATGAAATTTCTGAATGCCCTTTCAAATTACCAACTTGGATGGGAATCTTTCACCCTCAAAATTGGCTAAGGCAAGAAACTAGTCATCCACTAGCTCTCCCTCTTCACAAATGCAATTGCAAATTTCTCAAATGATCAAAAGATGACATTATTCTTTGTTTATAACTTTCATAAACTTCTAATGTCCTGCATGGGTCGAATTCCTTCCAAGAGATTCATGCCAACACAATTTGGGAAGAGATTCCAAAGAATGTCACTTGTACAACAATTCCTAGTTTCCCAATTCCACCAAATCACATGTGGAAGCATCTTAGCTTCCCTAACTACCTTGATCTCCCTCTTGGAGGCTAGGTTTAGCCCTAACATGTCATATATTCAATATTTCATCCTTCAATTCTAATTTGTGTCATAGGTGTCATAGCATCTTCATCATTGTTGTCATAGAGCTAGGGAATCTAGCCCAAGTGTCTCACTAGCTCCAAATTGCCTCTTCCTCTTCCATGGGAGTTAGTCTTCCTATACATTTCGACATTGGATGAGTCATGCAATAAATAATACCTTTTGAACTCCCCCAAGTATGTTACCATTCACCTTGAATTAGAATTGGTGAGAGAATGATGCACACTGTAGTGGGGAAATCTAGCCATATGTGGGTTCCCCTTCCTCCATGTGTCTTCATGATCAAATGCCACTTTTATTTTCACTTATATATATTTATTTAGCTCCTTTATTAAATATTAATGTCATTCTACTGTTCAAACATTATTTATTATTCCCCTTATTCCAAATCCCAAAGCTTCCACCCCAAACCTAGAAAACTAATAATTTTCCTCCTTATAATTTATGTGACCCTTAGCATCAATTTGAAAAACTGTAATGAATATGTCCAATGTGCTTAGGACATTGTGACCCAATGCAAAATTTGGGACATGACAAATCCTCCCTTCCCAATATTGCTTGTCCTCAAGCAATTTCGAACATGGGTGTTGAAGAACCTGCTTCCTGTATAATTCTTTGAAGTTGCCACTGAATTGCCCAACTTTGAGTCTTCGAGCTTCCATGAAGATTTTAGAGGGGAACCACCATGCTTGCTACTGCACTACTCCGATTAAAATCACTTTATTGAGTGGGGAATCCATCCCCCATACTACTTGTTTCCCCAAAAAATTGAAACCAATGAGACTAAGAATTATCCCAGGGTCCCATTGCTTGTATTGCACTCCAACAATTAGAAGTGCTCTCCAATTCATAGTTCCTGGATCCCATTTTTTTGTATGCATTATTTCAAACATCATGAGTACAAAATATATATCATCAAAGTACATAACAACATAATGAAAATGTACATCAAGGAGATGTTTCATCAAAGAATCATGAAAATGCTTATACCTCCAAGTAAGTAGACCACCATTTTTCAGGTGCATACAAGCATCAAGTGAACAATCAAATCTGCTCCAATGACATAGGTGAGTATCCCATGTCCTATAACGCTCCTCCAAAAATATGTAAGATGCATCAAAACAATCAGCCTTGTATTTTTTCATCCAAGTAGTTAATGAAGTTTCTACAACATCAATTGAACTCAGCAAGGAGCAAGGAAAATCATGAGTCTTCAAGTGACTCAAGTGAACATCACAAGGGCATCCATGAAGATATTTATCTTCATAAGGTAAAAAGGGATGCTGCTGCAAATGTAATAAATGAGGTGGTCTATTCATGTCATTATCAAAAGGAGAGGTAGGAGTTTCATACCCCTCATGTGGCACCATTAGAAAAAAACCTTTCACCCAATTTTCATCCCCAATTGATCTGGCTGAAAAAGAATTAGGGGGTGAATAATTATGAACCAACCTTAAATATTTACAACCCTTACCCATCGAAATATTTAATTCATCTTCTTCATATTTGGCTGGTCCAACTATTGTGAGATCATGTGCGTCCTCCAAGGCTTTGCAATTCTCTCCATGAGGCAACTCAAAATCCCTCTGAACAAAGACAAGTGCTTTTCCTTCTTCTTGTTTGAGTGTAGCATCTTCAAGAACCTACATATCAACATGTACCATATCTTCCACCATTACATGAGGTTCCTCCTTTGTGGCATAAATTATTTCATCCATTTCCTTCTTTTCCTTGAAAAGAGAACCATTGCTCATTCTTTTTTCCAAGTTGCTTTCAAGTTGACTAACCCACAATTCGAACCCTTGCATGAGTTGCCTCCACTTGTATCCAAAGGATGGTTTCAGTAAGTTTCTAAACTCCTCATTCTCCTCTAAGGTTCCTTTCTCATCCTTACTCGTGGTGACCAATGAATGCACTTCTTCTCCTACTTATTCCCTTTCACCAAAGTACATCCAGTTTCAGTTTCTAAGTGTGGTGGATTATTTCTTTGACTCCTGGTATTCATTAATGTTATACCACATTAGGTTCCAAGACCATGCTCTGATACCACTATAATGTCCCTTGTTAGGAATTTTATTAAAATGGAAAATTTTCACTTTTTTTCTCTAGTTTGACCTTTGACTACTTTTGAGCTCTAGGTCTCCAAATTGCTCCAATTGATGCCAGATATTTTGAGAAGGTATATCAATGATGTTAGAACATAAATATGTGTTTTAGGGATGCTTTTTGACCTTTAAAATACTTCTGCAAATCCTCTTTCGATTATGGCCAATGTAGGGAACTTTGCTAGTAATTTCCCTTTGACCAGTATTGGTCTCTACGTCTCAAATTGACTCCAAATGCCTTCCAATATTCAAGGAAGGTGTATGAATGACATTAGGAATTGAATATGATGTTTAGGGTAGAGATATGGCCACCAAAATACCTCTTCAAACTCTCTTAAGATTCTGGACCAAGTATGCAATTTTACTAGTAATTTGGGGTTCAAATCCACCTGGGGTAAGTACTAAAAATTTCTTCCCAAATGCCTCCAAACCCACTCCAATTTTTGAAAAGAGGTAGGGGATGTATCAATTATTTTATTAAGGTCCCAAATTAACCATTCATTATTTATTAATTCTATTCCAAACTTCTCCCAAACAACAGCAAAAATCACTAGTTCGACCCTCGGGGAAATGACACCAAATCTTCTCCAAATGTAAATAAACTGAGTAAAATGACTTCAAATGTTTGAGCACTGAACATGAAACTTGTATAATACATCAATAAAATTAAATTCATCAATAAACCATTAGTATTTTACTTATCCATTCGAATCTATCAACATTACATTGGCTCACAACAAGGTAGTGGGGAAATGGCACTGTTCTTTCATTAAAAAAGAGATTTATACATTTCTACTTGGAATTTTGACCTGAAACTTTCTGGATATGAAAAAGAGAGTATTTAATTCATATTAAAAAATAAATGGGGCATTATAAGCTCCCCCAAAGAGTACAATATCTCACCAAAAACGTCCTCCCTGAAGGAGCAAGAATATGCCTTCAAAACTGGAAATGGTTGAGAGAATGTGATTCATTAGAAGAAACCATGATCTGCCCTGTAGCTTACACCTGCAAAAAATGTCTCCGTTACAACTCCAAATGAAAGTTCTGAATGGCCTTTCCAATTACCAACTTGGATGGGAATCTTTCACCCTCGAAATTGGCTAAGGCAAGAAACTATTCATCCACTATCTCTCCCTCTTCACAAATGCAATTGCAAATTTCTCAAATGATCAAAATATGGCATTATTCTTTGTTTCTGACTTTTATAAACTTCTAATGTCCTCCATGGGTCGAATTCCTTCCAGGAGACTCATGCCAACAATATTTGGGAAGAGATTCCAAAGAATGCCACTTGTACAACAATTCCTAGTTTCCCACTTCCACCAAATCACATGTGGAAGCATATTAGCTGCCCTAACTCCCTTGAGCTCCCTCTTGGAGGCTATTTTTAGCCCTGACATGTCATATATGTCATATGTCATCCTACAGGTCTGATTTGTGTCATAGGTGTCATAGCATATTCATCATTGTTGTCATAGAGCTAGGGAATCTAGCCCAAGTGTCTCACTAGCTCCAAATTGCCTCTTCCTCTTCCATGGGAGTTACTCTTCCTCTACATTTCAACGTTGTATGAGTCATGCAATGAGTAATACCTTTTGAATTCCCCCAAATATGTTACCATTCACCTTCAATTCAAATTGGTGAGAGAATGATGCCAACTGTAGTGGGGAAATCTAGCCATATGTGGGTCCCCTTTCCTCCATCTGTCTTCGTGATCAAATGCCACTTTGATTTTCACTTATATATTTTTATTTAGCTCCTTTATTAAATATTTATGTCATTCTAATGTTCAAACATCATTTATTATTCCCCTTATTGCAAATCCCAAAGCTTCCACCCCAAACCTAGAAAACTAGTAATTTTCCTCCTTGACAATTATTTGACCCTTAGCATCAATTTGAAAAAATCTAATGAATATGTCCAATGTGCTTAGGACATTGTGACCCAATGAAAAATTTGGGACATGAAAAATCCTCCCTTCCCAATATTTCTTGTCCTCAAGCAATTTCAAACATGGGTGTTGAAAAACCTGCTTCCTGTATAATTCTTTGAAGTTGCCACTGAATTGCCCAACTTTGAGTCTTCGAGCTTCCATGAAGATTTTAGAGGGGAACTACCATGCTTGCTGCTGCACTACTCTGATTAAAATTACTTTATTGAGTGGGGAATCCATCCCCCATACTACTTGTTTCCCCCAAAAATTGAAACCAATGAGACTAAGAATTATCCCAGGGTCTCATTGCTTGTATTGCACTCCAACAATTAGAAGTGCTCTCCAATTCATAGTTCCTAGATCCCATTTTATTGTATGCATTCTTCCAAACATCATAAGTACAAAATATATATTATCAAAGTACATAACAACATAATGAAAATGTACATCAAAGAGATGCTTCATCAAAGAATCATGAAAGTGCTTATACCTCCAAGTAAGTAGACCACCATTTTCCAAGTGCATACAAGCATCATGTGAACAATCAAATCTGCTCCAATGACATAGGTGAGTATCCCATGTCCTATAATGCTGCTCCAAAAATATGTAAGATGCATCAAAACAATCAGCCTTGTATTTCTTGCAAGTAGTTAATGAAGTTTCTCCAACATCAATTGAACTAAGCAAGGAGCAAGGAAAATCATGAGTCTTCAAGTGACTCAAGTGAACATCATAAGGGAATCCATGAAGATATGTATCATCATAAGGTAAAAAAGGGATGCTGCTACAAATTTAAATAATGAGGTGCTCTATTCATTTCATTATCAAAAGGAGAGGTAGGAGTTTCATACCCCTCATGTGGCACCATTAGAAAAAAACCTTTCACCCAATTTTCATCCCTAATTGATGTGGCTGAAAAAGAAGTAGGGGGTGAAGAATTACGAACCAAACCTAACTATTTACAACCCTTACCCATCAAAATATTTAATTCATCTTCTTCATAATTGTCTGGTCCAACTATTCTGAGATCATGTGCCTCCTCCAAGGCTTTGCAATTCTCTTCATGAGGCAACTCATAATTCCTTTGAACAAAGACAAGTGCTTTTCCTTCTTCTTGTTTGAGTGTAGCATCTTCAAGCACCTGCATATCAACATGTACCTCATGTTCCACCATTACATGAGGTTCCTCCTTTGTGGCATAAATTATTTCATCCATTTCCTTCTTTTCCTTGAAAAGAGAACCATTGCTCATTCTTTTTTCCAAGTTGCTTTCAAGTTGACTAACCCATAATTCGAACCCTTGCATGAGTTGCCTCCACTTGTCTTCAAAGGATGGCTTCAGTAATTTTATAAACTCCTCATTCCCCTCTAAGGTTCCTTTCTCATCCTTACTCATGGTGACCAAGGAATGCACTTCTTCTCCTACTTCTTCCCTTTCACCAAAGTACATCCAGTTTCAGTTTCTAAGGGTGGTGACTTATTTCTTTGACTCCTAGTATTCATTAATGTTCTACCACATAAGGTTCCAAGACCATGCTCTGATACCACTGTAATGTCCCTTGTTAGGAATTTTATTAAAATGGAATATTTTCACTTTTTTTTCCCTAGTCCGACCTTTGACTAGTTTTGAGCCCTAGGTCTCCAAATTGTTGCAATTTCTCCCAAATATTCTGAGAAGGTATTTGGATGATTTTATAACATAAACATGTGTTTCAAGGATGCTTCTGGACCTTCAAAATACTTCTACAAATCCTCTTTCAATTCTGGCCAATGTAGGGAACTTTACTAGGAATTTCCCTTTGACTGGTATTGGTCTCTAGGTCTCAAATTGACTACAAATGCCTTCAAATATTCAAGGAAGCTGTATGAATGATATTAGGAATTGAATATGATGTTCAAAGATGAGATATTTCCACCAAAATACCTCTTCAAACTCTCTTAATATTCTGGACCATGTATGCAATTTTACTAGTAATTTGGGGTTCAAATCCCCCTAGGGTAAGTACTGAAAATGGATTCCCAAATGCCTCCAAACCCACTCCAATTTATGGAAAGAGGTAGGGGATGTCTCAAGTATGTTATTAATGTCCCAAATGAACCATTCATTAGTTATTAAGTCTGTTCCAAACCTCTCCCAAATAACAACAAAAATCACTAGTTCGACCCTTGGGGAAATGACACCGAATCTTCTCCAAATGTAAATAAACTGAGTAAAATGACTTCAAATGCTTGAGAACTGAAAATTAAACTTGTATAATACATAAATAAAATTATGTTCATCAATAAACCATCAGTATTTTACTTATCCATTTGAATCCATCAGCATTACATTGGTTTACAACAAGGTAGTGGGGAAATGGCACTGTTCTTTCATTAAAAATGAGATTTATACATTTCTACTTGGAATTTCGACCTGAAACTTTCTGGAGATGAAGAAAATAATATTTAATTCATATTAAAAAATAAATGGGGCATTAGAATCTCCCCCAAAGAGTACAATAGCTCACTAAAAACACCCTCCCTCAAGGAGCAAGAATATGTCTTCAAAACTGGAAATGGTTGAGAGAATGTGATTCATTAGAAGAAACCATGATCTGCCCTATATATTAAACCTACAAAAAATGAATCCATTAAATCTCCAAATGAAACTTTCCAATTACCAACTTGGATGGAAATCTTTCACCCTCGAAATTGGCTAAGGAAAGAAACTAGTCATCCACTAGCTCTCCCTCTTCACAAATGCAATTGCAAATTTCTAAAATGATCAAACGAAGCCATTATTATTTATTTATGACTTTTATAAACTCCTAATCTCCTCCTTGGGTCAAATTCCTTCCAAGAGACTCATACCAACTCAATTTGGGAAGAGATTCCAAAGAATGCCACTTGTACAACAATTCCTAGTTTCCCACTTCCACCAAATCACATATGGAAGCATCTTAGCTTCCCTAACTCCCTTTAGCTTCCTCTTGGAGGATATGTTTAGCCCTGACAAGTCATATATGGCATATGTCATCCTTCAGGTCGTATTTGTGTCATAGGTGTCATAGCATCTTCATCATTGTTGTCATAGAGCTAGGGAATCTAGCCCAAGTGTCTCACTAGCTCCAAATTGCCTCTTCCTCTTCCATGGGAGTTGCTCTTCCTCTACATTTCGACCTTGGATGAGTCATGCAATGAATAATATCTTTTGAAATCCCCCAATTATGTTACCATTCACCTTGAATTCGAATAGGTGAGAGAATGATGCCAAGTGTAGTGGGGAAATCTAGCCATATGTGGGTCCCCCTTCCTCCATGTGTCTTCATGATCAAATGCCACTTTGATTTTCACTTATATATATTCATTTATCTCATTTATTAAATATATATGTCATTCTAATGTTCAAACATCATTTATTATTCCCCTTATTCCAAATCCCAAAGCTTCCATCCCAAACCTAGGAAACTAGTAATTTTCCTCCTTGACAATTATTTGACCCTTAGCATCAATTTGACAAACTCTAATGAATATGTCCAATGTGCTTAGGAGATTGTGACCGAACAAAAAATTTGGGACATGAAAAATCCTCCCTTCCCAATATTGCTTGTCCTCAAGGAATTTCGAACATGGGTGTTGAATAACCTGCTTCCTGTATAATTCTTTGAAGTTGCCACTGAATTGCCCAACTTTGAGTCTTCGAGCTTCCATGAAGATTTTAGAGAGGAACCACCATGCATTCTGTTGCACAACTCTGATTAAAATCACTTTATTGAGTGGGGAATCCATCCCCCATACTATTTGTTTCCCCAAAAAATTGAAACCAATGAGACTAAGAATTATCCCAGGGTCCCATTGCTTGTATTGCACTCCAACAATTAGAAGTGCTCTCCAATTCATAGTTCATGGATCCCATTTTCTTGTATGCATTCTTCCAAACATCATGAGTACAAAATATATATCATCAAAGTACATAACAACATAATGAAAATGTACATCAAGGAGATGCTTCATCAAAGAATCATGAAAGTGCTTATACCTCCAAGTAAGTAGACCACCATTTTCCAGGTGCATACAAGCATCAAGTGAACAATCAAATCAGCCTTGTATTCTTTCATCCAAGTAGTTAATGAAGTTTCTACAACATCAATTGAAATAAGCAAGGAGCAAGGAAAATCATGATTCTTCAAGTGACTCAAGTGAACATCATAAGGGCATCCATGAAGATATGTATCATCATAAGGTAAAAAGGGATGTTGCTGCAAATGTAAATAATGAGGTGCTCTATTCATGTCATTATCAAAAGGAGAGGTAGGATTTTCATAACCCTCATGTGGCACCATTAGAAAAAAACCTTTCACCCAATTTTCATCCCCAATTGATGTGGCTGAAAAAGAACTAGGGGGTGAAGAATTATGAACCAACCTTAAATATTTACAAGCCTTACCCATCGAAATGTTTAATTCATCTTCTTCATAATTGGCTGGTCCAACTATTGTGAGATCATGTGCCTCCTCCAAGGCTTTGCAATTCTCTCCATGAGGAAACTCATAATCCCTCTGAACAAAGACAAGTGCTTTTCCTTCTTCTTGTTTGAGTGTATCATCTTCAAGCACCTGCATATCAACATGTACCTCGTGTTCCACCACTACATGAGGTTCCTCCTTTGTGGCATAAATTATTTCATCCATTTCCTTCTTTTCCTTGAAAAGAGAACCATTGCTCATTCTTTTTTCCAAGTTGCTTTCAAGTTGACTAACCCACAATTCGAACCCTTGCATGAGTTGCCTCCACTCTTCTTCAAAGGATGGTTTCAGTAATTTTCTAAGCTCCTCATTCTCCTCTAAGGTTCCTTTCTCATTCTTACCCATGGTGACCAAGGAATGCACTTCTTCTCCTACTTCTTCCGTCTCACCAAAGAACATCCAGTTTCAGTTTCTAAGGGTGGTGGCTTATTTATTTGACTCCTGGTATTCATTAATGTTCTACCACATCAGGTGCCAAGACCATGCTCTGATACCACTGTAATGTCTCTTGTTAGGAATTTTATTAAAATGGCAATTTTTCACTTTGTTTTCCCTAGTTCAACCTTTGACTACTTTTGAGCTCTAGGTCTCCAAATTGCTCCAATTTCTCCCAAATCTTCTGAGAAGGTATGGATGATGTTAGGACATAAATATGTGTTTGAGGGATTATTTTTTACCTTTAAAATACTTCTACAAATCCTCTTTCAATTCTAGCCAATGTAGGGAACTTTACAAGTAATTTCTCTTTGACTAGTATTGGTCTTTACGTCTCAAATTGACTCCAAATGCCTTCAAATATTCAAGGAAGGTGTATGAATGACATTAGGAATTGAATATGATGTTCATGTATGAGATATGGCCACCAAAAGACCTCTTCAAACTCTCTTAATATTCCGGACCATGTATGCAATTTTATTAGTAATTTGGGGTTCGAATCCCCCTAGGGTAAGTACTGAAAATGGATTCCCAAATGCCTCCAAAAACACTCCAATTTCACAAAAGAGCTAGGGTATTTATCAAGGATGTTATTAAGGTCCCAAATGAACCATTCATTAGTTATTAAGTCTGTTCCAAACCTCTCCCAAACAACAACAAAAATCACTAGTTTGACCATTGGGGAAATGGCGCCAAATCTTCTCCAAATGTAAATAAACTGAGTAAAATGACTTCAAATACTTGAGCAATGAAAATGAAACTTGTATAATACATCAATAAAATTCCATTCATCAATAAACCATCATTATTTTACTTATCCATTCGAATCTATCAACATTACATTGGTTCACAACAAGGTAGTGGGGAAATGGCACTGTTCTTTCATTAAAAATGAGATTTATACATTTCTACTTGGAATTTCGACCTGAAAATTTCTGGATATGAAGAAAAGAGTATTTAATTCATATTAAAAAATAAATGGGGCATTATAATCTCCCCCAAAGAGTAAAATATCTCACCAAAAACGTTCTCCCTCAAGGAGCAAGAATATGCCTTCAAAACTGGAAATGGTTGAGAGAATGTGATGCATTAGAAGAAACCATGATTTGCCTTGTAGCTTACACCTGCAGCAAATGAATCTATTAAAGCTCCAAATGAAAGTTCTGAATGCCCTTTCCAATTACCAACTTGGATGGGAATCTTTAACCCTCGAAATTGGCTAAGGCAAGAAACTAGTCATCCACTAGCTCTCCCTCTTCACAAATGCAATTGCAAATTTCTCAATTGATCAAAAGATGACATTATTCTTTGTTTATAACTTTTATAAACTTCTAATGTCCTCCACGGGTCGAATTCCTTCCAAGAGACTCATGCCAGCACAATTTGGGAAGAGATTCCAAAGAATGCCACTTGTACAACAATTCCTAGTTTCCCAATTCCACCAAATCACATGTGGAAGCATCTTAGCTGCCCTAAATCCTTGATCTCCCTCTTGGAGGCTAGGTTTATCCCTAACATGTCATATATTCAATATTTCATCCTTCAAGTCTGATTTGTGTCATAGCATCTTCATCATTGTTGTCATAGAGCTAGGGAATCTAGCCCAAGTGTCTCACTAGCTCCAAATTGCCTCTTCCTCTTCCATGGGAGTTAGTCTTCCTCTACATTTCGACATTGGATGAGTCATGCAATGAATAATACCTTTTGAACTCCCCCAAGTATGTTACCATTCACCTTGAATTTGAATTGGTGAGAGAATGATACACACTGTAGTGGAAATCTAGCCATATGTGGGTTCCCCTTCCTCCATGTGTCTTCATGATCAAATGCCACTTTTATTTTCACTTATATATATTTATTTAGCTCCTTTATCAAATATTTATGTCATTCTAATGTTCAAACATTATTTATTATTCCCCTTATTCCAAATCCCAAAGCTTCCACTCCAAACCTAGAAAACTAATAATTTTCCTCCTTGACAATTATTTGACCCTTAGCATCAATTTGAAAAACTCTAATGAATATGTCCAATGTGCTTAGGACATTGTGACCCAATGCAAAATTTGGGACATGACAAATCCTCCCTTCCCAATATTGCTTGTCCTCAAGCAATTTCGAACATGGGTGTTGAAGAACCTGCTTCCTGTATAATTCTTTGAAGTTGCCACTGAATTGCCCAACTTTGAGTCTTTGAGCTTCCATGAAGATTTTAGAGGGGAACCACCATGCTTGCCGCTGCACTACTCTAATTAAAATTACTTTATTGAGTGGGGAATCCATCCCCCATACTACTTGTTTCTCCAAAAAATTGAAACCAATGAGACTAAGAATTATTCCAGGGTCCCATTGCTTGTATTGCACTCCAACAATTAGAAGTGCTCTCCAATTCATAGTTCCTAGATCCCATTTTCTTGTATGCATTCTTCCAAACATCATGAGTACAAAATATATATCATCAAAGTACATAACAACATAATGAAAATGTACATCAAGAAGATGCTTCATCAAAGAATCATGAAAGTGCTTATACCTCCAAGTAAGTAAACCACCATTTTCCAGGTGCATACGAGCATCAAGTGAACAGTCAAATCTGCTCCAATGACATAGCTAAGTATCCCATGTCCTATAATGCTGCTCCAAAAATATGTAAGATGCATCAAAACAATAAGACTTGTATTCTTTCATCCAAGTAGTTAATGAAGTTTCTCCAACATCAATTGAACTAAGCAAGGAGCAAGGAAAGTCATGAGTCTTCAAGTGATTCAAGTGAACATCATAAGGGCATCCATGCAGATATGTATCATCATAATGTAAAAAGGGATGCTTATGCAAATTTAAATAATGAAGTGCTCTATTCATGTCATTATCAAAAGGAGAGGTAGGAGTTTCATACACCTCATGTGGCACCATTAGAAAAAAACTTTCACCCACTTTTCATCCCCAATTGATGTGGCTGAAAAAGAAGTAGGGGGTGAAGAATTATGAACCAACCTTAAATATTTACAATCCTTACCCATCGAAATCTTTAATTCATTTTCTTCATAATTGGCTGGTCCAACTATTGTGAGATCACGTGCCTCCTCCAAGGCTTTGAAATTCTCTCCATGAGGCAACTCATAATCCCTCTGAACAAAGACAAGTGCTTTTCCTTCTTCTTGTTTGAGTGTATCATCTTCAAGCACCTGCATATCAGCATGTACCTCATGTTCCACCATTACATGAGGTTCCTCCTTTGTGGCATAAGTTATTTCATCCGTTTCCTTATTTTCCTTGAAAAGAGAACCATTGCTCATTCTTTTTTCCAAGTTGCTTTCAAGTTGACTAACCCACAATTCGATCCCTTGCATGAGTTTCCTCCAATTGTCTTCAATATATGGTTTCAATAATTTTATAAACTCCTCATTCTCCTTTAAGCTTCCTTTCTCATCCTTACTCATGGTGACCAAGGAATGCACTTCTTCTCCTACTTCTTCCCTTTCACCAAAGTACATCTAGTTTCAGTTTCTAAGGGTGGTGGCTTATTTATTTGAATCCTATTATTCATTAATGTTCTACCACATCAAGTGCCAAGATCATGCTCTGATACCACTGTAATGTCCCTTGTTAGCAATTTTATTAAAATGGCAATTTTTCACTTTTTTTCCCTAGTTCGACCTTTGACTAGTTTTGAGCTCTAGGTCTCCAAATTGCTCCAATTGCTCCCAAATATTCTGAGAATGTATATGGACGATGTTAGAACATAAATATGTTTTTCAGGAATGCTTTTGGACCTTTAAAATACTTCTGCAAATCCTCTTTCAATTCTGGCCAATGTAGGGAACTTTACTAGTAATTTCCCTTTGACTATTATTGGTCTCTAGGTCTCAAATTGAATCCAAATGCCTTCAAATATTCAAGGAATATGTATGAATGACATTATGAATTAAATATGATGTTCAGGGATGAGATATGGCCACCAAAAGACCTCTGCAAACTCTCTTAATATTCTGGACCAAGTATGCAATTTTACTAGTAATTTGGGGTTCAAATCCCCCTGGGGTAAGTACTGAAAATGGCTTCCCAAATGCCTCCAAACCCACTCCAATTTATGAAAAAAGGTAGGGTATGTCTCAAATATGTTATTAAGGTCCAAAATGAACCATTAATTATTTATTAAGTCTGTTCCAAACCTCTCCCAAACAACAACAAAAATCACTAGTTCGACCCTTGGGGAAATGGCACCAAATCTTCTCCAAATGTAAATAAACATAGTAAAATGACTTCAAATGCTTCAGAACTGAACATGAAACTTGTATAATACATAAATAAAATTCCATTCATCAATAAACCATCATTATTTTACTTATTCATTCGAATCCATCAACATTACATTGGTTCACAACAAGATAGTGGGGAAATGGCAATTTTTTTTCATAAAAAATGAGATTTATACATATCTACTTGGAATTTCGACCTAAAAATTTCTTTAGATGAAGAAAAGAGTATTTAATTCATATTACAAAATAAATGGGGCATTATAATCTCCCCCAAAGAGTACAATAGCTCACAAAAAATGCCCTCCCTCAAGGAGCAAGAATATGCCTTCAAAACTGGAAATGGTTGAGAGAATGTGATGCATTAGAAGAAACCATGAGATTCCCTATAGCTTACACATACAACAAATTAATCCATTAAATATCTAAATGAAAGGTCTGAATGGCATTTCCAATTACCAACTTGGATGGGAATCTTTCACCCTCGAAATTGGCTAAGGCAAGAAACTAGTCATCCACTAGCTCTGCCTCTTCACAAATGCAATTTCAAATTTATCAAATGATAAAAAGCTGTCATTATTCTTTGTTTATGACTTTTATAAACTTCTAATGTACTCCATGGTTCGAATTCCTTCCAAGATACTCATTCCAACTCAAGTTGGGAAGAGATTCCAAAGAATTCCACTTGTACAACAATTCCTAGTTTCCCACTTCCACCAAATCACATGTGGAAGCATTTTAGCTTCCCTAACTCCCTTGAGTGCCCTCTTGGAGGCTATATTTAGCCCTGACATGTCATATATGTCATATGTCATCCTTCATGTCTGATGTGTGTCATAGCATGTTCATCATTGTTGTCATAGAGCTAGGGAATCTAGCCCAAGTGTCTCACTAGCTCCAAATTGCCTCTTCCGCTTCCATGGGAGTTACTCTTCCTCTACATTTCGACTTTGGATGATTCATGCAATGAATAATACCTTTTGAACTCCCCCAAGTATGTTACCATTCACCTTGAATTCGAATTGGTGAGAGAATGATGCCAAGTGTAGTGGGAAAATCTAGCCATATGTGGGTCCCCCTTCCTCCATATGTCTTCATGATCAAATGACACTTTTATTTTCACTTATATATATTTGTTTATCTCCTTTATTAAATATTTATGTCATTCTAATGTTCAAACATCATTTATTATTCCCCTTGTTCCAAATCCCAAATCTTCCACCCCAAACCTAGGAAACTAGTAATTTTCCTCCTTGGCAATTATTTGACGTAGCTGGAATAATCAAAAGACGTGTGTCCTTTAACCTTCTTTGATGCTTTGAAAGATGCTTCCTTATGTGCTAACTTCTCTTTTTCTGTCCTCATCTCGTAGGATGTAATGATCCCCTATAATTCATCAATTGTTAGTCCATCAAGATCCTTCATTTCTTCAATGGAAGAGACTTTTGCATTAAATATTGAGGGGAGTGATCTTAACACCTTTTGTATAGAAATCGGTTCTTCAACTTTTTCACCAAGTCCTCTAACAATGTTGGCAATTTCATCTATATTAAGGAGATAGGCTGCAACATTTTATTCTTCTTTCATTGTCAACCCATCTAACTATGCTCTATGAGTTTGTAGCTTTTCCTTCTTCACCTTGTCATCACCTTCATAGATATTTTTAAGATTTTCCCATATTTCATTTTGTTGATTCACAATGCATCACTTTGATAAACAAAAATTTTGATAGACCACATAAAATGGAATTCAGACATTTTTTCGTTATTTTCACTAAGCTTTTGTCTAGTCGCATCTATTGGTGGTGTTGTTGGAGCTGTATAACTACTCACCACTCATTATCAAATATTAAACCCAAGATCCATTAGATATGCTTGCATCCTTATGCTCTAGAATGCATAATATGTTCCATCAAACAATGGAGCCATATTTGTAGAGAAACATTCATGGCAAGCCATATGTGCTCGAGATCTTCCTTCCAGTGGTTGTTGACAATTATTTTTGAAGGAACCTACTCTGTACCAATTATTGAACTTATGTTTATACTGACAGGGGAAGGATAATTAGTATCAGACACTTTTTCTTACTTTAAATTTTCATCAATCATTAATTTACTTTGAATACATATAACTCAAATCACAATACATAGAATTTAATGTGGAAACCCTTTCAACAGAAAACCACAAAAGTGTATCTTTATAAATTATTGTAAACACCAACCTACTATCACAAATTTTGTAGGCACCAACCTACTGGAGAAACTAATCCTCTCAAATGAGCACCAACTCAACAATATGTAGGAACCAACCTACTAGAGTCACCAATCTCCTCAAATGAGAACCAACTCAGTAATATGTATGCACCAGCCTATTAAAGAGTCAAGTACAATAATGTTGACATAAACACCTCACATACTACCTCATAAATACTTTCAAATATGATTCATAACCTACCTCAAATATGCTCCACAATCTGCTTCAAATTTTCTTAATCACCTGTCTCCCATTTGCTCCATAATCTACTACAAATCTACCTCATAGGCTGCCACTTATCTACTCCAGAATTAATTTCATAACCTATCTCGGATCTACTCCATAATCTACTCCAAAAATGCATCAGGTCTTCTCCACAATCTATCATAAGATCATCTTCAAACTAGTTCCAAATTATGGCATAATCACTTTCTACATGAGCCTCATCCAGAGAATAACCCTTAGAAATTCTTCCAAGATCACCTCTAATACAAAACCATACAAGACTATTTGTAGTAATGAAAGTTCCCAACAATGAAGGTTTCTAGTAGCGAATGTTCCCAACAGTGAAAGTTCCTAGTAGTGAAAGTTCCATCCCAGAAGAATATATCACATCTTCAAGCCTTCCTTTTCCATAAGTGTGCCTCCTCATCCTTGGAGAACATTAGAAAACCATTATAAAAAGCATCTTCAAATATCCCAAAAAATTCTCAAGAGAACATCTTCAAAAGGATCCTTACAAGTGCTCTTTCTCTCTCTTCTCTCTTTCTTCTCTCTCTTCTCTCTCTCTTCTCTCTCTTCTCTCTAGAATTGCACACCACTTAATATATGAACTTAAGTGATGATAATATGTTGAAATGAGAGTAGTTCCCTTCTTATTTATACTTTTATAGGCCACTTTTAAGGGATCCTTCTTCTTTTAGGGACAACCTCTTTCCAAGGATCCACAAGGGGTTGTTTACCCCTTCATTCCCCTTTATTTCTTTTCAAGCTGGGAACATACCTTGTATTCAATGTATTCAATTCCAATCAACCCCTCCCTTTTTCAAGGGCATGGTTATGTTTCCTCCTCATTATTGCAAGGTGTCCTCCTGTTCTCGGAAAGTGGTCCCATTGTGTGGCTTCTTCACATTTCTTTGATTTTCTTGCCTCTAGCAAGTGGGAAAGTGGGGTATTAATTTGGACATCATGGTAAGGACGTCTCCTCATTATTACACAATGTCCTCCTTTTACTGCAAGGTGGTTTCATTGTGTGGTTTCTTCATAGTTATTTGGTTTTCTTTCCTTTGCACGTGGGAAAGTGGGATTCACATCATTATCTACAATATTTATTTATATTTGAAATCAATGACAAAATTATCTTCAACAACCTTCACCTTCATCTTGGACATCAACACTCTCCCCTTGTCTTTGACATCAATGACAACAACATTTCCAACATTAGAAAAAATGACAAAAAGGGGAAAACCCAAATTTTAGTGGAGATGAAGATAAGGATGAAATCAATCCTATGGAATGGTTGGGGACAGTAAAGAAAAATGGTAAAACTCCTTGTGGGTCAATTTTGAGATTTGATGGTGAAGCATGGGACTGGTGGATAAGTATTGATAAAAATACTAGACTAGATTCCATGTGGGAATACTTTGAGTAACTATTTCTAAAAAATATGGATGAAGGACTCAAAGATGGAAGAGATCAATAACATTTAAGATGAATTTAAAGAAGAAAAGGAGTAAATTGAGATAAAAGGAGACAATTTTTCCAAGATACAAGTCCTTAATGAAGCACATAGTAAGAAGGTTGATAAATTGAAAAAGGAAAATGATGGGAAAGGAAAAATGGGAAAAGGATGATTCTAGGGAAGAATTGAAAAGGAAGGATGATGAAATTTGTAGGTTACAAATACATAATAAAAAACTATTGGATAAGTTCAAGAGATTGAAAGAGGAAAGAAGCATGGTCAAAATCAAGAGACAAAAAATATCTTGGATGAAGAGACTTCCAAATGACTTGAAGAATAAATTTGCAAGAAAGTTGAAAACCCTCTAAATACAAATGACGTAAAATAAAAAATTTAATCCAAAATTGAAGAAGGACATAAGAATTTGATGAATGGCATCACATTGTAGCTTCACAAGGACAAGGAAGTCAAGATTATAGAAGGACACCATAAAATACTTGAAAATTTTGATGTCCAACTTGAAGATGTACATGTCAAATACGAGGGTATTATATCAAAGGAAAGATTAATCAAAGATGAATCATAGGGGATAGAGGAAGCCATTATCTCTAAAAAAGAATATTGATTATAGGAGTGTGTAGAAGGAAGAGAAATTGTCATATGTGAAACCATAGCAACATCCTCATTACCAAGAAAGTTTCCAATAAATACAAGATGATATATAGTGACACTATCAAGGAAGAAAATGAGATACTCAGCAATATTCATGGAACAAAGAATTTTAAAACTATTATTCAACAAGATATTATCAATGACCAAAAACTACAACAAATTAGAGAACTCACAATCACAACACATTGAATTAAAATTATGAACATCCAGCTATCAAGGACAAATACCAAAAATAATCAAATTTGTATGGATGGGTAATCATCAATAGAAACAAGAAAGCATGAATATAAGGAAATCCCATTACTTGGTTTCATCACATGTAAAGCCACTAAATGCAAATCTTTGAGGAGAAAGATTTCGGAGGGTACTATGTTATGACCCAGGGGGGCATATATGGGTTAAATGTATATAATATGACCCTTGGGGAGGCATATATGGGGCTAAAATGTATATGTAATAAGGTCGACCTAATGAAGGAGCCTTATGTGCAATGAGTGGATATGCATATATACATTTAATGTAGTCATTTTTAAGTACATGTTAAATGATTATGTGAATGTCTTGGGGTAATTTGAGAAATATATCATATTATTTAAGAATTTTTTGTGAACTTATCCCTCCTATATATATTGGAGTTGTGCTCCACTTTCACATTGATGTACATGGTGTGTACTCTTACCTCTTATGATAATTTTAAGATATTGGTTCATAACACAATAGGAATTCAAGCTTCTCTTATATTCTTCAGCTAGTAGCAATCTTGCTGATAGAAGATCCACTCTGTAGTTTTGAGAGTATTCTCATGGTTACTAGAGAATTTTCTTCTTCCAATAATTTGGATTATTTTTGTCTAATGGTGATCTAGATGCCCCAACATAGATCATGTAGCTCCACTTTTTTGTTTCTTTCCTAGCCCAGAGAACCCACACAAACCCATATAATATAACCTATATCATTTGTAAAGGTACCTCTAAACCCAACTGGACCTGGATTACCTTTGGAGGTGTCATTAAAATTTAGCTTTATAAACCCTTGCGGAGGGGGGTTCTAGGTATTTGGACTATAAATTGAAACCTCCTTTTTGAAAGCATTAGTGAAAGAGATTATAAATTCCAAACCTCGTGCTTTCATGATTCATCACTTCTACTCATTACACTTCCAATCCTTCAAACACCTTGGGATAATTCAATGGTTTCAAGGATATCATTTTTAATTATGTGTTACATTTTATCATAGATCTTAGAGACATCTTTGAAGATCATTCGATTGTTCTCCTTCTATGATTCCTAGAGAAGGAAGCCTAGGTATAACTTCTAGACCCAATTCAGAATAGGATTATGAAATGCAAGAACTCTTCAATGATCATGTTAAATTTTGAGCATTAATTCACAATACTCTAGGATATTTACTGAGAGAATAACATATACAGTATATCAATGCATGAAAATCATAATAAGCATGACAAGCATCACAAGAATCAAAAGCATGAGAGACAAGAGACACAGAGTTTCCGTGGGGAAAACCCTAAGGTGAAAAACCCCACAACTTCCTCAGAGATAGAGAGAGAAATGGCTCAACCAAAGTACCACCAAAATACACTGAGATAGTCTCCTAGTAGCAGATGATCCTCCTCCTCACTAGTGCGCCACTTTCTGAGTGAGAGTGAGTTACTTTTCCGAGTGATCTAAATAGAGATCACCTGATCTCTATTTATACTAATCTGTTTTCCCAGTGACCTTATGGGGCCGACTTGTCTAGCTAGGTACATCCATATTATAATATATATATTTCAAGGCCAACCCCACACATGGTGGTCTAATAACCCATTGGCAAGTACACACACTTGCGACACTTGTCAATCCACATGACGACACTTCCTTATAGAGGAATAACACATCTCTAATAAGGGTACAATAAATATATATAAAATACATAGATGAAATACATTCCGAAGTTACATATACATCAACACTCCCTCTTAACTAGGAAGGTATTTCTCGACACAGATCTGCTAGACAAGTCTTCTTCTCGGGATCATCGTCATCGATGCATCGTCATCATCATCATCACTACTGTTGCTATCTCAACCAATCTTTGACTCTACTCGTCATAGGAAGTTCTATAGAGCCAATCCTTTTTCATACTGGATGTAGGCCCACCACCTGCAAGTCTTCATCATCACTGGCCAAACTGTGGAATCCTCAGCACTTATTACATGCGTCACAAAACCTGGCTGCAGCATCCTAGGCTATTATGAGCACACAGCTCTACCTGTCAGATCTCCCAGGAGCACATTACATGTGACCCATCACAAAACCTGGCTGAAGCATCCCAGGCTATTACGAGCACACAAATCTACCTGTCGGATCTCCCAGGAGCACATTACATGTGATCTCACCACAAAACCTGGCTAAAGCATCCTAGGTTGTTACAAGAACACAGCTCTACCTGTCGGATCTCCCAGGAGCACATTACATGTGGTCCACCACAAAACCTGGCTGAAGCATCTGAGGCCATTTTCATCCTGTCCAGATCTCCCAGGAGCAAATTACATGTGGTCATGGAAAAACCTGGCTGAAGCATCTGAGGCCTTTTTCATCCTGTCCAGATCTCCTAGGAGCAAATTACATGCGATAGGACAAAACCTCGCAAGAGCATCTGCCAGATATCCCAGGGCACAAATTACATGCCATAGCAAAACCTCGAAAGACTATCTGCAGATCTCCTAGGGCACAAATTATATGTCCTCCCAAGCAAAACCTCGAAAGAGCATTTTCTAGATATCCCAGGGTACAAATTACATGCCATAGGAAAAACCTCGAAAGACTATCTGCAAATCTCCCAGGTCACAAATTACATGCTTATCTGCACAACCTGTTCCACGGCCACAGAGTATACCCTGATACTCACCATACATCATCCTGATGTACACATGATCCTCCTGATCATCATCACTGCAACATCCTACTGCATGTCATCTGGAGAAGCTCGTCATCCACGATCATCTTGATCATACAATGCATCTACCTGATGCATACCAAGTATCTACCTGATACATATCAACATACATGATCCACCTGATCATACAAGGTATCCACCTGATACAAATACAAATACATGATACATATCACCATACATGATCTACCTAATCATACAATGTATCCACTTGATACATATACATATACATGGTCCAAGCATCCAACATGATGCATATACAAAATACATACACATGATCCAAACGATCATATCCAGCATCCAACATGATGCATACATATAAATGATCCAACTGATCATATCCAGCATCCAACATGATGCATACATACATATACATAAAAATGATCCAACTGATCATATCCAGCATCCAATATGATGCATACATACATACATACATAAAAATGATCCAACTGATCATACAAAGCAGAAACCAGAACATCATCCTGATGCTCATCATCCAGCGCTTACATCCACAGCCATGTGAAGGATCCTCCTTCCAACATGCTTGGAATGGCTTCAGCAAATGTGTCCATCACTTATTCCTCGAAGTGTCATCAATCTGAAGAACACCAAGCCTCTCTCTGAAGTACTCAAACTTCACCCTGGCTAGTGGCTTCGTCAACACATCTGCAATTTGCTCATCTGTCGCAACATACAAGAGCTTCACAGGTCCTCTCTGCACCATATCCCTAGTATAGTGATATTTGATCTCTATGTGTTTCGACCTGTCATGAAACACTGGGTTCACAGACAGCTTCACACAACTCTGGTTATCACAGAAGATACCAGTAGCATCCAATGGGAGATCAAATAACTCAGACAGTAGCTTCCATAGCCATACTGCCTCACAACTATCTGAACAGGCTGCAACATACTCTGCCTCAGCTGTACTCAGTGCTACGCAGGACTGCTTCCTGCTAAACCAAGAGATCACACCTGATCCCATACTGAAGCAACACCCAGATGTGCTCTTCCTATCTACAGCACTGCTAGCCCAATCTGAATCAACATAACCCTGCAGGTTAAACTTTTGATTCACCTCATACTTAATCCCATAATCCACTATACCCTTCAGGCACCTCAGAACATGCTTTACAGCAACCAGATGAACACTCCTCGGATCTGTCAGGAACTGACTCAATGTGTTCACCACAAAGCAAATATCTGGTCTCGTGTTCCTCAGGTACATCAAGGACCCAATCATCTGACGATACATAGAGACATCAACTGGCTCAGGTGAAGCATCACATAGAAGCTTCAGATTCGATGCCATAGGTGTGGCTATGGCCTTGCTATCCATCATCCCGAATCTCTTTAGGATATCTACTATGTATTTTCCTTGACCAAGGAAGATCCCACATGCACTCTGCCACACCTCCATACCTAGGAAATAATGCATCATTCCCTTTCATATCAAACTCAGCAGCAAGCTTCCTCTTCATATCTGCAATCATTCTGTCATCTCCTGTTACAAATAAGTCATCCACATACATGAGTAGAATCACAGGATTCCCTTCCTCAACCTTGTAATAAAGGTTCGAATCCGCTTTACTCTTGGTAAATCCCAAACAAGATAGAAAACTGTCCATCCTACCATACCATGTTCTGGGAGCTTGTTTCAAGCCATACAAGGCTTTCTTCAATCTACACACATATGACTCCCTGTCATGTATTTCGAAGCCAAGTGGCTTCTCCACATATACTTCCTCTTCAACTACACCATTCAAGACAGCAGTCTTGACATCCATCTGGTGTATTTTCCATTTCATTGCTGCAGCCAGGGCAAGTACTGTTCTGATGGAAGTATACCTGGCTACAGGTGCAAAAGTTTCTTCATAATCTATTCCATCTTTCTGAGAGAATCCACGAGCTATGAATCTTGCTTTGTATTTCTCTACACTGCCATCTGCAGCATGCTTGATTTTGTAGATCCATTTAGAAGTCACAACAGACTTCTCTTTAGGTCTTGGTACAACATCCCAAACATCATTCTTCATTATTGATTGGTATTCCTCAACCATGGCATCCTTCCATTCTTTATTTTCCGCTGCTTCTTCATAACTGGAAGGATCTTTGTTCATAATGTCACAGAGTAAAGAAACATAGCTGGTATGTGATCTGGTTCTCTTCTTTGCTCTGTGTTCTTCTTCTGGAATGCCAAATATTTCTGCATCTTGAATGAGCTCTGTATCCCATGCAGGTTTCCTCTTGTGAGAGTTATCCTCACGGGGTGGATCTATAGGTTCTTGCAGATCTTCAAACTCACAAACAACTTCTGGAACTGCTTCAGTCATGGTGGTGTCTTGAAATCTAGTTTCCTTAGGTTCTTCATAAACTTCGATAGGTGCCTTCCTTGATTTGATGAATGCTGAGTTTTCATCAAATGTTACATCCCTGATAACATCAATCTTCTTGAACCCTGGAAAGTATATTCTATAAGCCTTCGAGCTTTCACTGTAACCCATAAAGATACCCTTCTTTCCTGAAGGATCTAGTTTAGTCCTCTTTTCCTTTGGAACATGAGTGTATACTGGACAACCAAATATTTTGAGATGACTGACTTCAGGTTTCTTACCAGAAAAGACCTCTTCTGGTGTCTTGTTGTCCAATATCTTGTGGGGTGTTCTGTTCTGCACATATACAGTTGTTCTAGCTGCTTCTGCCCATAGATGCATAGGTAGATCCTGGTCATGCAGCATTGCCCTTGCTGCTTCCATGATAGTTCTGTTCTTCCTTTCTGCAACTCCATTCTATTGAGGATTATAAGGAGCAGTCAACTCCTTCTTAATCCCTGAATCACTACAAAGATTCTTGAAGTCACCTGAGGTGAATTCTCCACCATTGTCGGATCTGAATGTTTTGATCTTCTTGTCAGTTTGATTCTCCATCAAGGTTTTGAATTCCTTGAATTTATCAAACACCTCATCTTTGTTCTTCAAGAAGTATACCCAAGTCTTCCTGGAGAAGTCATCAATAAATGAGACATAGTAAACATACCCACTCAGAGAACTGGATGACATAGGACCACATACATCTGAGTGGATGATTTCCAGGATGTCTTTTGCCTTGCTTTCACTGCTTGGGAAAGCCTTCTTAATGTTCTTACCTTTTGTACATCCTTTGCAAACACCTTCATGTTTGGTCTTGATTTCAGGAAGACCCTCTACAACCTTGCTTGCAATTGGAAGTGCTCTATAGTGCATATGAGCAAGTCTTCTATGCCAAAGTTAACTTGGCTCCATAGATTCATGTACCATGGCATGTTCAGGTTGTCCCTTCAATTTATACAAACCTCCCTCTTGCTCTCCAATCACTACTGCATCATCTATGTTCTTTCCCTTTGGCCACATTAGGACTTGGCCATCCACAAATGCAACCCTCATACCTTTTGCATCCAATGCAGAGATGGAGAGTAAGTTCTTCTTGAGCCCAGGTACATAGAGGACTTCTTTCATCTTCAAAGATTTCCCACAATCTAGGTTGTAGGAGGCTTCACCACTTCCTTTGATTGGGTATTGATAATCATCTCCAAGTTTCACCTTATGGGGTGATTCATGTTCATATAGATTCACAAAAGATTCCTTAAGCCCAGTCATGTGTTTGGAAGCCCCACTATCAATCAACCAATCATTTTAACCATGGGAGATGGTACCTGTGAGAGCAGAGATCAGAACATACTCTTCTTCACTTGATGAGTTATCATTACTATCATCACTTTCTTCCCTAGCCTTCTTCTTGGGTGGTTCATCATCCTTGGCAGCATGAGCATGAAACCTTCTTTTGCTGCCCTTCTTCTTCTTGTTGAAGTTATTGTTGGCCCTCTTGTTCTTGGGACAATTTATGCCAATATGTCCTTTCTCATTACAGGTGAAGCATATTCTTCTTTCTTTGAAGTGATGTGAAGATTTCTTGGAGTGAAATGGCTCTCTCTTGTACTTCCCTTTCTTGTTGTGAGCTGTGAGAGCTTGATCTTCATTCCCCATCTTTTCTTCTCATGCTACAAGCCTTGCTTCTTCTTGTGAGCATTCTTCCCTTAATCTACTGAAGGAAATCAACTTCTTTCTTGCACAGATTCCTTGAATGAAGGAGTCCCATGACCTAGGTAAGCCATTCAGAGTGGTCATGACAACTTCACCATTCTCCACCATTTCATCCACTGCTTCTAGTTGTTCATTGATCTGGGAGACCCTTGAAAAATAAGATTGAATGGTTTCTCCATTCTGAAACTTTACTCCTTTCAATTGGTTCTGCAGGGTCATCTTCCGATTTATGTTCTTCCCTTCAAATAGCTTGGTCAAAGAGTCAAACATCTCTTTGGGTGTCTTTAGAGAAGACACATGGGGTATGAGATGGTCTTTGATAGAATCAGCAATGATTCTCTTTGCCTTGACCAAGTTCCTCTTATGCAATACTTTAGCCTCTTCATCCTCTGGGATAGGGATGCCTTCGTTTATGTATGAGTCCAACTCATTCTCTTCCAGGATTAAACCAATCCTATACTTCCAAGCTCGGAAGTTATCAGCCCCTTCAAGCTTATCCTCAAGCTTGGTGTGGTGAGACATTTTAAAGAGTACTTCAAATGGAAATAGAAAAGATTTAGGTCTTACCACTTGAAATGCTGAAAACTGGATCTAGTCCCAGATTAGGGTTTGTAAAAAAAACCCTAAAAATTCAAAATGTGAATTTCAAATTTCGGAAAGGACAGAAAGATGCGCCTTGATGAACTGATCAACCTAGTGCATTCAGAATTTGAGATCAGCAAAGCTTTGCCCTTCAGATTTTCCTTTTTGTCCTCTAGGGTTCATTGGGGAGAGCCCTGAATTAGGGTTTGAGTTTCCTAGAGATCTACCCAGCCAAAAATCTCGATCCAAAGCTCTAAACTTCGATTTTTGCAAGGAGCTTCCAGCTGTGTCTTGAGATTCCAGAAATTCCTTTTTTTGTGGAAACCCTAATTTTTAGGGTCAAATCTGAAAATGCTCGGAATTGAATTCTGATTGGACAGATAGATGCACCTTGATGAGTAGAGTCAATCTGCTATACTTATTTTCCAAAATTTGTGGAGAAAAACCCAATAAACAAGGAACTCAAGTTTTCGTCACTGCAAAATGTCTTCTTCTTAGGTTAGCTCTGATACCATGTTAAATTTTGAGCATTAATTCACAATACTATAGGATCTTTACTGATAGAATAACATATACAGTGTATCAATGCATGATAAGCATCACAAGAATCAAAATCATGAGAGACAAGAGACACAGAATTTCCGTGGGGAAAACCCTAAGGTGAAAAAACCCACAACTTCCTCAGAGATAGAGAGAGCAATGGCTCAACCAAAGTACAACCAAAATACACTGAGATAGTCTCCTAGTAGAAGATGATCCTCCTCCTCACTAGTGCGCCACTTTCTAAGTGAGAGTGAGTTACTTTTCCGAGTGATCTAAATAGAGATCACCTGATCTCTATTCATACTAATCTGTTTGCCCAGTGACCTTATGGGGCCGACTTGTCTAGCTAGGTACATCCACATTATAATATATATATTTCAAGGCCGACCCCACACATGGTGGTCTAATAACCCATCGGCACGTACACACACTTGAGACACTTGTCAATCCACATGACGACACTTCCTTATAGAGGAATAACACATCTCTAATAAGGGTACAATAAATATATATAAAATACATAGATGAAATATATTCCGAAGTTACATATACATCAACAGATCAATGGTGGCACGGGTACTTTCCATGTTCCTATCAATTCATCAAAATGATTTGGCTCCTTCATCCCATAAATAAGTGACAAATTGGCATTGGTTGATAAGGTGTTCTTAGGTATCCTCTGATTTATGGAAAACATATCATTTGGATGGACCTCCAAATCCTGATATTATAATTTTGTCCCAAGTGAGGTTCTTTGCTCTGGCCACCAACCATAGAATGGCTAAGATATTCGGCTATTCAGTATACCTCCATATCTTAACATAAATTTATTCCCTTGTGTTGTTGATGGAGGCTACCAAAATAGAGTAGGATTATTTCAAGGATAAATTGCCTCCTCCTTCATACCCCCATCAAACCTCGTTCTTTCCATCTTTGATTAAAATTTTTCTTTTTTGCAGCTTCTCCTAGAATTCATTCCAATTGAAGTTATCAAGTAGAGTGGGCCAATTTCCTTTATATAACCATGATCTCCAATTCATGTTCTAACTGGTAGACTCCCAATATTGTTTGAATTGAGTTTTATTATGGGGATGAAGGATGTCTCTAATTTCTTGTGACGCTAGAGATTCATCATTATTCGGTAAGTTTTTCCAATAATCCTCTGAGAACAAGGCTAATGAATCATATCTGATTTCATAGAAATAGTGGCTTTGGATCAACTCTTTATTTTTCCAAGATGTGTTCCATATTAGAGATATTATATTGTCCCTAGTTAGTCTGATCAGATCCTTATATGTAATTCCTAAGGAATACTTTCTCTTCCACATTTGGAACAAGGGGAATCATTGTTACGAATCCATCACCACCATGTTTTTTCTCCCATCACCACCTTCTAGCTTGGGTTTGCAAACATGCCCCCAAGCTACATTGGCCCATTTTGGCTTAGATTCCCCCCCCCCCAATAAGAATTTTCTTTGAATATTTTTTAATACTTTGATGATTCCTTTAGGAGAAGCTAGAATCAATGGATAACAAATACAAATGCATAGATTGCAGAACAAATGTGAGTAAAAATAGTATTCCTTCCGAGTTGAGAGAGTGAAAAGTACAATTGGACAATTTCCTTTCTAGCTTGGCAAGGAGCTCTTCCCATGAAAGGTTTCCTCGATAAAATTCAATGAGCATGGATCCTAAATATTTGGATTGAAGGAAACTCCTTTGACATCCAAGAATCTTAGAGATATTAATTTGAACATTAAAGAAAAAGAGTTGTGACTTACCTTGATTTATGGAGGTGTCAGAAGATTCCATGAAGGTTCTTAGAATTTTTTGAAATTCTTTAGCTTACCAAACTATAGCGAAAACTATGAGAATGGTATTGTAAAAAAATCATAGGTGGGAATAGAATAGGTCTTCTCCATGGGGCCTCAATCCTTTGAGCTTTCCTTATGAGGCTAATTCATTTAACGTTCTACCTAGCCCTTCTAGTACCATAAGAATAAATAGAAAGAAGTATATACGATCTCCTTGTCAAATTCCCTATGAAGGGGGAAATTTAGTGTTATCGGTTAAATTAGCACTTATCCGTCCTTGATCACATCGCCTTGTCGATCACACAAAAGGACACTATGGATGGAAGAGCTTACTTGACCTTGGATGATTTGGAGTTGAATCCTTACTCCTTCAGCTTAAAAACTTATTTTTCTAGCATCTTCATCATAAATTTGCAGCTCCTATACTTGACACATCGCGAGTCACTCGCGGGTCTCTACACTAACAACTCGTGGGTATCAATTAAAAGCTACACTCGTGAGTTGTTGAGCCCACATGCTACGAGTCACTCACAAGTTGCTAAATGTTATAGTCACAGGTGTCTTACGTAAAGTTTGAAAAATATATTAAAAACACGAATTGGGATTAGTTGAGTTAGGTATTCCAACTTCCCAATTCAAATTCCTTTCGAAACCAACCTTCCTTGCCTTGCCATAAATGCAAGAGGAGGCCATGAGAAAGGGGACCAATTAGTGAGAGCTATTGTTATGCTGAAGAAATTCCAAGTCTAGAGAGAGGTGTAGTGCTTTGGTTTCAGGCATAGCACTTTGACAAGGTTCTAAACTAATTTTCTGTACGGGCTTGTTTCTAAATAAATAAATAAAAATATTATTTAATCACTTACTATTTTTCCTATTATTATAGATGTATTTTCTCTTTCTAGTTATTTGCATCAACATTCCAGCAGTAAAATAATATCAATTTCCATTTACATGCACGTTTTAGTATATATATGATTCAGCACATATATATATATGTTTTAGCATAAGTTTAAAATATGATAATGTAATAATTAACAAGGAAAATACCTGTTGCCGAAGTTGTAGATTGTCTCGTAGCTTGCTATAGATTTCCTTCCCGATTTTCATCTTTAGAGCTTAGCAACCGATTGAATGAACCACCTACCGACCAGCTCTAATCATGCTGGCCCTAGGAAGTCGACAGACTTCCTAGCCCCCGATCCCACAAACCGATAATTCCAGTAACAGCTTCCTTGTTTTCAATTCCCAATTAGAGTTTTCCCCTTCCTCTATGCAACATGAGTTTTCCCCTTCCTCTGTGTAATAGGAGTTTTCCCCTTCCTCCTCCTTCAATATTCCCCCCCCCCCCAAAATAAGATCCAAGTTCCGACCCCCCGACTACTTCCCCAACCCTTCCTATATACCCAACTTCCTATGTTTTCTTCAACCTTAATCAACTACCCCTATCAAATCCCTCGAACCCCCAAACATTTAATTTCCTTACTTGTTTAACCTTACAAGTTATGATAAAGTATTATTTTATAAATAGTTATTTTCTCGGGCAGTTCAAATAGTTAAGGCTTATTTGGTTTGATTGGAACAGGTTGACTGCATAACATTAAATAAATCTTGAGATGTTATCTTTATAACTGTTACGGGGCGGTGGCTTTTAATCACCAATCCCACTCCCATCCAAACATTAAATACATTTATTAAAATAATATTTAACAAGGATCGGGTTGACCCTTTCAAGTTTGTAGGGATGGGTGGATTAAACACCTTATCATATTCGGATCTGATTCTTTTTACTGGATATCTGACACAATTATTAATTGAATGACAATGACATCTTGATTTATCTTGCTTTATCTTGCTGATTCAATTAATTACATTACCTTTATTTTCATATTTTTTTAAAATATTCATTGAGTGACTTAATCAACAATTTGAGTAATATTTTATCTGACCCCACTACGTGTACATCAAAGGTTTATTACAATAATAGTAGTAGTAGTAGTAGTAAATAATAATAATAATAATAATAATAAATTTGATTATTAATGGTGAATAGTGAATAGTAATAACATTGAAGTGTTAATTGATAAGTGTTCCAATATCAGCATGGTACCTTTGTGTTAATAAACAAGTCCACTAATGTTTTGATTAAGTAATATTGACAATTACATAGTACACTCGTACATCATTAATGTTTAACTTCTATACTGTGATGTTACTGGATTATCGGTTTGTGTCATCGTATCATCCGGTTGGTTGCTAAGATTTTATATTCATTGCTTACTTATTCCCTATATCCTATCAGATATTCGGCTACCACGTAGCCCCTATGTCCTGCAGATTAGTATTCGCAGACATATATCTATAACAATATTTCCATTTGTTCATTAGCTGGTCCACACTATCAACATCATTTCATTTCATCACACAAAACCATTAAATCAATCACATCATGGGTTGGTATCGACGTACCACATCATATATACATTGTATTTCATCAAGGACGACAATTTAAACATACAGTGTCATTATGAAAGAAAAGAATCTCATGATAACTACAACATGTTAAATTTTCAGAATTGACTTTAATCTGATCTAGGATCTTAACTGAGAGAACAACATGTACAGCAAATCTACAGCATATCAATCATGGACACAATAATGCAAGCACACAAGAGACACAAAGTTTACTTGGAGAAAACCATAAAGGTGAAAAACCCCAATAACTTCCGCATAGATAGATAGAGCAATGATACAACTAGAATACAAGAGATAGTCTTCTCCTAGCAGCAGAGCCTCCTCCTCCACAAGTGCGCCACTCTCCCAAGTGTGAGTGAGAGAATAGAATGTGTAAAATGAGAGAGACACACTCTCTATTTATACACTAACTTGACTTGACCTTTACTCAACTAGGTCGGCCTCAACTTAACCACTTAACATAATGCTGACTGGGCCGACCCCCACTAGGGTGGTCTAATAACCCTTTGACCCACATGGCCGACCCCCAATAGGGTGGTCTAATAACCCTTTGACCCACATGACTTATACAGGGCCGACCCCAACAAGGTGGTCTAATAACCCATCAAGTATAAGTTACGACACTCACAATATAAATGACAACACTTCCGTATAGAGGAATAATAACATCTCTATAGGAATACAATATACATATATGTGAAATACATTCCGAATTTAGATATACATCAACACTCCCTCTTAACTAGGAAGGTATTTCTCGACATAGGTCTTCTAGCACAAGTCATCTTCTCTAGATCATCGTCACTGGATAATCATCATCGATTCATCATCATCATCACTACTGCTGCTATCTCAATCAATCTTTGAATCTACTCGTCATAGGAAGTTCTACAGAGCCAGTCCTTTTTCATACTGGATGTAGTCCCACCCCCTGCAGGTCTTCGTCATCACTGGCCATACTGTGGAATTCTCAGGACTTATTACGTGCGTCACAAAACCTGGTTGCAGCATCCCAATCTATTACGAGCACACAGCTCTACCTGTCGGATCTCCTAGGAGAACATTACATGTGACCCATCACAAAACCTGGCTGAAGCATCCCAAGGCTGTTACGAGCACACAGCTCTACCTGTCGGATCTCCCAGGAGCACATTACATGTGATCTCACCACAAAACCTGGCTGAAGCATCCTAGGCTGTTACGAGCACACAGCTCTACCTGTCGGATCTCCCAGGAGCAAATTACATGCCATAGGACAAAACCTCGCAAGAGCATCTCAGGATGTTACGGGTACACAACTCCAACCTGAAGATCTCCCAGGGCACAAATTACATGTCCTCCCAGAGCAATGTCTCGAAAGAGCATCCCAGGCTGTTATGGGTACGCAATTCCGACCTATAGGATCTCCTAGACATGCTCATCTGCACAACCTGATCCACGGCCACAAAGTATCATCCTGATACTCACCATACATCATCCTGATGTACACATGATCATCCTGATCATCATCACTGCAACATCCTGTTGCATGTCATCTGGAGAAGCTCGTCATCCGCAATCACCCTGATCATACAATGCATCCATCTGATGCACACCAAGTATCTACCTGATACATATCATCATACATAGTGTATCCACCTGATACATAGATACATGATCCACATAATGCATCCATCAACATACATGATCTACCTGATCATACCTGATACATATCAATATACATGATCTACCTGATCATACAAGGTATCCACCTGATACATATACAGATACATGGTCCAAGCATGCAACATGATACATATACACAATACATACAAATGATCCAACCGATCATATCCAACATCCAATATGATGCGTACATACATATAAATGATCCAACTGATCATATCTAGCATCCAACATGATGCACACATACATATACATATAAATGATCCAACTGATCATATCCAACATCCAATATGATGCACACATACATATAAATGATCCAACTGATCATACAAAGCAAAAACTAGAACATCATCTTGATGCTCATCATCTAGCACTTACATCCACAGCCATGTGAAGAATTCTCCTTCCAACATGCTTGGAATGGCTTCAGCAAATGTGTCCATCACTTCTTCCTCGAAGTGTCATCAATCTGAAGAACACCAGGCCTCTCCCTGAAGTACTTGAAATTCACCCTGGCTAGTGGCTTCGTCAGCACATCTGCAATTTGCTCGTCCGTTGCAATGTATAGGAGCTTCACAGCTCCTTTCTGCACCATATCCCTGATATAGTGATATTTGATCTCTATGTGTATCGACCTGTCATGAACGACTGGGTTCTTGGACAGCTTTACACAACTCTGGTTATCACAAAAGATACCAGTAGCATCCAATGGGAGATCAAATAAATCAGACAGTAGCTTTTGTAGCCATACTACCTCACAACTAGCTGAACAGGCTGCAACATACTCTACCTTAGCTGTACTCAGTGCTACGCAGGACTGCTTCCTGCTGAACCAAGAGATCACACCTAATCCCATACTGAAGCAGCACCCATATGTGCTCTTCCTATCTACAGCACTGCCTGCCCAATCTAAATCAACATAACCTTGCAGGTTAAACTTTTGATTTGCTTCATACTTGAGCCCATAATCCACTGTACCCTTCAGGTACCTTAGAACATGCTTTACATCAACCAGGTGAACACTCCTCGGATCTGTCAGGAACTGGCTCAATGTGTTCACTGCAAAGAAAATATCTGGTCTCGTGTTCGTCAGGTACATCAAGGACCCAATCATCTGACGATACATAGAGACATCAATCGGCTCAGATGAAGCATCACAAAGAAGCTTCAGATTCGATGCCATAGGTGTGGCCATGGCCTTGCAATCCATCATCCCAAACCTCTTCAGGATCTCTACTGCATACTTCCCTTGTCTAAGGAATATTCCATCTGCACTCTGCCACACCTCCATGCCAAAAAAAAATAGTGCATCATCGCCAAGTTCTTCATCTCGAACTCGACAGCAAGCTTCCACTGCGTGTCGACAATCAATCTATCTTCACCTGTAATAAACAGGTTATCCGCATACAAAAGTAGTATCACTGGATTGCCTTCCTCAACCTTGTAGTAAAGGTTGGAATCCGCTTTATTCTTGGTAAAGCCCAAACTGGATATAAAGCTGTCTATCCTACCATACCAAGTTTTGCACACATATATGACTACACCATGCTATCTTGAAATTCATCTGGTGTATCTTCTATTTCATCACTTTTATATTTCTCTATGCTGCCATCTGTAGCATGCTTGATCTGATAGTTCCATTTGGAAGTCACAACAGACTTCCCTTCAACTCTTGGGACCGCATCCCAAACATCGTTCTTCATGATCGACGGATCATGGCATTCTTCCCCTATCTTGGGAACTTCAATATCTTCAATAGATAATTTTGTTGCTTGAACAAATGTTGTCGTCCTTCTTTTGTAGGTGATGGTATACGATATTTCCTACACAACAAGTTAAATTGCATGATTAGAAAACATCTCATAGTTTTCAAAACAAATTCTTACACATAATGAAATATGTCAGACAGCCATGCAATTATCTTAGTCAATGCTTCAATACAACATTCATCCATATTCTGTAACTTTTTAGATGCCTTCCAATCTCTACTAGAACATTGTTAAGAGTGTGCACAACTCCTAACATGTCAGCAAAGAGGTTTCATTCTAGATAAGTAGCAATGGAATGTTGTACAGTGCCATAGGACACTTACCCATCAAATGCATATTAGTAGTAAGTTGTTCATTAATGCAATCATTCACATCCTAAATCTAGGAACATAAGCATATACATCATTGAATAATATTATTTAAACAAACGAGTATGTAAGGAATGGTAATTAAAATACTTATCTTTGTTTGTTCATTGGGTGAACTCCCTCTGAGTCTTTGCTTCCTTGCAGGAGCTGCTGAAGTAGCTTCTTCTACACCTTTCTGTTGTGGAATGCAGAAGGATGGTCAACTCCCTCTGGATATATGCATCCTTGCAGAAACTACTGGAGTATGTTCCTTTGATTTCTTCCAGGAACAACTGGAGTGTGCTCCCTCTTGATATTTTCTTCCTGGATTACCTGTTCTTGAACTTACATCCATCCTTAATCACTATGTATGCTTATTAGTATCATCATTGTGTTATCCTTGAGGTCTCATACATAATCACACATTTATTAGTATAATATTAATACTATCAAAGCACAATAATCTTAAACATGTATATTCATGATCATTCACAGATAATAAACATTAGTATTCAAGGTTTCAGGGAAGTCTTCTTTTACTCATACATATTCTTATTTGATCATAGGACTCTTTTGGTTAGTTGAATCATCAATCAAGATAAGAGATATAATATGCATAAAACCCGTGATTATTCAAAACTATACCTTCATGATTCTTCTGGTTAGTCATATCATCAATTATGGTACGAAACATAATATGCATACAACCATGATTATTCAAACCTATGACTTCATGAATAATCATTATCAATAACACAACAGTATAAGATCCTAACACAAGGTAGGATTCTAGCTTGATATAGGAAAAACATACCTGGATTAGCATGCTAGCTAGTTATGTCTAACATACCCGCATAGTGTCTTCTGGTTCTCTTTAGTGACTTGTGCTAGTAACCTGCATGTCTCATAAGTTAACCATTGTAGAACCAAGTTATACATACCTCAAAAGTAGATCTTCTATGTGATCCATGACAATGGATGAATCTTTGTCTTCATGCCACCATGAGCATATGTTCTTGAAGTAGAACATGATTTGACTTTCTTGGTGTACCTTTTGTGTTAGCAAACAATCATAAACCTCATACAACAACATCACAATGCATTAGTACAATCATAAGTGGCAAAACCTTAATCAATGAATATCTTCTATTAAGGTGATACGACAAGTCCAGTAATTAATCAAGATTGTACTGTAATGATATGAAGACAAACATATGATAAACTTAACCATGAAACATACCTGTAAGCCATACCTGTCAAGATTTCTTGTAATCTTCTTATGGAAGGCCTTAGCCTTCTCTGAGACAGGAAGTTCTTCACTTATGCAGGTGACCAATCCATCTTCTTCTAGGATTAATCCAATCCACTTGATTTGCAAGAATTGGACCTGGAGCTGGATTAGAGTTTGTCAAAGAAACCCCAAAAGTTCAAACTTTGAATTTTAAAATTCTGAAAGGATAGAAATATGCACCTTGAGGAGTTGATCAAGTTGGTATATTCAGAATTTGAAAACTGCAAAGTTTCACCCCTCAAAATTGCCTTTTAGATTTCCAGATTCACTAGGGAGGACCCTGAATTAGGGTTTGAGTTTCCCGGAGTTTCACCCAACCAAAAGATTTGATTCAAAACTCTAAGCTTCGATTTTTCTGAGGAGCTTCCAGCTGTGGTCACATATTTCCAAAATTCCATTTTTTTGCAAAAGCCCTAATTTTCCATCTTTCCGATCAAAGTCCTGAACTAGGGTTTGATCAAGCCCGACCTTCTGCCCAACCAAAAAATATGATCTTGGTCTCTAAATTTCTATTTTGATGATTATCATCCAGCTGTGGTCTCCGATTACAAAAATTCCAACTTTTTCCGAAGCCCTAAATTCCGGAAGCCATGAATGAAGTTACTCAAAAATAATTCTATTTTGATAGAAATATGTACCTGATTGTTTCTAGTGTAACTCCTATCTTTTTGATCCACAGGGTCTGAAACTTTTTCTTGAGATATCCCAAACTGTTATCTTTCCATCCCGACAGTTCTAACCTCAATTGGATTCTCTGAGAGAGAGTTATGCCAAGTGTCGCAACGTGACCTGTTTATGGGATAATACAGGAGAGCGAACTTGTACGGAGTGCCACATGTCACTATTTCAACTTCGGCCTCTGAAAATTTTTCTTAAGATAGCTCGCCTTGTTATCTTTCCATCTTGACAGGTCTGACCTCAATTCGACTCTCTGAGAGAGAGTTATTCCAAGTGTCGCAACGTGACCAGTTTATGGGATAATACAGGAGATCGAACTTGTACGAAGTACCACGTGTCACTGGTTCAACTTCGGCCTCTAAAACATTTTCTTGCGACAGTACAGTCTTTGTACTACCTGTCACATTTTACGAAATTTCATTTGGATCTTCCTAGCCCAAGTTATGACCTTTTTCCCAAGGTCACCTGGTTTTGACTCAGATCTGGAAGAGGCAGAAACCCTATATTGTACAGATCATAAATCCCAAAGTACAACGAATTAGAGGTTTTCCTTTGGATACAAGGTACATGGGGATCTAATCTTTGACCTTTAAAAGTTTTAGATCTGAACACTTTGCCAAAACGGATTTATAGCGAAAGTGCTACGATGACTAGTTTTTCTATATCAAGCCCTAGCATCGTA
Source organism: Larix kaempferi (assembly GCA_027924585.1). NCBI lineage: Eukaryota > Viridiplantae > Streptophyta > Pinopsida > Pinales > Pinaceae > Larix > Larix kaempferi. Next base: position 6,331,966 of record BSBM01000391.1, read on the forward strand.
AGTGCAACAAGTGTCATACATGCCATATCATGCCTTCTTTCAGGCTAGCTCTGATAGCATGTTAAATTTTCAGAATTTACTTTAGTATGATCTAGGATCTTAACTGAGAGAACAACATGTACATCAAATCTACAACATATCAATCATGGACACAATAATGTAAGCACACAAGAGACACAAAGTTTACTTGGGGAAAACCATAAAGGTGAAAAACCCCAATAACTTCCTCAGAGATAGATACAGCAATGATACAACCAAAATACAAGAGATAGTCTTCTCCTAGCAGCAGAGCCTCCTCCTCCACAAGTGCGCCACTCTCCCAAGTGTGAGCGAGAGAATAGAATGTGTAAAATGGGAGAGACACACTCTCTATTTATACACTAACTTGACTTGACCTTTACTTAACTAGGTTGGCCTCAACTTAACCACTTAACATAATGCTGACTGGGACGACCCCCACTAGGGTGGTCTAATAACCCTTTGACCCACATGGCTGACCCCCAGTAGGGTGGTCTAATAACCCTTTGAGCCACATGACTTATACAGGGCCGACCCCAACAAGGTGGTCTAATAACCCGTCAAGTATAAGTTACGACACTCACAATATAAATGACAACACTTCCGTATAGAGGAATAATAACATCTCTATAGGAATACAATATACATATATGTGAAATACATTCCGTAGTTACACATACATCAACACAACATAGTAACCGCATAATTATAATAACATCATGAGAATGGTAACATTATAACATCATAATCATGGTATCTGTATAAGCATAGTAACCTTACAAACATAATAGCAACATATAATCAGATCTAACATGATGGAAGTATAGTTCACTTAGTCTAGCTGAGTCCAACAAATAATAAGCAAATAAAGTGCAAGGTGTCTGACTGATAAGCATGCCCAGTAAAAATATGGGGCGTTACATACACCCACCCTTCAGGAAACTTCGTCCCAAAGTCATCGTCAAAATAGTGAGGGAAAAACTCTATGCATAATGTCTGAGTCCTCCAAGGTAGCAGATCCTGGGCTATACTTGGCCTAATGGACCTTAACTTGGTTCTCATGGAAACTATAGAGTTGTCGAACCTTATGATAAAGTATACGTAATGGTTCAACCATGAAGGTTCCCTTGTCCTAGACTAGTGGATGCTTCGAAGTAGAATGATGTTCTGCTTGGTGGTCTTGAACTACTGCATGTATCCTATGGGTACTTCCTGAATCATCCATGGGTGCTTTTCCTTCCCTGTGCCTACCATCTAACTGGCCCTTAGAAAAATTCCATTGGAAATGAGGACCTCCACATCCCCAACAGGAAAGGTTGGGTGGGGCTTGCATGCTTCTAGGAGGAGTCCTTTGAGATGATTCCCTTCCCCTGGATCCTCTAAAACCCCTTGATCCTCTGTAGGAACTTCCTTGTGTATGATCTTGGTTGTGATGGGCTGTGGATGATGCATGTGATACTGAGTTAACCAAAGTGTTACCCCACGATGTGAACCTGTTACCATAAGGAGGAGGTCTAGATTGTCCATCCCTGAAGTAGGGACGTGAAGCCTTCCCTGAAACATACTGATTTGATCCAGTCAACTTACTACCCCCTTTTTTCATTCGACATATCCTCTGCATAATGAGCATACTCAACTGCCATTGCAACTGAAGTTGGTTTCCACATCCGCACAGCAGCCCTTATTTTGTAGTTAAGTCCATAAACAAAACGCTCTACTTGACAATCATCTCCGTCTAGGTAAGGTACATATTTCACTAGTTCCATAAACCTAGCTTCATATTCCTCCATTGTCCTGTTTCCCTGAACTAAAGCATGGAGTGCACCAGTTTGTTCTTCCTTGTAATAAATTGGCAAATATTTCATGTGGAACCTCTCCTCGAACAATTCCCATGAAGTTGTAAGAGGGGTAAGGTGCAACAATTCCCATGGCCATTTTAGCTTTGGAACTGGAAGTATACTCGTTCAATGCGAAGCATCTTTTCATGCCTTCCAACCATGCTTCAGCATGCTTACCGGGTGGTCCTCCTGAAAAATCTGGAGCCTTTATCTTTTGCAACTCCCTTGATATGTCCTGAAGCGGTTCCTGTCTCGGGCCTTGTGCCCTCTCAGAGTTCTCTCGACTCTCTTGAGCGGTTTCCACTTCGACGGCCCTTTCCGACTGCCTGTTCATCGTGGTCATGATAGCCTCCAAATATCTCATTATGATCAACATTTCTGGTGTGGAGGATGATCGTGGCAGTGTCGGTGGTGGTGATGGTGGTGGTGGCGGTGGTGACGGTGGTCGACCTTGACCTCGACCCCGACCTCTGCGTGTTGTTACCATGATTGGTCCTGAGTTATGGAAATAAAACATCATATTTATTAGTTTGTTGGTCGATTCTCAGGAGATTCATTTCCGAAAAAGTACTATAGTTCAGTGCGTTTTGATGAGGCCATATTGAGGCCACCTTGTACTAAATCTACTAAATAACTCTACATAAATTTATGCATTGGATTCCATGTAATTTCCATAAGGTTCAAATCTAAATTGACATTTTAAATAACATTTCCATTAGCATTGGTGCTAGCATTTATTTAGGTTTAAATGTTTAGGCTTTAATCTATATTAATCTAATAATTATTATCCTTATTAACATTACATGTTTAACTCTTAATGTAATCATGATTAACCTTATAATTAAAACTTATGATTGACTTACAATAACTCGTATGATTAATTTTATACTTTTAATATTAAATTATATATATATATTGTTAAATTTTAATTTTATTTAAATTAAATAGAAATAATAATATAAATAAATAAAATCAAAATAAACAAAAATAAGGAAAATCTATCATATAATGAGGGGAAATTTAGTGTTATCGGTTAAATTAGCACTTCTCCATCCGTGATCACATTGCCTTGTCAATCACACAAAAGGACACTATGGCTAGAAGAGCTTACTTGACCTTGGATGATTTGGAGTTGAATCCTTACTCCTTTAGCTTAAAAACTTATTTTTTCTGACACCTTCACCATAAAGTCGCGGCTCCTATACTTGACACATCGCGAGTCACTTTCGGGTCTCTATACTGACAACCCGTAGGTATTAATTAAAAGCTGCACTCGCAAGTTGTTGAGCCCACATGCTGCTAGTCACTCTCAAGTTGATAGATGTTATAGTCATAGGTGTCTTAAGGAAAGTTTGAAAAATATATTAAAAACACGAATTAGGATTAGTTGAGTTAGGTATTCCAACTTCCCCAACTTCCCAATTCAACTTCCTTTCGAAACCAACCTTCCTTGCCTTGCCATAAATGCAAGAGGAGGCCATGAGAAAGGGGACCAATTAGTGAGAGCTATTTTTATGCTAAAGAAATTCCAAGTCTAGAGAGAGGAGCAGGAGCCTAGGGCCTGGTTATGAAGGTGCTTGATGCAGAGTCAGGTATAACATTTGTACTTACTCCATTCTTTGACAATAAAATATTGAGATACTCTTCCTTTCCCAATAAAGTGTTAATCTCTATTGTGTTTTGATTATAATTTTATGTTATTTCATTCATTAATATCAATATTTATTTATATTCAAACTGATTTGAGGAAGGTCTGTGTGTTTTGCAGGTTTGTTGTTGTGGAGATCGAGAGAAAAGCTTGGACCGGCCGTCATAAACAAGGTACATTTTCTCTAAACCTTGATCTTATTTATTTACAGTAATGTATGCAGAATCCTATGTATCTATCTGTCAACCCCTTGTATGTTGGTAGTATCTATCACCTACTATAAGGTAAATTCCCTAACAACATTTAGATGAGGGAGAATCATCAACCATAAAATTAAAGAAAGCTAAATAAGTGAATGACAAGATCCAATTTGTCCAGTGGCTTGAGAAGCCAAAATAAATCAGCATATGTTGAATGTATCTCCATCTGAGTGTGTTGAAATACTTGGACATGTCCATCTTTATCAACATACCTACTTTATTTGAGGTTTTTAGTGAATGGATGGTTTTCTGAACTAGGATAATCTCATCGAAAATTTGTTGACCTTTAACATACCCCAACTATTATTCTGATATTAAAGTAGGTAGGAAAGGATTTAGTTGATTCGTAATGACTTTGGTGATAATCTTATAAATCACATTGTATAGATATATTGGATGAAATTTATGGGAACGTTGGCCTAGTCCTTATTCAAGATTAGGGTGTTGAATTGAGAGTTGGAAGCACATTTGACATTCTCATAGGTTCCTCAACAACTTCCCACACATCTAACTTGATTGTTTCCTAGCACAAGTGGAAAAAAATTGTGGTAAATCCATCTAGACTTCTTGGGGATTTTCCAGTAGAAATTTCTATAACTTCTTTATCAACTTCATCAAGGGAGATGGCATGAATGAGACTATCTTTTTTATCATCCATGAATAATTGGGTGATATTCTAAGTGATATGATTAATTTCATCATTATTATTTACTTGCGGTTTTGAGAATAAGGATTGGTAATAGTTATTCAAATATTTTTACATATCCTTGTGACTAGTGACAGTTATGCCCATACCATATTTTATGATTGTGATTTTTTCGTTGTGTCGTTGCTTAATCATTGAGCTATGGAAAACCGTTGAGTATGTATCACCTTTTTTTAGCCATTAGATTCATGATTTTTGTTTCCAGAGAGTCTCTTCTTATCGATTCCTTAGGTCTAATTGAGTTAGAATAATTTTTTTTCCTTGTTTTTATATTATGTTCTTCCTTCTGTTATTGTCTTTTATTGCAGTTTCTCCATGTTTGCTACCAATTCTCTTTTCTCCTAAAATTGTTGACATAAACCTTCGTATTCCAAAATTTTAGTTTTTTTTAGATTCTTTAACTTTTGTTGAATCTTGTACATCTTATATTCTTATGGTATGATGCTTATTTCAATGAGTTAACTATGTTGGTTTGAAGATCCAGGTGTTCCAGCTAGAAATTTTCATATCTATCATCTATTTCCAGCTTGAGGAATATGGGCCAGTGGTCTAAACCTACACATGGAAAATTGGAAGCTTCGATAATGAATGCCTTGGAGAATATGTTCTTAGAAGGAATTGATAGAGTGACGAGACCACGTGGTGTTCCCCCCGCCATTTTTTATTCCAGGTGAATATGCCATTATAGTTTCTATGTCCACAAGATCAAGAGTTTGAATAATTTATTTTAAGGACTCACTAGTTGGAATTAATTTTTAGATGCCCCCTTTCTTTTCCAGAAATGAAGTTATAAGGTTGAAGCTAGCCCCAACTACCCATTTTTTATTTCCTATGATGATACGAAGTCCCTAAAGATATTGAATGATATAGGATTTTTCCTCCATAATTAATGGGCCATTGACATTTGTGACAAATCCTCTTTTAACTATAACAATTAGTTTAAATTTCATTGGGAAGTTTTGAGTGGTGGAGAATAAGTCTTCCATCCTTATAACTTCAGGGTTTTAAAGAATGGATATTCCTCCTAATGTACGTTTGGCATCCACAATAAGCACACTCAATCCCTTTCAACAATAATATGCAACTTTTTTTAGCATCTTAGCACTGCATTCTATTTCCTACAACATAAGAATAATATGATTTTCATCTTGGATTTTTTTCACGAGGTTCTTTTCTTACCTTTTCCATTAAGACCTTGAATGTTCCATCAGATGAACTTCATAGTTAACTAGAGGATGAGGAGAGAAGAAGTTCTATGTCATCAAGACTATTTTCTGGCATCAATGAACCACTCTCCCATCTGTTTCAATATTTGTCTACTGCTTCTTCTTCCCTAATTATTTTCATCTCAAAGAGTTTTGGAGTGTTCTTTTTGGATGTTATTTTTGAATCCCAATGAGGAAGCAACCTGGTCTTACTTAACTTCATATGGTGCCTTGTTCTTGGATTGGTGTATGGAATCCTCATGAATTTGGATTTGTGTTTCTTGGATTGAATGAGTGTCATGTCTCTCACATGCATCCATGATTCCTTGTAATTATAGGTTCCCCAAATCCATGTCATCACCGTCTTCAGAGCCCATGATTTTGATTTCCTTCGTAAGGGTTTCCTTAATTATCTGAGTTCTACTTGAGGAGGGAAACCCATCAATTCCCCATTTCTTTATTTGTTTAGTATTTTCTAGGTTTGTATCAAGGATTCGTTTTTCCCATCCTTAGGGGTTCTCAATATATTCCTTTGACTTGTCACTAGGAGGGTCCTTTTATTTTAGGGCTTCAAAATTTTTATTGGTTCACATGTATTTTGTAGGTGCTACATGGGTTGAATTCCTTCCCTATTTCCCTATGTTTTATATTGTATAAATACCTTTGAATATTGCTTCTGTTTAGGTTTTATTGGGATGGGGAGCTTGTTAAGAGGTTAGTCTCGGAGTAAGTTCCCATATTCATGGAATTTGCGACAGTGAAACATGATATTCACATAGTCCAATGAATGAATCCAATCTAATTCATGGTATTTTAAGAAAATGGAATATGGTAATGGCCTCAAAATTCCCATATAGACCTATATTCAAGCATAAGATGCTTTTCGTCCATACTCAGTTATCTCCATATTTTTCACAAAAGTGTTTAAAGTATTTCCAATGCTAGTAAGGGTTTCCTAGTCCCATTATTCCTGATGTAGGGAGTACATTCTAATCCAAACTGGAGCAATTGAGAAGTATTCTTCTTTCAGGCATTAGTTTTTCTTCTAGAATCTAAGGTAAATCCCTGCAGAGTTGAAGAAATAGGACTCATTTGTGAATACTCTACCCTAGTTCTCTAAGCAAGTGAAAAAAAATATAAAGAAGCCCTTGGATCCAAGCTTTATATCCACCTATCCATTTGTCTTCCATTTTTCCTTGATCCACCAACTCAAGGCTTTCACAATGGTCCAAATGCCCATGAATATCCCTATGACTTTGTGGTCTTCTATGTATTGTATATACAGAACTATCCTACATGAAGCAATATCATATTGGGTGACAAAGCATGATTTGGGGATGCATCCTCCTATGGTCCTATATTCTAGATTGGATTTCTTACTTTTGTCTAGTATTTTTTCTAGTTTCATAATATGGTCGGGACATCATGAACCTCCATTTCCATGACATGTTTCAATTCTTTTGCTTTTGTGTCATGGACTCCAATATTGTATAGGCTCCTTGTAGTCCTGGTTCCCTTAGTTGGGTTTTCGGTGCACCCTGTCTCTCCTCGGAATAATATTTCCTTGTATGAGGGAGGTGCATTCCTTCCTCCTAATGCATCTATTAGAGTGGTCCTTCAAACCCTCTATATCATTCAGATATCAAAACCTAGCTTGTTCTTTAGGAAATATATTGCTTTTCAAATTTTGAAATGTTTCTTTTAAATAATTTATTAATATTAATTTTTAAACTAGAACAAATTAAATTTTATTAATTTTATTTTAGTAAAAAAAAAAATTATTTTATTTTACACAAGAAAAGAAATTATCTTGTTATTCATCCCCAAAAAGGAGAATCAACGATAACATTACAAGTACATCATCTACATAGACTATTTTCTCTAACAGTCCAATCTATCAAGCTAGACAAAAATATTTGGTACATAAGCTTAATAAGTCAAATAAATACTTTAGTCCAGTAAAATACCACTATCTGAATTACATCTTTCAAAAAATGAATAAAACATAGCAATCTAGAGAATTGGAAAAGTTGAACAAAGTCTTTGAGAACACATAGTTCTCCAAAAAAATTTCATAGTGCAATAATCCATCCATCATGCCTATATAGTTCTTTTATAAATATTTTCAACAACCACATTGAAATTTCTAAATACATGTGAGAAAGAGATGTGAGAAAAATGTTGCTTTAATTCTAGAACTCTTGTGAACCATTGATCCAAATTAAGAACCTGGAGATTTCATTTTACCACCGTTCAATCCACTATCACCTTCAAATCTCCTGTAACCTATAGTTTATTGATACCTTGAAAATTTGCAAACCAAAGAAGAACCCAAAGAGCTATTAAATCAACTTTGGTATTTGTGCCTTTTCCACATGCCATCCAAACATGGAAAAAATGATTGGAATTTAATTTAAGCAATATCCCTGCTCCACAAAAACTTGAGCTAGTTGCCAGATAAAAGAAGTCAATAGGAACATCATCTTCAAAAACATGAATAATAAGATTCTTGACTTTCTTGAACTTTCCACCCTTATAATATTCACGAAAATATCCGATAATCTTATAACTAATAGAACAAACAAAAGGGTTTAGGTCCTCAAATACAACCAAATTTCAATCTTTCCACACCCCCCATATTACAAAGAGAGGGAGTTCCTTATAATGAGAGGCCTTATTTAACCAGGATTCCATATAGTTCTTAATAGTAGCTACATTCCAAGGAACAAAATAATCTAAGATTCTACCAAATTCCTTCCATACTAGCATGAAGAAAGAAAAATGAATAAAAAGGTGAGAGATAGATTTATTTTCAGCTTTGCGGAGGCCACAAAATCCTGGACCAACAAAACCCCATTTAAGAAGGTTTTCCCAAGTTAAGATATTTTTTCAAAGAAAAACCAGATAAAAAACTTTAATTTGAGAGGAGCATTCCATTTCCACAAAATATTGTGCCACCATTTCCTTGATGCATCGATATATCCTTCAGAAATAGAATTATAATCCAATTTAGCAGTGACTATACCTTCAGACTCGTTCCATGTCCATATAAGGATATCAAAGTTGTCTTCTAGTCTTTTACTAGCCCCATTATATAACTGTTCCATTCAACAACAAGTTGCCTAGTCATCCCTAAATCATAAGCTTGTAGCCAATACGAAGAAGGAGGTATACAACAATTAGGTCTTTTCATTTGAACAAGAAATTTTATATTATTCTCCTGTAATAAAAGTAAAAGGATATCAAAAATCTTGTAAAAATTTTCCCCTCCCCAAAAAAGGATCTATATCAATACAGACCTGCTCTCCATTTCATACCTTCCATGATATCCATTCACCCAACTAGGGAAAGGATTTGACCAATCCCCTCCAGATAATAGATGCATTTGAAATTTTTTTTTCAGAAGATCTAATCCATTCAACCACTGAATATTTCTTCAAATATTTATCCTTCAATACCTCACTCCATAAACCAGTTCCAAAGAGACCCCTACAAAGAATTTTTAAGCCTAATGCAGAGCTAAACCAGTCAAGATTTTTAATACCCTAGCCACACATTTTTGGGGGGATAGAGATACTTTCCCAGTTTTCTAAATGAAATTTCTTATGTTGAGAGCTTCCATGCCATAAACAATGCATCATTATTTGGAAATACACTATAGAATAGAAGTTGGCACTTTAGCAAGTGAAATTCAATAGACTGGAATGCTTCCAGTACACTTTTGACTAGAATGATTATACCACCTAGGGAGAGCCACCGATAAGCCCATTTATTAATTATTTTTTTCACTTTCCTATGTAGCCAAGTCCAATCTTCCTTTTTGTAGCAATTAAGTTTCATGTAATAACCTAGATATTTAAAGCCAAAACCAATATTCTCCATATGAAACGGAAATAAGTTATGTACATGTTGAAGAACATCACAATTTACCTTATTATGAAGGAACATAGATTTCTATGCACTTATTTCCATTCCAGAAGATTCACAAAAAAATATAATAATACATAGATAAGCATTCCATTCTTCACTAGTGTCATTTCCAAACAACAATACATCATCAACAAATAAGTGGTGAGTGATAAAATGATGTCAAGACACTTTGATGCCCATAATATGCTTTGCAATCTTGGTTGAGTTAATAAGTCTACTAAGACTTTCATTAACTAGTAGAAATAGTAACGGGGAAAGAAGACACTCATGTCTTAATCCCCTTGTACCTTTGAAAAAAGTATTAGGAGTTCCATTCACTAAAATTGCAAAATTAGTTGAAGTAATACATACCATAATCAAATATGCAACTTCAAGAGGGAGACCAATTTGTAGTAATACCAATCTCAAAAAAGTATAGTTTATCCTATTATATGCTTTCACAAGGTCCATTTTTAGGATAAGGGCTTGTAGACCCTTATTTTTTATAGAGTGAAAACTTTCATGTTCAATCCCTATTGTATCAAAAATTTGTCTATTAGAGAGAAAAAAAGAATGCTCTTTAGACAAATACTTGTCCAAAATTGGTTTGATTATATCCACAATCACCTTAGTGATGACTTTATAAACCAGATTACAAAGTGAAATAGGCCTAAATTCAATGAAAGATTCAGGCTTCTCCTTCTTAGGAATTAATGTGATAAAAGTGGAATTCATCCGACCATATAAAAATTCCTATAGTCTAGATTCCTCCATGGCATCCAATAAGTATTTACGAACCACATCAAAGAATTCCAAGAAGAATTCAATAGTCCATCCATCAAGGCCTAGACTCTTAGATTTAGCAGAATTATTTAAAATTCCTTTTATCTCTTGAAGTGAAACAACTTCTCCTACTTTTATCCCTTCTTCATTGTTAAAAAACCTAGGATAGTTTTTCAATACTTCCAACTGAGCCCCAATATTATTTGAACTAGTTGATTTTCTATAAATCTCCTTGATATGAGAAGCAACAACTTTTTCCAGGTCCTTTTGAGCAGAAATTTGAACACCATCACTATCCTTTACTTCCTAAATTGAGTTGTAAATCCTCCTTTGATTGGCATGATTATGAAAAATAAATTATATTGTTATCTCTCGGGGATAACCAAATGGCACAAATTTTCAGTCACTGGGTATCCTCCTCTTTTTTAACAAATTTGAACGTCTTTGATTCCAACCAGTACAATCTATCCCTTATGTCTTGTGAAAAGTACTTCTCATCCATAGATAACTTTAAAAGATCAATTTCAGCTTCAATACCGAATAATTCATGCCTTATACTTGTTTTCTTACCTTTCTCCCATTTGGAAACCTCATGCTTTACAAGTTTCAGATTTTTCATAAGTTTCTCCATGGGAGAATCAAACTCATATTGGTCAAAGGAAGACAACTTGTTTCTATCAAAACAAAGGAAATCATTCTCTAGTAGACAAGAATGATTGAATTTAAAAGGGAAATGTATCTCATATTTTTCCACTTCAAATTGGAGACAATTAGGCCTATGATACGAAACAGTAGAAGAGAAAGACCGAGTGTGGAATATACCAAAACAATTACAAAGTTCCTCAACTACTAGAAACCTATCCAACCTTTAAGCCACCCCAACATCACCAACTCCTCCATTTTTCCATCTATGAGTCAATACCCTAGGCATTACATCAATAAGGTTGGACTCTTCAAAAATTGAACTAAAATATTTAGCTAGAGGATCCATGAAAACCCGAGACCCCCAATCCTTTGGAACATACAAAGTCAGATTTAAGTTACCAAATAGAATCAGAGCAAAGTCATGAAGCAAACCCTCATTGACAATTTTATCCCAAAAATATTTCCTATGGTAGTAAGGTCCATAGTAGTTGATGATCCAAATATTTTTATATCCATCCCTCCAATTTTCCCTTCAAGGATGATTCCTTCCCAAGATATGCATGATCTGAGATCAAACTTTAAGGGATTCTAGGCCAAGAGTAATCCTCGATAATTACGAATAGCATCGACACCAGTACATTCCCAACCTGGGAATAGTCTAAGGAAAATCTCACATGCCTTCAAACTAGAGCACATAGTCTCTTGTAATAATAGAATGTTGGGTTTCACTACTTCAAATAAATGTCTCAAGGAAGAATGTTTTGAGGAGCTCCCAATCCCCCTAATGTTGAAAGATAACATGATCATTAATCAACCAACTTAGAGGGTTGCTTGACTCTATGAACCCCATTATAATAATTTATAGATGTTGACCATAAGTCTAATGTAAGGCCAATTGAATTTAATGAAGGAATTGATGGATTAACAAATCTATCTAGAGTAGATTCATTAGAGAGACCATGTCTTTTGATAGATTTACCCCTCCCCCCCCCCCCCCCAACCTTTTTTTTTCTTAATGTGAAATTTTGTCATCTAATGGAAGCTATAGGGATGGTCTCTTTTTTTCTAATGATTTCCCAAAAAATATAGGGAGAGGTTCCAAAATAGTATAAACCCTAGGAGACATTTCAGACACATAATCAACAATTTCAAGCACAAGAGAGGAGATAAGAAAAATATTCAGAGAAGGATGACCTCTAATAGAGCTCCTTGAAGGACAAGTTTGTGAATGAAAGGAAAAATTCTCCTGAGATCCCCATTCTAGGATAAGAGGTCTATCCCATCCTTAACAAGATTAGAATACTTTTCACCCTCTCTTATGTTCACTAATGTATCTTGAGAAATCTCCACATCATAAAAATTTGGTATAAAACACTCGTTGGAAAGAATATCAGGCCCAAAGGCCGAAAGACTCGGGGACAAAGAAAGGGCATTAGGGGGAACATCAAGGATGGAGACAATTGGAAAGTCATGACTTTTTTTTATCATCTAATATTTCATAAACAACCATTTGAGGGGATAGGATACTAGGGATTGTATGTGGGAGAGAAGAGGAAAAACCCATATTTGAAATATCACCACTAAGATTTAACAAGATTTATTATTGATTTATCCAAAGTAAGTTTGTAATAACAAATGGAGACCAAGTTTTAACTTACTCATGAAAGATGCTATTGTTGCTTCATCTAGATGAGTAGAGGACATAAAATAACCAGATAAATCTTCAAGCTTAGAATTTTCAAAATTTGGATGCAGATCCCTTTCCATGATTTTCGATGTACTAGAAAATGAAAGGGATGGACAATGGTCTTTTAAGTGGTCAGTTTCGCAGCACAGATGACAACAAAATGGGACACACCAATAATCAAGGTGTTGCAGAACATTTCCATTTGACCATTTGATCTCCACTTCGGTCAGTAGTCCCTCTGAAACATCCAATTGTACAAGCACCCTAGGCATTTGTTTATCAACTGCTAACAAAGTTTCATCCTCCACCTAAATAAACTTCCCAATAGAGTTTGCAACACCCATAAAAGATTCTTTAGACCATAAATGGAGTGGATAGCCAAGTAAGAGAACCCAAAGATGTCTTTCAAGAACCTTTTCTTTCCATGAGTTGAAGTCTGGATTCCAGTTAAATAAAACCAAAGACCCCTAACCAATAACTCGGAATTTGCTAAAAATAAAATCTCTTGCTTCCTCTGATAAAAATTGGAAACACAGCCACCCATTCACGAGCATACTGAGCCCTTATTGAGGCACCCACAAATTTTTCTGTTGTGACATCTTTTCCTACAACATAGAAAGCCCTATTTTTAACCTTCAATGCCTTAATATTACGCCTCAAATTTTCATGTGCACCAGTCACCTGATGAACTGAAGAGAGCCGAGTTTCTTTATCCTTAAATTTAGCCCACTTTCCCCCCAAATCAATTGAACGATTCACTAGATTAGGAGAGAAACATTGATAATCCACTTATTTCCCTTTAATGGAACCCAAGAGAGATTCTTCTCTGATAAGCGTGTCTCCTTAAGCATTAGTCTTAAGACAATTCTCTATCGAAACCCTGGTTTGAGTTCGGTTATCTATTTTGTTTGGATATCCAAAAACTCTCGGCGACGTAGAAACCCTTGAGGCAATAGGGGAGGAAAATTAAAAGGAAACCCTTTCAAAGTTGCAAGGAAGCTCATGACCGACATTTGGCAACCCAGGATTCTCATCTGAAGGAAATCTATTTGATGTAGATACTGAATACTTACAGTTGGGAGGAGATTCAGTCATCTAACTAGAGGAACCAGTCGACTTCCACAATACTTTAACCATAGATCGACCCCCTAAAACCTCAATTTGACATATTGCACACAAATAAAATACTTTTTTAAATTAAAAAATAGCCAAGGTATGAATCATCAAATCCATTAAAAGGGAAGATAAAAGCACAAGGGCTATGCAAAGGATATCATAGAATGACAAATCTATCTCAGATATGCAAATCTCCGAAGTAGAAACAATATCCGACAAACAAGAAAATCAACATGACAAACCCAAAACAAGAAAAATAAACCCCCTATGACAGAAAGTCCTGAAGACAAATTGATTGGTCCCACTCTTTTTACTTGATTGGTACTAGAATCATTTGGAAAAATGAGTTGGACTCCAAGATAAGGACTAATACCTTTGCCACAAAATCATTTACAAAACAAAAAAAATGATAAAGAAAGCCACAAGGAAAATGAAAGTCGAAGAGTTATGCAAAGCCAATAAGGATTGCAAGCCCATTAAGATTTTACAAGCCACATTTAAAAAATTTAATCTTATTTTTTAAATATAAAAATCAAAATTAAAAAAAAATCATTAATTTTATTTTAGTAAAAAATGTTAAAACATAAATTTATACAAGTATAATTTTTTTTAAAACACACATAAAAATAAGTATGGAGTTTCTAAACTTTCTAAAAACATCTTTACAGTGGCATTCTAGAATTCTTAACATAATGATTGAACATTATAGAAATATATATATACTCATAATAAGTATGGAGTTTTCTCAAAAGGTTATATAACAACTTTGGCATGTTATTGTTTATGATTTTTATTTATTAAAAAGTTAATCTATTTTTAATAATATTTAAATCTTAATAAGATGAAATTTTATATATATATTTTTTTAAAACAAATACGTATGATAATGAATATTTTTTTTTTTAATTTTATAATTACTTTTTAAATTTTATAAATAATTTTTTTATTTTTGTTTTTAAATTTAATTTTAAATATAATTTAATATTTTTTATTTTTAAATTTAGTTTTTATTTATAATTTAATACTTATGTACTTTTAGATTTTTAAACATTTTTCATTTGACATAGACTGGCACTTAGTAATATAATCACTAGTTAATTGAATAAAAAGCATATGCTCTTAGTAGGCTGCCATCCCTACATTATTGATAGATCCATTCCAGAGATTCTATGCTCCCATGTGTTTTCACTAGGGAGAGCCGTGCATGTCATGTAGAGTCGATTGAAGGTTACCGGTCTTCATGTATTTCCTTTCGTGTCACTATCATCTTTTTCGTCATCTATTATTTATTTGTAGTGTGTATGGTTGGGGCTTGCTCGATTTCCTTAGCTGTCTCCATCTTCTTTTCGTCATGGATGATGTACGTGTAGGTAGGATGGGTTAATGGGAATTATTATTTTTATTTATATTGTCGTGATCTTAAAATATTAGTAATTTTGATTTTATGTGGGATGTAGGTTGAGTGAAGGTATGAGACATGTATGCTGAGTTTTTTCGCTTCAGAAAAAAAAAGTTGGGTGAATGTGAATTATTAAAATTTAGTAGAGAAGATGTATTTTTATAATTTAAGTGAAAAATATAAAAATAATAAATAATCAATAAATAAGTGAAAATAAGATTGTATGCATGTGTCATGTAGCATAGTGGTGAGAGAGATGTATCTTGTAGTTTAGTGAAAAGTGAAAGATTTACAAATATTGTATAACTATAGTGATATTATATTGTATAGTGTTATGTGTGAGTAGGATGACTTAATGTAAATTATTAATTTTATAATTATTGTCATGATTTGATTTTATGTATAGAGTAAGATGGGTTCATATGAATTATTATTTTTATTACTAGATCCTCATGATTTTTAAATTTTAGTTAATTTGTCGAGTGTTTGTGTTTCACCATTTTTATTGAGAAATTTTGTGTAAAAGTTTTAAAAAATGTCCTTTTAAGGAAGATGTAACATAGATCTGTATGTATTATGTGAAATTAAAATTTCTTTTGCCTTATGGTTGACTTTATAGATTTTATGTGGTAAGAAAATCAAAATCAAAATTTTCACATTACAGCAAAATTAAAATTTAATAACTTTCTTTTTGTGGACCTTAAGATTGGAATTTGATGGACAAAATGTCTCTATGGACCATTTTGACCGTCAAATACTGCCTATATTTTATATTAATCGTCAAAAACAAGAAAAAAATACGTCCTATATTTTACATTAACTGTCAAATAACAAAGAAAATTGTAAAAGGACTATATTTAATGTCAATATATTAACCATCAAAAATACCAAAAAAAGAATTTACGGCCTATATTTCACATTAAACGTCAAATAACAAAGAAAATTGTAAAACGGCTGTATTTCATGTCAAAACCGTAAAAAAAAAATGACAGGTGATATTTTTACCAAATTCCTGGGCTCTTGTCGATATGACTACCGTGTTTACCAATTTATGTAAGAGAAAGGCCGGCATAGCCGTCGCCAGAGCCTAGAATCCGTTTACAGGTACAGTTTGGGATTCAACCCCGATCTCAACAGAGCTAATCCTTCAAATAATAGCGTACAATTGTGGAGTTTTTTACCTCAACAGAGCTAATCCTTTAAATAATAGCATACAAGTGTCGAGTTTTTGCTGGACAGACGTCAATGGAGAGTCATAGAACTCATGTAGCAGTATTTCCGCCCTGGGATTTGCCTTCAAGCCACCAGGTATTTAAGCGTTGTTTCCACTTACAAAATTTTTAAAAGTACACAAAATTACAACTTTGCAAATATGTTGAGGACAAATAAATTTGAAACTTTCAGTGTAACTGGTAAAAGTTTATTCTGTAAAAGTTTATCTCAGTGTACCTGGTAAAAGTTTATTTTGTAAAAGTTTATCTTTTTTAATTGTGATAGACATTGCATCTATCAAAATTACTACATAGTAATATTCCAAAATTCTTAACACAAGACGAATCTATCAAAATTACTACACAGTAATATTCCAAAATTCTTAACACTACAATTATTTAGTTGGACGAATAAAGATTAATTGTACTAATATATTCTTTAAAAATTTATACGTTACCTTTGGCTGTACGAGAGTTCTATAGATGATAGAAAGACAAATGACATTGTCACCTTCAGGGCTTTGGATTCTCAATATTATAACTTTAATTTTGTCCTCAGGGCGAACAGATCCTTTATGTCTTATTTTTATTTGTCCTTAATTCAGAAGTTAACCGCTGTGCATATGGAAGCAAAAGCAGACGACGTTCTCAGTTCGATTAGCAACTTATGGCTCAATTGGCATAATGAGAAGAGGAACCATTTGAATGAACGTGTAGTCAATGGCTCTGCAATGAAGGCCAACTAACATCATAACAAGGTCTACTAATAACATATAACTGTGAGATCGTACGCTAAAAGATAATGGCAAATGATAATTTTATAATTGGATTATCTCATATTGTAAGCAGAAAGTTTTGAGATCAAATTTCTGTAAATTTTTCCCATAAATACATCAACTTCTCATGATTGTGAACCCAAAAGAAACTGGTTATGTAGCTGACGTAAATAACATATAATTGAAACTAAATTTATTGAAAAAATAAAAGTAGCCTTCTGAGATTAGATTGTGCCATAATTGACATCTCTCACATCCCAAGGTTAGAAAGCTTTCATCAACAAAAAAAAGTGATAACTTCACACAATTTCTTACGGCTTTTATGTGGTGTCGTACAACATTTTTCTTAGGGATGACTTTTTTGCTCGCTATTTATTTCCATTTATTCCCTTAATCTAGGCCAAATAAAACGATCGGAATATGCGGACATACAGAATTCCTAACAGGAAGTTGTTCTTCCCAACTGAAAATCTATGTTTTGGGCACTATGGCTGCCCACTCAGAGACTACAGCGGCCATGGCTTCGTATGAACTGCCCGCTTCTTCCAGCGCAGTCACTGCCTTCTTCTTCGATTCTTTCACCGTCGCCCTTACCCTGATCCCACTTTCTCCTTCCATCAACTCCCTAACTGCTCTTTCCACTTCTCCTCTTCTTACGAAATCATCGCTTTCCATCTCTACTGCGATCGCCACCTTAAACTCTTTTACCAGGAGAAGCCTGTTCATCCTCTGCTCCGCATATAGAGGCCAACAGATTATTGGCACTCCATATGAGATGCTCTCCAGCGTAGAGTTCCAACCGCAGTGAGAAATGAAACCGCCGGTGGAAGGGTGAGAAAGAACAGGAATCTGAGGCGCCCATGAAGCAACAACAAGTCCTCGCTCTTTGGTTCGACTCTCGAATCCCTCGGGTAAGAGTTGGGAAATCTCTGTTTCCTCCAGCGAAAGAAAGCTGATCGATGGACTGCGCAACACCCACAGGAAGCGATGGTTACTTGCTTCGATTCCCAGGGCGAGTTCGGTCACCTGCGCCTTCGGCAGACCGGTTCCGCTTCCGAACGAAACGAAGATAACCGACGAAGGCGACTGCTTGTCTAACCATTTCAGGCAATCCGGCCCTCCATCTTTGTCATTGTTTTCAAGCCGCGACGATGATATGAGCGGCCCAACTGGATAAATGCGAGGCATTCGACCAACATCAGTCGGATTAGAGATCTTCCCTTCCACAAGAGCTTTAATCGCTTCAGGTTCCAGCTCCTCGAAAGTGTTTATCAAAATGCCCGCGACTTCCCACAGACGCGAACACTGGTGCAGAAACCAATAAAAGCCTTCACCAGACCTGTCCAGAAGGGGACTCGGCATATCTCTGCCAGGGATTGGCGGAGTGCCCGGTACCTCTATTGGAAAATCGACGTCCTTAAACGAAATTGGAATCTCTGAGGTGAGCTTGGGAATGGATAACGCGAGTGAAAGCACAGAAGCATTGGTCGGGAAGAATACGTATGTGGGTATGCGGAGCTCTGCGGCCACATCGAACATAGTGGAGCAGAAAATATCAGTGATGAAAACAGAGACAGGAGAGGAAGAGTGAACGAGGGATCTGAGAGTATTTCCCACTGATTCTTTGGATTTCTCCAAAAGCTTAGATAAGTAAGTTACGGGTTTCATATGTTCTGAGCCCTCGATCTCCACCTCCGGCAGCTGGATGATGTTGATGTCGAAACCCGAGGACATTATAGTCTGGGAATAAGCAGCCATGAGTTGAGCTGAGAACATCCATTTGCAGGTGATGAAGGTGACGGAGAGTCCATGGCTGCCAGAGAGGCGCTTGGCTAACTCGCCGAAAGGGATGAGATGGCCCATTCCCGCGCAGGGGAAGATGGCCACATGAGTCTTTGGGCTTTCCATGGCAGTTCTGTGTATGTGAGCGTAAAGTCTTCCTGTGAGACATGAGATATCTTGGTAATAGGTATCCCAGTTATTTAAACATAAATTTTGAAAGAAAGAAGCCATTCCACGTTTCTAACTTGGGAACATAAAAAGGTTTTGTAACACTGAAAATTATTTTAAATTAGGTTAATTAATAATTATTATTTAATTAAAAAAACTTAATTAAACCATATTATTGAATGATTTTACTGAAATATTTTGGGTTGCTTGGCCGGATCACAGCGGCTCGAGATTCTGGTCTATATCGGAACGAAATACAGAGAATTGGATTTATCCGCAGTGAACTTTTATGATAGGTTACCTATGATTGCAAGATTCGTCTTGTGTTAAGAATTTTGGAATATTACTATGTAGTAATTTTGATAGATGCAATGTCTATCACAATTAAAAAAGATAAACTTTTACAAAATAAACTTTTACCAGGTACACTGAGATAAACTTTTACAAAATAAACTTTTACCAGATACACTGAAAGTTTCAAATTTATTTGTCCTCAACATATTTGCAAAGTTGTAATTTTGTGTACTTTTAAAAATTTTGTAATTGGAAACAACGCTTAAATACCTGGTGGCTTGAAGGCAAATACCCTATCTGGAGAGCTACAAGTGTGGAGTTTTTGCTGGACAGACATCAATGGAGAGCCATGGATCTCATGTAGCAGTCTTTCCGTTCCCTGAGATGGGCCATCTGATCCCACTGGTTGAGTTTGAAAAGAGGCTGACGCTCTACCATCGCTTCTCCGTGACCTTCATCATCCCCAAATGGTTGACGGCTTCTCATCGCCAAAGCGCATATATGCAATGCGTAGCATCTTCGGCTGTGGGCATGATCCACTTCGTAGAGCATCTTTGGCTGTTTTTAGCAAGCCCATGAGATTGCTCCTGAACAAAGATAAAAATATATATAGATATATATAGATGTGTTTTTTCAAAATCATTGTTTGTGTAGCCAACTGATATCAAATCATCTGATCTTGAATATAAGATCTTATAATCTCTTCTTCCACTAACATATCTCAAAATCATTTTCCCTATTTGTCAATGTGAGCCCTTTGGTGTATCCATGAACCTTGAAATCAAACTTACTATATACATAATGTTGGGCCTTGTCACCATCAAATACATTAAGCTAGCTACTAATATTTTGAACAAAGTTGGATCTACATTTATACCCCTATTTTCTTTGCTCAATTTTAATCTTGTTGCCATAGTTGTAGATGCTAGTTTGTAATTCAACATCTTGAAACTCTTCAAAATATCATTTATATATTTTGTTTGACAAATGAAAATTCCATCTTCTGTTTGACTTTTTTTTTTTTTATAAGCAGCATAAGGGAAATATATTATAGTACAAAAAGAGTTACATTCACATGAGAATCTGTAGATTCATGAGCTTTCTGAAGCTTCTCATGGAGCAGAAAAAACAAGTAGGAACCTCCATAGCCTTTCCCATCAATGGGATGAGCAGTATTGACATAATTACAGCCGACTAGTAAAAACAAAGACTGAACTAGACTTGAACGAAATGCTAGAGTCTGACAATATACCATTAAGTTAAAACACGGAAAGACAGATAACGCTAACCGCAAGAAAAGAGGAGTTGGGCTCACGCAGAGCTGTTCTAGGAGCTAGGTTCTGCATTCTGGGAACAAGGTTTGTCTTCAATGATAGGGCAGCTGCCGAAGAAGTCCTCATCCCAATTCCGAGTTGGGCATTTGATAGGTAGTGGCTCTGTCTTGCGTGGAGTGACTGCGTCATCCTCAGTATTTCTAACTCGCTTGTAGTGTAGGGTGTCAATCGTCGAGGGCATCGGGAAGGAAGTCCCAAAGGGAGGGCCCTCCTGTAACATGACCGCAACAGGAGAACTCAGGCCTGAGGAGGGGCCACAAACAGGAGTAGAGCCTTCTGCAGCGGCAACACCGAAGGAATCGGGTAGGGAGCTATCTGTAGCGTGGGTATCAGTAACTGTAGCAGCACCATCAGCTTGGACGTTTGGATTTCCAGCCAATCCTTCAGTGTGAGCTAAAGGACCAGAATCACGGGGGGGGAGTGGAATGACAGAGCATAGAGTATCTACGACCTGCCAAATTGGCTTCCAGAGCAGCCAGCATTCCATCCAAATGGGCCATATGTGCCCTGGTGTCCATAATCGCCACCTTGGCCATGTTCCAGTTGGTCAACATTTCTTCAACCAACGTTCCCAACATATTCTTCATTAACCAGTAGTAATTGACTTGGTTGCCTTGGTTTCCAAAAGCCAAAATTTCAGCAACACTATGAGATTCCCAGTCGTACACCAGCCTGCGGACAAGGACGGAGACGTTGTCGTCATAGCCATTGTTGGCTTTCTTTTCCTGCTCAGCCAAAGTGGCAGTCTTTCCAACACTGTGACTAGCTCCTCGCTTAGAAGTGTCGTGCGTACGAGTCATGGCGTTGTCAACTAAATTGCCGGATAACGGAGAAGGGGTGGAGCTCTCTGCAGTGGCAGCGGGAAGAGGATAACAAAGGCAAGTAATGACTGCAGGGGCGTGAAGAGGGAGCCTCATATCAGGAATTTCAAAGCAGGAGCTTCCAGACCTCACACGGGACAAAGTAATGGAGTGACTGATCCAGTTAAGGGTTTGGTTCATGGAGAACTGAACCAAAATGAATGCCAACCACTGGGCCATGGGGGGAGTAAAGTTCAACGCACGCGAGGAGGCCATATGCGCTAGAGCAGGATGTTGCTTTAATGATGGAGACATGGGAACAACGTCGGCGGAGGGAAGTTGCCAGGTGGGGGAGCCATGCTACCAGGAGGGCTGGTGGCACCCCTAGCCTCATTCGTGTCAATTCTAGCACCCGCATCCGGGGAGGAGAGGTCCTTCCTTGCTTGGGAAATGCAGAGTTGCGAGAGCTGGTTTGAGGGGGAGTTGCTTAGAATGTCATCCCAGAGGGGGAGGTTGCAAGAGACTCCTTCATTGGATAAACTGTTAGCTAAAGAGTTGGATTTGTGCTTCACATGATGGAAAGTGATACCTTTGTGATCTTTCATGGTGGAAGCAAGTATCTGGAGTTTGTGTTCTAGCCTCCATCTCGAAGAGAGTTTGGAGATGTGAGAGCCATTTTGAATTTTGGAGGCCAAACAGAGGATCAACTGGGAATCTCCTTCCGCGATGAGAGGGTGGAGGTTTTGTTCTTTGGCTATGATGATGTCTTGTAGGAGGCCTTCCAGTTTAGCTGCATTGTTGCTGTCGTGTCCAATGTTGCCAAAGAATATTCTGATGATTAGACCCTCATGATTACGGAAAACTCCGCCGAATCCAGCCATGCCAGGATTTCCTTTGTAGGATCTGTTAAAGTTGAGATTGAAGAGGCCCCTGGCTGGGGGAGACTAGTGAATCGGGTTGGAAGTGCGTAAGACAGTGTTCTTCCTGAGTGAGGGGAAGGTCTGAAGCTTGAAGTTCCAATTGTGGAGGATTCTTTTCTCCAAGTCAGTGGTGGGGAGATCAGAGGTGTGCCATGCAATTGAGAAGAGGGTTTCTTGAATGTTTCTTTTGAGAGTGTCCCAGATATTGTTAGTGGTTTTGCAATTTCCTTTGAAGATTCGGGAGTTTCTTTCTTTCCAGATGCTCCAGACTACAAAACCTGGAGTGAGGTCCCAGAGTCTGTTGAGCTGAGGGCTTTGAAAGGGGTCTACTTCCCATTGATGAAAGGTGTTTATTATGTCCCCTTTATCTCTGTTGGATTTTTTGAATATTTCTGCCACTTTGTCCCAGAGCATGGAGGCTAGATCACAAGTATCGATCAGATGATCAATGTTCTCAACGTTGTGGTGGCACATGACACAGTTGGAGGGTCTAATGAAGCCTTTTTTTTGTAGATTATCCCATGTAAAAATGCGTTTGTGAGTGAGCAACCAGAGGAAAGTTGAGACTTTTGTTCAGAGAAAAGGGCTCCATATCTTCTTCCAAAGGGGAAAAGGAATGCCAACTTCCTTAAGAGCCAGAATGGAATAGTCCTCCTTGACAGTAAAGGATCCCTTGGGGAGATGCCCCCACCGAATGATATCCTTGCCAGGAGAGTTGTGAATTTTCCTAGTTTGGAGATCATCCAGACAGTCTCAAAGATGTCAGATGTTATTTGGGGTTGCCAGATCCTAGGATCCTTCCAGGTTCTGATCGAGGAAGATTCGATAGGGTCCCAAAAGTCACTGACGACAGAGTTGGAAGTCACTTTCCTGATAATTGGCATTTCTTTGCAGATGGGGAAGCTACTAAGTTTAGGCATTTGTTTCCGGGAGTCCCGCCAAAAAAAAGCAAGGGTTCCATCTTTGATTTCCTAGAAACTATGTTGTTGAATGAGTGCCCGTTGTGAATTAGCTACCCTCTAGATCAAAGAGCCAGGGGGTGAGAGCCGTACCGGATCAGCTGGGAGGGGTCCCAGTTATGGGCATACTTCTTATTCCACAATTGAGCCCAGGGAGAGTCATTATTGGAGACCCACCTCCACCTATGTTTTGCTGAAAGAGCCTCATTGTTTATATCTGGATCTCTTAATCCAAGGCCCCCTTCACGCTTAGGAAGGCAAATCATCTTCCATTTCACCAAGACCTGCCTGTTGTTTTGTTGACTCTTTCCCCAAAGAAAGGACCGTTGAATATTTCATAGAGATTTCAAAACCCATTTGGGCGCTGCGAAGATAGAAAAAAGATAAAGGGGCATGGACTGGACGACATATTTGAGGAGAGTGAGGCAGCAGGGCAGATTGAGAGAGCGGAAAGTCCAGGAGGAGATGTGGGTTTCAATTTTGTCTATACAGGGGAGCTCCAAGGTATTTGGTGGGTAAGGTGGAAGTAGCGAAGCCCAAAATGCGAGCATTGTTGCGTTTGGAGATAGCATCGATGTTGAAGAAGAAGATTTGAGACTTGTCCAGATTAATGGAGGTTCCATAAGCTTCCGAGAAGATCTTGAGGATCTTTTGAAAGGATCACGCTTCTTAGATGGAGGGGTGGCTGAACAGGAGATTGTCATCCACCAACTGTTGGTAGGCAATGGGGGCTCCTCCATGGAGAGAGAGGCCTCGTAAGTAACTGGAGGTAACTGCTGCTTGAATCATTTTTCCTAGACCTTTAGCCATTAGGATGAAGAGGAACGGAGAGAGGGGGTCGCCTTGCCGGATGCCACGGGTGGGTGTGAAGGTGGAGGAGGGGGAGTTGTTGACAAGGATGGAGAAAAAATCATAGGAGAAGAGGGAGGAGATCCAACTGGTCCAATCAGGGCTAAAGCCGAAGGAAAGCAACATTTTCCATATGAAATCCCAGTTGAGTTTGTCAAAGGCCTTGGAGAGATCCAACTTTATGAGCATCCCAGGGTTACGATGGACTTTAAGGGAGTGAGTGACCTCATGAGCAAGTATAATTCCATCAAGGATTTGTCTTCCTTCTACATAACCTGTTTGCTCAGGGGATATGAGCAAAGGTAAAAGGGGTTTGAGACGATTGGCAACAACTTTGGAGATAATCTTCTAGATGACATTGCAGAGAGAGATTGGTCGAAACTTACCAGGGTGGGAGGCCTCTTTTTCTTTAGCGATTAGGGAGAGGTGAGTGGCGTTGAGGGCCGGCAACACCCATTGCTTTTGTATGGATTCTTCAACTACCTCCCAAACTTTGATCTTGATCAGGTCCCAATAGTGATGAAATAAGTTAGTTGTAAAGCCATCTGGGCTAGGCGCCTTACCATCTTCCATTTGATTAACAACAATTTCAACTTCCTATAACGAGATGGGTTGCATCAAGGAGGCATTGTACTCCTCAATGATAATAGAGGGGATGTGGTGCGTAACCTGAGAAATGGAAGTGGATCTCGAACCAGGGGCTTCCATGAGGAGATCTTGGAAGAACCTTTTG
The DNA here is from genome assembly GCA_027924585.1 of Larix kaempferi. NCBI lineage: Eukaryota > Viridiplantae > Streptophyta > Pinopsida > Pinales > Pinaceae > Larix > Larix kaempferi. The sequence continues at coordinate 6,357,006 of BSBM01000391.1, forward strand.
AGTTCATGTTCAATGTCAGTTTGCTCCTCAAGCACCTCTCCAGAATCCATTTTGAGCTTGTTAATTCTATTGTGCATTCTATGTTGAAGGGTAGAGCGATGGAAGAAAGAGGTGTTGCGATCTCTGTCTTTAATCCAAGTGACTCTTGACTTTTGTTTCCATAGGATTTCTTCTTGAAGGCAACGCTGGTTGAGCTTTTCCAAGAGATCCTTTTCCTTTAGTTTGTGGTCCTAAGAGAGACCATCATTCATGATAGTGCATTGGAGGGAGTCGAATTCTTCTTCGATCAGTTTCTTGTCTTTGAAGATGTCGCCAAAGGTGGTGGTGTTCCAATTCTTAAGATTGGAGTGAAGGAATTTGAGTTTCTGCTGGAGGACTGCCATTTTGGATTTGCCTTCGAAGCACATCTCAGACCACTAGGCACTGACCGTATCCAGAAAGGCGAGGTGGGAAAGCCATAATTTCTCAAATATGAAAGGCCTGTGGGGGTGGGTTCCAAGACTTTTCCACATGAATTCAATGGGACAATGATCCGAACTTGCTGCTGGGAGAACAGAGGAGGCGAGACTTCCTCCCACTAGAGTGAGGCTTTCTAAGATTCGAAAGTGATCGAGTCGTTTGGAAATCTGATGAACGCCGCCCCTTTTGTTGTTCCAAGTGAAAAAACCTGAAGAAGGTTGCATGTCAACAAGATTGTTGTTAGCTATGAAAGCTTTGAAAAGAAGGTCTTTTGTGGACATCAAACATAGCCCTCCTTTTTTCTCCCCAAGGGAAGTAATCATGTTGAAATCTCCCCTAATGACGAGGGGAGAGTCAATGTGGGACAAAGTAAACAAACCAAGAAAGTTGAGAAGTTGGGATTTGAGGGTTGTAGACATTGAGGAGATGGCCATGAAGGCCTGTGCCAAGGATATGGAAGGAGGTAGAGATGGAATGGGAAGTAGTAGCATAGTTGTCCAGGGCTATAACAGAAGGGTTACAGGCTATGGCAATTCCGCTGACAGCTCCAATGGCATTGATGGAAAAACAAAGGAAACCTTTCCATATTTTGGACATGAGAAGGCTGAGGGTTTTTGAAGAGCATTTTGTTTCTTGTAGGAAAAGGATAGAGGGCGAGTCAGAAAGGATTTTTCTCTTCAACATACAACGTTTGGAGGGACCATTGACTCCACGTAGATTCCACGATATAATCTTCATTGAGAGTTGGGGGTGAGAGAGGGAAAGAATTCTGTTAGCTGGGCGTATTTCCCTGATTCCACTAGTCGAGTGCCCAGCGGGTTGATTCTTTGCAGGTTGAATTTCTTTCCTCTTTTCCTGAGCTCCCTCAAGAGTTTATGCCTGTATTTTTGGGGGAGGTTGTGAATTCCAAGTTTGTCATGGGATTTAACTTTGGCAAGGGATTCTTTAAGGAGCTATATCTGGCTGGGCGGGATGGATCCGAAATATTTTCTGGTGCATGCATCCTACAACCCAAGAAGGTCAAGATCTCCTAAGTCGAGCTCTGTCATTTCTTCATCCATAGTGATGTCTAGAGAGGGATCCATAGAATGCTTGAGGAGAGGTTCTTGATGGATAGAAGAGATACCTTGTTGATCGACGAGGCTGACGAGGCCTGCAGGTTTTCCTTGAGAAAGAAGGGTTTCCAGATCTCTTGAATTATCAGGATTATTAAGCTTGGTCGGGAAAGACTTCTTGGCTGTTGACTGCTTCATGAGATCCACATCGTGATCCATCAGTTGTTCTGCCAGGGTCTCAAAGTTGTTGCTCGTAGAGGGGATTTCCGCTTTGTTTTTCCCCGGGGCAGATTTGCGGGTATGACGTTTGGCTCTTCCAGATCTTTGGAAACTATTCGCATCTGTGACGTCTTTTTTGAGGTCATCTTTCCGGGTTTTTTCAGAGGGAAGTCTCTGAAGAGGTGCCCGTATTCATGACATTTGCGGCATCTGAATGGTATGTGATTATAATCCAAAGGTTGGGTCCATTATGAATCTTCGAGGGAAAGACTGATCATGTCCGGGAGGGCCTTAGCAATGTGCATATAAACACAGATCCGAGCGTAAGAAGTGTATTTCTGGAGCTTTGTCTGGTCTGCGGACCTAACATAGGATCCTAAGGTGTTTCCAATGTCTTTCAAGGTCTCTTCATCCCAGTATTCCTATGGGAGGGAATACATTTTGATCCAGATCGAAGCCCATGCGGAGTCCTCTTTTTCTGGGAAGAATATTTCGATCCAGTTTTTCATATATAGACTAGTGGAGTTGAAAAAATAGGGGCCATCGTTTTCCACCCTGGCTTTGTCTTCCAGATGATGGAAGATGATAGTAAAGAAACCTTTGGAGCCAAGCTGTAGATCGTAGTGGGATTTTGGCCTCCATTTCATGGCAATCCAGCCTCTGAGGGATTTCTCTGTAGGCCATATGCCCATGAACTTGCAGATGAGTGCATGATCCTTCAAATATTGAGATCTGGCGTTGATCCTTTCAGGTATAAGAATCAGACTTGGTCGAGCGGCTGAGCGAGATATGCATGTACTGGTTCCCAGACAACCGTCTACATGTGGTACGTTCTGATTTAGATCCGAATTAGCCTTGGGTTGTTCCTCATCAGGGATAGGAATGTCCTCTAAGCCAATCCGAAAAGAGGAGGTGTGTCTAGCAAAACACAGTGAGATTGGGGGGTTGAGGGCGGCCGTGTGGGAGCGACATTCTACCCCTCCCTAAGAAGAGGACATGGGTGCTACTCAGAGCAGGGGGACTGGAAGATGCAGGGGAAGTACGAAGTTGGTAGGGAAGAATCTGATGGTTGCTAGAAACCCTAGGGTGAGGTCACTTGGCCGCAAAGCCGAGGTCAACTTTCGTCATTAGATCTCCGATCCCTCTCGTCCATCTTCTGTTTGACTTGCTTTTATGCCCAAAAAGTATTTCATTAAGCCCAAATCTGTCATCTGAATTTTTTTTTATGGTTGATTTAAACCAACTCAATTGAAAATTTTCATGTAAATATCATATCATCAACATATAGGCATACAATTAAGACCTCACCTTGATTATTCACCTTAGGTGTAAAGAGTTGGCTCATTGCTACATTCGTTAAAACCACATGGCTCAAGATGTATAAATCAATGTAGCTGTACCAAGATCTTGGAGCTTGTTTGAGACCATACAAAGCTTTTTTCAATCTTTAAACTTAATGTTCATGACCCAAAATATCATAACTGGTTCTTTCACATATAATTCTTCTTGTAATATCCCATTCTAAAAGCTAATTTTACATCCATCTAATAAACTTTCCATTTATGATGCCATGTTATTGCTAACACTAATCTCACTATATCTAGTCTAGCTACTAGAGCAAAAGTCTTATTGTAATAAATTCCAAGATGTTGTGAAAATCCCTTTGCAACTGACCTTGCTTTATGCTTCACAACATTTCTATTAGCATTAAACTTTGTCTTATAGACCCATTTTACACCTATTGAATCTTTTCCTTCTGGAAGATTCATTATTTGCCAAGTTTGATTTTTCTTTGTTGCTTCAATTTATTCTTCCATGTCCTTTTGCCAACTTTCATACTTAATTGCTTCTTCAAAACATATTGGATCATAAACAAAAAGTAATGCAAAATAAAAAATTAAATCATCATCATCATTACCTTGAGTTACCTCATATATTTCCTTGAGACTTCTTGTCTTCACTAGAGTGCCATTTGACCCTGAGCTATCACTGGGATGATATTTAGGTGTTGACTAAGATCTTGAAGCAGATTGAGGTGTTGATGTTGTACTATTTGTACTAGAACTATTGTTGAATGAATATTTTATGGGAGCATGATCTTCACCAAAATATTTCATCTCAATTTGTTGCTACTGGTGTAGATTTTCACTTCAAATCCATTCTTCATCTTCAAAAAATTTAATGTCTTTGTTGATTATAGCCCTTTTGTGATGGTATTATACAACTTGTATACTTTTGATTGCTCACTATATCCCACAAAAAATATCTTTCTCCTTTATTATCCAACTTCTTCTATTTTCAGTAGGAGCATGTGCATATGCAATGCACCCAAAGACTCTCAAACGAGAAACATTATGTTTCTTATTACTTCATGCTTCTTGTGGTACTTTATCCTTTGCACTCTTTGTGGAGGAACGATTCAAAATGTATACTACACAAGCTATAGCTTCATCCTAATACTCATTCAGTAGATGTTTAGCTTTCATCATGCTTCTTGCCATTTCCATGATTGCTCTATTTTTTCTTTAAATGCAATATCATTTTGTTGTGGTGTATAGCTAGTTGTAAATTTATTTTTAATCCGTTTTGATTTGCAAAAACTCAAGAAATCATTGGGCACAAATTCTCCACCTCTATCTATTCTTAGAATTTTAATGTAGTGTCCACTTTGCTTCTCAACCATGAATTTAAGTTGCTTAAAAATTCCAAAATATTCTGATTTGTGTTTCAAAAAATATACCCAAAGTTTTCCTAGAATAATCATCTATGAAAGTTATGAAATACAAGCTATTGCCAATAGAATCCATTTGCATATATGTACGCAAATCTAAATGCACAATTTCAAGTAGAGCTCTTACTCTATATGATGTGCCAACATGAAATGATTCTCTATGTTACTTACCAACAATACAACCTTTACAAACTTTGTTTGGTTTCTCAATCAACGACAAACCATTCACCATGTTTTTTCTATGCAACAAATTTAGACCACTGAAACTTAAATAACCAAATATTAAGTGCCATAACCATGACTGGCCTTTGAGAACTACTTTGAAAGCAAGAAAACAAATCATTTTGCAATCTTAAAGGGAACATCTTGTTTTGTGTCATTTGGACTTTTGCAAATAGCTTTCTATGTCACATGTATTAATTTCAAAATAGACTTTATATCCCTTTTGTAGTAGTTGCTTAATGCTAATTAGATTGCATTTAATATTAGGGACATATTAGACATTTGGAATGTGCTTATTTTGTCCTTTCTTATTTTTAAAGTTTATGCTACCTTTATCCATGACATCTACTTTGTTATCATCTCCCCATTTTAATTTTGATTGCATTGAGTCATCTATGTTTGCAAACATATCCTTCTTTCCACTCATGTGATTATTACAACCATTATCTAAAAACCACACTTTTTTTAACTTTCTTGTGCAGTATTACAAGTAATAAACATTAAATCACTATTTTTAGAGTGATTTTCTCTTGAAAATTTTGCATTCTTTGCATTCATATCAAATTGCTTCTTTCTACATGTAGGTGCATAATGACCAAAATTTTGACAATAATGGAATTGCCATACTTTTTTCCTTGGATATGAAATTCATGAGAATGACTACCACCTCTTCCTCTTCTTCTTGCAAAGAAAATAGAATTTTATATTTCTTATGAGAGTTGTCTAATCTACCACCTTCATTGTGATTGCTGGTTCTTCCTCTTCCAAATCCTCTTGCACCTCTATTAGTGATTCTTCCTCCTCTTGTGCCTTTGTTGCTGCTAGCTTGAACTTATCATTTGAATGCATTTTCCGTGGAGGAACCAATTGATCTAGTAATTCTTTGCTCATGGGTTTGTAAAGACCCCATAAGTTCATCAATAGAAACTTGAGACAAATCTTTTAATTCTTCAATAGCCACAACAATTGGGTCAAATCTAATAGGAAGACTCCTCAAAATATTTTCTACAACTTTTTGATCATCCAAAGTATCTCCACGAGACCAAGGAAAATTTTAGGGGAAAAATTTAGCCCATGGGCTAAGTTTAGGGATTTTTTTCTAATTTCTTTTACCAATTTCCAATTTTTTTCTAAATTGATTTGTTCAAATTCTATGGGGTAAAATTATTTTACTCTAAATATCACCAAAACTGTCTAGGAAGTATATAAAATGCTTAGGATTTTGAATACTTTTACAAAAACATGGACAAACATTTTATGGTTGGAAATTTTAAGAATTAGTAAGATTCACCAAGATTTCTACACTTTAAGAAAATTATGGATCCTTGCCAAAAAAATTGCATGCGACTTTATTTGATTTATTATATTATACTCATTGCACTACACTAGTGAAAAAATCATTTATTGTCTCATAATTTGTCATTTGCAAATTTTCAAAATCTCTTCTAAGCATTTGTAATCTTACCAACTTGACTTTGCTAGTACTTTGATATGAGTCCTGTAGACTGTCCCATGCATGCTTGGACCTTGTAGCTGCTGCAACCCGTGGGAAAATTGACTCTTCCAATGCCTTTTGTATTAAAGACAATGCCTTTGTGTCATGCTTCCTATTCTCCTTGAGAAAATCCTTTTGTGCTTGTGATAGGGCATTATATGTTGCTTGATTTGCTGGCTCTATAAAACCATTCTCAACCAAGTCCCATAATTCTTGTGAACAAAATAAAGTCTTCATCTTAATGCTCCAATATTCATAGTTTTCTTCCATTAAATTGTGAAATTTGGGGTTTAGTGACACTATTGCTACTCACACCCGCCATACTTCAACTAATTTACAAGAAAATATAGTAAGTCTTTCACAACACTTTGTTGACACAACTTGACATAAACACATATTAAAGCACCATTCCAAAATGATTTTCTAAGTCTACAAATTAATTGCAGAAATTATATTACCATTTGCACAACATATTACATGATTTACCTCTTGCATTTAGCATCAACATTACCAAAAACAATCTTCTTTATCACAACCAAATTCTTCTTTTCTACAACCAAGCTTTAATACCAATTTGAAGACAAGGTCGGCAAGAGAAATATTAAATCAATAAGAGAAAATAAATATTAAAAGTTTTTATAATTTCTTAACTACTTTTTAATTTTTATAAATAGTTTAATATTTTTTATTTTTAAATTTAATTTTTAAATATAATTTAATATTTTTAATTTTTAGATTTAATTTTTATTTATAATTTAATACTTATTTACTTTTAGATTTTTAAACTTTTTACATTTGACATAGACGGGCACTTATTACTATAATCACTAGGTAATTGAATAAAAAGCATATGATCTTAGTAGGTTGTCATCCCTATATTATTGACAGATCCATTCCAGATATTCTATGCTCCCCATGATTGCACTAGGGAGAGCCGTGGATGTCATGGAGAGTCGATTGAAGGTTACCGGTCTATCTTCTTGTTCGTCATCAATTATTTATTTGTAGTGTGTATGGTTGCATGGGTTTTGCTCGATTTCCTCGGATGTCTCCATCTTCTTTTCGTCATGAATTATGTATGTGTAGGTAGGATGTGTTAGTGTTAATTATTATTTTTATTTTTTTGGTTGTCACGTTTTTAAAATATTAGTAATTTTGATTTTATGTTTGAAGTAGGATTAGTAATTTTGATGTTATATGTGGAGTAGGATGGGTTGGTGTGAATTATTATTTTTGAGTTGAGAAATTACATTTTTATATTCTTGGTGGAACAAGAAATGTTTATTTATTTTATAAAAAAATATGAATAAATACAATAAAAATATAAAATAAAAATGTATATGAGGGAAGTGTCTGTTTGTCTCATAAAAATTAAAAAAGAAGTAAGAAAATTAGAAAGCAAAAAATAAAAATAAGAGTGTATAATTGCTCTAGCATAATGGTGAGAGGGATGTGTGTTGTACTTTAGTGGTTAAAGGTTTGCAACAGATTTGATTCCTCTCGAAGCTTTGCAAAACCAAAGCTAAATGAGTTTATACTGGTTAATCCTATTGTAGTAATATTTACACAGATATATGTTTTATTTTAGAATTTGGGGTGGGCTAGCACCTATGCTTTTCCTAGATTGCACAGATTTCATGAGGATGAGACAAGTGTACACGTCCATAGGCGATTAGATATTATCTAAGATTTTGGACTTCCTTAAGCGGATTATCAATATTAACCCGAGTGTAACAAGTGTACAGTCGAGATTTATTTAAATAAATCTTGATTAAGATTTAAATAAGGTTCACTTAAGTGGTGGTTAAAAAAAATGGTATGTTTATTAAATAGTATTTGTTTTATGTTTTTATTAATTAATTTAATGTCTATGTTAGTTTAATGTTTAGCCTTTGTTTACTGCATTCACCGACCATTTTACTTGTGGTTGTGCTAGTTGATAGCGATACATTGATAACTCTCGGTTGATGCATGGATAACGGTCAATTGAGATGCATGGATAACACGCACTTCAAGGCAGAGTTTAACTAGAAAAAGAAGAGAACAAATAACATATAACTTATGTATGACACTTAACTTATGGACTATCTTTGTTCAGTAACCACAAGTTAAGTGGTTGTGCTAGTGTTGTAGATTTAACTTTTAATTATTTTGATCTTATATGTGAGAGATAGGATGAGTTAATATGTATTATTATTTTTATACCTATTATCATAATTTGACCTTATATGTGTGGTAAGATGGGTTACTGTGATCATAATTTGACCTTATATGTGTGGTAAGATGGGTTAGTGTGAATTATTATTTTTTATTGTCATGATTTTTAAATTTTAATTAGTTTGATTTTATATGGATTGAGTGTTTGTGTTTCACCATCTCTATTGATAAACTTTGTGTAAAATGTCATTTTAAGGAACATTTAACATAGTTTCACATATCAACGAAGTATGTGAAATCAAAATTTCTTTTGCTTTATAGTTGACTTTATGGAAGTTTAGGTTAGAATTCATATAGCATGGTTTATTATAGGAAGACATGCGACCATGGTGTAGAGATGCCGGCAGAGCCATGGATCTCATGTAGCAGTCTTTCCGTTCCCTGAGATGGGCCATCTGATCCCACTGGTTGAGTTTGCAAAGAGGCTGACATCAATGGAGAGCCATGGATCTCATGTAGCAGTCTTTCCGTTCCCTGAGATGGGCCATCTGATCCCACTGGTTGAGTTTGCAAAGAGGCTGACGCTCTACCATGGGACTTTTTCTGCACCGCCATGTTCGATGTCACCTCCAAACTAGAAATACCTTCCTACATATTCTTCACTTCTTCGGCTTCTCTCCTCTGCCTCATGTTCTACCTTCCAACACTTGTCCAGAAGATTGACATCTCCTTCAAAGATGTTGACTTCGAGATCGAAGTCCCAGGCCTTCCGCCGATTCCGGGGAGAGATCTGCCCACACATATTCAAGACAGATCTAACAATATCGAATTTAAAAGGTTCCTTCAACATTCCTCTAGACTCCATGAAGCTCGCGGAATTCTAATAAACAGCTGCGAGGATATGGAGGCTGAACAAATAAAAGCCCTCCTGGACGGAAAGGTTCTGAGTGCTGCTGAAATGCCCTCCATTTATGCTGTGGGGCCGTTTATATCTTCGTCTCTGTTGGCTTCTGATGAAGTCGTGGAGGACAAGGAGGAGTGTCTGAAATGGCTAGACCTCCAGCCCGTCTCGTCCGTTCTCTTCGTTGCCTTCGGGAGCAGAGGCAGTCTGTCGGACGAGCAGGTTCAGGAGCTTGCTCTGGGACTCGAAGCCAGCGGGCAGCGCTTCCTTTGGGTGTTGCTGAGGCCTCCACCAATTCAATCCACGATGGCCGAAGCAGACATAAGACATATTCTACCTGTGGGGTTCGAGAGTCGAACCAGTGACCGAGGACTCGTTGTTTCTTCATGGGCGCCTCAGATTCCTGTTCTTTCTCATCCATCTACTGGCGGTTTCCTCTCTCACTGTGGTTGGAATTCAACTATAGAAAGCATCTTACATGGAGTGCCGATGATCGCTTGGCCTCTTGGAGTGAAGGAGAAGAAAGTCGCCATTGAAGCGAAGAAGGGGTCGGATGTATTGGTGAGCAAAGAAGTAGAAAGAGCAGCCAGGGAATTAATGGAAGGAGATGACGGAGCGAAAATAAAGAAGAGGATGAGAGAATTGATGGAGAGGGCCAACAATGCAATGGAGGAGGGAGGGAGTTCATACAATGACATGGCCACTGTGGCTGCTGTTTGGAAGGAAATGAACGCCGCTAACACACTGTTCTCTACTTGAGAGGTCTCGCTGGGGGATAACAAAGTGCGAGAACGCCGCATCGTTGCCTTTGGTGGGCTGTATCTTTATCTGTAGCTCGGTCAGTGAAAAGTTTAACATGTCCAATAATCTTCTATATCAATTTCCACAACAAGAAAATCCATCTTTTAGCACCACAAGTTAGCACCACTTATATTTTGTGGTGTTAAGGTGGTGGTATTAACACCACTTACATTTTTATGGTGTTAAGGTGGTGCTATTAACACCATTTATATTTTCTGGTGTTAAAGTGGTGGTATTAGCACCACTTATATTTTGTGGTGATAATATGGTGTTATATTTGTTAACTTTATTGGAAATTGAGTTCTTCCTCATCCATGTTAAGGGAAATGCCACCTTGGCAAATACCAAAAGTGGTGCTAAGCTATTACTTGTCACATATACATGTATGTAATTACAGCTAGGATTGAATTATGAGGATTTCTACCATAAATATAAATAATTATATTGCAAATTCAATAGTTTTTCATTTTATTAATTCAAATGTACAACCAAAGAGTTTTTGCACCACAATAACAAGAAGTTCAATTATTTAATTTTATAAAACTTAAATAAATAAATTGGTGAATGATTCATTTATGAGGTTTTGCACCACAAGCACAACAAGTTCAGAAATAATTATTTTGTAATATATCAATCCAATTATTCATTTGCAATACTATTTATACAAATAAATACAATTGACAAATAAATAAAAACAACCATTTTTAATTTATTAGTGGTATAGATCATAGTAATAAAAATTATTTAAATTATAATTTGATTATCCAATTAAAAATATTTATTCTTATTAATTTATTGAGGGAAATTATTCTCATTATTAGGTTTTTAGCATAAGGTATGGATATTAGATCTATGGACATGGTCAATAAAGAAAAGGCATGGATTTTAGATCTATGGACATGGTCAGTTAATAAGATTAAAAATATGTAATCTTATTAATGATTTATTGAGCCAACATAAACGACATTTTGAAAAGATTTATGGCCTTACAATAGGGATAATGGGGGGCATTGGAGGACATAAAACTAGGTATAAGTCTTCAAGGAATATACATTATTAAGGGAGGAAACTCTAGCCCTGAACCTTAGAGGAAACCTCTAGGCATATAAGATTAACAAGTATACCTCGAACCACAACATAAAAACTCTAAGGGTATCGTTGGCCTAATATTGGGGGTATTAATGTAACTAAGAGGTTTTAAGCACTATATGTGGGCATTTAGGCCCTCAACATTTTTTAGGGAGGAAACATAGGCCTTAGTCCCAAATAAAATGTTTTATGCATCCAAGGCCAAATACAATAACTCGAACCACTACACATGACCTATTAGGGGTATTCTTTAGCATTGAGTGAGGAAATCGACATCATTATGAGGATTTTGCTACCATATATGGATCCTAGATTTTTGTATGTTGGCATAATAGGAAGATTTAAAACACACCCATGAACTCTCAACGCTATCCTTGGCATCTAAGTGTTCATGTAAGTGACACTAGTTATGAGAACCTTGGACATATCCATGGGAGGAATCACATGAATTAGGCCCTAAAGGAAGGTTTTAGGCATCTCGGGCTAAGAGTGATCACTCAAACTATCACATAGGATATCATACACATTATAGTATATCATTAATATTAAAGTGGGATATGGGATGAAATATGTGGTTTTGTGCAGTAGGGATGGGTCTTAGAAAATGATTGGGGAAGAATTTCAAATAAGTATACCCTAACATAATATTATTGTTATAATGATAAATTATCAAGGCCATGAACTATAACATACACCCTTTACAGTCTATATTTGGCATAGAAGTTAGATATGGGCACAATCAAGAGTTTTTGCATAATGGGATAGATCTCAAGGCATTGACATGAGTCATAGGAGAAAATCAAGAGTTTTATTTAGGTGTCCCAAGGACTTGGTAATGATATTATAGGGAATAAGACCATGAATTTATCCATAAAGAAACCAATAAGGAATCCAGATCCATTGAGGCAATATGTATCTAGGTTTATGGCCTTGGACATGGTCAATGGAGGAGACCTAAATCTCAATCCATAAAGGAATCATCTATCCATCAAGGCATAACAAGGTTTCCGCCACCAACCACACATGGCCTCTTAAAAGTATCATTATCTTTTTATTGAGGATGATGTGTCATTAGGTGACTTTGAGTAGTATGTACATGTCTCGGGACCTTGGGAGTGATGTTCCAGGGAAGAATACCATGCCTTCATCCCTAAAGAATTCATTGATGCATCTAAATCCATAAATAATGTCTTAAAACACCATACATGACTTCGCATGGGTATGCATTGTACTATGTATCTACGTCTTGTGGACTTGGGGCCTTCGACATGGTTAGTGGAGTAGACTTGAACCTTCACCCCTAAAGGAAGCTTCTAGTCATCCAAGGAGTATGACAATAACAAGAAAATAAAATGTATCTTACAATCCCCATATTCTTTACTTGGATAGGAATGTTGAAATATTATACTATTGTGAGTAGAGAAGTATGGTATCCCAAAGAAACCATTCATTTGGCCCTAAAGAAACCATTAAGGCATCCCAAACCATGAACAATGCCTTAAATCACCATGCGTGACTTTGCAAGGGTATCCATGGCACTATGTATCCAAGTCTTGGGAGCTTTGGGGATTGGAAATGGTCATGGGAGGAGGCATGAAACTCAAAATCTAATGGAATCTTCTAGCCATCTAGAGATAAGAAGGTTCTATCCACCAACAACACATCTCCTTTCAAGGGTCATTGGCCTATGATTGAGGATGTTAGTGACATTAGGGTTTTTTTAGGAGTATGTACATGTCTCAGGGTGCTGGGAATGAATTTCTAGGGAGGAATAGCATGCTTTTAGCCCTAAAGAAATCATTGAGGATTCCACATCCATGAACAATGCCTAGAAGAACCACACATGACTTTGTAGGGATATCCATGGAATTATGTATTTAGGTCTTATGGCCTTAGGGATTTCGGTATGGTCAATGAAAGAGACTTAAAAATAGGGCTTTAAAGGAAGCTTCTAGCCATATGTGTCAAAGAAGGATGCATTCACCAACCATAGATGGCCTCTTGAGGGTATTAGTGTTTTTAATGCCAATAGTTAATTTTTATCATTAGACACATGCCTCGAGACCTTGGGAATGACACTCTATAGAAGAGGACCATGCTTTTGGCCCTGAAGAAACCATTTAGGCATACAAAGCCATAAATAATTCTAGAAAGCACCACACATGGCCATCTAAAGTTAAGGAGGTGGTCTCCACCAACCACACATGGCCACTTGAGTGTGTTATTAGACTATGATTTATGATGTTGGTGACAACAAGTTGTTCTGAGTAGTATATAGTGTGTTAGGGCCTTGAGAATGATGTTCTAGGGAATAAGACCATGCCTTTGGCCCTAAAGAAAATTTCAAGGCATTCAAAGCCACGAACATTGCCTGAAACCACCATGTACAACTTTGGAGTGGTATCTATAGTGATATGTATTTGGATCTTGTGGCCTTAGGGACTTGGACATGGTTAGTGGAGGAGACATAAACCTTAGGCTCTAAAGGAATTTTCTAGGCATCTATAACTAAGTAGGTTTCCTCCACCGATCACACATGGCTTATTGAAGGTATCATTGGCCTATGATTCAAGATGTTGGTGCCATTACGTGGTTTAAGAATTATGAAGGTGTCCTAGAGCCTTTGGAATGGAATTATAGGGATGAAAACCATACCTTTGGAACTAAAGAAACCATTGAGGCATATAAATCCATGCACAATGCCTCAAATAACTACACATGACTTTGCATGGGTATCCATTGTGCTATGTATCTAGGTCTTGTGGTCTTAGGACCATGGACATGGTAATAAAGGAGACCTACAACTCGAGCCCTAAAGGAATCTTCTAACCATATAGGGGTAAGAAGGTTTCCTCCACCAATAACAAGTTGTCTCATGAGGTCTTGTATCCATGGAGCAATGCCTCTAATCACCATGCATGACTTCGTAGAGGTATTTGTGGCACAATGTACGTCCATGCCTTAGGACCTTGGGGCCTTGGACATGGTAGGGAGAAGAGACTTGAATGTTTGGACCAAAAATAATATTTTAGCCATCCAAGGCTAGGAATATTGCCTCCACCAACCACACATGGCCTCGTGAGGTATCATTGGCCCATGATTAATAATATTAATGATTTTAGGTGGTTTTGAGCAAAATGTATGTATCTCAGGGATTTGGGAACGATTCTGTAGGAAATAAGACCACGAATGTTTCCATGAAAAAACCATTGAGGCATCTAGATCCATGAATAATGTCTCAAATCACCATGCATAACTTTTCAACCATATCTATGGTGCTATCTATCTAGGTCATGGGGCCTTGGTGTCTTGGACATGGTCAATGGAAGAGACCTAAACCTTGAGCCCTAAATAAATTTTCTATCCATCCAAAGCTAAGAATTTTTCTGACACCAACCACACATGGCCTCCTTAGGGTTTCATTGGAACATGACTGATTATATCGGTGCCATTAGGTGGTTTTCAAAAATGTGTATGTGTCTCAAGGCCTTGGGAAGGACATTCTAGGGAAAAATACCATGCCCTAGGCCCTAAAGAAACCATTGAGGCATTAAGATCCATGAAAAAATATTCAAATCACCATGCATGAATTTGTAGGGGTAACCACGACACTATGTATCCAACTATTGGGAACATGGGAGCATCAGGCCATAAAGGAAATATTTAGCCATCCAGGGCTAAGAAGGTTGCCTATAACAACCATACCTGGCCTTCTTAGGGTATAATTAACCTATGATTGAGGATGTTGATGCTATTAGGTGGTTTTGAGAAGTATGTATGTGTCTTAGGGCCTTCAAAATGGTTCTATAGGGAAAAAGACCATGCCTTTAGCCCTAAATAAATCATTTAGGCATCTAGAGTCATGAACAATGCCATAAATGAATTCGTAGGGGTATCCAAGGCACTATGTATCTAGGTCTTGTGGCCTTGGAAACTTCAACATGGTCAATGGAGGAAACTTGAACTTAGGGACCTAAAGGAAGAACATGGTCAACAGAGAACACCTAAACCTCGATCCTTGAAGGAATATTCTATCCATCCAAGGATAAGGAAGTTGCTTCCACTAACCACACATGGCATTCTGAGTGTATCATTGGCCTATGATTGAGGATGTTAGTGAAATTAGGTTCTTTTGAGAAGTATGTAGGTGTCTCAAGGCCTTGGGAATGGTCTTCTAAGGAAGAAGACCATGCCTTTGTCCCTAAAGAAAATTTTGAGGCATCCAAAGCCATGAACACTTCCTTGAAGCACTATGCATGACTTTGTAGTAGTATCTATGGCACTATGCATGTAGGTCTTCTGGCCCTTGGCCCTTGGACATAGTCATTAGAGGAGACTTTAACCTCCATCTCTAAAAGAATATTTGAGCCATCTAGGGTTAAGTAGGTTTCCTCCACCAACCACACATGGAATCGGGGGATCATCGACAAATGATACCAAATATTGACACAATTACGTGGTTTTTAGAGTTATGTAGGTGTCCAAGGACCTTGGGAATGACATTCTATGAGAGAAGACCATGCCTTTGGCCCTAGAGAAACCATTGAGGCATATGGATCCTTGAACAATGCCTCAAAGAACCATGCATGGTATCCATGGTCATATATCTAGGTCTTATGGTATTCAGGCATTGGTCATGGTTAGGAAATAATAGTCCTAGAATTTTTTAATTGCTTTGGAAAGAACTCTAATCAATGTGTATATCTAGATCAACATACAATATAACCATCTTGATGGAATCTTCGTGGACATTAACCCTCTAGTAGTGCAACCACAACTAAGTGTTAACAAGCCTTAACATGGTTGAGAGAGGAAACCAAATCCTTAATCCCTAAAGTAATATTATGGGCATCTAGGTCCAAACATGATACCTAAAACCATCGTGCATGATTTCTTGGGGTTATTCTTCACCTACAAACAGTGATATTAGTGCCATTATTATGGTTTTGAACTAGGTATGGGTCTCAAGGCTCTAGACATGGTTGGGGTAGGAAAATCGGCCCTTAGTCCCTAAAGGATATTTTTAGGAAATCAAGTCCATGATTAACACCTAAAAGCATAATATATAACCTACCAATGATATGTGTAACTTAGAGTGCTAATATGTGCATCATTAGGGATTTCTTAGTGTCTCAAAGTCTTAGACATGGTTAGAGAAGAGTACTCGAGGTGCAAGCTATAAAAGAATATTCTAAGAATCTAAGGCTGTGAATGCTGGCTCAAAGCACTAGACATGATATATTGATAGTATCCCTAATCTCTGAGTGGGGATATCGATGCCATTAAACAGTTGTCAAAACTAGTTATGGTTCGCAAGGCTATGCACATGGTTCAAGGAGGAATCAAACTATACGAATTTCATAGGATCATAACACAAGGAAAATCCTAAAACCATCCCATTTAAGTAAAGATTCTTTAAATTTTTCTCACAAGTAAAACTACAGTGAATGTAACAAGGAAAAAGTGAAAATTTTGAATCTTTAATATTAATATTTTTAGCTCAAATATGCATCTACATTCTAAAACATTTGGGGTGAGAGAGTTTGTTGGATAATGCAATGATAGAGTAAGTGGAGGACTAGCATTCAAAATGGAAATACGAAGCAATTTTAGGTAAGGCCATCATAAAGTCTATAATGAATTGGAGATAATGTTTTTGTTATTCATGATGGTGGTAGAGGAGGAGGAAACATCAACCATTGGATTCACCATTCTTTCAAGGTGAATTATCTTATCTACATGTACTCCATGCAACTCATTTGACAAACTAAAAGACAAGGGATTCTCTTTATTTGATTTTAATGGCACCTTATTAGTAATTCTAGGGTGAATTTCATGGGGGTTTTCCATTTTTCTATAATTACAAACACACAATCAATCAATTCCATATGATGATAGATGTATGTCAGGCTCATGAGAATACGTAGACACATATTTAGGCTACACATTTCACCCCATGGTATTATCTTACTCAAGCATGTTAGGATTACACACTTGAATTGATCAATGGCTCATTTACATGGTGGTACAACTCTATTATAAGAGTAACCAACCACCATTTTTGGGTAGAATACATGGTTACATAGACACTCATATGTGAATCATTTTTCCTCCTCTACACTATATTTTGGTGGGAACTTGTATGAATGGTTACAAAAAAATCTATGACATCTAATATTATTATCATCGAACGGTGGAACTACCACATAACTACCACATATCCACTATGTATGCACACATAGATTTTGTTTGAAGATCCACTTCCCTCATTTCTAGTTATGTTCCTTGCATTGATTAATGAGTGCATCTAGGTTTATGGAGAATAATAATAAAAATATATAATAAAAATATAAAATAAAATATATCCCTCTTAATCTTCATATTTTAAGCATTGATAGATTTGTACTTTAGCTTTGTTTTGATCTCTCTGGGTCCTTACTAGATGTGGATTTTTGAAAAGTGAACGTAGTTCCATCTAGACTCTAGATCTGTTATTACTCAAGAGGGATCAAATCACCTAAGGTCCAACTATTTATTATCTACTTACTTCAAAATACGCAAATAATGTCATTATTGAACAGAAGTATGGTACATTCAACAAATTGTTTACAAGGTATATTAGTTAGATCACTTTTTTTATTAAAATGTTAAAGTTTTTAGTATTAAAAAATTCAATGTTTTTTTTTCTTAAATTATAATTATCCATTCCATGTTTTTCATATCTTGGAGTTTCTATTTTTTCAAGATTAGAAAAATTATATAGCTTTTTAAAATAATTAATAAATGTTTTAGAAACTTTAAAAAACCGTTTATTATCATAAAAGGGAAATGGAAATGGAAATTTCATTTTCCATCTATTTAAAAAAAAATTAAAAAAATAGAATAGTTACTAAAATTATTTATTAAAATTAAAAAAATAGAATAGTTACTAAAATTATTTATTAATATAATAGTTATTAAAATTTATTTTTCCATCCATCTAAAAAAATTACAATAGTTACTAAACTTGTTTGTTAATAAAATAGTTTATTAATACTATGATTATAAACATTTAAAAAGCCAAAGAAAACTCATTTTCCCGCTCTCCCCAGTTTTGAGAGTTCATTTTGATCCTTGTGCACGCACCTAGGGTTACAAGTCATTTTCCCCACTCTCCCGAGTTTTGAGAGTTCATTTTGATCCTTGTGCACGCGGCTAGGGTTACAAGGAGGCTAGGGTTACAACCCTAGACGCCCTCTGCTCTGCCATGGGAATGGCGAAGGAATTCACCCTTAGCATTTTGTGACGGCTGAGGATCTTTGCAGTTCTGGCTTTTCTCTGCAGCTAACAGGGGCTTAAAATGGATGCGTTCGATCTGTGGGTTCAATGCCAACAGCAGTCTTACCTCCTACACTTAGGTATTCGCTTTAGGGTTCTTTTCTTGCTGATTCACCTTCCGTTCAGGTTGCTGTATACGATAGATTCGCGGCTAGCAGATAATCACCCTGGACGAGCTTTCGATGACCAAAATGGGACGCAGCAGCAGAGCATTATACCAAATGCATTGACGCCGCCCTGCTTCAGCTCAAGAAGAGGTCCATTAATGACAATAATAATATCAATACCTGCCTCCTCCACGCTTATTCCAACCGCGCGGAAACGTGTCTGAAGATGAAGGAATTCGAGCGTGCAATTGGGGATTCCAGCGAGGCCCTACGCATCGATCCTAGCCATTTCAAATCGCTGTACAGGAAAGGCCGGGCATTGCTCTCCCTGAGGCAGTATGCGGCTGCTTGTGAATATTTAGAGCAAGCGAACAAGGCCAGTCCCGGGCAGACGCAAATACATGTGGTGCTCGACAAAGCCAAGACTTTGTATGACCAGAGCCTGAATGGCAAGTATGATATCTCGGATTACCTGCTCGGACGCAGTTCTCCTCCAGAAGTGGCCGATTTCATGGGCGCTCTGAAAATCAAGATGACCGAAGACGGGCACGGCCGAGGACTCTACGCCATCCGAAAAATAACGACCGGGGAGCTTTTGCTGGTAAGCAATGCTGTCGCAGTTTTTTATGATAAACTCTTTAACACTCACACTCACACTCACACTCACACGGCGCCTGGAGAAGATCTTGTCGCCGCGGTAGTCGGTGAGGCTAGGAAATCACATAGCTTACTTCGACAGATTTATAGTTTAGACGAATACTGCGCACCCCGGGAGCAGCGTGGATGTTCCAGCCATTGATCTGTTTAGGGCGTACGGTCAAGAAGAACAAAGTGAAAATTTGCGGGTGGATGTTAACCATATTCGGGATTTTACAAAACGGCACACATTCGGTGGAGCTAGACTCGACGAGAAAGACCAGGTGTATTTTGGTCTTTGGCTGCTGCCGTCCATGATTAACCATTCTTGCTTGCCGAACTCGAGTAGGCTGGAAGTGGGAAGTGCCATGTTTATCCATGCCACCAAACCCATCGAGATATGAGAGGAGATCACTATTTCGTATTTTGATCCCCTCATCCCCTTGAGGCAGCGGGAAGCAATGTGCGAGGGTTGGGGTTTCAAGTGCAAGTGCAGGAGGTGCACTCTGGAGCACTCTCTCAAGGGCGCCCTAAAGTCTATAAATGTACAATTTGAACAATTGCAGGACAAAGCAATGGAGCAATTTTTGGTTCATCGACAGCGTCTCAATGTGAATGAGCAATTCATTCTTCATCAACAGCGTCTCAATGCGGATGCGCAATTCATTGTTCATCAACAGCGTCTCAATGGGGATGAATTTGCAAGGATTTTTGTGAAGGCAGAGGAGATTATCAGGAAGTCTCCCAAATTGAAAACGGAAGAAGAGAAGGACTGGATTCGTGTGTCGTATGTGTCTGCATATCATCGAGCATTGCAATCGGACGATTTATTGCTCGCGATGATGGAGAACCGCGTCCCTTCTGTAAGAGAAACAAGGGAGGCCATTCAGAACACAGTGCCAGGGCATATTTGTACTTTGGTCATGGGAACCGGGCAGATTGAAGAATTCAAGATAGAGGAATTCAAGCGTTTGAGTGGCGATGAATATCAAACATTTATTACACGCCGTGCATCATACCAGGCGAGGGACGCATGCATCAGAATCTTCGGCAAACAGAGTGAAGATGTTATAGAGGCCCTAATTTTCCAGCATTTTAACTGAGTTTTAGTAATAATAGATAGAGGAGACGAATATCAGACTGTCATTTTGTAGGCTTTAGCTATATATATTATCTTGATAGTAACGGATTTGGACAAAATATAATATGGCAGCAGGATTCAGGAATACTAAAGCTCAGTCTGAATAGTATCCTTTCATTCCTGGGTGAAGAAGAGCACAGGCCAACATGCAACAAAGGCAGTTCTTATAAAATGGTTTTTGGCTTGCTGGTGAAGATCTCGCAGTTCTTATAAAATGTTTTTTGGCTTGCTGGTGAAGATCTCTTTGTAAAACTCATATTGTCATAGGTGTGAAATAGATGTATAAATGGAGGCAATGTTATGGTTTTGGTAATTAATTGAACCTTTTATATATGTTCTGTATTTTTATTTTTATTTCTAATGTTTAGCTGTGCGCTGGTAAAAGTTCAAGATAATGATAAAACAACCAGTACGATGATTATGTTTACTTAGTTTGTGAATGTGATTGTGCATATGCCATGCTCTTTCTTAGCGAGTTTTTAACAATGTCACTAGAGCATGTCCTAACCACTCAGATACCTCAGCACAAAAAATAATGCCCCATCCACTACAGTTGCTGCAGTTATTCTTTTCTGTCCAAGTTAATATTTTGCTGCAGTGAGTCTTTTCCGGCCAAGTTAATATTTTTCCAGTCACTCCCCCATAGAGAATGTCCCATTAAGTATATATATTCAAAGAGGGGAAAGACAAAAAAATCTTATTTTTATAACCATCGTGTGTTTTTGAAGGAGACTTTGTACTATGCTCACCAGTGTTTTTCCTTAGCCATTTTATTAGTGTTGGAGTATTACGATTGAAGTATAGTGCAAAAAAATATAAATCACATATTATATATAAATATATATAATGTGTGATTTATATTTTTTTTGCACCATTTATTATTTTATGGTGCTTTGCACCACTTTTTATTTTATGGTGCTTTGCACCATATACAAGTTTGTGTACATTAAATAATAATAATAATAACTTTTGGTGTTTTTTACCAAAAAGTTTCAATCCATGTTGGATTGGTTTTGGTGTTTTGCACCACAAAGCTTCAATCCACCTAAGATTGGTTTTGGTGGTTTGCACCATACACCATGGAATGCCACATATTCATTTAACACCAAAAACAACTTTTTGACAAACACCACTTTTGCACCATAAATCTTAGCACCACTTGCGTATCCCCACATTATCACCACTTTTGCACCACTATTTGAAAATTGAGGATTTCCCAAATCCTTTACAAATAGTGGTGCTAATGTGAGGCTAAAATACCCTTTTTCTTGTAGTGTTCTAAAAAGAGGGTTGAGGTTGAATGTGTAAGTGTTTTAGAATTTTGATCAGAGAAGCACATACATCCACGCTTTAAAACTTTACCTTGTATCTAAAAAAGCAAAGACTCTTGTCCTTTTTATTAAAATTGAACAAAATTGTATCTAAGGTTCCAAACTTTATCTCACCAACTTTTTTTTTCAGGATATGGTATATGGGTTTCAAGTTGTAAGCTTTTTCTTATTCGTGGTTGACACTGAAATCAATATAAAAGCCAAAGAAACGCAGCAACAGTATATTACTCACGGTGCACAAATGAACATACGAGGATTTTGGTTTTATTTGAAAATTACACGAACACTATTTAGCTCTTGGTAATGGGCACGGCTGAGAAGCATAGAGGGTAATTAGCTAGCGATGGCAGATGAAATCGAAGAAGTAAGGGCTCGCTTTCTCATATCCTCTGTATCTAACTCGCCGGTTTGGGTCCCGACTGCTTTGTCATGAGATTCTATTGCTGCTGATTGCTACAGATCCACGCATTTCATGTTAGTTTGCTACAGAACCGTGACTCCATTTTGTTGCTGCATAATCGTGTGTGATCCTGTTTTACGAAAAGCATCGAATTTCTATTGGTATTAATTAGAAGATGCTGCCTACGCTGTAGGTTAGATAGTGGGGAAATTAATATTGTAATCATAGAATGCAAAAGAACAAAAAAATAGGAAATCTAAACAAATTGCTTTCCTGTAAATGTTTGGTTTGATGAGGAATACAAAAAAGTAAGGAAAATTTTGAGAGAATCAAACCAGAAAGAAAATAAGATTTTAAGAAAGAAAAAAACTGATTTTATGGTCTCAAGGAGGGAAGAACTAATATTCCTTGGGAAAAATAACCCTAAGTTATTACTGAAGAAACTTCAATAGAGCAAGAAACTGGAAATAATATTACAACATATCAATGATTTGAGTATGCAAGGCATCTTTATGAGTAGGATCCTAAGGTTGACCCCTCTCCTTTGGTCAACACTATTACTAAGCTTTTCACCATGCAAGAGAATGAGGTGGGTATTAAGAAGTTGGGTGTTGGTAAGGCACATGATTTAGATGAACTTCAAGAAGAATATCTAAGGTGGGGTTCAAAAACTCTTGCACCTCACATTATGAAAATATTCAACAACATCATTCAGCAAGGTTCCCTACAGATTGGACAACTAGCCTAGCAATACCTCTTTTCAAGAGCGGTGATGTCAATGATCCCTCCAACAATAGGACCATAATGATAAATCCCTTGTTTGCAAAGCTATTCAGAACCATGCTAGAAAATAGAATTAGCAAGTGAGCGGAAGAAAGAGATAAGTGTGCTAAATGAAAAGAAAGTTTAAGACCTAAACATTCCATGGTTGATCACGGTATAACTTGAAGGCACATCTTTGAAAAAGTGTGGGAGAAAAAGAGGAAGTCCTTTGTTGCTTTGTCGATTTCAAAAAATCTTTTGACACGGTCCCTAGAGATCAGATTTGGCACAGAATGGAGGAACTTGGGGTTTTATGCATCTTAGAGTAGTTGTTCATAGACTATATGAGGAGGTTAAAGTCAAAATGGGAACATCAGATGGTATCTCCGAAATCTTTAGAAGTGACATCGACGTCAAGCAAGCATGTCCATTGTCCTATACCCTTTTTGGCCTATATATTGGCAAACTTGAAGAGTGGTTAAACCTAGAGGACAATGATGGTGCTCTTTTGGCCGACAAAAGAACATTGGACTAACATTGGATTAGCATTGGAATTTTTAGAAATGGTTATTTAGAGGCTTATACAAAAGAACATTCAATACATTCACTTAATAATTCCTTTTCACTAAAATGATTGCATTTCCAATTTCTTTCATGGATTGAAGTCAATAAAATTGTTCAATTAATTTTGGGATTTTTTATTATTATTTATTTTCAACATATTCAATCAAGAAATAAAAATGGCAAGCTGTGAATACATATTTGGGATTATTTTATGACAAGTTGTGAGTACATAATTGTGTAATGCATGCACCATACCGGCCCACAAGAAGGACATGTGACATGTCCCAAAGAAATTGCTTATTGACACTTATTGTCACTTGTTTCTGAGGAAAGGGGTAAATAATTGAATGTCGTTGCTTGCATATGCACAGCTAGACACTACACTACTCGCATGTGCACCAACTAGATACTGACATAACACTGTAATACCCCTAGAACCTTAATTAAAGTTTAAATACTTTGTAATAATGTTTTTAATTGTTGTTGAACAATTATTTGACCAAGTGTGGTCAAAGACACTTGTTTGAGAATATTGAATTATTATTATTATTTAATAAATAAAAACAGGAGAATCCAATTTGAAGTAGCTGTTGAAAGAGTCTTTGATAGCCCACAAGGAGAAATGGCAAGTGTTGGACAAACTTCCCATAGTGGTGAAAACAAATATTTAATATCTCAACAGGTGTAGGATGCATCATCCCTATTTTTAAGGTCAGAACTCCAAATGGAGGTTCTAGAACAAGAGGCTCATAATAGACCTAAAGTCCTAGGCAAAGATTTAATAAGCATTCCCATCAAACAAGCGAGAGGCTTGGATGGAGGAGGGAAAATATCTTTGTTGAGTAAAGAAGTGGAACCGAGTGATAGTTCAGAATTGGTTCAACAGTCTTTGTCCTTGCGGTCTAGCGAACAGGCTCAGGGGTTTCAGAACAAGTAATCTTTGCTGTTTTGGAAGATTGGTTGGGAGGAACGATGAACTTCAGATTGGATTTGGTCTGATCTTACTGGCATATTTTTATTATTTGTTTAACAACCTTAAGTATTTTATGTATGTTTAGTAGTATTGCAGAATAACAAACTGTATGTTTAAACTTCTATTAAATTAATGTTTCGTTTATTATATTTCTTAGTAATAGATTTAATATGTTTTCTACTATGTTACGCAATATTTACCATGTTTATATTAAGTGCATTATTCTATTTCTGCTTTTCATAGAATATCTCTTATTTGTAAACCTAGGGTTTTAAATAGAATAACATTATATCTTTGATTATAATGATAGAAGCTTTTTGTTTGTAATGTACTAATCTGATAAACACTACATATTATATAAGTAGATATATAAAAACAGAGTATGGAATACTTTAAGTATAGACATTTTATACAGATCTCAATAGCATATTGTTAAACCAGTATTACACAGAGTGGATAGGCTATTTATATACAGTCAAAGGAGTATTCGTTTGAGTTGAAGGCTTTCATCTTATAAATATAGCATGTAGAGCCTAATGGCTTAATATTATGATATAAACATAGTATTATCATAAAGGAAGTCAGAGGGATCAAACATATTTTTATTTCAAGTATGAAACCTAACGCTAATGCAGAGCAGAGAGGCCACGAAACAAATCGTGGAAGCATATAATTATAAACATTTTAAAACATAACAGGTTAAACACATCTAATCGATGCGAGCTTCATAGCTAAAAATCATTGTTCAATATAAATTCATGGAACAATATAACTCTGATTATTTTCCAAAACGCATCATACAAGAACAAAGTTTCAAAACCATAAATAGAATCATGGATTAAATAACTATATTTATCATAGAAATGAAGTTGAAAGGCTATCATTGTATCATCGACGAAGGTCGAAGGATACAAGGGAGTCAACTGACTACCCTTAAGTTCATTCGTGTGGACAATGCACAACATTGCCACTGCGCAGAACCAAACTTAAAGCAACAAAAATTTTGCACAGACATTTGAGTATTTCATATTTCCAGAATTCAAATAACAAAACCAATAGGTTCGTAAATTTTATAACTATTCAAATAAATCAGAGACGAGTGGTCTCTTGTTACAGTCGAGTGGAAAGACCCTTAAAAAATATTTCCAGTTATCAAGAAACATTTAAGACATAAAGGCTACCAAATATCATATGATTAACTAAGTAATATAGTGGGAAAATGCGAAAGCATAAACCCCATATTACGACATATTGCACATAGTATGCATGTGTCGAACTTCAACATTAACTAGCTTTCATCGAGTTTGAAACATACAGTGTTTCACAAACCCTTGTGGTAGCAACACTACACCACCTGCAACCACAATCATTTGCACATAAGTTAGATTCCAGTTAGGGTTTACAGTTCAAGCTAAATATTATTCATGAACCTACTTGCTAGTATTTATAGGGTTTGAAGTTGGCATGCTTAACACCATAATCCAGTAATGGATTTTCCCTAGTTCGCATGTCTGTACAAACAATTGATTCGGAATTTAGATGCATTATTTTTATAAACAAAAATAACAAGAAGTTACAGGGTTAAGTATTTCATTACCTCATATTGCAAACATTCCAAGGTTCGGATACCCATTCCTTTTACCTCAGCATATTCATAGACATACCTGCACAAGTAAACATTTAAAGTTTAATACATATACATGAACTCTGTAAATGAAATAACGTTTGAAAGAAAATACAGTCTATTGCACGCATTACCTTTACAAATGTAGTCTAAGGAAGAAGCTCCACTAAGAAACATCAGGTTTTGCTAAGGTGGACCTTTCAAACATATTCACAGAGTCAAGTCGAGACCTTGTGCAGAGTCGAAGGCTCCATCTTAGAGTGGAAACACTCTAAGATCAAAGAAAAAATAGAACTAGAGACCAAACAAAAGAATTTCAGAGCCAAACCCTATCTCTCGACTGAACAAGATCAAGTCACAAAGCTTCTCTCAAAGGCACAAGAGACGAGTGTTTACATTTAAGCTCGAAGGGAAAACCCTCATGAGGAACACTTTGAACACTCCATAAGGAGGACGTCATGTTCCTGCAAACGGTTACAGGGTTAAACATTCATTTCAAACATTGCATTGCATAACCGGGAAGCTCTACACAGATCCGAGGCTCCATAGCGCAGTAGCATAACCCTTCCAAAACCAAAAACATGAATGCAATAGTTTAGAGGACTTTTGTCTGAATAAACCCTGCATAGGGTAGTTACGATCCCAAGCTGTGGATCTAACGGTGGATGATAAGCCATGATGACGGGGCAGCTGAGTACAGCCAACTCCCATTAATGCATTCACATGGCATACTGCACTTAGCATTGAAGAACTTGAAGTCTCCATTAATAACATAGATCCCATAGCATTAATTTAAAATCATATCAATTATATCATATATCTCCTTTGGATATGTGTTAAATACCATAGCTTAAACATGGTCGTGGTTTAGTTTATCACAGAGCCATGCGACCTTAGCATAAGTCGTAGTATATCATATGGTTGGCATACATATTGTTAAGACCATAGTTTATCGTTTAAGCCATTGCAAAGTGGTAAGGTCGATTCGACCTTGGTATTATGGGATCATACTATATGATATTAATATGTTTAGTATATCAAATAACAAGGTCTTGCATAAATGAATTATCATGGTACTATGTTAACATAGTAATAATAGTATTAAGTGATAGCTTAGGTTTGGCCATAGCTTGGCCATTAAGCTAAAAACCTTAATGGTAATAGTATCCAGATCACAAGTTAATATGCATGAAAAACAAATATAAATTATAACCAGATTTGGATTCACAACAATAGATGAGTCAACCATGGTTGAATAGATGCATGCAACAGTCATATTAGAGGCTGACTTTATTTCTGCAAACTTTGTCATTAAACTTTATGCAACAAAATGAATAATTGAAATTCAAAGTATACCTTTAGACGGATGATGTTGTGGAAAGGAAAGTTTCAAGCTTCTACCACCATAGAAGATGAAATCACTCAAAAGAACGCATCCGAAGAAAAGGAGACAAGAAGGGAGTATTATCTTGTCTCATCCCTTTCGGTATCCGTCATCACAAATGTAGACACGTGGTTGATTGAAAGTGGTGCATCCAAACATATGACTGGTTACAAGAGTTCCATCATCGATCTAAAGGAGAAAGAATTCACATGCATGGTAGAGTTGGGGGACAACTCAACTTATTCGATCCAAGGAGTTGGATCCACCTCATTCCAGCTGAGCACTGGTGATATTCTACATGTGGAGGACATTCTATATGTTCTAGGATTGAAGAAGAACCTCCTCTCAGTTTTTGTTCTTGAAGGCAAAGGCTTCCAAGTTATCTTCATGGATAACAAATCACTTTTATGGCCGAAGAACAAAAGCCTAGAATCTGCAACTGTGATTGGATTTCGAGAGGGAGGACTCTATAAGGTACCCAGGAAGTACATTCAAGCTATGATTCACCACACTATCAGTCCATGAGAGCTATGGCACCGAAGGCTTGGACACCTACACTACAAATCACTACCAGGACTTCAAAAGATGGTAAATGGTATGCCCGTATTTGATTTTGAGCATGATAGTGTATGTCGGGGTTGTGCACTCGGGAAGAATGTTAAGAAAAGTTTTTCTAGTTGTTCTACTAGATCTAAAGGGATTTTAGATTTAATACATTCTTATGTATGTGATCCCATGTCACCCCCCTCCCCGAGTGGCTTCTTATATTATGTATTGTTCGTAGATGATTTTTCTAGGAAGTCATGGATTTATTTCATGAAGGCTAAAAGTGAAACTCTTAGCAAAGTTAAAGAGTTTAAATCCCTAGTTGAAAATAAAAAAGAAAAGCACATCCATTCTTTAAGGTCTGATAATGGAGGTGAATTTTATTCACATGCATTTAATAAGCTATGCAGTGATGCAGGAATATATAGACAGTTAACAATACCTTACAACCCTCATCAAAATCGGGTTGTCGAAAGGAAGAATAGAACTATATGTGAGGCTACAAAAGTCGTGATGCATGATCAAGATATGTCCACCTCATTATGGAAAGAAGCCACCCATACAACTATGTACATCTAGAATAGAATCCCACATGCCATTATAGATGAGAAGACACTAGAAGAAGTTTTTACCGGTGAGAATCCTGAAATCTCACACTTGAGGATCTTGAGGAGCCCAGTATATATTCATGTAATGAAAGAAAAGAGAACAAAGATGGAGCCTTCTGGAAAGAAGGGCACCTTTGTGGGTTATAGCGATTCATCCAAAGCATACCAAATATATGTACTTGGTGAGAGATACATTGAAGTCAGCTGATATTTTACCTTCCATGAGGAAGCTACTTTCAAAATATCAAAAGAGATTCGATGTGATTCAGAGATGGAGGATCCCTAGTATGATTCTCCCCCTTTAGAGTTTGAGAGGGAGAAACCATAAGATACCTCAGATTTGCTAGCACTTGAAGAACCAATAGAACTGGTTGAGAGGTCACCTGATGAACCTCCCACTAAAAGAAGATCTACTTGGTGTCGAGAAATCTTACAAGATGCAGAGAAACATGGAGAACTAGTAGGCTCATCCAGAGAGCACAAGCAACCTAACATATATTCAGGGTATGTTGCACTGATGAGTCACATCAATGATTCAAAACCATTCTCATATGAAGAAGATGCAAAGAAACAAGTGTTATCAATCAAAATAGCACTTCTCCATCCGTGACCACATTTCCCTGTCGGTCACACAAAAGGACACTATGGATGGAAGAGCTTGCTCGACCTTAGATGATTTGGAGCTGAGCCTTGCAGTCCCTTCCTCAAAAAGATATTTTTTCTACCTATTTTAAAGCATAACCGCGACTTTCATATGAGTCAACTCACGGGTCACTTGCGGGTGTCTCTATAAGTAACTCATGGGTATCATGTAAAATGTTGCACCCACTAGATGCATGTTATAAAAGCTGCGAGTCACTCGCTAGTTGCCTCAAGACATACTCGTGGGTATCTTTGAAAATCTCGAAAAATATATAAAAAAACATGAATTGGGATTAGTTTGGGTAGTTATTCAAACTACCTTAACTTCCCAAGCCAACTTCCTTTCGATCCCAACCTCCTAGCATTTCCATAAATACAAGGGGAGGGGCTTGAGAAAGCAATCGAAGAAAGAGCCTATTTTGGATAATGTTATGCAGGAGGAATACTTACTCAAGAGAGAGGAGCAGGATCCTAGGGTTTGGTTACGACGGTTCCAGTTGCAGACAAGTATAACTAGCTGTTATTTGTGCAAATAAAATCAGATATTTCCCTTCCAATAGCACTTGTCTTTATGTAAACTTGATGTTTGAATCTATCATATGAATTTATATATGAGTTTAAATTTCAATTGTTTATCTTTGTGTAGTAAAATTGATTTGAGAAAGTAGTCTGTTTGTTTGCAGGTTCATCAGTTGGAGCATTGTAGCAGTGGATCAAGAAGATTGGATTTCTAAATCTTGGATCAACCATCTATTATCCAAGTATGAACTTCATCTCAAATCCTATTTCTTCTATGAACGGAAAGAAGTGTTGATTGTTGCATGTTTTTGCTTTTCTATTTCTGCTATAAATTTAGATGTACATCGGTGACCTCCATTTCCTAGTCATAGGTTATTAAACCGCACAACAGAACTGGCGACTCCACTGGGGAGCACCTGTTTCTCTTTGGGAATTCTTGATATTTTTTCATTCAGTTTTTATCAACTTTTAGGTCTCTGTGAAGGTTTATGGGGTGTTTGCCATCCCCGTGTTTGACTCAGTTGTAGTCTGATATTCAATTTTCTTTCTTTTTAAAACCTTTTAGAGCATACCCGCGAGTTTCTGATACTTACAGTTGTGACTATATTTCCCTAGTACCCACAAGTTTCCTATATCTGTACCTGCGAGTCACTTGCGTGACTCTGCAGACACAGTCGCGGTTTTTCCCTAATTTTTTTTTCTTTTAGGGTTTGATCTTAGGGGTGGTTGCTTTGGTTTTGGAATTCCTTTTTTTGATCTGACACCTTCTTACTACTTTTGAGTTTTTGTTTGAGTCTTCAATATCCCTTTGGGAGATTTATTTTTGGTTCTTTGTGCTTGTGAAGGTACCTAACTCTTTCTAATCCATAGTTTGTTTGGCGAATGCTTGGAATTGGTACTTTGTAGCCACTGGTGTTTAGAGAGAAGCCTGATATTTGCATAGATTCATTGCTTTCTGTTTTACATATCAGTTGTTACTTATAGTATATGTTGCCAAATCTTAGTTACTTCTAGGTTATTTGAAGCAACTTTTGGGTTGGCCCTTTTCAGTCCTTTGCTAGGGTCAAAGTATGATTGTTATAGCTTTAGGTTCATCTTTCATTTTCCCGCGCGTCTGATCATTCTTGTTTGTTCATAGTTATTTGAATTTTCTTTCAGTTTTAAAGAAAAAATCAAATCAAAAGAACATTTTCTTTATAACAAGAATTTTCCTTTTTCGAAGTAGTTGTAGTCATATATGCTATCTTCTTTGAAAAATAAAAAAAGTGTTTATTTGTTTTAGGTTTACTTTGTGATTTTAGATCTTGAAAGTTAAGCAAAAGGAAACTGTGAATAATTTATATTGTCATATACACATTTTTCTTTTAGTTGCAACCATTATGCACACAAAAACACTACCCTTTTGAGTAAACAAAGCAATAAAAAGAATCATTAATTTAAAATTTGAGTAAATTTTCTTTTTAGGTCACAAAAACCAACTAGCTTAGGCTAGGGTTTTGGAATAGAACATCTTAAAATTTCCAAAACCATTTAAATCTCAAAATCATAGTAAGACAATCTTTAGGTAAATCCACTTTTGTGGAGATGTCCGGGAAGCTCCACTCAAACTAGATTTAAGCACGAGGTCGTGTGAGGTTGACTAGTCGAAGATACCCCTCGCTTTTCAATCGAGCATCTACCAGAGATGCCACGTGTACGGAGTTCCATCTGTACCTTGTGTGCTTTTGGATTTCAGGCTTAGTTACCCTACCCATACGTGTCGGTTCGACCTGCGACTGTCCCCTCAGACTCTTTCTGCAACTGTGGTAGCCTTAGTATATTTGACCTATAGAGATTTACACAGGTGACAGTGGAAGGATATGTCCATTGTACCTAGGACAGTCGTGGGAGGAAATACCTTGCAGTTATTTGGGAGGGCGGTTGGTGATTCAAACGCTTGCACCCAGAGACTTTGTATTCTGGGCCCCGGGTTACTGTCCTTTGCTACTTTGCTCATTTGTTCTAGGCCCTAACCATCCCAAACTTCCCTTTGAGAGTATCATCTCTATTTGCTTGGTCTTGATCACCATAGGAAATTTTTTATAGTGGTGTGTTTTTGTTTTTTTTGTTCTAGTGGCCCGTAAGTGAATCACTTAGTATATTTTTGTTGTAGTTGTGGAGGACCAACTTCTTCGTAGGTCATGACGGTTAGAAAACCTTCTTCCATTCACCGTGGAACCTCCAGTGCCACCGCAAAGGAGTAGAAAAGACTCACGTGGTTCTTTTGAACTCACAGGTACAACTAAACCCCCTAGAGAGACCCATCTTATCTCTCAAACCCAACTGGTTCAGGAAGCTATTGAGGTTGAATATTTTTCTACAGAAGAGTTCGCAAGACTCTTCAACCCTCCACTGACTGGACCTAACGACCCTTTGTTAGAAAGAGTTGTCTCTTTAAGGCTCCCTGAGTTAAGCGCTTATAGGTTTACACCCGATTTTGCTATGGACAACCTAGGGGATGCATCGGGAGTTCCTCACACTCCCACTGCAGCTATCATGTCGAGAGGTCTATCTCCCCCACACTTAAACAGATCGATACCGAGCTCGTTGCAGGTTACTTCTGCTCCAAGCACCTCTTTCAGTTTCAATGCTGGATCTTCAGGTTTGTCTAGAACCCAAGTTGCGATGACATCTATTCCCTTTGGATCCATCATTGGCCCATCTAGTATTTCATTTTCAGGGATACCCT
Source organism: Larix kaempferi (assembly GCA_027924585.1). Lineage (NCBI taxonomy): Eukaryota > Viridiplantae > Streptophyta > Pinopsida > Pinales > Pinaceae > Larix > Larix kaempferi. Next base: position 6,389,417 of record BSBM01000391.1, read on the forward strand.
CGATGTCCTTTACATATTCCTCTTTTGTACAATAGTTCCAGGTCAATCCTAATGCTGCTCCTTTCAATCAAGGATTTCCTTGGCATGGAGGACACATTGCTCTCTCTGCACCATTTGTAGGCTCAATGCCTGCCTCTTCCATTGCATCAATGTTAGGCTTTAACCACTTTACGGGATTCAATGCACATTCTTCTAATTTACAAACCTCTAATGTGCCTGTAGGGAGTACTCCCTTTTCACTATTTCATGGAGGGGGCAGTAATAGTTATACTAACCCTCCATTCATAGGTAACTATACCCAACCGCAGTGGACCAACCAACAAGGAAGTAACCCATTATCCTATGGCTGGAGAAACTTTAACAATGTTTTTTCTTCACAACCGATGGCCAGGGGAATCCCCAACCAACCTTATAGGAATCAGGTTGGAATCAGGTTTCAGGTGGTTCCCCTTACCAGAATCCTCCAAATTACACGCCATCGGCACGACCCCATTTTCATTTTCTAGCAACTTTAAATTTGCTAGACCTTTCAAAACTGATGAACAACCCAGTGCGACACAATCCTGCTTGGATGCCGGTCCCAACCAAACTTACTTGGGATATTCCAAAATTCGAAGGTAAAACTGGTGAAGACCCCGGTGACCATGTCACGAATTTTCACCTTTGGTGCTCCTCCAACTTGTTAAACGACGACTCGATTCAATTTAGGCTCTTCCAAACAACCTTAATGAGTGTCACATCAAAATGGTATATCGAATTTCCTGCTGCCCAATACAACATTTTTTGGGATTTAGCGACAGTTTTCTTGAATCATTTCCAGCTTCCCGTCCGGTATGATGCCAATACGGATCTTCTCTCTACCTTCATATAGAACAAAGCCACCCATATTTCTGATCATATTCAGGAGTGGCGAAGATGGAAATGACTAATCAAAGCTAAGATTCACCCATAATTTCTTTCAGAGTGGTATTTAAAATCACTACTTCCTTACATCTCTAAGGATGTTTCAACTTTTGGGGTCACTTCTGAGGAGGAAGCAATTTTAAGGACCCAATAGCTTGACTTGATATACGCTTAGTTTGGGATCCTTTACAAGATAATTCCTGACGCACCTAGGTCTAATATAGATCTTGGTAAGCCTAAACCTGGACCGCATGCCGATGGCATCGTTGGTTCAGCCGACTCATACACACTAGAATCTTTAACGAAACAAGTCCATGCACTTTCAGTAAAGCAGTCTGCTGCGGAAGCAACTACGGTTGCACCATCCCCTTCACAAACATAATATATACAAAATGTGCAGACAAACCAAAAGGGTCCTCGGCAACCCAACAATAAGAAAAGGGTAAGAAAGGGGTTGGGAACCATCAAAATCCCAAGAACACTGAAAATGCTGAGGAGGGAAAGAAAGATAAGAGGAAGGTGAATTTTCCCTAGAAACTTTGTGGTGACGATCACCTCACTCATCAATGAAGCCCAAAAGTTGTTAAGTGAGAAGAAACCCATTGTTCTGAAGGATCCTTTTCCCAAAGGACAAGGTTCAGCTTGTGGCACCTCTAATACTGGGGGCACTCATCGTGCTACATTAGCTGATCAATCTTATATTAACATGGTTAACTCACACACTCTACTGCAAACAAGATCCCGGAATTATAACCCTGATATGTAGCAGAAAGATAAATAAATTCATGAGTCCTTTGTTCCTCTCCACATAGAGAGACCAACAGACCCTTTTCCAAAGATACCAAAAGGTGTCTACAAATGGGCAATGCACAATCCTAACGTGTGAGCCACTCCAAACTACTCCGTTGTAGAGGACCTATCCCAAACACCATGTGCAGCCTTGCAAAGCTATCCATCACAACGTAATGCACTTCTAGCAGCTATAGGTATCATGGATTCGTTGAGTATGCTTTATAGATTTGATATGTCAGATATCAACTTCGGTTCCCCTATCACGTGGTCTTTCAGATCGAGGTAGTACATGGTTCAAATACCATTGGACGAACCATAGTAGATGAAGGCACATCGACATGCATAATGTATATATCCTGTTGGAAATCCCTGGGTTCTCTTGAGTTAGCCTCTTCCATTACAATACTTACTGCTTTTGACAGAAGATCTTTCTATCCGCATGGAGTCTTACCATCGTTTGAGATTCAAATTTCCAGTAAAGTAGTGTCAGTGGAGATATAAGTTGTGGACGCTTCTCTCGACTAAAATCTATTGTTGGGAAGAAGTTGGATGTACGCTATGCAGGCCATTCCCTTGTTCATTTTCCAAGTTCTTAGTTCTCACATGAAGGTAAGGTCATTACAGTTCATCAACTATCCTTCACTCAGAAAAACAACACAACTCCGTCAGATTCAAACATCCCTTTGATTAATCAAGCTAATCCACCCAGTGAGTGATTAGGAGTAGGTATGTATTCATCTTTGATGGGCACATTTGACCTACCTACTCCTGTAAACTATATTGGTCCAATGAGTACCAACGACAGATCATCTCGGGAAGGTTTTACGGTTAGTCAAACAACTGATCCATGGATCCTCCCCACTCAATAAGAACCAATCGTGCCCGTATCCATCGCAGAAGTGGCCTACCAAACATCACAAAATGCTGCAATGGATTATATCTCGACTCCGCCAGTCTCAACAGAGTCGGATATTGATTATGCACCTGCATGGTAGGTTAACTCCATACATTCTTTTGATTGTTTAGATACTATTTTTTGTTCTGACGAGGTCATCCTAGAAGCTATGATAGGTCTGGATCATCCATGGGAAAACATGCATCGCAGATCCTATTTTCTTCTAGATTTGGACAAGACTAAGAATGGAGAGTTTTCAATGAGACCTGGTGGTAATATTGATTTGTCCATCACTCCTTCCACAAAACAAACAATTTATGCTAAAGTTAATATGGAGAACATTTCAAGGACTATACCAATCAATATTTCCACCAAACCCAACATTGTGGAAAACATTTTAATTGGATGAATTTGTTCTCCGTAGGGGATCACTTTGTACACCAATCTACTTAAGGAATTTTGTGATGTTTTTTCCTGGTCTTACGAGGAGATGCCAGGTATCAACCCCTATATTGTTGAGCACGTTATCACAACTTATCCTAACGCGAAACCAGTATGACAAAAAAATCGTCCGGTCAAGCCTAGGAAAGTTGCAGCCATTAAGCCTAAAGTCGAAAAGCTCCTTAAAGTCGGATTCATCTATCCTATTGACATGAAGAAATGGGTTTCCAAACCGGTCCCGGTCGATAAAAAACAAGGGACCATACACGTATTTACTTAATTTAGGGACCTAAACAAAGCTTGTCCAAAAGATAATTATCCCACACCATTCATAGATCAAATCATTGATGTGTGTGTAGGCCATGAAGTTTTCTCTTTCATGGAGGGTTTTTCGGGATACAACCAAATCCAAATTAAACCCAAAGACCAACACAAGACAGATTTTATTTTTCCCTGGGGTACCTTTTCCTATAGGAATATGTTGTTCGGATTAAAGAACGCTGGAGCTAATTTCCAACGAGCCATGAACTTCGCTTTCCATGACATCAAACATGTGGTCGAACCGTATCTGGATGATCTCTCTACGCGATCTCGTAAGAGACGAGACCATCCTTACCATTTAAGACGTGTTTGAATGATGCAGATACTATAAGATCGGGTTAAACCCTAACAAGTGTGTATTCTGTGTCGAGTCTGGACGTTTACTTGGTTTCATTGTGTCTAGTCGTAGCATTATGGTCGACCCCTTGAAATTTGAGGCTATTATAAAATTTCCTCCTCGTCGCACCCTCATACAACTTCAAAGTCTGCAGGGAATGTCTAATTTTCTATGACGATTTATCATGAACTATGCCAAGATCACCAAAGGATTCATGCGACTGCTCAAGCAAGACACCCATTTTTTATGGGATAAGGTTGCGCAAAATTCGTTTGACGCTTTGAAAAAAGCATTATTATCTGCCCCCTTACTGAGTCTGCTAGATTATACTAAGGATTTCCTTCTATATCTCACGGCGTTTATTTTCTCGATCGACATAGTACTGGTTCAAGAGGATGACAAGCTCCAAGAGCATGTCATTTATTATCTCTCTCACACATTGGTAATTCCCGAACTTAAATATTCTCACGTCGAGAAGTTGGAATTAGCTATTGTCTATGATGTTCAGAGGTTACATCATTATATTTTATTGAGAACCACCACAGTTGTTGCAAATTTTAATCCTTTTCAATATGTATTAACCCGACGTATCGTCGGCGGGAAACTTAATAAGAGGATTGTCATTCTGCAAGAATTTGACCTAGCATTTCAATATGCTAAGTCAAAAAAGTATTTGGTGTTCGTCGAGCTTATCTCTGAGTTCCCTAGTGATGTAACAAGCAATGAGGAATATTCATCATTACTTGATGAACATATTTTTCTCATTGCGACCTCTGACCCATGGTATGGAGATATCTTAATATATCTCCAGACTTTGAAGTGTCCCCCGACTTTCTCCAGAGACGAACGACGAAAGCTTAGGCACCGCTCATTATTTCTAACACGCTTTATAGACGTGGGGTAGATTCCATATTATGCCATTGTTTGACCCTGGAGGAAGCTGAGTCAGTATTGAATGCTTCCCATAGTGGAGCCTGTGGGGGTCATCTTTCTGGGTTGGCAATAGCCTAAACAATACTACGTGTTGGGTATTTTTGGCCCACCATCTTTAAAGATTGCGTGGAAGCTGTGAAACACTGCCAAACTTGTCAGTTTTTCACAAAGAAAATGCAAGCACACCCAAATCCTCCTCACCCTATTATCACAACAGGCCCTTTCACTAAGTGGGAGGTTGACTTTATGACTTGTAATCCAGTTTCAGCTGGAGGACATCATCATATCATCGTTTCTGTTGACTAATTTATGAAGTGGACTGAGGGAATGTCTATTGTGAAAGAAGATGGAGAAATGACAACTTATTTCGTTTTCAACCAGATCATTTCCAGGTTTGATATTCCTAACGAGATTGTCACTGACCATGGTAGACATTTCCAGAACAACATGATGACCGAGTTATACACTATGTTAGTTTTTCGACCAGAACACTCGTCTTCATTTTATACACAAGCGAATGGGAAATTCGAAGCGGTCAATAAAACTTTGAAAACTATTCTTCAACGTACCGTTAATTCCAATAGATCCAACTGACACATTATGTTGTATCCTGATCTTTGGGCGTATCGATCCAATGTTAAGACTGCTATGGTTTTCTCACATTTTCAACTCGTTCACGGGTTGAAGGCAGTCATACCGGTTGAATGCAAGATTCCATCTTTGAAGTTGGCTATCCATCTCCTTCCTGAAACTTCTTCTTTAGAAGAGTGTTTGCTTCATTTAGAGAATTTATAAGAACAACGCCATGATGCGCTTACTACGAACGAAGCTCATAAAAGTGGAGTTAAACATCAGTATGATAAGTCTGTAAAGCCAAGGGTTTTCTCAAAAGGAGACCTTGTCTTGCTCTATGACCAGGAAAAGGATCCCTTGGGGGAAGGAAAGTTTAAATCCATGTGGCTCAGACCTTACATTGTTTCTAAAGTGTTAAAGAAGGGATCTTATGAGTTGACAGATTATGATGGTTATAAGTTTCCTGAGCCCAAAAATGGGCTCTACTTGAAGAATTATTATACTTGGGCCTACATGATTTTTCTTGTACTAAAGCTGTACATTGTTGTAGAGTTAGTCTTTTTTTGTTTGTGCGTCTTATGTGTCTTTTGGATTGTTATTTTAGATGATATCCGATTTTTTCATAGGATTCGTTGATGGTGCTAGTCTCCACACCTGTTAGTTGGCTTCAGCGGTTTGGGTTATTTACTCACCCTCTAACCAACTCGTTTCTTCGGGAGGTGCTTGTTTGGGCCCTACGACGAACAACGTAGCTAAGTATAGTGAAGTTATCGAGTTAATCCGAGATGCTATCCATCATGGCATTTCATGTTTGGAGGTAAGACTTGATTCGCAGTTAGTAGTACTTCAGTTGATGGGTGAATATAAGGTTAGAGATCCTTCTTTTATACGTCAGTTTTTGCGAGTTAGATTGCTTGAAAGACATTCTGATTATATTACATATCAACACATTTCAAGGATTTTCAATATATTAGCTGATTCATTTATAAATTACGTACTAGATTGGCATTTGTACCAAACACAATAACATTAACCATTCACACACATAAGACAAACACATGTATATAAAAGTGGGCATATGTCGCAATGTCATAATATATACAAAAGTGGGCATAAAAACCTCAAAAATAATATGTCTCTCTCCCTATGGAGAGGGAGGATCCTCAGTTAGCTCTTCTACGACCTCCCTATAATAGATGACTAGCCTAGCTACTTTCCTAAGTAGCCGAATCCACGCTCAGGGCACTCCTACCACATGTTCTTGCATGTCGAGCGGCATTCACTCTATATTGTATGTAGGGATATCATGAGTCAACTGACTCATCTTCCCCTCGATGCTCCTCAACATGGCATTTGCAGCATTGGGCTCGTTTGGTCGGATGAACACTCTAAGATGCCCAGTAGGTCTCACCATCCCCACATCTACATAGTTTATAGTATTAGTACTCATATTCATCATAAAAAAATATATACACATAAGACATAAAAATTAAATAATTTTTCAAAAATATAAACAAATTTTGGTACCTATCTCTCCCCAAGATAACCCTGGAGTAAGAATAAGCTATGGATCGCCTCAAAAATCCATGCCTGCATACAGAAAATGCTCTAGTGCCGGTACTTGGCAACTCCACCATGCCAGATAATACTCGTTAACATATGACAAGCTGGTCTCACCACCACCCTAACGTAGGAAAATATCACCCCACTGAGTCATCAATGGCTCATGCGGGTTCAAAACTGGTAGAGCCACCCTTAGACTAAGAGCGGGGACTCTCTCGAAGAAAAAGGTACACAGTATACTACCGTAACCAAAGTTCCTTTTCTTCCTTGTCTTACACTCTGTCAACTGGTGCTTCATGTTCACCAGTAAGGCCGAACACCAATCAAAGATGACACCACATAAGCATTCCACACCTATTTTCATATAGTTCCGCAAGGCTAAGTGCTGTGCAGTGCCTCTCCCAATCCGGTTGATTGTACTCAAGATCACCTTTAAAGGAAAATTTTCAATCTGCCCAATCAGAACTTGGATCCCACTTTTCTCAGAGCCAAGAGCGAAATAGGTATTGATATAGTCCTGAATGGATAAAGCACCCACTCCTCTAAATGTCCCTTTGAGGTTAAATCGCTCACCTCGTCAGGATAGGCCGATGATGAAATATATATCCTCTATGGTGATATCAATCATCTCCCCTTGGATATCAAACATGTCATGATCGCCATCTAAATAACCGACGAGCATTTGGAGCAAATGCATTTGCACACACATACTTATAGTTTGGAAAAACTTTAGGATCCCACACCTTCGTAATGCATTTAAGGTGAGAGTATCCCCCATGGAATCCCAGTCCATGGCCTCATGTTCCCTCTCCCTCCAATTTAGAACCATTCCTACATCGCAAATTCCATTTTTTTCATTAGTGTGGAGTTTCTATTTCTTACACTGCGGCACCCACGGTTTCTTTCTCGAGACAGATGCAGGTACTCGTGAGTCTCCCTCTGGTAAACCCGCACACATTTCACGTGCCCGCAAGTTTTACTCAGGTAGACCAGTGGGTACGATGCCCTAAATTTTAAATGCATTTTAAAACCCCAAAAAACCACTAAAAACTTAAATAAATGGATGAAAAAGATAGAAGAGGTTGAGATAGAGTACCTGCAAGTGACGATGTCTGATTACGCTTCCTGGTTCGCTCGCAATCAATGCTTGAAGTTAGAAGGTTTTTCAACTTTATCCACAATGGTAAAATGGTTTATGAATTATTTTTTCAATTTGGAACTATTTATAAAAATTCTTTTTAATTTTTACCCTCTTTGTATAGTTTCAAATTTCTTTTTAAATCTTATTTAATCCTAATAACCCTTTTTTGAGTTGTTTTGATTAGGTAAAGCATTTAAAAGGCGCTTTTTGCAAAAGGTGTTTAATACAAAGGTACGTTTCTTTTTGACACGTCAGTTTATCTCAACACATTATATCTATGCTGTCATTTTATGTCATTTTGAAGCTCCCTTGTTCATTTTTCGACTACAATTTTCTGTTATCCATTGTCATTGATTCTACCCGTCGCTTGATACATCAGGGACTTATACATAGTATATTATTTTTACTTAACATTAAGTTACCTGTCCTTATAAAGTATTTTTATGCTCTTGTTAAACTCTTTAAAACATAACAAGATTGTCGAGCATGCTTGTCTTGTTCAAACTCGTTAAATGACTTGAATAGATATCCACTTAGATATAAGTTTACCCCTTTTCCGTATCTTTGTGGATTACTTACGAAAAAGGTTTACTCTAGTCCTATTTGGCTAGAAGAGTTCTTCTCTCATTGTTTTACATGTTCTTGGGTGAGGAGACTAACTCTACGAAAAAGGACCTTTTGGAGTCTTCTTTAGGGTTTTCAGACTCTCGAAATATGAAAACACCAGCGAGCATTTACCAACTCAGGCTCGATGTGAAATCCACGAGTAGGTATATGGAGTTATTGTTTAAGTTTTTCATACTCCTTAAATATGAAAACATCGGCGAGCACATACCAACTCGGGCTTGATATTAAAATCCACGAGTAGGTGTATGGAGTTATTGTTTAATTTTTTCAGACTCCTTAAAATTGAAAACACCGGCGAGCATGAAAAGATCCAGGCTCGATATTAAAATCCATGGATCAGTATTATTGAGTACTAGTCTATCTCTTCTTCAAACTCGTTAAAACATGAAAAAGGTACTGAGTTTCCCTCCAATGGACTCATTAAATTACACATGGTTGGACTAATACCAAGCATTCTTCTCTCCCCTCTTCGAGCTTGTTTTAAAAATGAAGGACTATTGAGTGTGCTTTCTTGGACTCATTAAAATTTACAAGAAAGACACTATCAAGATTTATTTTCAATCTTTTCATGCTCGTTAAAATTAAGAAAATACATTCTTTAATAAAAATATAAAAGGGAAGGGAAATATTTGTTATTTCATTTCATTTATGGCAACAGTCTATCCTTGAACAGAGCACCTTTTTCAGTCTTTGAAAGAAGTTGGGTTCTGGTTTTGGCCTTAGGATAAACCTGATCTCATAGTTCTTACTCCTCCGATTGGTTACTTTTCCAATCATATGGAGAATCTATTAATGTCTCCTACATTGCATATTTATATCATTGTCCCTTGTGTTCAAAGCTTCCTAAGTCACTCTTGTGTTGTGCTCACTGTGTCAGCCATTCCTTGATGTCAGTATTGTTTCATCATGTACTCAGTTCTACTCCAGATCAGATCAACCTTTGATTGTTCCTCGTGTTGGATGATGGAGGATGCCTTAAGGCCTCCCTTACAATGGACTTCTTCCCATCGACTTCAACTCATCTTGCTATGGGAATGAAGTTTAGAGTTTTTGGTAGTACCTTGGAGATTGCAGTCACGTGTGGCAATTTCCTTAGCTATTGGGTAGTGGGAATACATCAATGTCTCCTACTTGATGGATTATTCAGGTGTTCGACTTCAAGACCTCTTATTCACACTTGTTAGAATGTACTAGGTACCTTGGGATCCATTTTCATTATTGTTGGGTGTCCTCACGTTTTTTAATGGTTTCCATCATTGGTCGGTAATCAAACTGTGTCCCCCATGTTCGAAATCAACTCATTTATTTGCATGGTTAGGATTTGTACCTTGAGACAGTTTGGATGAAGACCTTGGGTCTATAATAACATCATCATATTTTGTTATTTCCCAAGCTACGCAAGATTGAGCCACACCCATTTTTTGCTCTTGATGAGACATAGATCCAGTTTGTTGTTATGGCTATGATCTCCTATTTTGACATGGATCCACGCTTGTATTTCAGTGGCCATGCTATATACATCTTTCTGTTATGTATTGGAGATCATGTTCTACCATTCTGAACATCTCCTGATATCAAGATTGTAATTGTTGGCTGATCTTGTTTCTTTTTCAGGTATCAGTTGTGATCTCATCCTATGGTCTCTTTGCTCCTCCTCTTCCTGGATTGTAATGCATTTCGGCCATCATTCCCTCTGAACTCATACATTAGGGGGCATCTATTATCGGTCAAAATAGCACTTCTCTGTCCATGACCACATTAACCTCTCGGTCACACAAAAGGACACTATGGATGGAAGAGCTTGCTCGACCTTAGATGATTTGGAGTTGAGCCTTGCAGTCCTTTCCTCAAAAAAATATTTTTTCTGCCTATTTTAAAGCATAACTGGGACTTTCATATGAGTCAACTTGTGGGTCACTTGCGGGTGTCTCTATAGACAACCCGCGGGTATCATGCAAAATGTTGCACCCGCTAGATGCATGTTATAAAAGTTGTGAGTCACTCGTTGGTTGCCTCAAGACATACTCGTGGGTATCTTTGAAAATATCGAAAAAATATATAAAAAACATGAATTGGGATTAGTTTGGGTAGTTATTCAAACTACCTTAACTTCCCAAGCCAAATTCCTTTCAAGTCCAACCTCCTAGCCTTGCCATCAAGACAAGGGGAGAGGCCTGAGAAATAAATCAGAAAAAGAGCCTATTTTGGACAATGTTATGCTGGAGGAATACTTACTCAAGAGAGAGGAGCAGGAGCCTAGGTTTGGTTACGATGGGGCCGGTTGCAGACATGTATAACTAGTTGTTATTTATGCAAATAAAATCAGAGGTTTCCCTTCCAATAGAACTTGTCTTTATATAAACTTGATGTTTGAATATGTCATATGAATTTATATATGAGTTTGAATTTCAATTGTTTATCTTTGTGTAGTCAAGATGCTTTGAGAAAGGTAGTCTATTTGTTTGTAGGTTCATCAGTTGGAGCATTGTAGTAGTGGATCAAGAAGATTGGATTTCTAAAGCTTGGATCAACCATAGATTATCCAGGTATGAACTTCATCTCGAATCCTATTTATTTTATGAACGGAAAGAAGTGTTGATTGTTGCATGTATTTGCTCTTCAGTTTTTGCAATAAATTCAGATGTATGATGGTGACCTCCATTTCCCAGTCATAGGTTATTAAACTGCACAACAACAATTTTGGAAAGTTTCAATGATAGAAGATTACAAATCTACAATGAAGAATGGTGTTTGGGAGGTTGTTACCAAACCTAATGGGAAGTCCATTGTGACTTCCATATGGATTTACAAGATAAAGCATCCTGTGGATGTGTTGGTGCTGCAACCTGATCCCCATAATTGTCAGAAAATTATAGGGCCCCTCTATTTTTTTTCTAAAAGTTTGAAGTCTTTTTGAAAGTCTAGCTTTTGCCCTTAGTTTTCCCTAGAGAAGATTGAAGAAAGTTGTTTTTTTTTTATAAGTCCTTTTTAGCTTTTGGGTGGTCACAAGTCTTTGCTCTTTTTTTCCTGACCTATTTCGCAGCTTTTCGGTTAAATCCCACCGACCTTTTTCACTGGATTTTACTCATTTTTTGCTGTCCTTTTTACCTGATTTTTGGCCTTTTATTGTCAACCTGTTTTGCAACTTTTAGTTCATTTATTGTCGAAACGGTCGCGGAGTTTCACTCATTTTCCCCCGACCAATCTTGTGATATTAATTTTTCTTTACCATCTGGCCGCAGTCTTTTGTTCTTTTCCTGCTGATTGTTTCACCTAACTTTATTTATTTTTCGTCGACTGTTCCTGCGGTTTGAGGGCTATCTCAGCCGACTGTTTCACAATGGTTTTGTTCTTTTGTATGCGAGTTTTTCTCGCTCACCCATCATGGTGTTTCGGTCGCGGCTCCCCAACGAATTATTGACTGACCGTTTCGCGCAAGTTGTTATAAACTCGCTGACTTTGTCGCATCTTTGAGCTTATCTCACCGATCATCTAGCTGCGATCTCTCTTTTCTCTCCATTTTCATCACTGTCGATTGGAGAATGCCGCTCGACCCTTCCACCTCGCCGAAGCCTTTTCGCGTCGAATTGGTTTCCGCAATTCGTGAGAATGGGACGATCGTTTCACGGTGGATAGGATAACACGGCTGAAATGGTCGGCGTGTTTCCTTTTGGGAATCATGCTGGCGTGTCACACACGTTCGCCGACAGTGTCTTTAAAGGCCCACCTACCTCGCCTCACATGCATTTATGGCCCACTCTTTATAAAGAAAACAAAGTTCAGTTTTGATTATTGTTGTTTATTGGTAAAGAAAGAGCGAAGGTTTTCCCGTTTAAATGAGGAAGGCATTTGGCCAGTCATCTCTCACCAAGTAGCACGGTCTACAGGATTGTTTTCTCAACCAACCCCCCATTATCGCTAGGTAGGCCTTCTAAAATGTCCCATTTTTTTTTGGGTTTCGCCCAGGGTTTTTGCTGTTTTCATTGTCGTTTAAACGACTTACAAGGACAGTCAGGGTGAAGTTGAACCGCATAGTTCTAGTGCTTCTTGTTATTCGTCTCTTAAGACCAATTACGGTTAGTTTTTTTTCTCTCTAACCACACCATTTTGATTTCTAGACCCAAGCGGCCGTACCCATACCAACACCGACTGGTCTCGTTTGAGGCCTCTCCGACTAAGCTTCGATGCATCCCCTTCTCTGTCTCGGTATTTCCCCTTGCGCTCAATGACCACGGGGAGAGCTTTGTTTTAAAATATTGATGCGCTTTTAGGTTGAAGTCGTTGTTTTTCCTGCCACCATCACTTAGTTCCGAGCCCTGCAAGTTTTTCTAGCCCCACCGAGACTCCTGGCCCTATTTTCACCAGCCATGTCGTCTGTTCAAACGAGGGAAGTTTTGTTTTTCCGCGAACGGTGTTGTTACAGAAGCATGTTGAGCCAAGGAAGTAGTTCATCTCTCACGTTCACGCACACACCAAGACGTTCTATTTCTTGTCGCCATCATAAAATCGGAATTTACCTCGCTATGTTTCTTCTTTTCATTAATTGTTTGCATGAAAGCTAAATTCGTTAAAACTTCAGTTCTATGTTCGACATAAATGCTTTGCATCCTAAAATCTAAATGAGAACAATACACACCTGCTACACCTAATCACTGCTTAGATCATACTCATTAATTTGCAAATAATATGTCAACATTGTTTTCTCATTTGCTCTTCTCATGTCCTGGTAGGTTTGACATGCCTAAGCCTTCCGCGAGGAGTAAATCAAAGATCACCGATCGGACTCGGACGTGGAAGTATTACTGGACACTGCACTTGAAATCTTGAAATGATTTTCGTAGATACAAAAGATGTGATGGGAGCCTCCCCAGAGTTTTCATGGAATGAGCTGTGCAGAGCCATAGGGATACTGATTTCCTTAATGCTACTATCGAAGAGTTAATTGTCTATGAGAATATCAAGAATATAATATCCATATATAAGCCACATGCCCTGAGCTATTTCCATGCTCAGAATTCATAGGGTGGCTTCTACCCCAGGCCGACACAACCTCCAGGATTATCTCGGACATCAGTGGTATAGGACTTGCATCTTTCACGCCATATCACATAACTGTAGCATACAGGCTGCCCCCTCCTAAAGTTATGATGAGTGATGAATGGGTTAAGGCGACCAAGATAGAGCACTTTGAGTATGGAAAGAAGATGAAAACTACTAAAAGACAACCGAGGCCAAGAATTAGTGAGGAATATGAAACTCACTACCTAAGAGCTCCCTTTCGACTGATAGCTCTGATTCTTAGCCGAATTTTTGGATTGGAAGATGGAAGTACTTACAAACTCAGCTGGGTACTAGTAATGTACCACATTTCCACACATGGAAAATTATTCAATTGGGCTGAGATTATCTTGGATAGCATGTCATCCCATATTATCGCAGCACAAAGAGGATTGGATCATAGGAAAGATGAGTTCTTTATGTCTTCCTATCTCCTAGACTACATACTTTCCCCGCTTTGGGATGTGTTTGGAACACCAATGGTCCCCCTCTCCACATAGCCTAGCAGATACTCTGGAATCACAAGTAAACAAGTCATTATAAGAGGATCTGTGAAGGTTTCATCATGCCATTATATTGTTTGATCTTCAAGGTAGAACCAAATTGCATGTCCAAGAATGCCATGTCAGTCATTGAAAAATATGGAGATTACTACTTCTCCATGGAAGCCACATACATCAGGAAGAATGGGGGAACCAAAACTCCTTCTCTGCTGCCTCAATACGCCACCGATTTTGTTGTACACAAAGAGGCCGTCAGGAAATTTTATGTCGATGGGATTGGAAGATTTCTTGCAGACAAGAAGAAGTCAGTCTACCCACCAGTACCATTCACGATCGGAGCATACAAGTTAGCTAAATCTAAAGATGGAGAAGAGTTTGTCCAAGAATTGGAGCCTTTTTGTTTTGGAACAAATATTTTCAGGAGACATGACCCTCAAGGGAAGGTCGCTGGCCATTGCAGTTCATGCAGGATCACCTTCGAGTATGCACACCTATTTTGGAAAGATGAGGAGTTCTATCGAAGCGCAAAAAACATGGATGAATTAAGCATGCGCTATCGTTCCAAAGGAGGAGAAAGCTCCAGGTCCAAAGTTGATATCGCCAAGGAAGATGAAAAAGAAAAGCAACGTCAAGTAGAATCAGCTTTACATCTAGCATAGGTCGAGAAGAAGAAACTGAAAGAAGAAACCGACATGATCCAAAAGGAGTAGGCTGAGAAAATATGGAAGGAAGAAGCAGATAGACTCTCGCAAGAAGAAGCTGAAAGCCTACGAACGAAAGAAATGGAAAAGATATGGAGGGAATAGGATGAAAGGCTACAAGAAATGAAAGAGAAAGCAGACAAAGAAGCAGCAGAGCTGCAAAGGAAAAAGGAAGAAGAAGAGAAGTCCACGCAAGTTGTGGAACCAAAGAGACCTATTGCAGAAACTATGGAAACAAATCAGATGGAAACAATCACTGGAGGACGTCGCTCACCTCCAGGACTCCATCTCGTCCCATTTACACCTTCAAAGCAACACATGGTGGCAAACACGGATTCAATCTTTTTCGACTCAAAAAAGAAGGCTATCGTGAAGAGGTCGGAAAAGAGGATGAAATATCCAAACTACCAAGATGTTGTCACAATAACAGACAACATAATTTTTTAGGGTACTAACCGTGACCCTCAGTTCAAAGCAGCAGCCAATGTGGCTACGACACAAGCAAGTGCTGACAATGTCGACAGACTAGTAGAAGATGTGAGAAAAAAGAAAGAAAAAATCCTCAAAGTGAAGGACAGTCTGTTGAAAGAAACACGACAGGGTATGGAGCTCAAAAGGAAGCATAGCGCCCTTCTATCTAAAAGAGAAAGGGAAACTGAGAAGTTCTAGAGCCTAGACGAAGAGAAATAGGAACTGGCGGTGCAATTAATGATATTAGAAGGTGAAAAGAATGACTTGGAATCCCGAGCCAAACTTTTAGAGTCAAGCAGGGCAATTGCCAATCAGCAGGTTGAAGAATTGGAAGCTAAGGTTGGAGATGGAGAAAAGGAGAAAGGAGCCTTGACAGAGTAGCTAGAGGCATCAGATAGTAGGAAGTTAGATATATATCCATTTTGGGACCAAGCAAGTAAAATCCAAGAGCAGCTGTGTCAGTCTCAGATGATCCTAATAGAAAAAATATACAAGATGAAGCTAATGATGGCACGATCGGACGAGATATCAACTAAGTCACAAGCAATCAAGTAGAAGCAGTTTGAGGTTGCACGGAAGATTAAAATCCAAATGGTTTGGAGAGAAACTCACTTTGAGTACCCTGAGCACTTGTGTCCTAAAACCGTGGCAGGTTGACATCAAAAATGAAACTTTTGGAATTTTGCAGGAAGGCCTCCATAAAATTGAACAATGATGTTCTGAACACTTCTCACCTATGCTTGGAATCCTATAAGAAGATCTAGCAAGTTCATGAGAAGTGTCATTTTTATCCGCTCCCACCGATGGACCAACTTCCTGTAGAAGAGCTGCGGGATGGGTTAAAAGGAGAGTTATAATATATTAGAAAAATGGATACTATCACTGAAGAAGACATACATCATCTTGTGGGGCAATCATCCATAAATGCATTCTTGCTAGAAGGTAGTTGCACAACAACTGAAGAAGGGAGGGCATGTGTTGAGACTCAACTGTCATGTCACGAAGTCTCTTTGCAAGTGTTGGAACTCGACAGGCTTCTTGCCTTTTCTGAGGAGGCTAACGCTTGGTGGGAATATTTGTCTAATTTAGCTGGGCCCACATAAATTCAAATTTGTGATTAAAGTTATATTTTCCAATGTATGGGAAAAATGTATTGCATAAGTAAAGGGACAGCTGTAAACTTTTTTTGTTTTATGTGGACACCAGAAGACAAAATTTTGTGATTCCCTAGAGTTAGGGTTTGAGAAGAGACATCTTTGCAAAGTTATAAATAGAAGGTTAGGAATTTTGGCAGGTGAAAGGACTGATTTGTTTTGTACGTAAACTACTTTGCTACATTAATAAAGAAGGATCCATTTTTCCTGGGAAAAGCTAGCACTATGTTTTTCTTGGGAATGTGTTGAATATCTGCTAAATTATTTCTGCACCATTCATGTATATACTGTGAGATCGTTCTTAATTGTTCTTAATTAATTCTTAGTTATGAATGCGTTTATTTCCTGTGCAGACATTTATGTGCTAAATGAGTAATGGAATGTTTTAATTACATTAGAGCTATCTCTATTATCTTTTATATTTTGCTATAAATGTGCCTTTATTATTAATAGCTACTTGTGAGTTTCTTAGGTATATTTCCAGCATATTACTCATATTTTAGATTTGCTCCCTGCAGGGATAGATTAATTAGTTTAGATAGATTTATATCAGATTTGTTTTAATCACATGCATTTAGATAGGGCACTTGCATATCATATTTAAACATAAAACACATAAACGGTGGATCGGGACGCAACCGGTGAAAACAAATCTTTAAATCTTATACGGTAGTCGGGCCGTTAACCGGACGGATTCCCCACACCAAACGGTGAGCGATCTAATTGGGCTTGCTTACCGGGGAGAATCCCTAACTGCCAGTGCTGTGATTTTCGAGGAATCAACAGTTTTTGGCACTAGAAGGAGGGCTGCTAGTGCATGGCTGGTAGAGGAAATCCTTTTCTTAGAAGAAATCCCTCTGAAGACCCGCTTGAAACATCTATTCCAGAAGATTTCTTGCTAGAATTACACGATCAAGAAAATCCCAATTTTGAAGGTGAACATCAAGAACTATTGCACGCTGTTCCTTTTGAAGAAGTAGATGATTTTAGAAGGCACACCCGTTCTTACATCAAGAATCTTGGGGGGTTAAATGTAACTCCTTTGTTACCCAGAAGGCGAATTCATAGGAGAGAACCACAGTACACCAGAGATTCAGTGCTAGCAAAGAGTTTGGAAGATTTATTGGATCTTTCTTTGCAAGAAATCATAGATCCGCTCAATGAATTAAGACCCGATACTCCTCCAACTCAAGCAGATCCTCATAATCTACCACATCCACCATCTCAACCACAACCACAAGTTATGGCTGCGCCTGCTTGGAGAACCATAGGAGCACTCAATTTGGTGTTGAATATTGTAACTTCTAAGAATATTATATTTGTACATTATTATTCCGGAGATGTTTCATCCCTCCGAGGTGATTCTATTATGTATCCGGAGATGTTTATTCCTCCGATGATGTGTGGTAACTAGGGTTATTAGACCCACCATGTGGGGGTCGGCCCTGAGTTTATATTTTAGGGGTTATTAGACTTCTCTAGGAGAGGTCGGCCCCATTAGGGATTTTGGTCAGTCGGGAACTAGTATAAGTAGAGGAGGAGAGCTCCTCATTTGACACACTTCCACAACTCAGAAAGTAGCGCACTTGTGTCTGGGAGGTCTGCATGTGAGGTAGAGAAGAAGGACAAGTCTTGGAGCACATCTTGTATTTTGGTTGATCATCTTATTGAGGAAATCTTTGCTGGGTTTTCTACCCCATGAGGGTTTCTGAGGGTAAATTCTGTGTCTATCTTGTGATTATGTTTCTTTCAGTGATCTTGCTAGTCTATTTGGTTTAAACTTAACATTTGGCTCCACCTTTACATGATCTGCCTAAGCACCCGGAAAAGCTTTTACCTAAGTATGATCCTGGCAAAGGAATTTCGGCTAAAGATCACCTTAAGACATTTTATTTGGATCTGAACCTCCTGAATGTAGAACATGAAGATGTAGTTTGCAGAATTTTTCCGTTCACATTTGAACCTAAGGTTTCTTCTTGGTATTTTAGTTTTCAAGCCAATTCAATAACTGATTGGGAAGGTTTGGAGAAATGTTTTCTAAGTAAATTTGGTAGTCAAAAGACTGTTGCAACGCTTATGAAATAATTGCTATCTATGAGGATGGAAAAGAAAGAAAAGGTACAGGAATTTAATCAGATATTTACCACCCTGTTAAATAATTTTAGTGCTGCAACAAGACCCACAGAAGAATCATTGGTAGAATATTACACTACAACACTCGATCCACCCATAGTTATGTTTGTTAAAAGAACAAAGAAGCTTACTTTTGTAGAAAAATTTGAAGAAGCCAAGAAAGTAGAAGCTGAAGCGGATAGCATTGCTAAACATTCACTTGATTTGGAAGCAAAAACAAAAACCAACAAGAATCCTTTGTTGTTATCTAGGCCTAAGGAAGAATCATCATGCGAATTAGAAAATGTGTTTAAGATGATGCAGAAACTATCTAATAAGATTGTAGATCTTGAAAAGGACAAGGCAGCTAGTATGTCACGAAAACCCTTCAAGCCTTTCTACAAGAAAAGGGAAGAAGGTGGACAACCTCTCCCACCTATAAACAATTATGTCATCCTAAATTTAAACGAAGTAGGCATAGATCATTTCTGCACTTTTCATCAAGAACAACATTCTAAAAAGAGCTGTCAATAGTGGATAAATTTGATGAGCTTGGTCATGAATCAATAGCTAGATGCTCAAATAATGGATCAAGAGGATCCCCAAGAAGAGCAGGTTCTTGAAAAAGAAGAACCCGCTCTAGACACCACAATGGTATTATGGGATTGGGTGCCATTAACAGAATTGATTAAGAAAGACACTGAAGAAAATCAAGTTTCAGCCGTAAATGTCACTACTCGAAATAGGGGTCCCGTTGTTGATCCAAGCTCGACTGTCCCCAAACCTAAGGTTGCAAAAGAAATACCAAAGAGACACATAACTGTCATTCCACCACAGCCTAAGGTAAATCCTACAGTAGTTAAAGAGACAAGCCCGGTAATTAGTGAAAATCCAAAGGCCACAGTGAACAAAACAAGTAATGGCGAGAAAATCCAGGAAGAATACAATATGGGGTATGATGTTGTCGAAGATATTAAGAAAACCAAAGCAAACATTTCTATTTTTGAATTGTGCAATCTACCCCATCAAAGAAATAAATTATTAGAAGCTTTTGACCCACAATTTAGCGGTATTGTAGAATACACCGAAGTAGACACTGAAATAAATGAAGCTAGTATCGGTGGTAAATCAAAATCTCAGACCCTACCGTTTCTATTGACCTTTGAAATTTTTAATCACAATGTACACAATTGTTTGGTCGATTCTGGGGCTTCTTCGAATGTTATGCCATTATCTATCTGCAAGAAAATTAATGGACAACCAATACCATCCCCATCTTAGATCATACAGTTGGATATGACTGTTGTTAAAGTAATTGGAGAAATGAAAGATGTACTTATTAGACTATCTGCAGATCCTAGAGTATGTCAATTCATAGATGTTATGGTGGTGGATATACCCAAGGCTTATGGCTTAATATTGAGCAAGGACTGGTCTACGAAACTGAATGGTTACTTTGCAACTGACTGGTCTTTCTTGTGGTTACCATACCAAAACAGGAAAAACCAAATCTAGATACTGAGAGAGCCTCATATGAAGCACAATGTGACCCAGTTAGAGGAAAAGAACGAAGCTGTAAATTTTTCATCTTCAGTGTTGGGAAATTATTTTTTAAAGATCGAGCCAGGGAATTATCAATCAACAGATATTATCCATGACACTGACGAACAGTCTGATCTCCTTCATTTTTCTTGAACTGACGATATTAATTGTAGCATAGTAGAATTAGTCACTGACTTAGGTGTTAACAATACTAACTTAATTAAAACAGAAAACACATTTTGGATTTTATACTTCGATGGTTCCAAAACTCAAGAAGGAGCAAGAGCCGGTTATGTTTTTATTGACCCTGAAAAGAACAAGCATTTTTTTTATCTTGTAGGCTAGAGTTTGATTGTGCAAATAACACAGCTAAGTATGAAGCTCTAGTTCAGGGAATAAAAAAGGCTATTAGTTTGAATGTCAAATCCTTAAAATTCTTTGGTGACTCAGAGATAGTTGTCAGACAGGTAAGGGATACAATTCATTGTCTTTCTCCACACTTAAAAGGTTATCAATCTGAAGTTTGGAATTTGATTTCACATTTCGATGCTTTTAATATAAATTCTATTCCTAGATTACAAAACACTGCGGTTGATTTGTTAGCTACTTCTGCTTCCAGGCTAGTGCCTACAAATAACAAATGCTCTATTGAATTGATTTTTAGGCCATCTATTCCTGATAATATCACAAATTTAAGGGTGTTTGATGATGATGATGAAATTATCAGCTTCTTAATTAACAAAGATGCTTTCCAGGAATCTATTATTGATGAAGATAAGCACGATTCAGATTTGCAGAATAAAGATGCAACAAAAGGAAACTTCATGCCAAAAGGAGTAAGGAATCTTGAAGGATTGTTTGATCTACAAAAATTTTCAAGAGGCCAGCAAATGTCAAAACTAATGGCTCCTCTATGCAGCACGAATTGGTAAACCTAGGCACAGAAGATGAGCCAAAATTTGTCAATCTTGGTAAATGTTGCTCGCCAGGCGAGAGGGATAAATTCATCAAACTGTTCCAGCAATACAAAGATGTTTTTGCATGGACTTATGAAGATTTGAAAACATATGATACTAGCATCATACAACACATAATACCAATGAATCCAGGTGTAAAGCCATTTCAGCAACAATTGCGTAGAATGCATCCGACGCTCGAGCCATTAATATAGAAAGAATTGAAAAAAATGTTGGATGCTAAGATAATCTTTAAAGTTCGGCATTCCGAATGGGTCACTAACTTAGTTCCCGTACATAAGAAGTCGGGAGAGATAAGATTGTGTGTGGATTTTCAGAACTTGAACAAAGGATTTGACAAAGACAACTACCCTGTACCACCAATGGACCAAATTTTACAGATGGTTTTCGGCTCAGAACTATTCTCCCTACTATATGGTTTCTCTGGTTATAATCAAGTACTAGTAGCAGAAGAGGATTGACTCAAAACCACTTTCCGTACGAAGTGGGGAACCTTTGCATATCGCAGAATGCCATTCGGTTTGATAAACGCAGGAGCTACATTTCAGAGAGCCATGGACATTGCGTTTCGAGGATTGGTTGGCCACTGTGTAGTAATTTATCAAGATGATGTGACAGTATTTTCAAAGAAAAGAGAAGACCATGTTTTCCATTTGAAACAGATTTTTGATCATTGCAGAAAAATATGGTATATCTCTAAATCCCAAGAAGAGTATTTTTGTTGTTCTTGAGGGTAAGCTCCTAGGTCATATCATTTCAAAGAAGGGAATCTCAATAGATCAGAAGAGAGTGTAGGCTATCAGCAAGATTCCCATTCGCCATAACAAAAAATTGATGCAAGATTCGAAGGTTTGTACCAGACTTTGCTCAGATTGTGAAACCTTTGCAGCAAATGGTAAAGCAAAGTGTGCAATTCAAGTGGACCGACATAGAGAAGACTTCCTTTAAAGACATCAAAACTGCCATAGCTAATGCACCTTCTTTAAGAAGTCCATATTTTGAAAAGGATTTCATCATGTACACTTTCGCTTTCGATAACTCTCTCGCAACTGTGCTCACTCAGAAGGGAGAATCAGGAGACAAGTATCCAATATCCTTTATGAGCACTGGTTTGCAGGGTGCTGAACTAAATTACCCCGCTGTAGATAGGAAAGCATATGTAGTATTTAAAGCGGGGAAATAGTTCAGGCCGTATATCATAAAGAAAAGAACCAAAGTCATAGTACCTCACCCCGCTGTTAGATATCTGTTTGTACAAAAGGAATTGGGTGAAAGGAGAGGAAAGGTGAGTTAATTCTGAAGTGGGATCACCCACATGATGGTAAGGGAATGCATGCAAAATTTCAACAACTATGGCTTGGCCCTTACCAAATTTCTGAGAAGTTTGGTCCGTCAACATACAAACTGAAAGACTTGCAAGGGGAGGAAGAAAATCTCCCTATCAACGACCTTTCTTTAAAGCAATACTTCACTTAGATTTGTAGTTACCTTTTGTACATAAATAAATTTCGTTTTGCTTTTCTAAGTTTACTTCTCTGTTTGAGTTGTTTTGAGTTTTGCTTTCTTTCATTAGATTCTTTAGTCTGTTTGTTTGATTTTTTTCATTCAGTTGTCTCCTTATTGCCTGATTCCTTTATTTTGTTTTAATAAACCTGTTGATGCCTCAAAAATCGTTGTATCAATCAACGAGGGAGTGTCCCCAGTAAGCGATCCCAATTAGATCACCCACCGTTTGGTGTAGGGAATCCGTCCGGTTAATGGTTCCGACGACCGTGTGAGGTTTAAAGATTTGTTGATTTTGCATCAGTTGCGGCCCGATCCACCGTTTATATTTTTTGTTTAAGATGATATGCATGTACCCTAAATTAAATGCATGCGTCAAACAAATCTATTCTAAGCTAATTAAAATGTAAATTAACCTATCCTTATAAGGGGAAAATTTAAAAGATGAGTAATAAACTGGAAATGCAACCAAGAACTCCATAGATAGCTGTTAAATTGAATAGAAGCATTTGCAGTAGAAAATAAAGATTATCAAAGATAGATCTGATAGAGACAAACATTCTGTTACCCATTTAACACAGAAATTTTGCAAAGGAAATGAAACCATTCATAGTAGAGAATTAATTCACAATAGCCAGGAAAGATCTCACAGGAAATGTATGAAAGATGCAGAAATAGTTTAGCAATTATCTAACACGATCCCAAGCAAAGTGTTGTGCAGGCTTCCACAGGCCAAAACGATTTTCTTATTCATGTAGCATAAATAATTCACATACAAGACATAAATGTCCTTTCACCTGCCAAAAGTCCTTTCTATTCCCTTCTAATCAGCTATATATAGCTTTACAAAATGTGCTAGGAGTTGCCACCTATACCCTAACCATTTATATTCCTCTAATTTGTCTTGAAGTCAAATATGGATTGAAGACAACCTTAAATTGAAGTCAACCATGGATTGAAGTCTACCTTACTTAAAATTCAACTATTGATTTAAGTCAACCTTGAACTATTATTATCTATTGATTGACATCAACCCTCGTTCAAAAGTAAACTTTACTTGACACTCAATTACAGTTTGAAATCAACTATAGATTGAAGTCAACCATACAAATATTATTATTATTATTAATTATTTAATTTTTATTTATTTATTTATTATCTATTATTTATTTTCTATATTTTAATTTATAAATATTTCTTTTTATTTTATAATAATAATAATAATATTAGTAAGAATAATAATAATTTTATTAATAATAATAATTCACTAATCATTGCTTATATAATCCATATTATTAATAAATATGATTTATTAATAATAATTTCAACCAAATTTTAAGAAATCTTTTTGATTAAAAAATATTTAGAAAAAAGTACCCAAATTTTACACCATTAATATTAATATTTTCATAAATTAGATTGTATAAAAGCTAACATGTGTGGAATAATAGATATCATTCATTAGATTCATTCAAAATTTTAGCATTTAATATTTCATTTCCCTTCCCCCTGCCTCCATTTCATTTCATGTATCGTAAGTTTTTCCCATCTCCTCCACTCGTGGAATGTCTTTCGTTCCGACGTCTTTTTTTTTCCACATCCATTTTTTTTAGTTTTATCTTAATTGTTTATTTCGTATGCGGCCAAGCTTCGCAACTACACTCTTCTTTATTCCTAAGTTTTCTTTCTATGATCTTTTAAAGTTCTTTTTTGGACATATATTTTTGAATATATAAATAGATTCAGCACTTTCAAATACTCCAATGGCACTCAAATTATGCAATTTTTTATAGATAATATATGTGCTTTTAAGATTTTTTAAAGATTTCTAACAAAATAAAATTAGTCAGAAAATATGCTCCGAAAAGATTAAAAACTTAAAATATTTAGACCACACCCCTTTATTTTCCCTTCAGCTTTCACATTTCCCAATGATAATTATGGATTTATTGATTTGTTTTATGGTATAAATTTGATTGAAAATATAATATTTTACTTAGCACATTTTTTTATGATGTGTACTTAATTAATTATTATCAATGGAAATGTATTTTTTTTTTAATATTTTCATCATAAAAGAATGGCATGGATATATACCATTCTAACTCAAATTAAGACCATCCCTTCAAATTTGATCACAACTTCTTATTACTTTTTCCAAGAAAAAAAACCTATATTATGTTAATATTACTAAATTGGTGTGAAATTTTAATTGGATTAAGACTTGAAAATACAATTAGAAAATGATACATTATTGTGATGCATGCTAAATAAATGTGTTGATTTAAATGGATTATAGAGTAGCTAGGTGCTCTACAATCCAATATTGGAGATATGTTATAGCATGTAACACAACATTTCCAAAAATAAAAAATAAAATAATAATTTTAAAAATTAGATGCCAGCTTAATGAAAATAAAATAAAATATAGGTAACGATGACAACTATAACCCACACCACAAAAGAATAATATATCATCCCAATTATCC
Organism: Larix kaempferi; assembly: GCA_027924585.1. NCBI lineage: Eukaryota > Viridiplantae > Streptophyta > Pinopsida > Pinales > Pinaceae > Larix > Larix kaempferi. Next base: position 6,414,453 of record BSBM01000391.1, read on the forward strand.
ATTTAAATTTAAATTTTACAAAAGTTATAACAATGAAGACAAACATAGATCCATCTTAAATTCATATCTCCTAAGCATTTAGAGAGATCAAATTTATTGAGTAAATTTTATGACATTAAGAAAAAAATTTACACCTTAAGAAATTTGATCCCTCTCTCTGCTTGGTAGATCAAGGTATAAGATGGATATATGTTGGTAATAGAATTATGAAGTAGGTCAGTCCATTGAGAGCTAGAAGAAATGGAGAAATAAATTGCAAAAACACGCTTGAAAAATAAAAAATGTAATAAGAAAATCATAATGTTAAGATGGAGAGTAAATTGCAATGTCCATCTAGTATTGGAATGCCTTGGCTTTTAGAGAGATTAGAGTTTTTTTTTCCAACGGCTTCAACGATATTAGTCTAGTTGTCTATATTTTGACTTCACCATAGGCATATCTTATCCCCGATGGTAAATACTATATAGATATCTAGGGATTTAGAGGATAAATGGATTCACTTGTTTAGCAATGTTTGTTCATATAGGCTTTTCTATAAGTTTAGAGTTATTGCATGGTTGGTTTACTATGGTTAGGATAATCAAGAGTGGCGTTTTTTTATGGCATTTTCTTATTTTTTAACATTCCAAAATAGTGAAGCACTTATTTTTGTTGTGCTAGTATACTAAGTAGTGTTGGAGGTTTCTTGAGGATTAATGTTGCATTGATTGGCAATATTTTGTATTTTTTTTTTGGTGCACATGTTTTCCCTACACTTGTAGGGGATCACAATTTTATTTATTATGTAGAATATTAGGTGCAACGAAATTAGGTTATATTAACCCACAAGTCATTATAATAATTCAAAGGTATACGCATAAAATAGAAACCAAAGAGGCATGCTGGCTTTCATTAGTCATACATTAGCAAATGTGAGCTATCCCTAAGCTGGCTCCTCGGTTGACTTGGGTGCTTCTGAGGCCGCTGGTGTTTCTTCTAAAACTAACACTACTGCAGCAATTGGAACACTCTCTGAGGTCGAAGCTTGGTTGGCTGTCAATGCCCTGTCTACCTCTGCTATGTAATTTCCCCACTGATTCGCTTCCTTTACAATATTGACTCCAACCAAGGGAATCATAAATTTGAGAGACACTTTTTGCTTGGCAAGCTCTTCTGCTAGGATAATCATTTCTGCCATGGTGGCTCAGATACTTTCTTCTAGGCAGTGTTTATAAATAGCAGTCTGGCTGATAAATTGGTGTAGGTCTTCTGTGGTCAAGATGTCCAGCTTCTGCACATATTCGTTTTCTTCCTTGAGCCCCTCATTCAGGTCAGATAAACGTTGTGCTCTATCTGGGAATTATTCTATCCTCTGGGGCATGACCAGTTGACAACTTTCCTATGTGGATCGTATTTTAGAATACAAATTCTTACACCGCTCATAAGTAGCTAGGGTTACGGTGGCCAACTTTACTCCGGAATCTTTAGAATAATTCAATGTGCACACATCTGCTCTGTATTCAACAACAGACTTAAGGAGAAGAGTTGTCAGGAATCCTGATTTCTCTTCTCTCCACTCAATGTGTTTCTTAATCTCTCCACTGATACGTGTATGCTTACTCCTGACCCTGGTGGCTTCGACATTGATTTCCTTAACCTTGGCCATTATTGCCTTTAGTTTGTATATTTCCTCTGATAGGAGTTCTTGGAAGCTGTAGGTCCTTCTTAGTATTTCATAGGATTGCTCGTGGAAGGAGCTAATGTCTCCCATTTTGTTGTTTTCCAGTTCCAATTGTCGTTCTAACAATTTGTTGCCTTCTTGCAACTTTATCATGTGTTCCTTCAGGTCATCGATCTGCTGAACATTGTCAAACTTCTCTGATTCAAGCTTCAGGTTTTTATCTTCAAGTTCTCCCTTTTTTGCCTCTAACACCCTTACTTGCATTTCCAAATCTCTCCTATCAGCTTCCAGCTGTTGGAGCGTTTCATTTAATTCTTCCTTTTGAGATGTGAGAGCATCATTCCTCTCGATCATCAAATTGTATAATTCTACTCTTTGACTAAAGCTTCTTGCAACTAACGGGTTTTCTCTTTCTCTAGACTCAATTGATCTCCTAGTATGTTGACATTGTCTGCAGTTTCTATAACCGTGGCTACGGAGATGGATGCTAGGAGTCTAGCAGCCTCCTCTGTGTTCTGCATGACTGTGGTTTCATGTGTAGTGATGATGTCTGGCCGAAAAGGTCTTTTCAACATGGAACCTGCCTCTTTAACAATGGTTTTTCTTTTCTTGTTGTAAGCGAACTTTTCCCATTGAGAGACTATACTGCCTTTTGAGGGTGTAAAAGGGACAATGGGGAGGTCCCTTATGGGGGAACCCATATCTAAGTCTTGCATGTCTAGGATTTTGGGGTCAGCATCCTCTTTGGATTTATTTTCTTCTTCTTCTTTTCTTTGTGCCTCTTCCTCCTGCTCCCTTCTTAGCGTGTCATCTTCTTTCTGCTTCGCATTTCTTTCTAATCTAATCCTCTCTTCTTCTTGAGTCCTCTTGGCTTTAGCTTCAGCTGCTTGGAATCTTAGAGTCTCTTCTTCTTGGAGTTTATCCTCTTTTGCCTTGTTGATTCTTTTCTCAGCTTCCTCTTGGATTTTCTTGCATTGTTCTTGGAGCCTTTGTTCTTCTTTCGAGAGAGCCTCCGCAGTCCTCAAGGTACGCTTTTCTCGCTGCTGATCTATTTTCTCCACAACATTAGAGTTTGAGCTGGCTCCTTCTTTTCCCAGTTGACAAATCCGTAGCTTAGTCATATTGCTAACCCCTCTATATACTTCCTCATCTTGATCATAATAGTTAGCATACTCAAAGGGAGTGGAGAGTTCTTTGCAATGTTGTGCAGCTTTGCCTTGTTGATCATTTCTGTGGAAAATCTTTTCCCCGAAATGAAAGCTTTTCAACTCTGTGACAAAATCTTTTATAGTTGCAATTCCTGAGAACTTGTAGGCCCCAACATAGAAAGGTAGAGGTGGGAGAGTAGCCTTCTTGGCCTTATACAGGGTATTACCAATTCCATCAATGAATACCTATCTTACTGCCTCCTTGTGGACTATATAATCCGTAGCATACCTAGGTAGGATATACGGGGTTTTGGAGCCTCCGTACATTCTTATGTAGGTAGCTTCTGGCGAAAAATAGAAATCACCATATTTCTCTAAAAATTCCATGGCGTTCTCAGATAGGAAGTTGGGTTCTTCATTAAACATTAATTCATATAGGGGCATGATAAACTCCTCACAAATGAGTTTGTAATGCCTTTTGTAATTCTGAGCCCAAAATATTTTGTAGGAAATGAACACTGAGCCATCCGCTGAGTTCCATATGCATCCCAACTTGGGAAAGAGGCATTTCGCCACAATACAATCTATCAAGTAAGATGCCATATAATATTCCGCCTTCCTCTCCACTAACCCTTCTCGTGTAGCCATTATAGATGATGACAAGCTGTCTAAGAGAATATCAGCCCAGCTGAAAATTGTCCCTTTGAAAGCTACATAGTGGATGATGGGAACCCATTCTAGCATGAACATCGTCCCATCGGGTCTTCCAAAGATTCTTCTTAACATGAGAGTGATCAGTTTGAAAGGGGGCCTCAGATTCTGAACCTCATACTCCTCACTATCCTTTTTTCTGATTTGTTTGCCCGAAATTAACAGCTTTCTTGCCATGTCTAGATTATTGATCTGGATCTCTTCCAACAATGCATCATCAAGCCGCTACTGGGATTTGGGAAACTTGTAAGCCATTGAGATATAGGACGGATGAAATGAGGAAAAAGCCTTTCCTTTGCTGTTTGCTATAACGCTTGTCTCGGTGTTCGCATGCTGCAAAATCCATCCAATTACTTCCGAGCATGGGAAGAGCTCTGGATGTGTGGCCACCTTGGATATACAAGAGTTTATGATGTTCTGATATAAACATTCTTCCTTAAGAAGAGCTTCAGGGAAGTCCTGATCTCTTATCATACGGTATACGTCTCCCCAGTTTACTTCTGGAGGCATGCCTGTGGTGCACTTGGTATCCTGGAATGTAGTTTCTACTCTTGTGCTTTCGTTAGTTGCCTTTGACTTTCTCTTGCCACCTTTGGCCATTTCTTTTTATTTTAAAAATCTTGTTCAATAATCAGACATGAATGAGAATATACAACGCGGCATCAACAACCCAAGCTATCATCCTACTCATGATGATAAGATTCACATGCCAACTAAAACCTTCTAATTTCTCCTTGTTTCACCATTTCAAAACATATTATTTCATAATCCTGTAGGCATACGGCGCAACATCAATAATTCAAATTTACCATTTTATTCATACGATTGAAGCCTAAATGCAATTTAAAAGACTCTTTAGTTTAAAAATTTACCTCACATGTTGTGCAAAACTAAAACTGCTTTAGTAGGGCGCTATTTTACACTTATGAAAATAAAGGACATGCATTTCAAAATGACAAACCATAAGCGCAAAGCGATCCTGAGTACTACGTTCCAAAGCGCAAAACAACGTAAAATTTCACAGTTGGGTAAGAATACCGACGCTCTTCATAGAAGGGTGGAAGGGGCTAGTTTGGATATTTACAAAAATTGACATCTTAATGGGTGTTCAAGCTCCAGGGGATATCCACTTTCATACAATAACCAGACTTTGGTGCGTTTAAATGGAAAAAAGGCATGGATTGCTGCGGCCGTGGTTAAACTACACAACTTGACGTGAATAGGAAAACATGAATATAACCATGCACATAACATTCACCTTATCCACACAATCTAGTCCATGAGGCTTGATAGGGTACTTACCCATTGAAAGACGATGGTAGGTAGGCATTGATACCACGACGAAACCGGTGAGCCTGTTGTAACAGGTGTTCACAACCTTGGATGGAAACGAAGTGAGCGCTCTGACCAATGGAAACAATGAAAACCCAATGGGGTTCATACCTTATATAAATAAAAATGGTATGTGCGAGCCATTAATAGGGTGGTTGCAGGCCATTAAAACGGGTTAAAGCAACATACAGATGGGTCAAATCAACCTTTTTCTTAATAAATGCGACCGCCAAAAATTGGAAAGACTCAATTAAGGTCTCTGTCTCCTGTGGAAAGAAAGGCTGAGTTTTCCCTCCATTGCGAGGGAATTGTCCGAATGTTTCCGCAAATGGGAAGTGTGCCATGACGCATTGGCCAACTTAAGTGAGTTTGTCTGCCTTTGCGGGAGAGTTATACGAGTTCTTCCGAAAATGTGCCACTCTACCCGCCGGTGCGGAAGTGTTTCTTGAAGACCTTTTCTATTGCGAGAAAGATAGACCAGTCTTTCCACCACGGTGACTTATTCATAAAAATACTATCGCTTGCGGAAGATTTGGGCGAAGTCTCCCGCCATTGTGGAGAAACTTGGTGAATTTGTTCGGCCGCAGGTCCACTTGATCAAAGATTTCACCTTTTCGAAGGCTTTAAGATAGGTTTTCCACCGCGGCTTGACTTAGTCTTTTTATTCCGCGATTTCAGAAAGCTTGGACCAACTCTTCCGCCATTGAGGCAAGGTTAGCTTTAGAGCTTCTGCCGCTGAAGCTCAGAACCTTGAGTTTTACTTAGGCGAAAAAATGAAAAAAAAACTCAAAGCAAAAGACTTTTCTTTACGGAAACTAAGTATGGAAAGAATTTAATGTCCAAATATTCTTAGGCAAACTTCTTCTCAAAAACAAAGGAGGGGGCCCCAATATTTTAAAAAAATATAGGGGGGGATGTTGTAGCAACAACAAATGGCGATTCGCTGGAGAACATAGATCTCTGAAACAAACTCATCTCAAGGCCAGGAAACTTACAAAGTACTGACTACATGTGGAACCAAATGTCTCCATAGTTCAGCTTCGAAGAATGCAGTGATCAATCTTATCATAATGGTGATGAAGGGAAAGGCAACTTTGACTCAGATTTATTTAAAACTCTCTAAGCGCCAAAGTGTGGGGTTCATTTTAAAAGTTTTGTCTTTCAGAAGCTTACTAGTATAAGACTCCAAAGGATCATGACAATCTCTCACATACACATTCGTTTGTTCCTCATTCCCATGTTATTTTGCATCCTTTTGGATGTTTCTTTAATTCACGGCTTTTACCATTTTGAGTCTTCTAGAAATAAATTTCTCCTTCTTTCAAAATTTGATATAGGTTCTTCAATCCAAAATGTCCTTTTGTGTGAGCGAAAAATTTGTTTGATTTCATGCTTCACGAATGGAGAAGAATCTTGCTGGTTTGGTTTATTTGAACAGCTTGCTTGATTTGAAAATTTCCTTGCTTTTCTTAGCCATGCTTTGATTGAGATGAGAATTTCTAGAAACCAGACTCTTTGACATATGCCTTTTGGCTTTTACTTGTAGCATGGGATCATTTTAAATACCGTATATCTGTGAGACATGCTTCCTCTCCATGGGTCCATCATAGTGAACTTCTTGAGACAATTATTAATTTAGAGTGAATGGGGCCCTGAGTTAGTCAGAAGGAAATGCTAGACCTTAGCTATTTGATAGGGGTTACTTTGACTAAACAGCAAAGAGGATCTCTGCATTCTAGAAAACCGTTCAGTGAAAGCAAAGTTACAAATATGTATTGCCTTTATCAATGAGCTTCTTCATGACCATTCTTTTGAGTTTTCTGGAATCTCATCTCTTAGCTACACCAAAAATGAGCTTGGCTTTTCTTAAACAAAGGCCTTAATAAAAAAGGGAAACAAACAAAACAAAAGAAAACAAATCAACCTAACTAGCAGACTAAAAGGTAATCAAAGAAATTAAACTAAAACAAAAGAAAAGAAACAAACCAAAACAGAAAAAACAGTGTTTTATTTATGTACAAGAGCCCGCCCATAACTCATCCGAAGTATTGTTTCAAGGCGAGGCCATTGAAAGGGAGATTTACTTCCTCCCCTTGTAGGTCTTTCAATTTATAGGTCGACGAGCCAAGCTTTTCGGAAATTTGGTAAGGTCCAACCCATAAGTGTTGAAATTTTGTGTGCATTCCCCTACCATCATGCTGGTGGTCCAATTTCAAAACTAAGTCACCTACTTCAAAATTCCTCTTATCATATTTTTTATTATCAAACCATCTTTTGACTATGTCTTGGTGATGGTGGAATTGGTCTTTGGCCTTTTGTCGTGATTATTCAAGTTTCAACAGGGTGTTGATCCGTGATTGGAGGGCTTGACTGCTAAAACCTCGGGAAGCTTGGGACAACTGTAATGATCGGAGTAAAATATTCGGAGGGAGAATGGCTTCCTTACCATAGACCAAAGTGACCCTATCTGCCCATAAAGCATTTGGGAGGGCCATCTGCCAGCTTCTCTGGTTTTGAATCACAGTTTTCTTAAGGATCAAGATGAGATTTTTATTGGTAGACTCAGTTAATCCATTCCCCTGGGGATAGTAATTGGCTGAATAATGTAGTTTAATTCCTTTTTCATACATGAATTCATTAATATTTATTGACGAAAAATAAGGTGCATTGTCAAAGACTAGGGAAATTGGAACCCCAAACCTAGTTATGATGTGTTCCTCCAGGAAGTTGATGACTGCATCTTCATTAACTTTACGTAGCGGGATAGCTTCAGCCCATCTTGTAAAATAATTTGTAGCAGTCAGAATGTACTGATGCTGCAGTAAGGAGTTCTGGTTTATTTCTCCAATAATATCTATACCCCATTGCTCAAATGGTTCAGTGATGATAACTGGCTGCAAGGGGCTTGCTGCTTTAGGTAGCTTTCCAACACTTCTTTGACATACATCGCAATTTCTGACATAGGCATGAGCATCCCTGAAGAGAGTAGGCCAATAGTACCCTGCTCTGAGAATTTTATGGGTTGTAGTATCCCTAGAGTAGTGTCCCCCAATGGGGCCATCATGTAATTCTTTGACCACATTGCTCGCATTTGCTTTTTCCAAACATCTGAGGAAAATGCCATTGTAATTTTTCCTAAAGAGCACTCCTTCAATGATTTGGTATATTACTGATTTGAGACGGAGAGCTCTTCTTTGCTTCGGGTTACAGTGCTCTGGCAAGTAACCTGACTGTAGATAATGCACTAGGTCCCTGTACCAAGACTTTGGCATTGTAAAAATTGGACATACATCAATCATGTTCAGTTCGTCTTCATTCTTCCAATCTAGCTCTTCATCAGCTGGGTTTTCAGTAAGCAATTTGTACAGACCTTGACCTTTGATAATAGTGGCTGGTTTAAATTCTAAGTCATACTCTTGAAGAGCAGTGACCCAGTTTCCTCTTCTTTCTCCCAATTCTTTCTGAACGAAAAGAGATCTAACAGTGGTATGAGGGACTATGAATTTAGTTCTATTTTTTAGAATATATGGCCTGAACTATTTTACCGCTTTGAAACTGCCTATGCTTGCTTATCTACCACGAGGTAGTTCAGTTCAGCGCCCTGCAGACCAGTGCTCATAAAAGAGATTGGGTATTCATCTCCTGATTCCTCCTTTTGAGTAAGCACAGCTGCGAGAGAGTTATCAGAAGAAAAAGTATACATTATGAAATCTTTGTCGAAATCTGGACTTCTTAAAGAATGTGCCTTGGCTATAGCAGCTTTGATTTCTTTGAATGAAACCTTTTCCAAGTCTGTCCACTTAAATTGTACACTCTGCTTGACCATTTGTTGCAAAGGTTTAACGATTTGAGCGAAGTCTGGTACGAACCTTCGGACAAAATTTATGGTGCCCACGAATGATTGCATAGACCTTTTACTGTGAGGCATGGGAATCTTGTTGATATCTTGTACTCTCTCTTGGTCTATCGAGATTTCCTCCTTTGAAATGATATGACCCAAAAGTTTCCTCTCAAGAACAGCGAAAATAATTTTCTTAGGGTTTAAAGAAATACCATACTTCCTATAGCGATCAAAGATTTGCTTTAGCTGGAAAACATGGTCTTCCCTTCTCTTTGAGAAAATTGTTACATCATCCAAGTATACTATAACACATTGAACACCCAATCCTCGGAAAACAATATCCATGGCTCGCTGAAAGGTAGCTCCTGCATTGATTAAGCCAAAAGGCATTCTTCGATATGCGAAGGTTCCCCACTTTGTATGAAAAGTGGTTTTGAGTCGGTCCTCTTCCACTACTAGCACTTGGTTGTAACCAGAAAAACCATCTAGTAAAGAGAAAAGTTCTGATCCTGACACCATCTGCAAGATTTGTTCCATTGGGGGCACAGGATAGTTGTCTTTATCGGAAGCTCTGTTTAAGTTCTGGAAATCTACACACAGTCTGATTTCTCCCGATTTATTTCGCACAGGAACTAGATTAGCCACCCATTCAGAATGTCGGACTTTAAAAATAATCTTGGCATCCAACAATTTTTTTAACTCTTTTTGAATTAGAGGCTCGAGTGTCGGATGCATCCTTCTTAATTGTTGCTGAAAAGGTTTGACACCTTCCTTCATCGGTATTATGTGTTGAATGATGCGGGTATCATATGTCTTCAGATCGTCATAGGTCCAAGCAAACACATCTTTATATTGCTGGAAAAGTTTAATGAACTTCCTCCTTTCTTCCGGTGTACAACATTTACCAAGATTAATATACTTTGGTTCGGCTTCTGTGCCCAGGTTTATTAATTCGTGCTGCATGGATGAGCTGTGGGTTTTGGCATTTACAGGTCTCCTGAACTTGCCTTGCATATCGAACAGTGCTTCTAGAGTTCTCACTCCTCTAGGCATGAAGTTCCCTCTCATAGTATCTTTAGTTTGTAAATCTGAATCATGCTGCGCTTCATCTATTATAGCCTCTTGGAAGACATCTTCGTTTGTTAAGAAATAAATGATCTAATCATCATTATCAAATACTCTGAGATTTTTGATGTTGTCCGGAACATAAGTCCTGAAAATTAATTCAATAGAACATTTATTATTAGTGGGCACTAATCTGGAAGCGAAAGTAGCTAACAGATCAGCTGCAGCGTTTTGTAACCTTGGGATAGAATTGATATTAAAAGCATCAAAACATGAAATTAAATTCCAAACTTCAGCTTGATAACCTTTTAAATGTGGTGAAAGACAATGAATTGTATTTCTTATTTGCCTAACAACAATTTCAGAATCACCAAAGACTTTCAAAAACTTGACATTAAGACCAATGGCTTTCCTCAACCCGTGAATGAGAGCTTCATATTCTGCGGTATTATTAGTACACTCAAATTCTAATCTACATGATAAAAAAGTTTGTTTCCATTAGGATCAATTAAAATGCAACTGGCTTCGGATCCTTCTTGAGTCTTGGAGCCATCAAAGTAAAGTGTCCAGAAAATATTCTCCTCTTTAACTAAGTTAGTTTCATTATTGTCTAAATTAGTAACTAAATCTACTATGTTACAATCAATATCATCATCCCATGAAAACTGAAGGAGATCGGACTGTTTGTATGAAATATGGCTAACCTCTTCTGATTGGTAATTCCCAGGTTCGATTTCCAAGAAGTAATTCCCTAAAACTAAAGACAAAAAAGCTACAGCTTCGTTCTTTTCTTCTAGCTGAGTAACATTTTGTTTCATGTGTGGCTCCCTTAGTATTTTGATTTGGTTTTGTCTATTTTGACAGGGTAGCCACAAATGAGACCAATCTATTGCAAAATAACCATTTAGTTTCACAGACCAGTCTCTACTCAAAATTAAACCATATGCCTCAGGGATATCGACCACCATTATATCAATGAATTGACATACTCTAGAATCATATGACAACCTAATAAGTACATCTTTCAGTTCACCAATAAACTTGATAGTAGTTCTATCTAATTGAATGATTTGAGATGGGGATGGAATTGGCTGTCCATTAATCCTTTTGCAAATTGACAAAGGCATGACATTGGAACTAGCACCTCAGTCTACCAAACAATTATGCACATTGTGATTAAAAATCTCAAAGGTTAAGAGAAAAGGAAGAGTTTGAGATTTTGATTTTTCGCCAATACTTGCTTCATTAATTTCTGGATTCTCGTCAGTGTTTACTACTGAGGCACTCGTTTGTGGATCAAAGGCCTCCATCAATTTCTTCCTTTGCTGCGGTAAGCTACACATATAAAAAATGGAAACGTTTGCTTTTGTTTTCTTAATATCCTCGATTATATCATAGCTCATTTCACATTCCTTTGAAATCTTTGATTGATTTTCTGTTCTATTTGAAGAAGCTTGTGGCTGTTTGATTATTTCTGAGTTTGGTTCCTTAGTCATCGTAGGAGCAACTGCCGGGTTTGTCTTGGGTTGGGGTGGAATCACAGTTATGTGCCTTTTCGGTATTTGATTAGACCTGGCTTTAGGTGCTTCTACAATTGGATCAATCAATGGGCCTTTACTTCTGGTAGTGATGTTAATAGATGTTGTTTGCACTTCATCTGCGAAATCTTCACAAGATGGCTCTTGGGCAGAAGTCCAATCCCAAAGGATCATTGTGGTGTTGTGAGCAGACTCTTCTTTTTCAAGAATTGGTTCTTGTTGGGGATTTGTTTGCTCAGGCATTTGTCCATCTAACATTTGGTTCATCACTAAACTCATCGAATTGATCCACTACGAACAACTCTTCTCCGAGTGTTGTTCTTGATGGAAAGTGCAGAAGTGGTCCATGCCTATTTCATTTAAGTTTAGTACAACAGAATTGTTTACTGGTGGGGTTGATTGTCCATTTTCTTCTTTCTTTTTATAGAATGGCTTGAACGGTGGCCTTGAAGAGCTAGTTGCCTTATCCTTTTCTAGATCTACAATCTTATTGGAGAGTTTTTGCATCATTTTTATGACATTTTCTAAATCTGCTGCGGGTTCTTCCTTATCCCTGGTTGACAAAAAGGGTTTCTTAATCGCTGCCAGCTTGACCTCTACATCTAGAGCATGTTTGGCGATGCTGTCAGCCTCTTCTTCTACTTTCTTGGCTTCTTCAAATTTTTCTGTCAGGGTAGGCTTTTTCGTTCTCTTGACGAACATTGCTAGCGAGGATTTAAGAGCTATTGTATAATATTCTACCAAGCATTCCTCAGTAGGCTTCATTGCATCACTAAAATTATTTAACAATTTTGTAAATCTTTGGTTAAACTCTTGAAATTTTTTATTATTTTCCATTCTCATAGACAACAATTCTTTCATAAGAGTAGCTACAGTTTTCTGATTGCCATACTTTTTTAGAAAACACTTCTCAAAATCTTCCCAACTTGTTATAGAATTAGCCTGTAGACTAAAATACTAAGAAGATACTTTGGGTTCGAAAGTGTAAGGAAATAGGTGACCAACCACGTCTTCGTATTCTACATTAAGAAGATTCAAGGCCAAATAAAAACTTTTGAGGTGGTCCTCAATGGAAATCCCTTTGCCAGGGTTGTACTTGGGCAGAATCTTTTCTAGGTTTTTAGGCAAATTGTGGAATGGTCCAACTACATTTAATGCTCCTCTGGCTCTCCATGTGGGTACGGCCATGACTCTAGGTGGAGAACGTGGTGGTGTATGTGGTGGTGAGTTGTGAGGATTATGTCTTGGAGTGTGCTGCTGTTCTTGATTTGTGGGAGTCTCGGGTCTAACTTCGTCAAAAAGGTTCAGTGATTTCTTCTAGAGACAAATCTAATAATTTTTCTAGGCTTTCACCGAGAACGGAATCCCTTGTACAATGAAGGTTTTTCCAAGGAGCTCTGATTCTGGGTAACAGAGGAACTGTGGTTAGTCCTCCAAGACTTCTAACATACGAGCGAGTATGTCTCCTGAAGCGGTTTACTTCCTCAAAAGGTACGGCATACAAAGTCTCTTGCTGTTCTGTCTCAGAATTAGGATTTTCTGGATTTATTGATTCCAGATCTGGAATGTCCGGGATAACCGTTTCAGATAGGTTTTCAGTGGAAAAATTTCTTACAAAAGGGACTCTTCTTCTAGCCATGCACTGGTGGCCCTCCTTCTAGCGCCAAAAACAGTTGATGGCTCAAAAATCATTGCATCAATCATCAAGGGATTCTTCCCAGTAAGCGATCCCAATTAGATCGCCCACCATTTGGTGTAGGGAATCCATTCGGATAACGGTTCCAGCTACCATGTGAGGTTTAAATATTTGTTGATTTTGCACCAGTTGCGGCTCGATCCACCGTTTATATTTTTTTGTTTAAGATGATATGCATGTGCCCTAAATTAAATGCATGCGTCAAACTAATCTATTCTAAGCTAATTAAATCTAAATTAACCTATCCTTATAAGGAGCAAATTTAAAAGATGAGTAATAAACTGGAAATGCAACCAAGAACTCCATAGATAGCTGTTAAATTGAATAGAAGCATTTATAACAGAAAATAAAGATTATCAAAGATAGCTCTGATAGAGACAAACATTATGTTACCCATTTAACACATAAATTTTGCAAAGGAAATGAAACCATTCATAGTAGAGAATTAATTCACAATAGCCAAGAAAGATCTCATAGGAAATGTATGAAAGATGCAGAAATAGTTCAGTAATTATCCAACACGATCCCAAGCAAAGTGTTGTCCAGGCTTCCATAGGCCAAAACGATTTTCTTATTCATGTAGCAGAAATAGTTCACATACAAGACAGAAATGTCCTTTCACCTGCCAAAAGTACTTTCTATTCCCTTCTAATCAGCTATATATAGCTTTACAAAATGTGGTAGGAGCTGCCACCTATACCCTAACCATTTATATTCCTCTAATTTGTCTTGTAGTGCTGATATTACAAAAAGGAGAACTATCCCAATTAACTTTACAAGAAGGAACGTGAGTTAAAACCCAGAAGTCATTATAATAATTCAAAGGTATACGCATAAAATAGAAACCAAAGAGGCATGTTGTCTTTCATTAGTCAGACATTAGAAAATGTGAGATATCCCTGAGCTGGCTCCTCGGTTGACTTGGGCGCTTCTGAGGCCGCTGGTGTTTCTTCTAAAACTAATGCTACTGCAACAACTGGAACACTCTATGAGGTCAAATCTTGGTTGGCTTCCAGTGCCCTGTCTACCTCTGCTATGTAATTTCCCCACTGATTCGCTTCCTTTACAATATTGACTCCAACCAAGGGAATCATAAATCTAAGAGACACTTCTTGCTTGGCAAGCTCTTTTGCTAGGATAATCATTTCTTCCATGGTGGCTCGGAGAATTTCTTCTAGGCAGTGTTTATAAATAGCAGCCTGGATGATAAATTGGTGTAGGTATTCTGTGGTCAAGATGTCCAGCTTCTGCACATATTCGCTTCCTGCCTTGAGCCCCTCATTTAGGTCAGATAAACGTGGTGCTCTATCTAGGAATTCTTCTATCCTCTGGGGCATGGCCATTTGACAACTTTCTTGTGTGGCTCGTATTTTAGAATACAAATTCTTACACCGCTCATAAGTATCTAGGGTTACGATGGCCAACTTTAATCCGCAATCTTTAGAATAATCTAATGTGCGCACATCTACTCTGTATTCGACAACAGACTTAAGGAGAAGAGTTGCTGGGAATCCTGATTTCCCTTCTCTCCACTCAATGTGTTTCTTAATCTCTTTACTGATATGTGTATGCTTCCTCCTGACCCTGGTGGCTTCGACATTGATTTCCTTAACCTTGGCCATTATTGCCTTTAGTTTGTATATTTCCTCTGATAGTAGTTCTTGGAAGCCGTAGGTCCTTCTTAGTATTTCACAGGCTTGCTCGTGGAAGGGCTAATGTCTCCCATTTTGTTGTTTTCCAGTTCCAATTTTCATTCTAACAATTCATTGCCTTCTTGCAACTTTTCCATGTGTTCTTTCAGGTCGTCGATCTGCTAAACATTGTCAAACTTCTCCGATTCAAGCTTCAGGTTTTTATCTTTAAGTTCTCCCTTTTCTGCCTCTAACACCCTTACTTGCATTTCCAAAGCACTCCTATCGGCTTCCAGTTGTTGGAGCATTTCATTTAATTCTTCCTTTTGAGATGTGAGAGCATCATTCCTCTTGACCATCAAATTTGTATAATTCTGCTCTTTGACTAAAGCTTCCTATAACTGACGGGCTTTCTCTTTCTCTAGACTCAATTTATCTCCTAGTATGTTGACATTGTCTGCAGTCGCTGTAACCGTGGCTACGGAGATGGATTCTAGGAGTCTAGCAACCTCCTCTGTGTTCTACATGACCGTGGTTTCATGTGTAGTGATGATGTCTGGCCGAAAAGGTCTTTTCAACCTGGAACCTGTCTCTTTAACAATGGTTTTTCTTTTCTTGTTGTAAGTGAACTTTTCCCATTGAGAGTGTACTGCCTTTTGAGGGTGTAAAAGGGACAATGGGGAGGCCCCTTATGGGGGAACCCATATCTAAGTCTTGCATGTCTGGGATTTTGGGGTCAGCATCCTCTTTGGATTTCTTTTCTTCTTCTTCTTTTCTTTGTGCCTCTTCCTCCTGCTCCCTTCTTAGCATGTCATCTTCTTCCTGCTTCGGATTTCTTTCCAATCTGATCATCTCTTCTTCTCGAGTCCTCTTTTCTTCAGCTTCAACTTCTTGGACTCTTAGAGTCTCTTCTTCTTAGAGTTTATCCTCTTTTTCCATGTTGATTCTTTTCTCAGCTTCCTCTTGGATTTTCTTGGCTTGTTCCTAGAGCCTTTGTTCTTCTTTCGGGAGAGCCTCCGCAGTCCCCAAGGTACCCTTTTCTCATTGTTGATATATTTTCTCGACAACATTAGAGCTCGAGCTAGCTCCTCCTTTTCCCAGTTGACAAATCTGTAGCTCAGTCATATTGCTAACCCCTCTATATACTTCCTCATCTTGATCATAATAGTTAGCATACTCAAAGGGAGTGGAGAGTTCTTTTCAATGTTGTGCAGCTTTGCCTTGTCGATCATTTCTGCTGAAAATGTTTTCCCCAAAATGAAAGCTTTTCAACTCTGCGACAAAATCTTATACAGTTGCAATTCCTGAGAACTTGTAGGCCCCAAGATAGAAAGGTAAAGGCGGGAAAGTAGCCTTCTTGGCCTTATACAGGGTATTACCAATTCCATCAATGAATACCTGTCTTACTGCCTCCTTGTGGACTATATAATCCGTAGCATACCTAGGTAGGATATACAGGGTTTTGGAGCCTCCATACATTCTTATGTAGGTACCTTTGACGAAAAATTGAAATCACCATATTTCTCTAAAAATTCCATGGCGTTCTCAAATAGGAAGTTGGTTTCTTCATTAAACATTAATTCATATAGGGGCATGATAAACTCCTCACAAATGAGTTTGTTATTTCTTTTGTAATTCTGAGCCCAAAAGATTTTGTAGGCAATGAACACTGAGCCATCCGCCGAGTTCCATATGCATCCCAACTTGGGATAGAGGCATTTTGCCACAATACAATTTATCAAGTAAGATGCCATATAATATTCCGCCTTCCTCTCCACTAACCCTTCTCGTGCAGCCATTATAGCTGATGACAGGCTGTCTAAGAGAATATCAGCCCAATTGAAAATTGTCCCTTTGAAAGCTACATAGTGGATGATGGGAACCCATTGCAGCATGAACATCGTCCCATCGTGTCTTCCGAAGATTCTGCTTAACATGAGAGCGATCAGTCTGAAAGGGGGCCTCATATTCTCAACCTCGTACTCCTCACTATCCTTTTTTCTCATTTGTTTGCCCGAAATTAACAGCTTTCTTGCCATCTCTAGATTATCCATCTAGATCTCTTCCTACCATGCATAATCAAGACGCTACTGGGATTTGGGCAACTTGTAAGCCGTTGGGATATAGGATGGGTGAAATGAGGCAAAAGCCTTTCCTTTGATGTCTGCTATAACTCTTGTCTCGGTGTTCGCATGCTACAAAATCCATCCAATTACTTCCGAGCATGGGAAGAGCTCTGGATGTGTGGCCGCCTTGGATATAAAAGAGTTTCTGATGTTCTGATATAAACATTCTTCCTCAAGAACAGCTTCAGGGAAGTCCTGATCTCTTATCATACGGTAGATGTCTCCCCAGTTTACTTCTGGAGGCATGCCTGTGGTGCACTTGGTATCCTGGAATGTAGTTTCTACTCTTGTGCTTTCGTCAGTTGCCTTTGACTTTCTCTTGCCACCTTTGGCCATTTTTTTTTTTAATTTTAAAAATCCTGTTCAATAATCAGACATGAATGAGAATATATAACGCAGCATCACCAACCCAAACTAGCATCCTACTCATGATGATAAGATTCATATGCCAACTAAGACCTTCTAATTTCTACTTGTTTCACCATTTCAAAACATGTTATTTCATAATCGTGTAGGCATACGGCGCAATGTCAATAATTCAAATTTACCATTTTATTCATACGATTGAAGCCTAAATGCAATTTAAAAGACTCTCCAGTTTAAACATTTACCTCACATGCTGTTCAAAACTAAAACTGCTTTAGTAGGGCGCTATTTTACACTTATGAAAATAAAGGACATGCATTTCAAAATGACAAACCGTCAGCGCAAAGCGATCCTGAGTACTACGTTCCAAAGCGCAAAACAGTGGAAACTTTCACAGTTGGGTAAGAATACCGATGCTCTTCATAGAAGGGTGGACAGGGCTACTTTGGATATTTACAAAAACTGACGGCTTAATGGGTGTTCAGGGTCCCGGGGATATCCACTTTCATATGATAACCAGACTTTGGTGCGTTTAAATGGAAAAAAGGCATGGGTTGCTACGGCCGTGGTTAAACTACACAACTTGATGTGAATAGGAAAACATGAATATAACCATGCACATAACATTCACCTTATCCACACAATCTAGTCCATGAGGCTTGACAAGGTACTTACCCATTGAAAGACGATGGTAGGTAGGCGTTGATACCACGACGGAACCGGTGAGCCTGTTGTAACAGGTGTTCGCAACCTTGGATGGAAACAGAGTGAGCACTCTAACCAATGGAAACAATGAAAACCCAATGGGGTTCATACCCTATATAAATAAAAATGGTACGTGTGATCCATTAATAGGGTGGTTGCAGGCCATTAAAACGGGGTTAAAGCATCATACGGATGGATCAAATCGACCTTTTTCTTAATAAATGCGACCGCCAAAAATCAGAAAGACTCGGTTAAGGTCTTCGTCTCCTGCAGAAAGAAAGGCTGAGTTTGTCCACCGTTGCGGGAGAATTGTCCGAATGTTTCCGCAAAGGGGAAGTGTGGCATGACGCTTTGGCCAACTTAAGTGAGTTTGTCTGCCTTTGCGGGAGAGTTATCCGAGTTCTTCTGAAAATGTGCCACTCTACCCGCCGGTGTGGAAGAGTTTCTTGAAGACCTTTCCTACTGCGAGAAAGCGAGATGAGTCTTTCCGCCACGGTGACTTATTCATAAAAATCCGATTGCTTGCGGAAGAGTTGGGCGAAGTCTCCCGCTGTTGCAGAGAAACATGGTGAATTTGTTTCGCTGCAGGTCCACTTGATCAAAGGTTTCTCCTTTTCGGAGGCTTTAAGATAAGTTTTCCGCCGCGGCTTGAATTAGTCTTTTTATTCCGCGGTTTCAGAAATTTTGGACCAACTCTTCCACTGTTGTGACAAGGTTAGCTTCAGAGCTTCCACCGTTGCAGCTCAGAACCTTGAGTTTTACTTAGGTGAAAAAACGAAAAAAAACTCAAAGCAAAAGACTTTTCTTTAGGGAAACTAAGTATGGAAAGACTTTAATGTCCAAATATCCTTAGGCAAACTTCTTCTCAAAAACAAAGGAGGGGACCCAATATTTTCAAAAAATATATGGGGGGATGTTGTAGCAACAACAAAACCCCAACCCAACCTTTTTGTACAGTGGAAAGATAGGGCTCTGAGCAAGTCTTAAAGTTCTAGAAGGTTGGAATTGGCTTATAAAAGAAAATGTCTCTATGTGACTTTGCTTATGCTAACTGGTTTCTAGAATAGGGAGATCCTTTTCTATTTTATTCTTGGTCGCAATAATCCTTGTTAAATAACCGAGATTTATGATTTCCTTGTTACTATCTTGGGGCTCCATTCACTCTCACATTAATGACTGTCTCAAGAAGTTCACTACAATGGACCCACGGAGAGGAAGCATGTCTCACAAATGTATGGTATTTAAAATGATCCCATGCTGCAAATCAAAATCCAAAGAGCTTATACCAATGAGTCCGTTTTCCAGAAATTCTCGCCTCCATTAAAGCATGGTTGAGAAAAGCAAAGACATTCAATCAAGAAAGTTGTTCTAATGGTCATCCCAGCTAGGTTCTTCTCTGTCCGTGAGCATGACAATCAAATAAATCTCTTGCTCACACAAAAGGACATTATGGATTGAAGAACCTAAATTAAATGTTGAAGATTGAGGAAAGTTATTATGGAAGGCTCAAACGACAAAATTCGTCAATAAAGAAAACATCCAAAAGGATGCTAATAACATGGGAATGAGGAACAAACGAATATGTCTGTGGGATTTTGTTACGATCCTTTGGAGTCGTATTTTAGTTGGCATTTGAAAGACATATTTTAAAATGAATCCCACACTTTGGCCCTAAGAGAGTGTAGAGAAGCTGATTCAAAGTTGGCTTTTCCCCAAATGACCATTATGATAAATGTGATCACTCTTTTTGCAGAAACTGGACTATGTAAGTGAACTGTTACATATGGGGCCAGCAACTTGTAAGTTTTCTGACCTTGGAAGGAGATCAATTTAGAGATTTGTGTTCACCAACAAATCACCAATTGTTGTTGCTGCAACCTGATCCCCATAATTGTCAGAAAAATATAGGGCCCCTCCTTTTTTTTTTTTTTCCAAAAGTTTGAAGTCTTTTTGAAAGTCTAGCTTTTGGGTGGTCGCAAGTCTTTGCTCTTTTTTCCCCAACCTGTTTCACAGCTTTTCGGTTAAATCTCGCTGACCTTTTTTGCCGGATTTTACTCATTTTTTCCTGCCCTTTTTTCACTAATTTTTGGCCTTTTATTTCCGACCCGTTTCACAACTTTTAGTTCATTTATCGCCGAAACGATAGCGGAGTTTTGCTCATTTTCCCCCGACCAATCTTGCGATCTTTATTTTTCTCTGTTGTCTCGCCGCAGTATTTTGTTCTTTTCCTGCCGACTGTTTCACCTACCTTTATTTATTTTTCACTGACCGTCCCCTCGATTTGAGGCCTGTCTCGGTCGATTGTTTCGCAGTAGTTTCATTATCTTTCCCCGATCGATTTTTTCTCGCTCGCCCGTCGCGGCGTTTCGGTCGCAGCTCCCCAACGAATTACTAATCAACCATTTTGTGCAAGTTGTTATAAACTCGCCTACTTTGTCGTGTCTTTGAGATTATCTCATCGATTATCTAGCTGCGATCGCTCTTTTCTCGCCATTCTCACTATTGTCGATTGGAAAACATCGCCTGACCCTTTCGCCTCACCAAAGCATTTTCGCATCGACTTGGTCGCCACGATTCGTGAGAATGGGCCGATTGTTTCAAGGTGGATAGGATAACACTGTCAAAACGTTTGGCATGTTTCTTTTTGGGAATCACATTGGAATGTTGCACACATTAGTCGGCAGTGGATTTAAAGGCCCACCTACCTCGCCTCACGTGCATTTATGGCCCACTTTTAAAAAGCGAACGGAGTTCAGTTTTGATTATCATTGTTTATTGGTAAATAAAGAGCAAAGGTTTTACCGTTTAAAGGAGGAAGGAGTTTGGACAGTCATCTCTCGCCAAGTAGCACGGTCTGCAGGAATGTTTTCTCAATCATCGCCCCGTTATCTCCAGGTAGGCCTTCTAAGGCGTCCCGTTTGTTTTTGGGTTTCGCTTGGGGATTTTGATGTTTTCGTTGTCGTTTAAATGACTTACGAGGACTGTCAAGGTGAAGTTGAACCACATAGGTCTGGTGCTTCCTGTTATTCATCTCTTAATACCACTGACGGTCAATTTTTTCACTCTCTAACCGCACCATTCTGAGCTCTAGACCCAAGCAGCCGTACCATACCAACACCGACTGGTCTCGTTTGAGGCCTCTCCGAATGAGCTTCGCTGCATCCCCTTCTCTTTCTCGGTATTGACCCTTGCACTCAATGACCACGGGGAGAGCTTTGTTTTAAAATATTGATGCGCTTTGAAGTTGAAGTCATTGTTTTTCCTGCCACCTTCACTTAGTTCTGAGCCCCATGCGTTTTTCTCGCCCCACCATGACCCCTGGCCCTATTTTCACCGTCCATGTCATCTGTTCAAACGAGGGAAGTTTTATTTTTTCACGACCGGTGTTGTTACAAAATCATGCTGAGTCGAGGAAGTAGTTCTTCTCTCACATTCACACACACACCAAGACATTCTATTTCTTGTCGCCAACATAAAATCGGAATTTACCTCGCTATGTTTCCTCTTTTCATTAATTGTTTGCATGAAAGCTAAATTCGTTAAAACATCAGTTCTATGTTCGACATAAATTCTTTGCATCCTAAAATCTAAATGAGAAAAATACACACCTGCTACACCTAATCACTGCTTAGATCATACTCATTAATTTGCAAATAATATGTCAACGTTGTTTCCTCATTTGCTCTTCTTATGTCTTGACCAGTTTAGCATGACTAAGCCTTCCGCGAGGAGTAAAGCTAATATAACCGAGTCATAATCGGACGTGGAAGTATTACTGGACACTGCACTTGAAATGATGTTTGCAGATATAAAAGCTGTGATGGGGGCCTCCCCATAGTTTTAATGGAACGAGTTGTACCGAGCCATCAGGGATACTGATTTTCCTAATGCTACTATCGAAGAGTTAATTGTATATGAGAATATCAAGAAGTATAATCTCCATATAGAAGCCACACGTCCCGAGCTAAGTTCCATGCTCAAAATTCATAGGGTGGCTTCTACCCTAGGCCGATGCAACCTCCAGGATTATCTGGGACCTCAGTGGCATAGGACTTGCATATTTCACGCCATATCACATAACTATAGCATACAGGCTGCCCCCTCCTAAAGTTATGATGAGTGATGAATGGGTTAAGGTGACCAAGATAGACCACTTTGAGTATGAAAAGAATATGATAACTACTGAAAGACAGCCGAGGCCAAGAATTAGTGAGGAATATGAAACTTAGTACCTAAGAACTCCCTATCGACTGATAGCTCTGATGCTGAGACGAATTTTTGGATTGGCGGATGGAAGTACTTACAAACTCAGTTGGGTACCATTAATGTACCACATTTCCACACATGGCACATTATTCAATTGGGTCGAGATCATCTTGGATAGCCTGTCATCCCATATTTCTGAGGCCCAAAGAGGATTGGATTAGAGGAAAGATGAGTTCTTTATGTCTGCCTATCTCCTAGTCTGCATACTTATCAGACATCCTTTCCCCACTTTGGGATATGTTTGGAACACCAACAGTCCCCATCTCCACATAGCCTACCAGATACTCTGGAATCACAGGTACACATGTCACTATAAAAGGATCTGTGAAGGTTTCATCATGCCATTATACTGTTTGATCTTCAAGGTAGAACCAAATTGCATGTCCGAGAATGCCATGTCGGTCATTGAAAAATATGGAGATTACTACTTATCCATGGAAGGAGCATACATCAGGATGAATGGGGGAACCAAACATCCTTCTCTACTGCCTCAATACGCCACTGATTTCGTTGTACACAAAGAGGCCATCACGCAAGTTTATGTTGATGAGATTGGAATATTTCTTGTAGACAAGAAGAAGTCAGTCTACCCACTAGTACCATTCACAATCAGAGCATACAAGTTAGCTAAAGCTAAATATGGAAAAGATTTTGTCCATGGCTTGGAGGCTTTTCGTTTTGGAACAAAGAGTTTCAGGAGACATGACCCTTAAGGGAAGGTCGCTGGCCATTGCAGTTCATGTAGGATCACCTTAGAGTATGTGCACCTGTTTTGGAAAGATGAGGAGTTTTTATCGAAGCGCAAAAAACATGGCTGAATTAAACAAGCGCTATCATTCCAAAGGAGGAGAAAGCTCAAGTTCCAAAGTTGATACTGCCAAGGAAGATGAAGAAGAAAAGCAGTGTCAAGCAACATTAGCTTTACAGCTAGTAGAGGTCGAGAAGAAGAAACTGGAAGAAGAAATCGACACGATCCAAAAGGAGCAGGCTAAGAAAACCCGGAATGAAGAAGCAGATAGAATCCAGCAAGAAGAAGCCGAAAGACTTCAGACAAAATAAATGGAAAATATATGGAGGGAAGAGGCTGAAAGGTTGCAAGAAATGAAAGAGAAAGTAGATAAAGAAGCAACGGAGCATTAAAGGAAAAAGGAAGAAGAAGAGAATTCCAAGAAAGTTGTGGAACCAAAGAGCCCTAATGCACAAACTATGGAAACAGACCAGATGGAAACAATCACTGGAGGACATCGCTCACTTCCAGGACTCCATCTCGTCCCATTTACACCTTCAAAGCAAAACACAGTGGAAAACCTGGATTCAATCTTTTTCACCTCAAAAAAGAAGGCTATCATGAAGAGGTCGAAAAAGAGGATGAAATATCCAAACTACTAAGATGCAGTCACAATAATAGACAACCCAATTTTTTAGGGTAATAACAGTCACCCTCAGTTCGCGGAAGCAGCCAATGTGGCTATGACACAAGCAAGTGTCGACAATGTCGACAAACTTGTAGAAGACATGAGAAAAAGAAAGAAAAACTCCTCAGAGTGAAGGACAGTCTGTTGAAAGAAACACAACAGGGTCTTGTCACCTACCCAAATTTTGAGAATAATTATTTATATTATTATCCTTTTTACAAAAATACTTTGTGTTAAATTATAATTACACAGTTTTGTAATTATGACCAGATGGGGTCAAAGATGAATGTAATGACTCATTATTATTATTTAATAAATAATAATGGGAGACAAACACTCAAGAAAGCTGTTACAAGAGTGTTCACTGGCCCACTAGGAGGAATGGAAGCTGCAAGAAGGCATGGGACATATGGCAGCATTTGCACTCTACCATTAGCTGTTGGTTATGGGACAACTACCCCTAATTTGTGGCATTTCCTCTCGAGGTGGACAGAGGTGATCAGGTAGCTCACTAATTACCAATTAATTACAAAAGACCTAGGCATCCTATAAAAGGCAATTCGAATTGAGCAGGGAGCTCTCAGAATGTTTTTCTGTAGAAAACATTTCCTCGTGTGCATTAGGTGATGACTGAGAGATTCGAATAGGGAGGCTGTGGTGATTGCAAGTATAAGTCTGCAAATATTCTGAGAAAGACAAACTAGAGGTGCTGGTGTAGGTCCCATTGACTGCTAAGCGTTTAAGGCTGGATAAATTCCTTGCTGCTGCAAGTGAAGGTCCTAAGCTTCTGAAGTTTCTTCCTCCTAGTGGATTAGGGAACAAGCTTGAGGGTCCTAAGGTTGGCATCTTGGCTGTTTGGGAGCAAGTTGGGTGGAACAGGCTTCTTGGGTGATTTGTTTCTCCTACCATTCTCAAGTTCTGCATTTTTCTGTGTTTTCCGGTTTCATGATTTCCTTCAGTAATTGCATTAGAAATATTATTAATGATCAGTAGCAGTAAAATGTTTAA
Organism: Larix kaempferi; assembly: GCA_027924585.1. Classification (NCBI taxonomy): domain Eukaryota; kingdom Viridiplantae; phylum Streptophyta; class Pinopsida; order Pinales; family Pinaceae; genus Larix; species Larix kaempferi. The sequence continues at coordinate 6,438,961 of BSBM01000391.1, forward strand.
AGTTCTGATTTAATTTTAATTGCTTATCTGATAAAATGACTTCTCTGCATTTTTCTCCATGCTTGAGGCTGCATCGTACTCCAGTACAGAAAGGTAGCATTAAATCTGTTCATTTAGGTGAAGCATAATACTTATCTATTCTTAACCCTGAAAGACATACATGCACAAATCTATATTCTCAAGCATTTCATTTTCTAGATATTTTAGTTGCTACAAATTAAATCTTTGCACATAACTATTCACATATTACTTCATTCTGGAAAACAAAATATTTCATTTTTCTGTATGAAAGAATTCTGATCACATTTCTTCCCTCATCAAGTATCCATGAATTTATTTGGCATCATACAGTGTTATTTTCTCTCCCCTATAAGTTTCCTTTTAACAAGTTGTAAGGACCAATATGCATTACAAATAAAATACCGTGATTCGCAGCATCCGCACACAATCACACCATAATCATTTTCTTCCATAGTTATATTCCGATTTTTATACATTCATTCCCTATCTCTATTGTTTTTCTTTCCAGAAGCAAAGTATGATTTCAAGCATGGTTTGAGAATTCATAAAATTCCACGACCAAACCCTAGGAAGTGCGGTATCCTAAACTCTTTCATATTTTCCAGCTAAACATTAAAAATCACACACTATGCATCGATCTGAGAATACAAACAGAGGTCTTAGCTATCAAGAATTTTCATCTAGCCGACAGCTCGATGTTACATCGAATGCCCACAAAAAAAAAGAACTTTCAACCCTAGAAATTAAAACAATCAAAATAGTTATATGCAAGTCAAGATCCAGACTCTGGTTCATTTTCTAATACTAGCATGGTCGCATCAAAATTACACAGTAGGGTTTCATTCTCAAACAAAGCAAAAGCCGTGGCTTAGCCACCGTCCACATTACGAATTCCAAAATTCCATTATCAATTCACAGACATGCAAACCCAAAAGCAAATGACGGTTACATATAGAGCATGGTGGTATCGCTTTCCAACATCAAACAAAGTATTCCATAGTCGTCATTCCAAACCCAACAACAATGACAAGCGTCCAAGGAAGTTACCCCAGACCACCGTCGGGGCTCAACTATTTGTTCAAACAATTTCCAAAACACACAACCACCAAAAATGGTAGTTCTGCATCCACGACGCAAAGGAGCGAGCCAAAAACTCAACTCTTAGGGTTTGGCACCACCATAAAAGTACAAAACAAAGTCATATTATAGTGCAAATAGTCCATAGGGTCTAACCCTAAATTCAAAAAATAAACAACATTAAATGGAACTGTGGAGTAACGACTTCGACAACCCAAGGCTACCCTATACAACATTCCGAGTCAAAGGTTCCAAACTTAAACACCCAGCCATCGCCGATCAAGCCAATAGTTCCCAACCCACGATAATGAACAATCACCAACAATCATGCAAAGGGAACCTGCGGGGTGCAAGGACCACCGGAACTTACCAGGTTTCAGATGCATCCTCTCCCTAACCCTGCTATCATCTCCTGTGAAGCAATACCTGCCAAACATAGCAGGAAGGGTTACCAACTGAAGAAACGAAGTAGAAAAACGTATAAACACAACAAGACTTTCATTAGTGCATGCTTACCATTAGACTTGGGTTCGATGGAGTTGGATGGCTTTGACAGTCGTCCACAAACTTGACACCGAGAACTCCTCTGCATTAGGGTTGAACCATGAACTTCCACATAGGTAGGAGTTAACCACTTACAAGCACCATTGTTGAACTAGAGTGCTATGGCACTAAGCTTGCAAACTGTAACACCCTTGCGCACAGGTCTAAGGTTCGAGACCGAGGAAGGAGTCCTCACAACACCTTTTCGAAAACCCCAAAATCCTGAAACAGCCTATCAGCTCTACAAACACAAACACAAATGACTGAAACACCAAATTTCCCACTTTACCAATGCAAGGTTTGGGTATCACTTTCGGCCACAGATCTCACAGAGATCGATGATGGATAGCTTCCCTCTAGGGCATGTCGATATTTGCACCCGACTGCATTCAATGCCTCATTAAATTGTCACTCTTACCAAAGTTGCCAGTCGACTTACATGAGAGCCGAAGCATAGCACAGCTCGAATCATGGTAATACTACCAATGATTGCAAGCACGTGACACCAGCCAGCTCAGCCTCCACTTCACTTCACACATGCCTCGTATACCAAGACTTAAATTCGACAGTTGGAAGCCTTTACCACCATCACTCGGTCGCGATCAAACCCTTGGCAAGTCATTTCCATAGTTGCATTACGTTGGTTAGATGCAAAGTTGATGGTAAAACATTGGAATTAAACCTGTAATAAACTCCAAATATCATACAAATGCATAATCTTTTGGATGCTTTTGTTACACCTCAATATTGAAACTTATGGAAATAATTTAGACTATAAACATCGTTGCAATTGTATAAGACAAAGTGCCATGTACATTGTAGATTTCACACGTAGGTTATGATCCTCAAATCCATAATAAGAGCAGGAATTTATCAGTATAGTTAATTAATACAACGTTAGCATGCTAGCCATGCATTACAAATCCATTTGATAGATAAATACGTTAGATATGATTTGAATAGACGACATTATGCACTATAATGTCAAGTTCATAACACGAGACTTTAGACCACACATATATTATCCCTACATAATTAATCAAATAATGAATTCAGGGCTTAGGATAGTCTAAATAGAATCAAGACAGAATTTTAAGCTCTACAGCATAAACACTAGGGTTACAAGCTTTCAAATAGCCTCAGAGATAGATGTTGGCCTCACTAAAAACACCATTTAGTCTCACGATAATAGTTACAACTTTCAACAAATACATGGGCGACGCGAAGTTATACCATTGGAGAGTTGTACATCATACAAACTAAATGAAGAACCATTTATCCAACCCCGGTAACTGGTTTCGCAAACAGGTAATTAAAATTCTAATTATACATTGACGATGAATTAATAAACACTTGTACTCGTATCACTTGTGACATATAATTTCTTACCTGCGACCCTGCACATGAAAACATGATGCAAATTCCTTAGCTAAACTTAGCTAAGTAAGCTCCAGGGTACCCCGCAGGACCACCCTTTCATCATCATCATCAAAAAGCAACTGTCAGAATATTGTTATCAAACTCTTTCGCAAACATTATTTTAGTTAAGAATAGAAGAAGATGTCGCAAGCTGAAATGTGACGTAACACATGTAGTAAATGATTTCTTACGTCGCAATAATTAAATTTCTTTCCGCATTTATGACTCATTAATGTGGAGCATACAAAACATTTAATATTTTCCGCAATTACAATTATTTGTTGTTTTAAAGATAATAATATTTTTTTTTTTAATATGAAATTATCGGGATGCTACAGGTCTAGAGATCAAAAGGAAGCATAACACCCTTCTATCTGAAAGAGAAAGGGAAGCTGAGAGGTACCAGAGCCTAGAGGAAGAGAAAGAGGCACTGGCGGTGCAATTAATGATATTAGAAGGTGAAAAGAATGACTTGGAAGCCCGAGCCAACCTTTTAGAGTCAAGTGGGGCAATTTCCAATCAGTAGGTTGAAGAATTGGAAGCTAAGGTTGGAGAGCTAGAAAAGGAGAAAGGAGCCTTGACAGAGCAACTGGAGGCAACAGACAGTAGGAAGTTAGATATATCTCCATTCTGTGACCAAGCATGTAAAATGCAAGAGCAGATGTGTCAGTCTCAGATGATCCTAACAGAAAAAATATACAAGATGAAGCTAATGATGGCACGATTGGATGAAGTATTAGCTGAGTCACAAGAAATCAGGGAGAAGCAGTTTGAGGTTGCAAGGAAGATTAAAATCCAAATGGTTTGGAGAGAAAATCACTCCAAGTACCCTGAGCACTTGCGCGCTAAAACTATGGTAGATTTGACATCAAAAATGAAACTTTTGGAATTTTGCAGGAAGGTCTTCATAAAAATGAACAATGATGTTCTGAACACTTCTCACCTGTACCTGGAATCCTGTAAGAAGATCCAACAAGTTAATGAGAAGTGTCATCTTTCTCCACTCCCACCGATGGACCAAATTCCTGCAGAAGAGCTGCATATGACAGAGTTGCGGGATGGGTTAAAAGGAGAGTTAGAATATATCAGAAAAATGGATACTCTCACTGAAGAAGACATACATCATCTTGTGGGGAACACATCTATACATGCATTCTTGTTGGAAGGTAGCTACACAACAGCTGAAGAAGGGAGGGCATGCGTTGAGACTCAACTGTCGTATCACGAAGTCTCTTTGCAAGTGTTGGAACCCGACAGGATTCTCGCCTTTTCTAAGGAGGCTAACGCTTGGGGGGAATATTGTATAATTTAGCTGGGCCCACATAAATTCCAATTTGTGATTAATGTTATACTTTCCAATGAATGGGAAAAATGTATTGCATAAGTAAAGGGACAGTTGGAAACTTTTTCGTTTTATGTGGACTCTAGAAGAAAAACAATTGTGATTCCCTAGGGTTAGGGCATGAGAAGAGACATCTTTGTAAAGTTATAAATAGAAGGATATAATAGAAGAATAGGAATTTTTGCAGGTGAAAGGACTGATTTGTTTTATATGTAAAATACTTTGTTGCATTAATAAAGAAGGATCCATTTTTCCTGGGAAAAGCTCGCACTACGTTTGGCCTGGGAATGTGTTGAATATCTGCTAAATTATTTCTGCACCATTCATGCATATACTGTGAGATTGTTCTTAACTGTTCTGAATTAATTCTTAGTTATGAATGCTTTCATTTCCTGTGCAGACATTTATGGGTTAAATGAGTAATGGAATGTTTTAATTATATCAGAGCTATCTCTGTTATCTATTATATTCTGCTGTAAATGTGCCTTTATTATTAACAACTACCTGTGAGTTTCTTAGTTATATTTCCAGCATATTACTCATATTTCAGATTTGCTCCCTGCAGGGATAGATTAATTAGTTTAGATAGATTTAGATCAGATTTTTTTTAATCACATGCATTTAGATAGGGCACTTGCATATCATCTTTAAACATAAAACACATAAACAGTGGATTGGGATGCAACCGGTGAAAACAAATCTTTAAATCTTATACGGTAGCCACGCCGTTAATCGGATGGATTCCCCACACCAAAGGGTGAGCGATCTAATTGGGCTTGCTCACCGGGGAGAATCCCTAACTACTGGTGCCGCGATTTTTGGGGCATCAACATGATGGTAGCACTGAGAAGTATAAATCCATATTCGTTTCCAGAGGTTTCTCTTAGAAGGAAGGCATCCCCTGTGGAAAGGTACACCACAATCTGAGCAATGATTGCACTTGCATATTTTATAGGATGGAAAATTCACCGGATGGATGTGAAGACAACCTTCCTCAATGGTGAGGTTGAGGAAAAGGTTTATATTCAGTAGCCTGAAGGATTTGTGGTGCATGGGAAGGAGTCCCATGTTTCCAAGCTAAAGAAATCTCTATATGGGCTTAAACAAGACCCCAAGTCTTGGTACTCCAGAATTGATAGCTACCTTCTGAAACTGGATTTGTATAAGAGTGAAGCTGATCAAAATTTTCACTTCAAAGTAGTGAAGAACCAACTATTGATATTGGTTTTGTATGTTGATGATTTGTTTCTCACTGGAGAGGAACATTTGATTTCTTGGTGCAAGAGGGATCTCACATAAGAGTTCAATATTAAAGACTTAGGTCTAATGCACTACTTTCTTGGCCTTGATATCTAGCAGAGAAAATATGAAAATTTTCTATCTCAAGGGAAGTACACTGTGGATATATTGTGCAGGTTTGGCATGATAGATTGCAAATCTATGACTACACCAATGGTTTCCAATTTGAGGAAACTTCATGAGTGAGGTTGTAGATCAGATCCAATAGATCCCACTTTGTATATAATACTTTTAGGCTCCCTAATGTACTTGATACATTGGAGGCCTGATATATGTTTTGCTGTGAGTATTCTGAGTCAATTTATGTCTGATCTGAGACATAGACACTGGGAAACTGCTAATCATGTGCTTAGGTATCTTTGAGGTACAATTTCATATGGACTTAGATATGCCTCCAGTGGAGGAGTTTGTAGTGTCCCCATTCAAATAATTGCATAGCGGGACAATCCCATCAATCCTACCCATTCCCTAGGTTGAATGGGTACATTTGGAACTGTAGTAAGGGAGCAAATGAATAATGTTTATACATTATAATAGTTCAAATATTTAATAAATAGGTTGAATAGTTAATAATGAGCATGTCCTAACTAGTTTGACATGCCTAAGCCTTCCGTAAGGAGTAAAGCTAAGATCACCGAGTCGGACTCGGACGTGAAAGTATTACTGGACACTGCACTTGAAACAATGTTCGTAGATATAAAAGCTGTGACGGGGGCCTCCCTAGAATTTTCATGGAACAAGCTGTACCGAGCCATCAGGGATATTGATTTCCCTAATGCTACTATCGAAGAGTTAATTGTCTATGAGAATATCAAGAAGTTTAATATCCATAGAGAAGCCACACGCCCCGAGCTATTTCCATGCTCAGAAGTCATAGGGTGGCTTCTACCCCAGGCCGACGCAACCTCTAGGATTATCTAGGACATCAGTGGCATAGGAATTGAATCTTTCATGCCAGATCACATAACCGCAGCATACAGGCTACCCCCTCCTAAAGTTATGATGAGTGATGAATGGGTTAAGGCAACCAAGATAGACCAATTTGAGTATGCAAAGAATATGACAACTACTAAAAGACAACTAAGGCCAAGAATTAGTGAGGAATATGAAACTTAGTACCTAAGAGCTCACGGGAGTTGGAGAAGCCAAAGAGGTCCCTACTCGAATTGGGAGAAGATGGAAGGTTGGGAACTAGGGAGACAAGTGGCAAAGGTGGAATATTTCCTAAGTGGAAATATCTAGAAGCTAATGGGAGGAATTCGAAACATAGGAGGCTAAGGTTGGTTATAAAATACAGAAATCAAATATGAGAATGGCTTTTGATCATTTGAGAAAATTGCAATTGTGTAGAGATAGAGCTAGTGGATGACTAGTTTCTTGCCTTGGCCAATTTCGAGGGTGAAAGATTCCCATCCAAGTTGGTGTTTGGGAAGGCCTTTTAGGTATTTCTTGGAGATTTAATGGATTTTTTATTTGCAGGTATCAGCTATAAGGAAACTCGTGGTTTCTTCTAATGCATCACATTCTCTCAACCATTTCCATTTTTGAAGGCATATTCTTGCTCCTTGAGGGATTGTGCTTTGGGTGAGCTCTTGTACTTCTTGGGAGAGATTCTCATGATGTATTTCTGATTGTGATAATATTAATATACTATGTTCTTCATTTTCAGAAAGTATCAGGTCGAAATATCAAGTGGTTGTATGTAAAAATGATTATTAATGAGCAAACAATGACCATTTCCCCATTGTATTGATGTATGCCATTGTAATGCTGAAGATTTCGAATAAAATAATGTTTATATGATATATTTATGATGAATGGACTTCCATTGATGAGTGTTACAATTTTCATGTTCAGCACTTAAGCATTTGAATTCATTTTACTCAGTTTATTTACATTTGGAGAAGATTTGGTGCCATTTCCCCAAGGGTCGAACTAGTGATTTTTGCAGCTATTTGGGGGAAGGTTAGAACAGACTTAATAACTTATTAATGGAGCCTATTAGACTTTAATAAAATACCTGAGACATCCCCTACCTATTTTCATAAATTCAAGTGGGTTTGGAGGCATTTGGGAAGCCATTTTCAGTATTTACCCTGGGGGGATTTGAACCTCCAATTGCTAGTGAAATTACATACTTGGTCTAGAATATTGAGGGAGTTTGCAGAAGTATTTTGGTGGCCATATATCATCCCTGAACCTCATAATCAAGTCCTATTATCATTCATATACCTCCATAGAATATTTGGGAGCATTTGGGGCAAATTGGAGACCTGGGCATCAAAACTAGTCAAAGGTCAAAATTGGGGAAAAATTGAAAAAATTGGGCATTTTAATAAAAGTTTAAAAAAGAGACATTACAAGTGGTATAAGAGCATGGTATTGGAACCTGATGGTCTTGACAAGGATCCAAAAAAAGAATCCACTACCCTCAGAACCTATAATTGAAGAGGTTTTCGTTGAAGAGGAAGTAATAGGAGAAGAAGAGCTAATTTTTGAAGAAATCATGACTAGGGATGAAAGGGGAAACTCAAAATCTAAGGAGGAATTTACTTCAGTCCTAAAACATTTATTTGAAGACATGAACAAAAATATGATGAAGGGATTCGAACTAATGGCTAGTCAAATAGCATGCCTTAAAGGAGAAATAGGAGGGAGTAGAAGTTCACAATCAGAAGAAAAGAAGACAATGGGTGGACATATTTGATCAAGCACAAGACCCCATAATAGAACTGATGAATTTCAAAGCACACCAAGGCCTATTGCACCTAAATTTATTATACACAAAGAAGAGCATGACATTCAAGTGGATCTTAGTACAATGGGAAACGAATGGAATGATTTGAGTGAAGATTGTAAGAGAAGTCTGCCATATGATCAATACTTTACTGCTGCAAATAAACTAAAAAGAAAGGAGAACAATAAGGCTGTACTCCAAAACAAAGAATTAAATTGTGCTATTGGTAAAATGTCAGTTCCTAGTTTTGATGGTTCTCCTCAAAATTCTTCTAACACTTGGGTGCAAAAACTAGATGCATATTTTCAGTTGAATCCTATGGTGGAGGAGGATGGATTAAAAATGGCCATTTTGCACTTGGAAGGAGATGCCAATGAATGGTGGTTTCATGGCCTGAAAACCTTGGGTCATGATCAAGTTAAAACATATGGAAAATTTGTTGACAGGGTACTAGAGAGATTTGAACAAAAAGATCCAGAATTGCCTTTCAAGGAACTAGCTCAATTGAAGCAAACTGGGACACCTACTAATTATATGATGGGATTTCAAAAATTATCAGTGAGGGTGGCTGATGTGTCTATGGGAAGGTTGGTATTGCTGTTCATTGAAGGTTTGGCTGAACCCTTAAAATTTTTGGTCAAAGCACACAAGCCAACTACATTAAAGAATGCAATGAGCTTTACTAGGGATCTCCAAAATGTGCTTCCTAGAACAAGATTTCCTCCCAAGCCTAACTTCAAATTTGAAAAGAAACCTTGGAAAAGAGATGCATATGATAAGAAACCTTGGAAAAGAGATTCATTTTAAAATAATAAGAAAGAAGGACTAAATAGGGATGAACTTCAAAAAAGAAATTGTGCTTCACATGCTTTCAACCATGGACACTGGGGCACAAATGTACTAAAGGAAAGGCTCAATACATAGAAGTATTTTCTGATAATGATGAATATGATGGGGGAATGGATGAAGATGGACATATTTCAGATCAAGAGGAGGCATATGAGACAACAGTAAAAGAAGAAAGACAAGAAGAAAACTATCCTTCACCGGACAAAGCACGAATGGTAGTACTTTCAGTAGTAGCTCGCTACATACTATCCAGTGCAAGGGTGTGGTACTAGGAAAAAGAGATTCAATTTTGGTAGATGGAGGAGCCACACATAACTTCATTGGTGTAGATATGGTGGAGAAAAGGAAGATACCTATTGAACCATTCGATGGCTGCACAGTTGTCATTCCCGGTCACAAGACAATGCAGTGCAAAACATGGGTTCCAAAGCTGCAAGTCACTGTAGGTAACTATACTTTTGTTGATAGTTTTTATGTGGTTGATGTTGATGATACTAATGTGGTTTTGGGAGTGCAATGGTTGTAATATATAGGAGAGAATACAGTAAATTATCAAATTACTGAAATGAAATTCCAAGATTCAAAAGGAGTACTAAGGGTTGTGAGAGGGTAGCACACTTATCCAAATCAAGTAGTCACTTGCAATAGTATGATATCTATATGAGGCATGGGGACATAGAATGGTCTAATGAATGTCATATTACATATACCAAGCCAAACATAAAGGTTGTTTAGCACCCAAAGGAGATAGAGATACTCTTGCAAAAATATGAAATTTTTTTTAGAGATCTTCCACATGGTAGACCACCAGATAGGGGGGTTGAGCACAACATTGTTTTAGAGGAGGGTACTTCACCCATTCATATACCACCTTATAGACATCCTAAAAAGTTTAGAGATGAGATTGAAAAATCCATCCAAGAACTCCTAGAGTTGGGACTCATTAGACAAATCTCTAGCCCTTATGCTTCTTCAGTAGTGCTAGTGAAGAAAAAAGATGGAACATTGAGAATGTGCATAGACTTTAAAGTCTTGAACAAAAAGACTATCAAGAATATGTATCCTATTCCTAGGATTGATGAGCTCATGGATGAGCTACATGGGACAATATCTCAGTGGACTTCATCACTGGTTTTCCCAAATATTTGGGTAAGGATTGCATATATGTGGTAGTGGATAGGTTGACAAAATTTGATCATTTCTTTGTTGTTACATCATATTTTAGTGCTGCACAAGTGGATGATATTTTTTTCAAATAAATATTCAGATTGCATGGGCTCCCCAAGAGCATTGTTAGCAATAAAGATAGTAGATTCATGGGTTCTCTTTGGAAAGAAATTTTTAGATTGGTGGGCACTCAATTGACTCCAAGTACCATCTATCATCCACAAACAGATGGACAAACGGAGAGGGTGAATCAATGGTTGGAAGGGTACCTAAGAAAATATGTGGGAGAGCAACAAAAAGCATGGGCAAAATGGCTACACTTGGGTGAGTTTTGCTACAACACCACTTATCATATGTCAATAGGGATGTCTCCTTTCAAAGCATTATCACAGCATTATATGGTTATGATGCACTTACATTTGCTGAAATTATATTTGGTGATAGTAGAACCCCAAAGGATAACGATTGGGTGGAAGAGAGCCAAGAAATTTTAAAGCTTTTGAAAGACAATTTGTAGGTTGCTCAAAATCAACAAAAACAATATGCTGATAGGCATAGAGAAGAAAGGACCTTTCAGGTTAATGATTTAGTATATTTGAGGTTGTAGCCATATAAACAAACATCTCTAAAAAATAATGTAGCAGAAAAGCTAAAACCAAGGTACTATGGGCCATACAAGGTAGTTCGGAAGGTTGGAGAAGTAACATATGAATTAGAACTTCCGGAAGGGAGTAAAATCCATAATGTATTTCATGTTTCTTGTCTAAAGAAATCTCTTGGTCAGCAAATTATCACTTCATAAATACTTCCTCCTTTGGATGATGAAGGTAAGCTCAAACTTGTTCTAGAAAATATTTTGAAGACATGGGAAAGGAGGTTGAGGAGTAGAATTATCAAAGAATATTTAGTGCAATGGAAGGACTTACCAAATGAAGATGCCACATGGGAAGAGGAGAAGATTTTGCAGCATCCAAATCTGAAATTGGTTGAGGACAAAAAATCTTAGGTGGGGAGGACTGTAATATCCCCATTCAAATAATTGCATAGCAGGATAATCCCATCAATCCTACCAGTTCCCTAGGTTGAATGGGTACATTTGGAATTGTAATAAGGGAGAAAATGAATAATGTTTATACATTATAATAGTTCAAATATTTAATAAAGAGGTTGAATAAATAAATTCAAGAAAAAATCTAGGTGGCAAATGGTTTTGAAGACATATGGAGGATGTGGGACCCACACTAGCTTGATTTCTCACTGCCACATGGCATATCTCTCTCGCCATTTCGAATGCATGAGAAGGAAAACATTATTGGGTGAGTTGGTAAGTTCATACACATGGAATTGAGCATCTTATGTCGAATTGGGATAGAATGGTAACCTTCATGGAAGAGGAGGAGTCAAATTGGAAGCTTGTGGACACTTGGGCTAGATTCCCTAGCCCCTATGACAACAATGATGGAGCATCTATGAAATCTATGACAAATTTCAGATTTGAATTCTAACATCTGACCATTATGACATGTCAGCCCCAAAAATAGGCTCCAAGAAGGTTCTCATGGGAGTCAGAGAAGCCAAAGAGGTCCCTACTCGAATTGGGAGAAGATGGAAGGTTGGGAACTAAGGAGACAAGTGGCAAAGGTGGAATATTTCGTAAGTGGAAATATCTAGAAGACAATGGGAGGAATTCGAACCATAGGAGGCTAAGGTTGGTTATAAAATACAAAAATCAAGTATGAGAATGGATTTTGATCATTTGAGAAAATTCCAATTGTGTAGAGAGAGAGCTAGTGGATGACTAGTTTCTTGCCTTAGCCAATTTCTAGGGTGAAAGATTCCATTCCAAGTTGGTGTTTGGGAAGGCCATTCAGGTCTTTCATGGAGCTTTAGTAGAGTTTGTATTTGCAGGTATCAGCTAAATGGAAGCTCTTGGTTTCTTCTAATGCATCACATTCTCTCAACCATTTCCAGTTTTGAAGGAATATTCTTGCTAATTGAGGGATTGTGCTTTGGGTGAGATCTTGTACTTCTTGGGAGAGATTCTCATGATGTATTTCTGATTGTGATAATATTAATATACTATTTTCTTCATCTTTAGAAATTCTCAGGTCTAAATACCTAGTGGTTCTATGTAAAAATGATTATTAATGAGCGAACAATGACCATTTCCCCATTGTATTGATGTATGCCATTTTAATGCTGAAGAATTCGAATAAAAGAATGTTTATATGATATATTTATGATTAATGGAATGCCATTGATGATTTTTACAAGTTTAGTGTTCACCACTTAAGCATTTGAAGTCATTTTACTCAGTTTATTTACATTTGGAGAAGATTTGGTGCCATTTCCGCAAGGGTCGAACTAGTGATTTTTGCAGCTTTTGGGGGGAAGGTTAGAACAGACTTAATAACTGATTAATGGATCCTATGAGAACTTAATAACATCCATGAGACATACCCTACCTCTTTTCAGAAATTCTAGTGAGTTTGAAGGCATTTGGGAATCCATTTTCAGTACTTACCCTAGGGGGATTTGAACCTCCAATTGCTAGTGAAATTACACACTTGGTACAGAATCTTGAGGGAGTTTTCAGAAGTATTTTGGTTTCCATATATCATCCCTTAACCTCATAATAATTTCCTATTATCAATCATATACCTCCACAGAATATTGGAAGCATTTGTGGCAAATTGGAGACCTAGGCATCAAAACTAGTCAAAGGTCGAAATTGGGGAAAAAGTGAAAAATTGAGCATTTTAATAAAAATTTAAAAAAGGTACATTACAAATCGTATCAGAGCATGGTATTGGCACCTTATGGTCTTTACAAGGAGCCAAAAAAATAAGCCACCACCCTCAGAACCTATAGTTGAAGAGGAAGTAGTAGGAGAAGAAGAGCTAATGTTTGAAGAAATCATGAATAGGGATGAAAGGAGAAACTCAGAATCTAGGGAGGAATTTATTTCAATCCTAAAACCTTTCTTTGAAGACATGAACAAAAATATGATGAAGGGATTCGAATTAATGGCTAGTCAAATAGCAGGCCTTAAAGGATAAATAGGAGGGAGTAGAAGTTCACAATCAGAAGAAAAGAAGACAACGAGTGGACATATTTTCTCAAGAACAGGACCCCATAATAGACCTGATGAATTTCAGAGAACACCAAGGCCTACAGCACCTAAATTTCTTATACCCAAAGAAGAGCCTGACATTCAAGTGGATCATAGTACAATAGCAAACGATTGGAATGATTTGAGTGAAGATTGTAAAAGAAGTCTACCATTTGATCAGTACTTTACTGCTGCAAATAAACTAAAAAGAAAGGAGAACAATAAGGCTCTACTCCAAAACAAAGAATTAAATTGTGCTATTGGTAAAATGTCACTTCCTAGTTTTGATGTTTCCTCTCAAAATTTTGCTAACACTTGGGTGCAAAAACTAGATGTATATTTTCAGTTGAATCCTATGGTGGAGGAGGATGCATTAAAAATGACCATTTTGCACTTGGAACGAGATGCCAATGAATGGTGGTGTCATGTGTTGATGTATATGTAACATCAGAATGTATTTCACCCATGTATTTCATATATGTATTTTGTACTCCTATAGAGATGGTATTATTCCTCTATACGGAAGTGTTTGTATTCCTATAGAGATGTTATTATTCCTCTATACGAAAGTGTCGTCATTTATATTGTAAATGTCGTAACTTATACTTCATGGGTTATTAGACCACCTTGTTGGGGTCAGCCTTGTATAAGTCATGTGGGTCGAAGGGTTATTATACCACCTTATTGGGGGTCGGCCATGTGGGTCAAAGGGTTATTAGACCACCAAGTGTGGGGTCGGCCCGGATTAAGTTAACCATTGGTTAAGCTAGACATGTAGGCCCCATTAGTTTATTGGGCAGGACAAAACAAGTATAAATAGAGATCGAGAGATCTCTATTTGGTCATTCATTCACACACTTATCTCATTTGGAAAGTGGCGCACTTGTGAGGAGGAGGCTCTGCTGCTAGGAGAAGACTATCTCTTGTATTCTGGTTGTATCATTGCTCTATCTATCTCTGAGGAAGTTATTGGGGTTTTTCACCTTTATGGTTTTCCCCAAGTAAACTCTGTGTCTCTTGTGTGCTTGCATTATTGTGTCCATGATTGATATGCTGTAGATTTGTTGTACATGTTGTTCTCTTAGTTAAGATCCTAGATCATATTGAAGTAAATTCTAAAAATTTAACATGGTATCAGAGCTAGCCTGAAAGAAGGAATGATATGGCATGTATGACACTTGTTGCACTTATGATCCTAGGGCTTGATATAGCAAAAACAAGTCATCATAGCACTTTCTCTATAAATCCATTTTGGCGAAGGTTTCAGATCTGAAAATTTTACAGGTCAAAGATAAGATCCCCATGTACCTTTTGTCCAAAGGAAAACTTCTAATTCATTGTATGTTGTGATTTATGATCTGTACAATATAGGGTTTCTGCCTCTTCCAGATCTGAGTCAAAAACAGGTGACCTTGGAAAAAAGGTCATAAATTAAGCTAGGAAGATCCAAATGAAATTTAGTAAAAAGAGACAGGTAGTACATAGACTGTACTATCTCAAGAAAATTTTTTAGAGGCCGAAGTTGAACCAGTGACACGTGGCACGCCGTACAAGTTCGCTCTCCTGTTTTATCCCATAAACAGGTCACGTTACGACACTTGGCATAACTCTCTCTTAGAGAATCCAATTGAGGTCAGACCTGTCGGGATGGAAATATGACAGGTTGAGATATCTCAAGAAAATGTTTTAGACCCTTTGAATCGAAAATTTTGAAGTTACACCAGAAACAATCAGGTACATATTTCTGTCAAAACAGAATTATTTTTGAGCACCTTCATTCATGGCTTCCAGAATTTAGGGTTTCGGATGAAGTTGGAATTTTTGTAAACGGAGACTACGGCTGAATGCTACTCATCAAAATAAAAATTTAGAGACCAAGATCAGAATTTTTGGTTGGGTAGAAGACCGGGCTTGATCAGACCCTAGTTCAGGACTTTGATTGGAAAAGTGGAAAATTAGGGCTTCTGCAAAAATGGGAATTTTTTAAATCTGTGACCACGACTAGAAGCTCCTCAGAAAAATAGAAGCTTAGAGATTTGGATCAAACCTTTTGATTGAGCATATGAGTGTGCTTCATCAAACCCTAGTTCGGGGTCACGTCCAGTGAATCCGAAAGTTTCAAAGGCAAAATTGAGGAGTGAAACTTTGTAGTTTTCAAATTCTGAATATACCAGCTTGATCAACTCATCAAGGCGCATATTTCTATCCTTTCTGAAGTTTGAAATTCAAAGTTTGAATTTTTGTGGTTTCTCTGACAAACCCTAATCCAGCTCCAGGTCCAGTTCTTGCAAATCAAGTGGATTGGGTTAATCCTAGAAGAAGATGGATTGGTCACCTGCATAAGTGAAGAAGTTCGTGTCTCAGAGGGAGATGAGGCGAAGGCCTTCCATAAGAAGATTACAAGCAATCTTCACAGGTATGGATTACAGGTATGTTTCGAATTCTGTTCATGGTTAAGTTTATAATATGTTTGTCTTCATATCATTATAGTACAATCTTGATTAATTACTAGACTTGTCGTATCACCTTAATAGAAGATATTCATTGATTAAGGTTTTGACACTTATGATTGTACTAATGCATTGTGATGTTGTATGAGGTTTATGTTGTTCGCTAACATAAAAGGTACACCAAGAAAGAAAACTCATGTTCTAGTTCAAGAACATATGATCATGATGACATGAAGACAAAGATTCATCCATTATCATGGAGCACATAGAAGATCTACTTACGAGGTATGTATAACTTGGTTCTACAATGGTTAACTTATGAGACGTGCAGGTTACTAGCACAAGTCATTGAAGAGAACCAGAAGACAGTATGCGGGTATGTTATACATAACTAGCTAGCATGCTAATCCAGGTATGTTTTTCCTATGTCAAGCTAGAATCCTACCTTGTGTTAGGATATTATATTGTTGTGTTGTTGATAATGATTATTCATGAAGTCATAGGTTTGAATAGTCATGGTTGTATGCATCTTATGTTTCCTACCATAATTAATGATATGACTAACCAGAAGAATCATGAAGGTATAGGTTGGAGTAATCATGGGTTTATCCTTTGATGATTTAACTAATCAGAAGAGTCCTATGATCAAGTAAGAATATGCATGAGTAAAAGAAGACTTCCCTAAAACCTTGAATACTAATGTTTATTTGAAATGATCATGACTATACATGCTTAAGATTATTGTGTTTTGATAGTATTAAGAATATACTAATGAATGTATGATTATGTATGAGACCTCAAAGATAACACAATGATGATACTAATAAGCATGCATAGGGATCTAGAATGAATATAAGTTCAGAACATGTAATCCAGGAAGCAAAAATCAAGAGGGAGCACACTCCAGTGGTTTCTGCAAGGATGCAGATATTTAGAGGGAGTTGACCATCTCTCTACATTCCACAACAAAAAGGTGTAGAAGAAGCTACTTCAGATTAGCTCTTGCAAGGAAGCAAAGACTCAGAGGGAGTCCACCCAAAAAACAAACAAAGATAAGTATTTTAATTGTCATTTCTTGCATATTTGTTTGTTTAAATAATATTGTTCAATGATGTATATGCTTATGTTCCTAGATTTAGGATGTGTACTATGCATATTAGAATGATTTCATTAATGAACAACTTACTACTAATATGCATTTGATGGGTAAGTGGCCTATGGCACTGTACAAAATTCCATTGCTACTTATCTAGAATGAAACCTCTTTGCTGACATGTAAGAAGTTGTGCACACTCTTAACAATGTTCTGGTAGAGATTGGAAGGCATCTAGAAAGTTACGGGATATGGATAAATGTTGTATTGAAGCATTGGCTAAGATAATTGCATGAATGTATGACATATTTCTTTATGTGTAAGAATTTGTTCTAAAAACTATGAGATGTTTTCTAATCATGCAATTTAACTTGTTGTGTAGGAAAGATTGTATACCATCACCTACAAAAGAAGGACTACAACATTTGTTCAGCAGCAAAGTTATCTATTGAAAATATTGAAGATATTGAAGTTCCCAGGATCTGGGAAGAATGCCATGATCAAGGAGTACAAGTCGATCATGAAGATGTTTGGGATGAAGTCCCAAGACCTGAAGGGTAGTCTGTAGTGACTTCCAAGAGGATCTACAAGATCAAGCATGCTACAGGTGGTAGCATAGAGACTTTTGCTCCTGTAGCCAGATACACTTCCATCAGATCAGTACTTGCTCTGGCTGCAGTGATGAAGTGGAAGATACACCAGATGGATTTCAAGACAGCCTTCTTGAATGGTGTAGTTGAAGAAGAAGTGTATGTGGAGCAGCCACTTGGTTCTGAGACACATGACAGGGAGTCATATATGTGCAGAACTTGGTATGGTAGGATAGACAACTTTCTATCCAGTTTGGGATTAGCAAGAGTAAAGCGGACTCCAACCTTTACTACAAGGTTGAGGAAGGAAATTCAGTGACACTACTTTTGTATGCGGATGACCTGTTTATCACAGGTGAAGATAGATTGATTGCCGACACATAGTGGAAGCTTGCTGCCAAGTTTGAGATGAAGAACTTGGGGATGATGCACTATTTGTTTTTGGCATGGAGTTGTGGCAGAGTGCAGATGGAATCTTCCTTGGACAAGGGAAGTATGTAGTAGAGATCCTGAAGAGGTTCGGGATGATGGACTGCAAGGTTATGGCCACACCTATGGCATAGAACCTGAAGCTTCTGTGTGATGCTTCATCTGAGCCGGTTGATGTCTCTATGTATTGTCAGATGATTGGGTCCTTGATGTACCTGACGAACACGAGACCAGATATTTGCGTTGCGGTGAACACATTGAGCCAGTTCCTGACGGATCCGAGGAGTGTTCACCTGGTTGCTGTAAAGCATATTCTGAGGTACTTGAAGGGTACAGTTGATTATGGGCTCAAGTATGATGCGAATCAAAAGTTTAACCTGCAGGGTTATGTTGATTCAGATTGGGCAGGAAGTGATGTAGATAGGAAGAGCACATCTGGGTGCTGCTTCATTATGGGATCAGGTGTGATCTCTTGGTTTAGCAGTAAGCATTCTTGTGTAGTACAGCCGAAGCAGATTATGTTGCAGCTTGTTCGGCTAGTTGTGAGGTAGTATGGCTTCGGAAGCTACTGTCTAAGCTATTTGATCTCCCGTTGGATGCTACTAGTATCTTCTGTGATAACCAGAGTTGTGTGAAGCTGTTTGAGAACCTAGTGTTTCATGACCGGTCGAAACACATAGAGATCAAATATCACTATATCGGGGATATGGTGCAGAGAGGAGCAGTGAAGCTCCTGTATGTTGCGACGGACGACCAGATTGCAGATGTGCTGACAAAACCACTAGCCAGAGTGAATTTGAAGTACTTCATAGAGAGGCTTGGTGTTCTTCAGATTGATGACACTTCGAGGAAGAAGTGATGGACACATTTGCAGAAGCCATTCCAAGCATGTTGGAAGGAGGATCCTTCACATGGCTGTGGATGTAAGTGTTGGATGATGAGCATCAGGACGATGCTCCAGTTACTGCTCTGTATGTGCATCAGGATGATGCTGGATATGATCAGTTGGATCATTTATATGTATTTGTATATGCATCATGTTGGATGCTTGGACCATGTATCTGTATATGTATCAGGTAGATATTGTTTATGATCAGGTAGATCATGTGTGTTGATATATATATCAGGTGGATACATTGTGTGGATCATGTATCTGTGTATGTATCAGGAGGATACATTATATGATCAGGTGGATCATGTATGATGATATGTATCAGGTAGATACTTGGTATGCATCAGGTAGATGCATTGTATGATCAGGATGATCATGGATGACGAGCTTCAGGATGTTGCTCCAGATATGCATCAGGACAATGCAATGATGAGTATCAGGATGATACTCTAGATGACATGCATCAGGATGATGCTATGATGATGATCAGGATGATCATATGTATCAGGTGGATACATTACATAATCAGTTGGATTATTTGTGATGAGTTCCAAAGACACAGATGCACAGTGCCTTTCCGACATGGTGGTAGATGTGTTCTCCCATGTGCGTTGATGTAAGTGCATAGCCTTTCCGACATGGTGGTAGATGTGTTCTCCCATGTGCGTTGATGTAAGTGCAGAGCCTTTCTGACATGGTGGTAGATGTGTTCTCCCATGTGCGTTGATGTAAGTGCAGAGCCTTTCCGACATGGTGGTAGATGTGTTCTCGCATGTGCGTTGATGTAAGTGCAGAGCCTTTTCGACATGGTGGCAGATGTGTTCTCCCATGGTCGTTGATGTAAGTGCTGTGAGCCTTTCACGGATGGTGGTAGGTTGGTCCTCCCATGCCAGTGAGTGTAAGTGTTGTGTTTGTGCATCTGGGTTGTGCTTCGTGATACTCTATGGTCGTGGACAGGTTGTACAGTAGCATGTAAAAGGTCCTAGGAGATTCGATAGGTTGAGCTGTGTGCTCGTAATCAGTCCTGGGATGCTCTTTCGAGGTTTTGTTGACTCACATAATAAGTCTTGAGGATTCCACAGTATGTCCAGTGATGATGAAGACCTGTAGGTGGTGGGCCTACATCCAGTATGAAAAAGGACTGGCTCTGTAGAACTTCCTATGACGAGTAGATTCAAAGATTGATTGAGATAGCAATAGCAGTGATGATGACGATGACTCGATGATGATTATCCAGTGACGATGATCCGAGAAGAAGACTTGTGCTAGAAGACCTATGTCGAAAAATACCTTCCTAGTTAAGAGGGAGTGTTGATGTATATGTAACTTCAGAATGTATTTCACCCATGTATTTCATATATGTATTTTTTACTCCTATAGAGATGGTATTACTCCTCTATATGGAAGTGTTTGTATTCCTATAGAGATGTTATTATTCCTCTATATGAAAGTGTCGTAACTTATACTTGATGGGTTATTAGACCACCTTGTTGGGTTCGGCCCTATATAAGTCATGTGGGTCGAAGGGTTATTAGACCACCTTATTGGGGGTCGGCCATGTGGGTCAAAGGGTTATTAGACCACCAAGTGTGGGGTCGGCCCAGATTAAGTTAACTGTGGGTTAAGCTAGACATGTAGGCCCCATTAGTTTATTGGGCATGACAGAACAAGTATAAATAGAGATCGGGAGATCTCTATTTGGTCATTCATTCACACACTTCTCCCATTTGGAAAGTGGCGCACTTGTGAGGAGGAGGCTCTGCTGCTAGGAGAAAACTATCTCTTGTATTCTGGTTGTATCATTGCTATATCTATCTCTGAGGAAGTTATTGGGGTTTTTCACCTTTATGGTTTTCCCCAAGTAAACTCTATGTCTCTTGTGTGCTTGCATTATTATGTCCATGATTGATATGTTGTAGATTTTCTGTACATCTTGTTCTCTCAGTTAAGATCCTAGATCAAATTGAAGTAAATTCTGAAAATTTAACATCATGGCATGAAAACCTTGGGTCATGATTAGGTTAAAACATATGGCGAATATTTTGACAGGGTACTAGAGATATTTGAACAAAAGATCCAGAATTGCGTTTCAAGGAACTAGCTCAATTGAAGCAAACTGGGACCCCTATTGATTTTATGATGGACTTTAAAAAATTATCAGTGAGGGTGGCTGATGTGTCTATGAGAAGGTTGGTATTTATGTTCACTGAAGGTTTGGATGAACCCTTAAAATTTTTGGTCAAAGCACACAAGCCAACTACATTAAAAGATGCAATGAGCTTGACTAGGGATCTCCAAAATGTGCTTCCTAGAACAAGATTTCCTCCCAAGCCTAACTTCAAATTTGAAAAGAAAACTTGGAAAAGAGATGCATATGATAAGAAACCTTGAAAAAGAGATTCATTTTAAAAGAATAAGAAAGAGGGACTAAACAGGGATGAACTTCGAAAAAATAAATTGTGCTTCACATGCTTTCAACCATGGACACCGTGGCACAAATGTACTAAAGGAAAGGCTCAAGGCATAGAAGTATTTTCTGATAATGATGAATATGATGGGGGCATGGATGAATATGGACATATTTCAGATCAAGAGGAGGCATATGAGACAACAGTAGAAGAATACAGACAAGAAGAAAACCATCCTTCACCAGACAAAGCAAGAATGGCAGTACTTTCAGCAGTACCTCGCTATCATACTATCTGGTGCATGGGTGTGGTACTAGGACAAAGAGCTTCAGTTTTGGTAGATGGAAGAGCCACACATAAATTCATTGATGCAGAGATGGTGGAGAAAAGGAAGATACCTATTGAACCATTCGATTGCTTCATAGTTGTCATTCTCGGTCACAAGACAATGCAGTGCAAAACATGGGTTCCAAAGCTGCAAGTCACCATAGGTAACTATACTTTTGTTGATAGTTTTTATGTGGTTGATGTTGTTGATACTAATGTGGTTTTGGGATTGCAATGGCTGTATTCTATAGGAGAGCATACAGTAAATTATCAAATTACTGAAATGAAATTCCAAGATTCGAAAGGCGTACTAAGGGTTGTGAGAGGGAAGCACACTTATCCAAATCAAGTAATGACTTGCAATAGTATGAGATCTATATTGAGGCATGGGGACATAGAATGGGCTGATGAATGTTATATTACATCTCCCAATCCAAACATAAATGTTTTTGAACACCCAAAGGAGATAGAGATACTCTTGCAAAAATATGAAAAACTTTTTAGAGATCTTCCACATGGTAGACCACCAGATATGGGGGTTGAGCACAACATTGTTTTAGAGGAGGGTACTTTACCCATTCAGATACCACCTTATAGACATCCTAAAATTTTTAGAGATGAGATTGAAAAATCCATCCAAGAACTCCTAGAGTTGGGACTCATTAGACCAAGCTCTAGCCCTTATGCTTATTCAGTAGTGCTAGTGAAGAAAAAAGATGGAACATTGAGAATGTGCATAGAATTTAGAGCCTTGAAAAAAAAGACTATCAAGAATAGGTATCCTATTCCTAGGATTGATGAGCTCATGGATGAGCTACATGGGACAGTGTCTCAATGGACTTCATTACTGGTTTGCCCAAATATTTGGGTAAGGATTGCATATATGTGGTAGTGGATAGGTTGAAAAATTTTGCTCATTTCTTTGTTGTTACATCATCTTTTAGTGCTGCACAAGTGGTTGATATTTGTTTCAAAGAAATCTTCAGATTGCATGGGCTCCCCAAGAGTATTGTTAGTGATAGAGATAGTAGATTCATGGGTTCTTTTTGGCAAGAAATTTTTAGATTGGTGGGCACTCAATTGACACCAAGTACCATCTATCATCCACAAACTGATGGACAAAAGGAGAGGGTGAATCAATGGTTGGAAGTGTACCTAAGAAACTATGTGGGAGAGGAGCAAAAAGCATGGGAAAAATGGCTACACATGGGTGAGTTTTGCTACAACACCACTTATCATATGTCAATAGGGATGTCTCCTTTCAAAGAATTATATGGTTATGATGCACTTACATTTGCTGAAATTATATTTGGTGATAGTAGATCCCCAAAGGCTAACGATTGGGTGGAAGAGAGCCAAGAAATATTAAGGCTTTTGAAAGACAATTTGCAGGTTGCTAAAAATCAACAAAAACAATATTTTGATAGACATAGAGAAGAAAGGACCTTGTAGGTTAATGATTTAGTATATTTGAGGTTGCAGCCATATAAACAAACATCTCTCAAAAATAATGGAGTAGAAAAGCTAAAACCAAGGTACTATGGGCCATACAAGGTTGTTCGGAAGGTTGGAGAAGTGTCATATGAATTAGAACTTCCGGAAGGGAGTAAAATCCATAATGTATTTCATGTTTCTTGTCTCAAGAAATCTCTTGGTCACCAAATTATCACTTCATAAATACTTCCTCCTTTGGATGATGAAGGTCAGCTCACACTTGTTCAAGAAAATATTTTGAAGACATGGGAAAGGAGGTTGAGGAGTAGAATTATCAAAGAATATTTAGTGCAATGGAAGGACTTACCAAATGAAGATGCCACATGCAAAGAGGAGAATATTTTGAAGCATCCAAATCTTAAATTGCTTGAGAAAAAAAAATCTTAGGTGGGGAGGACTGTAATATCCCCATTCAAATAATTGCATAGCAGGACAATCCCATCAATCCTACCAGTTCCCTAGGTTGAATGGGTACATTTGGAAATGCAATAAGGGAGAAAATGAATAATGTTTATACATTATAATAGTTCAAATATTTAATAAAGAGGTTGAATAAATAAATTCAAAAGAAAATCTAGGTGGAAAATGGTTTTGAAGACATATGGAGGATGTGGGACCCACACTGGCTTGATTTCTCACTGCCACATGGCATACCTCTCTTGCCATTTCGAATCCATGAGAAGGAAAACATTATTGGGTGAGTTGGTAAGTTCATACACATGGAATTGAGCATCTTAGGTCGAATTGGGATAGAATGGTAACCTCCATGGAATAGGAAGAGTCAAATTGGAAGCTTGTGGACACTTGGGATAGATTCCCTAGCCCCTATGACAACAATGATGGAGAATCTATGACATCTATGAAAAATTTCAGATCTGACTTCTGAAATCTGACCATTATGACATGTCATCCCCAAAAATAGGCTCCAAGAAGGTTCTCATGGGAGTCGGAGAAGCCAAAGAGGTCCCTACTCGAATTGGGAGAAGATGGAAGGTTGGGAACTAGGGAGACAAGTGGCAAAGGTGGAATATTTCGTAAGTGGAAATCTCTAGAAGCTAATGGGAGGAATTAGAACCATAGGAGGCTAAGGTTGGTTATAAAATACAGAAATCAAGTATGAGAATGGATTTTGATCATTTTATAAAATTGCAATTGTGTACAGAGAGAGCTAGTGGATGACTAGTTTCTTGCCTTAGCCAATTTCTAGGGTGAAAGATTCCCATCCAAGTTGTTGTTTGGGAAGGAAATTCAGGTCTTTCATGGATTTTTAATGGATTTTTTATTTGTAGGTATCAGCTACAGGTAATCTCGTGGTTTCTTCTAATGTATCACATTCTCTTAACCATTTCCAGTTTTGAAGGCATATTCTTGCTCCTTGAGGGATTACGCTTTGGGTGAGCTCTTGTACTTCTTGGGAGAGATTCTAATGATGTATTTCTGATTGTGATAATATTAATATACTCCATTATTCATATTCATAAAGTATCAGTTCGAAATACCAAGTGGTTGCATGTAAAAATGATTATTAATGAGCAAACAATGACCATTTCCCCATTGTATTGATGTATGCCATTTAAATGCTGAAGATTTCGAATAAAAGAATGTTTCTCTGATATATTTATGATGAATGGACTAAAATTGATGAGTGTTACAAGTTTCATGTTCATCACTTAAGCATTTGAAGTCATTTTACTCAGTTTATTTACATTTGGAGAAGATTTGGTGCCATTTCCCCAAGGGTCGAACTAATGATTTTTGCAGTTGTCTGGGGGAATGTTAGAACAGACTTAATAACTGATTAATGGATCCTATGATACCTTAATAACATCCCTAAGACATCCCATACCTCTTTTCATAAATTCGAGTGGGTTTGGAGGCATTTGGAAAGCCATTTTTAGTAGTTACCCTAGGGGGATTTGAACCTCCAATTGCTAGTGAAATTACATACTTGGTCCAGAATCTTTAGGGAGTTTGCAGAAGTATTTTTGTAGCCATATATCATCCCTAAACCTCATAATAAAGTCCTATTATCAGTCATATACCTCCACAGAATATTTGGGAGCATTTGGGGCAAATTGGAGACCTAGGCATCAAAACTAGTCAAAGGTCGAAATTGGGGAAAAAGTGAAAAATTGGGCATTTTAATAAAAATGTAAATAAGGGACATTACAGAGTCATGTTACTTGGTTATACAAACTCATTCTGGATAGAAATCATTTCTTACCATGAGAGTACATACAACTACTATTATAAACTAGGACCATCAATGATATATTGGTCCAACAGGAAACAGGGCTTTGTAGCTAGAGCACTACCGAAGCATAATACATAGTTGCTAGTGTTTCTTTCTGAGAAGCAATATGGCTCAGAACGCTACTTGCAGGGTTGTTCTATGAAAATATTGAGCCTACAGTTATTAGGTGTGACAATTAGAGTTGCATCAAGATTTCTGAAAACCCAGTGTTTTATGACAATTCAAAGCACATTCAAATGAAGTATCACTTCATCCGAGACATGGTCCATAAAGGTAGAGCGAAACTTCAATACATTGCTACTAATGATCATATTGCATATTTGTTAACAAAGCCTCTGTCAATGACAAAGTTCAGGTACTTCTGAGACAAGATTGGAATGGCAGAGAGTGTCTCCCTCACTGAGAGGGAGTTTTAAATATACAGCATCAAGAGACATTCTCCAAACCAATCTTGTGTAGCCAAGATTGATCCTCCCATATAGAGGTGAGCACTTTGATTACCTTTCGTGTAAAGGTTATTCCTCCCGTATAGAGGTACTTGATATAAGTAATGATGTTGTAAAGTCTTGTTGGAAAAGACTCCATACTTGTGTGTCAAGTCATGATTATCATGTGAACCTTCTGTATAAAGGTATCCATGAGATGTACCTCCCGTATAGAGGTGGACATTCTGTATAAGGGTAATGCTTTACTTGTTAAAAGCATTTAATGTTGTGTGATGTATTATTAACCATGATCACCAGTTGCTATTAAGTCTCATTTAGAGGTTTATCAACTCTAAAGTGAATTACTTTAGCATATGATCATTTGGTCCGGAATAATATAATATGATCACAACATCCGATCATTCTTCTTAGTATAATGTAATGTGATGGATAATTAAAGTTAGCACATATTGACCATGCAGTAAAAGATATAGAAATAAAAGAAAAAGCATAGAGATCAAGAGAATTCAAAATTTCCCATTCAAACACTTCATCTAATTAAAGAGAACTCGAATTGTTAAAGCTTCAGTTAAGTATCAATGCTTCAGTTAACTAAATAACTCATAGTGGTCATTTCAAGTAAATCAATCAGCATGATTTCAGTTAACTAAGTGTTAAATAAGAAGGACTAGTTAACTAAAGTGTTTTCACTTTAGTTACTCTAAAATATGACACTTCAGTTAAAGAGTGTTAACTAAGTGACAACAAAGAATATCTAGTGAACTAAGTGTTATTGCATGACGACACTTATGTTAAACTAAAATATGACACATGAGTTGTGACACTTGCATGTTGACACTTAAGTTAGCCACCTAACTAAGTGGGAAATCTTTCAGTTAAGAAGCGAGTTCATGCTAAGTGACAACTCAATGAGATAAAACATTGCATGAGAAGTGGGGCGCACATCTGTATGCAATATTAATACATCCAGTTTGAGGGCGAGTTCATCCTGAAGTTAGAAGTTAAAAATAGAAGAGAAGAATGTATAAATATGTTATACAGGATTGATGAATCCAATGTGAAGCGAATTCTCTTCTCCATTGAAGGCAAGGCATTTCTCTTTGTGAGGGGTATTGTTCGTGCTTGTTATTGTTGTGTTGGGAACACATCCAATTGATCTCTCTTCTCCATTGCTTATGTATCTTCATCAAGAGTGTTTGGTGATCTCTGATCTTCCAAAAGTAATATGCTATGTTGTAAAAGAAAGCATTCTCTACTATCTATTATATTATACTGAGAAGAATTGTTGGGATTTTGTTCTCATAATTTTGAGGATTTTCCCCAAGGTATATCTTGTGTTATGGCTATATGCATTTCATGGATTGAATTGTCTCATTGCTTCAAGTCTCTGCATCTAAAAGAATTAAAGATCAAAGCTCAACCAAATTTCAACAGAGCCCAATCCCCCAGAGTTACTTATAGGAAAAGGAGTTGGCAACTGAGAGGATAGTGAATTTTCTACCAAGCCTTCACAACCCTTACTCCCCATCCATGATGTGGAACAACCCAGAGAAACACTCGATCCCAAGGATTCAATCAAGGATGTTGCAATAGTGAACCCCGAACGCACTAACAACGAGGGAAATCATATGTAGAAATTGACTCAGATGGGACCAAACCAGAAGAGTGGGACAAAAAGGGATCCAGTTGATTTTGGGATAGATTACAAGGAACCCCAACATCAAAAATAGGTTGCAAAGATCTAACCTCCACCTCTTTAATAAATTGCAATTCCTCATAAAAAAAGTTGACTATAAAAAGAAGGAAAGAGAGTTTCCAGCTTACCTGAGAAGGTCATAGAGTTTGCATCAAGAGTCCATAGGAGAATCACTTATGTTTCCATGTCCACAACCTTCTTATGTACTTTCTCTTGAAAAACCAAAGCCCTGCTTAAACCCTCCACATTCATGGCCACTTCATCAAATTAATCCCCAAATTTACCTAGACACTTAGACCTCAGATGTCCCATTATTCTACATAGGTGGCATCTAAAAAGAAATTGTAACTTTCACTTAATATTTAAAAATTTAAAATATACTAAAAAAATCTAAACATATAATTAACTATACCATACTTGTACTATATCTAATAACAAGTGATTTTCCAACCCATGCAAATCTTCATACATGAAAACCCAATATAATCTAATATGATGACAATGATTTAGATCCACTATATAAATAGATTTAAAGGTTTTTGTATATGGGTTAGAGAGACAAAATAAACACTGGGGTTTAGTGGCGTTAGAGTATTTTGTATACCTATGGATGGATTTAATGTATGCCTTGGGATTTTTTACTTTCAATTTGTTTCACGTATGGTATTGAACACATGGATTAGCCTCGAATGTTACATCTCTATGCTCTAATTGAGAGGGGCTTCTTAATATCAATTTCATTAAAAGTATTTAATTTAAAATAATTTAATTATTGTTGTGATAGTTTCAAGAAATGAACTCTCGTTATAATATTTTCTTTTAATGTATTCTATAATAAATGTGTCAAAATGAATGCAAATTTAAGTAAATGTAATATTTTTCCTTTTTTCCTTTTATTTTTTTTACAAAAATTACTAATATTTAGTATCAATCCTAAATTACAAGTGTTTTCCTATATGTATATATATGGTTATTTTCACATAGACTTGAAATAAAGTATATTTAGTGTTCCACATGTTATCTTGAATTACTTTTTAAGGCTCTATGTCAGTTTGTATATTTGTGTTAGATAGGCATTTCTATTGAATTAGTAGATTTTCAAACTCATCATATCTCATTTATGCAATAAAAGTTAAAAGTTGGTGTTGGTGATATTTTCAACCCAAACAATTTCATCCACATGTTGGTACGTCATATGGTTCGTGATTGGTGTTCGAAGTAGACATTCAGTCCACAAGCAAGTGTAAGAATCCATGTGATATACAAAGATAGAGTTCATACTCATGAATTTCCTGATGCGTAGCTTCCGACGATCAAGATTACATAGGAATTTCATTGTCGACTCAGCTTGATTCAGGCTCAACAACATGCACACTGTTTATTTTCGGTAACACGATCCTAAGTGAATATCACTTGAGACACGTGGCAACCGCAGAGGGATTCAGGGTCGCAAAAGTAGTTTTTATAATCCTCTTCATGCATGACCCTGAAGCCTTAAAACCAACTAGCCATAAATGCATGACCACAGGGCCCGCCAAATTGACAAATCAGCTTAGTAAGTGTTAGCGGTCAAATCAAGTGGTGATATGTGATAGCAGTTATTGAAGGGGGCCACACGAAAAGTACATGATAATATGCTTACATCAGGATCTTGTGATTGGGAAATCAATGGTTATAAGGATTTTAGGCTTCTAAAAGTGCTCGCTCTTTATCTTATACCTCTTGATCTTGAGAGAAAACTGCCAGATCCACATGTCTGCTTAACATTGCTTCAGGATCGTAAAAGCAGTGTAAACAAAGTCATCCATTGATCATCCTGAAACCATAAACCACCTTTGTTTCATAAGTTCCTCCCCTGTTATACCATTGACCGATGACATAGCGCCAACTGGAATTTGCATTTATTGTGCGAAATCACTTATATAATGATCACCAACCCTTGAATTTTTTCAAATTAAATTTATCAAAAGAAGTGCAGAGGAAAGCTTACCCTGTTTTACTTATGGCTCAGTCGAAAGAACGATTTAACCTCTCTTACCTTCCATGGATCCTCCTTCATCATATTCCCTTGCAATTTTTGTACCATCCTCACCTATACCAAATCCCGATGAAGCCTCTATAATTTCGTAAGACCACTTGGTAGATTCCTTCTTAGAGGTATTTGATACTGTTAAATACTCCCAAATATGCATCAAATAACTCATGAGTCTAAATAGAGATCTGAGGCTGGAGGTGACAAGATACAATTTTGGGAGTCTGGCCTCCTTCTCATGGTCATTTCCTAGATGCATCATTTCCTAGAGTTTGTGGGATGGTGCATGAATTTGTATTTTGAGGAGCAAAATTTCGTTCTCGCTCGTGGCGGGACTCTAGTTTTTCCCGTTAACAAAGAATTTATCCAGAATATGTTGTACATCCCTGCAGACATACCAGGACGAGTCTTCAATGAAGACTACCTCATTACCAAGTACAAGGAGATCTCTTCGGAAGAAAAAATTAATTTCCTTAGAACCCTTCTCCCACCAAATGCAATCATACCAGAAGGTGAGCCTCCTTATTAACTAGAGGTTTTTTATGAAGCACCCAAAAAAACAATGGCTTTATCATGCAAGCTCCTAGGTTATTCCACTGATCAACTAGTTAGTGAGATAGTGTTGTAGATGCAACCTGATCCCAAGTTTTTTTGTAAAATTGTAGGGTCCCTCCTTTGATCTTACTCGGAGTTTCTTTAATCTTAACCCTGACACTTAGTTTTTCTTGAAAAATAACAAAATAAATGGCATTTCCGCACTTCCACATTCCTAAGTTCTGCATCATGCCTTTTTGCACTTCTGCATGTCCAATGCCGGGTTGCGGATTGTGGATTTCATCTCCAACCGTTTAAAATTGTATCTGCAATCCCGCAGTTCCTCAATCCCGAATTTCCACCTTCCCATGTTTCCAATTGCGGATTGCAGATTGTATTTCTAACTTTCTAAATTTGTTTCCGCAATCCCGCTCTTCTACAAATCCACTTTTCCGCAATTCCAATTGCGGATTGCGGATTTATTTTTTGGTTTGTTGATTGGTCCCCTGCATGTCCTCAATATTCATGCCTGCAATTCTGCATGCCCGCAATCCAGAATTTCCACATTCTGCATGTCTGCAATCCCGCAGCTCCGCATCCTTCTTTTCCGCATTCCGCAGTTCCGCAGTTCCGATTACAGATTGCAGATTGCATATTGCATTTCAGACTTTCTGAATTTGTGTCCCACACTCCCGCATTCCTGCATCCCTACAATCCCATAGCTCCACATCCCACATTGCAGATTGCAGATGGCATTTTTTACCATTGGAAATTGGTGCCCACAATTCTGCACTCCAGTAGGCCCGCATTCCTGATTGCTGATTGCGGGTTGCGGAAGGATGAGTTTTGGCCAGTTTTTAAATCCTTTTCCGACTTTCCACCTCCGCGTTAGCTATCATTCTCAGGACAAAACAAGATCATGGATGTTTAAATAATTGTTTTGCAAACCATACTGACAAAACATGCTTCTGAAATTTGTATTATGTTCATTATGATTTTGCTTAATAATGAATTTTGCTTATACATTGGTTTTGTTGTTTCCTCAGGACGTGTGGAAGCTGAAAGGCTGTGAGCAGAAGGAACAACAGGAATAAAAGACAATATTGGTAATCCAAAGGATGCAAAGGAAGCCAAAGTGATCAATCATAATGTGAAGGAAGATGAAAGACCACACGTAGATGAAAGGGTTAACGTAAAAGACAAATTTGGCTAGCCAAAGAACGCAGATGAAGCCAAAATGATCATTCATGTACAAACAATTATCTTGTAATATAAATATGGGGGAAGGGTACTAGAAACGGGGAATTTTTATAGTAAAATAGAGACTGGATATTTTGTGTAAGAGAACTATTTTTCTGCTAATGAGGAAAGACATGTTCGCTGGTAAAAGCTTGCATAATTGTTTTGCATGGGATGTGTGACTAACAGATCATAACTATTTATTCTTCTGTTTATGTTCATGCTATGAGATATTTCTTATTTATTGAACTATTTCAATGGTGATGAATGATTTCTTTATCTATGCAAATATCTATGTGTTAACAGAGTAATAAATTGTTTTAATTATAATCAAAGCTATCTTTTGTAATTTTTTGATGTGAATGTGCATACTTTATCTTAATAGCTATCTGTTAGATTTGTATGAGAATTTTTAGATTATTACTCTTACTTCAACTCACTCGTTGAAATGATAGATTAGCTTAGTGTAGAATAGGGTAAGATAATTGATAAGGTAGAAGTGATAAGAAGGGAGGTAAGAACCTAAGCATCACTCGTTGAGGCTTCTGCCTGTCAATTTTAGGTTAGATGCATTAGTTAGATTAGAAGCACTTTCATATTCATATTTTAACATAAAATATAAACGGTGGGTTGGGCCACAACCGGTACATAATTTAAACAAACACACCTAGGGTAGCTGGAATGTTAACTGGACTGATTCCCTATACCAAACAATGAATCATCTAATTGGGATTTTTCATTGGGGATAATGCCTACTTTCGATGCTAGGATTTTCCGGGCATCAACAGTTTTGGTGCTAGAAGGAGGGCCTCCAGTGCATGGTTGGAAGAGGAAATTCGTTTCCACGAGGAAATTTCTCTGGGTATCCATTTGAAACAACCCAACCAGAAGAATTGATTTCTGAAATTGATTATCAAGAAAATTAGGAGTCTGAAAATGAGCATACTGAACGTTTATCTGTTGTTCCTCACATAGAATTAGATAACTTTAGGATACATACAAGATATTACATGAGGAAACTTGGTGGATTATCAGTAGTACCTTTACTACCTAGAAGGAAAGTTCCTAGAAGACAAGTTGTGCAAACTAGAGATTCTGTGCTTATGGAATCTTTGGAAGAATTAGTTGATTTATCGTTACAAGATATACCAGATCCCATCAATCAATTGAAGCCTAATTCTCCTGATTCAATCTCTCCTCCACACGTACAAACTCTTACACTACCTCATACACCTGCACATTATCCAAGGCGTATTGCTAACACGGCTCATAATGCCAATCAACCACCTACTTGGAGAGCCATAGGACCACTCAACCTAGCTGCTCCTCTACATGATTTACCTAAGCATCCGGAGCGAGTACTACCTAAGTTTGACCTTGGAAAAGGGATCTTTGCTAAATATCACCTACAGAGATTTTATTTGGCATTGAATCTATTAAATGTGGAACATGAGGATGTAGTGTGCAGATTGTTCCCTCACACTTTTGAATCTAGAGAATCATCTTGGTATTTTAGTTTGCAATCCAATTCTATAATAGATTGGGAAAATTTTGAAAATGTCTTTCTGAATAAGTTTGGAAACCAAAAAACCGTGGCTTCACTCATGAAAGAATTATTGTCTATGTAGATGGAAAAGAAGGATAAAGTACAAGAATTCAATCAAAGATTTACCACAATTTTAAACAGTTTCAACGCTGCAACTAAACCTGCTAAAGAATCATTAGTAGAATATGATACTACAACACTTCTCCCATCCATAGCCATGTTTGTCAAAAGAGTTGTTAAAACTAATTTAGCAGAAAATTATGAAGAAGCAAAGAAACTAGAAGCATACATGGATATTATCATCAAAAATTTTATGGATTTGGAAGTGAAACCTACAGTAAACAAGAATCCTGGAATATTAACTAGACCTAAAGAAGATTCTTCAAATGAATTAGAAAATGTGTTCAGAATGGTTCAAAAGTTGTCCAACAAAATAGTAGATTTGGAAAAGGAAAAGGGTGCTAGTTCTTCAAGAAAACCATTTAAACCTTTCTATAAGAAAAGTGAAGAAAGGTGACACAACCACAACCACCATTAAATAATTCTGTTTTTTTAAATTTGAATGAAGTTGGTATGGATCACTTTTGCACATTTCATCAAGAGCATCATTCTGAGAAAAGATGCCCACAATGGATTAATTCAATGAATCTGGTAATGAATCAATTATTGGATACACAATTAATAGACCATGAAGATCAAGAATAAGATCAATCTAATGAGCCAAAAGATCAAAATGAAGAAACCGCATTAGTATTATGGGATTGGGTACCAACTTTGGGTTTGGATGAAGAAGAAAAGGTATAAGAAATACAAATATCATGTGTGGACTATGCTACCAGAAAAAAGGGACCAGTAGAAGATCAAAGTATGGTATTGCCCAAAATGAATATAGTTAAAGAAAGTTTAAAAGGGAATAACAGTACAAATCAGTCACAACCAAAAGTAAATTCTGGGGATGTAAAGGAAACAAACCCATTAAGCAATAAGCAAGTAAACCCTGGAGCCAACAAATTTGATAGTGGTGGAAAGGTTGGAGGAAATCATAATATGGGATATGACATTGTAGAAGATATCAAGAAAACCAAGGCAAATATATCTTTGTTTGAACTGTGTAACCTGCCACAACATAGGAAAAAGTTATTAGAAGTTGTTGATGTAAAATCAAGCAGTACAATAGACAAACAATTAGAAATGGTTGAGTCTAATACTGATATTAACGAAGCAAGTATAGGTGGAAAATAAAGATCTCGAACTCTTCCTTTCCTTTTGACTTTTTAAATATTCAATTATAATGTGCATAACTACTTGGTAGACTCTGGGGCTTATTCTAACATTATGCCACTATCTATTTGCAATAAATATGTATATCACTGCTTTCAGGCCAGAGGACCAACCTAAAATCCACTTACTATAGTACTAGTCATTAGCTAGGCTAGTCAACTTGTCGACGAAGTGACCAGGGAGCCAACTGGAGAAACAAATAACAAAGATGAAGAAGAGCCCCTTAAAAATGGAGTCGAGCCGAATTTCAATGACCTGGACCTTAAAGAAAAATTTGACCAAGTATCACAATAGATACTTGATTTCCAACAGAAATTTAAAGGGAAAGCAACCAGATAGCACACACAAAAGAAAATGAAGCTCGTATTAGAGACCATTGAAGATGAGTTAGCAGAACTATAGGATCAATCCAAGAATGTCATCATTGAATGCACCAGAAATAAAGCACCAATTAATATGTAAATTCAGAAGCAATATGGACAAAAACGGTCGATATAGTCGGTTGCACCTAATCCTTCTATCACTTCGTTACCTCCGCTAGCAAAGAAACTCAAGCTTACAGGAAAAACTCATGAAGAAAGCATCATTGACATATTTGATGATTCCCCTCAATAATCGCCAGCTAAATTCTAGATGGAGGTCTGAAAGAACCCCCCAACAAGTCTATCAAAGAATGTATAGATGCTAAAATAGCCTATTTTGTTCACAATATTAAGAATTTTATGCCCCATCTAAGGAAATTCACCAAAATCCAATCAATTCAAGAAGGCCAATTACCTCTAGAAATTTTAAAATCCCATCATATTCCTTCACATGGAAGTGCACTCAAAAAGAAATTCAAAATTACTGCTATCAATTTTGTTCTCAACACTTCCTTACCATCCTTCGACACCCTGAAACCTACCATTTATTACACTTCTGTCAAAACTTTCCTTTCAGAATCTCCTCCATCGTTGACTTCTCCACTTCCAACCCAATCCATTAAACTATAGGTGACTGAACTACACCTAACTATTCCCCTAGCAATACCCCCTTCACATCCCTTAAATAGCATAATTCCCCTAAGTGTTCCATTGTCCATACTGACCGCTGCCAGGTCAACCATCATTACCACTTTAACCACTAGTCTGACCACTACTCTTCCTACCTCGACTTCATCTATCCAAAGCACCCTTCAAGAAATATTTGAAGAATACCATGTACAAATACCTTTTGTACACATGCCCCCTGAGTCATCTTTGCCAATGTCATCTATGTTGACCTCTTCTCCCACGAATGAATTTATTCCATTGACTTCCCTATCTCCTTCTTCTCTGATGATCTCAGTCACTTCAACTATACCTGCACCAACTAGTACTGTTCCAAACATATCAGCTACATCGACGACATCAACAACCACAAAGGCTCCAAAATAGGCAACTCTAATTCCAAAATCTAACAAGAAAAAAATGGAAAGAAAAAATCCAAAAAGAAATCAAAGGCTCCTACCCATTTCCCACTACCATTCGATGTTGTATCAGTCTCACCATATTCAAAGGGTGTATTTTCCACAACAAAATCTTCTGACCAAGAATTGGAAGTTATCATTAAAGTTTCCTTAAAGGAAGGAATGAAAATATAATCAAAAGAAAGTCCGCTCTAAAAATCATAACAATTCATGGGACTCCTATCCAAGCTCCCGTCAGACAAGCCCTTGGAAAAACTTCAGCACTTTGTCGACACAATTTTAGAGAAGTATCTAGAATAGGCTGTAAATCTCCAACAAGATGAAACTAGTCTGATCATACCCGACCAACTTCATATTTTTGAAAAATTAGATAAGCAGCTCCAAGAAATTGAAGTGAAGGAAACTAAATCATCTTTAGTTTTGAACAACTAGTACACCTATTATGGTAAGATATGCATAGAACTTCAGACAAGCCAAACTTCCCTATTAGAGTTATATAAATCACAAAGCTCAAACCATGCAAGATCAGTTGGTGTTGGAACAAAGTAAATAAGAAAAACTGAAAAAAGAAAGAATACAAGTGGTTGAATGAGGAAAAAGAGCACAAGAAGAAGTTAGTCGACTAACTTCTAGAATATACCACTACATGAGAACTGCCCAACTCTAGCACGACAATTTTAGACCACAATTCCAAAAAATATTTCAAGAACCAATGAAATTAAACATGATGCAGTTATTCGAGCTTACGGCCACCACTATAGAAATAAGATCTGTTCTCCAATATTGGGACCTCTTCCAGGAACGACTTATCTTGTATTCCCTAGCCATTGTCTATGCATGTGAATATTTTGTACCACTAGGACAAGTGCTAGAACTACAACTTCCATAGTCATACTTTTATCTTCGTAAACATTAGTTTATAAAATTTTGTACATTTTACATCTTCTAATTCTCTTCGTGATGAAGAAATTTTTTAGGGTGGGGGAGATGTTGGAGGAGCCTAGTCGGCTAGTCGGCTGGCTGACTAGGTCCTCCCGACCAACTAGTCGGATCAATCAGTTAAGATGGTTAGGATGACTGGCCAAGTATTTAGAGGATTATAATTGAATAACTGATTGTAACCTATATATATAATCATGGTGAGTCAAGATGAAGAGATATCCACTTTTGTACATGACTTGCCTATTCGGATAATAAAGATACTTGTTATTTTGTTCCCTTTTACTCTCTCTCTCTCTCTCTCTCCTTTTATCTTGTTATGTATGTATGATATTGTATACAATGTAAATTTATATATGATGTGAATGTTGCACTACTAGTAACTCTCTGTAATCTTGTAGATTACAACAAAGTGCTTGATGTTGGTTACATTCATGATATTGAAAATATGATTGACAAAACTAAATATGTTGAGGATGCTCAATATTCAATGAAAATAAGCAAACCAAGAGTGAAGCTAAAACTAAACAAGACAAAATGAAATATTGTTGTGTATCGAGCTTGGATTCCCCAAAATAAAAGAAGAGGAATTTGACTGCAACATTTTAGCATAAATGAAGAATTATGCAGATTGAAAGATCATATTATAGATATGTGAATTTTTATGTGATCAAATATTTAGTTTTGTAATTTTTCAAATATGATGTAAATATTGTAAACGTTAAAGTAGGTTTGTCAAGTGTTGTAATTAAGGTCGAGTCAATAAAGGTTTTGTAAGTTGTTTACATGTCTAGCTGAGACAAAGACTAGCAAACATTATGAACTATTTTGTTGCAGTCTATATTTGTAGGTGATTGTAATTAAGGGGGAGTGTTGGTAGTTAATTAAAATCATGTTGAATGCAAATCATCCCGATGATTTGAATTTGAGACAACAATTAAATGTGTCATGTTATAAATATTCTGAGAGGAATAAAACCTTGTTTTATGCACCAATTCCTGACCCAAATTGGATTTAACATGTTTTAATTCCATACTTTGAATATTTCGGATGGTGAGAGCGTCCATTTTTCGAGAATCTCCTTCGATCCAAAAATTTATAACCATTGGAGTCTTCTTCCATGTATATATTATTATAGCTATTGACATGTGTGGTATCTTGCATTCTTTCAATGTTGAATGTGATATTAGTTGCTTTGACTACATATTATTTTTCCAGTCATTTCTAGATTTTAACCAAAGTTCTTTTTATTCATGATTTTATGCGCATGTGTTTTCCAAAGTTTTTTTTCAATCTACACTTGAGGTCTTTTTCTTTAGGACGACGACGGACTGCTCGATCTTCACACTAAGCATTGAATTAATATATGATGAATCAACAAACTAAATTACTAAATGACTATTATGTTGTTGCACTTCCTTCTTGTTGACTATTGTTGCATTTCCTTCCTATTGATTTCCTTATCATCATTGCACAACCTTCTCATAATTACTATTATGTTTTTGCAATGCTTTCTTGTTGACCACCTTCTCATCATCGATACTTCATCACCTTTGACTAGGTAAGAGCATCACTACTACTGCACTTTCTTCAACTAGTTAAGAGTAATCCTACCTACAAACCATGAGAACATGTATCCATTGTTGAGCATTGAATATTACTCGATCCAACCTCCAACCACCATCAAGAACTCATACGGCACATCAAGTATGCATAAGGGATTCTATATCCTGGAATTCAACAATGAAAACCAAATGTGATCTCTATGAAGGTACATGTTCCCTCCCCACCCCCTATATATTGCAATAATTTCCATTTTCCACCTTTCCAGTAACTTGTGATCTCATGGAATGACTTTTCCATTTAACAATAGTAATAAATCATTATCCCATTAGCTATTAGAAGCGCTAAAACAACTCTTTAGAATGAAAATATTACCTACTAGTTTTCAAAATGGAATTGGAACTATAACTGTGATCTAGGACTCTCTAATGGGTTCTAGAAGGAACAAAACCAACGGCTGCAATCTTTGTCTGTCTATGCGCGTCTATCTATGAGCGAGGAAAAAACCTTGGAAATAACCGTGTTGAGTCTTTGTCTCTAGAACCTTTGATGATGGATCAACCCAAAAAGTAAAGAAAGCCCCTGGAATTTATCCTATCCAGTAGAGAGTTTGACTTATTCTAGTCCCTTGCAAAGCAAGATAGTCCCGGCTTCTATCTAATCCAACGTGTCAAGTTTCTTAACCATGGAATCTACATAGCTCATATCTACAAATGGATTAGCTTGTTGTTTCCATTCAAAATCATTAAGTGTTTGTTTGTGCTTCTTCACGACACCCCCTATCTTATTACCACTTTGTTATGATATTACAATTCTATCATGTTTAGATTTGATGAGACCTTTTGGATTCCTCAGGAATAATTTGTGTTCCTTGACTGGCCCTCCATTGATAAATCTTAATTCTTTGTTCTTCGATCGATGTCGAGGCTTTTGGCAGATGGGGAATTTCTTTCTCCATAACATATAGGATATTACTTCATTCTCAATTTCATTATTTGGGAAAGGAGAAATAAAGACCTATTAAGATAGCCATGAAAGGACACTGACTAACCTTGTCAACATATGATTGGTTGGGTACCCACGTATGTATCACGCCATGGGATCCCTAGGATTTTGAACCTAGTGAAGGAGGGTTTTTGGTATGTACCTATTGGGAACTAAATCTTAACCTAGAAAGGATGAACAAGCTATGTCTCTTAACCTAGAACACATTCTTTCACTTGATCAAATGAAATTATGGGTACCTTTTCTTATTTTGTTGATTCATCCCCTACCATTGTGAGCCTTACCTGTAATCCTGACAAATATTAAAATGCCTTTCTTCATTGTCAATGATGAAAATATCTATTTCAGTTTCAAGATCGCCCAACAAAATGCAAATTGAGTAAAAATAGAATAAATATGTGAGCTTATTTCATGGTATTTTTTTTCGCATTCTTAAGTGGTTGAACAAAATGACCCTACATTTATAAACACACTACTATACCTAGGGAGATTTCATTGGATCTCAACACAATTGTCATGTCAATTTAAGTGCATGGCTTCCAAGTGTTATTCAACATCATGGTCATGGCATATTCTATCCACTTGCATGTAAATAGATGGAATGATGAGTTCAGGTACTATAGGTGTCATGTGTGGTCTTTAATATTATGTAAAACAACTAAATTCAGGGATTTGTGTATGGAGTCTAAACATTCGATGATTTTTCCCATCTGGTGAGTTTTTTATCGTAATACAATGATATTTTTTTAAAATATGGATCCTACATTGTTTAAATAATTTTTCTAAATGCATAAATGGATTTAGTGTCCTCAAATACCCCTCGAGCATTCAGGGTAAGCAAATTTAAACACTATTATTCGAAATCTCAATTTTTTTTACATTACTCAAAAAAATGCTTTCGGGAATGCACAAAATTTGTAATATTTTATGAGAGATCTAGAATCTAATAATGAATAAATACATTAATCAATTGTAAATAAATAGATGAGAGAATATTAAAATTCCTGCAGATAATAATTCTCATCAATATAAAAAAACTCATCATGAGATAAGAGATTACAAGGATATATACATTTGCCATGTGGAAGAATAGAAAAGTATACAAAAATAGAATTAGTTGAAGCTTAAATTATCTATAATGAACTAATATTGAATTGAACTATAGTGTCCCTTTTTAAGAATTTGCAGAAATTAAGAAAAATTGCCAATTTTGACCAATTCGACCCTTAGACTAGTATTGTCACTACTGCTTCCAAATGACTCTAAATGCTTCCAAATTGGGTCTGAAGGTATTTCAAAGGTATTAAAACATATAAATGAGTCTAATGGATGCTTAAAAACCCTTAAAACACTTCTGCAACATTCATTTACAATCTGGACAAAGTAGGGAATAATTCTAGTCAAATCGAGCTTCAAAACCCCCAAGGGTAGTGGACAAAGATAGCTC
This sequence comes from Larix kaempferi, assembly GCA_027924585.1. Lineage (NCBI taxonomy): Eukaryota > Viridiplantae > Streptophyta > Pinopsida > Pinales > Pinaceae > Larix > Larix kaempferi. The sequence continues at coordinate 6,479,639 of BSBM01000391.1, forward strand.
TCCAAATGTTGTTAAACACTTCCAAATTTCTGAATAGAGGTATGGTACTGATAAATGGCCTTAATTATCTCCCTAATGTATCATTAATTAGTTCCTATGGCTTTCTGCAACTCATTTAAATCAGATGTTTATGTGCAATACTTCACATAGGGGGGAAAGCTAGTAATTTTCACCATATGTTATGAAATTCGAATTTTAGGTGCCAAAGACTTGTGAAATGTTAATGAAACTTCTTCAAAAAATTAATGAAACTCCATACATACAAAATCACAGATAATTACTGATACAATTCGAAATAATGTCTCTTCAAGCTCCAACAACAAGATCTAGGGAAAATGACATCATTAATGCATTGCTTGGTATTTTTACACAAATTCACTTGGTATTTCGACCTGACAGACTTATGAGAAGTAAATACAGAGTATATATATCAGAATACAAATAAATGGATATTCATGGACTCTCACAAAGAGATAAGCATCTCACCAAGAGAGCAATTCCTCCAGGGGCCCAAATATGAAATAAAATGTGAAAGAGATGGAAGAATGAGTTGTAGATCAATGAAACACGAGCTTCCCTGTAGATTCAACCTATAACTAAACACTCCATTATATCTCCAAATTAAATTTTTGAATGTCCTCTCCAATTTCCAATTAGGATGGGAATCTTTCACCCTCGAAATTGGTGCTAAGGCAAGTGGACTAGCCCTCTACTAGCTCTTCTCTCCAAATGCAAAATGCAAAATGTAAAATGATCAAAAGCCACCATACTTATTTGTTATTGTATTTTATAAAATTCTAAGGTCCTCCATGGGTCTAATTCCTTCCAAGATATTCATTCCAACTCAAGTTGGGAAGAGATTCCAATGTGTGCCACTTGTCCCTCCAATTCTAGCCTCCTCCTCCACCAAATTCGAATAGGTGTCTCTTTGGCTTCCCTAACTCCCTTGAGCGCCCTCTTAGAGGATATTTTTAGCCCTAACATGTCATATATGTCATATGTCATCCATCAAGTATGATTTTGTCATAAGTTTCATAGGAATCTTCATCATTGGTGTCATAGAAGCTAGGGAATCTAACCCAAGTGCACTACTAGCTCCAAAATGCCTCTTCCTCTCCCATGGGAGTTAGTCTTCCTCTACAATTTGACCTCATTGATTCATTCCAAGTAATATGAACTTCCAACTATCCCAATAATAGTGGAATCCACCTTGGATTCGAATGGGTGAGAGTGGAATTCCATGTGGCATGGGGAATATATATTTTTGGGGGTCCCACACCACGAATGTGTCTCCATGACCAAGTGCCATCTTATTTTTTCAACATAAATATTTATTTTCCCCCTATTAATATATTTATTCCCAAACCAAAGTCCATTTGGTTTTATTAGTCTCCTTATTCCAATTTTAAAGTCTCCACCCCAACCTAGGAAACTAGTAGGTTGGTGGAATTTTCCCTTCTTGAAATTTATTTGAATGGGGACATTACAGTCCTCCCCACCCAAGATTGCTTGTCCTCAAGCAATTAGAACATGGATGTTATAGAACCTACTTTATTTCCAAAACAAAAATTTGAAACCAATGAGACTAAAATTATTCCAGGGTCCCATTGCTTGTATTGCACTCCAACAAGTAGGAGCACTCTCCAACCCATACCATCAGGAAAGAGAATTCCTGGATCCCATTTCCTTGTATGCCTTCTTCCAAACATTATAAGTACAAAATATAGATCATAAAAGTACATGAAAACATAATAAAAATGTACATTCATCAAAGAATCATGAAAGTGCTTATACCTCCAAGCAAGTAGACCACCATTTGCCAAGTGCATACAAGCTTCAAGTGACCAATCAAATATGCTTCAATGACATAGGTGAGGATCCCATCTCCTATAATGCTGATCCAAAGGGATTTAAGATGCATCAAAATAATTATCCATGTGTTCTTTCATCCAAGAAGTGAATGAAGAACTTCCACTAAAATATTTGATGTTGCACATTGCTCTTTGAATCTTCTCCATGTCTTCAAGGAAGGATGGATCCTTCAATGAAGAAACTTTCCAACAAGAATTTGAAACTAATGCTTGAGTGTCATGGAACATGCTAAGTATATCTTGGATCTTTTTTTCATTCATCTTTAATGACCCTTCAGGAAAAAGAGGCTCTTGCAAATGAACCTCCTCATCGTCTTCCTTCTTACTTGGACCAACTTTATGAATCTCAAGTGGTGATTGGGAATTTGATCTCGTTTCTTCTTCAACTACTACAATGTCTTCATTTTCATGCTTAAGGTAATTTTTGCTTGCAGCAATACTTTAAAAAGTGATCTCTATGTCACCAACATAGAGGTGTGAGCACCCATCAATAGGTACTCCTTCATAGTTCTAGCATTCACTAGTAGATACTCTTTGATTCATGTCCAAGGTAGAATGTGTCTCGAAATGATCTTCAATGTTTTCAATATAGTCTTCTTCATGCTCATGTGATGTCTCTTCATATTTGTAATCTCTTTTTGAAGAAAACCCAAGAACTCTCTTCAAGTAGGAAATACATGCATTCCCTGAAGCTTCAGATATTTCATTGCTCTTTTCACTCACACACATATGATTTTCTCTCCAAGGTATTTTACAAGAATGGCATAAACCTTTCTTCACTAACTCCACATCTTCATTTTTGGGCCTATTTGCAAGCACCCAATCAGCAAAGTCTTCGAAAGGAGGGGCATTTTTTGTATTTCCCTTATCAAATAAAGATATGCCTGATATTGTTGGGGCAAGGTTTTATATGTTGCTCTCCATCTTTGTAACTCATTCATAGAATTATCCTTTGGTAGTGTGACACACTCATCTTTATCATACATAGGGTCATAATAATAATATTCATTCCTCATGAAATTGTAAGAATTGTTTCATGATGGAACCTCTTCCTCAAACCATTCACATTCTGCTTCATATTGCTCACAATCATCTACATACTGCTCATAAGCTTTGTACTCATAGGATTCATCATAATAGTAAGACATGGATGCAAATCATTCTTCAATGTATGATATTAATTCACAGGTGCAAGGACCATGCTCTGATACCATTTGTAGTGTCCCTTTTTAAGAATGTGCACAAATTAGGAAAATTTTTCAATTTTGACCAATTCAACCCTTAGACTAGTATTGTCACTATTGCTTCCAAATGACTCCAAATGCTTCCAAATTGGGTCTGAAGGTATTTGAAAGGTATTAAAACATATAAATGAGGATGATGGACTCGTAACAATACTTAAAACACTTCTGCAACATTCATTTACAATCTGGACAAAGTAGGGAATAATTCTAGTCAAATCGAGCTTCAAAACCCCTAAGGGTAGTGGACAAAGATAGCTCTCCAAATGCTGTTAAACACTTCCAAATTTATGAATAGAGGTATGGTACTGATAAATGGCCTTAATTATCTGCTCAATGTATCATTAATTAGTTCCTATGGCCTTCTTCAACTCACTTAAATCATATGTTTATGTGCAATACTTCACATAGGGGGAAAAGCTAGTAATTTTCACCATATGTTATGAAATTCGAATTTTAGGTGACAAAGACTCGTGCACTATTAATGAAACTTCTTTAGAACATTAATGAAACTCCATAAATTAAAAAAATCATAGATAATGATTGATACAATTCGAAATAATGTCTCTTCAAGCTCCAACAACAAGATTTAGGGAAAAAGGCATCATTAATGCATTGTTTGGTATTTTTACTCAACTTCACTTGGTATTTCGACCCGAGAGACTTGTGAGAAGTAAATACAAAGTATATATATCAGAATACAAATAAATGGAGATTCACAGATTCTCACAAATATATCATCTTACCAAGAGCGTAATTCCTCCAGGGACCCAAATATGCAATAAAATGTGAAAGAGATGGAAGAATGAGTTGTAGCTGAATGAACCATGAGATTCCTTGTAGATTAAACTTGTAACTAAACACTTCATTGTAACTCCAAATGAAAGGTCTGAATGGCCTCTCCAATTTCCAATTAGGATGGGAATCTTTCACCCTCGAAATTGGTGCTAAGGCAAGTAGACTATCTCTCTACTAGCTCTTCTCTCCAAATGCAAAATGCAAAATGTAAAATGAAAAATGATCAAAAGGCACCATAATTTTTTTTATTGTATTTTATAAACTTCTAAAGTCCTCCATGGGTCGAATTCCTTCCAAGATATTCATGCCAACTCAAGTTGGGAAGAGATTCCAATGTGTGCCACTTGTCCCTCCAATTCTAGCCTCCTCCTCCACCAAATTTGAATAGGTGTCTCTTTGGCTTCCCTAACTCCCTTGAGCACCCTCTTGGAGGCTATTTTTAGCCCTAACATGTCATATATGTCATATGTCAGCCATCAAGTCTGATTTTGTCATAAGTGTCATAGGCATCTTCATCATTGGTGTCATAGAAGCTAGGGAATCTAGCCCAAGTGTCCCACTAGCTCCAAAATGCCTCTTCCTCTCCCATGGGAGTTACTCTTCCTCTACAATTCGACCTCGTTGATTCATTCCAGGTAATATGACCTTCCAACTGTCTCAATAGTAGTGGTCTCCACCTTGGATTCGAATGAGTGAGAGTGGAATGCCATGTGGCATGGGGAATCTAGCTTTTTGGGGGTCCCACACCACGAATGTGTCTCCATGACCAAGTGCCATCCTATTTTCTCACCATAAATATTTATTTTTCCCCTCTTAATCTATTTATGCTCAAACCAAAGTCCATTTGGGTTTATTAGTCTCCTTATTCCAAGTTTAGTGTCTCCACCCCAACCTAGGAAACTAGTAGGTTGGTGGAATTTTCCCTTCTTGAAATTTATTTGAATGGGGACATGTTGGCACCCCAACAACTCCCCTTCATTTTGCAAGTAAATGGGCCCCCATTAGACATTTTTTTAAATACTTAGCTTTTTATTTTTACTTTAGTTAGTTGTTTGATAATTTTATGGATTTATTTCTTTTGATTCTTCACCCTTTGCGCTACTTTCACTTTGGCTTGGTTATCATGAGACAAAAGTTTGGTGGTTTGACTTATGTTTCTTAGCGATTCTTGAGCTCTCATATGGTTAACATGACAATGATTCTCAATTATTATGTGCTTCAATTTGATGAGCATTATGGTTTTGAAAGTCTTTCGAAATAATGTCAAATGATTTAAAAGAAAAAATTAATTCTAATTGACATTTATTTATTTTATGACATTAAATATTAATTGTAAATAGTCTTTCAAACTCATCAGATAATTTAAAGCAAATTTACTTTTGATAAAGGGATTATTAACTTTATTTTTACTTTCTAGGAGAATAATTATTTATATATAAATTCTTTTACATAAAGGAATTCTCCAAATTTATCCTAAATAAAGTCTTTTTAAGATAATTTTAAGATCATCTCCCCTTTAGTCATGTTGACTACTAGATGTGTTAAAAGAATGATGCATATTCGACTTACTTCACCATTATATATAAAAGAGATCATAATGAGTCACGAAATTTCTTTTTTTGTTTTTAAGGAAAGCATAAATTGAATAAAACTCCTACATTTTGGACGCTTTTCAAAACTTTTTTTTGTTTGGATAGCTCTTGGATTAAGAACGGGGAATGAATTCTTTTATCTTGTCTCTATTTTTTTTTTTCACAGAAAAATATAACTTACTATTAATATGTGAAATAGTAAATAACACTAGTTGACAGAAATATACAAACTGCTCACCATCCGTCCCAGAAGAGCACATGTGACATGTCAGTCAGATAGGCAGATGTGCCAATATCAACATCAGAAAAGGTCCAGAATAAATGTCAAAGGTCCACAAAATATATCATGAATCCCTCCAGAAGGAGAAACGGATTCATCAATCACCAGAAGCATCATAGTGTCCAACCAAAAATAGGCACACATGTACAGACAGCCACAGCTGCCAATCATCATAAATATCAAATAATATATCCAACAGTTCAAAATATATCAAAGCACAACCAATATCATCCGTCAATAGTGCCGCAAAAAGTGGAAGTATAAAAACGTCCAACAAGGAGTTGGAACTAGCCCTTATGTGAGATATGCACATAGAGCTAAACAGAGCATGTAAGTATAACAACACACCATATAAGATACAAAAAACATCATAATAACAAATAAAGGAAATAAAATGACCAAAAAGTATCAAGTCCAGTGTAGATGATAAGAGCCCTGAGAAAACAGAATATCCTCCCGCCATTCTTGCCACATGATGACCCCAGCCTCAGAGGTAAGAGCCTTCTTAGATAGCATGTCCACCTCCATATTGGCTTCCCGGAATACATGTTCAAAATGAATGTGTTGGAAATCATTGATAAGCGACCGGGCCGCATCCATCCAGTGTTTAAGGAGCATAATATTTAGTGAGGACTTGCCTCTAGCCCATGAGATAATGGATAAAGAATCGCCAAAAACCACAAGAGCAGTAATCTTTCTCATGCGAGCCCAGAAGAGTAATAGCCAAAGTGCACATAACTCGCTCCTGGTGTTTGAACCATTGCCCAAATTAAGCCAAGTACGGATGGAGACATCATTGGAAATGTGAATAATGGCACCCGCTCCACCCCCCCCAAATCGGTCCTCAGCAGCACCATCAAAGAAGCCGCATGGGTATATCAGCACAGGGGGGGCATGACGAGGATTCCCAACCGGCCTACCACTGCCCCCAGCAGCTCCGTGGATAGAAACAAATTTATTATGTGCAGCAAGGGTTTTAAAACATAGCCCATCCCTAAAAGGGATACAATTCTCAAATATATATAGGTTTCTAGCTTTCCAAACCTCCCAAATCATAAAATATGGTAATTCTGTATTCCCAGTAGCATGGCGAGACCAAGCAACGAGGCAATCACTAAGTGTGCAGAAGTTCCAATGAAAATGTATACCAGCTTTTTTTTCAATTAAGGACCAAAGCTCCCTTATGAATGTACAGGAAGTGAAGAGGTGGTCCACCGATTTCTCCTGTGTGCAACAAAGGGTACACCATCCCGGACCACATAAACCTCGCCGATAGAGATTGTCCCAAGTTAAAATCCTGTTATTCAATGCAAGCCATACAAAGCATTTGATTTTGAGGGGAAAGACAAGTTTCCAAATAGTTTTATCCCACCAACGAACTAGAATCTGACACTCAGCAAATAATGCATCATATGCCAATCTTGCAGAAACATTACCATCCGCCACATCCCACGTCCAAACTAATCTATTAGGTTCATTGGATAACCTCATATTAGAATGATATAACGGCCTAATATACTCATTCCATTCGGTGCTCAAGGAACCCGTAAGACCCAGTTGAGAAGTCGAGATCCACTGAGGTCGTCCGTCCCAATACCATCCAGCCACATGTGCTAAAGTGTAATAGCCATTCGCACTTAGGTGTGACCTCAATTACACAGATAGAGTGTGCCTCGAAGATCCCCCCAATAACGGATCCAGACGCAACTTAATATCACGTCCATTGCCCGGCATCCAGGCAATCCAATGTACAATAATCCTGAAGGCACCCAGCAGTCCGTTCCAGATATTGGAGACACCCATAGTTGAAGGACTGTTTAAACGTAGCCACTTAGTCACCGAAATATTCCTCAGGTATTTGGCTCTGATGATCCTTCCCCAGATCGATTGGTCAAAGAGGACGCGCCAAAGACTCTTTGCGTGCAGGTCCATAACAAACAATTCTATATCCTTAATATTCCATCCGCCCAAGTACCAGGGACGAGCCAATACCTTCCATTTCATTAGATGAAATTTCTCCTGATTTTCACCACCCGACCATAAAAAGCTAAAAACCTTCCTCCTGATAAGGTTCAGGATGGTACGAGGAATCTTGCACAGAGAGAACCAATATACACCTAAGTTCTACATTACGCCTTTCACCAAAGTAAGCCGGCCACCCAGAGAAAGATGTCGATAGCCCCAGTGACAAATTCGCAATTCAAATCTCCTGACAAGCCATGACCAATCATTTATCAAGTAATTTGTAGGCTTGATGAAAAATCCCAGGTATTTAGTACCAGCTTCAATATCATTGAATTTCAATGGCAGGATGTTGCTGATCGACTGCTGCACATCCTCTGCCAAAGAGTGTTTCAAGAAAAAAGATTTAATATAGCTGATGATCATGCCAGTAACCAGGCAGAAAAGATCAAGTATTTTCTTGAATTGTATCCATTCAGCAAGTACACCCATACCAAAAAGCATAACGTCATCCACAAACAAAGAGTGTGTGACAGATATCTCCCTTGATATTTTAATGCCAACAATCCCACCCTCCCGACGAGCCTTGTGTATGGAGAGACTCAAACCTTCAATGACCAGCAAAAACAGCAGAGGGGAAAGGGGGCAACCCTGTCGTAGGCCCCGAGATGCTTTAAAGAATTCAGTAGGAATTCCATTGATCAGGATAGCATAATTGACAGAGGTAATACATGCCATAATCCATTTCATTACTTTCCATGGAAAGCCGATCTGGATAAGGATTAGTCTCATGAAGTTCCAATCAACCTTATCATATGCTTTTACCAAGTCCAATTGTAGTATGAGTGCATCAATGCGCCGCTATTTTATAGTATGAAAAATTTCCTGCGTCACACCAACAGCATCATGGATCTGCCGCCCACAAAGAAATCCATACTGTTCCATGGATATATGTCTAGAAAGCAGAGGTTTGATTCTATCAGCAATAATTTTAGCAATGGTCTTATAAACCAGATTGCATAAAGCAATCGGTCTGAATTCATCATAATTATTCAGATGGGATGTCTTCGGAATGAGTGCCAGATAAGTAGAGTTTAGTGCGCCAGAGACAATGCCCAGTTTCCGAGATTCATCCACAGCCATCCGGAGGTCATCCCCCATAATGTCAAAAAAATGTATGAAAATCTCAACCGTCCATCCATCCGGACCCGGAGATTTGTCTCTAGCAAACCCACGCAGAGTGTTTTCCACATCTCCCAGAGTGATATCCAGGAAGACATTGTCCCCCTCCTCATCATTAAACATACATGGGTATTCCTTGATAAGTTTAAGTTGTTCAGCCAGTGTTGTGTTTTTTGGATCACAGTAATATTCCTGAAAATGATGTACAACCTCATACATCAAATTTTCCTCCCCTCTAATCCGCCGGCCCTAATGATCATTCAAGTCCCAAATGGAGTTTTGCATCCTTCGGGAATCTGTGAACTGGTGAAAAAATTTGGTGTTCATATCCCCCGCTTTGAGCCAGGTAGCTCTACTCTTCAATCTCAGGGATTCTTCCTGCATCAGAAGAATTTTCATTTTTCGACACTCCAATGTAGAGAGTTTTGAGAGTTCCATCGCGTTTAGTCCAGGATCTACCCCTCGATTAATCAGGTATTCCACTTCCATTTCAATCTCCGTAAGTTCCTTTCCCATCAAGGCTTTTTTGTTTTTCTCCCACTTTATTGTGTAATCTTTAACACCTTTAGTTTCACCGCCAACTTATCCATGGCAGACCTCTCCCCCGATACATCTGCCTGCGTCCACACATTCCTTACACCCGTTATGTATTCCTCCTCAGAAAGCCATGTGGAGTTGAATTTGAAGGGGAAGGATTTATTGAAAGGTTCATCATCAAATTGAAGTATAATAGGTAGATGATCGCTGATTCTAATTTGATGTATCCATGATCTATAATTCTGGAAACATGCTAGCAACGATTCCGATATAAGGAATCGATCTATACGTTTCTGTATCAGCTGCTCCCCCGCTCTGCCATTTGACCATGTTGATGCCAACGGTCGCGGAGCCACATCAACCAGAGAAAATTTCCTAAACAAATCTGTGAAGAAGGGGCCCAGGGGATCCCTCCTAGCCAGAGCCCCCCAAAACTCCCTATCCCCCCAGGTAAAATTTAAGTCCCCAGCAATAATTAAATTCTCCAGGTTCAACAATCGTTCCGCAACAGCCAAGTTCCAAAAAGCCTCCCGATCACTATAAGGACCATCACAGTTTACAATGTTTATATTTTTCTCCGCACCCCTGATGTTTCCAAATAGCAAAATTCCAAGTGAAATATGAGAAGGAGTAAGCCTCAAAACATGAGGATTCCAAGCCGCTAAGAGACCACCCGAAAGTCTAGCTGCATCCACTGTACAACTCATCCATCCCGGCTTGACTTTGTTAAAAAAGGTACGAGCTTTATCCCCACTAACCATAGTTTCCTGTAGCAGTACCAAATCGGGTTTTACAATTTCTAGCATACGTTTGAGGGCCAGTTGTTTGGGTAGGCCCCCCACCCCCCTGATATTCAGAGAGATAAAAATCATTTCCTAACCCTCGCAAGGGATTTCATTCCTCTAAGAGCCCGGGTATCAGAAGAGTTGGGGGAGTTCATCATGCAAGGGTCATCCTCAGTCCCCCCCGGGGTGACCTTTTTGTTTTTTCTGGCACTTCTTGTTTTCAAAGGAGAGAAATCCGGGGCAAGGCCACCCCTCTGCGCCCCCTTTAGTATGGATATGTCACCCGATGTTTTAGTCATATTTGCAGTAGTAGTGTTAGATACCCCCCCACCAGGGCAGAATCCTTCACTTCCAATGTTTCCCCCAATTCTCTTGCCGATGGCTCGTTAGAGACAACCACCCGATTCCTGTAATATGTAGGTATGGTTGCTTTCTTCACCATATCAGAGTAAGATGGAATATGTAACGTATTCCCCCCTGACTCAATAGGTAAATTAATAGCCACATTGTGACATTGGGTCCCCAAACCCCCCGCACCAGGGTCATTAGAATTCTTATCAGTGCATATCGCAGTCTCCTCACAAAGCTTCACAACATCATGGGTAGGGGAGGATGTCTCAGAGTCGGTGGGTACAATAACCGTTGGGACTTCAGATATAGGAGGACAAGGGGATACAGATTTATTCGATAAGTTGTTCACAGGGCTGGGGTTTTTCATCTTGTCCAACAACTCAGTCTCAGAAACCGGGTCATCATTTTCAGAATTTTGCTTTGTTTGCTGATCATTCTCAGATGAATAGGAATCCATGTTATTGTTGCGTCTCATGTAGTTACCATTATTTCCATTGTTCAAGTCTAATGCATTAATAAGAGAGATATCCAACTCATCTAGTGAATGGAAAAACTTGGGGCCTTGAAGTTCTAACTTATGGAATAATGACGAATCCGGAGCAAGAGGGTTGAGTACCCGGTTGGAGAAGCCATCGAGAGCACCCGTCTCATCCATTTCTATATCACTGCCATCATCAGACGACCAAAACGGGCCCCCATCCGTGATACGGCCGGAAGAAGCTGGAGCCGTGCACTGTCGCCATAAATGACCCACCGCTTTGCAGTTCGAACAACGGAAGGGAATGCCTCAGTAGTGAATGATCTGAGTCAGCTGTCGGCCACGCCAGTTGATGTGCAGCACATCAATAAGACCAATAGAAATGTCCACCTCAACCAACATCCGCCCCATCCGACGATCGAAACCATTGAGGTGTTCCTCCTCCACATGCAAGAATCTCCCAAGTCGATTTCCAATGGCCTCAAAGGCCCCACGGTTCCACAAAGCCAGTGGAAGACCAGGAAATAATACCCAAAGGTGTCTCAACCGCACCGATGATGTTTCAGGGTTAAAGTCCGTCTGCCATTTCTGGAGCATTAAGCTCCCCTTACCATATAGCCACAAGCCGTCCAGTATACGAGTGCAATGTGCCTCCTGCTGAAACTTAAAACCATACCACCCACATGCCAGGGAAAATACCTGAGGGGTGTATTTCAGGATGGGGTTCCACAACTCCTCGACCCATTTAACAACATTTCGGCGGTTCATGGCATGGTAAGAGAATTTACCAACAAGCACAGTCATGTTGAACTCCACAATCTCTTCAAGGCCGATATCCCTGCCGACAGTCATCCATGCTTCACCAGGCCTGCTGAAATATTTACCCAATATTCTTCTGTTCGCACGAGATGACGACCCATGTCGGTCACCCACGCCACATCCCGTTCTATCCCTTGCACTACCCACTGATGGTTCAGAGCCTGTGGCTTCCCCAGGTGTCTTCCCTATGTCCAAATGTCTCTTATGCGCCACCTGTCGCCCATTGGGGTTTGCCTCTCGATTTTCAAACAGCTGGTTTTTGAAAAATGAATCCGGTTTGAACATACCGGATTCCTCAAGCTGGTAGTCCAACATTTCCATGTTGTTTTCCCCAAATATATTGTTTTCCGGCCCGTTTTCACCCATATCGGCAACAAGACGACAGCAGACGAGCCTTTAACAGCGAAAATCCCATGACACCCAGTTGAAATGGTAACCAAATCCACAGGCAGTCAAAAAAGATAGAATAATAGCTTGAATATCCGGTGGTCCACGCCCTTTTTTGTTGACAGGAATGTCCCAGTGTTCCCGGTTCGAAAAAACCCCAACTCTGGTATCCCACAGCTCAAACGAATGATAACAACCACAGCATTTACCGGCGCATATTACTACGGCGTATGTTTCGTAATGGCTTACCGATTTATGTGTATAACCGCAACTGCTATACAGTTGACAAGTCCGGCAAACCACAGCCTTTAACTGCTACCAGCAGTGTTAATAACAAACGGTTATCAGCCCTCCACACCACTCAGCATTACACCGGCGTCCATACACTGTCACAGGAGAAACAATTTCTATCCGTAGAGCCTGAGAAACCCTACCCTGTAGCTATCCGCCATCGCCATCGCCGGGAAACCCTCGCCTTCAAACCCTCCTAAACCCCCCATTGCCTCAACTTTCAAGTGGGCACGATTCTATTTTTTATTTCTTATTGGAATTAAGGTCTAAGCTTTCCATTGTTTCGATTTGTCAACAAACATCAACGACATTAAAGGGAGAAAAGCAGCTTTGTTTTGCCTATTCAGAGGAAAAGGACTATTACCTTAATGTGAATTTGTATATCATTAAAAGTAATTCATGTTTCGATAGGTTTGTACCAAGCTGCCTTAGATTCACATTAAAAGACGATAGAGATGCCAGACATTGATCCACGGAGAGAAATTAGAGTCATAAAAAAGGAGGAATTTAACTTTGGCCAGGTGTCATAAAATTTTGGATCACCTTAATTAAAACATTGCAAAAGACCATTGTGCATATCGAAAAAGTATTCAATGACTATCGTGCAAATGAGAAATTGGTTCGAATTTTTGAAGAAGTTTGTGATGAAGTGCATCGCCATAAATATGCACATGGAACCTTTGAAAGGATAGTGCCAGCACATGTCTCTGTATTAAATAATTCACAACTTTTTATTATTATGTCCCGGAAGGGGATTATATATGAATCATGCAGACCCTATTATTTGCACCTAGTTTGTACCTATAGGACTATAAATTTTTCCTCCACTATAGTTTTGGGTTGTTTGTAAATAGTTTTAAAAAAAAATTTATATAAATTTTTTAAATAATACTAATTTGTTAGATGTTGATTGGATGAGAACTGATAATGTCAGCCTCGATAATGGCTTCCTGTTTCGGCGGCGAGAGGTGCGTCATCCGTTATGTCAGCCTCGATAATGGCTTCCTGTTTCGGCGGCGAGAGGTGCGTCATCCGTTACGTTTGGCTTGATGTTTTATGTAGTTAAGGCTTAGTTTGATATTGGGAGGTCCATTTATCTCATCCGCGAATGACTGTTTTCCGCGTGACGTCGTCCCAGGACCCGGCGGCGGATAGTCGTCAGCAGCGTTAAATGCATTTGGTCTAATCACATCTGTCATTTTTCATGGTTGTGTTTTTGCGATATGGTGCTTGTTATGTAAGTTGCAATGCACTAGTCACGATGCCATTGCTCCAGAGGCTGTACTACTACAATTAGCAACAGCAATAGGTACCCATTATCTTTGGCAGAGCATTGCAGGAAGTTGGTACAGTGAGAGCAGCACAGTACATCTTGTTAGTTGTCGTTTGTCGAGGGATACCCATTCTGTACACGTAGGCCCCGCGGTTCTCTCCATATCTCATCACGCCGTATTTGCAATTAGTTTATTCGCTCCATATCCGTCGTCGGAGTATATTTATGCGTTTTGGAAAAGTAAAGCGATGGTGACGTTGATTGAATTTTGTATTTGTGTGTATAGGGTATTTTCAATTGCCAGTGTGTATGCAAGCAAAAGCAAAATCAAGAACAAGCTTGACCTGGATGTCCATGCCCATGGCCTAGCTAGCTAGTAAATTTGTAGGTAGGTACCTCTTTTTATCTTCGAGTTGTTTAATTGTCCAACACGTTTTACGACGTCAGCGGCCATCATATAAGGCGTACCATATGCTGGGGATCAATCTTACCAGAGCCCCAACTCAGTTTGCTCATTTGGTTTCGTTTCGTGGATTCTCATTTGTTCGTGCGTCCAACTCCATATCCGTCCAGCAGGGTTGGCTTACATTACGATAACCAACTCCATATCCGTCCAGCAGGGTTGGCTTACATTACGATAAGCAATAGCCCTAAATAAATGAACCTTATATGCTGGGTGCAATTAATGGAATGGTATATTATCCTGGCATTGCCATGTAAGCTGGAACTTTAACCGCTGCTTTATCCATTGCCACTGGTGACTCGGATGCCTTTATCCACTGCCGCTGGGGAACATAGACCAGGGAATTGTTAGCACGCCAGAGACTTAACTATTTGAATTCAACATCCAATTTTTTCTTGTCAAGCACAATTCCCTTGTGACAAGTGTACGTATACTGAAACTCCACACGACAATTTATAATAGGAAAATGAAACATTGTCATTCAACATTGATATGGCTACAAGAATTTCAAGCAACCACGCAAAAGCGAAATCTTTACCTAACATAACAAAAATAATCACGAGTAATGCCTTGATGCAATTGATTCATGCCTCCGTCACCACATAGTAAATGCCCTAAATGCCCTTGAAAATCTATATAGAGACGACCAAATTTATACCAGAACAACAAAACAATAATATACATAGATGCAGAAACCCATACTATTGTGTACCTGTATCGAGCAGGAAGCACATCGAACCACCACCAACATGGGACCGTTCAATGCTCCAAAATCAACATGCTGCGAAAACACCATTGTCCAACGTTCTTTGCATACCCGCACCACACAACAATACCAACCGACCATGCATGCTCGCCGTACCTTCATCCTGGAAGATCCAATCCAATACACAACGCTCATCCTTCATGCTCCATGCTTCCTGCTCGCTGCACCTTATCCTCAATGCATATCTTTATGCAGGTTATCGTCTTTAGCGGAAGCATATAGCAGGAAAATCGACAAGATCGAATATAGATGTGTATCAGGTTGCATGCATGGTGCAAAGTTTCTAATGTGACACATAAAGCATTGCTTACTTTGACAAGTGTCTATGCACGAAATCACATAGATGCATAGACACAACGTGACACAACGTGTCTCGTTCCAGTCAAAATATGTGTCTTTCAAATTAAAGAAAAGGAAAAAACAAACGACAAAGTTTATAAACCACAAACCGACCTATTTAAACGAACAGGAACAGATCCATTTTATCCAAAACTACACGATGTTTATAAACTGTAACGAATTGTCTATCTGTAAAAGAGGCACAACACGTTTTTTCTCAAATAATTTAGACCAACTGTCTGTCTATATTGCGTTTTTCTTCCCAGAACACCTTATTCTTTGGTGGAATTCCAGCTTACACCTGGCAATGCCGTGACTGTGTGATTCCACAACTTTAAAACCATTTTTCTCATGCGCATGAAAAGATCACCATGAAGTTGAACCATTAAAACAGTTTTCCTCCGTCGATTTAACCTATTTCTCCAAAACTATTTTCTTTTAATATGTTACTTGCCACGTTGGGAACGACTTTACGACCCATAACTCCACCTCATCACTGGAACAACCAATACATTTTCTATGCAAGACTCGTGTTAGTTGAACAATATTTAGTTATCTCAATTTCTGCAAGAAACCTGCTATCATGGCTATATCAGATAGTTACTCTATTTATCCAAGCATAGAAAGTCGAATCAACTACCGTTCAAAATCGGTATTGTGTATCCTCGCTATTAAGTCATTAATGCCTTCTATGCCTTAGATCGCATTGGGAAATGAATGATGCAGTAATTGTTATGAGAAGCAGTGTATACTGACATAGACCTACACAAACCAAAATGATCCATGATGGTTCCATTCACGCCCTACCTGAGGTTATATTAGGAAGGTCTTCCTTCATTAAGGAAATTTGTCGGAGATGAGTTCTCGTCTATATATATGTGTGCTGCATGAGCAACATGTAAAAGTATTTCGCTACTTTGACAAGTGTCATAATACTGCAATGAATCCTCTAGTTCAATAAATGGGAAGGATCATGAAATTCATAGGCGTCACAAGGCATCACAGATGTGCATGCTTTTCTGATTTATGAGAAATTAATTAATATTTTTTATATCAACATCATTTTTCTATAAAAGCTGGTTATGTTTAAGGTTATGTTTTCTATTTATGTATAGAATAAATTATAAGAATAAATTTTCTAAATTATTATTTTTTCTTGTTTTATGGTATTTATGTTAATAACACTTTTAAAACTTTAGAGCAAATCAAATAATCAAGGTGTGATAAACTAAAGTTAGTTTCATTTGCCATGTTTTGTGTTTGTTCTTACAAATAACATGAACGCCAAACACCCACCTCATTAACCATTAAATGATTTTGGGTTCTCTCTCGGGGTAATATTAGTCAAGTTTGTGAATATTTGGATAACATGTATAAGGCATTATTGAATAGTCATAGAAGCTAAGTGTTTCTTGCTGTTATTAATATAGATCTATGGTGATTATGTAATAACAGATCTATGGTGATTATGTAATAGTTGATTTTCAATGAGATCTCGAATAGTTTAAAGCTCATACAGTTAGTTTTTTGAAATCATGTGAAATGTAACTTATATATATTATATATAAATAAATAAATAAATAATAGTTAATCATAATCACTATCATTATCATATAAATAAAGTTGTCATTTTTTTCATGTGAAAAACAAAATTAGTTGAATTATTTTGATAATGACATTACCAAACTTGGTGCTCAAAATTATAAGTTACTTAAAATTTTTGTAGTATATTATTATTATTATTATTTTTGAAGTACATGATAAATAAATTTCCAATTTTAAAACTTTAAGATAGACCAAATGTTATGGATCAAATCCAACTTGTCAACTCAATATTTTATAATTGTAAGATTTAATATTGTGGTTTTAGTCATTAATTTTTCCAATAGTTTATTGTTTCATTAGTTTCTTGTCTTTGCTTCAATGATAGAAAGCATGGTGCGTGAGGCAAATAGCTCCTTCCTTCGCGGGCGGCTTCTTGTCATTCCTCCTAGTGCAACTCTTCTCTCACAATAGCAAATGGCAATGTCGGGGACATTGCCACCTTGTGGCTCTTGTTATTGAAGCAGCATGGATGCGGCATAAGACTGTTCAAGCAAATATATATCTTTATTTGACTAAAATCAATTTAAAGATTACGTGTTTGTTTGTAACAGAAAGGCTCCATATCTATCGGGATGTGCCACCGGTTTCCTGAATGTACAACTGTCTCGATTACAAAAGTAATTGCACACATCTTCATAAAACGCCACAGCATGAGCAGTAATGATAATGAGATCTTAAATTTGTTATGGAAAAATGATAGGGTTTTGTGAAAATAAATACGTGGAAGAATCAATAAACTCCAGAGACTACATGTAAAAGCTAAGATTAACACTCGACAGGTTGAAGTCTCGGTTCATAGAGTTAGTTGATTTTGATCTCTGAAAACTGAAGATGCCCTGATATAGCTCAAAATTTGTTACTGAGATCAAGGGCGTACTGCCAACACGTTGAAATGCTCTTACTCCATACTGCAAGAAGATTCTACAGATTCATTTTTGATCTTCTCATTCGCATGTTAACCTAGTTTTCATACTGATAAATAAGTATGGTTTGAATTGCAGGTTTTGTGGAATGAATCATCTGATGAATTCAGTGGATAGCTAAATTTGGAGCATTAATACGTCAGCTAGGGAAGCAAATGACCAAATTACATGGAAAGATAAGATTTGATCCCAAAGAGAATGCGCCAGAAAATCTGAGTCACCTGCTGTCATTAATTTCATGAAGAGAATATCCTGGAAGTTGCATGCCTCCTCCATGAGGTTTATGACAATAAGGTTAAGTGGAAGGTGTTAGCATATTTCTGCATATCAAACAAATCGCAGGCCAATTTTTACCACAATCTATTCACCATCGAAAGGCATTTTCCGGCATTTTCCCATTTATTGCATCTCCACCGGATTCAAGGTTAAAATCATTTACCAATATATCAACTGATTTGAGAAATCTCTACCTTCCTTCCACCATTTATCGGTTAAAGTCAAACGCAGAGGTCTAAAAATAGTACATGCGATCAAATAATGACTTGAAGGGAGTAGTTCTTATTTTTCGTGTTATTTACTATTCAAGATATTTCTCTTCATATATATTTTGCAAGAAAGTTTCATGTATTTTATTTGGCATGTTATCTTCCACTATCGTTCTTTCATTTGTTTTATTTTTACATCGTAGGTTAAGGTGATTAAGTAAAAATATGGTGGATATATGATGCGGTCGTTTGATTGAAATCGATTCATCCAATAGAACGAGGAAAGCGCAGAATATTCTGGAAGACAGTGCAACAACTCAAATGAACAAGATGAAGAAACGTTACGCCATTTTGAAAGGATATTTCAGAATTGATGAAAGGGTTCAAGCGAATTCATCTAACCGGGTGTGGATAAAGCAGTAAATTTTGCAACACGGTTGATCATTTGAATAACTCTCATGGTCTATATAAACGCTGGATATTTCTCTATAACAATGGGGGGTTTCTCAGTAGAATAGAGAGGACTTTGTTATTCTCAGTTCTGTTTCTGTTTATAAATCTTTATGTTTATAGATAGGAGGGGAGACGCCGCCAGAGGGAAGAGAGCTCTGCAGTTTCTGAAGGTCTTTACCTGGGAACTGTGGATATTTATTTTTTTGTAATGTTTATTCCAGAAGAAGAATCCATAATCTTCTCTGCTACTATTTCTAGATATAGATGGAAGCCTTGTGTTGTTTCTACCCAGGCATAATTTGAGACCAGAGATTAGTGATTATGCAATCATCTTAGTACTTGATTGGGATCTGTAAGATTTTATTTTTTACAGTTGAATAGAAGTTTGGTGAGAGATCTTATGCTCTTTTATAAATTAATATTCTTTACTCAATTGATCATGTTAGATGACTGCAAATTTGATGTGTAAACAATATGTAAAAGGTTATTTTTAATCTTATGATATTGATGTGCTTCAAACATTTAATTTTTTATTTAAACTTTGTTTTTAAATAAACTACTAAACTGAAATTATTCTTTTACATGTCAAAACTTTCAAGTTTGCTCCTGATCAGGATAGTTAGAATAGATTAGTTAGAGTTTTCGATTTTATTTTGTAGTTGAACCTATGGGATTTTTCACTTTTTTTTTAAATTGCATCATAGATTAGATTAATTTGCATCTTAGGATTTTAATTGCAGTTTTAGGCATTCAGATAAGTAGTTTGAGAGACTCTCTTTTGAGAGCAAATTCATAAGACAGCAGGGCCTTTATTCCTGTGAGAGTTAGCTATTTCAAACACATCGGAAGCTGCTGTAAGCGACCTGTGTGGGCTATCTCTCCTTCGTTCACCTCGGTCACAAAATCGGGCCAACAAATGGCGCTAGACGGAGGGCCTGAGGTAAACAACTAGTTTTGTTTCATAAAACATTTAGCCTCCGGTTCTTGGTTTTTATTGTTTTTATTCATTATTCTTTTAGTTGTCATGTATGCACTATAGAGCTGGTTAGATGGAAAACTAACCTCTTAAGAGTCAATGTTTTCAAGAATTAATATTGATGACTTGTGCTCACATCCCTGCACGGGAGTCCAATTTTGCATTAGGCCTCCAAGGCCCTTTGTATGAACTTCCAAGAAAGGCAGTAGATCTTTTTCCGAAATTCGATGGTGATGGAAATGCTTCTGCTAATGAGCATATAAGAAAATTTGAATCATTTATCTGTTTGCTTAATGTTTTGTACGAAGATGTTGTTTGCAGGTTGTTTCCACTCACATTCGAAGGTAAGGCTTTTAATTGGTTCATTGTCTTGCCCACACATTCAATTCATGGTTGGTATGATTTTAAAAGCGTTTTTCAAAATGCTTTTGATGTTTATAACATGACTGATATACATATTGAGTTGGATGAAATACAGGTCAAAGAAGGCAAATCCATACGCGATTTCAACACACGCTTTCGAGAGGTTTATCATTGACTCAAAGACAATCATAAACCTCCAGGTGACATTCTTTATGAGTGGTATGTGCGTTCCTTACCCAAATCCATAGCTATGTTTGTTGCACAAAATGGTATAATTGATTTTGATCAAGCATGCGAACACACAGAAACTCTTGAGAAGGATCTTAAGAGGTATTCCCATGATCCTTTTTCTTCTTTATTTTTCGGAAATGATGATGATAAAGATAAAGGTGATGAAGATAATGATTCTGAAATTTTTAGGTTGAAATATCAAGTTGAGATTTTACATGATGAAATTATATCTTTGCATAATCATAAAAATAAATCAATCATGCATAATGAAGAAAATATTGCAGCTATGTGTATAACATCAATTGGTTCACAAGAAGATCATAAATTAGCTGTAAATTCATTGCGAAATCTTGATTATAACTATCCTCCACTTGAAATTGAATATAAGGAATGCCTTACGACAAATTCTCATTATTTTGAATCCACATTGGAAACCCTTGAAGTAGATCATAATTCAAATAAATCATTTAATCACTTTGATCAATTCTGTCATGGATCTAAAATTGATTTGCAAACTAGTGATTCTACTCTATATACTAATTGCTTTGTGAAGGAATCAAGTTCCTTTCATGGTTTACCATTTTCAAGAGTTGATAACTGTTTAGAATCTGAATCTTTTGATCATAAATCTTTCTATGATTCAAATTACAAGTTTGAAGATGATATTGAAAGTTCTAAAACTAAGAGAGATAATTCTAAATTCAATCGATAAATCTAATCATAATATTTCAATATCAAGTTCTCCTCAATCTAACTCTTCAACTTCAAACCAAAGTTCTGTTTCATATGATTATGTGAGTAATGACAACTTATTGAATGATTATACAAACTCACATACTATTCATACATTGGGTAATAATTACGAATGTCAAGAAGAAATATCTCATACTTCTAGAACTCAAGTTTGTGTTAAATCTAAATTTCAAGTCTTAAATGAACATGAACTGAATAACGATAACCTTCTCACCATAAAGCAATGTTTAAAAGATGGTGAGGGGAAATTTTTAGGAGATAATTTTTCTTCTGACTTAGAAGATTTCTTTAATTACCCAATCTGCTCACAGGAATTTTCTACAGAACAAATTTTACCTTGATGTTCTTTTCCTCCCCATTCTGAAAATGTAACAAGTACTCTTAATGATGAATTAAATGAAATTGTGTCTCAATTTGACAATCTTTATGAAAGATGTATTTGTTTACAAAAGAATATTCATAAGGAAAAGATTGCACATCATAGAGGATCAAAGCAAATTTCAAATTCACTCTTTGTAAATCAAATTTCGAATGAAGAACTAAAAGAAGATCAAATCTCTTCACATGAATGCTCTAGTTTTGTACCTTACCAATCTATCACATCGAAAGAAGGGGTGGTAACAATGAATGATTATGATTTTCCCTTGACCGAAGAACCATCACAATCTGTTTATAATCATTGTATAGATCATGATCCAATAGAAGTTTGGTTAGAAGAATCATTTCATACAAGATTCCCTCTAAATAATAATTTTATGATCTTGCGCTTGTTAGAAATAATTCTAGATAGTTTTGATTTCTTTATTTCGCCATTTTCATTTTTTATTTGCGATGTACATATGCCTCTTTGTTTAAGTTTATATGACTGGTTACACTGGTTATATGATTTCACTTCATTTTTATTTCATTTGACCTTTTTGTACATATGTAAATAGGGTTTGATTTTCCTTTTTATTTCATTTGACCTTTTTGTACATATGTAAATAGGGTTTGATTTTCCTTTTATTTTTGGTTTGGTTTTGTTTGATTTTAAAGGGGTTAGTGTAAATAAATAAATCTTTGTGGTTCGAATTTCAATTTGTTTGTTAATTTTGAGTAATTGTTATAAGATATGGTCTATTTTCCCGCTAAGACTAATCAGGTTTTCTCGAATTTGAAACAGATATGTTGTAAACTTTTAGAAGTTTGTACTTACTATTAGAGTTGATCTCTTGCTGCTTGTTATCTTTATAGTAAAGATGACTGATAATTTGTCTTTTCAAAACTTGGTACTTGGATATCTTTATCAATCTGAACTAACAGTCATTTTTAAAAAAACTGCTTACAATCTGGGAAGTACTTGGATCTGTTATGTTTATAATTTTTGATTTTATGAAATTAGGAACGAAAGGTCTCAGTATTGAGCCGGTTCGATTAGGATCATGGATATCATGAGTATGACGTGACCTAAAATCAATCACCAAACTGTGGTAATGGCTTTTAGTTTTAGGATTAAAAGATAAGGGGTCTCAATAATGAGCCAGTTGATTCATTTCTGATGATATTTGTGAGTGACATTGTCTTATGGTTACCTAGCTAGGACAATGATTCCCTGTTTTATAAAGTCTTAAATACAATAGCAAAATTTATCTATAATAAAATGGAACAGGTTTCTGGTACTTTTCAGAGGAATAAGTTGGTTATATCTTTATACTGGAAGTTTTGGGTTATCTTTTATTCTGAGTATTTGGTTTTCAGGAGATTCTCTTATCTAGTTGTCTATATGCGAAAATTTTTATTAGCAGTGCACGGGAAAAATTTCTAAAGTATTTGCAAATGTGAAAATCATTAAACACAGGTTTGTACTAGATTGAGATTACCTGATTTATCAGAGTGAGTCTTATACCATATATTACTCAATTGTTTGAAGTAAACAGAGATAACTGGTTCGCCCAGCATGTTGCCATTTGTTGGCACCCCAACAACTCCCCTTCATTTTGCAAATAAAGGGAGCCCCATTAGACATTTTTGTAAATACTTAGCTTTTTATTTTTACTTTAGTTAGTTGTTTGATAATTTTATGGATTTATTTCTTTTGATTCTTCACCCTTTGCGCTACTTTCACTTTGGCTTGGTTATCATGAGACAAAAGTTTGGTGGTTTGACTTATGTTTCTTAGCGATTCTTGAGCTCTCATATGGTTAACATGACAATGATTCTCAATTATTATGTGCTTCAATTTGATGAGCATTATGGTTTTGAAAGTCTTTCGAAATAATGTCAAATGGTTTAAAAGAAAGAATTAATTCTAATTGACATTTATTTATTTTATGACATTAAATATTAATTGTAAATAGTCTTTCAAGCTCATCAGATAATTTAAAACAAATTTACTTTTGATAAAGGGATTACTAACTTTATTTTTACTTTCTAGGAGAATAATTATTTATATATAAATTCTTCTACATAAAGGAATTCTCCAAATTTATCCTAAATAAAGTTTTTTTAAGATTATCTCCCCTTTAGTCATGTTGACTACTAGATGTGTTAAGAGAATGATGCATATTTGACTGACTTCACCATTATATATAAAAGAGATCATTAACACCAGAATGAGTCACGAAATTTCTTTTTTTGTTTTTAAGGATATCTCCTACATTTTGCACGCTTTTCAAAACACTTTTTGTTTGGATATCTCTTGGATTAAGAACTGGGAATGAATTCTTTTATCTTGTCTCTATTTAAGTGGGCACGATTCTATTTTTTATTTCTTATTGGAATTAAGGTCTAAGCTTTCCATTGTTTCGATTTGTCAACAGACATCAACGACATTAAAGGGAGAAAAGCAGCTTTGTTTTTCCTATTCAGAGGAAAAGGACTATTACCTTAATGTGAATTTGTATATCATTAAAAGTAATTCATGTTTCGATAGGTTTGTACAAAGCTGCCTTAGATTCACATTAAAGGACGATAGAGATTCCAGACATTGATCAAGGGCGTGCTGCCAACACGTTGAAATGCTCTTACTCCATATATCTGATGAATTCAGTGGATAGCTAAATTTGGAGCATTAATACGTCAGCTAGGGAAGCAAATGACCAAATTACATGGAAAGATAAGATTTGATCCCAAAGAGAATGCGCCAGAAAATCTGAGTCACCTGTTGTCATTAATTTCATGAAGAGAATATCCTGGAA
This sequence comes from Larix kaempferi, assembly GCA_027924585.1. Classification (NCBI taxonomy): domain Eukaryota; kingdom Viridiplantae; phylum Streptophyta; class Pinopsida; order Pinales; family Pinaceae; genus Larix; species Larix kaempferi. The sequence goes on from BSBM01000391.1 coordinate 6,504,019, forward strand.
GTTGCATGCCTCCTCCATGAGGTTTATGACAATAAGGTTAAGTGGAAGGTGTTAGCATATTTCTGCATATCAAACAAATCGCAGGACAATTTTTACCACAATCTATTCACCATCGAAAGGCATTTTCCCATTTATTGCATCTCCACTGGATTCAAGGTTAAAATCATTTACCAATATATCAACTGATTTGAGAAATCTCTACCTGCCTTCCACCATTTATCGGTTAAAGTCAAACGCAGAGGTCTGAAACTGGTACATGCGATCAAATAATGACTTGAAGGGAGTAGTTCTTATTTTTCATGTTATTTACTGTTCAAGATATTTCTCTTCATATATATTTTGCAAGAAAGTTTCATCTATTTTATTTGGCATGTTATCTTTCACTATCGTTCTTTCATTTGTTTTATTTTTACATCGCAGGTTAAGGTGATTAAGTAAAAAGATGGTGGAGATATGATGCGGTCGTTTGATTGAAACCGATTCATCCAATAGAATGAGGAAAGCACATAATATTCTGAAAGATAGTGCAACAACTCAAATGAACAAGATGAAGAAACGTTACGCCATTTTGGAAGGATATTTCAGAATTGATGAAAGGGTTCAAGCGAATTCATCTAACCGGGCGTGGATAACCCAGTAAATTTTGCAACACGGTTGATCATTTGAATAACTCTCATGGTCTATATAAACGCTGGATATTTCTCTGTAACAACGGGGGGTTTCTCAGCAGAATAGAGAGGACTTTGTTATTCTCAGTTCTGTTTCTGTTTATAAATCTTTATGTTTATAGATAGGAGGGGAGACGCTGCTAGAGGGAAGATATCTCTGCAGTTTCTGAAGGTCTTTACCTGGGAACTGTGGATATTTATTTTTCTGTAATGTTTATTCTAGAAGAAGAATCAGTAATCTTCTCTACTACTATTTCTGGATATCTATGGAAGCCTTGTGTTGTTTCTACCCAGCCATAATTTGAGACCAGAGATTAGTGATTGTGCAATCATCTTCGTACTTGATTGGGATCTGTAAGATTTTATTTTTTACAGTTGAATAGAAGTTTGCTGAGAGATCTTATGCTCTTTTATAAATTACTATTGTTTACTCAATTGATCATGTTAGATGACTGCAAATTTGATGTGTAAACAATATGCAAAAGGTTATTTTTAATCTTATGATATTGATGTGCTTCAAATGTTTAATTATTTATTTAAACTTTGTTTTTAAATAAACTACTAAACTGAAATTATTCTTTTAGATTAGTTAGAGTTTTCGATTTTATTTTGTAGTTGAACTTATGGGATTTTTAGGAGCTACTAAACTGTTGTTTACAGTTTGGGAGCTACTAAATTTTCTGTTTTTCAGTTTTTATTTAAAATTGCATCATAGATTAGATTAACTGAGAGACTCTCTTTTGAGAGCAAATTCATAAGGCAGCAGGGCCTTTATTCCTATGAGAGTTAGCTATTTCAAACACATCGGAAGCTGTTGTAAGCGACCTGTGTGGGCTGTATCTCCTTTGTTGGCCTCGGTCATAATATTGGGCCAACAGGACATTACATGAACTCTCATTAGGGAGTTAGATAACCAAATATAGGCCAAAAATAAGGCATCGAGACAATGAAACAAGGATTACATTTGGGTTTACCATGCAAAAGAGGATAGGAGTGCCCCTAAGACTAATTTTAGCAATGGAGCCTTTAAAATGTAGGGATGGAGAACTCTCCTGACTCAAGTGGTGAAAATATCCATGAAAGATACCATTGGAATCATTAAACTAAGCTTAACTAGCAAATGGAGAGAAAAGGTACTCCTAGGAGAGTGAAAGTGTTGATTTTGTTCCAACACCCCCATTTAATCCTAACCTAGGAGAATGTAATGCATACAAAAATTTTGTTGAGTCCCGACCATTGAGCCATTTAGGTACTCATGCATAGTAATAATATCCTCATAAACTGAGACAAAAGGAAGAACCTCATGGGAAAAACCCTCTCTCAAAAGAGGATGGTGTTGAGTAACTAGAGAGCATGCAGTGAAAAGGATCGTCTCCTTTCTTCACTTGAAGTAGTAGGTAGACAAGGGTAAAAATCAATGTGTGGCCCATACCCTTTCCTTTTCCTTCATATAATGGCTCTTCCAAATTCTCAACTAGGAGTCTTTAAGTTCATAAAATTGAAATTACAAGATGATCTTCTTTCTTATCTATCTCACAGGCTTTGAGATACTACAAAAGAGATATAAATCTTGTGAAGAAGTTTTGGATTGTATCAAATTCACTTGGAATCAATCCAATGATCTCATTCTCCAATTGATGCCATCTTAAACCATCCTTCTTTCCAAAGAGTCCTTCTAACTTGGTCTATACTTCAATGGGAGATGATGCAAATTCAATATGAAATAAGAGATCTGAAGAAATTGAGAGACATAAGGATAAATTGATGAGATTGTGGTTGTTCCATCTCTTATGGTGTGCTCTTTGATGTGCATCAACCTACAAAAATTTGTATATAACTACCTAGATTCAATCTAGCTCTAATACCATGTAATATTTTATGAGAGACCTAGAATCTAAGCATGAAGAAATACATTAATCAATTGCAAATAAAGAGATAAGGGAATAGTAAAATTGCTGTAAATAATAATTCTAATTAATATTAAAAATCTCATCACAAGATGAGAGATTACAAGAATATATACACTTGAAATGTACAAGAATAAAAAAGTATGCAAAATAGAACTAGTTAAGGCTTAACTTAGCTAAATTGAACTAATAGTGAATTGAACTCACATATGGGAGTTAACTAACCAAATATAGGCCAAAAATAAGGCATGATGACAATGAAACAAGGAGTAGACTTGGGTTGACCATGACAAGAGGCTATGAGTGCTCCTAAGACCAATTTCAGCCATGGAATAACTAAAATGTAGGGATGGACTGCTCTCCTAACTCAAGTGACCAAAATATACAGGAAAGATACCATTTGAATCATGAAACTAAGCTTAACTAGCAAATGGAGAGAAAATGTACTCTCACAAGAGTGAAAGTGTTCATTTGTTCCAACATCATGATCATGGCATATTATCTCATGAATGGTACTACAGGTGTCATGAGTGGTCTTTAATATTATATAAAACAAATAAATCTAAATATTTGTGTATGGAGTCTAATCATTCAAGGATTTTGAGCGTAGTGTGAATTTTTACCATAATACCACGATAAATATTTTTAATCATAATGTTTTGTTGTTTAAATCAGTATTCTTAATGTATAAATAGATTCAAGGCCCTCAAATACTGAAGCATTCATGTTAAGCAAATTTAAACACTATAATTTGAAATCTCGGTTTTCTTACATTATTAAAAAAAAATGATTTTGGGAACGCCTAAAAACGTCGAATGTTTAGGCTATGATTTTGTGTATCCACACTAATGTGAATAGATGACCACCCTCGAAGCAGTAGTAGCAGCTGAGGATGGCTAACACATGGACAATAAATGCTAGTGAAGAGTGCACAACAACCCAAATATTCATACAAGGATTTTTATTTACATCAGGCTGCTACTATGAAACATCAATCAATATAGGCAGAATCGTGAGCATACAAACATTGTATAGCTGATTTGGCTAGTTGTGGCTTAAAATCCATGGAAATTTCTATCGCACAACAAAAGAGGGCATGAAGACTCGAGATAAAAACAATTTCCCTCCAAACATTCTTGCAACTGAATTGGATTTGATAAAATTTCAATGGAAAAAATGAAACGATATTTTTGTTGTGTCAAGAGTGTGATTATTTAGTCTCATTGGATCACGTGCATTGGCACCATGAACACCATATCATTCGTAAATAATGTGTATTGATGGTGCATGTGTAAGAAAAATGGCTAATTTTAATTTCACAAAACTTGTTGGTGACAAAGATTTGGAATTTGATTAAAATTATGGCTCTTAAGGATGATCGCGGAAGTTCTTTATCGATCACTTTATACAGATTGTGTTTCAAGAAAAGACGAATGTCCTTTTTAGTCCCTTCCAAGCAACAGGGACTACGGAAATCGGTTTGGGAAAAGTCTATTAATCCCACAGTAAACAAGGCGTTATATACTAAGTTTAAATGGAAAATTGTGTTCAAACTAGTAGATTTATTTGAGGCCTTATTTGGCCTCATATCGAGGTAGAGTTTGGGGGGCATAAACTTCATCACTTAGAAATAGTATTGCATCCCTCTTACTTAGAATTGTTTTGCATTCTATGCAAGTGGCACATGTCTAATATGCGTAGTAGTGTGCATGTTAGACATGTGTTTGATGCCTGTGGCAATACGCATGTCAATATGCAAGCACATGTGTTTGATTTCTGTGGCAATGTGCATGTCAAGATGCAAGCATTCATACCATTCTCTTCTTCTTCTTCATATGCCATGGATTCGTTATCTTGTCTCTTTGGCCCGTGCTGAAAAAATAGGATCACTATCAGGAAAAGGAACAAAGCAGATAGAGCTCACTGTCATCCCGACTATGCTCCTAACACTAAGTAAGTCTCCAGGCACTCAGTTTAGCTACCTAGTTGCGTACTTCCTCCTCGCTAAGCGGATCCCTAGGTACTTGGCTTAGCTGCCTCATTGCAGGCATCCTCCTCGGTTAAGACTCTGATGTTGCCAAAAAAATCAGTATCTCGAGCCTGTGCTTCGACACATACGACATGTACACAGTCCCTTTGCCAGATTGTATGGAATATTCTGCCTCACAATCTCCTATGCACACTTTCAAGTGAATATGTTGTCACGGGCCTTCCCAAGGATGTGTGTCTCACCAAACTTCATATGCTGCCGAAGCTAAATGAAGTGACAATGGAGAGCCCAATTAATCCATTCTTAATTGTCCTGAGAAAAGGAAACAAGGAGAGCCAAAGGATTATCCCCAATACCTTCTACAACCTAAACGCGCACTTCATGGAGATTTTTGAGAAATCAACTTTGAATTTCATATCTCCAACCCCAATAGGGTATAGTGTAGGTTAAAACATATGCAGAATGTCCTACAAGAAGACATATGAGGCCTGCTTAACTTAAGGAGCAAATAAAGATGGCCAAACATGCAAAAAAAAGGATTTAGTATGTGTTGCTTCTAACATTTGGGATTACTATGAACTAATAGTGATTCATTGTTGGATCTGGAAACATAGGACATAAAAAGGGAATTTCAATTAAAACACCCTGCAGTCCCATTAATACAATTGAACATTAACTTTCGCAACAATAAAAATTATAGCAGTGCTTTTAGGGCGGGCGCACGAAGATGGTCCCCATTTTCGTTGCAATGGGGGCGCGCTAGCGGAAAATAAAAATGGCGCGTACGCACCTAAGGCAGCGTGCACGTGCCGCTAGGTTCGGTACCGAACCGAGGCCTGTGCGTGTGGCTAGCGCGTGCGCATGTCTGGCGCGTGCGCGCAACGGTGGCGTGCACGCGCCTCTGTTAAAAAAAAAAACAGAGCACAATTTCCCATTGTTCCATTTGGCCGAGCGTGTCCTCCTCCTCTGCATGCGCGTCGATTCAACCACCAAAGGAGGCCAAATCAACTCCAAAACCACCCAACAACACCCCCAAACTCATCAACACTTCGATTAATAGGTAAATATCATTTTTTTTTCATTTTATTCATTATTTGTGTCAATCTTTTGATTTTTTTCGTTTATTTAATTGTAAATAATTCCCAAATTTTGAAAACAATGAACCAATTTTCTATTGCAGATTGTAAACTGAGACAATTAGTGAACAAGATGTTAACCCCGAGTCCGTTGGAACACAAGAAAACCCAAACCTTGGACCCAATGCCGAAGAAAACTGTGAACACAATCCTAATGTCGAACAAAACCAAAACCCCCAACCCAATTTTGAATAAGATGACCTTAACCATTATGTAAATGAAATGCAAGTGCAGACTCACGAACTTAGAAACTCTGGGGAACCATCTTGATTGTCTCTTTCCATGTCAATTGAGAACTCAATTGACTCCCTCATCCATGCACACTAGCAATTGACCGACATGACTCAATTTAGAGCTAGGATACGGGAGTACTACTCCACGGGCATCTCCGAGGAAGCAATAAAAGATTTGAACATTACAAAATCCCAATTATATAGTATGTTCACCGAACCGAAAACAAACAAACCACCGAACATTACAAAGCCACGTGTCTGCGTGGATTGGTGTCATTACGAACCGTGGAGGGACAATTGGATGCAGAGGTGGTTCACGGTGTACGATAAACCTCCCTGCAATAATAGGGAGGTTCCACAGTACTTCCTTTGCCAACTGTGGGCTGAGTTTTGCCTCGGTTTACATTTCAACTATTTTCAGAGTAGGTGCCCACATCCTCACATTGGATGTGGAAGATATTTAATTTTTTATGGGGTTATCGAGATGTGGGGCCCCCGTTTCAATATTCGGGCCTCAGGGTAATGATCAGTCTACCGAGAGTCTAGTAGCATAGTTCTACACACCAGGGACACAAATGCTTGCTGGGAAAATTCCCATCAAGAACATACGGGACCGAACATTGAGAATTGTACTCTTTACCATTGAGAGGGTGGCGGGCATCAGGATCCTTCGAAGAATACATAAGGTCTCCATTAGCTTCAAATGCATTCATTTGATGAAGATCTCGCAAAAATATTCCTGATGTAATTTGAACGAGGTCAAATGGACTTCATATGTGAAATAAACTGCAGGTTGAAATTACGACTAAACTTAGGAGGTTTTTCCAACAAAAGTTTACAAGACATTGAAATAATGTATTTCACATAAAAAATGAAAGTTCAATGAAAACTATGTAAAAGGGGGAATTATATGAGAGTTCTCATACAAATTCTCATTTAATTTGTAAAAAGAAAATTAAAAAGGTGTGAGAATACACCTCATCAATTGGTTTCCTAGTCCTAAGGGGTGTTGAGATCTTCATGGAGAAAGATGAGACCATTTCTCCACCTATCCCTTAAGGTGTCTCTTGATCCTAATTTATGGTATCATGGGAGAGGTAATCTCCTTAACATGTGTGATGAGTAAGCATCCATGTAAAGGCTTAAAAATACCCTCAAGAGGAGAGGAATGGGGAGGTATTCTTTTGAAATCCTTTCTTTGTATTGGAGAGAATAAGAAAGGAGGTCTTGCTTGTACAATTTCATGTGAGAGCCTTAGGAGAAGGCTTCCCAAGATGGGAGTGAATGGCCACATGATTCTATCTATGTAAAATACATGCATATTTTGAAGGAGAATTAATAATATCGGTTTGGAGTTTTGACGAACCTGGAGACGTAGTCAGGAGGCCTAACGAACTCCATTATCAATTGGTTTTCATCATTTGGTATACATATATATGATTATGATCTCACTTTTTTGAGTAGTGATGTCATTTCAAGTTATATACATTATGATCATAAATTGTTTATGTTTAATGATGGATAAGTACAGAATGCTCATGATTTCACATGCAATTAAGTGTTAGTAGAATAGTCGAAGAATACAGAAGGTATCCATTAGATTCATAGGCATTCAGTCAACGAAGATCTCACAGAAAGCTTCCTAATGAAATTTGAATGGTCAAATGGACTTCGTATGTGAAAGAAATTGCAGGTTGAAATTGTGACTAAAAAGGAGGCTTTTCCAACAAAAGTTTACAAGACATTGAAACAATGTATTTCACATCAAAAATGAAAGTTCAATGAAAAATATGTAAAAGGGCGAATTATATGAGAGTGCTCATACAAATTCTCATTTAATTTGTAAAAATGGAATTAAAAAGGTGTGAGAATACACCTCATCAATTGGTTTCCTAGTCCTAAGGGGTGTTGAGATCTTTATGGAGAAAGATGAGACCATTTCTCCACCTATCCCTTATGGTGTCTCTTGATCCTAATTTACGGGATCATGGGAGAGATGATATCCTTAACATGTGTGATGAGTAAGCATCCATGTAAAGGATATAAATCCCCTCAAGATGAGAGGGATGGGGAGGTATTCTTTTGAAATCCTTTCTTTGTATTCGAGAGAATAATCAAGGAGGTCTTGCTTGTACAGTTTCATGTGAAAGCCTTAGGAGAAGGCTTCCCAAGATGAGAGTGAATGCCCACATGATCCTGTCCATGTGAAATGCATGCATATTTTGAAGGAGAATCAATAAGATCGGTTATTATTTTTTACGAAACCGGAGATGTAGTGAGGAGGCTTGGTGAACTCCGTTATCAATTCGTTGTCATTATTTGGTATGCATATATCTTATTATGATCTCACTTTGTTGAGTAGTGATGTAATTTAAAGTTATATACATTATGATGATAAATTGTCTATGTTTAATGATGGATAAGTACCGAATTCCCATGATTTCACATGCAATTAACTATTAGTAGAATATTTTTCTGTGAAATTGTGAATAAAGAAAGTTCTCAGTAAAATTTTCAGATCATGCAAATACTGGGTTTCAGAGTCAATGAGACCTTTAATAAGGTAGTATATCACATGTTCCTACGCATGACTATCTTCCTGTACTAAAACCATAGCGATAGTTGAAGTAGAAGCAACAAGATAAAGGATGTAATACTTGGTGTAGCCTGGATGTTGTAAAATGGGAACATGAGTGATTGCATGTTTGAGGTTGTCAAAGTATTTTTTAGCATAGTCATCCCAAATGAATGGAACATCCTTAATTAACAATCTCATGTATCCCTGTGTTTTCTTTGGGAAATTATACATGAAACGAAGCAGGTAATTTGCCTTCCCCTGCAAAATTTGGAGTTTCGTAATATTCATGGGTGGTGGTAGGGAAACAATGGCATCCACATTGAGGGGATCGATGTGGATCCCATCCTTGGAAATGATGAATCCTAGTAGGCATCTAGACTCCACACAGAAAATGCACTTATGAGGATTTAAACATATGTTATACCTTCGACATCTAAGAAACACAACCATCAGATGATCGATGTGGAAGTCACGAGTATTAGGGAAATTTTTAGGGGCGAAATTTCGCCAATTGGCAATTTTTGGGGATTTAAGAAAAAAAAATCGCTATTTGGTCATTTTTAGTCTCTATTATCGCCTATATTTACATAAAATATGTTTTTTTATCATAATATTCACCAAAAATTACAATTTTTAGTTGTAAATTGTATGTTTCATATTTAATATTCGCCTACCAATCTATATATATGTTTTTTCAATCCAAAATAATCGCCTAGAATACTATACTTAAGTATAGTATTATAATCCTTAAAAAATACCCTAGGACTCACGACGGTTCGAATGAGCAGGTAAATCGTCGAGGTAAGGTTCCACAAAATCCTTCACATCATGGAAAGCATATGACATGGCCCGCTAGAATGTGGCACAAGCATTTTTAAGGCCAAATGGGAGTTTGAGATATGCGAATGTACCCCATGGGCAGATGAAAGCAGTCTTATGTTGGTCAGCTGGGTGGATCTCTATTTGATTATAGCCAGAAAATCCATCCATGAATGAGAAGATGACACTTCTCGCACAGTAGTCGATAATTTGGTCAATAAAATGGGTAGGGTAATTGTCCTTAGGACAAGCCTTATTCAGATCCCTGTAATCAACACAAACTTTGATGGTTCCTTGTTTTTTCGTAACCGGGGCGACATTAGAGACACAATCTCTTAAGGGAATAGGATAAATGAACCCATCTTTCAACAGCTTTTCTATCTATACTTTAATAGCCGTAGTCTTCCTAGGGTGAATGGGACGTATTTTTTGTCGGATAGGTTTTCCATCAAGATATGTTTGAATCTCATGAATGAAAATGGCAGGATCAATCCCGGGCATTTCCTCGTAGCTCCATGCAAAGACATCGTGGAACTGTTTAAACAAGGCCGTAAAAGTGTTGACTTCATCGGGAGAACAAGTTTGGCCTATGTGTATATGTTCCATGAATCCTGGTTTTACCGAGATGTCTATCGAAAAGGTAGGCGTGATGTTTTCAAAGTTTCCCTCAGTTACCATGTCGTATGTAAGAATAGGAAATTGAGGGTAACGAAAGAAATCCGATGAAACAATAGTTTCAATGGTGTTCTCTACCATATCTAACGGTGGGAGGAAGGACAATCAATGGTGAATTTCTTCCCATGGGGGCTCATCCACACTCATAATATCCATGATTGATTCATCGGAATGAAAGGTTTGGAGTAGAGGATCAGGTAGGGATGAGGTCCACTGCAATGGCAGAGAATCTGGGGTAGACGCCACTGAAGGGTGGGCATCTGGTAGATCAGGTGATGATTGGATGGTCTCATAAGTAGTTTCTGCGGGAATGAGAGGCATCACATCTCCAATCAAATCCAAATGATCAGGATCGAGCACAACCCATTGGTCGATCGAGTTGGAAGAAGATGGGCTCGTAGATGAGATCATGTTCACCGTGGAAACATGGGAAGGGGCATATGGTGTTGGTAAGACTCCCATGAGGGATGAATATTTAAGGAGTCCTACCCCCACGCTCTCATATATCTGCGAAGAGTGTCCTAAAAGAGGGACATATCCGTGGTAGGAGTAGTGGTGTCAGGTGTACAGAAATCTAATCGGTCGATAGTGACAATTCTCCCTTGGTGGGTAAATTGCACAATGCAGAAGACAGATGATGGGACTGCAATCATGGCATAGAACCAGTTTATACCAAGTAATAAGTTATAATCCAATGGGGCGGTTACTACTTCCACGTTAATGGAAATGATATTACCACCCAAATCTACGGCCATGGATTGTAACAACCCGTGAGGTTGAAATACACGTCCGTCAAATGATTTCAATGTGGTGGGGAAATGGTTCAACTCAGGAGATACAATGGCTCGCTAGCAGGATAACGACATAACCGAGGTAGAGGCTCCTTCCTCTAATACAGTATGATGGATAATTTTCCCAGAAACATTAGTAACGATTTGGAATGATAGTTGGTGGGAAAGCCTTGGCTTGAAATAGTCTAGTTTGAACATGATTGTATTGGAGGAATCATGATATACAACTACTATCACACAGAGCAGTTTCTTACACTGGTTGGGACAATTTTTAAGACTTCTAGCATTGACATAGCACAAGGGTCCTGTGCTAAATCCTCTACAGTCTTGTAGTTTTGAGCGGCCCAAGTGTTAGGATTAAAAATAGCTTTTCGAATTGTGCTCTTGGGAGTACGTAATACTGAATCTGGTAAAGGTTTCTCTATGACGAGAGGACCTTGAGGTGAAGGAATGCTAGATGTAGATGTGGAGGATTTTTCAGTATTACCTCTGTTAGATTCCTTGTCAGAAATAGAGTCATATGTACGTGATATGGTGAACAAGTTTACCATTTCGCTGCGCATCATGAGAACATGGGCAGTTGTGGATGGTTCTCCTTTAGAAGGAGGTGGTTGTTGTGCAACCATTTGATGTTGTTGTGTGGGGAAGGGATTAGTTAAAATTGTGGGTGTGGGGTTTCCCTTGAGAAAATTTTGCACTTCTTCACGATGTGGACATTCTTTCATGAAGTGATCGTCACCACAAAGTAAACAAGGATATTTGACCTTCTGTTTTTGTTTGGTTTCATTGGGATTATTTTTGGGCTCCTGCTAGTTAGAAGACTTCTTGGATTTACCTTTGTTCTTCTTTTTTCCACTGGATTTTTGAGGTGAAGAAGATTGAAATGAATTCACTTCCTCAGTGGAAGAAGGGTTGGATGATTGATTGGTGTTGTTTCCAACATGTGGCGAGCGTGGATTCAAACTATGGTGGTTATGTGATCCACCTGATTGTGTAGTAGGATGGGCATGAATGGAACCAATAATGCCGTCGGCATGTGATATCGTGGGTGGTTTCGTTGGATCATGTGTAGGGAGAGGGGCATTAGGTATAATATCGTATAATGTGCCATATTGATAATAGACTAGGTCTAGATATTGAGCACATTATATCGCTTGTTCTTCTGTAACGACCTCTCCCAAAGATACGCCTTTAGTTATGATAGGTAGTAATGACTTCGTGAACCAATCGGCAAGTAGTTGATCCGGAATGGGAGCTTTAATGAGACTTCATCTCCTTCTCCACTCATGAATATGATCAGAAATGTGAGTGGAGGTGGATTGGTGAAGAGAAGTCAAAATATCTATGTCGGTTTCATAGCGGACCAGTAGTTGAAAATGAGTCAAAAAGGCCATAGCTAAAGATAGAAAATTGGTGAAAGAGTGTGGTGGAATCTCGATGTACCACTTTGCAGAAGTGTCTTTAAGGGTTCATTGGAAAATCATCAGATGGATAGAATCATCCATTAAGGAATTGGAGGAACACCGCAAAAGATAAGTCATTACATGGTTCTTAGGATCCTCACCGGGTTTTCCCTCAAATTTTGCGATGTTTGATGGTAGCTTCAAAGGAATAGTTGGCCAATTTATACCATGTTGAATGGGATCATTAGTCAAACGTGACATATCTGGTAAATCAAGTGTATCCATAAATGGTAACTATCGTTTTGGCTGTGTATACTCGTAATACTGATAAGGCATCGACGTACCAGTAGGACCATGGATCGAATGATCATAAGGTCCTCCCATAGGAGGTTATCCATATTTTGGTGGGCCTCCTGGGTTGGGAGGTGGACCTTAAAGAGGTCCTCCTACGAAGTAAGGTGTTCTGTCACCAGAATACGGGAGTCCGCCAGGTGGAATTGGTGGATGTGGGATAGGTGGCTGGGGAGGAGGCAGGACAAGTGGTGGGGGTGGTTGGGGTGGCCTGATGGCTGGAGGTCCAAGAAGTGGAAAAATATGGTGCCCCCATGGGGTGTCTATGTTTCCAAGATAGGATAATCCAGGAAAAATATTTCCCGGATGATTGTTTCCTATAGCAACATTATGGTTACCCGGATATGTATGCCCCCTTGGGGGTTGGGTCCAAGTGGATGGTTCCCCCATTTAATGTGCCCACGTGGGTTGTCCCATGGTTGGGAGTGAATTTCCAACCATACTATAGTTCATGTGTGAAGGATGTCTTCTGCTCACGTTGTGTCCCCTAACTGGATGATGCCCCCCAGTTAGATCTAGTCCACTGACTAGGGGTTTCCCCCCAGTTAGATCTAGTCCATTGACTAGGGGTTTCCCCCCAGTTGAAAATTTTCCACCTATTGGAGTATGACCACTAATCATATGTTGACCACTAATAATAGATTGATCCATACTCATATGTTGACTACTAACAAGAGGATAACTTCCACTCAATGTTTGAGGTGGAGGTTGTGTTCCAGTTATGAAGTTAATAGTGGCTGAAGGTTTCCCTCCATTTGTTGGGGTCAAATAAGGTGTTGAACTGATCGAATGATTTTGAGGCGTACTAGACAAAAATGAGGGTTGACCTGGTTCATATGTGGTTATGTTTGGTGTAGATATTCTTGGTGAAGAAAAAGACGAAAAATGTATAGGGGAATGTTGTTCAAAATTTGGTACTTCCGGATTGGGCCTAGGGGGGAAATATGGCATCTAAGTTGGTTACCGAATGTTTGTAAACGTTCAATAGTCTCATAAAATGGTCCGAGAAAGACATCATCGGGAATCTATAGAGGAAACCCATGTGGTGCATTTTCCACCATCGGAAGTGAACCAATATGGGAAACATGTTGACCTAAAGAAGTGTCCCAAAATGATGCAGTTGGACCAAAAGCCGTTGATATTAGGTCATCCTAGGGTCGACTGAAAATCCAGTTCCTGGCTCCGGGATTTCCTTCCATTGAATGATGAAAAGTTGTGTCATGTGGAGGAGGTTTTTCCACCAACAAAGGTCTCGTAGGATCAGTGATAGGTGGGTTTACAAGAGGAGAATAATTCACTCATGATTCTAATGTAGAAGTTCCTTCTTCATGTGGCACAGATGTTGTGGGTTGATCCATGGATACTCCTGAGTTCTACTCCTAGTCAAGGGGATATTCAGGTGAAAATTTTAATATTCTACGGGATCTTCTCAAAGGTTGCTCAGCCAGGGTGGCTGAAATAAAACTTATCCTAAAAAAGAGAAACACAGCTCAAGGCCTAGTCAAGCTAAAGCCACATGCAAACTATGTGATAGATGGGATTCAAAATTATGGAACCTCACAGGATTATCAATGCATCGCAACTCACTATATACTACAGGGTCCAATAGTTATACTCAGCCCAATATTTCAAAGCAATAAATAGGGAGGAGTAGGACCATACCCTTGACCGTATAACCTGACTACCTAGAAGTACATGCGTAGTAGATCCCTGAGTGTTGTTCTCGGTGTATTTCCATGCAAAGACGGCCAATTGCTAACTCATATGGTTTTAGGAATCCTAGTGGGGTCTCCCGATATACTCAAGGTACATGTGAGCTCCAATCCATAGTGGTGTTGTCTAATGCACAACCGTACGACAGGAGCCTTCCGATATACTGTTAAGTATGTGAATTACCTTTATATATACCCGAAGGTACGTGAAAGGCCGTTCAATATACTGACTGGTATGTGCAAGAACTACAAGATCCCAGGATGCAGTGCAGGAAAATAACGACAACTGCCACGCTTAAAGATGCTGGAACACGGCTCTAACCTAGCACACGATTTTCTATACAATTTTAACATAGCCTACTGATTGATTTTAAGTTGTACGGTTAGGTGAATCCATGGAGTGTAGACTTGGAATTTAAACAAGATGCAAATATTATCTATATGAAAATGCAATTATTTCGTTTTCTTTTCGATGAAAACTAGTTAAGGTAAGGCGAATTATTTTTGTTTTCCGATAATAAAAAATGAGCAAAATATCTCTATACTTTTCCAAGACAACCAAAAGACTAAAAGGTATTCTTTCAGTAATCCAACAAAAATGAAAAATAACACACCAAATCAAAAAAAAAAAAATCTTTTTCTTTTCAACTTAAGCAATACCTATGAGCGAAACTGAAAAGACGAATTTATGTTTTGAATGCAAGAACTCTAAATTGTGAAATAAGAATCAATTAAAGAAGTGGAGAGAAAATATAAAATGAAATATTTTTCACTATCTTTGAAATACTTCGAAAAGGCCTAAAAATACTTAAAATTTCCAGGGAAATGATCAATGACTTCTCACAACCAAGAAAATATAAGCAAATAACAATCCTTTAGCTTTTTCAAAGATCTTTCAAACAATCATTCCAAAGCATAAAAACTCTGTATACCAATTCCAAATAATGTGCTTGACATGGAGATAATAAGAAATTTGATTTTCTAACTAATGCACTCAAACAAATATGAGAATTATACCACATTTTCAACCTATGTTCAAATAACTAGAGAATGTATGCCACTGCAATATTTAATGAATTGGAAATTCTTGAAAAATGTAATCACCCAAGATCTCAAACAACACACAAAACCACACAAAATATTGCAAAAAATCACAACAACTAACTATTGGAAGGCTAGGAAGTGAGAATGAACGGATCAGATAACCTGAGCAGGAGTCACAAGACTGAATGTGCTTGTGAGGGATTAACATTACCCACTATGAGGGATACACTTGCTTGACTAACTAGTCCACAAATCAAACTCAAACTTCAAAAAACAAGCGAAGGACAAGGTATGATGTGTCTAGGAGGCTTTGCAACTGTCAAAATCAATATACAGAACTCAAGAAACCAAGCCAAGAATCAAATTGGGATTTTTTCAACTTATGAACCAAGTGGTGAAGGCCGACGCGCCCTACAAGGGTACACCAGAGCGTTGGGAGTCCCAACGATGCACTCTTCTCACTCGGGAAGTGCGTCAGTGATGCAGGCTGCAAACTGGAAGAAAGCGTCACCGACCCTTGTTTCTTTAAGATGAAGTGCGTCAGAATTACAGTGACGTAGGCTATGAACTGCCCAAGTGCGCCGGGCAGGATCCAAGCAAGAAAAATAAAAAAATTCTCAAAAAACAAAAGGATAAATGGCTCAATAAACATCCCAATTAGAGTCTGGATATCCTAGAAGCTCTCTGATGATCATATCCAATGAATAAAGAGGAAACTTAGAGGCTAATTGGAAAGAAATCAAAAAACAAAAAAATCAAATCAAATCAAAACTATAGGCTATCTGTCCCTAGTATGGTCACCAATTTTGTTTACGAACAATCTGTAAGGGCGGACACAAACGGATCTCCCTAGTCTAAATGGTTCGGATCTAGAACAAAACAAGTACATAACACAAATAACTTTCCTGGATTGATTGAAATGCAAAGTAATTAAAGGGATGGCTTACCTTATAGATGCAGTTCCTTTCTCCTTGATTGATCCAAGTTCTTGATCTTCAGATCCTTAGCTGCAAAACAAGATGAAACAAGTGGAAACGGACAATTAGTGAAAGCACATGATTACGAATCAATCTAGATCAGGAGTCAACGAAGCTAATCCTAAACATCATAAAGACAATAAGTTTATGGAAAGAAATTGTATTAGATGTAATAATAGAAACTACAAAGAGAGAGGCATTACAACCAATGCTTTGAATTCATAAATCCCTTCCAACAATCCTAGGCTTAAAGGATCAAAGCCTAGCCTCCTAATGGATGAAAATGATCTCCTAGCAAAATTCCACCATCATGTAGGTACTCTATCCTTCCTCCTTTAACAATAGAGATGCGGTTCATATTTATAGGCCAAAAGTGATAGGAGAGGTTGAGGATTTAGTGGAGAAGCTTAAGGGATCATCCCACTGGGTAAGGGGATCGAATGCCACCGTCCCAGATATGTAGGGATAAGCCTCCACGCAACCCAAGGTTTGAGAAGTCGCTCGAAGCTTCTCTTTATCCATTTTAACCAATAGTGATGCACCTTGCACATGGAAAACTCGCGCCAGTTGAAGGGTGACACACCTTCTTCAAGGGCAGCAGGTGTCACCAACGCACTCTTCTAGTGTGTAGAACACATCACCTAGGGTCTGACGCACCTTTCCAAAGATCAGGGCACGTCGCGGTGACGATAAAAAGTTAAAGGTATAAACATCAACTCTTCTTTTGGTCTTTCAACTTAGGTACTTTAGGAATTAAGGCATATAGAGGACACATAATTCATGATGATGAGATTTTGGTGTAACACCTATCCTCTACATTCTATTAATTAAATCACTCACGCCTTCCTATCCTCTGCAACTACAACATTGGTAGGTCCTTTACATGTTATTATCTCTCTGTATTCTTGGATCTGAAAAGATCAAATAGTCATGAAAAAAATAATGACTGTAATGAAAAACGGAATGGCTCTTTTAGGGTTCTAGAAAGAGATGTTTTAAATGTGTTAAAAAAATTGCAGAGATTAAAAAAAGATTCCAAATGAACTGACCATTAGTGAGTGAGGAGCATGTGATCCAGATCCAGCCCTTGCATTTATGTGTTTAAAAAATTACAGAGATTAAAAGAAGATTCCAAATGAACTTACCATCTGTGAGTGAGGAGCATGCGATCCAGATCCAGCCCTGACATTGTTTGGGCTCCGCTAAAACAAAAATATAACTCTCTACATCACACAAAACTATGACACAAATGATATAGAAGACAGGGCAGCATGGTTCAACCAAATACTCATTATTTCTATCTACTTGGATTACCTCTACAACGGTGCAACATTGTTTCATGTATCATGAGATAAAACATGCAAGATGTCATTTTAGCATGTAGCATGACATGCATAGAAGCCACAATCATGTCTTACTTCTCCTTGGGGTTGTTCGTGTTAACACCTGTTATCTCTATAATACAGTGGTTTTGTTAAAATACCTATATTGTCCCAGTTTTATGTGTTATTCAAATTCATTGGCACTACAGTCGATGAGTACCTAATATTTCAATTATTTCAATTGAAATTCATGGGCTCTACAATCATGGGTATTTGAAATTTCAATTGATAATTTTCAATGTTGCAGCCAACTTACTGACTCTTTTTAGAGTTCAATGCCGTTTTTTATTCCATATGCATAGCCTGCAAGACAAATGCCTCCATGATATATTTATTGCTCGTTCTTTCTTTTACTTACTAATTTTCCATGCTCATCTTGATTGATTACCCATGTCCACCTACAAACATGTGGAGAAAATGCCTTCATTACTTTATCTACCATAAATATATTTGTAAACATAGAAATATCTCTCCATAATTACTTTAACTACCATAAATATATATAAACATAAAAATATCTTTCTATAATTACTTTACGCATATAAATATCTTTCCATTGCCTTCCATGAAAACCGGCACCCATTTAAAGACTAGTGTAAACAGAACTAAGGTTCACCTTTGAATATTGTTTAGAGGTTTAGCTTTGAAACTATTGTAAATGGTTCCACTTTTCTCTTTTACAACTATGGCAACTTATTATTAAGATCATTCATGCTTGTCTTTTTTTCTAATTTTAAATATTAATATGATGCTATAGCAGAACCAATGGAATTTCTTCTTTGCTTCGAATTCAGGAAGGGTCCACTAGGACCTTGCATGTCCTCCAGCTGGTGATGCAACCTTGCATGGACTCAGAAGGGACTTGAAACTCTACTTCTTCCATCGTGTTTGTCTAGCATCCATTTTTTTCAAATAATGTATGGCATATAGGATGCACTTTCCATAATGTATGATTGTATAGACTAACTTGCACCGCCTTTCCGCTAAATCCATAATAATGCATGTCAAAGCAAGATAGAAATGAAGAGAGATGTTATCATTTTAAGAAATTAAAATATAAAATTTTAATATAAGTATATTATAAAAGAATTATGTTTTAAGCAATTTGAAATATGATTTAAAATTGAAACCTGGTTAACTTTTCAGTATGCATGATTTGAAAAGATATTTCAACTTTGCATGGTGTTTCACATACGATAGGGACATAACAATTCCAATGGCCTTGTTTAAGCTAGTATCGTTTGTTGTTTTGACCTCATTATTTTGGTACCACTAGCATGTTATTTGATCTTGAGGATATAAAAACCTAGTATCTATAGTTTTCATCGTGTCTTAAGCTTATGACATTCTTTATCTTCTACAAAGAAATTGAAGGACGGTGAACACTGATTAGTTGATTATGAAATATGAGATATGAAATTTGAAATTATTGTTTTTATTTATGTTTTAACACGTATGTAGGTAGTTTAGGTTGTATTTGAAGTAGATGTTTGTACATTATCAAGAGCTAAATATTGTATGTGCAATTTTCAAATAAAATCCTCATATGTTCATTTCTGCACTATGACGAATATAATGTTGATGCTTTTTTATGGATTTTATATTGATTTCGATAATAACCTCAAATAATAAAATATTTAGAATTTGAAACCCATATTCGATATCCTACAAAATTTGGTGAGATATAAAAAGGTTTGGAACTTTATATACAATTTTGTTCAATTTTCAATTTTAAAGAAAAAGACGAGAGACATTGTTTTTACTGAATTACAAGATAAATCTCTTAACAATGGATGTATGTACTTATTTGATCAAAATTCTAGAACACTTACATCTTCAAACTCAAACATCTTATTACAAATTGATATAGAAGAATATTGGACATGGTAACCACTATCATGTCTTTCTAAACTTTTCACTGAACGACCTATAGACAAAGATATAGCCCACCAAAGGCAATAATGAGGCCTTCTCACACTTTTTTATCCCCAATCGAGACCTCTCAAGTTGAGCATGGTGTTTTTGAAAACATATGCTTGATCGCAGCTGACCAGTGAACTCCTAGTCGCTGCCAATAACCAACCATCCAACCGCTTAAAAATCGTCCAACCGCCCAACAAATGTCCAGTTGATTCAACCATCTAACTTCGTTGTCCAGTAGCCAAAGCTATAGTAGCAAGATATTTATGAAATCTATTGTATTTTTTCACTATAAATAGTAGACCATCCGAGATCTGCATAAGGTAGTGTTATGTGTAGTTTCTTTTTCTTGATAAAATTACTGAGTAGCAACTCATCTTATCTATTCCTGATTGTATTTTTGCTTCTTGACTTAATCTTTCTCTTACATACATTGTCTTCAAATTGGTATCAAAGCTTGGTTGTGGATAAGCACAATACTGTTGTGGAAGAGTAAATTTTTTTTGGTAATGTTGATGTTGAATGCTAGAGGTAAATCATGTAATTTGTTGTGCAAATGGTGAAATAATTTCTACAGGTAATTTGTAGTTTTGCAAGTGCAAGTTTGATGTTTTTGGTCCACTTGTGTTTGATGCTTTAATCATAATTCTATTAAAGGGTTGTTCGGACATAGAATTTTTTTTTGGAATGGTGCTTTAATATGTGTGCATGACAAGTTGTGTTAACAAAGTGTTGTCAAAGGCTTGCTATATTTTCTTGTAAACTAGTTGAAGTATGGTGGGTGTCAGTAGAAGTAGTCGCACTCAACCCCAAATTCCACAATTTAATGGAAAAAACTATGAATATTGGAGCATTAAGATGGAGACGTTATTTGTTCACAAGAATTACTGGACTGGGTTGAGAATGGTTTTACAGAGCCATCATATCAAGCATCATATAATACACTATCACAAGCACAAAAGGATCTTCTCAAGGAGAATAGGAAGAAGGATGCCAAGGCATTGTTTTTAATATAACAGGCAATGGAAGAGTCAATTTTCCCATGGGTTGTAGAAGATACAAGGTCCAAGAATGCATGGGACACTCTACAAAACTCATATCAAGGTACTATCAAAGTTAAGTTGGTAAAATTACAAACGCTTAGAAGAGATTTTGAAAATTCTCAAATAATGAATTCTGTGACAGTAATTTTTTTTTCACGTGTGCATTGAGTATCATAAATCAAATAAAGTCTCATGCAGATACTTTGGATGTTAAAAAATTTATAGAAAATATTTTGAGTCTTCCTATTATGTTTGACCCAATTGTAGCTATTGAAGAATCAAAATATTTGTATCAAGTTTCTATTGATGGGCTGATGGGGTCTTTACAAACATGTGAGAAAAGACTCAATAGATCAATTGGTTTCTCCATGGAAAATGCATCCAAATCGCAAGTTCAAGCTAGTAGCAGCAAATGCACAAAAGGAGGAAGAATCATTAATAGAGGTGAAAGAGGATTTGGAAGAGGAAGGACTAGCAATCACAATGAAGGTGGAAGATTAGACAACTCTCATGAAGAAAGAGCAAATTCTAATTTCTTTGCAAGCAGAAGAGCAGATGGTGGCAGTTATTCTCATGAATTTCATAGACAAGGAAAAAGGTATGACAAATGACATATTCAATGGCATTATTGTCAAAATATGGTCATTATGCACCTGAATGTAAAAAGAAGCAGATTGATGATAATAGGCAGAATGCAAATTTTTCACGAGAAAATCACTCTAAAAATAGTGATTTAATGTTTATTACTTGTAATACTGCACAAGAAAGTTCAAAAGAAGTATGTTTTTTACATAATGGATGTAGTACATGAGTGGAAACATGGATATGTTTGCAAACATAGATGAATCGGTGTAGTCAAAAGTAAAATTGGGAGATGATAACAAAGTAGATGCCATGGGTAAATGTGGCATAAACTTTAAAACTAAGCAAGGAGAAAAGAAGCACATTCCAAATGTGTATAATGTCCCTAATCTTAAACGCAATCTAATTAGCATTGGGAAACTACTACAAAAGGGATATAAAGTCTATTTTGAAAATAATGCATGTTACATGGAAAGCTAATTGCAAAAGTCCAAATGACACAAAACTAGATGTTTCCTTTAAGGTTGCAAAATGATTTGTCTAATGCTTTGAAAGTAGTCATCAAAGACCAGTCATGGTTATGGAATTTAAGATTTGGTCATTAAAGTTTCAGTGGTCTAAATATTTTGCATAGAAAAAACATGGTGAATTGTTTGTCATTGATTGAGTATCCAAACAAAGTTTGTAAAGGTTGTATTCTTGGTAAGTAGCATAGAGAATCATTTTCTATTGGCAAGTCATATAGAGCAAGAGCTCTACTTGAAACTGTGCATTTAGATCTGTGTGGGTATATGCATATGCTTTCTATTGGCAATAGTTTGTATTCCATAACTTTTATAGATGATTATTCCAAGAAAACTTGGGTATATTTTTTGAAACACAAATCAAAAGCTTTTGGACTTTTTAAGCAGTTTAAATTCATGGTTGAGAAGTAAAGTGGACACTAAATTAAAATTATAAGAATAGATAGGGGTGGAGAATTTTTGTCCAATGATTTATTGAATTTTTGTAAAGCAAATGAGATTAAAAATAAATTTTCAACTAGTTATACACCACAACAAAATGGTATTGCAGACATAAAAAATAGAACAATCATGGAAATGGCAAGAAGCATGATGAAAACTAAACATCTACCAAATGAGTACTGGACTGAAGCTGTAGCTTGTGCAATATACATTTTGAATAGTTCCCCCACAACAAGTGCAAAGGATAAAGTACCACAAGAAGCATGGAGTAATAAGAAACAAATGTTTCTTATTTGGGTGTTTTTGGGTGCATTGCATATGCACATGTTCCCGATGAAAATATAAGAAGTTAGATAATAAAAGAGAAAGACGTATTTTGGGGGATATAATGAGCAATCAAAAGCATACAAGTTGTATAATACCATCACAAAAAAGACTATAATCAATAGATATGTTAAGTTTCTTGAAGATGATGAATGGATTTGGAGTGAAAATCTACATTAGCAGTAGCAAATTGAAATGAAAGAATTTTGTGAAGATCATGCTCCAATAAAATATTCATTCAACAATAGTTTTAGTACAAATAGTACAACATCAATACCTCAGATTGCTTCAATATCTTAGCCAACACTACCTCAATTTGATTCAAGATCTTAGCCAACACCTAAATATCACCCAAGTGATAGCTCAAGGTCAGATGGAATTCCAATTAAGACAAGAAGTCTCAGGGAAATATATGAGGTAACTCAAGATAATGATGATGATGATTTAATTTTTAATTTCACATTACTTTTTGTTGTTGATCTAATACGTTTTGGAGAAGAAATTAAATATGAAAGTTGGAAAAAGGACATGGATGAAGAAATTGAAGCGATAGAGAAAAATCAAACTTGGCAATTAATGAATCTTCCAGAAGGAAAATATGGAATAGGTGTAAAATGGGTCTGTAAGACAATTTTAATGTTGATGGAAATGTTGTGAAGCATGGAGCAATGCTAGTTGCAAAGGGATGTCAAATTAGAATTTTTGAATGGGATATTATAGGAAGAATTACGTGTACAACACCCACTAGGTTATCATATATTGGATCATTAACATAAAGTTTAAAGATTGAAACATATTTGTATTGTCTCAAACAAGCTCCAAGAGCTTGGTATAGCCGCATTGATTTATACTTCTTGAACCATGGTTTTAACAAATACAGCAGTGAGCCAACTCTTTACACCAAGGTGAATAATCAAGGTAAGGTCTTAATTGTTTGCTTATATGTTGAACATGAAAATATTCAATTAAGTTGGTTTAAATCAACAATGAAAAAAGTATTTGAGATGACAGATTTGGGCTTAGTGAAATATTTGTTGGGAATATAAATAAGTCAAATAGAAGATGGAATTTTCATTTGTCAAACAAAATATGTAAATGATGTTTTGAAGAGGTTCAAGATGTTAAATTACAAGCTAGCATATACAACTATGGCAATAGGATTAAAATTAAGCAAAGAAGATAGGGGAACACATGTAGATCCAACTTTGTTCAAAATATCAGTAGCCAACTTAATGTATTTGACGGAAACAAGGCCTAACATTGTGTATACAATAAGTTTGATTTCAAGGTTCATAGATACATAAAAGGACTCACATTGACAAATAGGGAAAATGATTTTGAGATATGTTAGTGGAAGAAGAGATTATAGGATCTTATATTCAAGATCAAAAGATTTCATACTGGTTATCTATGTGCATAATCGATGACAGAAAAAACACATCCACATATATTTTTCATCTTTGTTCAGGAGCAATCTTAAGGGCTTCCCAAAAAGAACCTATTGTTACTCTTTCAACTACAAAAGCATAATATGTAGCAGTGACATTAACGGCATGTCAAGAACGGCATGTCAAGCACTGTGGATGAGAAAAATTATGTCAGATTTGATGCAAGATCAACAAAGATCAACACAAATTTATTGTGACAATAATTTAAGAATAAAATTATAAAAAAATCATGGTTACCACAAAAAGAGCAAGCACATTGAGACTATATATCATTCATTAGTAAACTTATCAACAATGGTAAAGTGTATCTTAAATTTTTACAGATATCTTCACATAACCATTAACAAAATAAAGATTTAAACACCTAAGAAAAGGTTTTGGTATCATCAGGAAGCCAAGCTTAAGGGGGAGTCCTAGGATTGGAATTTCAAATGACGGACAC
Source organism: Larix kaempferi (assembly GCA_027924585.1). Lineage (NCBI taxonomy): Eukaryota > Viridiplantae > Streptophyta > Pinopsida > Pinales > Pinaceae > Larix > Larix kaempferi. Next base: position 6,528,409 of record BSBM01000391.1, read on the forward strand.
CCATCAAAATTGTCGGTTACAACCAAATCCTGAAACGTTTTTTTACAGTCTAAGCCATTTTTTTACGACCTGCGTGAAATGTTAACCATATTTTACGGTTAAATTAAACCATGACGGGCAATTCACCCGTCAAATTCCATCACCCAGCCCGCCGCCCCCGTAGTGTTTGAAAACTTAATTTTCACTGCAACTGTCACGTACCCACCCATCCATCCAAGGCAAAGGGAGGGAACATGATGCCAATCTCTGGGGCTTTCACATAAAAACTCAGACAATTGATTAGATTCATAAAACCAAAAAAAAAAACACATGTGCAGGTGTATAATCCAAATAAGCACAGCAGAAGCAAGATCCACTACATGCACTGCTCTTCATAAACATAACAGTCAATAATGAAATGACATTGCAGAATTAAATACACATAAGAATATACTCATCTTCATTGTGCAATTGTCCCAAACAACTAGCTATGTCGCTGCAACGTTCCACCCAACCATAGGCCAGTTGTGTTCATCAATCTCTCAAAACAACTGCCAACCCCGAGCTGGGCTTGATTCTTACAAGGAAAAGGGGACATTCACTATTTTATAGCCAATTGGTCATTTCATCTGAGCCAAGCCAGTCCACAGTTGGGTTTATCAGGCTACATTTGAACCCTGGAGGCTTACACTCAAGTTCAAGCCAAAGTAATGGATTTACCAATAGGTTGGCCGTGGGTTTTCCCAAATCGTTTCCAGTCAAAATTGGATTAAGGGATGGGAAAAACAATCACAGGGGAAAACGAATTCTTCCCCAGCTAATCAGGCATTCAACAGCCCAAAAAGACCTCTATGGAACCCCAAGTCAATTCCTCTTCTTCTCGACTGGTAGACAACACAAAAACGCCCTTCTCTTGACCGAGGAAACAAGGATAAACAGAAAAATGTGGCTGCAAAGAACCCAGGTAGCTCTAAACTCGTGAGGGAGGAAGGCTGGTTGATGGATAATGGCTTGGGAGAGAAAATCATGGTTCATTTCTTGCCCAAGAAGCAAAGCGCGATTTCCCATGCATGGTGGCTTGCCCATACTCGAATTTGGACAGCCATACCTCTCATTCCCCAATTCATTAACTACCTCAACCAACTCTCGGGAGAAAATCAATGATTGGGTACAAAAGTCAACATGGGTAGTTGAGGGTTTGATGGGTTCTCTCATTGACACTTAGCTTGACTTGGTTGGCTCAAGGGTTTAAATGTTTTCCCTCCCAATTCCTTGTAAAATCATGCCCCCATCTCTTTGTTGCATTGCATAGCTAGTTGTGGGTATTTTTATTAGAATGCATATTACATGATGTTGAAATTCCAATGTGCCTGGCTAGCACAAAATCCATATGCATCACTAAATCGATGGCGGGGCCTTGGCCTTGAGCTCCTCACCATGATTTCATAACAATATTACATCATTTACATTTTTAATGTGATAGGGTCAAGATGGGAATGTGACAGCAACCGACCATTACCTGCCTAATCACAAATAGCAGCGAACCGTCCACCTTCCTAGCAGTTGTCCAGCCAACTAACATCCGTCCAACCAATTCAGCCATCTAACTCCGTCTTCTAGCAGCCATAGCAGCCAACAATATAGTAGCGAGATATTTAATAAATCTATTGTATTTCTACACTATAAATAAACCATTTGAAATCTGTGAGTTATGTGTAGTTTGTTCTACTTAATACAATTACTTAGTAGCATCTCCTCTTATCAATTACGTCATTTCCTTCCAAACAGCAGCCACAGTGACCATGTCGTTGTATGAACTCCATCCGTCCCCCATTGCATTGTTGGCCCTCTCCATCAATTCTCTCATATCCTCTTCTTTATTTTCGCTCCGTCATCTCCTTCCATTAATTCCCTGGCTGCTCTTCCTACTTCTTCTTTGCTCACCAATCCATCCGGCCCCTTCTTCACTTCAATGGCGACTTTCTTCTCCTTCATTAGATACAAATCATTCATCCTCTGTTCGGCAAAAAGAGGCCAAGCGATCATTGGCACTCCATGTAAGATGTGGTGGCAGTGTTCGGGGTGGCCCGATGGCTGGAGGTCCAAGCAGTGGAAAATTATGTTGCCCCCATCGGGTGTTTGTGTTTCCAGGATAGGGTAATCCAGGAAAAATATTTCCCGGATGATTTTTTCCTATAGCAACATTATGGTTACCCGGATATGTATGCCCCCTTGGGGGTTGGGTCCAAGTGGATGGTTCCCCCATTTGATGTGCCCATGTGGGTTGTCCCATGTTTGGGATTTAATTTCCAACCATACTATAGTTCATGTGTGAAGGATGTCTTCTGCTCACATTGTGTCCCCTAACTGAATGATGCCCCCCAGTTAGATCTGGTCCACTGACTAGGGGTTTCCCCCCAGTTGAAAATTTTCCACCTATTGGAGTATGACCACTAATCATATGTTGACCACTAATAATAGGTTGATCCATACTCATATGTTGACTACTAACGAGAGGATAACTTCCAAACAAAGTTTGAGGTGGAGGTTGTGTTCCAGTTATGAAGTTAATAGTGGTTGAAGGTTTCCCTCGATTTGTTGGGGTCAAATAAGGTGTTGAACCGATCGAATGATTTTGAGGTGTATTAGACAGAAATGAGGGTTGACCTGGTTCATAAGTGGTTATGTTTGGTGTAGATATTCCTGGTGAAGAAAAAGACAAAAAATGTATAGGGGAATGTTGTTCAAAATTTGGTAATTCCGGATTGGGCCTAGGGGCGAAATATGGCATCTAAGTTGGTTGCCGAATGTTTGTAAACGTTCAATAGTCTCGTAAAATCGTCCGAGAAAGACATCGTCGGGAATCTATAGAGGAAACCAACGTGGTGGAGTTTCCACCATTGGAAGTGAACCAAAATGAGAAACATGTTGACCTAAAGAAGTGTCCCAAAATGATGCGGTTGGACCAAAAGCCGTTGATATTGGGTCATCCCGGGGTCGACTGAAAATCCAGTTCATGGCTCCGGGATTTCCTTCCATCGAATGATGAAAAGTTGTGTCATGTGGAGGAGGTTGTTCCACCAACAAAGGTCTCGTAGGATCAGTGATAGGTGGGTTTACAAGAGGAGAATAATTCACTCATGATTCTAATGTAGAATTTCCTTCTTCATGTGACACAGATGTTGTGGGTTGATCCATGGATACTCCTGAGTTCTACTCCTAGTCAAGGGAATATTCAGGTGAAAATTTTAGTATTCTATGGGATCTTCTCAAAGTTTGCTTAGCCAGGGTGGCTAAAATAAAACTTATCCTAAAAAAGAGAAACACAGTTCAAGGCCTACTCAAGCTAAAGCCACATGCAAACTATGTGATAGATGGGATTCAAAATTATGGAAACTCACGGGATTATCAATGCAACGCAACTCGCTATATACTACAGGGTCCAATAGTTATACTCGGGCCAATATTTCAAAGCACTAACCAGGGAGGAGTAGGACCATACCCCTGACCGTATAACCTAATTACCTGGAAGTACATGCGTAGTAGATCCCTTAGTATTGTTCTCAGTGTATTTCCATGCCAAGACAGCCAATGGTTAACTCAGATGGTTTTAGGAATCCTAGTGGGGTGTCCCGATATACTCAAGGTACATGGGATCTCCAATCCATAGTGGTGTTGTCTAATGCACAACCGTACGACAGGAGCCTTCCGATATGCTGTCGAGTATGTGAATTACCTTTATATATACCCGAAGGTAGGTGAAAGGCCGTTCGATATATTGACTGGCATGTGGAAGAACTACAAGCTCCCAGGATGCAGTGCAGGAAAATAACAACAACTGCCACGCTTAAAGATGATGGAACACGGCTCTAACCTAGCACACGATTTTCTATACAATTTTAACCTAGGCTACCGATTCATTTTAAGTTGTACAGTTAGGTGAATCCATGGAGTGTAGACTTGGAATTTAAACAACATGCAAATCTTATCTATATGAAAATGCAATTATTTCGTTTTCTTTTCGATGAAAACTAGTTAAGGTAGGGAGAAATATTTTTGTTTTCCAATAATAAAAAATGAACAAAATACCTCTATACTTTTCAAAGTCAAACAAAAGACTAAAAAGTATTCTTTCAGTAATCCAACAAAAATGAAAAATAACACACCAAATTAAAAAAAAGAATCTTTTTCTTTTCAACTTAAGCAATACCTATGAGTGAAACTGAAAAGAGGAATTTCTGTTTTGAATGCAATAACTCTAAATTGTGAAATAAGAATCAGCAGAAGTGGAGAGAAAATAAAAAATGAAAGAGTTTTCACTAGCTTTGAAATACTTCAAGCAAATAGCAATCCGTTAGATTTTTCAAAGATATTTCAAACAATCATTCCAAAGCATAAAAACTCTTTATACCAATTCCAAATAATGCCCTTGAAATGGAGATAATAAGAAATTTGATTTTCTAACTAATGCACTCAACAAATATGAGAATTATACCACCCTTTCAACCTATGTTCAAATAAATAGAGAATGTATGCCACTGCAATATTTAATGAATTGGAAATTCTTGAAAAATGTAGTCACCCAATATCTCAAACAACACACAAAACCACACAAAATCTTGCAAAAAATCACAACAACTAACTATTGGAAGGCTAGGAATTGAGAATGAATGGATCAGATAACCTGAGCAGGAGTCACAAGACTGAATGTGCTTGTGAGGGATTAACATTACCCACTATGAGGGATACACTTGCTTGACTAACTAGGACCCAAATCGAACTCAAACTTCAAAAAACAAGCCAAGGACAGGGTATGATGTGTCTAGGAGGCTTTGCAACTGTCAAAAGCAATATACAGAACTCAAGAAACCAAGCCAAGAATCAAATTGGGAGTTTTTCAACTTATAAACCAAGTGGTGAAGGGCGACGCGCCCTACAAGGGTACACCAGAGCATTGGGAGTCCCAACGACGCACTCTTCTCACTCGGGAAGTGCGTCAGTGATGCAGGATGCAAACCGGAAGAAAGCGTCACCAACCCTTGTTGATTTAAGGTGAAGTGCGTCAGAATTACTGTGGTACGGGCTATGAACTGCCCAAGTGCGTCAGGCGGGATTCAAGCAAGAAAAATAAAAAAAACTCGAAAAAAACAAAAGCATAAATGGCTCAATAAACATCCCAATCAGAGTCTGGATATCCCAGAAGCTCTCTGATGATCATATCCAATGAATAAAGAGGCAACTTAGAGGCTAACTGGAAAGAAATAAAAAAATAAAATTGAAATCAAATCAAAACTATAGGCTATCTATCCCCAGTATGGTCACCAGTTTTTTTTACGGACAATGTGTAAGGGCGGACACAAACGGATCTCCCTAGTTTGAATGGTTCAGATCTAGAACAAAACAAGTACATAACACAAATAACTTTCCTAGATTGATTGAAATGCAAAGTAATTAAAGGGATGGCTTACCTTATAGATGCAGTTCCTTTCTCCTTGATTGATCCAAGTTCTTGATCTTCAGATCCGTAGCTGCAAAATAAGATGAAACAAGTGGAAATGGACAATTAGTGAAAGCACATGATTACGAATCAATCTAGATCAACAATCAACAAAGCTAATCCTAAACATCATAAAGACAATAAGTTTATGGAAAGAATTTGTATTAGATTTAATAATAGAAACTACAAAGAGAGAGAGGCATTACAACCAATGCTTTGACTTCATAAATTCCTTCCAACAATCCTAGGCCCTAAGGATCAAATCCTATCCTCCTAATGGATGAAAATGATCTCCTAGCAAAATTCCACCATCATGTAGGTACTCTATCCTTCCTCCTTTAACAATAGAGATGGGGTTCATATTTATAGGCCAAAAGTGATAGGAGAGGTTGAGGATTTATGGGAGAAGCTTAAGGGATCATCCCACTGGGTAAGGGGATCGAATGCCACCTTCCCAGATATGTAGGGATAAGCCTCCACGCAACCCAAGGTTTGAGAAGTCGCTCGAAGCTTCTCTTTATCCATTTTAACCAACAGTGACGCACCTTGCACATGGAAAACTCATGCCAGTTGAAGAGTGACACAGCTTTTTCAAGGGCAGCAGGTGTCACCAACACACTCTGCTAGTGTGGAGAACACATCACCTAGGGTCTGACGCACCTTTCCAGAGATCAGGGTGCGTCGTGGTGACGATAAAAAGTTAAAGGATAAACATCAACTCTTCTTTTGGTCTTTCAACTCAAGTACCTTAGGAATTAAGGCATATAGAGGACACATAATTCATGATGATGATATTTTGGTGTAACACCTATCCTGTACATTCTCTTAATTAACTCACTCATGCCTTCCTATCCTCTGCAACTACAAAATGTGTAGGTCCTCTGCATGTTATTATCTCTCTGTATTCTTGGATCTGAAAAGATTAAATAGTCATGAAAAAAATAATCACTGTAATGAAAAATGGAATGGCTCTTTTAGGGTTCTAGAAAGAGATTTTTTAAATGTGTTAAAAAAATTGCAGAGATTAAAAAAAGATTCCAAATGAACTGACCATTAGTGAGTGAGGAGCATGTGATCCAGATCCAGCCCTTGCATTTATGTGTTAAAAAAATTGCAGAGATTAAAAGAAGATTCCAAATGAACTTACCATCTGTGAGTGAGGAGCATGCGATCCAGATCCAGCCCTTACATTTTTTGGGCTCTGCTAAAACAAAAATATAACTCTCTACATCACACAAAACTATGACACAAATGATCTAGAAGACAGGGCAGCATGGTTTAACCAAATACTCGTTATTTCTATCTACTTGGATTACCTCTGCAACGGTGCAACATTGTTTCATGTCTCATGAGATAAAACATGCAAGATGTCATTTTAGCATGTAGCATGACATGCATACAAGCCACAATCATGTCTTACTTCTCCTTGGGGTTGTTCATGTTAACACCTGTTATCTCTATAATACAGTGGTTTTGTTAAAATACCTATATTGTCCCAGTTTTATGTGTTATTCAAATTCATTCGCACTACAGTTGATGAGTACCTAATATTTCAATTATTTCAATTGAAATTCATGGGCTCTACAATCATGGGTATTTGAAATTTCAATTGATAATTTTCAATGTTGCGGCCAACTTACTGACTCTTTTTAGAGTTCAGTGCCATTTTTTATTCCATATGCACAGCCTACAAGACAAATGCCTCCATGATATATTTATTGCTCGTTCTTTCTTTTACTTACTAATTTTCCATGCTCATCTTGATTGATTACCCATGTCCACCTACAAACATGTGGAGAAAATGCCTTCATTACTTTATCTACCATAAATATATTTGTAAACATAGAAATATCTTTCCATAATTACTTTAGCTACCATAAATATATATAAACATAAAAATATCTTTCTATAATTACTTTGAGCATATAAATATTTTTCCATTGCCTTCCATGAAAACCGATACCCATTTAAACAAACCTAAACATATTGGCTTATGAGAATTTTGAAGACCAGTGTAAACATAACTAAGGTTCAACTTTGAATATTGTTTAGAGGTTTAGCTTTGGAACTTTTATAAATGGTTCCATTTTTCTCTTTTACAACTATGGCAACTTATTATTAAGATCATTCATGCTTGTCATTTTTTTTATTTTAAATATTAATATGATGCTATAGCAGAACCATGGAAATTCTTCTTTGCTTTGAATTCAGGGGAGGTCCACTGGGACCTTGCATGTCCTCCAGCTGGTGAACCATGGCAATTCTTCTTTGCTTTGAAATTAGGGGAGGTCCACTAGGACCTTGCATGTCCTCCAGCTGGTGATGCAACCATGCATGGACTCAGCGGGGACTTGAAACTCTGCTTTTTCCATCGTGTTTGTCTAGCATCCATTTTTTTCAAGTAATGTATGGCATATAGGATGCACTTTCCATAACAGTATGATATAAATATCTTTCTACAATTACTTTAAGCATATAAATATATTTCCATTGCCTTCCATGAAAACCGATACCCATTTAAAGACTAGTGTAAACGTAACTAAGGTTCAACTTTGAATATTGTTTAGAGGTTTAACTTTGAAACTATTGTAAATGGTTCCACTTTTCTCTTTTACAACTATGGCAACTTATTATTAAGATCATTCATGCTTGTCTTTTTTTTTTTTAATTTTAAATATTAATATGATGCTATAGCAGAACCATGGAAATTCCTCTTTGCTTTGAAATCAGGGGAGGTCCAGTGGGACCTTGCATGTCCTCCAGCTGGTGATGCAACCTTGCATGGACTCAGCAGGGACTTGAAACTCTGCTTCTTCCATCGTGTTTGTCTAGCATCCATTTTTTTCAAATAATGTATGGCATATAGGATGCACTTTCCATAACTGTATGATTGTATAGACTAACTTGCACCGCCTTTCCGCTAAATCCATAATAATGCATGTCGAAGCAAGATAGAAATGAAGAGAGATGTAATCATTTTAAGAAATTAAAATATAAAATTTTAATATAAGTATATTATAAAAGAATTATGTTTTAAGCAATTTGAAATATGATTTAAAATTGAAACCTGGTTAAGTTTTCAAAGAATTATGTTTTAAGCAATTTGAAATATGATTTAAAACTGATAGCTGGTTAACTTTTCAGTATGCATGACGTTTCACATACGACAGGGACATAACAATTCCAATGGCCTTGTTTAAGCTAGTATCGTTTGTTGTTTTGACCTCATTATTTTTGGTACCACTAGCATGTTATTTGATCTTGAGGATATAAAAACCTAGTAGCTATAGTTTTCATCATGTGTTAAGCTTATGACATTCTTTATCTTCTACAAAGAAATTGAAGGACGGTGAACACTGATTAGTTGATTATGAAATATGAAATGTGAAATTATTGTTTTTATTAATGCTTTAACACGTGTGTAGGTAGTTTAGGTTGTATTTGAAGTAGATGTTTGTACATTATCAAGAGCTAAATATTGTATGTGTAATTTTCAAATAAAATCCTCATATGTTCATTTGTGCACCGTGACGAATATAATGTTGATGCTTTTCTATGGATTTTATATTGATTTCAATAATAACCTTAAATAATAAAATATTTAGAATTTGAAACCTTTATTCGATATCCCGCAAAATTTGGTGAGATATAAAAAGGTTTGGAACTTTATATACAATTTTGTTCAATTTTCAATTTTAATGAAAAGGATGAGAGACATTGTTTTTACTGAATTACAAGATAAATCTCTTAAGCATGGATGTATGTACTTCTTTGATCAAAATTCTAGAACACTTACATATTCAAACTCAAACATCTTATTACAAATTGATATAGAAGAATATTGGACATGGTAACTACTATCATGTCTTTCTAAACTTTTTCATTGAACGAGCTATAGATAAAGATATAGCCCACCAAAGGCAACAATGAGGCCTTCTCCCACTTTTTTATCCCCAATCGAGACCTCTCAAGTTGAGGATGGTGTTATTGAAAACATAGGCTTGATCGCAGCTGAACAACGAACTCCTAATCGTTTCCAGCAACCAACCATCCAACTTCCTACAAGTCGTCCAACCGCCCAACAATTGTCCAGTTGATTCAACCATCTAACTTCGTTGTCCAGTAGCCAAAACTTTAGTAGCAAGATATTTATGAAATCTATTGTATTTTTTCACTATAAATAGTAGACCATCCGAGATCTGCATAAGGTAGAGTTATGTGTAGTTTCTTTTTCTTGATAAAATTACTGAGTAGTAGCTCATCTTATCTATTCCTGATTGTATTTTTGCTTCTTGATTTAATTTTTCTCTTGCATACATTGTCTTCAAATTGGTATCAAAGCTTGGTTGTGGATAAGCAAAATACTGTTGTGGAAGAGTAGATTTTTTTTCGTAATGTTGATGTTGAATGCAAGAGGTAAATCATGTAATTTGTTGTGCAAATGGTGAAATAATTTCTGCAAGTAATTTGTAGTTTTGCAAGTGCAAGTTTGATGTTTTTGGTCCACTTGTGTTTGATGCTTTAATCATAATTCTATTAAAGAGTTGTTGGGACATAGAAAATAATTTTGGAATGGTGCTTTAATATGTGTGCATGCCAAGTTGTGTTAACAAAGTGTTGTCAAAGACTTGCTATATTTTCTTGTAAATTAGTTGAAGTATGGTGGGTGTAAGTAGAAGTAGTCGCACTTAACCCCAAATTCCACAATTTAATGGAAAAAAATATGAATATTAGAGCATTAATATGGAGATGTTATTTGTTCACAAGAATTACTGGACTGGGTTGAGAATGATTTTACAGAGCCATCATATCAAGCATCATATAATGCGCTATCACAAGCACAAAAGGATATTCTCAAGGAGAATGGGAAGAAGGATGCCAAGGCATTGTTTTTAATATAAGAGGCAATGGAAGAGTCAAATTTCCCATGGGTTGTAGAAGATACAAGGTCCAAGAATGCATGGGACACTCTACAAAACTCATATCAAGGTACTATCAAAGTTAAGTTGGTAAAATTACAAACGCTTAGAAGAGATTTTGAAAATTCACAAATAACGAATTTTGAGACAGTAAATTATTTTTTCACCTGTGCATTGAGTATCATAAATCAAATAAAGTCTCATGCAGATACTTTGCATGTTAAAAAATTTATAGAAAATATTTTGAGTCTTCCTATTAGGTTTGACCCAATTGTTGTAGCTATTAAAGAATCAAAATATTTGTATCAAGTTTCTATTGATGGGCTTATGGGGTCTTTATAAACGCGTGAGGAAAGACTCAATAGATCAATTGGTTTCTCCATGGAAAATGCATTCAAATCACAAGTTCAAGCTAGTAGCAGCAAATGCACAAGAGGAGGACGAATCATTAATAGAGGTGAAAGAGGATTTGGAAGAGGAAGAACTAGCAATCACAATGAAGGTGGAAGATTAGACAACTCTCATGAAGAAAGAGCAAATTCTAATTTCTTTGCAAGCAAAAGAGGAAGAGGTGGTAGTTATTCTCATGAATTTCATAGCCAAGGAAAAAGGTATGACAAATCACATATTCAATGGCATTATTGTCAAAAATTTGGTCATTATGCACCCGAATGTAAAAAGAAGCAGATTGATGAGAATAGGCAGAATGCAAATTTTTCACGAGAAAATCACTCTAAAAATAGTGATTTAATGTTTATTACTTGTAATACTGCACAAGAAAGTTCAAAAGAAGTATGTTTTTTACATAATGGTTGTAGTACATGAGTGGAAACATGGATATGTTTGCAAACATAGATGAATCGGTGTAGTCAAAAGTAAAATTGGGAGATGATAACAAAGTAGATGCCATGGGTAAATGTGACATAAACTTTAAAATTAAGCAAGGAGAAAAGAAGCACATTCCAAATGTGTATAATGTCCCTAATCTTAAACGCAATCTAATTAGCATTGGGAAACTACTACAAAAGGGATATAAAGTCTATTTTGAAAATAATGCATGTTGCATGGAAAGCTAATTGCAAAAGTCCAAATGACACAAAACTAGCTGTTTCCTTTAAGGTTGCAAAATGATTTGTCTATTGCTTTCAAAGTAGTCATCAAAGACCAGTCATGGTTATGGCATTTAAGATTTGGTCATTTAAGTTTCAGCGGTCTAAATATTTTGCATAGAAAAAACATGGTGAATTGTTTGTCATTGATTGAGTAGCGAAACAAAGTTTGTAAAGGTTGTATTCTTGGTAAGTAGCATAGAGAATCATTTTCTATTGGCAAGTCATATAGAGCAAGAGCTCTACTTGAAATTGTGCATTTAGATCTGTGTGGGTATATGCATATGCCTTCTATTGGCAATAGCTTGTATTTCATAACTTTTATGGATGATTATTCCAAGAAAAATTGGGTATATTTTTTGAAACACAAATCAAAAGCTTTTGGAATTTTTAAGCAGTTTAAATTCATGGTTGAGAAGTAAAGTGGACACTAAATTAAAATTATAAGAATAGATAGGGGTGGAGAATTTTTGTCCAATGATTTCTTGAATTTTTGTAAAGCAAATGAGATTAAAAATAAATTTACAATTAGTTATACACCACAACAAAATGGTATTGCAGAAATAAAAAATAGAACAATCATGGAAATGGCAAGAAGCATGATGCAAACTAAGCATCTACCAAATGAGTACTGGACTGAAGCTGTAGCTTGTGCAGTATACATTTTGAATAGTTCCCCCACATTGAGTGCAAAGGATAAAGTACCACAAGAAGCATGGAGTACTAAGAAACACATGTTTCTTATTTGATTGTTTTTGGGTGCATTGCATATGCACATGTTCCTGATGAAAATATAAGAAGTTAGATAATAAAAGAGAAAGACGTATTTTTGGGGATATAATGAGCAATCAAAAGCATACAAGTTGTATAATACCATCACAAAAAGGACTATAATCAATAGAGATGTTAAGTTTCTTGAAGATGATGAATGGATTTAGAGTGAAAATCTACATTAGCAGTAGCAAATTGAAATGAAAGAATTCTGTGAAGATCATGCTCCAATAAAATATTCATTCAACAATAGTTTTAGTACAAATAGTACAACATCAATACATCAGATTGCTTCAAGATCTTAGCCAACACTACCTCAATTTGATTCAAGATCTTAGCCAACACCTAAATATCACCCAAGTGATAGCTCAAGGTCAGATGGAATTCCAATTAAGACAAGAAGTCTCAAGGAAATATATGAGGTAACTCAAGATAATAATGATGATGATTTAATTTTTAATTTCACATTACTTTTTGTTGTTGATCTAATACGTTTTGGAGAAGCAATTAAGTATGAAAGTTGGAAAAAGGACATGGATGAAGAAATTGAAGCAATAGAGAAAAATCAAACTTGGCAATTAATGAATCTTCCAGAGGGAAAATATGGAATAGGTGTAAAATGGGTCTGTAAGACAAAGTTTAATGCTGATGGAAATGTTGTGAAGCATGGAGCAAGGCTAGTTGCAAAGGGATGTCAAATTAGCATTTTTGAATGGGATATTACGGGAAGAATTACGTGTACAACACCCACTAGGTTATCATATATTGGATCATTAACATAAAGTTTAAAGATTGAAAAATCTTTGTATGGTCTCAAACAAGCTCCAAGAGCTTGGTATAGCCGCATTGATTTATACTTCTTGAACCATGGTTTTAACAAATGCAGCAGTGAGCCAACTCTTTACACCAAGGTGAATAATCAAGGTAAGGTCTTAATTGTATGCTTATATGTTGAACATGAAAATTTTCAATTGAGTTGGTTTAAATCAACAATGAAAAAAGTATTTGAGATGACATATTTGGGCTTAATGAAATATTTGTTGGGCATAGAAATAAGTCAAATAGAAGATGGAATTTTCATTTGTCAAACAAAATAAGTAAATGATGTTTTGAAGAGGTTCAAAATGTTAAATTACAAGCTAGCATCTACAACTATGGCAATAGGATTAAAATTAAGCAAAGAAGATAGGGGCACAAATGTAGATCCAACTTTGTTCAAAATATAGCAAACTTAATGTATTTGATGGAAACAAGGCCTAACATTGTGTATACAATAAGTTTGATTTCAAGGTTCATAGATACATAAAAGGACTCACATTGACAAATAGGGAAATCGATTTTGAGATATGTTAGTGGAAGAAGAGATTATAGGATCTTATATTCGAGATCAAATTATTTCATACTGGTTGGCTATGTGCATAATTGATGACAGAAAAAACACATCCAGATATATTTTTCATCTTTGTTCAGAAGCAATCTTAAGGGCTTCCCAAAAAGAACCTATTGTTACTCTTTCAACTACAAAAGCATAATATGTAGCAGTGACATCAACGGCATGTCAAGAACTGCATGTCAAGCACTGTGGATGAGAAGAATTATGTCTGATTTAATGCAAGATCAACAAAGATCAACACAAATTTATTGTGACAATAATTTAACAATAAAATTATAAAAAAATCATGGTTTCCACAAAAAAGAGCAAGCACATTGAGACTATATATCATTCATTAGTAAACTTATCAACAATGGTAAAGTGTATCTTAAATTTTTACAGATATCTTCACATAACCATTAACAAAATAAAGAACCTAACAACCTAGCAGCTGTCCAGCCACCTAACAGCCGTCCAACCAATTCAGCCATCTAACTCCGTCTTCTAGCAGCCATAGCAGCCAACACTATAGTAGCGAGATATTTAATAAGTCTACTGTATTTCTACATTATAAATAAACCATTTGAAATCTGCGAGTTATGTGTAGTTTGTTCTACTTAATACAATTACTTAGTAGCAGCTCCTCTTATCAATTACGTCATTTCCTTCCAAACAGCAGCCACAGTGGCCATGTCGTTGTATGAACTCCCTCCCTCCCCCATTGCATTGTTGGCCCTCTCCATCAATTCTCTCATCCTCTTCTTTATTTTCGCTCCGTCATCTCCTTCCATTAATTCCCTGGCTGCTCTTCCTACTTCTTCTTTGCTCACCAATCCATCCGGCCCCTTCTTCGCTTCAATGGCGACTTTCTTCTCCTTCACTAGATACAAAGCGTTCATCCTCTGTTCGGCAAAAAGAGGCCAAGCGATCATTGGCACTCCATGTAAGATGCTTTCTACAGTTGAATTCCAACCGCAATGAGAGAGGAAACCGCCAGTAGATGGATGAGAAAGAACATGAATCTGAGGCGCCCATGAATCAACAACGAGTCCTCGGTCTCTGGTTCGACTCTCGAACCCCACAGGTAGAATATCTCTTTCGGCCATCGTGGATTGAATTGATGGAGGCCTCCGCAACACCCAAAGGAAGCGCTGCCCGCTGGCTTCGAGTCCTAGAGCAAGCTCCTGAACCTGCTCGTCTGACAGACTGCCTTTGCTCCCGAAGGCAACGAAGAGAACGGACGAGACGGGCTGGAGGTCTAGCCATTTCAGGCACTCCTCCTTGTCCTCCACGACTTCCTCAGAAGCCAACAGAGACGAAGATATAAACGGCCCCACAGCATAAATGGAGGGAGTTTCAGCAGCACTCAGAACCTTTCCTTCCAGGAGGGCTTTTATTTGTTCAGCCTCCATATCCTCGCAGCTGTTTATCAGAATTCCTTGAGCTTCATGGAGTCTAGAGGAATGTTGAAGGAACCAGTTAAATTCGATATTATTAGATCTGTCTTGAATGGGTGTGGGCAGATCTCTCCCCGGAATCGGCGGAAGGCCCGGCACTTCGATCTCGAAGTCAACGTCTTTGAAGGAGATGTCAATCTTGTGGACAAGTGTTGGAAGGTACAACATGAGGCAGAGGAGAGAAGCCGAAGAAGTGAATAATATGTAGGAAGGTATTTCTAGTTTGGATGTGACATCGAACATGGTGGTGCAGAAAAGGTCGGTGATGAAAGCGCAGACAGGAAACGAGGAAGATCTGAGCGCATCTTCCAAGAATATTTTGGTCTTCTCCATTTGTAGAGTTAGGCGAGTTGGGAGATTCATCTCTGCATCATCCCCTTCAATTTCGACGTCAGGGAGCTCTATGAAGTGGATCATGCCCGCAGACGAAGATACTACGCGTTGCATATATGCGCTTTGGTGATGAGAAGCCTTCATCCATTTGGCGATAATGAAGGTCACGGAGAAGCCATGGTAGAGCGTTAGCCTCTTTGCAAACTCAACCAGTGGGATCAGATGGCCCATCTCAGGGAACGGAAAGACTACTACATGAGATCCATGGCTCTCCATTGATGTCTGTCCAGCAAAATCTCCACATTTGTATGCAATTATTTGAAGAAATAGCTCTTTCCAGATAGGGGATGAATCCCAAACGGTACTTGTAAACGTATTATAGGCTCCGGCGATGGCCTGTGATAACTGGTACTCAAATCGTTCTTGTTGGCTACCGAAAGTTTTCCAGGAAGGTATCGTTTTACTTTTGCTCGTTATTTTTTTGGAATTTTTATTATCTGGGTCATTTTAAAATGGGCCAAAATCTTGAAGGCACAGTTTCATGACATAGTTCCACAATATATAAAGTAGAACTATGATTCCACCTGTTTTTATAACCAAATCTAAAAAACAAATTACCAAAAAAAACAGAACGATTTGAGTGCAAGTTATCCCAGGCCTCTCGGGATGGCTCTGCCCGCCTTTCTCTTCAATAACTTGGTAAATACGGTACTTATTAAATTTTGATTTTGTCAAACCATCCTACCCCACAAGATCAAAATGACTAAAATTTAAAAATCATGACAGTAGGAATAAAAATAATGGACATGCATGATCTTGACGTAAAGAAGATAGATCCAGCTAAGGAAATCCAGCAAGCCCCATCCAACCATACACATTACAAATAAATAATCCATGAGGAAAAAGTAAAGAAGAGAGAGAAATCAATAACTCTGGCGATGGCTCTGCCGGCCTTTCTCTTCAATAATTTGGTAAATACGGTACTCATATCTATAAGCACAACAATAAAATTATTAAATTTTGATTTTGTCATGAAACCATCCTACCCCACACAAAATATCAAAATAACTAAAATTTAAAAGTCATGACAGTAGGAATAAAAATAATACACATGCATGATCCATGACGTAAAGAAGATAGAGGCAGGTAAGGAAATCCAGCAAGCCGCCCCATCCAATAATGCACATTACAAATAAATAATCCATGAGGAAAAAGAAAAGAAGAGAGAGACATCGAAGGAAATCCATGTAGACCAGTAACCTTCAATAGACACTGCACGGCTCTGCACGGCTCTCCCTAGTGGAGACACGGGGAGCATATAATCTCTAGAATGGGTATATCAATAATGGATTGATGACAGCCTACTGAGAGCATATATTTTTTATTCAATTAACATGTGATTATATTACAAAGTAGTACTCTATGTCAAATATAAAAATTTTAAAATTAATAATTGCCTCAAGAGGTGTAAAGAAATGTGGAAAGGATATCTAGTAGTATAATTCGAATACAAATATGGATATGAATAAGATTCGATATGGAAAAAATACTTAATGAAAAAATCTAGTACGGAGGTAGCTTACTTATATATAATTATTTTAATCAAATATTCACAAATATACTGACATTTATATTATATATATTTATAAAACAAAATATAAAATTTCAATCTAGGATATGGAAGTGTGAGATAGACATTTATATAATAAAATTTAACATATATTTAAAAAATAAAAATACAGAATCTCAACAACGTGGATATGGAAGTGTGAGGGATGGCAACTAGTTATTAATAGTTATATTAACAAGAAAATATGAAATTGAATTGTATTTCTATTTTATAATGTTTAAATAATTAAAGCTTGTTTTTTTCTAAATTGGTTTTCAAAATTTAATTAGAATCCGTATGTAATTTGTTTAGAATTTCCATACACGAAGTACCAATACGGCCGAATTATGCTAATTATGCTACTATGGTGTATTAAAAAAAAGATCTAATAAAGATTCAACATAATACCTTTGACATTTGGAAGAGACTGGTAATGTGAAATAGATCTTAAAGATCTTAGAGTAAGTTGTTATGGAGAATAATTCAATCTTTAATTTATTAGGATGTGTAACATAGCCCTTAAAAAGTAAACCAACCAATTTTATTAGTTAAGAGTTGACTAGGTCACCAAAACTGGAGGAGCTATGATTTCATGTGCTCACTAAGAATGACCACTTGTTGACATAACTCTATAGAATCGTAAGTTAAGAAATTAGTCACACCATTTTCTTGTAGAGTATTATGAATACCTTTTCATGGCCTATTATCGATAGAATATAGATTACAACAGTAGTAATGGAACACAGATAATTTCCTGCGCTACAATTGTTTTTCCAATGAACAAATTATTAAATTGGAAGGGTATTTACAAAATGGTGGGTGTTAACTTCGTATGAGGCATTAATAGAGTATGTGCATTTAGCTAGTTCTAAAATCACACCCTTTATGATAAAACTTAGATACAGCCCTAACCTACAATACTAATTTTCAAAATTCATTTAAAATCATCATATTTGATATTCCATTGCTTTCTTCATTAGCACCACTATATAGGACCTATAATAAGGACTCATTGATTTTACCACCAAATTTGACCTTGAAACGAGCTTGTCAAGCCACTAAACAATAGAACCTTCTAAATGGATTCACTTATACTAACATCTCTAAGGAAATGATATTCAATTCTAATCCCAATCTAGTAACATACTAAAAACAAGGGTTTATTGATTTTACTACCAAATCCGACCTTGAAAGGAGCTTCTCAAGACACTAAACAATAAAAAATTCTAAATGGATTCACATATACTAACATCATTTCTAAGGTAGTGATATTCAATTATAATCCCATTCTAGTACCATACTAAAAACAAGGTTCAACCACTATCAAATCAATCTAAAACTATCTAAAGTTTTAAGAGACCCGGTATAAGTAATAAAGGTATAACCAACATAGGTACTTAAGGTAGCAAGGGCAATGCAAGGTAGAGCTAGCAACAACTCAAACCCAAAATCAATACCCAACAACATCAGTAGCATTTTAACCAGTCACCTTAATCAAGGAAGTGGTTGACTTCATTTCCCTAGGTCTAGTTCCCATACAATTGATCTCGTTGTGGGTACCCAAAGCTTCTAACATTTGACCCATAAAAATAAACATAGGTGGCCGAGCCTATTTAAGAATTACTTGCACAAGTAAAAGTAGTAACATGGGTTGCAAAGTCACCAGAAGTTGTTGTTTAACATGTTAAGCATTTAAAAGAATGAGATACAGAAAATTTTAAGATCAAATATATCTCAGGCTATGAAACAACTATTGCCTACACAGAAAGCCACGAGGACAAGAGTGATCCAAGAAACAACTATTGCCTATACACTTTGCATTACACATTTCCTTTAGAAGAGCCTAAATGGTTCTCATCAATGTTACAATCAAGTGTGTGTCCACTACTGCCCCTTGATGTTCTTTTTGTAACCACCAAAAATATGCCACCTTAGACATTGTATCTCTCCTAAAAATCTAAGAAAACAAGCTATGCATCATATCTCATGGGTCATGGACTCAAGTAATTTATATAATTTAGATAAGAGGGTGAATAAAGAAGCATGGGAAAATGCGTTGACAAGATGGGATATTAAATGAGAATATCCCAATATGATTATCCTTTAATCATGAAGCAATATGCCCTCCTAGTTACTACCCCAAGAATTAGTAAGTTGTAGATTTTTGTAAATTGAAAAATTAATATATGCCTCATCCCCAAATTGATATAACTTTAGCTAACACCACGCTAAAACTAGGACATGTCAAAAAACCATATATAATAAGTCAACTCAAATAGATAGTATTGATGTTCATTAACAACCTAGAGGTACAGAGAGTTCTAGAGACAAAGCCTTAGT
Source organism: Larix kaempferi (assembly GCA_027924585.1). Classification (NCBI taxonomy): domain Eukaryota; kingdom Viridiplantae; phylum Streptophyta; class Pinopsida; order Pinales; family Pinaceae; genus Larix; species Larix kaempferi. The sequence goes on from BSBM01000391.1 coordinate 6,547,795, forward strand.
TCTATTATAAAAGTGCCTTCATATACACATCATAAGGCTCTCTCTCCTGCACTCAAATTGGGAAACTACTTAAAAACATTATGATATTTACAATTAACTAATCACATGCTATGCCCCAACATGGTGAACAAAAACACATTGGGCCACTGTACTTAAACATGCCATTAGTAGTGCTAAACAAACATTAAATCCAAAGCTAGAGGGTACCCGCATGAAGCTGGTACCCAAAAAGGCCGCAATGACAATGCATGAGCAGAAAAAAAAGAGACGCGCACGTGCATCCAAATGCACGCACCCATCACTGCTTCAGCAATGCCGAACATCCACGTGGTTGAGCCTACGTGGACAAAAGGCGTAGGCACACGTTATTGACACGTACACACAAAATGCCGTGCATGTGTCAATGACGCTTGTGCGCCCCTATGTTTTTAATTAAAAAAAATAGAGCTCACGGGTTTGTCATTTTCAACAAGCCCGCAAGCGCATATTGGGCAAACAGTGATCCCGCGAACGTGTATCGGAGCACCCGAATTCTCCTCAACGCCTCCAAATCGCCCCTACACCACGTCGCCAACCATTTCTCTAGGTAGGTGCTAAACAAAGCATCCATTTGTTGTTATTTTTTGTTTTCCATCTGAATTTTAATTTTAAAAAAAAATTACAATCCATTTAAAAACCAAATAAAATTCATTACAGGCCATCTACACCTAACAAGATGAAAACACCTGAACCATCGGATGAAACCAATGAAACCCGACCTTCAGAAGACAACATGGGAACTGACAATGAACCGAATGAAAACCCTGAAGATCAAATACACCAAGATTTAAATCAATTGAGGGCACTAAGTAATGAATTGAACAACACCAAGGAACCCTCTCGGGTTTCCTTGGATTCATCATTGCAAAACATTATTGAATCAATCAATATTGCACACAATGCGATAACAAACTTGAGTCAATATAGGGCTCGAATGAGGGAACACTACTCCACTGGGTTGTCCAAAGAGTAGATAAAAGACCTCAACATCACCAAATCCCAGTTGTATAGCAAATTCATAGTTCCCTCGACAGGACATCCTCCAGCTGTGATGAGGAGTTGGGTTTGCATGGACTGGTGTATTTACCAGCCATGGAGAGATAATTGGAGAAAGAGGTGGTTCATGGTGTTTAACAGGCCCTCGTGCAACAATTTGGAGGTCCCATAGTATTTCATTCAGAAATTGTGGGCTGAGTTTGAGCTAGGGTACCATGTCAACTATTTTGACATCACTGAGTTTCAGGGTGTCGGTCTTGGCTCTGCCCAAGATCAACCTTAGGCGCAACGCAACCCACTTAGAGGAAATCCTGCACCCAGGAGAGAGCCAAACCCCCCTCCTCAGCCACCCAGGTTTGGTAGTGGCCTAGATGAGATTGATGTCTCCGTCATACGTGCCACACATCACTTGCTTAGACATACCAAATTTGTGCCCATGTCTTCATAGAGCCATGAGGACATCGATGAGACACAGACATCTGCACAGTCTATGGGTGGTGGCCGGGACATGCCGGGTACAAGTGGAACCCAGGCGGGGCCTTCTAGTTCTACTGGAACAACGACACATCGTTGTTCTCACTGTGGTCATTCTTGCCATGGTGATATGCAACAGCATGCCACAAGGAGCTTCATGGATCAGGTTTGCTATTTTTTTATTTAATGTTCAAGTATTTGTTGTATTTTAATTGATATCGTATTGTTTAATATATTTAACTTTGAATTACACCTTTTTGACTTTATTTGTTTTAATGTACAGTTATTTGGGTTCGGGTCTCCATCCCCCAGGTGGGAGGATGTCGATTCCTTTGACCTCGATGGAGCCATGGCAGCAGCAGAGGAGATTGCGGCACCATACACACATGTAACTTCTTTACTTTCAATAATTAGATCCTGTTACCAGTAATTTGTGTTCAGTAATTACAAATTAATTAGCACTGAGTAATTACCATATTATCATCGTATTTTACAGTAGTATTTATCATATTGTCTAAATTATTTGAGAGCTATAAATTCATATAATCCAACCAAACAAAAATGAAACCTTCTAAAACATGAAAACCTAAGAAACTAGAAACATTTGTCCATGTTAACTTTAGGCATCCTAGACCTCTAACGATTATGCAAATGGGAGAGAAATTTCCAAAATCTGTCATTCTTACTTGACCAATGATGAGCCCACAGCTGGGGTTTTGGTGATGCCCGCAGAGTCCTTCATCCTCAGACTACCATCCAATGTTTGCTTGCTCTTCCTGTGCTTGACCAATGCCATGTGTGTTATTGTTGCTTTTCCATTTGTCACCATGTCATCCAAGTTATCTTTTCCATGTACCATGCTTGTCCAAATCATCTTCAAATGACCATAGTATGGGTCATTTGACTCTTGGCTCAATAGGTGTGCCAATGGATCCAATGCCCATCACTTTGTCCACCAAATCAACCTTTGCTTCCATGCCCTTATGCCATGTGTTCTTCAAGCTTAAACTTTGAGAATATATTACCATGGTAATTATCACTTTCCCTCGTATTCTACTAATAGGTTCTTTTCATGGAAAAGGTGCTCAAATCACTTCTATGCTTCTGCTAACTTTGTTGCATCAATTGAGTTCACTAAGATGTTGTACTTGTCACTTTTGCATCCATCGAGACCAATAGGAAAACTATTTATTGCTATAAATTTTCATTACATTGTGAAAAACTCTCATGAAAAAGAGAATCGTAGTGGCCAAGCTTCTAGAAATTCAAGAACCTGATGTTTCTCATGTGCTTATTACCCTAGTTTATTAACACAGGATTTCCAAGTTATTCTAATATTTGAGACTGAAAGTAATCATACTACTACTCCTAGAACATGCTATTAGGAAAGACATATAAACAACGTAAAACAACTTATCACATGTACTGTCACTAAAGTTTTTGAAAATGATGTAAGGCCCATAAGGAAGAGCGATAATCTTACAAATATGGTCTATGGGGCCTTGCTATTATCTTGATTCAAATACAACTTGGTAAAACATTTGGCATCAAGAATACTCATTTAACTCATTTCACTCAAGATTTCTATGATTTCAATCAAGTGATATCATTCTAACAACATAGCTATTCAATCAAGAACACACAATTACTCATTCAATGCAAAAGAACATGGCACATTCAAGCTTGTAAGTAAGTTAATCATGAAAAATATTTATCTTTCTTCCTTTTTCTAACAATCAACACTCTAAAGTGTATTAAATAACATGCACACTAACTTAATTGCTATTTAGCACCTCTTTGCAAATTGAAACAATGAGATGCCATTTTATTTGATGATGTAAATGTTATGGAAATAAAGGGACTCAAGATCCTCACTCTAGGGATGCAAATACTTTTCCAGTGGGTGAATCAAGCTTGTAGGAAACTACAAATCTATAAGAAGACATCAAAACCTAGGAACTCTTCATCAAGAAGCCAAACACATTACATAGGTTTACAATTCAAATTTGTAAATGGACATGAATTCCATTCACTTATGAGGCACTGCACATCTCTCTAGGGCCAAAGGAAAAGCTCACCTACTCATGGGGATGACTCTAGAAAAGGAAAAGCTCACCATGTCACCTTCTATGCCCTGTCACCTTATTTAATTTTAATTTCATTCCATGCCACCTTCTATCCTTTCAGAATATTGAATATCAATGACAACTTTACCCATCAAACACTTCAAGCATAAATTGTCAACCTTCCTTGCCACATTATCTTCAATGAATGACCACATAATGGGTCATTTGTTCCTATCATGGCCCAATCCATTGTGGGTCAAAGGAATCGATCCCCACAACCATGTTCTTTACCAAGTATTGAACAAATGGACTGCACCAATACAATAAAACCGTTATATGATATCCAAAGCCCATCAAACCACTATCATCTAACTTGAATATAAATTAATTGTGGTCATGTTTTTTAAGTACTATCATTGTCATTCTCATTGGCATTGTGTCTGATATTGTTAATATTGTTTTATAAATTCAGTCTAAAAATTGTAGTGTTCGCACAGGTGTCTGCAGTCTCCAGCGACTAGCCACCGCCACCGGGGACCAGTAGTTCTCCACGTGCGCAGGTATCATGTGTATTAAAGCATAAATTTAATTTCAAATAGAATGACTTGTTCATGTATATTTATATTTTTCCATATTAAACTATGAGGTTATAAATGTGTATGCAGGTGCGAGCACCTCAGCCTGGCAATGCCGTTATTCCTCCCTCCCCGACCTTTTGGCCACCTTATATGCCAGTTGTATCCCCTAGCATACATGCCCCATTCCCCACCCCCTTCCATCCATCCCCCCCCTCCTATATAGTACCATAGTTCCATCCAGCTTCTCGTTACGTTTCATATCTAGATCCACCTCCGTATCCATTTCCCATGTTCCCACCCTCCCCCATCCAACCACGGCACACCACCCATCCACAGTCACCCATCCCTCTACCGCAAAATAGACCTCGCCCCCCCCCACATTCCCCCACCACACTCGCTTCCCCTTCCAGGGTGCCCCGATCCATACTATAGCTAGCTGGGCTTTATCGCCCTAGACATGCTAGTCCACTTCACCCATCCCAGTCCATGCCTCCTTCTGCCACCCCCCCTTCTTCCACTGTTCCCCCCAGTGATGTAGCCACCATCGATGTGGCTACATCCTCCCTGATACCATCCAACCTAGCATCAGAGCAAGCTGTCTAGCCGACTGCTCCATCCGCCAGCCCCGAAGACCAGCCGATTGTGTTCACGGTGAGATTAACTAGTTTATGAAAATCTCGTTCAATTTTAACGAAAATTACTGTATGCATCTAGTTTCATCATTTATCTGATTGTTCTAAATGTTGCAGGGTGGCATTGCCGAGAGACTAGGATCACGGAGGAGGGAGAACCCCTCATGACTTACAGTGTCGAATGCGATGACTTATCCAATATTTGAAAACTATTTTTATTTTGAAATTATGTTTTATACTTGTATAATTGCCAAGAAAAGTTGACATATTATTGTTGTCATTTCAAGGCTCAGGGGGACGTGCTCCAAGACGCCGGAAGGACCCAGCTTCCTCTAGCACAAAGAAGAGGAAGATCGATTTTGGAGATGCACCTGGGAGATCCGAGGGTGGGCAGGAGGATTGAGAGACCCTCCTATGTACACTAGCCACAATGTGGTATTTTCGGCATGAGTTGCCATATTTTGTATAGGGATCCATGGGCCATATTTTGTATAGGGCACGAGTTGCCTTTTTTTGTACTGGGCACGAGTTGCCATTATATAGACGCTAGGAATGATGTTCCATTTTTCCAAAAAGTGTACATGATTGGATCATTTTTGCATATTAATAGATGGATCTGCACTTGTGTATATGAGTTTGTCTTTGATTACATTTTTGCATACATGATTTTGTCTTCGATAAGAATGTTATGGAAAAGTTCTCACATACATATAGATGTTATTTCTAGACACCAAGTGACCTCAATATGAGTCCCTTGTATTTGAATGGGTCTTGCATCTTTTCCTTTCAGCAACAAGATACTTAGCCAAGCAAACTAAGGAGTGATATGTACATTACAAAGTGTTGTGAATTTAGGGCTACAAAAAAAAAATAGGAGATGATGATTTCTTCCATACTTAATCTTGTAATGGTTATAATAGTCAATTCTAACAAGCATTGCATCACATATTATATCAAATTAACCTAGATATATGAGAAGTTCATATGTGTGCTTGGATGGAAGGGTTAACCATATCACTTGAATTAGTTCAAACATGAGGGGTGTGCATAGGTGCAATTGGATTGAGCAATAAAATAGAATTGTTGATGTAGTTACATATGGATCGATCTTTGTGTGTTAGTATGTGCCTTTAATGAAAGCATGGTTAATGTGTTGAACTACTACTTGCACAAGTTGGCATAGACCCTCAGTGTTAATAATGTCTTCAATGTTTTGGTAATATTGATAATCACTCTTTGTAATTTAAGTATCTTGGGATTTTCGAGGTTAAGACACATATTGAACATAGTCAACTCACTAGTTCAAGACATCATTTTACCCCATGATCCATGGAAGATTCGTTGGAGTCATATGAACCTCATTATCATCACCTCAACCATGGTCAAGACGCCAATGACACATAATGACACGTATTGGATAATGACACATAATGACACTTGGATAGATAGATTGGGAAAATTTTAGATGAATGCCTAGAGCTCTACATAGAAGTTAAAGAAAATAAAAGAAAAAATCCTAACATTGGGAACAAATAGCCAAAACCAACAACGCAACTAGAACAAAATGAACAAATAGCTTCACCCAACAAGATTATATTTAACAATACACATATTCATAGACTTGGTTCCCCATGCTCAATGCTCACTATATTCAACAATACACTTATCTTAAATTTAATTCATGTCTTGTTAAATATTTCATAATTAAATAGCTATTTGAGAGCACCACCTTAGACCAAGCCATACCATTAATATAAAATGTACATTAGAGAAATGACCTAATTCAATTTCCTTCTATAACTCTAACCCTAACCCTCACCCAAACCCTAGCACTAAACCATCTTCTCCATCATCACCATCACCATCATCATCAACTTCTTCATCATCATCACCATCATTGTCATCATGAACATCTTCATCATCATTGTCATCTCTAGGTTCCTCATCAACATCTCCATCATCACATATTCTTTGTCATCATCATCATCATCTTCATCACCATCACCATCATCATCAACATCTTCATCATCATCACCATGTTCATCATCATTGTTAACTCTAACTCTAACCCTAGTTCAAATTCCTTCCTCAACTCTAACCCTAACCCTCACCCAAACCCTAGCACTAAACCATCTTCTTCATCATCACCATCACCATCACCATCCCCATCCCCATCCCCATCATCATCAATGTCTTCATCATCATCACCATCATCATCATCATGAACATCTTCATCATCATTGTCATCTCTAGGTTCCTCATCAACATTTCCATCATCGCATCTTCTTCGTCATCACCATCATCATCTTCATCACCATCACCATCATCATCAACGTCTTCATCATCATCACCATCTTCATCATCCTCATTAACTCTAACTCTAACCCTAATTCAATTTCCTTCTATAACTCTAGCCCTAACCCTCACCCAAACCCTAGCACTAAACCATCTTCTTCATCATCACCATCACCATCACCATCACCATCACCATCACCACCATCATCAACGTCTTCATAATCATCACCATCATCATCATCATGAACATCTTCATCATCATTGTCATCTCTAGGTTCCTCATCAACATCTCCATCATCACATCTTCTTCGTCATCATCATCATCATCATCATCATCTTCATCATCATCACCATCATCATCAACGTCTTCATCATCATCACCATCTTCATCATCATTGTTAACTCTAAATCTAACCCTAATTCAATTTCCTTCTATAACTCTAACCCTAAACCTCACCCAAACCCTAGCACTAAACCATCTTCTTCATCATCACCATCACCATCACCATCACCACCACCACCATCATCAACGTCTTCATCATCATCACCATCATCATCATCATCATTAACTCTAACTCTAACCCTAATTCAATTTCCTTCTATAACTCTAGCCCTAACCCTCAACCAAACCCTAGCACTAAACCATCTTCTTCACCATCACCATCACCATCACCATCAACATTTTCATCATCATCACCATCATCATCATCATGAACATCTTCATCATCATTTTCATCTCTAGGTTCCTCATCAACATCTCCATCATCACATCTTCTTCGTCATCATCATCATTATCATATTCATCACCGTCACCATCATCATCAATGTCTTCATCATCATCACCATCTTCATCATCATTGTTAACTCTAACTCTAACCCTAATTCAATTTACTTCTATAACTCTAACCCTAACCCTCACCCAAACCCTAGCACTACACCATCTTCTTCATCATCACCATCACCATCACCATCACCATCATCATTAACGTCTTCATCATCATCACCATCATCATCATCATGAACATCTTCATCATCATTGTTATCCCTAGGTTCCTCATGAACATCTCTGTTAGGAACCTGTGTCAACCCTTCGCTTTACTATGTTAGTATATTGTTGTTGGACGCATATGCTTTGTAAGTCGTCCCGTAGTATTTGTTGATCCGTAGTTTATATTAGTCCATAGTATTGACTCATAGTATTGGATGCATATGATTTGTAAGTTGTCCCATAGTATTATATGTCCCATGGTTTTGACTTATAGTATTGGGCATAGACTTAGTATATAAGTGTGTGTTGAGGTCATTGAAGGCACTGTGAAGTTAATTGTATTGAGCTTGCTCAAAGGAGGTTGCCCCCTCGAAGTGGCCCGTGATCAATATAAAAGTGATTATGAGTTCTATTATTTCTGATATCTTGTGTATTTGCATTAATTAATTATTGCAGGTTCATCACATATGGTATCAGAGCACTTTCTTGGGTTCGTTGGGTGGAATTTCTGCCAAATTTTTTTTTTCGCCTCTGTTGCAAGTTCAGATCTGGGGATAACCCCTATTCGCTTAACTGTGGGAAATACTTGGGAATAAGCCCTAAAACTCATTGTGAGGAGTACCACAGGAACCCCAAAGTAGCTGGCCCATTGAGAGGACCTGCCAGCGAAAAAGGGCAATGACGCCTACCTGATTGACTAGTTCCCACCCGTGAGGTAAATCAAGAGTTGTCGTTTGTGGCAAAGTAGTTATCAGTTTTACCTGAGCCGTGGAGTGAGGGGTACTGCCCCAATACGCAAGCTGTCATACATCATTGGTGGCCGAGTGAATCCCCTGAACCGATAGGAAGCCGCACATACCTAGGGTCCATATCTATTTTCAGCTGAACTGTTGCCAGATCCAGCCATTTCAGATCTATTCTGAAAGTCATTCCAGATCCAGTCGCCATTTCAGATCTAGATGTTTTCGATCCCTTATGCGCCGTTGCAGATCCATCTATTGCGGATCCCTTCTGTGCCACTGTTGCCAATCCATTTCTGGAAAAAAAAAATAAATAAATAATTTTTTTTTTCGGCCATATCTCCCTTGTTTCAACTCTGTTTTCCATGAAACTTCACTGACATCCTTGCAATCCCATTCTGCATATTTCATTCCTGAAGACCATATCCCAAATTCCACTTCCCAAGACCAAAAATCCCACATTTGTCTATTTTTAGGGTTTCCCATAACTCCCTCAATTTTCACCCAAACGCCTTCGAATTTTGCCACTGTGTTCCTTTCCTAATTCTGCTTCTTTGTTCCTTTCTACCAAATTTTCTCATTCTTTCACCCCACTTCTGAAATCCCCATTTTTTGTTTCCTTGTCCATTAGAAAGTGTCCAAAACCTAATCAAACCCCAATTACTGATCTGATTTTTTCCCAAATCCAAATCTTCCTTTACTAAATAAGCTTTTGTTTGTGTTTTTCTATCCATTTCCTAAAAAAAAAAAAAAAAAAACTCTTGGTTGTGGTTGTCATCCACGCAGGAGCAAAAACCATGGAGGAAGCACTTGCATCCATCCAAACCAAACTCCAAGATTTGGATGAAAAATTTCTCAGCCTCCATCTTTAGCATTCAGCCATGAACAATAACCGACAACCAAAATCTTTTGCAGCCACCGGGTTCTCTTCTTCCAGCAATTTTCGTGGTTTGAAGCTTGATTTTCCTCGCTTCAATGGTACTGATCCGACTGGATGGATATACCAAGCAGAACAATATTTTAGTCTGCATAATACTTTTGATGTCTAGAAAGTTCCACTTGCATCCTTTTATTTGGAACAAGAAGCCCTTCAATGGTACCGTCGGTACATCAAAGCTCATCCCGAGCCAAACTAGATAGCTTTTTTCCAACTCCTTTTGCCACGATTGGGTCCTAGTGCTTTTGATGTCTTCATAGGAGCACTCACTAAAATTCACCAAATTGGCACAGTGAGAGAGTATCAGACAGAATTTGAGAAATTGGCCAATCACACAGAAGGATTGTCTGATGAATTCTACAGGAGTTGTTTTATCAGTGGTCTCAAGGATGAAATCCGCTCAGAGGTCAAAATGTTCTGTCCCAACACAATGACGGAAGTCCTAGGATTGGCTAAGTTGGCAGAGGACAAGATCGCAGCTAAACAATGGTCCAAACCCACCTTTGTTCCCTTCAGAAATATGGGTTCCCAACGACATCCCATCACGCCTGCTCCTCAACCAACTCCTATCAAGCATTTGTCTGAAACAGAGATGCAGGCACGCCAAGAAAAAGGGCTTTGTTATAATTGTGATGAGAAATTCACTCGGGGACATAGATGTGTTCAACAAAAGCTCTATCTCTTGGATGTGGATTCTCTGCCTGCCTCAGAACTTGATGAAGAAGCTCCAAATACAGTAGATGATCAGGTTGACATTCAACACCCGCCTGTTGACACCCCATCTCAGGACGACCCACCCAAGATCTCTCTCCATGCTGTAACCGGCGTCACCACCCCACAAACAATGCAAGTCAGGGGATACTTTAAGAAGCTCCCTCTTACCATACTCATTGATTCTGGTAGCACTCATAACTTCATCGACCCTCGGATTTCCAAACAGGTTGATTGTTTTGTCCATCCTTGCTCCAACTTTGAAGTCATGGTTGCCAATGGGGGCACCTTACCTTGCAAGGGGAAGTGTCATAATGTGCGTATCTCTATGGTAGATTATAACCTGTGCTCTAACATGTTTTCCTTGTCCTTGGGCAGATGTGATGTGGTTTTGGGCGTTCAATGGTTACGCACACTTGGCCCCATCTTATGGGATTTTGCAGAACTTTGGATGCAGTTTTCAGTCAATGGGGCACAACACAAATTAATGGGCTTACAACCAGGGTCTCTCCGCATCATCAGTTCACATCACCTGGAAAAAATCCTTATGAAGAATTCACATGGTGTCATCGCTCAGATCCATTCCATTCAAATGCACCCATCAACGGTCTCCACTACTTCCTTAGATAGATATGAAGGTGACTTTGCTGAACCAATGAGCTTGCCACCTTCAAGAGACCTTTCCGGTAAGAATTTAGTTGCATCTACCTCTCAGCAGGAACTGATGGCTATTTTGCATGCAGTACAGAAGAGGCAGCCATACCTATTAGGGAATTATTTCTGCATCAAGACTGATCTCCAGAGTCTGAAAATTTTTCTGAAACAATGGGTCTCCTCCCCAACACACCTGAAATGGGTTATCCCTATGTGATCACTTACAAGAAGGGTAAGGACAATATGGTGGAATATGCTCCTTCTCGCACAATTGATGACCCAGTTTCTCTTACAGCTCTTTCTCTGCTTGTTCCAAATTGGTTGCAATATGTTCAACAGGACTATCTCTTCTATGAACTCCATTCTTCTTCATCAGCAGGGCACTCTGGGTTCTTCAAAATGTATGACCGGGAACAATATAACTTCTTTTGGCAGGGACTGAAAATGACAATTCAACAGATGGTGGTTGACTGTGATACTTTCTAGGTCAACAAGGGTGAAACGACACTCCTTTAGGGATTGCTCAAACCCTTGCCCATCCCTAGACAACTTTGGCCAACTATTTCTATGGATTTCCTAGCAGCGCTCTGGTGGTACAATACCACATCTCAAAGGAAACCATATGAAGCAGTCTATGGACAGACACCACCAGTTCTTCTTCCATACACCCTTAGTAGCTCCCCAGTTCAGGAATTTCACTCGGTTCTTCGAAACCGCGATCAGATTCTTCTCATTCTGTAGGACAATCTTCACATGGCCAGAATTCTCCTGAAACAACAAGCCGATTAGCACCATTCTGAGCACATTTTCCACGCAGCTGATAGGGTTCTTCTTCATCTATAGCCTTCCAAGCAATCCTCCTTGACACTCCAAAGGCGTCAGTGGCCTGAAATGCAACCCGAGGGTGCTACCGAGGAACCACTCCTTCATATTATGTAGCAATTTCTCCAACCAAAGCTTTGAGGACAAAGCTTTTTCTAAGGGAGAGGGGATGTTAGGAACCTGTGTCAACCCTTCTCTTTACTATGTTAGTATATTGTTGTTGGACGCATATGCTTTGTAAGTCATCCCGTAGTATTTTTTGATCCGCAGTTTATATTAGCCCATAGTATTGATCCATAGTATTGGACGCATATGCTTTGTAAATCGTCCCGTAGTATTATATGTCCCATGGTTTTGACTCATAGTATTGGGAATAGACTTAGTATATAAGTGTGTGTTGAGGTCATTGAAGGCACTGTGAAGTTAATTGTATTGAGCTTGCTCAAAGGAGGTTGCCCCCTCGAAGTGGCCCATGATCAATATAAAAGTGATTCTGAGTTCTATTATTTATAATATCTTGTGTATTTGCATTAATTAATTATTGCAGGCTCATCACAATCTCCATCATCACATCTTCTTCGTCATCACCATCATCATCACCATCACCATCACCATCCTCATCAACGTCTTCATCATCATCACCATCTTCGCCATCATCATTAACTCTAACTCTAACCCTAATTCAATTTCCTTCTATAACTCTAACCCTAACCCTCACCCAAACCCTAACACTAAACCATCTTCTTCATCATCACCATCACCATCAACACCACCATCACCATCATCATCAACATCTTCATCATCATCACCATCATCATCTTCATCACCATCACCATCATCACTGTCATCTCTAGGTTCATCATCAACATCTCCATCATCACATCTTCTTCGTCGTCATCATCATCATCTTCATCACCATCACCATCATCATCATCTTCATCACCATCACCATCATCATCAACGTCTTCATCATCATCACCATCTTCATCATCATCATTAACTCTAACTCTAACCCTAATTCAATTTCCTTCTATAACTCTAACCCTAACCCTCACCCAAACCTTAGCACTAAACCTTCTTCTTCATCATCACCATCACCATCAACACCACCATCACCATCATCATCAATGTATTCATCATCATCACCATCATCATCATCAAAGTCTTCCAGCTGGGAACGGTAGCGATACCTACCCGATCGACGATTTTCCAAATTTGACCCCAATGTGAAGGACATGCCAATTTGCTTAAGGGGGGCATTTTTTGTCCGGAGGCCCCCGGGCATGCGTGGCCACCGTGGACATGTCCACAATGGCCACGTGGACCTATGGGAGGCAACGGAATCCAAGTCTGCTCGCCGGTTTGGATTTCGTGGCCACGGGGAAAATCCTCCAAGTGTCCCTGAATGGCCCTGGGGTGCTCGACTAGAATTCCCGTAGAACCCGAACCATGGCTCAATTCATGAATCCGTCGATTTCGGTGGGTCCGGGACACCGGGTTTCAGCTAGGGGACCCCCCACAATGTCCCTTCAAGACCTAGAAGCGGTGCCAATGGGCCATCTCCGGAGCTAGGGTTTTGCTCAATGAGGGCCATTCCAAATTCGCTCAAGGGTGCCATTTCTCATCCGGAGGCCCCCAGGCATGCATGGCCATTGTGGACAGGTCCACAATGGCCACGTGGACCTATGGGAGGCGACGAAATCCAAGTCCGCTTGTCGTTTTGGGTTCTGTGGCCTCGGGGAAAATCCTCCAAGTGTCCTTGAATGGCCCCGCGGTGCCTGACTAGAATTCCCATAGCACCCAAATCATGGCTCCGTTGGTGAATCCGTCAATTTCAGTGGGTCCGAGACATCGGGTTTCAGCTAGAGGACCCCCCACAACATCCCTCGAAGACCCGAAAGTGGTGCCAACGAGCCATCTCAGAAGCTAGGGTTTTGCTCAGTGAGGTCCATTCCAAATTTGCTCAAGGGGTCCATTTCTCATCCGGAGGCCCCCAGGTGTGCGTGGCCACCGTGGACAGGTCCAAAAGGGCCATGTGGACCCGTGGGAGCTGATGGAATCCAATTCTGCTCACCGGTTTGGGTTCCGTGGCCCCGGAGCAAATCCCCAAAGTGTCCCTGAATGGCCTCGGGGTGCCCGACTAGAATGCCTGTAGCACCCGAACCGTGGATCTGTTGTTGAATCCGTTGATTCTGGTGGGTCTGGGATGCCAAGTTTCAGCTAGGCCCCCCCCACAGCGTCCCTCAAAGACCCGGAAGCAGTGCCAACGAGCCATCTCCGGAGCTAGGGTTTTTCTCAGTGATGACCATTCCAAATTTTCTCAAGGGGGCCATTTCTCGTCCGAAGGCCCCGGGCATGTGTGGCCACCATGGACAGGTCCACAAGGGCCATGTGGACATGTGGGAGCTAACGGAATCCAAGTCCTCTCTCCGGTTTGGGTTCCGTGGCCCCGTAGCAAATCTGCAAACTATCCTTGAATGGCCCCAGGATGCCCGACTAGAATGCTCGTAGCACCCGAACCGTGGCTCCGTTAGAGAATCCATAGATTCCAGTGGGTCTAGGACGTTGGGTTTTAGCTAGGGACCCCCCATAACGTCCCTCGAAGATCCGGAAGCAGTGCCAACGAGCCATCTCCGGAGCTAGGGTTTTGCTCAGTGAGGGCCATTCCAAATTCGCTCAAGGGGGCCATTTAATGTTCGGAGGCCCCCAGGTGTGTGTGGCCACCGTGGATAGGTTCACAAGGGCCACATGGAATTGTGGGAGCTGAACGAATCCAATTCCGCTCTTCGGTTTGGGTTCCTTGGCCCCAGAGCAAATCCCCAAAGTGTCCCTGAATGGCCCAGGGGCTCCCGACGAGAATCTGAACCGTGACTCCGTTGGTGAATCTGTCAATTCTGGTGGGTCCGGGACACCGGGTTTCAAATAGGGGACCCCCCATAGTGTTCCTCGAAGACTCGAAAGCGGTGCCAATGAGCCATCTCCAGAGCTAGGGTTTTGCTCAGCGAGGGCCATTCCAAATTTTCTCAAGGGGGCCATTTCTCGTCCGGAGGCCCCCAGGCATGCATGGCCACCGTGGATAGGTCAACAAGGGCCACATGGACCTGTGGGAGCCGACGAAATCCAAGTCCTCTTGCCGATTTGGGTTCCGTGGCCCCGGAGCAAATCCCCAAAGTGTCCCTAAATGGCCCTAGGGTGCTCGACTAGAATTCCCATAGCACCGGAACCGTGGCTCCGTTGGCCAATTCGTTGATTCTGGTGGGTTTGGGGCACCGGGTTTCAGATAGGGTCCCCCCCACAGTGTCCCTTGAAGACCCAGAAGCGGTGCCAACGAGCCATCTCCGGAGCTAGGGTTTTTCTCAGTGAGGGCCATTCCAAATTTGCTCAAGGGGTCCATTTGTCGTCTGGAGGCCCCCGGGCATGCATGGCCACCATGGACAGGTCCATAATGGCCATGTGGACCTGTGGGTGGTAACAGAGTGCAAGTTCGCTCGTCGATTTGGGTTCCGTGGCCTCGGAGCAAATCCTCCAAGTGTCCCTAAGGGGTGCAAAGACCCTAGCTCTAGAGATGGCCCATTGGCACCACTTCCAGGTCTTCGAGGGATGTTTTGGGGGGTCCCCTAACTAAAACCCGGTGTCCTGGATCCACCGAAATCGACGGATTTTCCAACGGAGCCACGGTTTGGGTGCTACGGGAATTCTAGTTGGGCAACCCGGGCCATTCAGGGACACTTTGGAGATTTGCTCTAGGGCCACGGAACCCAAACCAGCTAGTGTACTTGGACTCCGTCAGCTCCCACAGGTCCACATGGCCCTTGTGGACCTATCCGCGGTGGCCACGCATGCCCGGGGGCCTCCAGACCAGAAATGGCCCCCTTGAGCAAATTTGGAATGGCCTCACTGAGCAAAACCCTAGCACCGGAGATGGCTCGTTGGCACCGCTTCCAGGTCTTCGAGGGACATTGTGGGGGGTCCCCTAGCTGAAACCTGGTGGCTCAAACCTACTGGAATTGACAGATTCTCCAATGGAGCCACGGTTTGGGTGCTACGGGCATTCTAGTTGGGCCCCTCGGGACCATTCAGGGACACTTTGGGGATTTGCTTCGGGGCCAGGGAACCCAAATCGGTGAGTAGACTTGGATTATGTCGGCTCCCACAGGTCCACGTGGCCCTTATGGACCTGTCCACGGTGGCCAAGCACACCCGGGGGCCTCCAGACGAGAAATGGCCCCCTTGAGCGAATTTGGAATGGCCCTCACTGAGAAAAACCCTAGCTCCGGAGATGGCTCATTGGCACTGCTTTCGAGTCTTCGAGGGATGCTGTGGAGGGTCCTCTAGCTGAAACCTGGCATCCCGGACCCACCGAAATCGATGGATTCACCAACGGAGCCACGGTTCGGGTGCTATGAGCATTCTAGTCAGGCACCCCAGGGCCATTCACGGACACCTTGGCCCAATTAACTTGGCCCAATTACTCGTGGATGCAGGATAGATAAACTTTAGAGAGTCTCGTACCTTAATGATTTTGCCACCTTCATCTACTAGGGGAATATTCTTGCAAAGACTGGTAAGCTCTTCGGGCCAGACATAGTTATTTGTAGATGAATAGTGCAAAAAATGTGCAGTGGTGATAACAAGTTTACTGTCTATTGAGTCTGACACTACATCTAAGAGCCGCTTAGAAAACTTTGAGATAGAAAGCTCTGTAATTTTAGGATACTGATTCAACCACGCATACATTTTCACCTTCTCGAGGATCTAAATTTATAATTTCCTTCTGGGTAGATTTAGGCATTCTCGAGGATCTAAATTTATAATTTCCTTCTGGGTAGATTCAGGCATGGAATAATATTTGGCGGCACTTCCAAGCTCCCCAAACAATTTGGTCAGCCACAATATGTGCGACTCCTTTGACGAAAGATAAATTCTGGTGTGGACGGCAGCATTTGATACACTAGCCAAATCTATGTTGTTGGAAGAACTTACATATTTCAACAAAGGAGCGTTTTGCAGGTGACTTGAAAATCCCTTCCAATTTTCAGCAATAAAACAAATAAGTTCAATGTACATATTTTCAGGCAAGCTTGTCAACCAATCAGACAACCGAATTCAGGGAGATAACCATGCCCAAAAAATTCAAGCTATTATAAAACTCTTGTTTATCAAGAAAAGGATGGACTATGTGTGCATTACAAGAATATAGATGAATGAAGTCATTTTGATGAACTTGTCCTCTTGCTTTCTCCAGAATGCATTTAAAAGCAAGAAGCATTGTCCGAGCTTCTGTTGTTTTACATAAACGTTTATTCCCAAAGCTGATGTCACAGAAAACCACTTCCTCAGCTTTCAATTGGGTCTGAATGGCATCTTTAACTTGTGTTAGCTGTGGATAACGAGGAATATGAAAGGGAAGGTACCTATAGACACAAGTTTTCGATGATAGAGGTGAATTACGACTTATTAGAGCACGAAATGTTGAACAAAAGGCTAATGGAACACAATGAAGGATTCCCTGGTTCCACTTGTTATTGAAAATGATACTTTCTCTTGACGAAACCAGTAAAAAATATGCCTGTATTATAAATGGAAATCCTGTTACAATTTTCATCGGAAGAAAAGCATAGATACCTACAGTCACCATATTTCCTTCTGTAAGCTGCTAGCCCATCAGAAAAGCTAATGTAATTACCCATTTCCCAACATATTTCCTCTGCTCAATCCTACACTCGTTTTCCACGGGAAACTGCTGCCTCCACATGTAATAACTACATTGTTTTGTCGAAAATTGATCTTCTTCTGCTAACAAATGCAAAATGAAGGATTCATTGTCATTGCTACGAGAAGTTCTAAGGCCAGTTTCTTGTAAAACAAAGATTGTATAAATCCTGTTAAGATCGATATGTTCCAGCTCACGAACTGAGAGCTTCTTTATCTTAGACATAAACAAAAGAGCTTCAGGATGAATACTAGAGAGTTGTTGCTTTACAGCTTCAACCTTCTCAAGACGTACCGGTATAAAATGAGCCATAGAATGACGACTGTGGCTCAAATCAACGAACTGTCGACTCTGTTGGATTCAGGATGTCCGGATAGTGGTAGGGGTGCCCCTCCCCTCCGGTCCAATGGCCCTGGTGTCACCTTGTAGGTCCATCTTGGAAACTAGGGTTTTGCTCAGTGAGGGAGTGTGCAATTTTTGCACATGGGGGTCAACTTTGCAAAATCGTCCATCGGGCACTTATGGCTAGCGTTCCCAGCCATACCCTCCCTAGACACACTTGCAGGACTCCCCGGAACTCGGTTTTGCTGCACGACTGGACTTCTATGCCCCTAGCAGATATCTAGCAGGTGTCCTTGAAGGCCTTTTGGATGCAAGATGGAACGAGCCATAGAATGACAACCGTGGCTCCAATCAATGAACCGTCAACTCCGTTGGATTCAGGACGTCCGGATAGTACTAGGGTTTCCCCTCTCCTCTGGTCCAATGACCCAGGTGTTACCTTGCAGGTCCATTTTGGAAACTAGGGTTTTGCTGAGTGAGGGAGTGTGCAATTTTTGCACACGGGGGTCAACTTTGCAAATCCTGCACCGGGCACTTCTGGCTAGCTTTCCTAGCCGGAACCTCCCTAGACACACTTGAAGGACTCCCCGAAACCATTTTTTGCTGCACGGTTGGACTTCTATGCCCCCGGCAGGTATTCAGCAGGTGTCCCTGAAGGCCTTCTAGATGCAAGATGGAACGAGCCATATAATGACGACCATGGCTCCGATCGATGAACCATCAACTCCATTGGATTCAAGACGTTTGAATAGTGCTAGGGGTGCCCCTATCCTCCGGTCCAATGGCCCAGGTGTCACCCTGCAGGTCCATTTTGGAAACTAGGGTTTTGCTCAGTGAGGGAGTGTGCAATTTTTGCACACGGGGGTCAACTTTGCAGAATCCTCCACCAGACACTTCTGGCTAGCATTCCCAGCCGAAACCTCCCTAGACACACTTGTAGGACTCCTCGGAATCAAGTTTTGCTGCACGGTTGGACTTCTATGCCCCCGGTAGGTATCCAGCAAGTGTCCCTCATTAGAGGAAATTTGAGGTCTAAAATGGGCCTTATAAGAAAACGAGCCAACCATAATTTCTTGATGAGTTGGAATTCAAGAACCAATAGAATTTGAATAAAATGAGTCAACCATAATGGTGGACTTGAAATATTTGTCATAAAAAAAATTACTTTTTTGTTCGTATTTTCAACATATCTCCTTGTGTTTTTACTCAAATTTCGAGCAGGAGCACTTGTTTGATGCGGAATTTAACTTTGCATCCAAGGAGTACCCACACTGCATACTTTTGAAGGACCCTGCTTCCCCCAAAACAAGAAATACCTGAAAAAATGTCATGATGACATCATCATGACGATTTTTCATGTATTTCTTGTTTTGGGGGAAGCAGGGTATGTCATCATGACATTTTTCAGGTATTTCTTGTTTTTGGGGTAGCTGGATCTGTCAAACATATGCAGTGTGGGTACTCATTGGATGCGGAATTAAATTATGCATCCAACGAGTGCTCTTGCTTGAAATTTGAGTAAAAACACAGGGAGATATGTTGAAAATACGAACAAAAAAAATAGTTTTTTCTTTCTTCCTCCAAAATTAATACATATTATTTTAACTATTATTTCATTATTTTAACTATTATTTTATTAGTTTCCTTAGGAGGCCCATTTTAGACCTCAAATTTCCTCTAATGGAAGTCCTTTTGAATGCGAGACGGAACGAGCCATAAAATGACGGTCATGGCTCCAATCGAGGATTCATCGATTCCGTTGGATTCAGGATGTCCGGATAGTGCTAGGGATGCCCCTCTCCTATGGTCTAATGGCCCAGGTGTCACCTTGCAGGTCCATTTTGGAAAATAGGGTTTTTCTCAGTGAGGGAGTGTGCAATTTTTGCACACGGCGGTCAACTTTGCAAAATCCTCCACCGGGCACTTCTGGCTAGCATTCCCAGCTCGAACCTACCTAGACATACTTGCAGGACTCCCCGAAACCTCCCTAGACACACTTTATGTTTATATGTGTCATAATAAAATTCATATTTTACATGGTATCTACAACAAGTGTTCCGATCAATGCATATACGAATGTACCATGGTTTTCATTTCTTAAAGGACCTTTGGCCCAGGTTCAATTGTGTGTGCTCATTCCTGAATCTCTCATAGAGTTCAGTCTGTGTGGTGTCAAGGAAGTATTTAACATGGGGTTCACATTCAGTAGAACCTTTTCTCAGCTTTAGCATGTCTCTTTGGTTTGATGAGGGTCTAGTATGATCATGCCAAAACTTTTGTACTAACTCCTTAACAACATCAATTAGCTTCCTATCTGCACGAGACAACCTACCAACAAAAGCCCAACAATCGTTTCCACCCAGAGTGTCAATATTTTCTCTTATAACGGAGTACTTTTTAATAGTTTTTCTATTTAATTTGAGTATGTGAGAAGTGTGTGATAGCAAGCGACGTTGCCTTGTGGACTTGCTTACAACTGATTCCGCTAAAACACGACGAGCCGCACAAATATCTTTTGTACGAGACGTCTTCCCAATCGCATTAAATGCAGATTGGAGATTTCTAACAATATGACTGTTGGCCTCTGAACTTTTAACCATCTTTATGCCCAAAATTCTCCTAACAACAGCTAAAGAACGTGACTTTAACAAACATAGCAATAATTGACATTTACCTGCATCACCTTTGGATTCAAAATATTCTTTGACAATTTTGTCGCATTGCCATTCGATAGTGCGTTTTGGCAACTTGCCTTCAAGCCCCGACATAGCACTCTCATCCACATGAATACATCTAGGAGTTCTTCATCTTGCACTGGACAATCGAGGTAGGGAGGGTGGACATGAGACATGAATATTAGAGCTTTTTTGTTGTGGTGATTCATTCACAGATTGGGCCATAATGGGAGTGTGGTCGACATGGTTGTGGTATTCATGGGGAGATTGCAAATTAAGCAAGGCTTGTATGTCCATCTCTACACATGCAGCATCTCCCAAAATTCTTGTGTCGTGAGGAAGTCCAGCATGACTCATTGATGGATTGTTTGTTGGAGATTGTGTTGATGTTGGAATTTGAGTTGGGTCCGTTGGATGCGACTGCTTTACCTATGGTTTTGAATAAGAGGTTGTCGTGTCAACAACTGTGTTAGGATCAGTGGCAGGATCCGGGGCAATGATAGGACCATGTCTCAATCTTTCCATTCCCAAACTGGCCTTTTCTCTTAAGTCATTGACCTTTTCAATGGGCAGATTCCTTCTATATTTTCTTTTTTCGTTTCGTGAGTTTCCCATATTCAAAAGTCTCTTTAACACAACTATCAGGCCTACCCCTGCAAAAGAAACAACAAATAAGATAAATTAGTGCCATTATACAATGAACTTGATACATTCCAACATAATTTACCACTTTACAAATTAACATATACAACTACAGAATATGTTGGTTTATTTGTGTTAGAATAAACACCATTATCCCTTGCAATTCCAATCAATACAGATGATGGTTGGTCAAGTGTAGAGTGGAGAAACTAGTGTCTTGCCTAGCCATGAATTCATAAAAATTATGGTAGTAACACCCTACAACAGAGATGGCTAGAGATGCCTTGGGAATAGTTTGATAGTTTTTCTACATCAAATAAGGTAACCTACGAGAATAGTTTGGGAATAGTTTTTCTTATTGGTTTACATCATATTTTTCACCTTAATTAGTTGCATTTTTTGCTTTCTCCCTTAATGTTATCAATTCTAAATTTTGCACCTAGTTTGATTGCTTTGTCTTCATAGTGGAATGGTATATCCTTCCATTTGAGGCAATGTCCTTTACCATCATAAATTACTAGGTTATATAACACCTTAAGGAGTTGAAGAAACAACAACAAACTATTTCCTTATCTATAAACCTTGAGATGATAGAATGTGATTTTGAGTTTAAAATACGCATGGTTGAATTCAACAATGCAGCACAATAGAATGAATGTATACCTTGTATTGTGCAAAACCTTAAGGACGATGCAAAGGTTTCTAACAAGGATCATGGTCTTGGGAAGGGTGATTAGGGGGAATATAATTTGACCTTTCAATGTGCAATATCTAGGGTGGGGAGGTGTTGGAGAGTGGGGAACTAGGGACTATACCAACAATGATCACGTTGAATAGAGCATGAAGTGGGAAAGTCTTGGTTTTTGGAAAACAATCATTATTAAAGGTGAGGGGATATTGTAAGGATGGTAAATATGGATGAATATTATCATATTTGGATTCATAGAGAAAGGAAAGGTGCATATACTTACAGATATCCTCATTCCATACAATGGTATTGAATAAGAGATGAGAGAGTTGAGGTTTTGTGGATGAGTTGAAGTGATATTTTTAGTCATGTTTAGTGAGTGTGTAGTATTTTTTGCTAGCATAATATGAGGTGAAAAGAACAAAATTAACTTGGGAACTAATTACACAATGAGGAGGTTGCATACTTCATCTTGTCTAGTGTTCATATGAGTTTTTTTAGATGTGAACTTGGGAAATCTTCCTGTCAAATTCATTGTTGTCTATGCATGGATATTGTTGTGGGCATATGATAAAAAAAAAAGGCATGGGATAATCTCAAATCTTGTGAATGAAAAGACTTATTTACAATTCACCATACCTCTATAGAAATGATCTCCACTTGCAATGGAAACTGGTAGCTTGAATGTATCCACTAGATTCCAAGACCACTGAAGATGTTTGTTAGATTCCAAGGGTGATTTTTTGTCCAATAGATCAATGAGTGTCCAAAATATCAATGAGTGTGAGTCAATAAGAAACCTGTAAGAGCTTGAAACCCGTGGAAGAAATGAAACCCGTGTTTTTAGTAGAATTCCCGGGAAACAGAGAACTCTATTTTTTTTTAACTAGTAATAGGGACGCACACGTGTGCTTAAATGCGCGCACGCGTGCTTAAATGCGTGCACGCGTGCTTAAATGCGTGCACGCGTGCTTAAATGTGCGCACGCGTGGTTTTCGCGCTTACACATCATAAGCACGCACGTGCTAAAACATGCGCACACGCCCCTGTATAACGTTTACACCATTTAATGCCAAACCTTCCCCCACTTCGAAAATATTTGCATATATTGGACTCAGTGATGAAGTTTGAAGAGTGGATCTTAATTTTTATTTGAAGGGCTTACTCTTTGCGTCTTGACACATTTGATCATCTATGGTTGTCTATGCGCCTTGACCCGATTGATATTGTAAAGTGAGGATGTGCATGCATAATAATCCTTATTTATGACTATGCGATGAGGATTTAAATGGAAGAGGATGTAAAGACATGCTATTTTTATATGTATTTTGATGGCGAGTGTCGAAGAGAAACATGGTGATAAACCACATATGTTTGGAAGTACGGAGGGAGGTTGCATGATGATGAACATCCCACCCATCAAATTGAAGACAATTCCTGAGCCAAAAATTGTTTTTTTAAATTTTATTAATAACCATTGTGGTACTTTGGTCCAAATGTTTTTTCTAACTCATTTTTTGTCCATATTGTGTTCCTACTGCCACCTCTCTATATCGATGCATAAAATCAACCTCTGCTTGGTTTGTGGTTATAGTTGCATGCCATTATTTGTAGTTTCATGCCATTGAGTGTTGGTTAGAGTTTTCATGACTCTGTGACATTCATGCAATAAATGAAGTCTTGTAGAGGAGGACTCATCAAAGATGCAATTTGAATTTCATTTTGACAAAAAACATATTTTGTAAAGATCAAATGCCATGAATGCATCCTCAGCCTACCATGCAAGACCATGGATATGTTGAAAAGCATTGAACATCATCAAAGAATGAAAACAGGTTCCTTGAGATCTTATTGAAGCATATTGAGCTCAATTGAATTCCACCTCGGCCTTAATTGAAAATTCTAGACCTCACGCGTCATCAATAACACATAGAATCCATGACACTATCCCTATACAAGGAGCCTTTTGCATATGAATTGAATATTGTTGCCATTATAATGTCTTGGACAACAAGGATTTATCTTGGCTCCTTAACCATGGCTAGTGGAGGGAAACAAGAGCCTCCAGCACTAGCTCTTGCTTCTTAGGCACAAACACCATGAATGAGTTCCTGAACCACCACATATGAAATCTATAGGGTATTAGTCAACTTCAAGTGTGTTATGTGTGCGATGACTAGGTTAGTTGTGAACCAAAAATGGGTCTTGAGGTCTGACCAAGGTATATGGACAACAAGAAGCTTCTCATGCCTTAAATGAATCTTCTTGGGCTCAAGCACCTTGAACAACACCTACAACTCAAGAAGCTTCTTAGGATATGATGTTGAATGCATCTTCAAACCACCACACATAACCCTTGTGGGGTATCTCTAGCAAATGTGGAGGGATACATATACCATGATTAGGCTACATTTCATGCCTTAAACATCATCCTCATCATCATCTTCATCATCGACATCATATTCATCATCATCATCATCATCCTCATCATCGTCCTCATCATCACCACCTTCTTCATCATCGTCATCATCATCAACTTCTTCGTCATCATCATCATCATCATAAACATCATCATCATCATCATCATCTTCGTCATCATCATCATTGATAATGATGATGATGACGAAGATGATGATGATGATGATGATGATGATGATGGTGATGGTGATGATGATGAAGATGATGGATGATGACGAATATGAGTACGAAGATGA